>JALIGW010000001.1:271188846-272571346 GCA_023053685.1 Diadophis punctatus similis | reverse complement strand
GAGAGAGAGAGAGAGAGAGAGAGAGAGAGAGAGAGAGAGAGAGAATGGGCAATCTGAATTTAACTCTGTGGGGAAAGAAGACTTTTAATAAAGCTGAGTAATTTAGAACTCAGTGAATATTAATCCTGCAGGGTTTCTAAGGTCTGGAGTGAAAGGGGGAAATATGCTTCATGTAAAACTGATTATTTTTAAATTCCACAGTCACTCCAATTTCAAATGTGAGATGTCTGGTAATGCCTTTTCTTTGCATTCTCCCCCCCCCCAACCAAATCCACATTTTTGTTTCTTATCAGGTTCTGAAACTAAAGAAAAATCAACGTACTCCTCTTTCTGTACTAACTATACAAGTAGTCCTCAACTTACAACCATTTGTTTAGTGAACATTTGAAGTTACAACAGCACTGAGGGGGGGAATGACTTATGACTGGTTTTCAACTTACAATTGTGGCAGCAGCCCCATGGTCACATGATCAAAATTTGGGTGCTTGGCAACTAACATCAGTGGTGGTTTCCTACCGGTGTGGTCCAATGCGCCGTTCCGGTAGGGACCCGCCAATTGCGCAATTTGTGTGCAATGGCTCCGATGCCGTCTTTGCTGGTATGCCGCGAGGTGCCATATTTTTTCCGAATTTTGGGCCTTTTTTGCTTCCTGCGCATGTGTGGAAGCAAAATCTTGCAAGGGGATGCTCATGCACGTGCAATTTTGGCGATTTTTTGCTTTCGCGCATATGTGGAAGCAAAAAATTGCCGAAATTGCACACGCGTGTCCCCTTGCAAGATTTCGGTGATTTTTTTTCCTTCCTGCGCATGCACAAAAGCAAAATCGCGCGAGGGGACGTGTGCACATAGCGAGCGTGTGTGCACGCGAAACATGATGATGCGCGCGCAGTGCCAGTAGCCAGGTAAGAGGAACCCGCCCCATACTAGCATGTATTTATGACAGTTGCACTGTCCTGGGTTCATATGATTACCATTTGTAACCTTCCCAGTTAGTTTCTGACAAGCAAAGTCAATGGGGCAAGCCAGGGTTGCTTAACAACCGCATGATTCATTTACCAACTGCAGTGATTTGCATAAAATATCTCAACTCACTTAACAACTGCCCTGCTCAGCAATGGAAATTTTAGGCTCAATTGTGATCGTAAGTCAAGGATTATGCTGGTTCAGGGCCAGGTTACCTCCGGGACCACATCCTGCCACATACCTCCCTTCGACCAGTTAGATCCCACAGAGTTGGTCTCCTCCAGGTCCCATCAGCCAAACAATGCTGGTTGGTGGGTCCATGGGGGAGAGCCTTCTTTGTGGGAGCCCCATCTCTCTGGAACCAACTCCCACCAGAGATCTGGACTATCCCCACTCTTCTGGCCTTCCACAAAGCCGTAAAGACATGGCTCTTCCGGCAGGCGGGGTGAAGAAGATCGGATTCCCCCTGGATGAATGGTTTTTGTTCCTTTTTAAAAATTTTATGTTGTTTTTTTAATTGTTTTTTTTATATATTGTACCGTTCTTATTCATGCTGTACGCCATCCTGAGTCCTACGGGATTGGGCAGCCTATAAGAACTTTTAATTAAATTAAATTAAATTAAATTAAATTACTTGTAGTCATAGACATATGCCATGCAAAAATGATTCATCTTGACAGCTAAATAAATAAGCATTTCTGGTACGATCTTTATTTTATAAAGATGAGTCTTTCCTAAGAAGCCAGGTAGAAAAACTTAATATGCACTGCATTATTAATCTGAAGATCCAGTTCTCCAGGAACAATATTTTCAAAAGTCAGCAGACAATATTCCGCTTTCCTATACTGTCTCATATATTCTTAGAGTTCCATTTTCATCATTGCTTTGTATCACTTCCATTTAAAGCTGATCAAATACATTCAGTCCCATGTAATATTCTATCATAGACAGAATTTTCCTCCTTTATTAGATCCCAAGATAAAAATTAAATTATTTATAAGAATATCAATAGTCCCATGGTTATTTAAAACATAAATAATAACGCATGGAAAATCTAAATGTCTAAGAATTTCAGGCAGGGGTCTTTCGTTGTCCTATTTGGAGAATAGGACAATGACTATGGCATCTTCTTATGTCAAGTGAAACTCTATCACTGGAACTGCCCAGACTGATGGGAACCATAAGTATATAAATGTAATAAATTATGTGGGTAATCTACAATTACTGTATTTTTCGGAGTATAAGACGCACCGGAGTATAAGACGCACCTTAGTTTTGGGGGAGGAAATGGGGGGGGGGAATCTGCCTACCAGGTATTCATCTGGCTAGCGTCCTTAGTCTGGTCAGCTTCAGCACATTATTTTATCCCCTGGTTAGGGCTTAAAAAACCCTTATTCGGAGAGAGTAACAATGAAAGAGCCAGCAAGCAGGTAAGAGCTGGGAAGACTGTTAGCACCTCGTTAGGGCTGGAAAGAAACTTATCTGGAGCAAGTAGAGCAATGAAAAAAAGCCTGCAAAGACTTAGGGCTGGAAAAACATTCTTTGGAGAGAGAAACAATGAAAGAGCCAGCAAGCCGGTAAGAGCTGGGAAGATCGTTAGCAGCTCGTTAGGTCTTGGAAAAAAGCTTCGAAAAAGCTACATTCAGAGTATAAGACGCACCCAAATTTTCAGCCTCTTTTAGGGAGGAAAAAGCTGTGTCTTATACACCCCAAAATACGGTAGATTTGCAAAGACTGGTAAAAACTTAATAATTCAAGTCCTAACTAAGGACTTAAGAATTATTAAGATAGCATCTTAGGATATAGGCAGATCCTATAAGCGACTCCCAGAGTAAAAACAAAACAGAAAAACAAGCACCTAGGGTTCAAATCCAATAAATTCAAATTTCCAAGTATCAAGGGAGTTCTAAGTATTGTTCCAAGGGCTCCAATCAGCACATTTCTTTTTCCATAAGCATTCAACTTTAGTCTGCAGGTTCTGGTACACTGTAATTTTTAACAATCATATTACCAATAGCAACTTCAATGAACCAGACTTTCTTCTTTTCAATGACTATTCTGTCAGGCACATTATGAACAAGGGGACTTTTTGTTGGCATTTTGAAGTCCCATAAGATTTTAGCTCGCTCATTTTCCAAAACATTCTCAACTTGATAGGCCCATTGGTTCTTGCCATATTCAAATCCAAACCCCTGGCAGTGAATAATTTTGACAACTTGGTCATGATGTTGCTTACAGTCGGTTTGTGAAATTTTACTGCAACACTGATCAAATGGTTATTTCATTCTTTTCACTACAAAATTGTTATGGGTGGATGCACAGTCGGCCAGATGTTTAGGCTGCATTTGGCATTTTTAGCCACTTATCAAGTTCTTCCCAAGAATCTGGGATAGGAAGATGTTATTTTTATTGTTATTATTATCAAACTATAGCATCTATAAACCAGGATGATTAGGGGACTGGAAACTACGACATATGAAGAGCGGTTGCAGGAACTGGGCATGGCCAGTCTAGCGAAGAGAAGGACCAAGGGAGATATGATAGCAGTGTTCCAATATTTGAGGGGCTGCCACAGAGAGGAGGGGGTCAGGCTGTTTTCCAAGGCACCAGAAGGACAGACAAGGAATAATGGATGGAAGCTGACCAAGGAGAGATTCAACCTGGAAATAAGGAGAAACTTTCTGACGGTAAGAGCGATCAATCAGTGGAACAGCTTGCCTGCGGAGGTTGTGAGAGCTCCAACTCTTGAGACTTTCAAAGGGAGATTGGTCTGCCATTTGTCTGAAATAGTGTAGGGACTCCTGCTTGAGTGGGGGGTTGGACTAGATGACCTACAAGGTCCCTTCCAACGCTAATAATCTGTAATCTGTAATCTCCTTTAATTTACTGTATATGTGAACTAAGAAGAGTTATACTATGTATAGTATCTATTATTACAAGACACAAATGTGTAAAGGTTATAATAATACATCTGCTTACTATAGAAATGAAACTGATGGATCATTATTGTAACTACTGTAGATCATTGTTACCTACTAATTATTTAATTCATTTAACTTGATTTCTGTAAACTTGGGATAATATAGTGCACACATTAATAACATAATTGAAATAAATTATATCCACAATGTTTTTATTATGAATTTGTTAAGATAAAATAAAAATGATTCACTATATTTTAGGCCAAACTTTACAGCCAAGACAATGCAGTTGTATATAACAGCACTATTTTTAATCGTACTTTGAATTATAAATAGCCAAGCAACAGTGTTCTAAATCTTGCTAAAACACAAGTATTATTTTTCACTGATATTAATCACAGAAGAATGAATCTTTAGATCAAAAGCTTAGAATCCATAGAAACTTGGAAACCTACCCAGAATAAAAAAGAAAGGGGTGCTATGGCAACCCTTCAAATATACTTAATCACACAAATTATTAAGATCATGATAATGTCAGCCAGTTACCACGGAAACTTGATATATTGGCTGTTAAAACAGAAAGAAAGGGGGGTTGGAACTTGTCTTTAACAAGATAGTCTAATGTACTAATTCCTTAAACACCTTGTAATACAGTAATTATTTCAACGTCAAGTATTGTTGACAGAAATTACAGCATGCAAAGGAACGAAGAGCTAAAGGGAAGTTCATAGACATGAAATGCGATTCCCTTTAAAAAGCTACAGTACAAAACAGCATCTGCAAAGGTTATACTTTAAAAACTAAGGTTCGCAGATCTGTTTTCAGAATCTATGTTTTGTTAATTATTTCCCACTACAAGGTATCCTACCTTAATTGTCTTGAAAGGAGAATTTTCATTCATCTATTTAGCAGAAGATTAATAACCCCCCTTCTTCTTCTTGGCCAAAGGAGTTAATTTGAGTTAGCGATTCAGGAAAAATGCCAATGTAAAATCCAGGCAAATCACAGTTGGATCCATTTTCAATTGTCAGGCAATTGCTTTTGGTTTGTAAGAAAAACAAATTTAAAATATAACCTTTAAAAAAATCAGTGAGCGCAACATTATTCCTGAGATTAAACCTAGCTGTTTCTTTGTACAGCAGTTTCTGAGCTACTATAACACTAGAATGTTTTCGCTGTCATAAAGATATCTGACTCACCGGCCACTTGCCATTTGAAATTAGTTGGGTTATTTTAGTCACTGACATGCATTCCACGAGAATGTTAGCAGTGCACCAAGATGGCAAAAAGGAATCTAATATAAATCGGTCACTTGGTTACAGTACAAAGCCGATAATAAAGTTTCGAATTTGGATTTATTTCTGGAGAAAGCATTTGTGTCTTGATATGTCTGCAAATGTATGCAGTCTGGCTTAGTAATAAGCTCAGCTGAACTGTGCGGAATATAGTTCTAAGTAAACATTTACAGGATTTATATGACAAATCGAAACACTGAAAAGCAAGTGCCTTCTGCAATCTTTGGGATTTGTGAGCAAACATGATCTGGATTTTAAAGTAAAGCTGGAGAAGTTTTGAAAGCTCTGAGATAAAAAAAAATTCAGAGCACCGAGATCAGAAGGTTGGAAACATTTGCTACCCTTTTGCAGTGACTCACAAAACTAGAAAAATACTAAATTCACACTGGCAGCTGCTAGCTTTTTCAGTACTATATAATAGTGGTGAGCTGAACTGAGAATAAAATGCTGATATGTTTTTCAGCTCAGATGTTCTTGCTGCTGCATTAGAGGAGAAATGCCAAACTACCCTGCTGATATTTTATATCAACAAAGCAAAATTCATTGTAATACATCCTTATTTCCTTGAAGGAAGGAGAACCAACAATTTGGAGGTGGAGGGCGGGGAAAGGGGGAAATGAAAACTATTAAATCTAGTATTTTGAACTGACTTAATCAAAATTCTTATAGTGTTATTTGTTTTTTGGGAATGAAAGGTTCATGAAAAACAGAACACTGTAGAAGTTTCATCTATGACTTTCAAGACCAATATTATGCATTCTGAGCTAAGATATGCTATCACTCTCACATCTCAGCTGACATTTTAGTTGGATAATATAATTGATTAAGTAGAACCAACGTTTTGAACTAAGCCATTTTCTCATATCTTTCAGAAAGGCACAAAGTAGATTCAGTAAATCTGCTGCAATAAAGTATCACATTGAATTTTCACCCCCCCCCCCCCAACCTTCTGAGAGATTAAACAGTCAGATAGATTAGCTTTTACCCTTAGGGATTTAATCAAGTGATTTTTTTTTTAAGTGTGCAATTTCCTGCAAAAATAGTGGGGAGACTGGCTCAGCTAGTTCCTCACCCTCACCATCCATCTTTGAAAGGATGATGGTTACATTCCTTTCATATCTAAGCAATGGGGTTACATCACTCTGAATGAGCTATATAAAAACAGCTGTTACATTCCATATTTGTGGACCTTTATCTTATTATTCAGCTGTGCCTTCCAGACAAGTAGGAGTGCAATGAAATGGAAACTACTGGGACAGGAAGGGCAGGATCACACCAGGCCTCCAAGTGAAGAGTTACCGTATTTTCCGGAGTATAAGATGCACTGGAGTATAAGACGCACCTTAGTTTTTGGGGAGGAAAATAGGGGAAAATATCTGCCTACCAGTTATTCATCTGGCTAGCAACCTTAGCTTCAGCACATTATTTTATCCCCTCGTTAGGGCTGGAAAAAAACCTTATTCGGAGCAAGTAGCAATGAAAAAAAGCCTGCAAAGACTTAGGGCTGGAAAAAACCTCCTTCCTAGAGAGTAGCAATGAAAAAGCCTGCAAGCCGGTAGGAGCCGGGAAGATCATTAGCACCTTGTTAGGACTGGAAAAAACATTCTTAGGAGCAATTAGCAATGAAAAAAAGCCTGCAAGCCCGTAAGAGCTGGGAAGATCGTTAGCACCTTATTAGGGCTGGGGAAAAAAGCTTTGAAAAAGCTACATTCAGAGTATAAGACACACCCAAATTTTCAGCCTCTTTTAGGGGGGGAAAAGGTGCATCTTATACTCTGAAAAATAAGGTAAGCTGCTGTATGAGGAGAGTACTCCAGCAACTAAAGAACAGCCACGTGAATACTAGTTCATCTGATAACTAGAATTTTGTCTGCTAGGAAGCTGTTGCATACTGTTCAGTGTGTCTTACATTTGCCTTTGTTCAAGCTCAGTTTGCTTAATGCAAGTATGCGCATCATCAAGGATAATTGTGACTCCTCCTCTGATGGAGAAGAATCATGTCATCCCTGCACAGCCTTATTAATTAGATTTATTTTCTGGTATAATCATGGAATTAAAATTCATTGAGAGTTCAATCTTTTTCCAAAGAATTAATCTGAAGCCAGTTTCTTATCACACTATATATATCAATGATCTCACCAAGAAGACCATATGGGACTAACCAGATCAGCAGTGGAGGCCCCATACCATCTTCTTTAATTATAAAGATACTTCAAAATTTCAGATCAACAACACATGAAACATCATGAATACATGGTTCATGTATGGCAGTACAGAACAGGCTTGCTATGCTGAGCTGTAGCCTCATGTACTGGAAGAAGTGTTTCTACTGGATATAGGTGAAAATATATTGTTGTTCAGCAAAAGTTTCAGGCTGGCTATACATTTATAAGCAGCTTCAGGCTTATAAAACTGTAGTACTGAAAGTTAATTATAAGTAACATCATTGGTGATATATGCTTTAGCTGCAAGTGAAAAACATTTACTGATTTTTTTCTGTATTTTATATTCCTAGTTACCAGCTTAATTTAATTTAAATTTCATAGATTTTATAACTTGAAAATGATAAATTAAAGTAAGATTAAAAAGTATTTCATCAGCAGAAAATCTATGCATTACACCTAACAACTGCTTTTCAATTACCACTATCAAGAACATAATTATCAGTATGTGTGTTTAACCTCTATTTCACTTCTTTCTGGTTTCATTTACTGTTTCTCCCTGTCCCCAGTCATGGATTTCGTAATATCCTATCTGTTCTAATAAAATGATCCACAGAACCTTACATCAGAATTCTCAACCCTTAGATTGCAACTACTGAGGGGCCACAATCAAATCTGAGAATGGTTACAAATTGGGGCCAGTTATGAGAACCTCATCCTGTTCTACCCAGACACCACATGCAGGCAAATCAAGGCCAAATTCTTACCAGGCTCCAGCTTTGCATGAGTATCCTCCTTACCTGGTTCAACACAGAGAAATTAGAAAGTTAATAATAATAATAACAACAGAGTTGGAAGGAACCTTGGAGGTCTTCTAGTCCAACCCCCTGCTTAGGCAGGAAACCCTACACTACTTCAGACAAATGGTTATCCAACATCTTCTTTAAAACTTCCAGTGTTGGAGCATTCACAACTTCTGGAGGCAAGCTGTTCCACTGATTAATTGTTCTAACTGTCAGGAAATTTCTCCTTAGTTCTATATAGTTGTATTATTATTCTTCAAAAAGTAGCCAAGTGGCTGGCAGTAAGTAGAATACTTCATTAAAAATGGAAGAAAATGGCTTACTTGCATTTTTCATCTTGGCAGAGTGAAACATTATGCAGAACAGTACTGCAGTAGATACTGAATTAATTAAATAACAATTATTTGTATACTATCTCTTCTAGTCATTCTTTAATGGGTACTTGCTGGTGCATGGGATAAAATGTTTCTGTGGTGAAATGTAGCCTGGATTCCCAAGTGGAAGGGGCTGCATTCCAGAGGGCCAAGAGATGGTAAAGTTTAGAAGATTTGGTTGAGAGAAAGAGGGTCAAGATAACGCCTCCCTAGAAGTTCTCAGAATATTTCTTTAATGATTGCTTTAGTTGCTTTAGTTTGGCAAGATTTCTGTCTATAGGTGAGGAACAATAAAGGAAACTGCTTAGAAGTAACTCGGTGTGTCTTTCTTGGTTTTTGATGCCTTCAACTTTAGGAGGGAAGGCAAATACTATAGCCCCACACTGTTAATTGGGAGGTAGCGGAGAAATAGAAACATGCATGGAAATATTTGGAAGAAAAAACAGTGGTGGATTCTATCACTGGAAGAAGAAGGAAGATAATCTGTAAGAAGGCATATTCAGGAAGTAGGGCTGATGGGATGAGCTATTCTGCAAAGAATTCTTGGAAATCTCTGCTTCTTCTTTGCTCCCTATCTTTTCTAGATATATGATCCCAGAAGCAACAACTTGCAAGAAAGATGTTGTTGTCTTGCACAGAGTGTAAAACACACCAAAATCTCTGAGGTAGTCTCTGAGAATTGAACACAATTGAAGGGGGGGGGGATAACATGTCACTTCCACAAGGCAAAGCAACACTATTAGACATATTGGGTATTATCTGCTAAAGAATGACTTTAGACAAGTATGGTATAAAAATCAATTTGGTTTTGAATTTTTTTAAAAAGGAAACAATTATAATGAATCCATGTTAGCTGTCAAAAAAGCAAATAGTGCATAGTGACAGATAAAGATGAAGCCATCCAAATTTAATCTAGTCAAAAAACAACAACACCTCAGTACATAACCTGGGCTGCCATTCTGCTAGAATACATTTTTAAAATTGTTTGTGGGGTAGACAGATTCTATTCTATTCTATTCTATTCTGTTCTGTTCTGTTCTGTTCTGTTCTATTCTATTTTCTCTATATTCTATATTCTCTGTTCTCTGTTCTCTATTCTCTATTCTCTATTCTATTCTATTCTCACTGAGGATATTGTATGATGCAAATGTATCATACATAAATAAAATTAAAGTAATGCATTTAGGAAAAGCTTACAGAAAATTCTTGATTTTATTCCAGAGGCACTAGATGGTGCTGTGATACAATTGCAGTGGAATCCTCAGTCTTTTGCACAGCCATAGATAACCTCTTGTAGGTGAAACAGACATTTTTTTCTGCAGTTTTCAGAGAAAGTGCATGATCATATGCTTTATTTGCAAGACACAGATTGCTTAAACCAGGTTATTTATTCTAAATTAGTTGTTTTGATTGAAACCCCTATATAATTTGACATTTTCCTTCATACTAGGGCCCAAATAACATTAACATACAAATTCAATTCTTGAATTAAAATACTTTCATTAATAATAATACTAATTTAATTTTTAAATATTCTTCAGATGTGTAGGACACCTAATAATCCTATTTTCTGAGTTAAGAAATTGGGGGTCACTTCTCAATTATCATTCTATTGTTCAGGACAGAGGAACAGAAACTTCCAGTGACATTGGTTAAGCATCTTTAATATATCTACAGTACATTCTTAAACGTTTCATTTTCCTTTGTTTCCCTTGCTGTAGTTGTCTTCTGGGGTGTTAGCTATACCTGCCAGCTTAGTGTCATCTGCAAACTTGATTTTCACCTTCTATTCCCTCATCTACGTCATTTATGAAGGTATGGAAGACTACTGGGCCTAAGACGGAACCTTGTGGTACCCCACTGCTTACTTCCCTCCATGTAGATATAGTACCATTAAGGACTACTCGCTGAATACAATTTGACAGCCAGTTACAAATCCATCTGGTGGTGATGCTGTCTATCCCACATTTTTCTAGCTTACCAAGTAGGTTTATTTATTTATTTATTTATTTATTTATTTATTTAGATGCTCTTCTATGCCGCCCTACTCCCTGAGGACTCAGGGTGGCGTACAACATTTTAAAGAACAACTAAACATTAAAATTATTAAAAAACAATTTAAAAAGTATCAAAAAGTAGGTTGTGCTCTACTTTGTCAAATGCCTTGCTGAGGTCTAAATATACTATGTCCACTGCATTTCATTTGTCTACTAATTTAATCACTTTGTCAAAGAATGAAATAAGTTTGGTTTGGCGTGATCTGTTTTTAACAAACCCATGCTGGCTACTAGTTGTAACTTTATTTGTTTCTAAATGTTCACAGATCTGTTTTTTGATATTTTTTCAGTATCTTTTCAGGTATTGATGTTAGGCTTATTGGTTTGTAGTTTCCTGGATCTGGGTGTCCCCCCCTTTTTTTCTGAAGATGGGAATCACACAGGGGTGGGCTGCTGGGGGTTCACAGGAGTTCGGGAGAACCTCTAGCTAAGATTCTGTGCAGTTTGGAGAACCCCCAAATCACACTCTTGGCTGACCCCACCCACCCTGCCCTGCCCCTCCGAGTCCCCACATGGCCCATTTTGGATGCAGGTAAGTGCAGAGCGTGCGCGGAGGCTCAGGGAGGACGAAAAATGGGCCTACCAGAGGTTTGGGAAGGCTGGAAATGGGCCTGTTTCTGGCCTCCAGAGGGCCCCCGGAGCCTGGGGAGGCCATTTTTGCCTTCCCAGAGGCTCAAGAAAAACCTCCGGAGCCCAGGGAGGGCAAAAATACCCCCATTATGGTGCAGCAAGCCCACCATGGCCATGCCCACCCAGCAACCGGGCAGAGAACTCTTTGCTAAAATTTTTGAAGCTCACCCCTGGAATCACATCAGCTCTTTCCAATCCTCTGGTAGTTCTCCGGTGCTCCATGATTTTTTAAAGATATGATACAATGTTTCTGAGATAACATCTACCAGTTCCTTCAGAATTCTGGGATGTAATCCATCAGAATAGAATAGAATAGAATAGAATAGAATAGAATAGAATAGAATAGAATAGAATAGAATAGAATAGAATAGAATAGAATAGAATAGAATAGAATAGAATAGAATTTTTTATTGGCCAAGTGTGATTGGATACACAAGGAATTTGTCTTGGTGCATATGCTCTCAGTGTACATAAAAGAAAAGATAAGTTCATCAAGAATCATAAGGTACAACACTTAATGATAGTCCGGGTACAAATAAGCAATCAAATCATATTAGGAACCAGTCAATATAAATCGTAAGGATACAAGCAACAAAGTTACAGTCATACAGTCATTAGTGGGAGGAGATGGGTGATGGGAACGATGAGAGATTAATAATAGTGCAAACTTAGTAAATAGTTCGACAGTGTTGAGGGAATTATTTGTTTAGCAAAGTGATGGCGTTCGAGAAAAAACTGTTCTTGTGTCTAGTTGTTCTGGTGTGCAGTGCTCTATAGCGTCGCTTTGAGGGTAGGAGTTTAAACTTAAAAATTGAAAAAAGAATTTAAAATTAAAAATGATATTTAAGAGTTAAAAATTAAAATTGAAACAAAGAATTGAAAAATTGAAAAAAGAAATTTGAAAAATTTGAAAAGGAATTTTTCTTTAAAAAAAGGAATTAAAAAATAATTCAGAGATTTTAAAAATTTAAGAATTTACAAGATTTTGGCCTTTTATGAAGTAATATGCACTTGTTCTTAGGCTACTGTATTTTCTAGGAGATGCTTTGCTCTTAACCCTGCCTTGAAAGTTTATATCTTTCCTCCCTGTTCACAAGTGTACTTTTCCTTTTTTCCCTGCTTTCTTGCCCTTTCATTGCCTGGCCATTGCCGGGGTTTTCAGGTATGATGTGCTGATGTGGGCACTCTGCTTAGCTGCTCCACTGCGTACAATCATAATAAAAGAAAGTGAAGACTTGATTTTGGCAGCTCAAGAGCAAACTATTTGAACTAATGACAATCAAAGCCAGAATTGAAAAATCATCAAATGATTCAGAATGCAGATTGTGCAAAGAGGTAAAAAAAAAGTAGATCATAAACTCAGCCTGTGCAATAAGATTACACAAACTGATTACAAACAATATTACACAGTCGCTGAAATGATTCACTGGAACATCTGTAAAAACGATCATGTGCCAATAATGAAAAGTTAGTGGAAACTTGGGTGGAAAAAATAGTTGAAATGAGCAGGTTAAAATTTTATGGGATTATGTAACACTGCAGAGTTAACAATTATTGATGAGAAAAACAAAAAAAGTCTGGATAGTGAACGTGGCAGTGCCTAGGGAAAGCAGAAGAGAAGACAAAGAACTGGAGAAAATCACAAAATACAAAAGACCTGCAAATAAAAGTAAAACAACTGTGGCGACAGAAACAAAGATAGTACCAATAGTAATAGGTGCCTTGGGCGCAATCCCAAAACACTTGGATGCAACTTGATCACTATTGACATTGACAAAGTCACCATCAGCAAAATGCAGCTTTATTAGAAATAGTTTATATCCTGTGATGATATCTTGAACACTCTCAAACAACAACATCTACCTATCCCAGGTCTTTAGGGAGGACTCCATGGGTGAATAAAAATACAAAGTCCAGTTCAACTTTTTCTACTGGGAATATTTAAAGGACAATATAGCCAAAGCATCAAATACCTAATCCTCCACATCACTACAGCGGCCAGAATTGTGTATGCACAAAACTGGAAGAATTCCAATATACCGACGGACAGTTCGATAATCAAAAAAATATACGACTGTGCTGAAATGGACAAACTAACGATTGAACTCAGAGGACAAAAAAAAATTCAGATTACTATGACGTTTGGGAAAAATGGTACAACTGGACTAATAATAGAAATTTTAAGAAACAGTGTGGGACGAGGACACAGGATTAGAAAATATGATAAAATAATGTATAAAATGTATAAATATAGTAGCGATATATATAAATGATGGCAGATCTGTCTACAAATATTGTAATATGAAAAATATGAAAATTAATAAAAAAAAATTAAAAATACAAAGTCCAGTCTAAACAACTGGCTGACTATGTGATTATTCCTTCTCCTCTTTTTCTTCTTCTTCACTCAAAGCCTATCAAGGCCAATATCAGCTAAAGAACTGGCAGCTGTTATTTCACATTGTTGTGAACAGATAATAATAATGTTAGTTTTACATGTGGCCATTTCAGAAACATGAGAAATACTGTATATTTAAAGGACTGAAATACAGCCAGTCACATAGATACTGTAGATGTTTCATTTTTAGTGTTCTTTTGGGCTTTAATGCTAAAAAATTTGCTTTTTTTTTTCCTAAAAGGAAAGAATACATAAAAACAACCCTTAAATTAAATTTGCTGTGCCACATAGAGATCTCTCTAGTGCTGGTGGCTAACATCAGCTCAGGTTTCAGCCATTCTTAATCAATTTTTACTAACTTAATATTCACATGACCCTTAAAAAGCAATGGACTAGAACAGTGATGGCGAACCTTTTTTCCCTCGGGTGCCGAAACAGTGCACGCAGGCGCTATCGCACGCTCGTGCGTGCCCACACCCATAATTCAAAGCCCCCCACTTGCCCTACTCCCGTGCATGCGTGCATGACCCACCCCACTCCCCCATTTCCCGACTTCCAGTGGGCCCGTTTTTTGCCCTCCCCAGGCTCCAGAGGCTTTCTTGGAACTTGGGGAGGGTGAAAACGCTCCCCCCGCCACCCCAGAGGACCGCCGGAGGCCAAAATCGTCCTCCCAGAGCCTCTGCACGAGCCAAAAATCAGCTGGCGTGCACGCACATGCGCGCTGGAGCTGAGCTAGGACAACGGCTCGCGTGCCGGCAGATATGGCTCCGCGTGCCACCTGTGGCACCCGTGCCATAGGTTCGCCATCACTGGACTAGAAGAATGAAGACAATCATTTGTGGGCTTTTCTCTCTCATATATCAAATTTAATTGGCTGTATTCTTCTTTGGGCATGTGTTTAAAGACATGACGATTTCAGACTAGATAAAGAATAGACTGCACTACAAAAATATGCGTTCTATTTCTTTATCACTGTTTCTCAACCTTGACAAATTTAAGATATGTGGATTTCAGCTCTCCAGGCTGGCTGGGGAATTCCAGGAGTTAAAGTCCACACATCATAAAGTTCCCAAGGTTAAGAAACACTATATATTCATCTGAGAGGCTTGAAATGGATATGTACTCTCCCTGATCTACCGCCCTAATAAAAATGATTCCAGATAATATGGAAGGCAACTAGTTTTTAAGCTAACAGCTTTCATTGGCTGAAAGAGATTGGGAAGAGAAAGGGCTACAGCCAACATCAGACTGTAAGTTCTCTTCTCTATGCAGGTGTAAATGTTTACAGTTTGCTAAACACCCAAAGAATAGCTTTTGAATAGTGAAATTAACTTTCTCCCAGGTAGCAGAATGTCTTGGTCTAGCATTACCATAAATTAAAATGTTGTAATACCATTCAGACGTTGTATTGTGATAAAGTAGTTCTCTTAGGAGGTGACCAGCAATTTATTATAACAAAATGTCTATGTCATTTTAAAAGTATGAATTGTCCTCCCCCATTTCCCCTTCCCCACATGCTACAGAAAGACTTTTTCCGACAGAAAAAAACAACTGGAAAGACAGTCTTCACCCTGAACTATTTGCTTAATTATTATAGCTTTCTGCTGGAAAGGATAGGCAAACCATGTATATCAGTTTCTGATCTGCATTCCAAACTGTTATTGATGCATCCATGCATCTCTGGAAATGATTATCTACTCTCTCTGGTAATCTGAAAATATCAGCCTACTTGTCAACTGTACAATTAAAAACTATCTAAGAAAAAGATCCATCACTTTCTAGGATTTGCTTGATAAAGTAGCCTTGGTAAGACCACATTTAGAATACTGCATCCAGTTTTGGTCACCCCAATATAAAGAAGATGTTGAGATTTTGGAAAGAGTTCGGAGAAGAGCAATAAAAATGAAAAGAAGGATCAGGGATGACATGATAGCAGTCTTACAATACTTAAAGGGCTGCCACAAGGAAGAGGGGGACAAAGCACCTGTAAGCAGGACAAGAAACAATGGATGGAAACTAACCAAGGAGAGAAGCAACCTAGAAGTAAGGGGAAAATTCCTAACAGTGAGAACAATTAACCAATGGAACAAACTGCCTTCGGAAATTGTGGATACCCCAACACTGGAGGTTTTAAAGAAGAGACTGGACTGGACAGCCATCCATCAAAAATACTATAGGTCTCCTGCAAGGGCAGGGGATTGGATTAGATGACCTCCAAGGTCCCTTCCAACTCTATTACTGTTACTGTTAGTGTATATTTATAAATATAGGCTAAACACAAAAGTTTGATTAAAAAGGTGCCTTGTTCAGAATAGAATAGAATAGAATAGAATAGAATAGAATAGAATAGAATAGAATAGAATAGAATAGAATAGAATAGAATAGAATAGAATAGAATAGAATAGAATAGAATAGAATTCTTTATTGGCCAAGTGTGATTGGACACACAAGGAATTTGTCTTTGGTGCATATGCTCTCAGTAATTTGACATTAGATAATTTGACATCAGATTAATGTCACTCTTGGTTGAACCAAAGAATCAAAGCAGAAGTGGATTGACTTCTAAATACATCATCAAAACAATGTACTTATTGTATACTGTAAAAGAAAAATAATCCAAATACATGAAGCTAACAAATTTGTTTCTTCTCACACACTATCATTTGTAATCTCTCCTCTCCAGTATATACATCCTTAAAAAGGATTATCTGTCCACAGATACTTTCCTTAGTTAAAGGTAAAGGTAAAGGTTCCCCTCGAACATATGTGATAGTTGTTCCCAACTCTCTGGGCGGTGCTCATCTCCATTTCAAAGCTGAAGAGCCAGCGCTGTCCAAAGACATCTACGTGGTCATGTGACCAGCATGACTAAATGCCGAAGGTGCACGGAATGCTGTTACCTTCCCACCAAAGGTGGTCCCTATTTTTCTACTTGCATTTTTACATGCTTTCAAACTGCTAGGTTGGCAGAAGTTGGGACAAGTAACGGGAGCTCACTCCGTTACGCGGCATTAGGGATTCGAACCGCCGAATTCTGATCGACAAGCTCAGCGTCTTAGCCACTGAGCCACTGTGTCCTCTTAGTTATTCCTGCTTTAATCTCCAAAGCTCAACTGCTGGCTAAGATTTGCCAATTATTTTATAGATTAGCCTGTGGGGGAAGAAAAAAATTACCATATGCTTACGCACATACAATGGCTTTAAGCAGCTTCACATATTAACTAGGACAGCATTCAGCTTTAGGCTATATAGCAAAGGGTAAGGAAGATATAAGGATATTGGTTAAACATGCTAAATTACATAGGGAAATGTGGGTCTGAGAAGTGTTGACAAAAATAATAACTATAACTATAAGCAAAAAGTGGGAAGTGCTATACTGTACCTAGGGTTTCATAATACCTTTAAAAATCCAATTTGCAAAGATTTCCCCTAAGGAAACAGTTACTAATCCAAATGTACAATCATATGCTCTCATTTATTTTCTTGTTACCACTTATGGACATCATCTTTTATCGAAAGCTTCTGCATTTCATAGAGTTGTTCCAGGTTTTTACAGATTCTGACTTTGTTTGTCTACTTCAATTCAAGCTCAGCATATCACCTTGGTAGAGAGTCAGTTCAGATATAGGTTGTTTTGCTGGTAGAAACATATTTTAAGACATTTCTACTGATGTGCCAGAGTTTTAGCATTAATCCGAAAGTGCACATAGTGAGTTAGTCTAATGCAGCATCTTTGCTTTCCCGCAGTGCATCTGCTTTGTCATACAACTCGTTATGAAGCAGCTTCTGAGACGAAAAGTACCCTCTGATCTTTGCCAGCGTCTCTTCTCAGCTCTCTCAGAGGTTGCAAACATAGCTACAGACTTACTGTATAGCAGATGTGTTCCAATGTAATAAGGCAATGTTTCTGCTTCTTCTCTTCTAGAATTATTATCATTACGAGGATGTTGAACATTGGTTACATAATTGTACACAACCAAAACAGCCTCAATGATCTCCAGGTTTTTGAGCTCTGTTATGATGACCCAACCCCTTATTGAAATAAAATTCAGATCAATTAGCTCTAGTTTAATTTCTCTGCCATTCTCCTATTTCCTATTTTATGTTTTTTTAAAATTCTCTTGGTTTTATAGATAAAAGTTAATGTGTATTTTTAACTGCACATTTCTCAGAGCATCTTGGTAAGCAGATGGTTCAATTTATAAACTTAAGCAAACAAATACAATAGATGTGAAAGTTCCAGAGGGTCCCACTCTTCTGGGCTAGATAACTGAGTTTCAAATTCTTCTGGGCTTAAATATCGACATTTTTAGAAGTGCTGGTGATGGAATAATTGGGAGCAAAAACAAAACAAAACACAGGCCTTTTCAGAATATGACTGCAAATTCTGGCTATAGATTTGAAAAGATTTCTAACTAGATTCTGTTGAATGCCTGAAGACTTCTCCTTCCGATGGATCGGATGGGACCATATTCTGTCTGGTTTCCCTTTTACTATTTGACCATATGGAGGAAAACGTGATTCTCAGAGTAGCATGAGGCAATAGGATAGTAAATAAAACTGAAAACCGAGGCAGTGTAATCCATTGGGAGTGAGACTAAATGTCCCTAACTACCACTGCTCCTCTATCTCTGCCTCCTCTTCTGTGAAAAATATTTCCAATTGCCATATAGTATAAAGACAAAATTTTCTAAGATAAGAATCAAAACAGTTGTTTTAAAGGCAATTTTTCATAAGAGTACACTAGGCTGAAAAAGAATTAAGCCCACTTATACCAAAGCCCTGATCTGGAAGAAGAAGAGATGACATTACAATGATCATAAGGAAGACTTTTTTTTGTCCTCAGACTCTAAGGAAATAAAGTGAAATAAATGGCAGTAATATATTGAGCCTTTCAAAGCCTGTGCTAGACAAACCATTGACATGACTCAGTTTTAGGCAACTTTGAATATTAATATTTATAAGTGGAAAATGATGGTAATCATTTTATTCCATTTATGCCAAAAGCTTTGAAGTAATTTTGTGCCACAGAGCCGAGGTGGCGCAGTGGTTAAAATGCAGCACTGCAGTTCAGCAGTTCAGCTGTCCAAATCTCACCGGCTCAAGGTTGACTCAGCCTTCCATCCTTCTGAGGTCGGTAAAATGAGGACCCAGATTGTTGGGGGCAATATGCTGAACTCTGTAAACCGCTTAGAGAGGGCTGTAAAGCACTATGAAGCGGTATATAAGTCTAAGTGCTATTGCTATTGCTACACCATTTCGGTCTGATCTAAGCATAGTACACAAAATTGTCTGCTACAACCTCTTACCTGTCAACGACTTCTTCAGCTTCAACCACAATAATACATGGGCAAACAATCGATACAAAATCAAGATAAACCGCTCCAAATTTGATTGAGAAAATACGACTTCAGCAATAAAGTGGTCAACGCCTGGAATGCTCTACCTGACTCCGTTGTTACAGCCTCAAACCCTCATAGATTCAACCTCAAACTGTGTATCGTGGACCTCACTCCATTCCTAAGAGGTCCGTAAAGGGGTGTGCATAAGCGCACCAGTGTGCCTACCATCCCTGTCTTACTGTCCCCATTTATCTGTACTTACTTCCTTTGTTTATGTTTATGTTTATACCAATACCTGCTATCTTTTACATGTTTGACTAAATAAATAAATAAATAAATAAATAAAATAAAATTTATCTGAAGCTCTACATATACTCTAGTAAAGATTGCAACTTTAATTAGTTAAACTATAGATTGAAATCCTACACTATTATTTTCAGCAAGAATTTGCTTTCTGCTTGAGTTTATGACTTTATAGAGCTGATATGGTACTGTTTTTATTATAATTACAATATTTAAAGTTTTCAATAGAACTTAAGAGTTCTATTGTTCCAAATGTAACCATTCATGCTATTAACTAAGGCAATTAACAAACTTCCAGATTTGAATAGATTTGCATGTGCTTTGGAAAGAAATTATATGACAAGACTGAAACAAATAATGAGACCAATTCTAAATTTATGATAATCTTTTATATCCCAAAGGTGCTTTTTCAAGAGTCAACTGGACTTTCTTGTCCAATTGACTCTTGAAAAAGCACCTTTGGGACAACCATGACCTGGATGACTGAGAATCTCCATAGACATTAATATTTTATATATTTATTAGTTTATCTATAACCTGCTTTTGCTCCACAAATTCAAAGTGGTCTGCGCTTTCTCCTCCAATTTTTCCAATGTCAACAATCCTCATGGTTAGGATCTGGATGAGAGCTGGTGATGGACTCAAAATGACCCACTGAATTTCCATGGGTGAGGACGGATTTGAATCTGGGTCTTTCAGGTCAGAGTCCAACTCTTATACCACACTGGCTCAACTGTCACATGAAAAATTAATTAGAAATGCAATGTCACATTTTTTGAAAAGAATCACTTAACTTCAGTAGTGTGTTTGATTGCAGCTCATGTCTTGGTAGATAAGCACTTTTGATTTCACTCCTGTTTTTCAAGATGATGCTAAGGCAGATATTTAGTGCATGAAAAATTCAAATTGAGGAAGGCTGCATACAGTTATTTATTATATTATTTATTTCAATGGCATACCATCCTGGTAACCTTGGATGTACCACATCTTGTCTGACTATAAAAGTATGCCCTTGGCTTTCTAGATCAAAGAATCTCAGATCGATTAGCCATTTTAATAATATAAAGCAATTATAGTAATTACTTACTGCACAATAAGTAATCTGTACTACATTGTAGAA
Source organism: Diadophis punctatus similis (assembly GCA_023053685.1). Classification (NCBI taxonomy): domain Eukaryota; kingdom Metazoa; phylum Chordata; class Lepidosauria; order Squamata; family Dipsadidae; genus Diadophis; species Diadophis punctatus. The sequence goes on along the minus strand of JALIGW010000001.1, from coordinate 272,550,978 downwards.
CAAGAGTTTTGCATAAAGATTCCCTGCTTAAGTTAGCTGGGGGGGGGGGGAATCTCACATTCAACATTATACACATTGATAAGCAGATTCTCCTTTCAGTAAATCAGTAGTCCATGAATGCTAAAAGAGCTGGAACAAAATTTTTAAAAAAATTTGCTACTGCCTAACAGACGATATCATGGGAAGATGTTTATTTTTATTTATTTATTTATAAAATTTATTGAACACCCATCTTACTACAGGGTAACTCTGGGTAGCTAATATACGTATCAGATGTCCTGATATTCAAACTCTATGTATCTAATCCTATCAGGTCTATCAGAAACAATAATTAATAGGTTCAGAAAAGTATAAGGATTCCAGCTTTGATCTACTTACCTACCTATGAAGTAATTTACATGTGTGTGACTGTACACAAAAAGTAGCTAATGTTCCTCATGCAATTCGGCAGGACTGAACAAAAGAAATGGGAGCGGCAATGGAAAACTGCCCAGGGAAAACCTTTGTTACACCACAAATATTGTAGTGATATAGACTTACAGTGATACCACAGTATAATATATTTAACATTTGGTTTAATTCAGTTTTGTTAAAGCAAATAAGCTTTTGAAGTGAGGTATAGTGATGAAAACAGATATTCTATCCATCAAAGATATAGAAGAATCTAAGGGGAGCTTTTTAACTCTTTACAAAAACTGAGCAATGATGTTCCATATCATTGCACCATAAATTATATTCAACTGTGTCCATCTACCAAAGGAAAACATACTGCTAGCAGATTCCTGTTTCTCTTTTCCATTTCCTTGTTTCGCAAATCTGCTACAGCGATTTGGTAAGGCTTTTAAAACAGATATGGGTATTATGGATCAAGAACAACAACAAGAAGAAGCTTTACTTCTAGAACATATTCCACTTACACAGTGTTGGATGTATCTCTGGAACCTTCATCTTAGAGACAAATATTTTCATGCTCTATTTGTATAACGCAAAGTGTTTCCAGAATAGCAATAACCTCCTGGGTACTGTGCTAAATGAAAACACCATGCAGGTTAATTATCTTTTATTGTGGGCTGCTAATGGTTGTTTGGAATATTGCAATAAGAGCTATTTGTAATTTATCAGAATTTGCTGAGGAACGATAATCAACACCAACTTACGACCAATTAAACTAATCAACATTTGATTTTTCAATTTAATATGAAGGAGATTATGGTAAGAGAAGCCATGTATGAGAAAACAGAGGAAGATTATCTTTATCTCTCGCAATCTTTTCAAACTCAGCCAACATTTGGTAAATAAAGACCATAGAGGAATTTCTGATGAATAGAGTTATTCTAGTTACCCCAGAATAACAGAGCTGGAAGAGACCTTGAAAGTCTTCTAATCTAGCCCTCCTACTCAAGCAGGAAACCCTATACTATTTCAGACAAATGGTTGTCCAATCTCTCCTTAAAAACCTCTAGTGATGGAGCGCCCCCAACTTATAGAGGCAAGCCATTTCACTAATTAATTATTTTCACTGTCAGGAAATTTCTCCTTAGTTCTTGGTTGATAAAGTTTCCATTCTTACTCCTCAGTGAAGATTTTTATATCTCTTCTACTATTTCCACAAGAAAAGTGGCTCATTAGTAACCACATCAGAAGTAACTGTTTCCTTTTATAAATAGCAATTAGACTATGTGGTAATATAGGGGAGAATGTAATGTGGTAATATAGGGGAGAATGTAATGTGGTAATATAGGGGAGAATGTAATGTGGCACAATAAGGTTGCTTTCAGAAAACAAACTCTAAGTATGAAATTATTTAAAAAACTATTGCCTGATTTTTTTGGCATGTTTATCCTTTTTTATTTCTTAAATTTTCACAGAACAATTTTCAAGGTAATAAAAGTGGACAGAAATATAATCAGTCAAAGATTTCTTTGTGTTCTTAGGGAAAAGCTGACCTTAGATAGAATAGATACTTCTTTGTGTGCACATTTGGCAGAGGTGCATAACCTTAGCCTCTGAGGCTCCATGCAGCCCTTGGAATCTTTCCAAAAGCTGCCATCAAATTACCAATCTTAATATGAAAGAAGGGAAAGTAATTAAATATCTTGCTGTTTTAAAATTAGTTTAAGCTTAATTAAATCGCAATTAGTTTTTAACCCAGCCTGCATGCTTATTATTGTCCTTTTAGAATCGGATCATCAACATGACACCAACAGATGAAGCTGGTCACTAATCCAAACAAAATTCCACAACACTGTATTAAAGCATCTATGGGGCATTTTTAGGAAACAATGCAACGAGGCTTCTGGGATTGCTTTCCTTGACATTAATCCCACTGATTATAATTCAGCCAACAAATTACGCCACGCCTCTGTCTGAGAAGGCTTCCCAGAACAGTTTCCAAAGTAACACAAGCAAACATGAGAAAAGGAGACGTAGGTCCAGAAAGTTCATTGACATTACTTGAGAAATGAATAGATTTAAAAGAAATCTTCAGGTTATAGCTAATGCAAAGATAGTTCCTTAGCGCCTGAATTTGGCTTGCATAAATTCATTTGCTCTTTGTGTGAATTCCTTTACAGATTTGCAAGGCAATTCCAGTTCTTTATTTAATGCTTAATATTGGATGCCCATAATTTGTTTCCTCACTCGTTGGATGTTGATTAATATGACAGTCTAACTCCCTATTTGCCACTGCTAACTCCCTGACACCACTTGGGTGATTTTTTTTTCTTTCTTTCTTTCTAACATTTGTGCAGCTTGGTTGCGAGTTCATCATTTTGCACTGTGCCAACTTCAGTTCCTATAGCAAAACTATCAGTAAATATGAAGACATCATTTGTATACAGTCCCCACTACATATCGGAAGGAATGACTTCAGAGATTTGCAACCAAGACTATTATAAAGCAATTAGAATATTAAGTGTATATTTAAATTCCCATGTACATGGTTCCTAAATTTTAAGACATAAAAACATGTTTAATCCTTCATTGCCTTCTTTCAGTGTCATACAACTAATTAAATAAGGCAGCAGAATTATGCTTAGTTTACTTTCTTTCAAAGCCTTTGTCACACAGATAAAATTTAGATATAAAAATCTATTGTAGTTACGTATATACAGTATATGCTGTACATATTAGAATTTTAATAAGACAGACAGTAAAATCATTAAATATCTTAGAGCAATCATTCATAATCCTATTTCATCCCAGACAGTAAAATAATGAGATCATTGCACATTCTCTCCTACTGCCTGCTGAACAGATCACAGTGAAATCTGGAAGTTAGTTGAGGAGTGGTAGGGAGGTGAGGTGAGGAGAGGAGAGGAGAGGAGAGGAGAGGAGAGAATTTCTTATTTGATTCTTTTCACTCAGGCTAAATCCAAATCTCCAGAATCCAAATCTGGACAATCTCCAGAAAGGAAGAAGGCAAGAGACAATGGAAAGTGTCCTACAGTCAGACATCTTCCACATTATGGGTGCATTACTATGATCAGCAGATAATTCTCCCACTACCTGGAAATGGGCTGAGCAACCAATTCAGTTATAGACAGACCATCTATGTATAATCCAGATAATCTCATTCCACCATGACTCAGAACAAAAGCAACAGAGACAGGATAGAGTTTGAAAATGGGGACAGCAAATGTCATGCCATTGTTGTTTTCTGTCAACTCAAGGACCTGTGGAGAGCAACTCCAGTGCTTTAACTCAGTGTGGCAAAACCCCTGCCATCAGCCATTATGACACACAACACACAACCGAGTGTTTCCATTAGTTAATGTAGAGAAATGTTTCATTCCTAAACCCTAGTCATTCCACTGCAATCAATGTCCTGTCCAAATGCTTTCATATTTCTTCTTCGTTAAGTATATATCTAGAAGAGATAAAAGCAGTGGACAACACCTAGTTCTGATGATAATTCATCATGTTAGTCCTTTGCATTGCTTAATACTGCCATCTCTGCTCTATTCCTCCCCCTGCAGCCCATAAAATAAAGGATTTTCCAAAATCTATAATCTGTTCTGGTCTCCTACCATCTATTGCAAGGTAGGAGAACAGAAGACAATCTGCTATCCATTGTCCTCTTTTGACTGCTCTCCTGTATTCCTCAAGGCCAGCAACTGCGAGGTTAGGTTTCTTCTTGAAATAAAATGAGTGCAATTGTGGACTTTTCAAACACCCTTTTTAGACAGGGTGCTATTAAAATATGTTGGTCTATCCTAAAAGTGGCAGCTCTGAGCAGGCCTTGAAAGTGTTATTTAACTTAATGTGTACTTTTGTCTTGAATGTGGCAGATAGGTCAAAGCTCTTTTAAGGAGCATCTGTTTCTCCCTCAGTCTGGCAGGTATTCATGAATACAAGATTGAAGGTTCATGCTAGAAGCTTGGAGCACTAGAAATGCCCAAGGTGATGAAACTACAAAGCCACAGTTGCAAGCTGCCTGTTAAACAAGGAATAAAAATGATAGGGAGTCGGGGCAGATAGACAAGTCAGTGTGGTGGGTAATACATAAAGCCTAGGTGGGACTGTGGGGCATCTGCTGGTTCTGATCCAGCACCACCAAATTGGATTGGGAGGGGGGAATTTCAACCAAGCTGAAGCAATTAGATAATAATACTCTTGGAGTGATGTTTTGCCATATAATTTTGAGGAATTACCATCTTTGGGGTTGCACTGCCCCCCCAGACAGACCTGGTGCATAATCGGGGGTTCTCCTGAATTTGTGACTTCTGATTGATGACTGGATGACAGGCATGCCAGGGGGGCCTTTGCACAATGCTTGTTATACATCAGTTACACCCTTTCCTAGACCAACAGGCATTTCTGTCAGGCCCAAGCCCAGAGATGACACAGCAAAGTCCAATCAAGTCCAGTCCTTTATTTGCTTACACCTACCCTGTTTCCCCCAAAATAAGACATCCCCTGATAATAAGCCCAATCGGGCTTTTGAGTGCATGGCAATAAGGCCAAGCGCTTATTTCAGGGTTCAAAAAATATATATGACAGGGTCTTATTTTCGGGGAAACACGGTAATGAACAGAATCTTGCCAAACTAAAGGTATAAAGGTCTAAACCTATTAGATATATCATGAGAGATTCTAGGAAGTGGCTATGCTGAATCTCTCCCCCCACCCAGAGGTGGATTCCTCCCGGTTTGGACCGGTTCGCCTGAACCTGTAGCAACACACTGGTGACATCACGATGATGTCACAGAACCAGTTCAGTCGGTGCTGGTCCGTGGGCACCGCCATCTTTTTTGGGAATTTTTTCGGATATTTTTTTTTCGGATATTTTTTGGGGGGGGGATTTTTCCCAGGTATTTTTTCTGCACATGTGCAGAAGTCAAGTTCCTGGCACTGCGCATGCATTGCCATCTTGTTTTTGGCTTTTTAAAAAAATTGGATTTTTTTGCCACTGCGCATGCGTGCATGCGCTGCTACGCAGCACAGGAGGAAGTGAACCAGCAGCGAGGTAAGTTAGAACCCACTCCTGTCCCCATCCCCCACCCTCAGTCCTCCATTCATCGTGGGACTGCACAGTCTCTTAATCCAGGCTTTCTCTGGAAAAACTCTGTTGCCAAAAGTCCCCCCCCCCACTGCTCCTCCGGGTGCACATTCTATCACACTTTCTCACACTCATCCATGACCTGGTCATCTCCTGTTTGGACTAATGTAATGTTCCCTACATGGGACTGCCCTCTAGAAAGCTTCAGTTATTCAAAATGCAGCAGCATGCATAGTTTTGCCCAAGCCTGAATTTGTGTATGTGTCATCTTTTTTGCGGGAGCTGCATTGGTTGCCAATTTGCTTTTGGATGCAATTCAAGGTGCTGGCTATCACCTTTAAAGTCCTACATAGCTTGGAGCCAACTTATGTAAAGGATTGTCTCTCCTCAGTATATCTATCCAGCCCAGGTCCCTGCATCTGTTAAGGAAATACATCTGTTAAAGAAATACATCTGTTGGGACCAAGAAAAAGGCTCATCTCTGCCATGGGGGAAGAAGAGGGATTGGGGTTTTAAATTGTTTAAATTATTTATTGCTGTATGCCCTCCTGAGTCACTGTTGAGAATTTTTCCCAAACACCTTCACTCTGCTAAACAAATAATTCCCTCACCACTGTCTAACTATTCACTAAGGCTGCATTACTATTACTATTAGTCTTCTCATTGTTCCTATCACCCATCGCCTCCCACTTATAACTTGTTGCTTGTATCCTTAAGATTTATATTAATATTGATTGTTTCCTGGTTGCTTATTTGTACCCTGTGACAATCATTAAGTGTTGTACCTCATGATTCTTGACAAATGTATCTTTTCTTTTATGTACACTGAGAGCATATGCACCAAAGACAAATTCCTTGTGTGCCCAATCACACTTGGCCAATAAAGAATTCAATTCAATTCAATTCAATTCAATTCAATTCTATTCTATTCTATTCTATTCTATTCTATTCTATTCTATTCTATTCTATTCTATTCTATTCTATTCTATTCTATTCTATTCTATTCTAAATAAATAAATAAGAAAAGCAATTGATAAAATTGGACAATAGTTCCTGCAGAAAAAGATGAACTGTATATAATCATCCCAGAAGGAGATACTGGTTGTTTCATACTTCCGTAATGTGTGTGTGTGTGTGTGTGTGTGTGTGTGTGTGTGTGTGTGTGTGTGTGTGTGTGTGTGTGTCTACATGCATGTGTGTGTGGGGGGGGGTGAGGCAAGACTAGGAGGCATTATTTCATGGTTATATGGTCCAGTTCTAAGGAACAGGCCTTCCCCCTTACAAATGAATTGGCTTCTTCCCTAATGTCAGATGAAATTCTTCCAAACAGCATTTGGTGGTGGCGGTGGTGATAATGATGATAATTTTGCCATCTTTATTATTTTTCCTGTTACGATTGTCATAAGATTGGTTGTTAATATTCTGTCAATTACTGTAAGTTTAATTCATCTAATGTACTGTATTATCAATGGATGTTTTCACTTCATTTGTATTGTGAATGTTCTAATTATCAGTTTTAAATTCATGTATGGAAATATAGTAAATATAGAAATAAACAAAATTAAACAATGAAACAGCTACTTTCAGACATTTTTCTCCTCTCACATAGCAGCCTGCAGTCTCTGCCACAACCAAGCAGCATTTCAGAAAGAGGGCCAGCAGAGAGCAGCATTTAATCTTACTTTCAGTTGTACCAAATGCACATCCACGTGTTTGCTGTCCAGATCCTGCTGCACAGAGTAAGTCAAATCCCGGACTCTTTCTGATGTCATCCGAAGCCATGTCTCAATCTCAGGCAAGTGGAGAACAATCTTCCAGTCTGCAACTGTGTGGAGTGGGGGAGGCTTTTCATATTGTTGCTCCGGATCAAAATCTTCCCGACCATCTTGCTCAGTCGTAGGAGTCGTATTGGTGATCATGGGGGATACATCGGTAGGGAGAGCATTCAGTTCTTGTGGAAGGATGGGGGAAAGTGCTACTTCCATGGCTGATGACAGGAGTTCTAGATCATGCTTCTTGCCAAAGCAGCTGCACATATGGAAGAGGAAAATGGGCAAATGGTTAAAAAAAACAGAACTTGGAATAAAACATTCACCTGTTCATAACAATTGAAACACTGCATGTTTAGACCAGGGGCGGGTTCCTCTTACCTTCTCCTACTGGTGCGCATCGTGACATTTTGCACGCACGCGCTCGCTATGCACATATATGTGTGTGTCATGTGATTTCAGCTCTCTGCGCATGCGCAGAAGGACAATTTTACTTCCGCGCATGCGCAGAGAGCCAAAAACCATGAAATTTTTTTAAAAAGATGGTGGCACGCACGGACCGGCAAAGAAAGCACCAGAGCCGTCACGCCAACATTGCGCAATCGGCGGGCCCCTACCGGAACGGCGCACTGGACTGCACCAGTAGGAACTCACCACTGGTTTAGACATATATTGAATACTGCCTGTTGGTTAACAGACTGGAAGCAGGACAAACTTGTTTGCAACTAACCAAATTAAAATTCTGTCTAAGCAGACCCAAATTCAAATCTAAACAATTGTCACTTGTCTTTGTCAGACGTTTCACAGCAAAATAGACTTAGCGTGGTTTGGTTTTACTTCTTCTGATTAGGATGATGGACAGCAACTATGGAACTCCCCAAATGATGGTTTATTAATCATAATCAATCAATCAACAGCTCCAGTTTCTGAAACTATGTTATTCAGGGTTTACTTATAAACTTGAAACTATACCTTCATAAAAGGTAGAAATTAGCAGGGGGGTGGGGAAACCATTATTATTTATGTGGACATTGAAAAATGTAAGAAATCTAAGGAATTAGAGAACCAAAATGCAATATTAAAACATTTGTACAGGTAGTCCTCAACTTACGACCACAATTGAGCCCAAAATTTCTGTTGCTAAGCGAGACATTTGTTTAAGTGAGTTTCCCCCCGTTTTATGACCTTTCTTGCCAGAGTTGTAAAGTGAATCACTGCAGCTGTTAAGTTAGCAATATGGTTGTTCATTGAATCTGGATTCCTCATTGATTTTGCTTGTCAAAAGGTTTCAAAAGGGGATCACATGACCGACAGCAGCGGTCGTAAGTATGAACCAGTTGCCAAGCATCTGAATTTTGATCATATGATTGTGGGGATGCTACAAAGATTGTAAGTGTGAAAAATGGTCATAAGTCACCTTTTTCAGTGCCGTTGTAACTTCGAATGGTTACTAAATGAACTGTTGTAAGTCGAGGACTACCTGTGGTTTATTTTCCAAAGCCAAAAATTAGCCTGTGCTTAGCAAAGAATGTAAGAAGAGTTCTGATGGATCAAGCATGAAGCTTTAGCAAGAGAAGCCGCTTGCTTCTCACAACTGTAAGCCAAAGGTACAACTGTTGCATCAAATATCCCAAGTTAATCAGTAGCAGCTCCAATAAGAAAGATCAGCTGATAAATGATTAAAAAGATTTTTCTTTGCCTGAGATCCTGGACAGACATTATTGGTAAGAGGTGTCAATGCTGAACCAAATGTAATTGATATAAGTAGTTTCACACCAATAGCATTTTTAAAAAAGAAATTTGTTTCATTTATTAGGGAATTTTAATCTCTGCCTAATTAGCAAAAAATTGGAATATACCAATAATTACTAAACTGGAAAAAAAATCCTGTCTGCATTCGTTACCAACAGTTTATGACTGCAAATAATTGACAGACACAAAATGTGTATATACAATTACAATCAGGGGCGGGTTCCTCCTGGTTCAGACCGGATCGCCCAAACCGGTAGCAACCCGCTGGTGACGTCACTGTCGGTGCCATTCCGTTTTTTTTTATTTTTCCCCTTCCGTGGCTTGAAAAAGAGCCCTCCTGCCCACCCGTGGGTGAATCCTGACCTTTATTTCTTAGCCCGAAACACAGCTGATGAGCTCCTCAGCTGTGTTTCGGGCTAATTCCTGCTTCTGAGCATGCGCGGAAGTGTAATCGCATGAGGGGATGCATGTGTGTGTGTGCGAAACGTCACGATGCGAACCGGTGGCAAAGGTAAGTGGAACCCACCCCTGATTACAATGACAAGTAATTTCTTATAACTATTTTATTGTATAGTCAATTTTTTGTACTTGGGTTTGAGAAGCTACTCCCATTATTATTTGCTCTGCTTCCCAAATGCCAGGAGTTGATAAAATAGGCAATAATTAAATAAAGAAGCACAAAAACACGGGGGACAGAAGGAAAATTAAGCTAAAGCACACCTGCAGCTTGCTAAGTAATCTACCCTGAACTTACTTATGTAGATCAGGCAACATTTATTCTTATGATAAAAGAGAAACGGGGGTGGACATTGCTCCCAACAATCTCACATGTGTCTGCAACTCTCCAATATCACTGCTTACTTATCAGGCAAGGTAAATATTTTCCTAACAGCACATTTTTTAAAAGAAGACATGTTACATGGAGAAATTATTATGATTATGTTGCATGAGAAATGATTTTAAATGGTTATGATGATGATGATTATTATGCCTAATTCATTATGTTTAGCAGAATCAAAAACAACTTGTCAGTCACCTAGCTACAATAGGAAAAACAGAGGCTGTACCCTTCTTAGATTTATGGTTATTCTTCAAACTAAGCTAGGAAAACCTCCTTATCTTTCTCTCTTTGTGTCCACAAAGGTTCTGCTTGTCCAAGCAAGACAACTGACATGATATCTGCATCAACCAATTAAAAACATACTGGAGAAGTAGCTGACTTGTGAACACTTTTTTTTAAAGAGTCAAGGTCTTGCAGAGAGAAGTCAGATAAATAATTAAAACATCATCAAAGACTTTCTAAAAAGAGGGAGTTTTTCCCAACAAAGCTAACAAATGTTCACTGAGATACAGTCCCAGCTGCTGTATATAATATTAAATACAAAGCAAGCAACCATTCAACAGGAGTGTTCAGTCCTTTCTGCCATCTACCTAATGCACTCTTATCTCTCGCAGCTAAATGGATTGAACGATCCACATTGCTTGGCTAAAAAGCTTCCTGCTCTAAATTAGAAGTTTGTTGATTGGATTCAGCATTTGATAAAAGGCAACCTTAAAATGTATCTATGTCAGAGGTGGGTTCCTCCCGGTTCGGACCGGTTCTATAGAACCGGTAGTAACTTGGCAGCCTGGGTTGCTGGAACCAGCAGCGACCCAGGCCTGCCACGCCCCCGAACCGGCTCTCTCGGCAGCGCCATAGGTGCTGCCATCTTGTTTTTTGCTTCTGTGCATGTGTTTTTAGCACTGCGCATGTGCCCCCGCACGCCCGCGCAGTGCGTCACTGAGTGAACTGTCAGCGAAGAAAACCGGAACCCACCCCTGATCTATGTACTGTATATTTGAAGCATTGTTGAACTCTGGATATTTTCATAACAACACCAATGAGCACTAGCATTAAAATCACACTGAATAAGGCAAATTATCACCTCATTACAGTAAGAAAAGTGAAATGAAAACTTTATAAGACAGCGGTGTGGGTTTTCTGTGTCACCTAAAGGCCTGTACAGATGAAGCATATTGATATTTATATAGAGCAGCTTTAAAATCCACGCAGAAAAACAAACATAAAAGAAAAAAAATACTGATTCTTATAAATTGGTAGGATTTCTCCATCTTATTTCATAATACAATGATACCTCAGTACTCATCATTAATTGGTTCCAGGAAACGTGATGAGTACCAAAAATGATGAGTACCAAACAAAATTTTCCCATAAGAAATTATGTGGTGAGTCACAAGGCAGCCGATACCGACAAGTTCTACCTTGTGCATTGAGTACCAAACAAATGATGAGTACCGGGACAAAATGTTCATGACAAAATGCATTGGGTACCACATCTGATGAGTTTCAAAGCAATTGAGTACCAAGGTACCACTATACACATAAAATAAAATAAAAACATTTTATAGGTACAGTTTATGCCTTCCATAGAACTGAACTACCTACCCATTGAGATCAATAGAGACAAATCAATTGAGCTAGATCAATTCCCGGGGAGAACCTATTAAACCTACCTGGTTGTGAGTCCCTCCTTGTGAAATGGGGCCATGGGGTTCAGAAGGGCTTGCTGCTTACGTACCTGGCTCCCTGCCGCATAGCAGCTGCCCTGCCTGAGCTACTCAACACGATAGCCATCAACCTGCCATCCGTTGGTGAAACATCTGAGTTGGCTCGGGAGTTCTTGGCTTCCATGATGGCCATGGACCTAACCCAGTTAGTTCATGGCCCCACACATGAGGGAGGACACACTCTAGACTTGATTTTTGTCTCTGGCCAGTGGTTGAGTGGTCTTGATATAGGGGATGTAGTCATTAAACCCTTGTCATGGTCAGATCACTCACTCCTTCACCTAGACCTCCATACCGCTTCCCCACGCCGCAGGGAGGCGGAACCAGTTAGATGGGTCCGCCCCAGGCGCCTGATGGACCCGGATAGGTTCCAGACAGAGCTTGGGCCACTTCCTGATGATCTAGCCCTCAACTCGGCCGAGGACCTGGTTGCCGCCTGGGGCAGGGCAGCCGGTGGGGCCTTGGACCGAGTTGTGCCTTTGCGGCCTCTGACTCGGCTCTGATCCCGCTCGGCTCCCTGGTTTACTGAGGAGCTGAGGGAGATGAAGCGCCGGAAAAGACGCCTAGAGAGTGGTTGGAGGGCCAGTCTCTCTGAATCTGATCGAACACCGGTAAGGTCGCATATTAAGACCTACCTAGTGGCGATAAAAGCGGAGAAATCAAAGTATTTTTCCGCTCTTGTCACGTCATCAGAGAATCATCCAACAGCCCTGTTCAGGGTGACCCGTTCCTTACTCCATCAAGAAGCGCGGGAGGATCCCCTGGAAGGCAGGGCTGAGTACGTTGGACAATATCTGCATGACAAAATTGCTCAGATTCAGGGGGAACTGGACTCCAACTGGGTGGATACGGACATGGTGACAGGGAATAGTCTTGAGAACGTTATCTGGGAAGAGTTTGACTCGGTGACCCCTGAGGATGTGGACAAGATTCTGGGGAGGCTCAGTGCAGCCACATGTTTATTGGACCCGTGTCCCTCCTGGTTAGTGCTGGCTACCCGGGAGGTTACACGAGGCTGGCTCCAGGGAATTATTAACGCTTCTTTGGGGGAGGGTTACTTCCCCACGGCTTTGAAAGAAGCGGTGGTGAGGCCTCTCCTCAAGAAGCCCTCCCTGGACCCAGCAATTTTAGCTAACTATCGCCCTGTCTCCAACCTTCGCTTCGTGGCGAAGGTTGTTGAGAGTGTGGTCGCACAACAGTTTCCCCAGTACTTGGAGGAATCATCATACCTAGATCCGTTCCAGTCGGGTTTCAGGGCCGGGCACAGCACGGAAACGGCATTGGTCGCATTGGCTGATGATCTCTGGAGGGCTCGGGACAGGGGTTGTTCCTCTGTCCTGGTCCTATTAGACCTCTCAGCGGCTTTTGATACCATCGACCATGGTATCATGCTGCACCGGCTGGAAGAGTTAGGGATAGGGGGCACCGTTTTTCGTTGGTTCTCCTCCTTTCTCTCCAACCGGTCACAGTTTGTATTGGCAGAGGGGCAGAGGTCGTCCTCGAGGCCTCTTACATATGGAGTGCCCCAGGGGTCGATTCTCTCGCCCCTTCTGTTCAACATCTATGTGAAGCCGCTGGGTGAGATCATCCGTGGCTTTGGGGTGTACCATCAGTACGCCGATGATACACAGCTGTACATTTCCACCCCAGGCCACCCCAATGATGCCCTTGAAGTGATGTCCCAGTGCCTGGAAGCTGTGCGGATCTGAATGGGGAGAAACCAACTCAGGCTCAACCCTTCCAAGGCTGTGGTTCCCAGCGTCTCGATATAGTCAGATGATTCCATCTCTGACTATCAGGGGCGAGTCTCTAGCCCCCGCCGAAAGGGCTCGCTATCTGGGTGTCCTCCTGGATCCACAGCTGTCCTTAGAGGACCATCTGACAGCTGTGACCAGGGCCGTCTTTTATCAGGTCCGCCTGATACGCCAGTTGCGGCCCTTTCTGGATCGGGATTCCCTGTGCACAGTCACCCATGCCCTAGTCACGTCGCGTCTGGACTACTGTAATGCTCTCTACATGGGGCTCCCCATGAAGAGCACCCGAGGCTCCAACTGATCCAGAATGCAGCTGCGCGGGTGGTTTCAGGGGCTAATTGGTGCTCCCATATAACACCCCTCCTGCACGAGCTGCACTGGCTTCCGGTGGTCTACCGGGTGCGCTTCGAGGTGCTTGTTACTACCTTTAAAGCGCTCCATGGCATTGGACCTAGGTATCTCCGAGACCGCCTGCTGCCACAAACTGCCTCCCATCGACCAGTGCGCTCCCACAGAGAGGGCCTCCTCGGGGTGCCATCAGCCAAGCAGTGTAGGCTGGTGACGCCCAGGGGGAGGGCTTTCTCTGTGGGAGCACCCACCCTCTGGAATAAGCTCCCTCCAGACTTAAGAACCATTCACGACCTGTCCACCTTCCGCCGTGCCCTCAAGACGTATTATTTTTATCAAACCGGGCTGGCGTGAAAAAGTTTTTGGAGTTTTTAAAATTTTAAGATTTTACTAAATTTTAATTGTATTAAATCAGGGCCATATCGAATATTTTCTTTTAAATGTATTTTAATGTTTATATTGTGTTTTTACTTGGCTGTTCACCGCCCTGAGTCCCCTGGAGAAGGGCGGTATATAAATTTAATTAAACTAAACTAAACTAAACTAAAAGACAGCCCGCAGAAACAGAATAACAGGAAATCACTGGTTGTCACCTACAGCACACAACTCAAAGCTCTCAAATGCCTTAATAACAAATTACAGCCCTCACTGGACAATGATAATGCTCTTTATCAGGCACAGGCCCATACTTGCATACAGACAACCTGAAGCAGATTCTCACGAGCAACAAGCACAGGATATTCATGCCAATATCAGAACCAGATCCTGTACGAAGATGTATGCCTTGCCTTCACATCTACACTAACAGAACCATCATGGGCCTAACAATCACACACTCACAGATTAGATTCTAGAATACTATATATGCCATTATTTGATAGCATTTGCCTCTCTGGATACTTAGGATAAATGGAATAAAGTTTGCACATACAAAAATGGATACAAATTTGACCTCAGGACTTGAAACAAAGACAACTTAACAACAAAGTTTTTAACGTCCCAGGCCAATCCACAGCAGACTTCAAAGTGACTATTTTAGAAAAGAAGGACATTAATGGCACCATCAAGCAGAAAATTGTTGATCTTCCATAAATGAAAGGTTTTAGGCAATCTCAGAAGGTCTCAACAAACACAATAGGTTTTTAACATATTGCAGTTGTTAATTGATAAAGTACTTGTAATTTATCCCATATGTAACTTGTATCTACATAACCAATCTATCTTCTTTTTCCCCTCCACCCAAATTTCAATCCGACATCTTCAGTTTAACTTCTGTGCATCAGATGTAGTGAGAGGCAGCTCATGAAAAATTATGTCTTTTAATAAAATGTGTAAGTCAGAAAAGATTCCAGATTTTTTGCCACTATAGACTAACATGGGTCTCCTCAACAACGTGTACCAAAAGGAGAAAATGTCATCCTCTTTCATCCCATTAATTTTTTTGCAAATCTAACTTAAGTGCAATGCAGCCTTTTATCCGACATGAAAATTCTTTCATTTCATTTAGTACAAAGCCCTTAATAGCGAACACTTAAAAAGCACTCCGCTAAACATGCGCCTTTAATTAATTTTAAATATCATCATGTAATGGCCAAGGCCAGGAAAACTATTTTTGTTCTGTTCTTATCACTCCCTCACTGATTCACCACACAACAAAATCTCAAATTTTCCTTTCCAAAAGTTAAAAGTAGCTAAATTGAATAATGGATGACTAAAAAAGAGAATTGTAAGTTATATTGAATATATAATGTAAGATACAGAATAAACTATGGTTTATGATAATAGAAAGGAGTCACTTGAAAAACACTATCTAGATAGAGGGGAAAATGGGTTGGAAATGAAGCCTTCCATGAAACATTCTCCAAAAAGCCACAGCTTGAACAGAGGTATCTAAGTAGGACAAGCTCATGCACAGGGACTTTTCATGCACATCTACATGTACACAAATAACAATCATGCATAGCTGCAGTTCCCATGGAAGTCTGAACATGCAGGCTTTCCATAGACATCCATAGGGAGAGTGGCAAAACATGTTCTACAAAATAATGCTGCAAACGGTACCCCATATACAAGAATGCAATGTCATAGAGCAAGTATACAAAAGTAGATGTGTTGAGATACAATAGGGCACATTTTGTCAGTGTGTCAGTATCACAGTAAGGAACAGATCCACGTGTACCTTTCCCTTTTTAATAGCCAACATACAATCATTAGATGTTGGGTGTGGAAAATAGGTTATCTTAAGTGAATGAACAATGGGATAATCTGCATTGACTACTTTCAGATCAGAATAGAGCTGGAAGGGACCTTGGAGGTCTTCTAACCCAACCCCGTCAAGCAGGAGACCCTATACCTTTTCAGACAAATGATTATCAAGTCTCTTCTTAAAAACCTACAGTGATAAAGCACCCACAACTTCTGAAGGCAAGCTATTTCACAGGTTAATTGTTTTCACTGTTGGAAGTTTTTTTTCCATTCCAGATTGCATCTCTCCTTGATTGGTTTCCATCCATTGTTTCTTGTCTTGTCTTCTGCTGCATTGGAAAATAAGTTGACCCCCTCTTCTTTGTGGTAGCCTCTCAAATACTGGAACACTGCTATCATGTCACCCCTAGTCCTTCTTTTATTAGACTAGCCATACCCAATTTGTGCAACCGTTCTTCATATGTTTTAGTCAGAGGTGGGTTCCTGCCTGTTTTTGCCGGTGCGGTTAATAGCTGTTGTTCGGCACAGCGCCGAAGACGCTGCTGCCGTTCGTGGAGCGGGAGCTTTCCCCGGGCGCTTTCCCCGCCCGCATGGATGCCGCCAATTGCGTTCTTTTGCCCTCTGCGCATGCGGAACACTTTGCGCATGCGCAGAGGGCAAAAGAACGCAATTGGTGGCATCCATGCGGGCGGGGAAAGCGCCCGGGGAAAGCTCCCGCTCCGCGAACGGCAGCAGCGTCTTCGGCTCTGCGCCGAACAACAGCTATTAACCGCATCGGCAGGATCCCACCTCTGGTTTTAGTCCCAAATATGTTTCAATTATGCGTGTTAGTGTAATGTTCTTTCCACATAGCCCCAGTGTGTTTGCTGATTGTTAAGAGGTTGGGTTATATGGACAACTACCTTACCTATTGGTTTCTTCAACTTTTTTTTAATTCCAGGCATACATTACATTTTTGCTTTTGCTAAGTAAAGGAGAGGCAAGGCAGCACTACAGATGACAGAGGACTGTGTCAGTGATTCTGCAGTGCAAGAAAACATAGCTATAAAGATATTGAAATGGAATAAATCTGAGCTGGGTCTTATATCCCTTAAACAGGTAGAAAGTGCTATAGTTGTGGAAAATCTGTCATAATAAAACAAAGGCTATATTAGCTCCCAACTTGGAAAGCAACAAAAGAAAGAAGAGAAGCTGGATGAGATGTAAAAAGTTATTTTAATAAGAAGTGGACATTTGGAGATGCGTTTTCTCATAACTTCATGTCTGCCTCTCAGAAGGAAGATTTGTGATTTTTTTTTCTCATCCCCCTCTCTTGCAGCTTCTCCCTTTATTTTAGAAAAACCCGAGTGCTTGGGAAATGGCTCAGAGTAAAAGAGACAAATTAGTTGATAATGCACCCATGTCCTCCAATTATTTTTTTATTTTCTTTCCCTTTTGTCACCTTTGCCAGGTCACTCTAACCACGGTGGCGCAGTGGTTAGAGTGCAGTACTGCAGGCTACTTCTGCTGCCTGCCGGCTGCCTGCAATTTGGCAGTTCAAATCTCACCAGGCTCAAGGTTGACTCAGCCTTCCATCCTTCCGAGGTGGGTAAAATGAGGACCCAGATTGTTGGGTGCAATATGCTGACTCTGTAAACCGCTTAGAGAGGGCTGTAAAGCACTATAAAGCGGTATATAAGTCTAAGTGCTATTGCTATTGCTTTAAGCATGCATTGTTTCTTATCATGTTGTGCTTTCTACATTATCTTCTTTAATTTTTAAATAAATGCATAAATTATATATCAGAGAGAGCAACAGTTTACAATATGCATTTCTCCCTAAAAGCGCTTTCACTCTTTGTGTTCACTCTTCTTCACTTCTTCGCTCTTCTGTCACAAAGTAATTGAAAATTGACCTTCACTCAACTTCACTTCTACCATCATCTGACCACAGGCAGGAACGGCTCTGCCTCCAGTTAATCAAAAGAGAATTCAGAAAATGAACTGAACTGTCATATTTCCTAGAGTAATATACATTCCTTCACACCCACTCCAAAATGAATTGTTACCTCTCTTTCCATGTTTTCAATACTTGTTGCAAAAAAAGAAAAAAG
Source organism: Diadophis punctatus similis (assembly GCA_023053685.1). Lineage (NCBI taxonomy): Eukaryota > Metazoa > Chordata > Lepidosauria > Squamata > Dipsadidae > Diadophis > Diadophis punctatus. Next base: position 272,532,991 of record JALIGW010000001.1, on the reverse strand, counting down.
GTGCATTATAAGGAGATGAGAGAGTGCCAACCTTTTGTGAATGCACCACCCTTTCTATTTTTATTAAAATTCTGCTACCTGTGATCCTAAAAAAATGCTATAGAGAAGGAGTGTCAAACTTGCGGCCCGCAGGCTGGATGCATCACGTGCTGACCACCCCCACCTCCAGTTTAGTGAAGAGGGGAAAAGTTGCAATACGTCACGAGATGACAGCATGACGCCATGAGTTTGACACCCCTGCTATAGAGGAATGTGGGCAACTTTTAACTAGAGGTATGACAAATATTTCATGTTCAGAACAGCTGGTTTTAAGTGGTCTGTTTCTAGGCCAAAACTTGAAATGAAACAGTACATTTAACAATAACAATAATATAATATACTTAACATACTTAACACAATGACACTATATTAACACTTAAGAAATAAGTGCTTATTAAAACAATAAACCAAACACTGTATGGAATTTCACTCACCTGTGTCTCCCCCACCCTGCTCAATAATAGCCATTACTACCACTATTAAAAAGAAAAAGAAAAGCCATTTAATGTTAACAACTGATAGTCAGTTTGCTGAAGTTGTCTGAGGTATATCATCAGATGTCAGTTTTCAAAATACAAACTGGCACCAAACCTATATTTAATATAGTGTTCACTTTATTAGAAAATGCCCATCAGCAAAGAAAAGTGTGGATGGGTGCTGGGCTCAGAAAAGAAAGGACTGGATTCAAGGAGTATCGTATTTTTCAGAGTATAAGACGCACCTTTTTCCTCCCTAAAAGAGGCTGAGAATTTGGGTGCGTCTTATACTCTGAATGTAGCTTTTCTGAAGCTTTTTTCCCAGCCCTAACGAGGTGCTAACGGTCTTCCCAGCTCTTACCGGCTTGCAAGCTCTTTCATTGTTACTCTCTCCGAAGAATGTCTTTCCAGCCCTAAGTCTTTGCAGGCTTTTTTTCATTGCTCTACTTGCTCCGAATAAGTTTCTTTCCAGCCCTAACGAGGTGCTAACAGTCTTCCCAGCTTGTTGGCTCTTTCATTGTTACTCTCTCCGAATAAGGTTTTTTTAAGCCCTAACCAGGGGATAAAATAATGTGCTGAAGCTGACCAGACTAAGGACACTAACCAGATGAATACCTGGTAGGCAGATTTTCACCCCCCCCCCCTATTTTCCTTCCCAAAAACTAAGGTGCATCTTATACTCCGGTGCGTCTTATACTCCGAAAAATACGGTAAGTATTAGAAACAATAATATTAAGCTTTTCTAAAAGAGACCCTGGGCCTGATGAAAAAGTAATCAAGCACAGCTTTGAATATCCAAAATGAAATAAAAACTCCAATCCAATCGAAGTAACTGCATATTGATCCTAGATTTTCACATACAATCCTTTCTTCTAGAGGTCTGAAAATTTCTCACCTTCCAAACAGTTCTGTTTCTGGGAAATCTTTAAGACACAGTCTCCAGAAACATCCTTCTTGCCTAATTAATCTCAAGACAGTGAGATCTGTTTAGGAATTCAGCCAACTGCCCTTCCCAAGTTTCTTTACTAGAAAATAACATCATAAGGCTACAATTCCTTGTGCTGATGTTCTGTTGTAACAGGGACTTCTGAAACTTGCTTTGCTAGAAGTGCCTGTTATAAAAATCCAAAACTAATATGCAAAAATCCATGGGGAAAACTTCTGATTTTATAGTAATCACTTGGCATGTTGGTCCACCTGCTCAGACAAAAGTCACACGTAGCCTTGGGTTTATTTATTTATTTATTTATTTTGTTATTCTTATATGCCGCCCAACTCCCGAAGGACTCAGGGCGGTGTACAACATAAGAGATACAAGAATGAACAAAATTTCAACAATTTAAAAACGGTACAAAATTTAAAAAGGCAGTATAAAAGCAACAACAACATCCATCCATTCAACCACATACATACTTGGGGGGTAAGCTCAAATGGTTAAGCTGTCCCCCCCACCTGCAGGAAGAGCCATGTCTTAACGGCCTTTCGGAAGGCCAGCAGAGTGGGGATGGTTCGGGTCTCTGGGGGGAGTTGGTTCCAGAGCACGGGGCCAGCCACAGAGAAGGCCCTCCCCCTGGGGCCCGCCAGCCGGCATTGCTTGGCCGACGGGACCCGGAGGAGGCCAACTCTGTGGGCCCTAACCGGTCGGAGGGAAGTATGCGACAGAATGCGGTCCCGGAGATATCCTGGTCCTAAGCCATGAAGGGCTTTAAAGATGGTGATCAACACCTTGAATTGGACCCGGAGACCGATGGGCAACCAATGCAGCTGGCGGAAAATCGGTGTCACGTGGGTGTACCTCGGCACACCCACCACAGCACGCGCAGCCGCATTTTGCACCAACTGAAGTCTCCGGATACTCTTCAAGGGTAGCCCCATGTAGAGCGCATTGCAGTAGTCCAAACGCGAGGTGACAAGGGCATGAGTGACCGTGAGTAAAGCCTCCTTCTCCAGATATGGCCGCAGCTGGTGCACCAGGCGAACCTGTGCAAAGGCCCCCCTAGCCACAGCAGAAAGGTGATGATCTAATTTTAGCTGTGGATCTAGGAGGACCCCCAAGTTGCGGACCTGGTCTGAGGGAGTCAGTTTCGCACCCTCGAAGACCAAGGAGGGACAGTTATCATGGTCCTTAGGAGGCATTATCCACAGCCACTCGGTCTTGTCGGGATTAAGTCTGAGTCTGTTCCTCCCCATCCAGATCTTAACGTCGTCCAGGCATCGGCACATTACATCAACTGCCTCCCTGAAGTCAGACGGGGTGGTAATGTACAGCTGGGTGTCGTCAGCGTACTGATGGAAACACACCCCATGCCTGCGGATGATCTCACCCAACGGTTTCATGTAGATGTTAAACAGGATGGGCGAGAGAAGCGACCCCTGGGGCACCCCACATAGTAGGGGCCTGTGGGACGATCTCTGCCCTCCTGCCAACACCGACTGCATCCGATCGGCGAGATAAGAGGAGAACCACCGCAAAACGGTGCCTCCCACTCCCAACTCGCCGAGCCGATGCAGAAGGATACCATGGTCGATGGTATCGAAAGCCGCTGAGAGGTCAAGTAGCACCAGGATGGAGGAGTTCCCCCCATCCCGGGCCCGCCAGAGATCATCCATCAGAGCGACCAAGGCAGTTTCTGTACTGTAGCCGCGCCTGAAACCCGACTGATAAGGATCTAGATGATCCTTGATCCTTGATCCTTGATCCTTGATCTAGATGATAAGGATCTAGGGTTACCAAAAGCTATCCACCACTGTTTTACATCTCTGAGCACAATATGCTTCCTATGTCAACTTCAGGTTTTATTTATGCATGCAACAGATGGTTAGAAAATTTCTCATGTTTTGTAATGTCTATTTGTATATAATAAAAAAGAAAAGAAAAGAAAATTTCTCCTCTAAGGCTACACATAGGAAATGTATCTTGATTTCTTCAAGGAAGCACAATTGGATTATATTTGTTTTGTATAATAAAAAAATGCATTTTATGTATAATTGATAATGCTAACATTTCTGTTACCAAACACTACAAAGGTATTGATAGAGTTTTAATAATAATAACACTAATCCAGTCATATTATTAGCAGTCATAGGCACAACTGCTTACCAGGAACGAACAAGAAGCAAACTTTCTCCTTGGATTTCCTTTTCCTTGCTTTCCAGTGCAAGAAGAGAATGGTTACTGTAACTTTAAAACGGAAAAGAAGACCTGGTAGCATCAGCATGGCAAAATTTACCCCCTTCAGATTAGTGTTTAACTTTTTCCATTAAGCAGAGTAGTGAGAGGGCCTTGGTACGGACCAATATTTAGAGGGTCACAGATTGTTGAACCCTTAATATCAACAACAGTTTATAGGGCTGTGTAAAACATTTAAAAAGCACCCCTTTTTCAATCAATAAATGTCACGGTGTGAATATTGTCAGTTGTATGTCTATGCAGGGTGATGCACCCCTATTCTAATATTATGGTATATTCCAATACAAGCAGAACACGTGATATGATCTTGTACGCATGTCCACATTTCTGATCCACCATTAATCACTTTTGACTTGGCTCTTCACCGGAATGGTCGCTTTTTCTTAGCAAACATGTAATTATTCAGGATTTATTGTTTTTGTACCGAAATAAATATTTCTATTAGACTTTTAATCTTGGCTTTATTTCTAACTGTCTGAATTCCAAGCAAAGATCCAAATCGCCTCTATGAGATTTTATTCTCATCCCAACAATAAAGCAGCCGCATCATTTTCCAGGTCAATGTGACTGCTTTAGAAGATATTCCCAGTTGTCTCTTTATGAGTGTGCATGCCCAGCACTATGCTCTGACAAATCATTTATTTGGAGATAGTTGGGAGAAGCCTCTGAAACAGCAATAGAAGTTTGGAGAAAGTTATAAGTATTTTAATGATTCAAACAGATGTGCTTTGTATCCCTTGGTCTCTTTCAAAAGATTTGCCCTAAAGGTTTATTTGCTCATAAGGGAAAGGTTGTAAACCATCTAGCCAAATTTTTTCTTCTGGAAATCAATACTCAGACCATTTATAAAAGAAGGCAACATACGCTCTACTCACAAACCTCTAGCGGGAGAGAACTTCTCTTGGTAACTGATTCTAAGATCAAATTACTCTGACTCTTAAAGATTTATTTTAAAATTCTACCAGCAATTATTTAAGTCCATTGGATCTAGTTCTTCCCTGCTCTGTAAACTCTGCTACATTCTTTTATCAACTATTTCAATAGCAGAATGTAGTAAATGGATGGTCTGGGTTTACTGGATTTTGTTTTGTTTTGTTGATAAAATGGTGGTGTCTAGTTTGACAACTCAAAATGTAATACATCAAAAGATCTATTCTCATTAAAAACCAATAACTTTTTCCAACAATTATATATACAGATTATCTTCAGAGGTTAAAAAAAATGTAGCAACGTATTAACATAAAATTATTTCTCAAATCCAAGGGGGGGAGAGCAGTATCTTATTTAGCTTCATGTTCCCACAACACCAGTTTTGCAGTCTCCAAAACCACTTTATCTACCAAAATTAGGTAACTCAGTCTGCCATCATTCTGAGTCAGGAAACATGCAGACACTGCTATGTAACTACATTTTTTTTTAAAAAAAAGAACAAACCCACATTTGCCTCTTAAACCTATGAGACCAAGAAAATCCCAGCCCCTTCTAGGTACCTGATACCGTTCATCCCATCCCATCCCATTCTGAACTCCTTAAAAAAATGATTTAGTGCAGCCCCCACACATGCCTGCCACTAAAAATGTGTACAGTACTCCTCCTTTAGAATTTAGAAATATACTTTTTTTTTTTACAATAGCTACAGACTAGGGTCATTTCCTCACTTGTACCTAGCCATAGTAACCTCTTTATTCTGCCATGTCCTCATGAATCCTTCATCTCATTTCACCAGTCATTCTCTACTGTTCCAATATTAAAGTAGTAAATTTCCCCATCTAGCTGGCAGGCTGACCTGAATGCAATCTGACATGCTTCAGTGACAATTAAATTGATGTTATGTTCAAAGAGATCCTGTGAACTAGTATCCTTGGATCATCAGGCTTCTTTCTGGCACAGGCTTAGTCCTCTTGCAGAATAGTATCCCACACACAATATTTGCACCAAACCAGAGCAAGTTTTGACAGGTGGCTAGACACTCTGTTCTAGACATCTGTCAAAATATACCTACTCTTCTAACATCCCATATTAAGAAAAAGTGAGTGATTATTTTTTTACTTGCCAGATGTTTGTCTTTTAGTGGGAGAGAAGGGAAACAAAGCTGGGAATCCATCAATATTTGTTTTTAATATATTCCCTATACTGCGATGGTACTGTTGGCACCATTTGCCAACATCATGATATGGCAGGATATGCCAGTTTTCTGTCAGTTTAAGGACTGGTGAATACCATTTTAATTCACTCATGAAGAAGAGCCCTCAGATTAAGCAATGTTTCTAAATCCTACACACTATCAATCATTATAAAAATTGCAGAGGTCTTCTAAGGTCATCTAATCCTGTAGAATGTCACATGAAAATGCCAATATTCTTACAAGATTTGATAGACTGGTGGAATCTTCAATCATTTATTTTATTTAGGGGACTGTCCGGTACCATTTTATGGTGCAACTAGTAGCCTCCTGATGCCCATGAATGTCATCGCCAAACCTGTTTCCCAAGACATGAAGAGTGTCAAGCATGTGATTGAGAGAATAAATCTAACCTGGAATTGAGTGGAAAAAATTAAAAACTTGCATTGCTGATGTGATAATGAATATAAAAAAGGAAGACCTGTGATAGCAGCTTTGTTAAATAAGTCTCTTAAATGGCTAAACTGTGATGTTAATGCCTACAAATTTCAGGGACTGTGTTTCCTGATTTAACAGAGGAAACCTGTATGATACACTATCTGAGCATTCTTATGCTTTCATGCCTTTAAGTCAGCTTTGATTCCTGGAGACTACATGACAAGTCCATACAGTTTTCATGGCAATATTCCAGATATGGCTTGTCTTTGCCTTCTTCTTCCTTGGGCGGAGAGAGTGTAACTGACTCAAAGTCACCCATCTGGCTTCATGCCTAAGACAGGACTAGAACTCAAAGTCTCCTGATTTCAAACACTTTGCCGTTAGCCATTATTGGCTCTTTTATGTTTTTAGCCAATCTGAATTTGATGCTAAAAAGTTGATATAATTTAATCTCTGTCATGAACTGTGTTGCTTGTCAGGAAAATTAATGTTCTACTAATATTTTTTTAAAAAATTTGAAACACTGAACTGTGTAAAGTTACAGCCTACTAACACTTTTCCTGATCATTTCGCTATTTTATGTATTATCATTTTATAGAAAATATTTCTGTCATTTATTTGGAATATCAATTTCAGTTATAAAACTGTATATTGGATTGGTCATTGGCCATCAAATATTGTGTTCTGCAATGTATAGTAGGTGGCCGCCTTACACTGCCATAGCCCACTCTGTAAGCATCTGAGCAGAAAGCCCACATCGCATCATTTCCTGTAGTATTCTAACTTTCTAAGGTATATTCAAGGAGTTATCAGTATCAGTGAGGCTAACATTTGTGGTAGGAAATTCAACTTTTACCAGACATTACATTACCTGCTCCAAGCTAGTATTAATTTTGGGAAGACCTGCCTCCAGACAGGGTCCTGCATTAGGTACACAGCATGCTGCCTAAGTATTTTCTCTTAATAACATGGATTGGATAAATAACAATAGCACTTAGATTTATGTACCATTTCACGGAACTCTCTGAGGTGTTTACAATGTTAGCACATTGCCCTCAACAATCTGGGTCCTCATTTTCCTGACCTCAGAAGGATGGAAGCCTGTATCAACCTTGAGCCGGTCAGAATCAAACTCCAGACTGTGGGCAGAGTTAGCCCTCAGTCCTGCATTCTAACCATTGTTGCCACCACGGTTCCTACATCCAAGCAGAGATCATGTATTTCCTAGCCCTAATTCCATTCCACAAAGAAGTTAGGCCGGTGTTTAGACTTCAAAGAGCACAATGAAATGTACTGTGTTTAAATAGAAGAATGACCAAATGATGCCATTATTTATAAAAGAAAGTATTTGTAACTTGGGGTTGAAATGAGGGCTCCTTGGTGCTGTTCCTTGCAGACATTTCATTATGCAAACTAGGTGACATCATTGGTGCTCTGATGATGTTACCTAGCTTGGATAATGAAATGTGTACAACAAAACAACCAAGCTCAGATGCCATTACTTCTTTGAGCCTTTTGGTTGGCATGTCAGAAGTGAGCTTTTCAGTTGGCATTTGAATGAAAAATTCTCCTGAGTAATTAAAGCTGGACAGGATATCATAAATCTTCCAAGGTATATCTGTTGGGGGGGTGAGAGTAGTAAAAGTTTAGTCTGGCAAGATTGGCCCAGACCAAGAATGATGTAGAACAATCCAGCCAAAGTTCAGTTCCTTATTTTGTCACATCATATAAACAGAAACTTGCCAGACTAAACATTTACTACTCTCACCCTAATGGATATACCCTGAGAGATTCTATGGAGTGGCTATCCTAACTCTTTTCCAATCCAGCTCCAGGCTGTGCTGTCTCGTCTTGCCACCCCCTTTGGAATGTCCTCCCTCATGCCTAGGAAACCACAGCATCACTGTAATCCATCACACCACCTCCCCATTAGGCACTATCTTTCATGTTCACTGATAAAAACATAACTGCTTTCTCCTATATGAAGAACGGTTGCAGGAACTAGGTATGTCTAGTTTAATGAAAAGAAGGATCAGGGGAGACATGATAGCAGTGTTCCAATATCTCAGGGGTTGCCACAAAGAAGAGGGAGTCAAACTATTCTCCAAAGCACCTGAGTGCAGGACAAGAAGTAATGGGTGGAAACTAATCAAGGAGAGAAGCAACTTAGAACTAAGGAGACATTTCCTGACAGTTAGAACAATTAATCAGTGGAACAGCTTGCCTCCAGAAGTTGTGAATGCTCCAACACTGGAAGTTTTTAAGATGATGTTGGATAACCATTTGTCTGAAGTGGTATAGGGCTTGCTGCCTAAGCAGGGGGTTGGACTAGAAGACCTCCAAGGTACCTTCCAACTCTGTTATTCTATTCTATTCTATTCTATTCTATTCTATTCTATTCTATTCTATTCTATTCTATTCTATTCTATTCTATTCTATTCTATTCTAGTGATTATGAAGCAATGCAATTGGGTTTTTTTAAAAAATAATAATAATAAAGTTGACCAAGTTGTGCCTTTCTAGATTATTACTAAATTATTGAATTACTTACAATGCCCAACATTCCTCAGCATTCCTCAGATGAAATAAAGCTGCTGAAAATTGCAGCTGAAGAATTTCTCAGGGCTAGAGTTTCTGTTTCCTGATTAATACAAGATCATATTAACACACTAATTTAGTGTACCCCTTCTTTTTTATATTTAAAATATTCATTATGGGAAAAGGAAGATTTTGCATGTTTATACAAAATATAGATTTGTACTAACTTCTTTAAGATGAGATCTTCTTTGGAGGATGTTGTTCACTGAAATCAATAAACCTTGTCTGAAGGACCACTTAGCGCACAAAATCCGATGCACTAAGTAGCTGCATTTTAGTTAATACATTAGTGAATTTTAAAGTTGGTGGTGGATACATAAAGAAGGCAGAACAGCTGACAACCAATGACAAAAAAGCACTCAAGGCTTAATGCTTATAATGGATCTACTATGATTTCAGCTACTGCTATAGAATAAGCTTCATCTTGGACAGAACAATGTTTCTTAAAATATGTACCATAACCCTTTTCAATCAAACATGTCTCCCATTCCTGCTAATGGTTTAAAAAATTGAGGACGCTACAAACCAGGCAAACTCATAAACATCCGAATGAACTATAGAACAAATAATAGCAAGTGTTTGTGTCCCTTATGAACTTATCAGATTTTTTGCAAGAGTTGTATAACTTAAAGATCACATCATTGTTTTATATTTTAGCCCTGTCTAAAGATTAAAGCTTGATTTAGAGTTGCCTGCAACTTCCCGCATACCTATGTTGCGAAGAAGTTGATGGGTAAGCATAGATTTCAGATGGCTGCAGAAGGGCTGATATGCACTCGTCCTAAATCCCAACTGTGTGTTGCGCATGCCGATTGGTTGGTCTTGCGTGTTAATTGGTTGGTCCAACTTCCTGTTCTGTGCTTTGCTGTTTGAGTCCCACCCACCCATCCAGAATGAACATTTGCAGACATATAAATGCAACAGCTATGGAATCATCTCCAAACAACAGATGCATATGTTCCCTGACATGCAGTGACAGAGAAGTCTAATCAAGGCTTTAGTCTTAGTTTAGTATTTAATTTTTAGTAATCTAGTCTTAGTCTTTAGTCTTCTGGTCTTAGTTTAGTCGAGATGGTGCAGTGGTTAAATGCAGCACTGCAGGCTACTGCTAGTTCAGCAGTTCAGCTGTTCAAATCTCACCAGGCTCAAGGTTGACTCAGCCTTCCATCCTTCTGACGTCGGTAAAATGAGGACCCAGATTGTTGGGGGCAACATGCTGAACTCTGTAAACCGCTTAGAGAGGGCTGTAAAGCACTATGAAGCGGTATATAAGTCTAAGTGCTATTGCTATTGCTAGTCTTTAATCTTAGTTTAGTCTTTCATATTGATGAATAGTTTTGGGTTAATGGGATTAACCATTGATTCTGAAGAACAATGGGGGAAAAGAACCACCCACAATACATAGTTAACAGTGCAGCAGATGTCCAGGGAATTCAAGGGCTGTAGGTTAGATAGGTTAAAAAAAATCTTGGAAAAGATAATAGGACACTCACATTTTATTGGCAAAAACTCATATACATCTATGAAATAACTAAGTCTTGACAGTTCAATGGAGACTTTGCTTTAGAGTTCTCATATGCTTAAAATGCTGCTGTGTCTAAACGGTTTTGTCACATTTCCAAACTACCAATTAAACTGAATGCAACTGAACAGTTGTACTTAAATTTCAGCTTAGCTTAATTTCAGTCGAACAGATAAATGTAATTCTAAGTTCAAAGTTACAACAGCACTGAAAAAGGTGACTAGCAACCAATTCTTGCACTTACAACAATCTCAGTGTCCCTCCAACCATGTGATCATGAGTCCGGCGCTTGGCAACCAGCATGTATTCATGACAGCTGCAGTGTTCTGGGATCATGTGACCACCATTTGTGACCGTCCCAGCCAGTTTCTACAAAGCAAAGTCAATGGGGGGGACGGACTGGATTTACTTAGCAACTGTGCCAAAAAAGATAATAAAATTGGATGCAGTCATGTGATGACTCACTTGGCAACGGCATCACTTAGCGGTGGAAGTTCCAATCTCAATTGTGGTTATAAATCAAGGACCACTTGCAAGCACCTGTGCTGGGAATAAGATAAAGGCAAATATCCTGGGGACAAATTAGTTAAAGATCTTGCTGGGATATGTTGGGAATTCAGTTTTAGTGGGGAAAGGCCTCTAAGGTTTTGTAGCCACCACCTAAACCTTTCCTAATTTGCAAAAAAAAAAAAAGTGTTTTGTTTTTCTCCTTATTCTTGACAGGGAGGAAGCTGGGAGAGACAAAGAACATGATTAAGCAGAATGTGAGGAAGATATAACACAGCATACTTTTAAAAAAAAGTTTCAACAAATCAAAATGATTTTCATTGCACAACTTAAAATGAGTTGTAAGCAGGTTGAAATCACAGTTCCGGTCATTTTCTTTCTTTATTTCATCTTGCAACTTTTTTTCTTACAACCTACTTTGTTGATTATAGCCCAAACGGGCAATTGTGCATGAAAATGCAGACTGTCAGTACTTCTGTTTCACAGTGTAACTATAAATGGTTTTTATTCATGCATCATTTAGCATGAATTACTAGTCATGCAACTGAATGACTTTTGTTTGACCTATCTGACACTAGTTTTTATGCTTTGGAAACAATCATGACAAAAAAATTAAAGGTAAAAATTGAAAAACTGTACAACCCAAAACAGAATCAGGAATATTTACTGATAAGAAAATCTTCTTATTGGTAGGACAAAATTTTGACCTAGCTAAAATCAACCAAAATAACTATTCTCGTTTGGCATCACTGAACTCATTGTGCCTTATTTTTTGGCATCACTGAATCTATTTTTTTAAAAGGCAACTGGACTTTCTGGTTTTTCTTTGAAGACGTTTCACTTCTCATCCAAGGAGCTTCTTCAGCTCTGACTGGATGGTGGGGAATAGAAAAATTTCTTTCTTTATTTCATCTTGTAACTTTTTTTCAAATCCTTCCATTCCCTACCATCCAGTCAGAGCTGAAGAAGCTTCTTGGATGAGAAGCGAAACAACGTCAAAGAAAAACCAGAAAGCCCAGTTGCCTCTTGAAAAAAGCACCTTTGGGACAACCATGTCCTGGATGACTGAGAATCTCCATAGACACTGAACTCATTGTGTTAATTTCCCTTAATGCACACGCAAAGAACATAAAATTTAAAGTCTCTAGTTTCAATCAGTTCTCTAGTCAAAGATAAGTAGCTGTCACAGGTAGGTTTATGAAGATAGGGTCATCAGTGAAGTAGGCTAAGGCAGTCATCTCAGATGGTAGAAGCTGGTAACTAGGGAATCATGGTGGCAGTTTTGAAGCTGTTTCTCTCAAGCATCCCTGCCAGCCATTTCCCCTGAATTCCACAGCAGATTCAGTCTTTTAATTGCAATGACATTGCCCTAGGGCTGGTCAACTGTCTTCCCTGAATATCATATGGCTTGGTCTGAACCTGCTGTTTCCATTGACAGTAATTAGAAAAACATAACTGCCATCTGGATCAATTACTGCACATGGAATGAGAGGGTATTATACTTTCATTCACCTTTGGCAGTAAGATATCTGGGGCCAAGTTTGCCTCAACTTCCTCATATACAAAATGGGGATAATACAGTTGTGGGGAAAACATTTTGAAGATTTAAAATGTGACGTTCTTGGAATTCTCATGGAGGTTATCAAGAACTGTTGCTGTTGAAGAAGACTTCACATATATAAAGAATAACCCTGTACTTGCCATAGAAGAAAGTAAAGCATAGATTCCAATACTATGCTTTGTCATTCCAATTTGAAAGAGAGGTGTCAGTAAAACCAGCACTTTACTGATAGACACTTTTATATGACTACCCCATTGGGTGAAAAAAATATTATATCAAAAAGCAATAAAATTTGTTTTTTATCTGTAACGCGCTCTACATGGGGCTACCCTCGAAGAGCATCCGGAGACTACAATTGGTACAGAATGCAGCTGTGCGAGCTGTGGTGGGTGTACCGAGATACACCCACGTAACACCCATTCTCCGCCAGCTGCATTGGCTGCCCATTAGTCTCCGGTCGCAATTCAAGGTGTTGGTTCTGACCTTTAAAGCCCTACATGGCTCAGGGCCAGGTTACCTTCGGGACCGCATCCTGCCACATTCCTCCCTACGACCAGTTAGGTCCCACAGAGAGGGCCTCCTCCGGGTCCCGTCTGCCAAACAATGCCGGCTGGCGGGCCCATGGGGGAGGGCTTTCTCTGTGGGAGCCCCATCTCTCTGGAACCAACTCCCACCAGAGATCCGGACTATCCCCACCCTACTGGCCTTCCGCAAGGCAGTAAAAACATGGCTCTTCCAGCAGGCGGGGTGAAGAGACGACTCCCCCATGTATGAATGGTTTTTAAATTGTAATACAATGTTTTTAAATGTTATTTTAATGTGTATTTCTAATCTCTGTTGTAAGCCGCCCTGAGTCCTACGGGATTGGGAGGCCTATAAGAACTCTTATAAATAAATAAAATCATTTTCTATCTTCAACATTATTGTAGCATAGATGATTGCTGAAAAGCAGTACTTTTGTGTATGCATGTGTGTGAGGGAAACAAGGGCATATGCCATTAGGAATCAACAGACTAAAAATCACGAAGAGGTGAAAATGGCATTGGCGTTTTCAGTGGAAATATTAACAGTGTCAATAAAGCAGTCCTTAAGGAATTGTTGGTTCAAAAACTGCACATGTCTATAGAGGGAAGCATAGTTAAATAGTTTGCAGGAAAAAGCTAGGTAAAGCTGCTAAACAGGTTATAAACATGAACTAAATCCAGTTACAGTTTGAATTTCCAGCTCCTGGTATCCTGATGTGCTAGCTGGACATTATTGCTGACAGAAAAGCTTCCCCTCTCCACTCCCCTAAGCAATCCTGGCAGCATAACTACTGTGAGATGGTTCAGTTTTGAAGGACAATTATTTCTGTTCCAAGATATATAGCCTTTATAGATAAGGAATCAGGATGCTTAAAATGAGGACTTGCAAACAGAAAAATTGAAAACTGAAATTAGATTAAGGTACCCGATTTTTTTTCATTCACTTTTAGTCCCAATAGTTTAGTTAGATAAACATTTTTCAAGATAGAAAGCCGAAACTGATAGAAGCTGCTATGATAAGAACATCTAACAGAGTTCCTTGCCTCTCCAAAACCTATATTTTAACAGGTATGAAATGAAACATTGACTTATCAGTTGCACCTGATTCTAGAAAAAAGATTATTATTCTTCAAATTAATATTGCATTTATTTGGTCCAAACACAGGTCAAATAGAAAAGATGGATGTCAACTGAAGTAATTATCTGAAATGCAACTATTGGAAATGCCCAAAAGAAAATGCTGCAATTCAAAGAATATTTTCCATAAGTGCTACATAAGTGTTTTATGCTGTTGTTCCAGCTATATAGCATTCCTTACAGCCCCACCCGGGTTAGCACTATTCTGAGATTGGCAGCCTGGGTGAGCTGAATGAACCCATTTCTTGCTGTTTCTATATGTTCGAAGTGTTTCACCTAATCTGCAAACCAGCTTTAATTTTTTTTTAAAAAAAGGGTCTTGCATTAACTGATAGCTACATGACCACCTACAGAAAGATATCTCGTTTGTCAATCAATTTCTTGGGAGCAAGCAAAACCACAAGGTCCTACCTGTATTTCTAGCTAAACATCTAGAAGAAAAATGTTATCTGCAACATTCCTTTGATTCAGACAAATGAGTGATGAGTCAAAAATGTTTGAACCTTTGGGGACTCAGTGTACAATTATTTAAAATTCTCTATTTTTAAATGGTTAGCCATTGTCCTGTTGGATTTCATAAGATATTGCTCTGAGGAAATGTTCACTGAATGGACACAAACTTTGTCATTCTCAACCTGTTTAGTTTATAAACATTGTAAATCCAAACCACTTTTCCTTTGCTTTGCCTCCCTCAATTGCATTTCAACTTTCAACTGCAACTTTCACCAGCACTTTGCTGTTATCAATGGAATGAGAGGTGGGAGTGGACAAAAAGGGGATTTCTCAAAGTTGAAAAGCAACTTTTTAAATTTGTTTATATTGCTTGCAATGTGCCCTGGACTGATGGAAGAATCTCCTGGTAATAGAAGAACTGCCTAAGATACTTTTAGACGTATTTGACCTGTGCTCAGACCAACTAAATGCAGCATTAATTTGAAGAAGAGTAATAATCTTTCTTCTAGAATCAGGGGCATCTGTTAAGTCAATGCCTGATTAGATTCAAGTATATTGAGCCCACCACTAAAAGATTATTTCACAAATGAAGGCAAATATACATGTCCTAGATCAGTGATGGCGAACCTATGGCACGCGTGCCACAGGTGGCACACGGAGCCACATCTGCCGGCACGCGAGCCGTTGCCCTAGCTCAGCTCCAGCGTGCATGTGCGCGCCGGCCAGCTGATTTTTGGCTCACACAGAGGCTCTGGGAGGGCATTTTAGGCTTCCGGGGGGCCTCCAGGGGGGGTAGGGGGCGTTTTCGCCCTCCCCAGGCTCCAGGAAAGCCTCTGGAGCCAGGGGAGGGCAAAAAATGGACCTACCGGGCCCACTGGAAGTTGGGAAACGGGCTGTTTCCGGCCTCCAGAGGACCTCTGCGGGGGTGGGGAAGGCCATCCCCAGACATTGAATTATGGGTGTGGGCACTCGCACATGCATGATAGCACACGTGCACGTGCTTTCAGCACCCGAGGGAAAAAAGGTTCGCCATCACTGTCCTAGATTAATGTTGCAGGATCCAATCTGGGTCAGTCACCAGAACCAGAGGTTAGTGTGACACATTCTGGTGAGAGAGAAGTTCCCTGAGGATGGGCTCCAGCATTAGTCCAAAAACCTGGAAGACTAAATCTCCAGTGACTGACACAGATTGGATCCTGCAAAAGATTACTTTTTTAAAGTTCTGGTCATAAATGTTCATGCCGATAAAAAGATATGAACATAATTTTTGAAAGATACTTTTGCTTAAGTTTCTATAAAAATAATTTTCTGAGGATGATTAAGGATGTGAAGCCCTAACAATCTTCATGCCCTGCAGTCAAAACCTAAAATTGTCTCCAAAAGCAACCATTGGTTGAGTTCAGATTTTGCAATGGACCCTAAACAGTAATTACAAGATGATTAATCAATCTATGAATAGTCATCAGTAATTTTGATTTTGAAAAAGATTTCAACTTTAAATAAATACAATTATTTTAAAAGCCAGTTTTCAGTTATGTGAATAGCATCAGACATTCTACATCTTTTAAATAATTCCAAGTATCAATAAATAAAAAAGCATTTTTGTTGTACGGCATCCAGAAGCATTTGTTTGTGAGATGGATCACTCTATAAATTAAACAAACAAATAAACAAAAAAGCATGCAAAGAAAATACTGCTATATTTTATGCTAGAGTTCACTATGTTAAAATTATAGAGAAAACACAGTTTAAGATTACCCAGTTTTCAGCAGATATGTGTATTTTTGCTTATATTTATCATATTTGGTATGATTATGATGTTCTGTTTTTCCCATGTTTAGAACGGAAGCATATCAAAAACTATAAAAACAGAAGAGAGAATTCTACCTCAAGCAAGACTGGATACAACATTCATTTGGAAAAGATATTGTGAATGGTTTAATATCTATGCAAAACACATAGTCTCTTCTTTGCAATGCCTCAGTCTCTCAGCCAAGACAAAATTAAGGCATAGTTTCTTCTAAAGTTTGTTCAAACTTAGAACTCATCTTTGACCTTGGAATGATAAAAGGCTGAGTCAGCTTTGCTGTATTCAGACTGTCCAGGAAACAACACAATTTCATCATTGCAGGGAAGAAGGACATAGCAAGCATTTCAAATTCTCTTTCAAAAATTGTTAGCCAGTCTTAACTTGCAGTTGCTTGCTTAGGCTGCAACCTTACACAATTTTATTATAACAAAGTATATCCAGTTGAATATTATAGATTTACTTTTAAATAAATATGAGGTTCTAGAAATCAAGAAATCAAGAATCAGCATAACCGAGGCACTGATCATGATTTTATATATTTTTATATATATATATATCAGAAAGTCATTTCCTTCTGATTCTAGAGGGGTACCTTAAGTGTAAACCAAAATGGGACATGTGGCTGATACCGCAAATTATACACTTTATTGTCCCTAACTGCCATCACACCCATCTTCATTATTTATTAAATTTATATGCCACTCATCTCACTATCTAAAGCAATTGTCATATACTTTCAGTTTCCTAATTGCCATTCCTTGTGCTAACTACTGAAGCTTCTGCTAGATTCTAAATTAAAGATGTAATCTGAAATTATAATTGCAGCAAGTGTTTATCATCACTTTTACTAATCTCTTTAGAGTGCCTATACCTTGTTTCTGAGCACATAATCCTGATACATTGAAGTATGTTGACTTTGCTTCCTGGTGATTAAATTGGGGGGTGGGGGTGAATTTCTGTCTGCCAACCAATTGTCAGCAATAATGTTCGCTTAAGTGACATCAGGGGACTTTACTAGTGAGAAATCTAACAGATTCCTAACCAGCCTAGCTGACAACTTCATTGTCCAAAAAGTGGAGGAGGGAACTAGAGGGGCAGCCATACTGGATTTAATACTTACAAACAGAGAAGAAACAATAGAAGGAGTCGAAGCTGTGGGAACACTGGGCGAGAGTGACCACGTAATACTAAAATTCACCATAACGCAAACACAAATAACTGAACATAATGACACCTATATCCCAGACTTTAAAAAAAGCTGACTTCAATAAACTCAGAGAAAACTTGGGGTAGATCTCTTGGATGAAAGTACTAAAGGGTAAAACAACTCAAGA
Organism: Diadophis punctatus similis; assembly: GCA_023053685.1. Lineage (NCBI taxonomy): Eukaryota > Metazoa > Chordata > Lepidosauria > Squamata > Dipsadidae > Diadophis > Diadophis punctatus. Next base: position 272,515,280 of record JALIGW010000001.1, on the reverse strand, counting down.
AGCCTGGGAGATCCTGAAAAACACGATCATAAAAGCCCAGAACACCACAATACCGATGAGGAAGAAAAACAAGAAATCCAAAAGGAAACAAGCATGGCTAAACAAAGACGTCACCGATAAACTGAATGAAAAAAAAGATAAATACAAAAAATGGAAAGAGGGGCACATAACCAAGGCAGAGTACCAACAGACAGCCAGAATCTGTAAAGAAACAATCAGGACAGCAAAGGCCCAGAACGAACAAAGACTCGCAACAAAAGTCAAAGACAACAAAAAAGCTTCTTCCAACACATTAACAACAAGAAAAAAAATCAAATAAATGGTCCATTAAAGAGAGAAGACGACAAAGAAGTAACAGACAAAGCAGACAAAGCAGAGCTACTGAACACGTTCTTCGCATCAGTCTTCACACAAAAGGAAATTGCAGCTCAACTACCCAGCAACACAAATATAAAAAACAGATTCGAAGCAAGACTCAACCTAAGCAAAAATACAGTAAGAGATCACCTATCTGAACTTAATGAATACAAAGCACCAGGACCAGATGGATTATACCCCAGAGTCCTAAAAGAACTAGCAGAAGTCATTTCAGAACCACTGCATCACATCTTCCACAAATCCTGGAACACAGGGGAACTACCTGAGGACTGGAAAAGAGCTGACGTGCTCCCCATCTACAAAAAAGGTAAAAAAACAGACCCAGGAAATACTTGAGGGGATGCCACAGAGAGGAGGGGTCAGGCTGTTCTCTATGGCAGTGCTCCCCAACCAGTGTGCCGTGGCACACTGGTGTGCCGTGAGGCCATGCCAAGTGTGCCACGGCAAAAGCTCGCATCATATCCAGAAAGGCCTGCCGCCCACTGAATGCTAGATTTTGCCCAGCAACGTTTTGTTGCATTCGATGTGCGGCCATGGCCCTACAGCTCTGAGTCCGAGAAGTTCTATCCCCCCCTTCCCCCGCTCACGATTGTCCTGATCACAAGTCTACAGGGCCTGGACAGAGCAGTGTTCATTATTAGGTATTACCTATCTGTTGTTTTCTGCACTGTGTTCTAATTTTTAAGTTCGCATAGTTCAGGGCTGGCCAAACTGTGGTGCATGTGCCAAATTGGGCGCATTGGATGATTGCAAGTGGCGCATTGCAATCATCCAATGGCTGACGCCTCTCCCGCCTGCATGACTTGCTGTCTTTTAAAACTCAAGCTGCCTCGGCTTGAGTTTTAAAAGATAGCAAGACGCGGGCGGGAGAGGCAGGTCTGGTCATTAAGCCTGCTGGCCGCTGCAGCGAGGCTTAATGAGCAGACCTGCTGCCCTGGACACAACAGCGAGGAACGCGAGGAGGAGGTACCGGGGCACGTCCCAGGTAGGACACGGGTCTCGGCTGGGGGTTGGCAGGACGGGTGGGGCAGGACTGGCAGGCGGGACGGGGCACGCGTCCTACCTGGGACTTTTCCCAGTAGCTCCAGTCGCGTTCCTTGCTAATAGCATCCAGAGCAGAGCAGTCCCTTCCAAAAGATAACGTCTCGCAAGATGTTATCTTTTGAAGGGGCTGCTCTGCTCTGGACGCTATTACGGTAGCAAGGAACACGACTGGAGCTACCGGGAAAGGTCCCAGGTAGGACACACGTCTCGCGCTGGGGGCTGGCAGGGCGGGCGGGGCAGGACTGGTGGGCGGGACGGGGCGCGCGTCCTACCTGGGACTTTTCCCGGTAGCTCCAGTCGCGGGCTGGCTTGATTTGAGGCTTGGCAGGGGGGCGGGGGCGGGGCGCGAGTCCTCCTCCCTGCCGCTTCTGTTTGTGGAAGCCGAAGAGCCTTACCGGTAGTTTGGGAGAAAGAAAGAAAGTTTTTTGCTGTTTTCCTTCAGTGCACTCAAAAGCAGAAGCAGCAAAAAACTTTCTTTCTCCCAAACTACCGGTAAGGCTCTTCAGCTTCCACATACAGCCTGGAAAGCAGTCTCACGCGTCTCGCGCTAGGGCTGGCTTGATTTGGGGCTTGGCAGGGTGCAAGTGAGGAAGGCGTCGGCAAGAGGTGGAGCCGAAAGGGAGGGTGACAGGGATGTCTGCTTCTTAAGCCAGCAAACTTCCTTGTCGCCAAGCTCCGCCTCTTGCCGACGCCTCCTCACTTGCTGGATTGACTCGTCTGCTCTGGGCTGCCTTGGGTGGCTTGAGTTATAAAAGACAGCAAAACGCGGGCGGGAGAGGCAGGTCTTGCTCATTAAGCCTCGCTGGCCGCTGCAGTGAGGCTTAATGAGCAAGACCTGCCTCTCCCGCCCACGTTTTGCTTTCTTTTAAAACTCAAGCTGAAGCAGCAGGTGGGGGAAGCGGCCCCCGGCCACTTCCCCCACCCACCTGGACACCGCCATTTGCGGTCTTTTGCCCTCTGCGCATGTGCACAGCGTTCTGCGCATGGGCAGAGGGCAAAACTCAAATGGACGCCTGGGCCAATTGGCGCATGGTATCATTAAGGTTGGCCACCACTGACCTACCTAATTATCAAATAAAATAATAAATCAAGTAATTCTGTTATGCCCAGTTTGACATTCCTATACTATTATACTCTTCAAAACGATATTTTGAAGATTATATTTGTTTTTTATCCAATTTTTGTATGTGGTGTGCCATGGAATTTTGGGAGAGGCTATGGTGTGCCGAGGGTGACAAAAGGTTGGGGAGCACTGCTCTATGGCACCAGAAAGCCAAACAAGGAATAACGGATGGAAGCTGACCAAGGAGAGATTCAACCTGGAAGTGAGGAGAAACTTTCTGACGGTGAGAGAGATCAACCAGTGGAACAGCTTGCCAGCGGAGGTTGTGAGAGCCCCAACACTTGCGACCTTCAAGGAGAGACTGGACTGCCATCTGTCTCAAATGGTGTAGGAACTCCTGCTTGAGCAGGGGTTGGACTAGATGACCTACAAGGTCCCTTCCAACTCTAATAATAAATCTAAATCTACTAGAATGGGGTACAAATCGAGAATAAAAGAGTGAGAGCTTCATTTTATATTAGCTAAAATTGTGATTAAAGATTTGAGGGAAATGAAGAAATTGTTGTTTCTCTGCTGTTTGGGAATATGCAAACTACTGTTTGCATTATATTTTGCTTGCTTTTTTGTAGTTAAGCAAATGTTACAAAACATAATCTCCAATACTCAGAGGAAACTAAAGCCATGGAGTTTTCTGCTGCTTAGAAGTGGGGAACATATACCTGTGGTTTTGTTACTTCCATGCTGGTTTCTTCAGGACAAATTCTGAGTTACTGAATGAACAGCAGCTGATCAGATGCTATCACTCCAATTCAGATGCTATCACTCCCCAAAAAGATGGTCTTAACTGAAAAGCTCAGAACAAGCCTAAATGAATTCAATAGGGTTCTGAAACTAATTGAGGAAGAAATCCTGGAGGGTCTACATCAGGGGTGTCAAACTCACATCATAACGGTGACGTCATGTGACATATCGGGACTTTTTCCCCCTTCGCTAAACTGGGCGTGGGTGTGGTCAGCGCATGACACATCCAGCCCACAGGCCAGGAGTTTGAAAGCCCTGCTCTACATGGTTAGTTAAAAGGATCTGTTGACCATTTGTTAAAACACAATAAGATGACCCATATGCTTCCAACAAGAGGAGAGAACTAGGAATAAACTGTAGACCTCTAACATAAACTAGCAAATTGGAGACTATTACAAGCATGACTCAGTATAGACCAGAAAGCAGGGGCGGGTTCCTAATTTTTTTACTACCATTCTGTGGGCGTGGCTTATTTTGTGGGTGTGGCTTGCCAGCCATGTGACTGGGTGGGCGTGGGCCTCGGGAGCTTGGCAGCGGCCGGAGAAGAGGGGAGCATTGCCCACCCGCAACGCAGCCCCCCGCAGTGGGAGCAGCAAGACCGTGCAACGGTTCTTCTAGGAGGCTCTGTCCGGCCTGAATACTTCTCCCCATTCAATGATCCTAGGCTCCTGCCGCCCGTTCCCCCTCCCCTCAGCAGCTCAAGAAGCCTCGAACGTGCAAAAATACCTGGGATCATCACCGCACATTCATGGCTTCTCGGACTGCTTAAGGGAGGGGAACTGAGATAGGTCCTGCCGCCCATTCCCTCTCCCCTCAGTAGCTCGAGAAGCCTCAAACGTGCGAAAATGCCTAGGATCATCACCACGCGTTCGTGGCTTCTCGAACTGCTGAAGGGAGGGGAATGGAGATAGCTCCTGCCGCCCGTTCTTTCAGCGTCTCACGCGCTCCCTCAGCCATCCTCCCCTGCTTGGACTCACTGTGGGGAAGGAAGGCAGCGTATGCGCAATGCCGGAAGCTCGGCTTCTGGGCATGCGCAGAAGAAATTTTTTTTAAAAAAGTTATTTTTTTAAAAAAAATGGCGGCACCCAGGCACCGGCAACCGACCGCACCGGTACTGTGACATCACCAGCGGGCCGCTACCGGTGCTATAGAGTGGACCGCACTGGTAGGAACCCACAATTGCCAGAAAGGCAGATTTTTAAGAGACATTTCCTGTGAATTCAGAAAATTGCCATGTATGGAGGTGAAAGCAAATTGTGTTCTTTAGTCTTTCACTGATATCAGGGGTCTTCTAATACATCCTTTGTTAAAACATGCTCTATCCACTTCCAAAAGAAAGAGCAGCAGAGTTCACCTAGGGAAATCAAATTCTTTATTTCTGGAACTATTTACAGTAGATGATTTCCCAAATGTAAGAGTTAAGGATCCTCGGGCTAACTAGATGTGCTTTCAGATGACTGACTCCTGTGTTCGTAACAAGAAGCATTGTATTGCACTTGCATCTTTTCCTTTTAAACATGTTTTTTTATTGAAACAAGATGGAAAAAGCAGCTATAAGATACAGGGGAATTACAAATAATAGAGAATAACAAATTTATTCCATAAATCTAGATTCAAAGCATTACCTTTTAGGATGTGAGGCACAAGCCATTTTGCCTTTTCATGTAACCTACAAAGAGTTCATAATCTCTGTTTTTGAAGTCCCAAGACCTCAAGTTAAAAAATCTCCATAAAACTCCCTGCAATGTTTTAGTAGGATATAATTAATGAAGAAGCCTAAAATCTAATTTTGTATCTAGGCTGTTGAACAGCTTGAGGCTCCAGCATTATTGTTTTTGCTCAGTTTGAAACTCAAAACTATTTGTCTGAGATGATTTGTGAAAGCATGATGGAAAAGATGTAACTAGATAAGGTACAAAGGAATAAATCTTATTTTTTCAGCATTACATACGGCCAAAATATACCAATATTTTCTGTGCTGCCAATTTATGTTCTCCTTAAAGACCTCTGAAATCAAAACTTTCCATAAATCTAAAGCATTGTTGAGCAGCTGCTGACAAGGCAAAAGGGAGGAAGCAGTAGAGCAGGACTGTCAAACTCCTGGCCCGCAGGCTGGATGCGTCATGCACTAGCCACGCCCATGCCCATGGTTTAGCAAAGGGGGGAAAGTCCCGATATTATGTGATGCCGCCATGATGACATGAGTTTGACACCCCTGCAGTAGAGGGTACTAGATCCAGCACCATGGATCCAACAGCCATGGCCTCTTTCCCAGCACACCTGCTGTTGGCTCTTTTCAAAATAAAGTTTTCTCAAAATGGAAAGAGCTGGGCTCAGAGGCTGGGGAGATGCTGGAAAATAATTTCCAGAATGGTATTTTTCCTCTGAGACAGAGAAAGAGAACACCCTACAATTCCTGAGGTGCATCCTGGAAACATTGATTGTGACCATAGCCTGCTGTCAGAGCTGTGACTGCTACAGCAAAACCCTTTTGCCATCTTCTTTACCACCAATTGTAGCAAAATTCACAAGAACTTACATTAAAATCAGATTCTCAACCTTGGCAACTGGTCTGCTTGCTGGGGAATTCTGGGACTTGATGTCTACTCATCTGTCTAGGTTGAGAAACACTTTAGTGAACATCATTTAATTTTTTTATTTGTAATACCATAATTTCCATACCTTCTTTTCTGAAAGGGGGCAGGCTTTATACTTTCATAAGAAACTGGGAAGTGTGAGAATTTCAAAGATCTCTATAAAAAAAATTGTAGCCCTGGGCCTCTAACAGTTAAGACATTTATGGCTCCAAAAAGCATCATATGGGAATTAGTATGAACTGGAGTGACTCAGATAGAAGGGAACAAGATCCAAGCTGAAAGAAATGTTTAAGGTTTGCTGCAAAGTTAGAACTAGAGCTAGTATTATTTAGCTTTATTTATAATGCAATATAACAATATAGAACTAATTTCAGTATTGGCGGCTCTCCAAAACGTCTCCAAAAAGCAAGATATTTACCAGTTCTGGAAGGCCATTACTGTAGAGGCCATCTTTGGCTTTGGGGGAGGGGATATACTGTTCCATAGGAGTGCAACTCTCATAGAGAATGTCCACTGTCAGGCCATCTCCAGTTGAACCATTCTGGACATTTGAGTCACATTGGAGAATTTAACTGGGAAAGACAATCACTTGGATATCCAGGTTTTTAAGATAAGGACCTTAAACTGCAGTTTAAAGCACACTAGCAAGCAGTGTAGTTCCTCCAGCGATGGTGTAGCACAGTAGTATTAACAGAGCCTGTAAACATACAGTTACTGCACTTTGGACCAGATGAAGTTTGCAGATGATATTCTCAAAGGCAGACCCGTGCAGTAATCTAAGCAGGAAATGCTAAGGGAAAGGTATTGTAGTAATATCCTCCCAGTCCTCATGAAAAACAGATAAAGTGAAGCAAAGCATGTGCATCTGAGTGTTCTAGTTTATCTTTCTCATAAACTAGTGCTTTAACTAAATTAGCCAAGTTTAGCTAATTATGTTGAACATCACTTGGGTACTACAAACTATTTAATACAATTACATTTTGATAGTAAAGCATGTGCTACTTAAAGAATATTAGTAGATGGATGATCAAGGCATTCAAGTTCCATGGCATATCCTCACATTTTTCTCCAATGTGTTTTATTACAGTATTGTTATTATTGGTCTTTATTATAGGGCCAACGACAGAAGCTAAAAATTAGACAGCTAAAAATAATTACATAAAAATAAAATATAGGCACAACGTACTGCATTCTTGTCAGTCAAAATGTAGCGCCTTTAATACATATTGCAACATACAAGGAGCACGATAAATCTGGTTTTGTGACATGACGGCTCTTCATCAGTGGTGGGTTGCTACCGGTTCGCTGGGCGAACCGGTAGTGGCGGCGGTAGGAGGCTCCGCCCACCTGCCCAGACATCTCTGCGCATGCACTTCCAATAGCGAACCGGTAGCGAAGGTAATTGAAACCCACTACTGCTCTTCATATGCCAGGAATAGACAGTAGATTGTTTTTGGCCTGGTGAGTCACATGTTTTACAGTTCCATTTACTTTGGGGGGGAGGGAATCTACCAATCATGTCTAGGGTAAAGGACTTATCTCAGTGATGGCGAACTTATGGCACGCGTGCCACAAGTGGCACGTGGAGCCATATCAGTGGCCCCGCGAGCTCAGGTCCGGCACGCATGTGCATGCCGATCATCTGATTTTCAGGCCTTCTGGGCCCACTGGGAGTCGGGTAATAGGCTGTTTCCAGCCTCCAGAGGGGGTGGGGAAGGCCTGATTTTTGCTTTCCCCAAGCTCCAGAGCTTTTCTTGGAAGTTGGGAAACAGGCCATTTCTGGCCTCTGGAGGGCCTACGGGGGGGAGGCCGTTTTCTCCCTCCCCAGGCTCCCCAGGCTCCTGAAACTTGGAGACAGCAAAAAAATGGAACTTCCGGTCCAACCAGAAGTTGGCAAACGGGCGGTTTCTGGCCTCCGGAGGACCTCCTGGGGGGGGAGGAAGGCCATTTTCGCCCTCCCCAGGCTCCTAGAAAGGCTCTTGAGCTTGGGGAGAGCGAAAACCGGGCATGCCATCGTGTGCAGGGAGCGGGGGGGCATCACGCACGTATGCATGGGGGAGGCAAATGGAATTATGGGTGTGGGCATGCGCACGCATGCCCCCCCACCGCTCCCCCCCTTTGGCACACGAACCAAAAAAGGTTCACCATCACTGACTTATCTTATCTGGTTCAATAATTGAAAGATGAATTCCTAGCAGAAAATCATTTTTTAAATTGGCAGGAATATTTGTTTCAAATCACCATAATTTCCACATCGATAGTCATCAGATTTTCTACTATGAAGTTATTTAACTTTTTTAAATCAAAATTGCCATACAACTGGATGATGGTAATGATGACAACAACAATTATAGTGATAATGCTTTTTAAGGATCATTTGTGGTGAGTTCCATCAATTTGGAAGAGCTTTTTGTAGCTCAGAAAAATATTCTGTTAATGAATATTTTTAACTTGAGATAAATTTTACTACTCTAATAAGTACATGAATTATTTCAAATTCATTAATATATATTAACTAAGTATCTAAAAATAGGTTCATCTTTTTGAGGTTACCAAATCCTGATGTATAATGTGCCTGGTTCCTTCTTCATTTAGCCCTCGAATTCATAAAATGCATTAATTATTAAAATGTTTTCTTTGATTTTATTGAATAATGACAGATGCACTTCTAATATTTTATGTTGTCATTGTGGCATGGATTTTTTCGGGAGAATCTTAAGCTTTATTATTGTTTATCTCAATTTAAGCAAATTAAAGGATCCCACCCCCAAGATAATATAAATCCTGGGTTTGATATCTGTAATATTCAAGAAACTATCATTATTTGTATTTGCATTTCTTCATTGTCAGGAGGCAGTTTTATTAATATAGAAATGCTATATTAGCATTTTAAAAGTTAAAATGATAGAAATATGTGGGAAAATATACCAAGTTCAATTAAAATATATAATTTCAATTGAACTTGGTTTAAAGTCACTAGTTACAGATTGAAATATCTGTTCCAAAACTCACCCTCATTGTTTAGCAATAACATTAGGTGCCTTATATAAGCATGTCTTCTTCCAGAGTTCCTGACTAATAATATATAAAACTCCCTTACATGGTTGAAGCTTTCACATCATATTAAATAATTTGTTCGACCATGTCTTATTAAAAACACAGCTCATTGAATTCACAAATTACATTAAGCCGTATATCTGGTTTATCAAGTGCAATAACTAGGATCTCACAAAATCCCAGTCATTGCACTAAGGCCTGTTATGACTGGAATCAGACATGAGAGTAAATCTCTAACATTTCCAAGAGGAACATTTGTTTACTCTACATGAGGCTGAATTTGGAATCTTCCTGTGCTCAAACTGAGCTATGTCCCCACCCAGTTTGGCTACAAGATAAAATAATTCATGCCTAATTCATTTACCCCTTTTCTGAAGTACATCAAACCTGCTAGAGTGCTTTATTTCCTACTGTCTTCCTGGCTTGCATGATTAGAAAAGCCCTAAGAATTAGATTGCGTATTTAAGCAACCATGATTATCAAGTAGCAGCCTTAGTCTTAAATGTCCTGAAAGACATGCATTTTATATTTTTCCTACCAGACCCATGATGCTGACAAATTCCTTGGGCCCTACACAATCACAAACATTGTCGTATATTACTAATAATAATTAATAGTACTTTTTTTTTCCTGAGCTCAACGTATGCTCAACTAATAAAATACTGTGAGCTTAACCCAGCCTCTAGCCAGAGACATTCTGTCTCTTGCTAACTCAAGCTTTTTCATGGCTGGTAAGCAGCCGGTGGACTCCAGAGGTTTCTTTTGATAGACTACATTGTCACTTTTTAAACCAGCAGAATAAATAAAATATGCACAGGTTTTTTTCCCTGGTTTAAAAGAAGAGGCCATGCTGGATAATGCCTGTAGATTACAATGTAAACTGCCTAATTAAATTGAAAAAGATCCATTAGAGATTGTGCCAGATGAGACCCTTGTGCTCATTACAGCTTTAAAAAACAATCAGCTCTTCACTTTACTCTTTTAGACTTTGGTGTAAGCACATTTAAACTCTGTGGGTGTTTTTTTTTTAACCCCCTTGTCCTTGGGCTCTTAAAAGATTCACTCAGATCACAAAACTACCCCATATTTCTCTACTTCTAACTGCACTGGTAAAATAAGTCAGATAAGCAAAGCAGAGATGGAGGCCACTCCCTAATTCCCAGTGGATACATCAGTCGGGGAAAATGACACGTGTCTAGTATTTCCTTTCTTTTCACTGCAAGCAATTGAAACAATGACTCATCTAAACATTCAAAGACAATGAAAAGTGTTTTCCCACCCATTCAGGTTAGTGAGACCCATGTTGGCTTCTGGAATCAGCAACGACATTACATGATTGGGAAACAGAAACACAGAGATGCCATTAATAATTTCTGGGAAGCATCCTGGTATGAAACATGTGCATGCAAATGGGCTCAGCTAATTAGGAGAAAGTTAGCAAAACCATTAATGTGAATAGTGTATTTATAAGACGCCGACATTATCAGATTGATTTTCTCGGCTATACCTTTACTGCAGTTTGATGGAAGATTTTCCCCACCCCCCAGGTAACTATCTCAATTCAAGGGACACAATATGCCGTGCAAAGGATAACAAGAACAGTAATAGATAAAGGAGGCTCTATCTCTGTGACTTTTTAGGGAGAAAAGTTGGCATCTTGTGGGCTATAAATTCTAAGGAACAAGCAACTGAGGAGTCTAGCTGAAGTCAGGGCAACATCTGCCAAATGCTTATTCACCATTAGTTACCATTTTTATCTGCTAGCAAAACACATTCAGGAAAGCTGATGATACCACAAGCCTCTAAAAAATAGCAAAAGGTAAGGAAAAGATAGGATGGTGACTTCTCATGGAAGCACAAGTATAGGTAGGGTTTTTTATTTTAAAAAATCAGTTGGCTTAAAGATGAAATATTGCTTAAATCCAAGAAAGAAGCAAGAGGGAGAGCAGATTAAGGTATGAAATTCAATACATTGCAGATATCTTCAGCAAAGCAATCAGCTATCTGTCATTAGCTATCTATCTGGCATCCTATAGGTCTGGTAGGCCTTTGTCTAAGCCTGCCTACCTAAACATTAATATTTAGAAATGCAGCATCTTTATCCAAGGCTACTCTAAGTAGGCAAAACTCAGACACTTATTACAAGAGAGCATGACACAAATCAAGGACAGTCTCATGATAAGACTCACCATCTCCACTTCACACCATTCTCCTTTGATGTTTACAGCACAATCTGTAGGACGCAATACTAGGAGGTGCCTTGTTTGACCTGCTGCATGATGCTGTGACATCAGTTCAGATGATGCAGCTCATTATGGGAAAGGCTGCTGTTGCTATGGCAACTGAGATGTGATAGGAATCCTTACTGCATTTCCAGGGGAGTCCAAGACAATACAGAAGCTTTTTAAAGAGACAGACTAAAAAATGCAAGGAGGGTTGAGAAAGTGCAGTGTCACTGTCTTAAAAATACACATACATACATACATGCAAGCATCGTGACTCTATATGTCTTTATTCAGAGAAAACATCACCTGAGAATTGATCTCTCTGCTCTAGCAAGGATGTACATACATACCTGTACAAAATTATTTCTATATAAAGAAAAAAATATTCATATGAATTCAGCCTGATTATTGCAAATCATTTGGTAGCTATCAAATTGTTTCTAAATCACACAAGCTAATTTGGGTATAATTGTTTATGATGTGAAAAAATTAAAATATGATCTAAACACTATCCTAGCAAATCATGCCCCACCCAGTTTAGGTTGTAACTGAAATACTTAGAAATCCTATTTGCTCCTAGGCAACGTTTGCCTAGAAACTGCATCCTATATTTGCCAGTCATTTGATCTAAACATCATAAAGACAAATTCTTTTTCTTTTTTTAAAAAAAGTGGAGGATTTTTAAATTTAATTTGTAATTGACAAGAGGAGAACTTTTTAGCCAATCAGGGAGTGGAAAAGGGGGCGCGCGGGTGAAATGGCCCATCATGTCTCAGCTGTAAACTAATCTGCAGTATCATCTGAATGCTGAGTAGCCAGCTTTTCATCTGCCTAAATGAAAACTCAAGAGGGGCTGTGAGCAAGCTGTGTATCCTCTGGGCCACAGAGCTGTGGTCCCAGCAGCAAGTCAGTCATTGGATTCTTGGGTTGATTTCCTCTCCTCCCAATCTAACCATTCTGAGAAAGGTATTACCCTTAGTACCCAGAGTTTTCTTCCTGGTTCCATAGAAGCATAAAGAAATATTACTGCATTGGGCAACCTTGAAACCCAACAGCTTGAAAATTCACACTTAAACACAGATGACACATTTTTGATCGTTGGCCAGCACCACTGAGATTAGAGAGGTTTTGGCAAAACTGCTTTTCCTGAGCATGAAAACCTCTTTACAACATAAGAGAAAAGGTCTGGGTTTTATGGACATCTTAGGCTTAGGCCCTAAGAACAGACAAAAGTCCATAGGGCTTCTAAGCTTAAGACTGCCACAGAATCTCATATGCTAATGCTGGAAGCCACTACAACTTGCATTTCTGCATACGAAATCATTTTTCCTTCCTATTCAGCATTTGCACAAAAAAAGAGAAGTTTCCCCACAAGAGCCATCAGATTAAATTCATCCATATACAAATCTAATTGTAGCAGCAGGGCTGATTCCACAGAATGAATGTTTGGAAGTCTCAAACCTTTTCCCCCTGTAAATGGTTGGGCCTGCATTCTTTAACCCAACCTTGGAGTGGCCTTGGAGTCTCTCTTTGAAGTTACTGCTGCTATCACCTATCTCAGATAGTTGCTTCATTCGGCACCCTCTCCTCTAAAGCCACCATGTATAAAATATAGGACACCAACAATCTATCTACTTTTGATGGCAAATTAAAAGAATAGAGCAGTGATGGCGAATCTTTTAGGCACCGAGTGCCCAAACTGCAAGGTGTGCGCGTGCATGCATGAAGATGCGCGCATGCGCATCAGAGACCCAAAGACCAGCTGGCCGGCAGGAGGCAGGGCTGTTGTGGTCCGCCAGCAGCCTGTGGAGCTGGTAGCAGAGTCAGACAGTGAGGAGACTGGGGAGGACCATGGGCCAGTCCTGGAGTCTGGAGAAGGCTCTGTGCCGGAGCCAGAGATGGGACCCAGGCCATATGGGAGTTCTGTGCTGACTCCAGAGCCTTCAGAGGCTGACATGAGCGAGGCAGAGGAACAGGGGGAGCCTGTTCCCAATGCGCGCATGCGCAGAGCTGCCAGAAGGCAAGAACAGTTGAGTAGAAAAAGGACTACTTGGGAGTAAGGCTTGGAGATGATTGGCCCCTCCCATAGGACATAAAAGAGGGGCAAACGGATGTGCTCATTGCAGGAAGCAACTTGGTTCAATTCTGGTTGGTGTAACTCAGCAGCTCCCACCATTCTGGGAGTTGAAGTCCACAAGTCTTAAAGTTGCCAAGTTTGGGGACCCCTGAGTTAGAAGCAGTTCAGATTTTAAAAAACCATCTTGAATAAACTACATAGAGATAATAAATATCAGAAACAAGAAGGTTTAAATGGCAGTATACATTCCAAATAAAAGGCATTTTTATACAATATTTCTAGCTAAATGTGTTACGTATACCTCAGAGAAAAATGAGGTTGCTGGTTTCCCCTGGATTTTTCAATGTTTGTAGATTGCAGCCCTAAATCAGAACCTCAGGAGAAAACTGTCATTTCCCACTATTTATCTAGCCTTGATATCCAAATTCTGGCTGCTTTTCAAAAGGACAGAAATACTTTTCCTCACCAAGAGAAACGGAGGGGTTTGGAAGGGAGTCTGCTTATTGCATGCACACAGAAGCCCATGTGATTCTGCTTGAGACACTGCACTGTGTATATCCCTTGTAGCTTGCAGTCTGGAGTGCTGTGTAAGGAGGCTGGCTTCAGAATACTGATTATTCTGTTAAGGCAGGGGTCTCAAATTTTCAGTCACAGGTGATATATGGTCCTCCAAGTCATTTCCTGTAGCCCATAAACCAGTGGCGGGTTTCAAATTTTTTTACTACCGCTTCTGTGGCCATGGCATGGTGGGCGTAGCGTGGCTTGGTGGGCATGGCAGGGGAAGGATACTGCAAAATCTCCATTCCCTCCCGACTCCGGGGGAAGGTTACTGCAAAATCCCAATTTCCTCCCAATCAGCTGGGACTCAGGAGGCAGAGAATAGATGGGGGCAGGGCCAGTCAGAGGTGGTATTTACCGGTTCTCTGAACTACTCAAAATTTCCGCTACAGGTTCTCCAGAACTGGTTAGAACCTGCTGAAACCCACCTCTGCCATAAACAATATCTAGGATAATAAGCTGTGAGTGGTGTGTGTTTTTTCAGGTGGGGAGGACTATCCCAAAATAAGGTAACAAGGGGTGAAATGCTCCCGGTTCGAGCGTGCCTGCCAGTGGTCAGAGAGCCGGTAGCGACAGCAGCGTGAGGCTTCTCCCACCCACCCGGATGCCGCCATTTGGGTTCTTTTAGCCTCTGCGCATGCACAAAGCGTTTTGCGCATGCACAGAGGGTAAAAGAACCCAAATGGTGGCATCCGGGCGGGTGGCCGAAGCCTCACACTGCCGTCGCTACCGGCTCTCCGACCACCTGCAGGCACACCCGAACTGGGAGCATTTCACCCCTGAAGGTAACATTTGGGAAACATTGAGGATTAAAGCTATGGACCTTTTAATATTTATGCATATGTTTAAAGATAACATGTTTTACAAATAGCACTATCTTACTAAGAGAGTATATCCCTATAACCCACCTGTATGGCACTGTATTGAAATTAAGCCACCAGAAAAAAAAACACGTCACCATGCTCATACAAGATATATCCTGGAATGCTGCTTATTAAGTTTGGATTGTTTCCAAAATAAATTGTTACTTCCCAAAGAACAGTTAATCAGAGATTGTGTCTCTTTTAATCCAAGGTAGTGGTCACATGGATTTCTGCAACCCAGATGCAATGGCTGTATAACAGGGGTGGATTCTGGCTTACCTTGCTGCCAGTTCACTTCCTCATGCGCCGTCCGTGCACGCTTGCATTGTGCGCCGCACGGGCACGCACACATGTGCAGTGCTATAAACCCAGCTTCTGCGCATGCGCAGAATCAAAAAACAAGATGGCAGCTCCTATGGCGCTGCCGAGAGAGCCAGTTCTGGGGCGTGTCCAGCCAGCCATCGCTGCCAGTTCGGTGAGTGGGAGGAAATTCCCGCTACCAGTTCTATAGAACCGGTCCGAACCGGTAGGAACCCACCTCTGATGTATAAGTGTCCTTGGAACCAGAGTTCAAGTATAAGATTTATTGTGTTTGTGAGGTAGTGTTCAGCCATTGAAGAGCTAAAGTTTGTGAAATCAATTGTACAGTATATCAAATCACAATCTATACAGTTGGGCTCATCCAAAATAGCAGGAACGGAGAGAAAAAATGTGGCTGTATGTTGAGCCATACAGTATCTAATCTAGCTTCTCTTCTATGGTCGGGTGAACTTTTTAAAGGAAACCATGCCATGTGAAGAAGAAATTGATGATCCAAGACTTTTGTAGAGCAGCAATCTCTGGGAAGGGAATTCTTCACTGCACAAGTTACAGAAGCACACAGAATAAAGGCCTTTCAAATATCTTTTCAGGCTATGCATGGAACCATATTAAATCATTAGTATGTTTTTATCTTTACTTGGAAGTTTTAACCTGCTTTTAATTGTTTTTAATTTATGCTTTTTCTCATGTATTTATGTGGTTTTATTGTGTTGTTGTAAACTGCCCAGAGTCTTTTAGATGAGATGGGCAGTGTAGAAATTTAATAAATAAATAATGAACCAGGGATGGGCTTGTAAATTTCATGGCTTCCCCTTATTTTCTCCAATAAGCCATTGTCCTGTTAGCTATTAGATGGACATAGAAGGGATTTTGTATTTCTTGATTGGTAGTAATCATGCAGATTTGTGCAGCCAAGATTCAGTTGCTAGATAGGTGTTAGCAGAGATATATGTTGAGGCCGTATCTGAATCAGCTTTCGTTCTGTGATGGAATTAACTTGTAAAAGATCATCCCATGAAGAGAGGAACAAAGAAATAATGATTTCCCTACTAGCAATGGCCAGTGGAATTTCCAACCCAAGATATCACAGAAACACAAAATCAGAGTTGTTTCAACCATACTTTCAATTATATACATTACGCTAATCAATTTCAAGGCCTTGCATTCTCTGTGTTCTGCTATCATCTATTGTTTTTCCCCTCAGATCACTGGTGGGTTCCTACCAGTGCGGTCCACTCTATAGCACCAGTAGTGGCCCGCTGGTGACGTCACAGTACCGGTGCGGTCGGTTGCTAGTGCCTGGGCGCCGCCATTTTTTTAAAAAAAATATTTTACATTTAAAAAAAAATTTCTTCTGTGCATGCCCAGAAGCCGAGCTTCCTGCACTGCGCATGCCTTGCCTTCCTACCCCACAGTGAGTCCAAGCAGGGGAGGATGGCTGAGGGAGCGCGTGAGACGCTGAAAGAACGGGCAGCAGGAGTTATCTCCATTCCGCTCCCTTCAGCAGTCCAAGAAGCCACGAACGCGCGGTGATGATCCCAGGCATTTTTGCACGTTCAAGGCTTCTCGAGCTGCTGAGGGGAGGGGAACGGGCGGCAGGAGCCTAGGATCATCGAATGGGGAGAAGCATTCAGGCCGGACGGAGCCTCCTAGAAGAACCGCTGCCACGGTCTTGCTGCTCCCGCTGCGGGGGGCTGTGTTGCGGGTGGGCAATGCCCCCCCGCTTCTCTGGCCGCTGCCAAGCTCCTGAGGCCCACACCCACCCGGTCACATGGCTGGCAAGCCACACCCACAAAATAAGCCACGCCCACAGAGTGGTAGTAAAAAAATTAGGAACCCGCCCCTGCCTCAGATCTGTGTTTTTCTTGTACCCAGCTTGTAATGGGAAAAACTGGTTGGACAGACAAGAGAATGGAAGGAAAAAGTTATGAATAGAATGATCAAGTGAATCAAAAAATGGTGGTGTTGGACAAAATATATCCTTGCTGGTCCTATTTTGAAAACAATGCAAAACAAAATAAAACAAAAGCTTGCATTAATGACAGAGGTGGAACATGTACTTTCTATAATAATAGGGAGAAAGGAAAGATGAATTTCCAGAGTAAATCCTCAGAATATAGCATATGAGCTGGTTTTATACAGTATATCTCATGTATCCAGTGAAAATCTATACAAAGCTTCCATATTCCATTGCAGAAACAAGACACTGCTTCCACATTAAAAAAAAACCATACTAAAATATTGGAAGTATTTACTTATCTGGAAGAAATCAAATGTTACTGGATTTTTTTTTAATGAAAAAATCTAAAATGTATCGTTTGGGATGAAAAATCCTGACTTGTTGCCTACTTTCTAGCTTTCTCTAACAATGTCACGAAAAGTACTCAGCCTCAAATTTACAATCTCTTGAAATTATTGGAACTTTCCACAATTTGTTTGTTTTTAATTCCATCCTTTTATACCCTGTAAAATGAATCATCTGATTCTTATTTTGCATATAGCTGATCTGGCATCTGAAAAGACTCCAGTCTTTGATTTCAGCAAACATAGTCAACTTCAAATAGTTGTGAATAATACATTGTCCTTATACATCATGTCTGTTGAGAATACTGACTCATACAACAAAGTTGGATCAAAAGTAGCAATTCTCGGGAGTGGAGATCTCATTGTATAACTGGATATTCCAGCACATCCGTTTAGTTTTCTCTTCAGAGTTAGTCTTTTCTAGATTTATAGTATGAAGCACATCATTTTCATTATACTCTTTAATGAACTAGTTTGCCTAGCAGTAAGAAAGCTGTTTTTCATTTAGCAGAATTACCCTTAGGAGACACAATAGGGATTAATTCTAAAATAGATTAAATGAATGAGCACTGCAGACACAAACAAGCCTTAGGCTCCGGCAGCCCTGAGAGACAGTCTATGTCATTATAGCCATCTGGCCGCTGTGCCTCGGCCTGAGGAAACAGCTTGTCCACAACAGCTTCCAAAATAGCAGTGGACAGAACAACAATATTCTATGAATCCCATTCTACCACCTCTTACAATACTAGACAACACAGTATCAATAGAAGAGACCTTCAAATTTCTAGGTTCTATCATATCTCAAGACCTAAAATGGTCACCTAACATCAAAAACGTTATCAAAAAAGTACAACAAAGAATGTTCTTTCTGCGCCAACTCAGAAAGCTCAAACTGCCCAAGGAGCTGCTGATACAGTTCTACAGAGGAATTATTGAGTCTGTCATCTGCACCTCTATAACTGTCTGGTTCGGTTCTGCAACCCAACAAGACAGACACAAACTTCAGAGGATAATCAGAACTGCAGGGAAAAAAAATTACTGCCAACCTGCCTTCCATTGAGGACCTGTATACTGCACAAGTCAAAGACCCCTCGCATCCTGGACATAAATTGTTTCAATTCCTACCCTCAAAACGACGCTATAGAGCACTGCACAGCAAGACAATTAGACACAAGAACAGTTTTTTCCACGAACACCATCACTCTGCTAAACAAATAATTCCCTCACCACTGTCAAACTATTCACTAAGGCTGCATTACTATTACTATTAGTGTTCTCATCGTTCCTAGCACCCATCTCCTCCCACTTATGACTGTATGACTGTAACTTGTTGCTTGTATCCTTACGATTTATATTAATATTGATTGCTTCCTGATTGCTTATTTGTACCCTATGACAATCATTAAGTGTTGTACCTCATGATTCTTGAAAAATGTATCTTTTCTTTTATGTACACTGAGAGCATAGGCACCAAAGACAAATTCCTTGTGTGTCCAATACTTGGCCAATAAAGAATTCTATTCTATTCTATATTTGGAAAAGCCAGTCACTGATTATGTGGTCACAGCAAACTGCAATTAGCAAGGATGGTTCTGTAACCCTCCTTTCTCCCAAGCAAGTAACCTCTCTATGATTTGCTTTTCAGATGTTGTGAACAATGCCATGTTCAGAGCACACACAACTTGCTTTATGCTTCCATCTTGCTTCAGCCTAAAGAGGCCATTATGTCATGTACGGATGATACAACAGTTTAATAACAAATGATGTGGGTAATTTAGAATAGAATAGAATAACAGAGTTAGAAGGGACCTTGGAGGTCTAGTCCAACTCCCTGCTCAGGCAGGAAACCCTATACCATTTCAGACAAATGGTTGTCCAATCTCTTCTTAAAAACTTCCAATATTGGAGAATTAACAACTTCTGGAGGCAAGTTGTTCCACTGGTTAACTATTCTGTCAGGAAATTTCTTCTTCGTTCTAAGTTGCTTCTCTCCTTGATTAGTTTCCACCCATTGCTTCTTGTTCTACCCTCAGGTGCTTTGGAGAATAGCTTGACTCCCTCTTCTTTGTGGCAACCCCTGAGATATGCTATCATGTCACCCCTAGTCCTTCTTTTCATTAAACTAGACATTTGCAGGTACTTCACTTGGAAGAAGGTGCTCTCAAAGCACAGTTGGATGAAGAAATGTTATCTGAATGAACATGGAATGTATCCCAAAATCATAAGACACAACAAGGAATGATAAAACTACTCCTGAGAACAATGAGTTTTGAGTGCTCACCAGTATAACTTTCTAAACAAAAGTCATTTCTTTATCTATGGATGAAGGTATTCTTTACCACAGCTCTCCTTTCCAGAGCTGTGGGGGTGGTCCAGTGGTCAGATTCAAATTTTTTTAATACCAGTTCTGTGGGCGTAGTTTGGTGGGTGTGGCGTGGCTTGGCTTGGCTTGGCTTGGTGGGCATGGCAGGGGAAGGGTACTGTAAAATCTCCATTCCCTCCCCACTCCAGGGGAAGGTTACTGCAAAATCCCCATTTCCTCCCGATCAGCTGGGACTCGGGAGGCAGAGAATAGATGGGGGCGGGACCATTCAGAGGTGGTATTTACCGGTTCTCCGAACTACTCAAAATTTCCGCTACCGGTTCTCCAGAACTGTCAGAACCTGCTGAATCCCAGCTCTGGGGTGGGCACAGAGTGTGTTTAAAAACAAAACAAAACAAGATGGCAACAATGATGCTGGGATTAAAGCTCTAACCCTTTGTATATAAAAGGGGTGCTTTGATCACAAAACCATGGTCCCCATCCTTACTATTTTTATCAAACCCCACAGACACTCTTGCTCCGTTTAGCATATCCTGATATCATCCAACTAGCTGGTTCCCAGTACACACTGAGCTGCAACACATATTTTAGTCAACCTATGCTTTACAGTATTGGGTGAATCCGACTATATTACAGCAATAAGGAAAGAGCTGTTGGGATTATTGGAAGGCAGCATATCAAAATAATATTGTTGGATTTTCCAGTTACTCTGAGGAGTAAAGTGATGGTTCTCCACAAGGTGGCAGAAAAACCACATGCTCAGAAAGGCAGATTCAGTATTAAAGCCAGTCTCCGAAAACCAAGAAATAGTTGTGCCATTAAGCTCTGGGAATCCCTTTCCTTTTCTGTACACTTGGTTTCCTGGAGGATACGGCATTATTTGTTTCACTGAGGGCTTTAGTTGAGCTCAAGTAGCAGAGTGTATCCAGCAGCACCAGCCAATTCTCAGGCAAGGCCTCCGATCCCATTCAAAAGAACACATGGGAGTATGAACACAGCAAGTTATGTTTGCGCTCCTCTGAATCACAGCTCTTCTGAACTAAAAGCCCTTTGCAATGTTAAGTTAATCTAGTAATGTATGTTGACTTTTTCCACAAATCACAAATAACACTTGAGGCAGAATTATCTAACTGATCTGCATTTAAATCTCAATGTCTATGGAGATTCTCAATCATCCAGGTCACGGTTGTCCCAAGGATGTTATACAAAAGGCAACTGGACTTTGTCCCCCCCACCCTTGAAGATATTTTGCTTCTCTCATCCAAGAAACTTCTTCAGATCTAGCTGAATGGTAGGGAATGGAAGGATTTATATTCCTTAGCAGTCATCTGGTTGTCAGCACTCTGAAGGTCGCTCTCTGGTCATAGAGTTAACACTGACCTTCAAAACTGAAGAAACTTCTTGGATGAGAAGCGAAATAATGTTAAGGGGGAGGAATGAAGTTCAGTTGCCTTTTGAAAAGCATCTTTGGGACATTTAAATCTCAAGCAATCAAAGGTTGATATTGCTCCTGTCCTTCTTCCTTCATAGCCAGAAACAGGAAGTGGACAAATCTCAGCTGCTACACATTTAGTATTTTTAAAAGGATGGTGAGTTTGTAGTCCTCTCAACATTGCTGAACTACAACTCCCAACTTCCCTCATCAAGGGCACTACTAACCAGAACTATGAGATGTCCTAAAACACTGCCTTGGGGGATACCGCTATTAACTGGTGCAGGGTTTGATAGGGTGCTCCCTATTTTGACTTCTTGTTGCCTGTTTGACAGAAACATGGCTATCCCTGCACAAGTGGATAGCTGCGTTCCTGTCAAACAGGCAACAAGTAGTCAAAATAGGGAGCACCCTATCAAACCCTGCACCAGTTAATAGCAGTGTCCCCCAAGGCAGTGTTTTAGGTATCCACAGTCTTTCTACTCTACATAAATGACCTTTGAGATCATATTATAAGCAGCTGCGTCCTCTTCGTTGATGACGTAAAACTATTTAACACCACCAACAATACTGCTACCCTACAAAGTGACCTTGACTATGTATCAGAATGGTCAAACAATTGGCAACTTCAAATCTCAACCAACAAATGCTCTGTCTTACACATTAGCAACAAAAATCAGAACACCAAATACAAGGTGGGCGGAAATGACCTCGTAGACAACACTCACTCTGTCAAGGACTTAGGAGTACTCATCTCAAACGATCTAAGCCCCAGAGCTCACTATAACAGCATTGCCAAAAAGGCATTAAGAGTTGTTAACCTAATTTTGTGAAGCTTCTTCTCTGATAACATTGTACTGCAAACATACAAAATCTTTGCCAGACCAATTCTCGAATACAGTTTATCTGCCTGGAATCCACACTATATATCGGACATTACTACAATTGAGCGGGTTCAGAGGTATTTCAAAAGAAGAGTACTCCACTCCTCTGCTCACAATAGAATACCTTTTGTCACCAGGCTTGGACAACCTAGAACTATGCCACCTACGGTCCTACCTATGCATAGTACACAAAATTGTCTGCTACAATGTCCTATCTGACAACAACTACTTCAGTTTCAACCACAATAATACACGGGCAAACAATAGATACGTACAAACTCAAGGTAAACCGCTCCAAACTCGATTGCAGAAAATACAACTTCAGCAATAGAGTGGTCAATGCCTGGAATGCACTACCTGACTCTGTTGTTACATCTTCAAACCCCCATAGCTTTAACCTTAAACTGTCTACCGTGGACCTCACCCCATTCCTAAGAGGTCTGTAAGGGGGCGTGCATAAGTGCACCAGCGTGCCTACCGTCCCTGTCCTACTGTCCCAATTTATTTGTACTCATTTCCTATATTAATGTCCATGTTTATACTTATACCTGTTATCTCATACATGTTTGACAAACTAAATAAAAATAAATAAATAATTAAATAAATAAAATAAAAATGTTCTAGTTCAGTAACATCTGGGAAACAGCTGGTTCTCTACACTTGGTAAAAACTCTGAGATTTATAATGTTTTAGAGTCAGAAGTATCTCTTGGAGAGAAAATGCCTAGGTCTTCTCCAATATATTAGACATACCAATTACATCACAGTCAATTGTTCCACAGAACCCAAGTACTAGTATTTTAGCATTTCACAGATTTCTCCATTCCTCTCTAGTTATTCATAAATATCCAGACATGCTTTGTAAGGAAGTTTTATTGCTTAGGTAATGGTCAATTGACCTTCTACTCAAGGGACGTGAGTGAAGTGAAGATTTGCATGATGCAATCAAAGTGGTGTCTTTCTCTGCAATTAACAAGTCACATTGGTGATAACCTTGGTAAGCCACACAATTATTGTTCCAGACAGTTATTATCAAAGTGCTAGGCTGAATGGCATAAAACAAAACGTGCTTTAAGAAATGTTCTTTTCAAAGAATGGGTAAAGTATGGAAAGCAAACATTAATTAGAAAGACACTTAAACAGTGGGTTGTTTTGCATCTCAAGGGTATCCCCAGATTTATACAAACCGACAAATCATATTATGGCTGTGTGCAGAATGAGAAACAAACTTATGTATCTCTTGCAAAGGTTGAAGGCACAAAGTTTCAAATTCACAAATTCAAATTCCCAATGGTAGAAAAGTAAGAGACTCATATAGTGCCATCCATAAGATGGGAAGGGTGTCAATATCTGCAAGAAAATGAACACAGCATTGTACACACACATATACACACACACAAGCAGGGGGGCTTGGATCACTGTGGTGTAGCCAATGGTTTACAGATGTTGACATCATTCCCCACAACTCATTGATTGTCTGAATAAAACCTTGGAGAAGATCATTATGGTCATATCAAGGTAAACATGGAGTTAGAACTGCAGGCAAAACATATGGCAATTTTTCATAGATTTGGAAAAAAAATCTTTAGTTTTGCTTGCTGGCGATACTGCCAAAAGAGGCAAGATGGCTTTTGAACATCTGGCAGCCATTGTACCTAATGCAGATTGCATTTGGGGTGTTGAGTCACTCAGCCAATTAATGGGAAAGAAATGGAATATCCCTCCGTGCCTCAAAGCTGCAGAAAATGTTATTTATAAATTATTTTCCAAGGTTCTCATTTAAAGCTAGGAAAAAGCTACAGTATTCAGAAGATCACATTCCAATCTGGAGCTAATGTGCACACATTCTTCAAGCAAACAAACAAAACCGCTTTATATTATAACTTAACTTCTTTAACACATGCATTTTCTGAAGAGGAAGACAATGCACCTCAGGCTGTGATGTCATGAAATCTTCGTTTTCACATGCCTCTCACGTATCAGTGGTTGTTGATTGGGGGGGGGAGGGAAAAGCAGGGAAACAGATGACTTCGTGGCAAAAAGGGTAATTCTTGTCATTGGTATAATGTCGAGGGAGGGAAATGAGGTATACAGCTGCATTTACAGCTGCATGTTTTCAATTTTTTTAAAAAAACCACCAACAAATACATTTCTTCTCATTTATCATGCACATTTCGGAAGGCTCCAGTAATCAAGCTCAGTGTCCTAACTATATCTCATTTATTATATGGCTTTCCAAAAATGTCAGTAACATCTCATTTGATTCTGATTTATATGTGGACTCAACTCATCCTGGGAGGAACGGATATTTACAGTATGATTTTTATGGATGTGAGATTTCAAATAGTCATTCATTTCTACCCGACTCCCCATGCTCTGGAATTTAGGCCAGCTGCTAATAATTTTTAGCCACTAAGGACCAGATTATTTTTGAACTGTTGTCACTGTGGTAACTCTGTCATTCATTCTTAATCTTCTGTGTCAAACAACATCTTAATTCTCTCTTCCAGATTCATATAAAAAAGCCTAACCATTAAAGGGGCACCCCTTTTTTGAACCCATTCAAGCATTGTGCAGGATGCACAAACTAAAAGTAAAATCATGGAAATGTCCATGCTGTTTTCTTAAACTATATACTAGCTAAAGGCTAAGCACATCCATTCCAAAGTGCTTGATGCAAAGTGCATTGTTATTAAAAGGAAATATATATGTGTATATATACATCATCTAACAGCTCGGGGGCTAGTAGATAAACTGAGGATCCCCAATTCTTTACAGAGATGGAATGGGATGAAATGAGATGAAATAAACTTGTCTAGAGTGAATGGGGAGGTAACAAAATAACAGAGTTGGAAGGGACCTTGGAGGTCTTCTAGTCCAATCCCCTGCTTAGGCCAGAAACCCTACTATTAGACAAATGTTGTCCATTCTCTTCTTAAAAACTTCCAGTGTTGAACATTCACAACTTCTGGAGGCAAGTTGTTCCACTGATTAATTATTCTAACTGTCAGGAAATTTATCCTTAGTTCTAGGTTGAATCTCTCCTTGATTAGTTTCCACCCATTGAAGAAATGTAGGGACAGGCATACCTCAATATGTCCACATAATATTCCTGCTTTGTGAATTGTATTGGTTACCAGTTTGCTTCTAGGTGTGATTTCAGAAATTGGGCACTACAGAGGATTCACGATTCTAGGCAGAAATGGAAAAGGGGGGTGGGGGGAGAGGGAGAGAAAAGCTTGCTTTTGTTTGGTCAACATTGGGATAAAATGACGGAACATGTGAAATACTTCAGATTTTTTCAATGGGGTCAAAAAATAGCAACCATATTTTGATTGGAAAAGAATGTATCAAAATAGCACTGCCTTTTTATTTACTAGGGACATCACAACAAAAGGAATTGCATCTAAAAGGGGGGGGGGTCCCTCTATTGCATGCTATAGCCACCAACTTCAAAGTTTAAGTGCTTCTGCTTATTTTTGTTATTAGGGGAAAAAATGAAGTCTGATTAGCTTTCCATAATATGCTAAGCTAAATTATTATTGGGTTGTTTCAGGTTCCTGTATTCTGCCAACTCAGCCTATGTGGTTATTTTATGGTTCAATGTGTTATACTAACTCAGGTGGGTTAATTCAATATGTTATGATTTGGCCTGTTGTGTTCACAAAGCCAGAGTGTGACTGGACCAAGGCCATCCAGTATGTCATGTGTCTGAATAGGCTGTGGATCTAAATCTTTCAAGTCTAAGTTCAGCCTTTCAGTCCTGTACTACTCTAATGCATTGGAAATAAACTGTTAATTGTCTGAATTGGACATTATACATTTCCTGGTTTTTTAAAAAAAGGTAGTTGAGCTAAACATAAAAAAGAGTCTTGGACAGCACCCTGCCAAGTAGAAACATCTCTGAAATCTCTTAATACCTTGAACTTCAGCCATCTGTTTGCAAGATACAGCTTTGACCTTAAAGGAAGCTGGCAAATACAAATGCTTCTAAAAATACCAATCAGATACTGTACTGCAAATTGCCATGCTTGTTTAGCAGACAGTCTCAGTGCTATGCAAGCATGCTTTTGCTTTACCAAGTAGGACATCTGCATAGACACCTAATCAACAAAATATAAACAAGAAGACATATTAGTTTGCTTATCCTATGAGGCAAATTGTTCCATGAGTTGTAGAATAAGATGGAGCATCCGATACTCTTGACGTGGGTGAAGAAAGAGGAAACATCTCTTCAGATGAGCTCTTTTCAGACAAACTAGTGTTTGATCTAAAGCCATGTAGTTTATTGGAGAGCACATTAGGAGCTTGAGGAATCTTGCTGCTAGCATTAGACTTGGGGAAAGCTGGCAAGATGCCTAATTCCTCTTTGAAGTTTTCTGCAACCAAAACTTAGCTAAGATGCATACTGGTACATCTTGAAATGTTTGTGAGAAAGAAATTGAGGGAGATACGTGCAATATTTACTTCCCAAGAGACTCTATTTTTTTCAACTAAATCTTTTCCACTTCTTATCACATAAAAAATTGGTCCCTCAGCATCCTACAAATAAAACCAGTGCTGTAATGTTGAATACACTGTCTCCATCTTCCAAATTGTTTCTTCTGTAGAAAATAAGTCACCTGATGTCCCACATTTATTATTTATTTATTTGCTTGCTTGTTTGTTTACTTACTTACTTATTTTGTCTGCTGACCATTTTATCATGAGGTAACTCTGGGCTTCCAATATTAAAAAGAATAAAACAATACAAAAATCTAATCCTGGGTTTATCTAACACTAAGATACTTTTCAAAGACAATGGGACACATGAAAAAACGATACCTTGCAAATATTCAATACATTGCAAAGCAGAAAGAACATAAAAGCACGCAATAAACAGTCAGTGAGAAAACATAGAGGATCCAGAAGGTTGAAATACTGCATATATCGACATTCTTTGGAAAAGGGGGAAAGATTTGATTAAGCAACAATGAAAATAATTATTCTTTTGAAAAGATGAATACCTCACTCAAGGTTCAAAGAGCTGGTGAATTGGACTATGGCAGAGGTAGGCAAAGTTGGCTCTTCTATGACTTGTGGACTTCAACTCCCAGACTTTCTGAGCCAATCATGCTAGCTCAGGAATTCTGGGAGTTGAAGTCCATGAGTCATAGAAGAGCCAACTTTGCCTACCCCTGGACTATGCAGTCCCCAACATTTATGTATGAATTTTTAGGGCACCACAGTGTACAAAATGATTCTAGTAAGTTCGAATTTATGTTAAATGTTTAGTTCAAGAATTTTGATAATAAAATTATTCAAAGTATTAATAAAATAACAGCCATCAATTGTAATCAACACCTGCAATTATTTTATTAGTTCACTAAGGAAAATTTGAAACCAGATGCCTAAAATGATACAATACAAGTAAGGAATATATTAATAATTGCTAAAAGGTTTGATATGCAAGGCTTTATAAAGATTGAATATTTATTGATAAATGGAGAAAATGGAATATGATGCTAATGCTAATAAATTAAATTACTAGTGATGTTGATTTCAGATGAAAAAAATAATTCCACACAATTTTAATGAGGACCATATAAGTTATGTATCATATTTCATTATAATATAAATAACTTTATAATTATTCACTGCCCAAAGTCACTGGGTTGAGATGGGCTGCTGTAGAAATTAATTAATTAATTAAATATATAAATATATATTAGAACAGAGTGAAATTACTCTTGATTTAATAACAATACAGGTAGTCCTTTAGAGACCATAATTGGAACCAGCAACTTGGTCATTAAGCAAAATGGTTGCTAAGTGAAATCATGACTGCACTTACTATCTTATTTTAGCTTTCCTTTGCTTCACAGATTTGTGAAGGTCATAAATGTGAGGCTTGGTTACTTTTCATCTCTATTGTAACTACAAATAGTTGTTGTACAAGGAAGTCATTACTTATAAAATATCTAAATTGATGCCTAGGCAGAATGAGTATTATATAAAATTATTAAAAACATGCACTAATTCCAAATTTTAAGAAACTAATGGTAACTGTTTCCAGTTGGACTTTTTAATACAAGGTTTTTTTCCAGCAATTTAAGGTAACATCCAAATTATGTCATATTTTAGTAAGCCTGTTTTATCTCCAGGTATGTGTATGTGCATGCTCTCAAAAGAGATCACTTATTTAGACAGAAAAAGGAATCTGTATCACTGGTTTCATAATGTATAGTTCCTTTAGTATTTGGTATGGATATATCCTTTTTATAAATATCTGGACTTCCAAAATTTCAAATTGAATATCTTTACTGCTTTGGAATTAAATTCAAACTTGCATTTACCTCCCACCATTCATGCTTAAAATAGAAGGAAAATGTCCTTGTAAATTAGCATTCCTTGCTTAAAACAAATTATTCCTATAAATCTGCATAACCACACCAGTTATTAGAAAACAAGAGATGTGAATCACTGAACCATTGGTGTGCAATTCTTTTGCCCATTCATCTGCCTTAACTGACATGATGAATCCTGCTACTCCAGGTTTTGTTGCAAACAACAGCTTTTTGATTTATTAAAAAAAAAACCTTAGGGATATAATATTAGGATAAGATGGACTCAACAAGAGGCATTGCATAATTGAAATATTTTGAAATTTGGTATTTTTAATGGTACTTTTAGGGTATAGAAACCTCCCAAGCCCTTGTGAGTATATTCACAATTACAACTTTGTTGAGGTAGGGTAAATGAATAGGAAGGGTTGAAAATGAAGGTGCAGGGAAAAGAAAAGAAATTAAAGCTGATGAAGTAAATATTTAAATGTTAAAAGCTATCTCATTCTCATCTAACCACTATTCCATTGTTTAACAGAAGATGGAACTGAATATTCAAGCAATTTTGACAAAGAAGTGGATTTTCAAGTAATCTTCTCAAATTTCCTTGAGTTGTCTATGACACAGAAGTGCCTAGAAATTTATTTCTGTTTTTCAACTTCATATAAATGGTAGTTATTACGCTATTTCAAATACATGGTTTGGTTATATTTGAACAGTCTTAAAGTAAAAACCCATAAGCTCCCTGCTGGCAGTTGATACACTGAATTTATTTGTGATTCAACCATATCAGAAACTTTGTGGTTGCTACCCTGCAATTCCATTGGTTACAAAAAATAGAAAATATAATGTGCAAGACTCATATAAGGACACAGTCTAAAAATACATGCCATGCAGCTTATTTCTTATTGTTTAATATTAAACAATAGACATTGTTTAATTGAGTCCTACGGGATTGGGCGGCCTATAAGAACTCTTATAAATAAATAAATAAATAAATTAGAGATGAAAAACAATTACCATATTTTTCGGAGTATAAGACGCACCGGAGTATAAGATGCACCTAGATTTTAGAGGAGGAAAACAAGGAAAAAAGTATTCTGAATCAAATGGTGTAGTAATATATTATTTAATAAAATACCAGTGTAGCAGAATACTTTTTACAAACTTTTTACAAACTTCAAACTTGACAGCTTTAAGACTAGTGGACTTCAACTCCCAGAATTCCTCCTCCAGTCATGCTAGCTCAGGAATGGGAGTTGAAGTCCACAAGTCTTAAACTTGCCAAGTTTGAAGACCCTTGCACCCCTAACCCCTATCCCAGGGGTCTTCAAACTTGACAGCTTTAAGGCTAGTGGACTTCAACTCCCAGAATTCCTCCTCCAGTCATGTTAGATAGGGTAATTAGAAGGTAAAAACACTCCAGTTTTTGCAAAAAAACGGCTCATTTTTCGCTCGGTTTTTTTGCAAAAACAGGGCATGCAGAAGGTTTGGGAAGCCTGCAGAGCACTCCTAGAGGGTGGGGGAAGGCAAAAATGCCCCAATTTTTGCAAAAAATGCTCATTTTTCGCTTGTTTTTGTGCAAAAACAGGGCATGCAGAAGATTTGGGAAGCCTGCAGAGCGCTCCTAGGGGGCGGGGGAAGACAAAAATGCCCCCATTTTTGCAAAAAAAGGATGCGGGGTGGGGCTTTGGGAGGCCAAAAATGGCTGTATTCGGTGTATAAGACGCACCGACATTTCCACCCTCTTTTTGGGTGCAAAAAGGTGCATCTTATACTCCGAAAAATACGGTACTGAAAAAAAGTTAAGAGAATTCCCCTCATGAACATATAGAAAAAGTGCCATCGGCATTTGCCCCACAATTGCATAGCTCAGTTTAAAAATGTCCTGACTGGGTCATTTATTTGTTGTGTTGTAACAACACAGCATAACAAGAAAGTTGTCTGATCTTGCCAGAAATAATTGCCAAATGTTTTCAATCAGGTACAAAGTCCTTTCCCCCCCTTCATTGTGGACGTGCCTTTCATAAGAAAATAAAGATGTGCTTTTCCAGCCTTCAGCTTATTTTGGAAAACCAAGGACAATTGGTATCCTACAAAAGATAATGCTTAATGTTCTGACATTCTTTCTCAGGCTGACTGAATGAAAAATCATTACAGATTCTCTTTTTGCTTTTGCGTGTGTTATTGGCAGAACTATCAAGCTTCCCTGTCTATTGCAAAACAAATCCAAACTCCCTTAGCACTGAAGATTTTTACAAATAAAAAATGCAAGAGAGATAAACTTTGATGAAGAATTTGACTGTCAGAAACCAAGTATCTGAAACAGTACACCAATCATAATTCAGGCGGAAGACTTTGTATGCTAACTCTTTGATAGTGACATTTGTAAAACAAAACAAAATGAAAAACAGTACTGGCATATGTTTCGCCATACACTTTCCAAAGCAAACATACCCACGCAAAGATCTACTCCCTGCAGGAAACACAACAAAAGCAGCCATTCAAACATAGCACAGAAAACTGACATGCAAAGATGAAATAACAGGGATGATAATGGCTCTGTACTACTTGGCAGCTTTCATGTCTAAATATGCAGTCAGCTTTTCCAAATACTTCATAAATAAAAGATTAGGCATTATAAATTGAATCTCATTCTGGTTCCAGAGCATTCCATTGATGTTGTTTAAGTCTTCATCTACTATTTATACACGTCAATAAATGTGGGCCATTTTTGCAACAATTTCCCAAAGCAATTATTTTTAAAAGTGTAAACATTGTCTGTGTGTGTATGCGTGAGTATGTTTGTATGTGAGCACACGAGTGTGTGCATGAACAATATTGTTTTTTTAAGTAAGCATGTCCTCTGCTTTTTGTGAAAGGCAGCCAGGTGGCCTTCATGAAGGGAAAATGTTCTGCAAATACTCCCACAACTTGATTTCTTCATGCGAGAAAGAATGTGAAGCACTTTATTTCTTTTGGCCAATGGGGAAACACATGTGGAATCATACTCATCTTTGGCATCATTAGTGAATTGCTAAATTGCACATGACATTCATACATAACTATTTTGTAGGCTTGCTTTTTATTCTAGAAACAGGAGTTGTGACTTGGCAGGGTAGAGCAATGGAGGAGAGGATTGAAAATAGACTATTGAAAAAAATCTAAGCTTGAGGAAAAGGTCCAGGTATCCATATTTTTAAAATATAATATATAATAAAATCAAACAATGATACCAAGAGATACCAAGGAACATGAATCAGTTCCTAGAAAGAAGTGAAACATATCCAAAAATGATACCTATGCAGAAAGTTCTAGCAATGTTTACCAGATTTGTTAGATGACACAAATTCTACAAATTTAATATTTATGTACTGAATTTATGAGTCCTATTGGTTCTTCTATGGGGCAGAATATTACAGCTTCTACTTTTTTGTTTTTATTGATGCAGCTTATGACCGAATAGTTCATGTTTCTATAAAAGTTTATAATTCAAATACCTCTTAGTTCCTTACATAGTGACATTTTATTAGAAATGTATTTCCCCATGAAAATTGCAAATGAGACAAAATTGCATGCAAGGCTTTTGATTTTACATCATAATTTCATCACTAAAAGCGTTGTTCTCAGACAAATTTATGGTATGTGTTTATTTGCTGTAAATTCAAACCCAACTGTTTCTGAGAACATTGCAAGATAAATATTTCTAAATATCTTAGGCATGCTGGGTGAGTAGTCTACTATTGGATAACTTGAAAGTCAATTAAATAATGCTATGACCTTTCCTTCCCAATATTCTTTTCACGTGTGGAACTGAAACTGCCTATCATGGTTATGCTGGAAATGGAGAAAGGCTGCATTGATCCAAGTCATCATTTTTCATCTATTATCCGACATCCTTAACATCTAATTTTTATCACGTTCCAATGGGCACTATACTATACCTTCAGATTCAAGTATCAGGAAGGCAGAATCCAACTGATTATTGGGAGGGGAGCAACTTCCATCAGCCACAGTTCTTTTACAAAAGAACCTGCTATTTGGAAAGGTAGTACACCCCCCCTTTGTTGGTTGTATTCCAGCAGAGGCTGCACCTCAGCTTCAGTTGAGGATACTTTAATTGGTATTCCTACATTCAGAAGGGGGTTGAATTTGACAGCCTAAATGGTCCTTTCAGTTCCAGGAAGATGATGAAAAGCAGCTGAGAAACATTTATACTTATGTTAGCCATAGTAGAACACTGGCCTGGTTTCTTACACCTGATAACATATTGAGAGTGTGGCATATGGTTTCTAATGGGCTGGGCTGGCTGCTGTTGTGCTGTTGTGGAGTCAGCAAATGGAGAGAGAGAAAAGGGAGACACAGCTCAGAGCAGGCTTTAAAGGGCAGCTGTGCTGGCCTGGCTGCTAGCCAGGGCTGATGTGGAGTGATGTAGAGATAGAAGTGCCATTGGTCCAGCCTGGTAAATAGGTGTGGGGAGACTGGAGCATTGAGGGGTACTTCCTCAATTGCTGAGGTCTGATTAAAAATTGGAGTAGGAAGAGAGAAAAAGACTGAGCAAAACAGAGTGGCTGAGGAGAAAAAATGGAGAGTGAAGTTACGTGAATGTGCAGGGCAATTGTTGGTAACCGGTTGGGGACAGCAGTGGGTGCTCCCCATTCAGCCCGTTTCTAAGAACCGGTAGTGCCAGCGGCGGGAGACTCTGTCCACCCACCTGGGACGCTCCGCCCACTCGCGCAGAAGCATCGCGCGCACGTGCTCGAACCGGTAGTAAAGGGTTTTAGAACCCACTACTGGTCGGGGAGCAGGAAGATAATTCTACAGGAGAGAGGGAAGTCCCAGGAAGGGAAGGAGGGAATCACCTGCCATTGAAAAGTCCAGGTCTCTGGGAAGCACTGAGCAGAAGACCCCGAGAGAGGTTTTTCTCAGTATATAGAGGAAAAAATTATCAGCTGAGCAGATCCAGGAGAAGGAGTCAAGCCGCAATGAACACACTGCAGTAAATCCATCCCTTCCCTTCCCTTCCCTTTCTTTTCACTCTCTGATGAGCCCAGAAATGGGGGAGGGAGGGAGAGTGAAGAAGGAGGAAGTAAAGCAGTTAGCAGGAAAGTTAGAAAAGAGTAGTTTCTGAGAGGGAGACTTGTGAGGGAGGAAGACTTGGGAGGAAACCTGATACCAGGTAAAAGACAGGATTGTGTATACATGTACCTATTGTAAATACTTGTTGCAAATAGTAAAAATGTTTTTTTTAAAAGCCTCCACTGCCTTGTTTCTTTGGGTCAACTGCCATCCTTGAACACCAAAGAATCCGATTATACTGTGTCAGGGAAATTACCTTTTAATATAATGACAAGAAACCATCTGCTAGCAGTGGTAGGCTTCTTGGCTATCTTCTCTCTATGGAAGCTTTCCCAGCCATCTGTATTCTGCAAATGCTACACAGAGAAATTATACTGATGAGGCTGTAATGCAATAGTTGGAGCCAGGAAAAGAAATCTCTGAAAAGTATGAAAAATTATCTTCTGTAAATTGTTAGAAAACTTTTTTTAAACTTTTTTTCTGGACTTCTTTCCCCAGCAGCACTGACTTACACACACTTGCAAATAAAGAATTGACACAACTTGTTGTACACTGCCCAGAGTTGCTTTCAGTGAGATGGGTGGCTGGATAAATTAGATAAATAAATTCAGTGCAATCGGGAGCATTTCTAGCCCCCAGGAGGCTGGCTGTCAGATTTCTTTGGAAGTAGCCACAATCATTCTAAAGGAATACCTGGAAATAATATGTCCAGCTGACATCCGAAGCACGAGCGTGACTTTTGGAAGCTTTTGCCATTTTCTTTTTATTTTAATTAAATACACATATAACACAAACACATACAAAACAAACGAACAAACCAATAGGGGAACAATTTCCCCATATTTACAATAAGCTTGTATTAGTAAACATCCACAATTATGTTATCCCTTATGTATATATTTACATTTTATAATTTACTTATTCTACATTTCTTTATTTCTTACTTCTTCTATAATAGTTTATCTTTAACATTCATAATAGTCGTTCAGATGTTAACAATTTCAGTTCATACTCCTTTCGGTGCACTCCTTTACCTATACTTTCTCTCTTCCAGCCATTCATATAATTTATTCCATACTAAGTAATATTCGGACTCTTCTTTTTCTTTTATTTTCTTTGTTAATTTTTCCATCTCAGCACATTCCAATATTTTTCTAATTATGTCCTCATCTTTTGGTATTGTCTCATTTTTCCAAAATTGCGCGTAAATTATTCTTGCCGCCATGATATGTATTCTTGCCGCCATTATTTATTTATTTATTTATTTATTTTATTTTAGTGTTCTTATATGCCGCCCTACTCCCTAGGGCAGTGATGGCGAACCTATGGCACGCGTGCCACAGGTGGCACGCGGAGCCATATCTGCCGGCACGCGAGCCTTTGCCCTAGCTCAGCTCCAGTGTGCATCTGCGCGCTGGCCAGCTGATTTTCGGCTGGCGTAGAGGCTCTGAGAGGGCATTTTAGGTTTCTGGAGGGCCTCTGGGGGGCGTTTTCATCCTCCCCAGGCTCCAGGGAAGCCTCTGGAGACTAGGGAGGGCGAAAAGCGGGCCTACTGGGCCCACCGGAAGTCGGGAAACAGGCCGTTTCTGGCCTCCAGAGGGCCTCTGCGGGGGCTGGGGAGGCCGTTTTCACCATCCCCAGGCATTGAATTATGGGGGTGGGCACTCGCACGTGCGTGATAGCGTGCGCGCACGGACTTTCGGCACCCGAGGGGAAAAAGGTTCACCATCACTGCCCTAGGGACTCAGGGTGGTGTACAGCATGTAAAGAACAACTATAAAACAATATTAATTACCGTTTAAAAAGATTAAAACATACCAACCATACATACATGGGGGAGACCTAAGGTATTGAGTGGTCTCAAATCACCCCGCATGATATGATATGCATTATGACAATAATCAGATATTGAAATTCCTTTTTATATTTTTTTATCAATTATGCCCAATAGAAATAGTTCAGGTTTCCCATCTATATCTTCTTTTGTTATTTCTTTTAACCATGATCTAATTTTGTTCCAATACTTTTTTGCCTTTAAACAAGTCCACCATAGATGATAGTATGTTCCATATCCCTTCTTGCACTTCCAGCACAATGGTGATGAGTTTGAGAACATCTTGGCAATTCTTACAGGGGGGTAAATGCCACCTGTAAAACATCTTATACCGGTTTTCCTTGTACGCCACCAACATTGTTAGTTTCCAATTAGTTTTCCAATTTTTCCCCCATTTCTCCAAATCTGTAGTATGTCCAAATTTTTTTGCCCATCGTATCATAGTATCCTTAATAACCACCTCCTATTCCATTTTATATCTTATTAGAAATTTATAAATTTTACCAATTAATTTTTCATCCGTACCGAATAATATCTTATCAAGGTCATTAGGTTTTTTTTAATTCATAGATTTTATTATCGCTATGATATTTAGCTTGGACTTGTGTATAAGTCCACCAGTCTAAGTTTATCCCATGTTCAGTTAAATCTTCTCTAGTTTTCAAATCTCCTTGTTCGTCTAATAAATCTTTATATCTTATAATTTTGTCAAATGTCTTTGAATTTGGGTGCTTTATGGCTTCTATTGTGGATATCCAATTTGGAATCTTTGTATAATGATGTTTTTTGATGTTCTGCCAAGTTTGCAATAATGCACTTCTAACTAAATGTCTCTTAAAATATGCATGAGATTTATATTTCTCATCCCATATGAACGTGTGCCATTCTAATTGGAGATCATGTCCCTCTATTGTCAAAATTCTCTTGTTATTTAGCTCCATCCACTCCTTAATCCATACTAAAGCTGCTGCTTGATAGTATAGTAGCCAATCTGGGAGCCCAAGTCCACCCCTTTCTTTGATATCCTGTAGTAATTTCCATCTTAGCCTGGGTTTTTTTCCTTGCCAAATATATTTTGCACAGGTTCACCTGGTGCACCAATTCCGGCCTTAATTGGAGAGGGAGGCTCTGCTCACGGTCACTCATGCCCTCATCACCTCCCGGCTAGATTACTGTAACACGCTCTACATGGGGCTACCCTTGAAGAGTATCCAGAGACTGCAATTGGTGCAAAATGCAGCTGCACGAGCCGTGGTGGGTGCACCAAGATACACCCACGTGACACCTCTTCTCCGCCAGCTGCATTGGCTGCCCATTAATCTCCGTGTGCAATTTAAGGTGTTGGTTATGACCTTTAAAGCCCTACATGGCTCAGGACCAGGTTACTTGCGGGACCGCATCCTGCCACATACCTCCCTATGACCGGTTAGGTCCCACAGAGTTGGTCTCCTCCAGGTCCCGTCAACCAAGCAATGCCGGTTGGCGGGACCGCAAGGGAGAGCTTTCTCTGTGGGAGCTCCCTCTCTTTGGAACCAACTACCACCAGAGATCCGAACTATCCCCACCCTGCTGGCCTTCCGTAAAGCCTTGAAAACATGGCTTTTTAAGCAGGCGGGCTAAAACTAGACCAATGGAAACATCAGTGGTCGGCCCATGTATGAATGATGACAATGTTTTTTTTAAATCTTTTATAATTGTTTTTAATTAATATTATTATGCTTTTTTTACTGATTGTTCCTCTTACATGCTGTATGCCACCCTGAGTCCCTCGGGAGTTGGACGGCTTATAGGAAGGAAGGAAGGAAGGAAGGAAGGAAGGAAGGAAGGAAGGAAGGAAGGAAGGAAGGAAGGAAGGAAGGAAGGAAGGAAGGAAGGAATAAATAAATAAATAAATTTTGAAGTCATTTTATTCAAATCTTCAAAAAAAACTTTCCTTGGTTTTATTGGGACTACTTGGAATAAAAATAATAACCTTGGTAAGATATTAATTTTAATTGAAGATATTCTCCCAATCAGTGATAATTGCAGATTTTTCCAATTTTCTAAATCTTTTTTAATTTGCACTAATATTCTATTATAATTATCTTCTTTTATTGATGAGCACTTTGCCATTAGCGAAATTCCTAAGTATTTTATTTTTTTGACCACCCACCTGCATATCTGTTTTTTCTTCCAATTGTTTATCCTGATTTTTAGTGAAATTTTGAGTTATCATTTTTGTTTTATTTTTGTTGATTTTAAGTCCCGTCACTTCTCCAAATTCTTCTATTTTTAAAATTAATTTAGGTCCCGATTCAAGTGGCTCTTTTATTATAAATGCCAAATCATTGGCAAATGCCTGAACTTTATATTCTTCTTTTCTAATTCTTAATCCTTTAATTTCCTGTTCGTCTCTAATTTTTATTAATAGTTTCCTTTTTTTAATTATTCAAAAAGTTTTATTAGTACAAAGTACAAACATTTTTCTCTTTTTCTCTCCCCCTTCCCCCCAACCCCCTCCCCATTAATAAAGTTTCCAATGTTAATATAAATAGAAGAGGAGATAGTGGACATCCCTGTCATACACCCTTTTCAATATCATTTTTTTCCGTACAATCCCCATTCACTATAACTTTAGCCTTTTGTTTTGAATAAATGTATCCTCTACTTTCTCTACTCTCCTGTTCCTCAACTATCTCACAGTGATGATCAAAAAATTATTGGGCCTTCTCTAGAGAATCGATCTTAAATTTTTTATCTTGCCAGTTATTAATAGGCCTTCCGGCACCAACCATCTAAACATTGTTTTATTCTTCACTAGGTAATTAGTCAAGAACTGATACTGTTTTCTATTATTCCTCACTCTCCATGGGATCTGTTTTAATATTATGATTTCTTTTCCTTTATATAGAATCGATTCTGTTATTGTTTATATATATATATATATATATATATATATATATATATATATATATATATATATATATATATATATATATATATATATATATATATATATATATATATATATATATATATATATATATATATATATATATATATATATATATATATATATATATATATATATATATATATATATATATATATATAATCCCTTACTACCCTTCTAGCAAATTTAATGTGAACTTCTCACGCTAAGCAATGTCTTACATAATTAGTGTGTACACGGTACACCTCATCAATATCTCTTCTCATCTCTTGGGTATCTATTTGAAGTATTTCCGCCAAGATTTCTGCCATCTTTTCACCTAGGTTCTGTCCCTTCTCCATTATATTTTGAAACCTCAGATAATATGAGGCTTTTTCCATTTCCAGATAGGCTATGGATTCTTTGAGCCCTCTATTAATCAATTTATTTTTTTTCCTCCATCTTTTCTACCTTTTGATCTACCTGGTCCACTTTAGTTTCCACTGTCTTAATCCTTTGCTCGTTCTCTGCCATCGTCTGTTGTATATTTTCAATCTTATCATCTATACTCTTCACATTTCCCTTCACCTCTACCATTTCCATCTTAATTTCCTCATGATGTTTTTTGGCTTCTTCCCTATTATTTTCTATTGCTTGCTGTGTTTTAATAATTGACTCCTGAATCATCATGAGGGTTTCTTGCATGATCTGTAAGCTTGGTGTTGAACCTGATTTCTCTTTACCTAACATACTTTCAATAGATCTTTGTTGCGATGGGTATGATGTTGTTATGGTAGGATTTGATACAGGTTTCTTTCCTAGCTTGGTTATATTAGTTGTACTAGTCATTTTAAATGGTTGACATATGTTTTTCCACAGTAACATATAAGACACTATAAAAAGGAAGAATTTTTCCCTTATTCCCTCTATAAAATATTATTACTATTATTGTTATCAAGCTAAGTAGTATATCTTATTATATTACCAGTTCAATCTATCCAACCTATCTGTATATATATATTTCTACTCTTACAAATCACAATATGTTATATTGATTAAGTAGTAATTTTCAGATAGAAGTAATCTAATAAAACTTTTATTTAGTTTTTCCTATTTTTTTTCAAAATGATAAAGTGAAAAACTATTGCCTCTTCCAACTATTTATTAAAAACATATTAAATGACTAACAAGAATTTTAGTATATACCAAGAATGTTCACACCTTAATTATACTAATATAGTGCTTAATTTCCAACATATTTACTGTCTAATAAAGTATGTACATTTCTAATTTCCATAATCTATAAGAATATTGTATCAAGTAAATGTAAAATAGTGAATTTCAAAAACTTTTACTAAAGGCTATTGAGATCTCGACAGCTATCTTGTAAGCAGCACCACAATAATATGAAATGTCAATAAAGTTTAGGGCAATGAATGGGTTGTGATCAGGGGTGGGTTTCAATTTTTTTTACTATCACTCTGTGGGTGTGGCTTATTTTGTGGGCGTGGCTTGATGGTCATGTGATGGTGGCATGGCTTCGTGGTCATGTGACTGTGTGGGAGTGGTTTGGCAGTCACGTGACTAGATAGGAGTGGCTTTGCGGTCATTTGACTGGGTGGGGGTTGCTGGGTGATCATGTGACTGGGTGGTCATGTGACTGGGTGGGTGTGGCCAACTTAACGTCACTCACATCAAGGATTAGGGTTAGGTGCCTGGCCTCTCCTCGCCTCAAAGGCCTCAACGAGATACAATTTCCCTAAATTGCTGTGCTGTTTCAAAGTGTCTTCTGAAGCCACGTCTAGTGGTAGGATTTGTTGTGCTTCCTTCCTCTTCTTCCTCTCTCTCTCTCTCTCTCTCTCTCCCTTCCTTTTTTTCTTTCTCTCTTTCTTTTTCTTTCGTCTCTCTCTCTCTCTCCCTTCCTTCCTTTTTTCTTTTTCTTTTTCTTTCTTTTTTTCTTTCTTCTTTCTTTCTTTCTTTCTTTCTTTCTTTCTTTCTTTCTTTCTTTCTTTCTTTCTTTCTTTCTCTCCCTCTCCCTCCCTCTCCCCTCCCTCCCTCCCTTCCTGTGAAGAACCCCAGGTGGTCTTGATCATCTAGCATTCTTAGAGCTACACTGTTGATTAGCTTAGCCTGAGCAAGGATAGCTTAGCAGCCACTTACAATAAGCTCTCAACTCAAACTCTGTGCAGGTGGGGATCCCCAAACAGTGAAGGTTTCTTTCTTTCTTTCTCACTTGAAGGCTCCCTGTGGCTAGGTTTTGGGCCTAGCAAGCTCCCTACAACCCTCTGGGAGCCAAAAGGGGCGCGGGGGACCCTGGAAGCAGGGGTGGGTTCTAACTTACCTCACTGCCGGTTCGCTTCCTCCCGCACCGCATGGCAAAAAAAGAAAGCCAAAAAGCAGATGGCAACCACATGCACAGTGCCGGAACTCGGCTTCTGCGCATGCTCAGAAGGGAAAAAGATTAAAAATAAATTCAAAAATTCAAAAAAAAAGATGGCGGCGCCCACGGACTGGCACTGACCGATCCGGTTCGGTGATGCCATCGTGACATCACCAGTGAGTCGCTACCGGTTCGGGCGAATTGGTCCGAACCAGGAGGAACCCACCCCTGGTTGTGATGCTAGCCACAATACATCCTCTGACTCACCTGCTGATGCTAGATTATGTAACTCATCTCTTTAGGGGGGTTTTTCCCTTTGTAGGAGACAAATAAGCTATTAGCCATCAGCACCAGTGAAATAAGTTTGAGATCCAGCCTTAGGAGTCCTGAATGCATCTAGCTTTTACATGCTTCATTCTCTAGCATGGGCAGAGTTTGGGCATAAATTAGGAAGCATATTCTTTTGTGTTGAATGGAATTTAGAATTGATCACGGGAATCAGGCATAGATCTGTTCTTGGTACCAATGTGTCCTGCTGGTATTCATACAGGCTCTCTGTCACATAGGTGTGTGTTTCTAGCTATGATTAGAGCTACCAGAAACTGTCTTTCAGGTGAGGGTATTAATTGGAACCTATTTGGTAGTAATTAAATCTATGAGAATCTAGAGTAGATCCCAATGAAGAGAAGCAGTGAATCACCAAGGGTGAGAGGAGGTTCAAATTTCTGAGTAAGCAATTGATTTTATTTAGTTATAAGATCTCCAACACACACACACAGTGATTCTAGGTGACCTTATATATGTAGGTAGCCAGATAAGAGATGCCTCTTATCCATCTAGGAAGACAAAGCCTGTAATCTTTTAGTTTCTATCCCCACTTTTCAGTCCCACTTCTAGGATTCATGTGCTGGCGATACCCAGTAGTGGGTTCCTACCGGTGCGCTCTCGGCTGTTCTTCGCCGCCGAGCCGAAGACGCGTTCTTCAGCCCTTGCGCAGAGGGCAGAAGAACGCAAATGGCAGCATCCCGGCGTCCCGGGAAAGCGGGCGGGGGAAGCCCCGCGCCGCAAACGCCGCCAGCGTCTTCGGCTCGGCGGCGAAGAACAGCCGAGAGCGCACCGGTAGGAACCCACTACTGGTGATACCACAAATTTCTGACTTTTGTGTCATAAATTAAAGGCAAATCAAATGAATTGAAAAGTCCTGGTGGTTGCTAGGTGCCTTGATACAGAGATAATTTCTTCAGAATTAAAAAAAAACACTATTCCATTTATATTTCCAGGTGCATAATTATAACTACTCTTGCCCAGTCATTTCAAGAAATACCATGGTGCTTCTTTTTCATCTTCACCAGTGACAAACATGAACTTTCTTCTATGGGAGAGGAAGTAGAACCTTCCAGAAATAGTTACCGGCAATTCTTTATTGCCTACTCCACATTCACTGGCTAAGAACTTCTAAGTACTTTCATCTATGTCCCCGTTAAATATCATAAGTTCATCTGGAAAGGAACAGGCTTCACCCACAGGACTACAGTCATCACACATATTTTGTGCTATCATACGAAGCTGCAACAGGAAAGCAACTTTTAATGACTTGCATGATGTAAGCATTCAAGTGATTTTACTGATTACATTACCAGTCAAATGCATTTTTGCAATAGGACTGAATAGATAAAATAAATTTTAAGTCTATTCAATCAGTAGAATTTTTAAAATACCCATTTTTTAAAATAACATCCCAGAGAAAAGAGTTGGCTCAAAAGTTGCATCGTGATTAATCTTCTAAAAGATAAAGGACTCCTTTTAAAAAAAGCACTATTTATACTCTTCTGAAATGATAATGTATTCATCCCTTTATTACAATGATGTGGAGACAAGAGACAATTTAAACCCATCTTACATTTGTGAGACAACTAAAAACATGTAGCTCATTCAGTTTGCCATGCCACCCACCATCTGTCACTGTTTGACAAACAGTATCTATTCTATAGTGGGGGCCTTTTCTCCTAAGGTTCTCAACTGGTTGATTTATCAAACTCGGAATGTTTGCCCTGTACAGTGAATTCCACCAAAACCACTACTTTGCTTTATTTTAGGACATGTTAAAATGCATTAACCTTATATAGAAAGCAGATTTGTTTTTTATGCAATTATCTATTTTTTAAAAATTATTTTCACATCTCTGGATTTACATATAAAAGTATCAGCAATGCTTCATTGGTATGTTATTTTCTTTAGATTGCTCAGCATAACAAGCAAGCTCTTTTTGGAAAGAAAAATCCTCAAAGCTGCATGTAAGATTAATCCTGTTAAGTTTTTCATTTTTTCCTTAGAAATACCTAATATGCTGATATGTGACACTTTTGCAGATCCTCTATTGCTCCATTTCTTCTGATACCTTAACTCACAAATGTTGATAGTTCTTGGTGGTTGGAGGCTTCAATTAAATTTTTTGATGGAGGTGGGGGAGTCAAGGTATATACGTACATTTTCATTGATCAGAGTAAATATATATAATATTGCTCTGATCAATGAAACTCATGCAGGTCAAGAGAAGTGTTTCATTATCATCTTGCAGCAGCCCATTCATTCTGCTGGAATGCCTCCCCCCACCCTACCCCCAGTATTACAGCTGAATAAATTGAGGAGTCTTAATTGGTCTTTTAATAATAGCTAAGTATACATTTGACAAGAAAAAGCATTAATGGGTAGCCAGAGACCAGTAACTAAAAAAACCTTACATTTGGCAAAATCAAAATCCCCATGGTTTTCAGCAAGACCCCAGGCAAACTACTAAATACACTGCCTAACTAAGATTTTGCTTACTGAAATCTTTTGGGTGCACCTTATAGGTTTTTGGCTGGTTCCCAAATTCTAAAGCTCTCTACAACATTTAGGAGGCTAAATGGGAAGTCTAATTCCATCTGCCAATGACCTCTGTTCCAATTAAATACAACTCTTATAATTTG
Organism: Diadophis punctatus similis; assembly: GCA_023053685.1. Lineage (NCBI taxonomy): Eukaryota > Metazoa > Chordata > Lepidosauria > Squamata > Dipsadidae > Diadophis > Diadophis punctatus. Next base: position 272,471,858 of record JALIGW010000001.1, on the reverse strand, counting down.
TTGAACTCAATTCCAAACATTTTTACTACTGTATTTGAGATAAAAGGAGCAGTTTGGCTCTTCTGAAGTTGAATATAAAACTGAATATTATACACAGCAGGCATCTTAATGTTTTATTCATTGCAATCTGCATACAGATAAACTTCAATATTTAACTCACTGCAGCATTTTGTAAACTTTGATAAGATTGCATAAAAATGAACTAAGTGTTTGTGTATGTACTTAATAGCTTCAGCAAATATATTGGTTACTGTAAAAAAATGAAATCACAATGAAAGTGGAGGCCTGATTTATTTAACTTGTCCAATTAGTTCATTACTTTACAATTTTAGAGAAATTAAAACTAAACTCCAGTACCTTGAAAACAAAACAAGTCAATGGTAGTTTTTAGCAACCAGTAGTCAAGTAATGCAGAAAACATACATTGGAAAATGCTGCTTTTCATTAAAGTTGCATACTTATATTTACATCATTTCAAAATTCTTAAAGTCTGAGTGTAATGTAAAAATAATTTCTAAATCATTTAATATAAAATGCCACTCACATGTCTTCTTGGAAATAAGTGCTATTGAGTTCAATGGAACTTACTGTTATGCAGGTGGATATGACTGCTGTTTTAATGTGTTTTGCATGTAACTAAATATATTTATAAAATGTTATTCTATGCATTAAGCTTAGAACAGCATATTAACCACAGTTAAGATGTATTCCCTAATAACTAAGTTTAGGATTACAACTTACGTTTACAACCCATTTTACTGATCTTAACGGAGTTACATAAGGATAACTGTGTAGGATTGCAGCCTAGTTACACATATTTCAGTAACATACAAATGTAATGAAGGTCAGTGTGAGGGATGCAGGTCAAACTGACAGCTGTTGAGCACTATTCACATTATTAAAAATGACTGAATTTACAATACTAGTTCATGGTTTGAAACTTCAGAAAAGATACAAGGTACTATGAAGGTACTCCATTTGCTAAAATGAGTGAGCTAAATTGCTAGATGTCTAGCAATTATGCGTAGGTCTTTTTGTTACGCTATGGTAAGAATCTCAAATTATTACAAGAAAGCTAGCTTCTAAATACCTCATTGATGTATTTTCCTGTTATTGAGCCATCAATTCTGCTTAAGGGGAAATTAATGTGTGCCTACAAACACCTAGAGAAGCAGTTAAAGCAAAAGCAGGTCAAAAATGTTGCCAAGTGGTCCAAAAAGGATCCCAAAGATTTTAATTTCAGAATTAAAAAAGGCAAGCAACACATGAGTTTTTTAAAGCTACCATGGAACTTGTAATTATGGAGATGATTCAGATTTAAATCGTAGTGTGAATTCAAAATGCTGTCATTGGGTAATGGGGTATGCAGACACAGATATACTTATGCACAAGGGTGCCCAGGATAACCAAGAAGCATGCCCTTAAAGATAGCTAAGAGCAGCAGAAGCAAATTGCCTACTCTCTCGATAGTATATTATTAATGAAAGACATACCGAAATACAAAAAGACAATTCTAAACAGAAATCAAATTTCAACTGTCATTGTGCTAGAGAATACTCTTTAAAGGAATAAGGCTGAGAAATGTAAGCCTGTCTGCAAGAGGAATACGTGGTTTTTCCTGTATAGTTTGATGCTTTTGTCATACCATCTATAGTAGAAAAATAAATTCTTTAGCAACCTAGAAATCATTTACAAAATGCTTGCAATTTATTTTCTTCTTAAAATGCCTCTGTTAAACTAATGGCTATAAATAAAAGCTATTTAAACAGCAGATGATGTAAAACAAATTAATGCTACTACATTTACAGGACAAATTTTATTATTGTATTTATATCCTGTGTGCTTTGAACTGGAATAGAGCATTTTGTTTTTTGTAGAAAAGATAATTACTTGCAAGAATATAACACAAATATCAAGGTAATTTATAATATACAAATATTTTAACAGCAGCCTGGGTTATGGTATCTTAAGTATAATGGTAATGTAAGTCATAACTCTAAGTACAATACCTAGGACATAACAAAAAAGGCAATTTTTATTTCAGAAGGCCAAAGCCCATAAGAATCTTTAAAAAGTTTTTAAAATCAAAAATTAAATTACCTTAGTATTCAAAAATGTTCTACATACTGCAACTGATAGTAAACAATGAGATGACAACTGTGATAGTAAAGTCTCCCAACTAATTCAGATATTGCAATGTTTTTTTTCTAAAGTTTTTTTTTAAGAAAACGTATTTTGCAGATGAAAGAAAAAGTTGGTAAGGAAAACTCAGACCTGGATGCAAATTTCATTCTGCTTATGGACCAATTTTTAACCCGATTCTCTCTCTCTAAAGATTTGTTCCAGAGGTGGTCTCTTTAGGGGCATTGGAAATCTGCGCAAGTTGGGATCTTTCCACTGAATCACTTGTATAAATGAAAGAAACCCTTCTATTTGTGGAGAGAAAGCTGAGCCAATTCAAATATTTTAAACCATTCCATTTTTTTCCCATAACTAGCCTTTCATCACATTTATTAACTATCAACTATTAATCAAGAATGTTTAAAAATTAAGCAGCATTCTTTAACAGAGATATTTGTACCAATATAAAAAAAGAAAAATCATTTTAAATGGTGCAAAAGTTATTTTGAAAATATAGTACAACAACTCACAGGAAAACAAAATGAACACAGGTATCTTTTTATATACAAATTTAGATGCTTCAGTACCCAAAGTATTTATTGCTATATATTAGCAATGCTTTTTATACCTTTAGAGGGTCACAGAAAAATAGATATAGTGTATATGTTAAATTTATGGTCTAGATTGTTTGGTTTAGCAAGTTTACACTACAGCAAAGTTCTCATTTATGTATGAAAAGTTATACAGCCTTATATGAAATCATCAAATTATTTTGTCTACACTAAATAAATTTCCTAGTGGGAAAAATTAAAATATAGAAAATATATTAGGCTTACAAGACCTTCAATGATCTTTCAAACATGCAGTTTACAGAATTAACAGTATTATAAAAAGTTTCATTAATTAATGCAAATTAAGGGAAAAGTAGATAATCATATTTGCACAGTGCTTAACTCGCTTTTACAATAAGCATGTCCTTGGTATTGTGCTACAAATAAAAAAATTCTAAAGCCCTCAACAAAAATATCCACAGGTTTAAGAGAAAAAGAAGTATGGGAATGTGGCATTTATAACAATGCAGTTTGTTTTTCCAAAATATGTTGCAATGTAGTATAAGTAGTTCATAATTTCCAAATAAGACATGGTTGTATTTTACGTGTAGAATCGGACTAAATTGTTATGAAAATGATGGGATGGGGAGACAATTAAATAACAAAAAACAGCCCTAAAGCAGGCTACAAGTATTGAATGTTCCATAAATGATTTATTTAATCATAACGTTTCTATAGAAAAGTTTTATTCACAATATATTGTGACAAACTGTCACAGAAATGATAGTGATTGCGTAAATGTTCATGCAACAGCAGCTTTGCACTTTAGTTATTTCTGATTTAAAAAATTAAACCTCTCCAGTCATGCTAATCACATAATTTTGACCTGCAGTGTTATGAACAAGGTGGATAGAGTGACTACAAACAAAAAATATCTTAGTTTAGGTTCAAATTCTTTCATAATGAAGTTGTCATTGTATCTTGAAACATGCACATCCAGTTTTCCTCTGTATCCATTGCCAAGCTCTTGACAAATCATCTTCTTGTCAGTTGTTTTGTTTAAATAATTCCAAGAGGATCTGCTTGCAACTGTGGTTGTATTAGCTGAGGTTGTAGAGGTGGTGGTAATTGTAGTGGTAAAATTGGGTCCACCATCTGTACTGGATTTGAACCTGGAAGCTGATGTGCTACATTGTCAGACATTTCTGAAATTTCTCCACCATAGAAGAAAAATTGGCATTGTTGAATGACTGTTTCTATTACTGACTGAAGGATTTTGGTGGTTGACAGGAATTCCCTGTTTTCAAAATCAGGTCTCATCAAAGTAGGCCAGAAACATATAGATAAGTTATCTGCAGTCATTAGGTTGGTTCTGCTCTGTTGACTAACTCTATAATATGAATAAATGTATTGAAGAGTTAATATTTGACTGAAAATGTACCTGAAAATGTTACATAGCATTACATTTAATATATTCAGCAGCTTTTAGACATTATATCCTGAACATAATGCAACAACAAACTAGGCTCAGACATGTGATTATTCTTAAAATACAAGAAAACAGGCATATTTACCTAAGAACTCCTTAAATCTACTATTTCTCTGCATGAATAGAAAAAGTAGAAAGATCTACGGTCTATTAAAACAGAGAAAATGGATTGTGTAAGTTGTTCATACAAATGCACTAGTGCCAAAGTTCTTGAACAAAACAACAATCAGTCTCAAGTTGGATTCTACCACTATGACCATGATTATAATGAACATTTAATCTATTCACAGCCACTTTTTTACACAGTTTTGTTTAAATAAAATGTTTACACTATTTAAATGGTTTACATTCAACAACGTGCATACACTATCAGAAGTAAACCCACAGAAATTATGGGTGTCTATTTCCTACTGAGGTCTGCACTGACAGGTTTGAAGGCTATCTGTAGAATACAATGACCAAGGCAAGATTATAGGTAGTCTTTGCTTAATAATCAAAATATGATGGATCCCCAAAAAGATACTTATAACCCAATTTTGAAGTTCCAACAGCAGCATACACACCTGTTATCATGTGATTATATTTTGTTTGTTTGGCAACCAGCTTACTTTTATGCCCATTTACAGCATCCCAGTCACATAACCATGATTTTCAATTGGGGTTTGGTGGTTTTTTGTTTTTGGCCAGTTTCCAGTGTTTACATCCACTTTCTGGCAAAAACACCCCACTGGAATTTTACAAGATATAAATTACAGAATTTTAAAGTCAGCATGGGAAGAGATGTACATCTCTTAAAAGAAATTTCCCATAGCAGGTGCTATTACTAAGAAGGGCACCTCTACTTCTTATCAACTCTGTCAATCTATTGGTGGGTAAGTAAGAGCTTCATATTCATATAAATGTAGACAGTCCTTCAAAATCACCTTTTTATTGCTACACCAACCCATTTATTCATTAAAACATTTCATTTAATGATGCCTTACATCAATGGACAACACTGTAATACCCAACTGCTACAGAAATATGGATAAGGCTTTCATAGATCTTTCTAATTTACAGTTTAATTGTTATTTATTACATTGGTTTACCATCTTGCGCAAGATGACTTAATGTTTCATGCAAGCTTATTTATGCATAGCAGATTAATATGATTAATCTTTCTGACACATATTAATGAAGTTATTTATTTGTAATTGATATTTGGCAAAGAAAATACCTGTTCAGATGAGTTATTACATATTTGAACACTTCATAATTCACTGGATGGAATTTCTTCACAATTTCCTTTAATTCATACAGCCTGTCAGTCTTATCAGGAATTTCTGTAAAAACAAAATAAAAACAAAATTTTAAAATAATAAGCATATAGCAGCTCAGTGCACTGTTTCTACTTTTGGGACCTAATATGTGCTGGGACAATGTTATGAGGAATGTTAACCTATGTTAATGTAATAGCCAGTCATTAAGTTTTTTTTCATATGTAGGGGTCAGTAATAAAAATGATGAGTGGGTGAACATTTGAAGAGAAACAATCTGAAGTAAGATTTTAGAGAATTTTCTATTCAATAAATGTTTGTGAACAAATTGTTAATGTCTCCTCTTCTGTCTCCATGAGTGGCAATCCTCTGGAGATGTGCAGGGATCTGTGGAACAATAGTGCAATCATGCTATCAATGAAGTCCATTCCATTGGTGAGCAGAGAAGTTTGGTTTCACCCCTTAAATAGGCAGAGTTCACTAGTTTAGTTTAATATGGTATAGTAAAAATACAAATAATAAAATACAACAGGGCAAGATAATGTTTAGAGTAGAAGGGTTAATTAATCAAAAGTTTGCATGTGAAGCTTTCTCTGATTACTTGAAATATTACCTAACAATAGAGGCATATAAAAGAAGTCGTAAAATGGGAAATATAAGGGGGAAAAACCCATAAATCTGTGAAATCCTCAAAAGGCACGAAACAGGTTGAAATGAATAACCCAATACAGAGTATAGTAGGTAAGAGATAGAAAATGGTTATCCATAACATGTACTTCATGATGAAGAAAAAAAAAGAAATTACTTACTTGATGCTTCAACTAATTCTGGATGCAGTGAATAAGGAATTAAAGGATCTGGAAGATCTGCAAAGAAAGCTTTAAGAGCTCCTGCCACAGCGTTTACTGTTACATCCATAGATTCCAGACTAATATTATGATCTACAAAGCAGTATGAAACTGTGTATTAGGAATACAAAAACTTCTACTATACATTTTTCAAGAGAATTCATTCACTATAAACACAAAATAACCATTAATCTCCAATTTAAAATATCCTTTCACAAGTATTATTACTTAGCCCCTTCCTGTAACTCTGCGTTTCATGTTTCCTATATGAAGAATTTTGCATTTTTCTGCTAAAATTCACTCTTATTTTTCTAAGTTATCAAGATTGCTAGAGGATTAGTTCCCTGACACAATTTTGTATCAGATACAAATCTGATAACTCTAATGAAGGAAATGCTTAATGAGTACAGGGCCAAGAACTGAATTTTGTGCACACCATATATGCCTGACTCTGATTTGATGAGGAACCAGAAAGCTCTGTGTTTAAAATCAATCTATTTATGATCTGCTTTAGATCTTTTACAGGTAAGTCTCAAGACCAGTATGTTATTCCCTGGAACTCACTTTCTCATTTTTTTAAAAGAACCTTTTTTCTTTCCCATTTGGAATTTCTTTTCCTCCCCCAATATTTTTCAAATATGATACGTAAATGTTCAGCCAAACCATAAACAAGTTTCTTCAATATCTATAATGTAATTTTATCATGATCTTCAAATGTAGGCATTCAAATCTGAAGTTATATGGAATGTTTTCATTTTAAATTTATGTAAAATATATTTAAATAAGCTATTTTTATTGTTCCTAGCATCTTTTGTCAACTTCATCTTCTGACAGTCTTTCTGTAGTTGTGGGCTACTGTCTACTGTTTATACATGTTTATAATGACATCTAGTTCCTGCAAGTTCCTGCAAGGAAAGCCGGATCCAGTCTCAGGCAATCTTGTCCGTATGGAACATACACAAGTCGGATCTGACCGATAAAGCTGCTGGTTCGGACACTCTCCGGGCCAATGTAATGGCCACCAAAAACACCACCTTACACATAAGGTGACATAAGGTTGCCTCCTGAAGCGGTTCATATGGCGAATCCATCAAGGACCGCAATACTTTTGGAAGGTCCCAAGTAGGGTAGCGGTGTATGACCGGAGGAGCAATGTTAGCAGCACCCCGGAGGAAGTGGCAGATATGCGGATGAAAGGACGATTCATTGTGGCTGCAAGAGAACGGACGACAAGGCTGCTACATGTCGACGTAAAGTGTTCGGGCTATGTCCCCTGTCCAGCCCATCCTGAAGAAACTCAAGGACGTTGGTAGTCGAAGCAAGAGAAGGAACAATGTCCGGCTTCTCACCCCCCCCCCAAAAGGTCCGCCATGTTGCGTCATAGATGCGGGTAGTGGATGGCCTCCGTGAGGCTTGCATCGTATTGATGACCCTGGAGGAGATATTGTCCTTCCTCAGAGCGACCCACTCAAGCACCAGGCGGTCAGTTTGAACCACTGAGGATCCGGGTGGATCAATGACTCCTGGCTGAGCAAGTCCGGTCTCTGAGACAACCTCCAGGGTAGAGACACAGAGAGATCCAGCAGATCTGCAAACCACGGTCTGCAAAGCCAGTAAGGTGCTACGAAGATGACCTCCACCTTCTCTTGTAGGATCTTCCGCATCACTCGAGGTATGAGTGGAAGCGGTGGAAACGCGTAGAGAAGGCCTTTGGGCCACGGGATCCAGAGAGCGTTGGTCCCCACTGCCCCTGGGGTTGCAAATCTTGTGATGTAATTGCTGAGCTGGGCATTGCTCGGAGTAGCAAAGAGGTCTACTTCCGGAATTCCGAATGTGTCCGTCAGCTCCCTGAGGAGGGCCACATTCAATCACCATTCGGCGTGGTCTACCGAGGACCGGCTAAGCCAATCGGCTTGTACATTGGCGACACCTGAAATGTGGTCCGCCCAAAGGGAGAGAAGATTTATCCCACCAAAGGGCCAGTTGATGGGCCTCCGTCATCAGGGACTGGGACCGCATGCCTCCCTGGCGGTTGACGTGTGCCTTGGCCGCAATGTTGTCGGTCATTACCAACACATGATGGCCTGCCACCAATGGGCTGAAATGCGAAGGGCTAGATGTATTGCCCGGAGCTCCAGTCAATTTATACTGTGTTTGCAGTCCTGTCCTGACCTTGGACCATATGAGAAGCAATGTGGGCACATCAGCCCGTCAAACTTGCATCTGTTGTCAGGACCATCCGATCTGGTTCCCAAAACAGGCTGCCGTAGGAAAGAGCCTGAGATCCCCACCATGTAAGGGATGCAATGACATCCGGTGGTAGATGCACCCTGGCCAGAGAAATGCCACTGCCGGACCTCTGAAATGGCAAGAGAAACCATTGGAGGTCTCGGGAGTGGACATGGGCCCAGGGGACAATGGCAAAGGTGGACACCATTTTGCCCAGTAACTTAGCTAACATCGATATCGGCGCCGACCGATCCCTCTGAGTGGTGGTAACCAGGTGTTAAATACTGGCCTGATGGTCAGGGGAGAGATACACCTTACCCTGCACTGAATCGATTATAGCCCCTAAATGGAGCAATCTGGTACTAGGAGATAGGTGGCTCTTCTCCAGATTAATGGAGAACCCGTGGTGCTGGAGGACCTGGATGGTTGTTTGTAGGTCCTCACGAGCCTAAGAGTGGGAGGGCGACTGAATTAAGATGTCATCCAGATAGCACTGGACATGCACGGGTATGGCCCTTAACATTGTGGCCAGAGCCGCTAATAATTTAGTGAATACTCTAGGGGCCGATGAAAGCCAAAACGGCATTGCCCTATACTGATGAGTTCCAGAGAACTGGAATCTCAGAAATTGTCTATGATGCAGAACAATACGTACATGTAAATATGCCTCTGTACAGTCAATGGAAGAGAGAAAGTCGCCCTCCCTAACGCCCTCTAAGTGGAAAGTGAATGCATCTTAAACCGTTTATAGATGACGTAAATGTTAAGTCGTTTGAGATTGAGAACTGTTCTCCATCCCCCCGAGGTCTTTGGGACGACAAACAAGATTGAATAGAATCCCTGTCCGCGTTGATTCTCAGGGACAACCTCGGTGGCATGGATATCCAGCAAGTGCTGAATAGCTGTCTCCATGAGGATCCTCTTGGAAGGGACCCTAGAGACCGGACAGCGGAGAAAAAACCTCGGGGGAATAGAGAGGAATTCAAAGAGAGACCTGATCGAATGGTCTCTCAAACCCAAGCGTCCGAAGTGGACTCCTCCCATCGGTCCGCAAAATAGGCCAACCGGCCTCCGATGGGAGTGCTTGGGGATGCAATCATTGAGGGCGCTGGAAAGAACGACCTCCTCCTCCTCCTCGAAAAGGCCGCTTAGACTTAAAAGGGTGTCCTCATTCAGGACTGTCGTGGTGTTGCCTAGGCCTCTGCCCATAAACCCCTCTATGACCTCTGGGACATAGCACCTGAACAATAATTTGATCATCTTAAATAGGGCGACGGCTGGTACTCAGGGCGTCTGGTTACTGAAGGCAGGATCTTTATGCAATTCTTGGTTTCTGTCAGTAATGGATCCAAACAGTCTCCAAATTGGCAGGCGGATGCCCACTTATGGCAGGCATCCACCTGCCAATTTTTGAGTGGTAAGAGCCTCCTGGCCGCTACTGAGGCACCGATGGATTTGGACGCAAAACGGGCCATGTCAGTTGGGCTGCAGCCAATGTTCCCTGTAATATCAGAGAACGCCATGCGGCAGTTAGAAACTGTCTCGCGGCATTCTTTTTTGATGTGCGCTGCTGCGCAGGCGCACAGCCTCTGCCATTAGAAAATGCCACGCAGAAGTTAGAAACTTCCACGCCGCGTTCTCTCGTTACGTGTGCGGCCACACGGCCGCACAGCTTAGAGGGAACAGTGGCTGCAGCTATCAATTTATTGATGTCCTGCCGAAGACGAGCATCAGCTGGCGGTGTTCTCTCCTGTAGCTGGCGAAGCCAGATGAGTGATGTCAGAGAGAAAAAGGATGCTATAGTTGATGCTTGGATCACCCATGCCGCTGCCTGGTGAGCCCGTTGGAAGGGACTGTTCAGACCTATGATTCTCAGGGTGCAATGATTCTGCCAGATCCCCAGGCAGACTGGAAGAGGTATGTAGCGCAGCAACAGGCGCATCCACTGAAGGGACCTGCAGAGTCTTGGCTAGGTTGGGGGCCATGTTGTACAATTTCTTCTCAGCCGACGATGGGTTGGGTCCCGCTCCGGGAGAAGACCATTGTTGGGAAATAAGGTCCACAAACATTTTCGGCGATGGAACCACTTCCGCTGCAGAAGTGCGTTCCACAAACAGTGGGTCCGTTAAGTCCTGCACCGACGGTTGCTCCGGTTCAGAATTTAGTGGCGCTAAGCCAGCTGCAATCTTGGCCTTGTGTAACAAAGGCTTAAACAGGTGTATGGGGAACAGGCCGATGAAAGATGGCTGTTCAAGTCGAACACTTTCATCCTCAGATACAGTGGAGCAAAAAAGTACTTGTCAGCCACCAATTGTGCAAGTTCTCCCACTTAAAAAGATAAGAGAGGCCTATAATTGACATCATAGGTCATCATAGGCCAAACTATGAGAAACAAAATGAGAAAACAAATCCAGACAATCACATTGTCTGATTTGGAAGGAATTTATTTGCAAATTATGGTGGAAAATAAGTATTTGGTCACCTACAAACAAGCAAGATTTCTGGCTCTCACAGACCTGTAACTTCTTCTTTAAGAGGCTTCTCTGTCCTCCACTCATTACCTGTATTAATGGCACCTGTTTGAACTTGTTATCAGTATAAAAGACACTTGTCCACAACCTCAAACAGTCACACTCCAAACTCCACTATGGTGAAGACCAAAGAGCTGTCGAAGGACACCAGAAACAAAATTGTAGACCTGCACCAGACTGGGAAGACTGAATCTGCAATAGGCAAGCAGCTTGGTGTGAAGAAATCAACTGTGGGAGCAATAATTAGAAAATGGAAAACATACAAGACCACTGATAATCTCCCTCGATCTGGGGCTCCACGCAATATCTCACCCCGTGGGGTCAAAATGATCACAAGAACAGTGAGCAAAAATCCCAGTACTACACGGGGGGACCTAGTGAATGACCTGCAGAGAGCTGGGACTAACGTAACAAAGGCTACCATCAGTAACACACTACGCTGCCAGGGACTCAGATCCTGCAGTGCCAGACGTGTCCCCCTGCTTAAGCCAGTACATGTCCGGGCCCATCTGAAGTTTGCTAGAGAGCATTTGGATGATCCAGAAGAGGATTGGGAGAATGTCATATGGTCAGATGAAACCAAAGTAGAACTGTTTGGTAGAAACACAACTCGTCGTGTTTGGAGGAGAGAGAATGCTGAGTTGCATCCAAAGAACACCATACCTACTGTGAATCATGGGGGTGGAAACATCATGCTTTGGGGCTGTTTCTCTGCAAAGGGACCAGGACGACTGATCCGTGTACAGGAAAGAATGAATGGGGCCATGTATCGTGAGATTTTGAGTACAAACCTCCTTCCATCAGCAAGGGCATTGAAGATGAAACGTGGCTGGGTCTTTCAGCATGACAATGATCCCAAACACACCGCCCGGGCAACGAAGGAGTGGCTTCGTAAGAAGCATTTCAAGGTCCTGGAGTGGCCTAGCCAGTCTCCAGATCTCAACCCCATAGAAAACCTTTGGAGGGAGTTGAACGTCTGTGTTGCCCAGCGACAGCCCAAAACATCACTGCTCTAGAGGAGATCTGCATGGAGGAATGGGCCAACATACCAGCAACAGTGTGTGCCAACCTTGTGAAGACTTACAGAAAATGTTTGACCTCTGTCATTGCCAACAAAGAATATATAACAAAGTATTGAGATGAACTTTTGATATTGACCAAATACTTATTTTCCACCATAATTTGCAAATAAATTCTTTCCAAATCAGACAATGTGATTGTCTGGATTTGTTTTCTCATTTTGTCTCTCATGGTTGAGATCTACCTAGGATGTCAATTACAGGCCTCTCTCATCTTTTTAAGTGGGAGAACTTGCACAATTGGTGGCTGACTAAATACTTTTTTGCCCCACTGTAGTTCCAAATCCGAGTTTCCGTCTCCTGCCGATGCCTGAGACTGATCGTCTCTATAAGACCGGTCAGACCCCTGGTCCAATGAAGGATCATAGTCCGCTGCAGGTACATACTATGGATAGTCTCTGTGCTTACAGAAACTCCCCGTGTCCATCTAGCATTGCTGTCTGGACTGTTGGAAGGCCTTCTGCAATGCCCTGTCGAATTGCTTCCGCTACAATTGCTTTCATATTGTCCGGTATGACCGGCCTGAGGTCATCCAGGGGCCTGAGGCCAGTGGCCATAGGAGTGAAGATGGCCTCTGGCGCTGTGACACGCTGGCTAGTAGCTACAGGGGCAACCTCCGTAAGAGAAAGTAAATTCGCCCCAGGGCCCCAAAGTTGACAATTGGAGTTGGGAACAATCGAGTCCAGGTTTGATACCCCGACTCCTGAAGGCCCAGCCACCGGTGCCGGAGACCGTTCATCCGTCTCCGGAGATGTAGCCGCAGAGGCATGACCTCTGGACACTGCCTTGTCACATATCTTATCCAGCTTCTTGTGACGACGCTGTTCGTCACCACTAATCGCCCTTGAGACCTTAGATGACGAAGCATCCTTTTTTGAAGCCTTGGCAGGGCGTTCGGGTTCACCTGACCTGTGATGGTCCTTGTGACCCTTTGAGGAGCCAGATGTGGCTGAGGAAGATGCCCTGGAAGCCATGATGAGTGGCTACACTGATGGGCCACTGCCATTGCCGGAATAAGGCAAGGTCACGTGCAATTCGGTCAGAACGTGAAATGTTTCAGTTAACGACCATCGCCAGAAGCAATGTATGATGAACCGCTTATCTGGCGTATCAGGGGTTGGAATCTGTGCCGTGCCCTTGTGTGGCGTGGCCGCATGTGATGCGGGTGCTACAACTTGACAGGACGTGCCCTGATGGAGTGTGGCCTCGTCTGGCCGTGCCCTTGTGGGGCGTAGCTCTTTTTGGGGCCGTTTATATAATGCCTTGCCCTGGTGGAGCGTGGCTTTGCCGTTTATATATTGCCATACCCTGGTGGAGCGTGGTAGGCTGCTGACCTGGGAACGCAAACGTTCCACTGGTGTATGGTCAGCAGCTGATCAAACGTCGCCTGATATACGGAGCGGCACTCCCAAATGGCAATCGCACCTCTTAATTAGTGAGGGAGAAGTCAGCCCTCCTGAGGCAGCTGAGACATGCAGCAGAAATGGTGAAAAGCGTAGAAGCCGGCAATGCACCCCCATTACTATCGCGAAATGGCCACCGCTTGAACAACCTGTCACAGTACCCAGGGCGATCGTATCAGCTACTGGCCAGTCAGGCTATTGCTGCTCTTACACCATGCGGTTATCCCACAGACGATCCGTGCGGCTAGCAAATTGAAAGAGCCGACTGTCTTGGCAGTTGTAGGTCAGGCGGATCGCCGCCGTTGCAGCCAAAATGGCTGCCACAGCCTCAGATCACTAGCTGACCAAGATCAAGGGAGCCAATTGTACGGGCTACTGACAGGTTGGACCGGATCCTCCCGGCTAAAACATGTAGCAAGCAAGTCACTTAGTTTGTACTGCGGTATAAAAACCCCAGAGATTAAAGCGGCTAGCTGTTTCCTAATCCAGCCTCTCAATAGCAGGCCGAGATGACAGCTACTTGACACAGCACGAGCCGCAGCTCAACTGCTAAAAGAGTCCCAAATCCACAAAAGGATCAGTTTCTGATGTTAATAAGAAGGGATACAATCACAGCAATAGAGGATTAAGAAAGTCACACAGTGGATATAGCTACCAAATTTCACAAGTTGACAGGAGGAATGAATGGCACAACCGTCCTCGCTGAGCGACTGAGTGAAAAAGCTGTCAAGCATAGCAACAAGGGTGGCACCTGAGCAGCTTTGATAGGCCAATCAGAGAGCAGACGAATTTAACCCATTCCTGGATGCTATATCCACGAGGGAGAACATCAACATATCAACACATAACAGTACAGTTAACATATCAAACTTGTTTTAATACATTTATATATTCACGTTATTCAATTTCTATGATTAGATTCTACAAAGATAGTAACATAGAAGAGTTTAAATACTGCACTAAAACAACATTACATAGTTATAACTATGTAATCATAACAGAGATCCCCATTACCTTGGTCAAATTGCTTTTGAATGTTGTCTTGATCTGTTTTATTACCACTAACACGATAGAGGCCTTCAGTACATAGACCTTTGGGAAAAGGAAAAAAACATTGAAGGATGGAAGTCACTCACATAGAAAAAAAATTATTCCAGCAGATATTTTTTCTCATAAATACATCAATGTAAACAGTCTTTAATTCATTTAATGTTATTTATTATTTCTTTATTAAAACAATATAAAGTTGTAAATGAGAAACAAGTAATACTTTCAAAATTACTTAACAGCAAGAATAAATATTTAAATATAATTTCTTACCCGTATCTTCAATAAACTGCACACACTTCTCAACGAAGAGAGGGATAGGTTTTTCAGGTGTAACTAGATCTTGTAGGGGCATCCCAAAATAATTACTTTCCCAGTTTCTACGAGTTGGTGGATTGAATGTCTTTGTTTTCTTTTTTTGCTGCAACAAAACAGCATTAATGGTCAAGAATATTAGGTATTGAAATAAACATTCCCTAATAACTACATATTATTAGAAAGGCGATTTTTCATATGGCAATGTTCATTTTGAAGATATATAATTAATAAAAAGAATAACCAAACTTGCCCACTATGCTACATCTGTCTGTTTCCAGGGCAAGGATCCTGAATCTTTCTCAGAGCATGATGCAGAAAATAGCTACTGTTTAGTTTCTTATTCACATATTCACAAAATGACTGTTGAGGACAACATAACAAAACTACTATTTACCTGAATGCTACTTCTCATCCCACATCTAATCCTTATTAGTGAACTTCATACTACTTACTGCTCATGTCTTATATGTAAGCTTTTACTGGACAGGTTTATTTATTGATTTAGAAGATTTATATAGCCACTCAACTTTGTTACTCTGGATAACATATGTAAAATATTCCTACCCCCAAAAATATTGTATAACCATGACAAAAAAAAATCTCTCAAGCATTTCAGCTACGAAAGAAGACTGTGAAAGCTTATTGTAAACTCTTGCCTTTTGGATTGAAATTATTCTACTATACCAACTCTGTAAGATATAATCAGACATAATTTTTCCTTATTTTCTGCTTCAACTTTCAAAATACACATATACAAGGCATGATATATAAAAATAGTATCTCACATAATACAACTAAAATTGTTAAAAGTTTATTAAAAGAATTGTTATAGTAATTGTACTGTCAGAAAACAGAAAGCAAACTCCACCAGTATTACTTTGTCAAGCACCAAAAATTGTGAAGACTTTACCAACTAATACATTCAAATTAGGAATTTTCTGAAGTTAGGTACGTTAATAACTGTCAGTTTACTGAACTATTAAAAGGCTATTTAAATAAACAGTCCTAAATTTAAAGACATTTTGCCATTTTTACAAATTAATACAAATTAAAATCTTGACTCATAAATTATGGCATGTTTTAAGCATTCAATTCCATTGATTTTTTAATTGCATTTTTAATAATAAATCTCCTGATTATTTTTAATGTGAGTTTAATTTAATTTAATTTAATTAATTTAATTAATTTTAATTTAATTAAAAGTTCTTATAGGCCGCCCAATCCCGTGGGACTCAGGGCGGCGTACAACAAGGATAAGAACAATACAATATAGTTAAACAAATTTACTATTATATCTATGTACTTAATCTCACAAGCCATCCAACTTGATAACAATGTTATTCCATTAAAATAAAGCAGGGGGAAAAACATTTATGGCCAACTGGCTGGTGATTTGGAATCCATTAACATAAAATGTGTCTCCTTTGCCAAATGACACATTTTAATGCACTAGTAAAGTTTAAATATTTTCTCCCAGATATATTAATTATTCCTTCATCTCAACCAGCTGGGGGGGGTGCACGTACATGTGTGTGCGTGCGTGTGCATTTCATGCAATTTACATACCACCTCAATTCTGAAGGGCACTATGGGGAGTTCATGATTTAAATGATGTGAATACTACTTTTATTTCAATTTTATTCCTGACAACACACACAGCTGTTATGAAACTACAGATGCTCAGTTTAGGTAAAGGCAGTGTAGTGCTATGGCCCATTTGTAAGACTGTATCTTAAAATACATTGTTAAAATGTATTAATGCTTTCAAAATAAAAATTAGATAGTGTTTTCCCGAAAATAAGACCTGGTCTTATATTTTGGGGGGCTCCAAAATAAGAACTAGGCCTTATTTTCAGGGAAACACGATTTCAGGGTGATCAGCCTGGCACAAAAAGCAGCTGGCTGTGGGAAAGCCGAGAGTCAGTGGGCCGGAGAGAGAGGCCAGCTGCAAGAGGCTAGTCTTCATGCAGTGCCACTTGCAGCAGATGGAGGAAGAGGCACTGAGGGGGGGGAGGCACACAATCCAGACACCTGTGCGAGCCACAAGCAAGCTGAGAGATGGTGAGACAGAGTGGGCGGCCGGCCGCAGGCTTGTCTTCATGTCTCTAGGCTTGCCTGCAGCCCACGCAAAGCGTCAGGATCGCCTGCGTCCCCCGCGTCTCTGCCTCTGCCTGCTGCCGGTGCTACGGAGTCAAGACGAGCCTTCCGCAGCTGCCCGCCTGCTCCGGACACCAACTATCGGCTTTCCCATGGCCCACACAGTGCGTCCAGATCACCTGACTCCCTGGCCTCTGCCTGCTGCTTGGACAGGTAATCAACTCACCTGCACTGCCCAGGCTGCAGCTGGACACCATCAGCGCTTGCGCCCTTGCTGCTCCGGTGTTGGCCATGCCCCCCCCCCCCCGGCTGATGACGATGTTCACTAGGGCTTATTTTTGGCTTATATTAGGCACACACTTAAAAATCAGGCTAGGGTTTATTTTTGGAGTAGGTCTTATTTTTGGGAAAGCATGGTATGTCAAGCTACTTAAAGTTATTGTGTTCCTAATGTCCATAAACTCTTCCTGAGCTCAAGATTAAAAATAACTGCACAGGAAGCGTAAAACCTAAACAGATAAATCTCTTGATTTATTTACTTATTATTTTTATGAAATGTTGCCGCCATCTCACCGTGAGGCAACTCGAGGCAACTTTTTATATAAATCACATTCTTTTATCTCATGCTCTATCAATTTTACTTAAGGCACAATAATTTTAAAACCTTTTCAAGCAAGCAAACCTACAATGCCTAGGAAATACTAGGGAATGCTGTCTAGATGATGAAAAGTTTCCCTTTTTTAGTCATAATAAGCCATTTCTCCACAGAATAAAGTTATTCTGAACAAATGTCCATATTTAAGAAAAATACATTAATCCAATTAAGCACTAACTGATTTGTCTTTTAAAAAAATAAATCCAACTCCCTTCATTCTTCAAAATCATAAATGTATATCTAGATGTTGCTTATAATAAATACCTGTATGTTAAATTTTGGAAAGGTCTATATCTTTTAAGTGTTTACATTATACACACTCAGTTCAAAATAAAAAAGGTAATTCAGATGCTGGTCTGCAACTTTCATTGACATATACAATACTACACAATATCCTGAACATTATCCAGCAATAAAGTAGCAATGCATTTTTTGACTTTACTCCTTTGAATAGAAGATAGAAACAAATGATAATCTGAGTTTTGTATTCAGCACCAATATAATTTAAATTTTAATGTATTAATGTAAGAATCAGACAGAAAAAACACCAAGGAGGAATCCATCAAAACTGACAGGGCAAGGTACTATAAGTAAACAGAGAACAAATCCCACTCTCACTGATGATGTTACCTGATTGGGTAATGAAACATCTGCAAGGAAACAGCCAGAGAGATTTTGCCACTTAATAGTAAAAGAAAAAATAGTCAACTGGGCTGATAAATTTGACTTAACTACTTTAAATGGTTCACTGCCAAATTATTTTCTCAGAAAATTAGCTTGGGTACCACCACAATCAACTGTGTTCTAATTTCAAACACACTTTTTGCAAACCTTATCCTCTTTGTTGCTTCATATACAAACAAATGGCCTTTTTCCCCTAAACCACAGTTCAAGAAACAAGTTTAAGCAAAGTCAAATTAGTTACTGCTGCTACAGTTGCAAGGAACAGAAATGGACCCCATTTATATCAGTTTATACATCATGCTAACAAATTTTGCTAATAAATTTTCATTGACTGAAAAAAGCAACATTTTGACTGTATGTAAAACATTTTTAAAACATACCTTCTTGTCTTCTTTCACTTTCTGTGTTTTCTTCTTCATCTTTTTATCATCCAGCTCTTGATCAGATGTAATTGCAGGGTTATCAATGCCACCTTTCCATGTTTCCACAGGGGATAAAAGTGGATCTTCTTCACTGCCACGATGTCTTCCTTTTCTTTTTGTTTTAGACATTGTAAAAGCTTCATCATCACTTGCATCTGAATGTGCTCTTCTATAATAAGATTTGGCTTTGCTGAACAATGTTTTAGATTTATATTTATATTTTGAGGGCCGTCTTTCTCCATGGTTCTTTGAAATTCTGTCAGGAAATCCATTTTCTTCCTCTCCTTGGGCATTATTTATAATAGAGGAATTTCGAAATTTAATCATACGATTCTGACTATCATCTGGAGTTATGTAGGTATCATCAGCAACACCTCTGTGCTTAAAAATAGTGTCTATAGGTTCAGCATAGTTATCAGATTGTTCAAGATCATCAGATGGTGCCAAAATCATTCTAGTTTTTCTGGGGTATTGTTTACCAATACTTGCCTCAATGGTTTTTAATAGATTTGGATCCAGTTTTTTCACATTTGTCTTGGTTACATTTGGTTTTGGCTTTATGGGAGGAGGCACTTTGTGGTTGCGTTCATGATCATGACAGTTAGGTGTACTATGAATGGGATATTCATTACCTTCTACATCCAAACGGTATTTTGAGCGATCAGGTGTTGGGAGCAACTGTACCTCATCTCCAATTGGACTATAAGGAGGTGGGGCTTCAGTATCATCTTCTGAATCTGGGTAACAGTTGTAAGCAAGAGAACTTGCTCTAGGAGAATGCAAGAAAACATCTTCATTTGTGTGTGTTGTCTCTCGTGTACTATCAGAGATATAAGAATTTTCAATCATGTTTTTCTTCTCCAAGACTTCACTAAAGAACAAGGTGAAAACCTCAGTCTGACGGTGATATTGAGATAATGAATAGAGAGCTGTAAATTTAGCAGTAATCTCAGTTGCTATATGTTCACCTTCAGTCATCAATTCTTTGATAGCCTCGTTCTCAAAGAAGTCTGCCTGACTGTCCGTAACAGCTACTAATTGTACAGGAATAGTATCTTGCACTTCTGAAAGAAATGCTCGAAGCATTCCCATAGATGCTTTCCTTTTAGCAGAATAAACTAGTATATAGCCATGAACAAGTTCATCTTTTCTTACACCAATTGAAGAATGATATGATAATATTGTAATCTGTATTCGTCTCCGTTTTTCACCTATCATTTTAACTAGCATTAGGGAATTATTCTGACCAGCCTGAGCAGCACTACAAGAATGAGAATCAAGGAATGGAGAAAGAATAAGATCTACACTGAATGGATCTCCACACATAGCACACATAACAATTCTTAAGTCAGCTTCTGAAAGATCTTTAATTGTAGGAATAGGACTTACAACATCAAAATTGTGTTTAACTGCATCCAAAACACTCCTCAATGCTTGCTTTATCTGAGCCTCATTAAATTTACGTGGATAAGTACCAACAGGCACATCAATAAAAGGACATTGCAACTTGTTTGCTAACTGCTGTCCCTGATGTCTCAGAATAGGTAAATTTTTGCTAACACTCTCTCGTTGATTGGCCAATATTAGAGTAAATGGAAGGTTGGCCATATACTTGTCTCTTCTTATCTGAGAAGCTTCAGTCCTGATTTTTCCAATGGATTCACCAATAAAATTAAGTGATTCAATTGAATTAAACACACAGAAATATCCATGAGGTTTGAAGGCTGAAGTCCATAATTGGCTTAGAAGGTAAGGTGACTTAGCATCAACTGGTCTGAGATCAAGTTCATATATTTTTCCATCTAAGGCATATTCATCATCAGTAGACTGTGTCCGAATCTCATTTGCCAATTCTTGTGCAAGACCATCTTTACCCAAAATGAAAATATTAACTTTATCAATGTTGGCACTATCATGATAACAATTTAAACGACTATGGTCCAGTTGCAGGAGGCTTCTAGCAAGTAAGTGCTCCACTTTAATGTCCATACAGCTTTGGCCACTGAGACATGTTTCTTTAGTGGGATGATATACAAAACCTATATGTTTAAGCAGAAGTGACTCTCTATCAGGTGCAAGTTTCTGTAAAGCTTTGTATCTAGGCTCTTCACTAAGAACTGCATGAATTTCACTCATTTTGTCAGAACTAGGTGTTGCATTCAAATCCAGGTCATAAAAGAGTTCTGAATGTTCAAAAAGCATTTCCTGAAATTCCTCTTTGGCTTTTTCGACTATTTCCCGTTGATGCCTACTATATACTTCTTTACTGTCAGCTTCTGTAATATATTTAAAAGCTTCATCTTCCATTACAAAACACATAACTTCCTCCCAGGGTTGCCCAGGAGAAATGAACTGAATTTTTTCAAGTGTTTTTTTGAACTTTTCCTTCATTTCAACTCTCCTTTTTTCTGATATTAAATGTTGCACGTGATTTTGATATACCTTTTCAGCTTCAAGCATGCTCAAAAGGTCAAATGGAATTCTCCTGTCATTTACTTTGTCTATATGGTCAGTTTCATACCAGGGCGTTTTTTCCAGCACCACAAAGAATAAATGGAAATCTTGTTTTTTTTCCATTAATTTCAAAGCTTCAGGCCAACTCAAATGTTCAATCTCTTCAAGGTTTGACAAAAGTGTGTTAAAAGCTCTTGGTAATGTATTAATATATTCATCTCTTCTTTTTCTTATATGCTCTTGCTTAAGTTGCTCAATGTGTTTTGAAAATGTATTTTGGGCTTTGTTTGTTCCCTCTAAATTAATGTAATCCTCATAATCAGGATGATTTTTCAGTTTGTTACTAACAGTCTTCCATGTGGCATGATAGTCTCTCACAGTCTGCACAAGTTTCTCAAACTTATCTGTTGATGTCACAACAACTTGTCTTTGTGTTTTATAGGCATCTAAATAAGGTATTATTTTAGGCTTGCCACGAGTTTTATCCATCATTTGTATCAGTGCAGTGAAACACGTCTCCACATTGACATTGAATCTTGCAGATGTTTCTACTACAAGAAGGTTCTTCTTATTTGAAGCAAAAGCCTGAACTTCTCGTAAATAATGGTCCACACATTCATCACATTTAGTTGCTGCTATAATTATAGGTTTTTTAGATTTTGAAAGTTGAATATAGAGGTTATTTACAAATTTAAGTTGGTCATCAAACTTCCTATTGCATCCTTGGCTTACATCAATACATAATAAAAAGCCATCAATACTTAGCTTTCCTTCAGGCATTTGCTTTTGCTCAAAGTCTTGTTCCAATCCAAGCTGATCTGTGCAAATATACATAAGTTTTTCTGCTGACTGCAATTTGGTTGCAGCTGCACGCTTTATATAAGGTTGTAAGTTTGTACTACGATGAGGCAGAAATGTCTGATCATCAATGAACTCAGTTTGTTCAATAACATGAATTTTGCAATCTACTCCATCCTCTCCACACTGTATTACATCACCCCAATATAAAAAGTGATCATTATTAACAACACGACCACCAAAGTCAATTGTGCTAAGCACAGAGGTATGTTCAGGGTAATATTCATCTGCTTTTGACCGCACAAATCTATTGCACAAACATGATTTTCCAACTCCACAGTTTCCTTTGTCTTTTTCAGTCCCAGAAAGTCCAACCACACTAACAGCATAGGCTGGGGGACGAGGCTCTTTGTTCTTTGCCATCATAGTGTTCTTCTCATTCTTCTGTATTCATCAACACAACTGGGTGCAATACTCATTCTTAAAAATGATGCCACATACTAAAATTTTATCTCCAAAGTTCAAAATTATTTTCAGTTCTTAAATCCTCATGATTGCAATAAATGTGGGTGCTCCAGATCAATTGCTCCATGATTCTGAAAGAAAAAGGAAAGGCAGTGTATCAATTACAGTTACTCAAAGTTTAATTTTAAATATTGAAATGAATTTTGACAAACAGAATACTTTTAAACAATAGTTAAACAGTATTTTAATTATTCCTCAAAATTTTCTCTCAGAATGCACACAGATAATCTTGTATTAGTGACTGAACAGTAAGGTATGTATAGCTCTTTAAGCAAATAAAGTGCTCTTTGATTTTAATACTGAAAAGGAAACCAATATCTAACAGGGTGGATTTGATTTAAATCAAGTCGATTTAAATCATAATTTTTAAAGAGCAACTGTCATTTCTGTCCCGTAGTAACTCCTCCCAATATTGCAGAATATACAGCCTCATGCCACATAACTAAGCTACATTTCATCAGAATAAACTAAATTAATGTATCTTAAATAGAAAATTATCTTTAGATAGATTTTTACTCCAAAAGCATTTTATTAAAAGAAATTGAATAAAAATCAAAAATATCCCATTTAAATTTTAAAAATCCAATTTAAAAAAATTGATTTTTATCCACCCTGATGGGTAACTTCATATATTTTTATCTTACTGTTTTGTAACAGTTTTTATCATGTTGAATTTTTACATTTTCAATTTTAAATATGGAGATGTGTATGTTCTTTAAAATGTTGCACAAATAGTAATTACATACTAAATTACGTAATTAAATAATACATTGGCATATGTTGGTATATAAAGTTTTTTTAATTTTTAAATGAATTACCGGAGAACAGTTATCATTTAGTTTCAGTTTCAAATATAGGAAATATGTTGAGTTGTGTTCATAGTTCAGAGACTAATTGCCTTATTTGTAGTTAAGAAAGATAGAAATTGTTTCCTGCATGACAGATGGCTTTGTGACCATGGAGGAGTGTAAGCAGCATGGAGTGTTTTTATTAAAATATATTCCTTAGCAAGGTACAGCTTGCCCATTTGCTTGCAGACTGTGGCACAATTCGACTATGAGAAGATTAGTCAATATAATTCAGAATATTTGGCAACAATCTTGCTTTGGAACAATTGCAATAGGAATTTAGCTTCAGGAACTTCCAATCTTTGTGACATATTTAGAATTCTGAATATATGTCATATTTATCATCTCAAAATAACAGTCATTTGGATACACATTCATACAACAGAAAGGCAAATTAATAAAGATTAAGGGGAAGTCACTTATTCAATTATTTGGATCCAAGTCAAAGATAGAATCTCAACTGTCAAACACAAAGTTCTTCTTTAAACCCACGATTCTGATATACAGTAGTAATATGGTTGATCTATACCTCCCACATCCCAGAAGCTATAGACCCACATTCATAGTGGACAAAATCCATTCAGGTCAGCTGTTTCTGTTTCAGGAAAAAGCAGTCTAATCTCATTCTATCTCTAATACTACATCTATACATGTATACATTTTTAAAACATATATACACACATTTTCTTTCTCATTTGGACTGCCTCAAAGTTCACTATTATATCATTCTGCCAGTCTTTTCACTTCCTCCTCCTTTATATGTCACTCTTAGCAATGGGGGTCATGCCAAGCCATTCATGGTAACAAAGGACTCAGTTTCTTCTTTCCTTTTGAATTGGGGCAGGCGAATGTGATGGCAACCATAAATACAAAAATTGGGTTTTCAACTGCTTATCATGTCATTTTACTTTTCAAGAATGTTTTCTTGAGGCATTATGTGAAATAAAGTTGGCAGACAACTGGAAGTCTGTGTATAATACTGAACCACATTTTCCCAAACTGTTGTTTAAAACTGTAATAAACTGAATAAAACTGAAATAAATCAGATATTAGCAAAACTTTTCAATGTAAATTTTTAAAAGGAATTTTAACATTTATAACGAATATTTATAAGGTACAAGCATTTTTTAAGATGATCATAATCAATCTCCTTTCTTGCTAAATTTTTACATGACTAAATCAATTTATAAGGGGAAAGCTTGTTCAAGAACATTCTAAAACAGAGAAAAACATCAAGGTAGTATGTTGCAAGCAAAATTAAGACATCACCTGTCCTCCAAGCAGCTCATTTCTATCACCACAAACCATTAAAAGAAATATTTTATAATGTCCTATTCCCTTCATCTTCTGTATCATGACTTTTTGATTGTAAGCCTAAAGTCTGCCTTATTTTTTATTATTTTATAAACTTTATAAACTTTATAAACTAAACTTTAAGCTGAAGAGTGAAATATGAAAATTTAATTTTCTTAAATTAATACTTAATTGGAGAGTCATCTGACAATAACAGAAGTAGTTAGCATTTTTTTCTGCATAATATTCTCTTTTTAGAAGCAGAGTCATCTTAAATTTGAGGCTACCTTTAAAGGAAAATAAATACAGCCTTAATGTAGAATCTCTTAAGATTTTATTGTAATAACTTTATATTCTATTTTCCTTGCATTTTTTTTATTTCAAAATTTTTAATACCCATATTTTGTGATATCTCAAATATTAAAAGCAAAACCTTTCTTAGTCACGGAGAATGCTGTCAAATAACTAAGATCATCTTCCTGCTCTGAGATTCTTATACTGCTACAAAGTAAAACAATGAATTTTTACAGCCTGTTTCTAATCTCCACCAGGTAAATCTATTGAATATTTTATTTCTATTGATCTGCATAGGATTTCAAAGAAAAAACTTTCATTGCTTACATTTTGAAAAAGAAAAATGGAATGTCAACTATTTGACATTATTGAAAATTGAATTATTACTTGATAAGTCAATTTTCAGTCTCTTCACCACCCATTCAGCACTGCAATAACCCAAAAAGTCATTGTTCAGAAATCCATGTTATTTCCCCATAAATATTGTATCAGAAGCTGCTTTCTAAAACTCGTAGATCATTTAAGAGCAGATGCTCCAGTAAGTCTAGCAATATTTTCTGTTAGTACCATGTTTCCCCGACAATGCGACCTACTCAGAAAGTCCTAGCTCCGTGATGGCGAACCTGTGGCACGCGGAGCCATATCTGCCGCCACACGAGCCGTTGCCCTAGCTCAGCTCCAGCATGCATGTCTGCCTCCGGAGGGCCTCCTGGGGGGTGGGGGGCATTTTCGCCCTCCCCAGGCTCCAGTGAAGCCTCTGGAGCCTGGGAAGGGCGAAAAAACAGGCCCACCGGGCCCACCGTAAGTCAGGAAATGGGCCGTTTCCAGCCTCTGGGAGGCGGGAAGGCAGTTTTCGCCCTCCCCAGGCTCCAGGGAAGCCTCTGGAGCCTGGGGAGGGAGAAAAACGGACCTACCGGGCCCACCGGAAGTTGGGAAACGGGGGAGGGGGGTATCATGTGCACATGCACGGGGGGCAGGACAGCACAGGGGATGGGTCATGTGGGGGGCCATTGAATTATGGGTGTGGGCATGCACACGTGTGTGATAGAGCGTGTGTGCGCTTTTGGCACCCGAGGGAAAAAAGGTTCGCCATCACTGTCCTAGCTTGATTTTTACACGTGTGCCCAATATAAGCCCTACCCCCCAAAATAAGCCCCAATTAAGACCCCACCCACTCCAGGTAAAAATGAAGCTAGGGTGGGGATGGGGCTGCCCTACTACTTACCTTAGGATAGTTGCAGCCAGGCCTCACACACCTCAGCCCATTTCTTTTGCTGCAGCTGGCAAGGCTTTCCTAGAGGCCTCTCTAGATCGATCTGGAGCTCTGTTATCGGCTACAGAGGCCTTTAGGAAAGCCTTGTTGGCCTTGCCGGATGAAGAAGTTCCTGAAGGCCTCTTGATAGCCAAAAAAAAAAAAAGGCTGGGGCAACACAGGCAAGTGAGGTGAGTCAGTGGATGACCCCCCCCCCCCAAATAAGACCTGGTACCTTTTTTGGTGGCAAAAAAAATATAAGACAGGGTCTTATTTTTAGGGAAACACAGCATTTTTAATTTTTTTTTAAATATAATAATCTGTCATCCAGTTTGCATACCTGATTCTATCCCCTGGTACTTTTTAAATCTCAAACTACAGATAATCTATGCTTACTGACTGCCTAATTTAATAATTGTTCAAAGTTACAAGTGTGTTAAAAAAACAGCTTTGCGATCAATCTTCACATTTATTACTGTTGCTATGTTACACAATTACATGATCACCATTTGTGTGTTTCTCAACTGGCTTGCAACAAGCAGAGTTATAATGGAGAACGCAGAAGTAAAATCATCATAGTCACATGATGTTTTGCTTAGTGACTGCAATGACTAGGTTAACAATCAAATGATAAGTGAAGTTGTAGACTGTCACATTCACATGATTTTCTGTTTAATGACAATAGCACTTAGTGATGGAGATGCTGGTCTGAATTGTGGTTATTAAGTGAGGATTACCTGTACATTTGACTCTCAACATTCTTCTCAAGAATTGAATCATTTTAATCCAAAATTTCTTTTACATCTAGCTAAAACTTCTTAAAATCAATGGTTGAAATGGTATAGAAGTAATATGCATCAATAAATAGTGACTTGTAATAAGAATATGGATTTACTTAGTATTGCAAAAAAAATTATACTGAGGGAATGAGATGTTAAACTGTTAGTTGTTGTTGTTATTAATGTTTTCAAGGTCAATAGTAATTCCTGATAACTACATGGATAAATCCAAGCAGTTTTCTTGGCAATATTTTTCAGATGTGATTGACCACTGCTTTCTTCCTAGGACTAAGAATGTGACATAACAATAATCATCCAGATGGCTTTGGGTCTAACACAGCATTAGAATTCACACAGTATCCTAGTTTCTAGCCAAGTATCTTTAACTACTGTACTAAACCAGCTCTTTATTGTTTATTTAGCCATGATTTATTGAATAAGCCACAACTATGTGGTGCAACATGCTAAACACATTCAAACCAATCACATTATTGTTGTTGTTGTTGCTAGTTGTGAAGTCGTGTCCATTTAAGCTCACGCCGACTGCTTCAGTGACTCCATCCAGTCACCTCATTCTCTGCTGTCCCCTTCTTCTTTTGCCCTCAATTGTTCCCAGCATTAGGCTCTTCTCCAGTGAGTCCTTCCTTCTCATTAGGTAGCCAAAGTATTAGAGTTTCATCTTTAGGATCTGGCCTTCTAAACAGCAGTCAGGGTTGATCTCCTCTAGGACGGACTTGTTTGTCTGTCTTGCAGTCCAAGGAACTCACAGGAATCTTCTCCAGCACCATAGTTCAAAGGCCTCAATTCTTTGGCGCTCAGCCTTCCTTATTGTCCAACTTTCACAGCCATACATTGCAACTGGGAAAACCATAGCCTTGACTATACGCACTTTTGTTGGCAGGGTGATGTCTCTGCTTTTTAGTATGCTGTCTAGCTTTGCCATGCCTTTCCTCCCCAGGAGCAAGCGTCTTTTAATTTCTTGGCTGTAGTCCCCATCTGCAGTGATCTTGGAGCCCAGGAAAATAAAATCTGTCACTACATCCATTTCTTCCCCATCTATTTGCCAGGAATTGAAAGGGCCGGGTGCCATGATCTTCAAGTTTCAAGCCAGCTTTTGCACTCTCCTCCTTCACCCGCATCAAAAGGCTCTTTAGTTCCTCTTCACTTTCTGCCATTAGAGTGGTATCATCTGCATATCTGAGGTTGTTGATATTTCTCCTGGCAATCTTAATTCCAATTTGTGATTCATGTAGCACCACCTTTCTCATGATATGCTCTGCATGTTAAGTTAAATAGGCAGGGCAACAGTATACAGCCTTGCCAAACTCCTTTCTCAATTTTGAACAATAGCAATAGCAATAGCACTTAGACTTATATACCGCTTCATAGTGCTTTACAGCCCTCTCTAAGCGGTTTACAGAGTTCAGCATATTGTCCCCAACAATCTGGGTCCTCATTTTACCAACCTCAGAAGGATGGAAGGCTGAGTCAACCTTGAGCCTGGTGAGATTTGAACAGCTGAACTGCTGAACTAGCAGTCAGCTGAAGTAGCCTGCAGTGCTGCACTTTAACCACTGCGCCACCTCAGTGATTCCGTGTCCATGTCCAAGTCAGTGATTCCGTGTCCAGTTCTTACTGTTGCTTCTTGATCCGCATATAGGTTTCTCAAGAGACAAATAAGATGGTCTGGTACTCCCATCTCTTTAAGAACTTGCCACAGTTTGTTGTGATCCACACAATCAAAGGCTTTAGCATAATCAATGAAGCAGAAGTAGATGTTTTTTTGGAACTCCCTAGCTTTCTCCATGATACAGCATATGTTGGCAATTTGATCTCTAGTTCCTCTGCCTCTTCGAAATCCTGCCTGTACTTCTGGTAGTTCTTGGTCCACATACTGCTGGAGCCTAGCTTGTAGGATTTTGAGATAACTTTGCTAGCGTGTGAAATGAGTGCAAAGGTGCCGTAGTTTGAACATTCTTTGGCATTGCCCTTCTTTGGCATTGGAATGTAAACTGACCTTTTCCAATCCTGTGGCCACTGTTGAGTTTTCCAAATTTGCTGGCATATTGAGTGTAGCACTTTTACTGCATCGTCTTTTAAGATTTTGAATAGCTCAACTGGAATACTGTCACCTCCACTAGCTTTGTTGTTGCTCAGACTTTCTAAGGCCCATTTGACTTCACATTCCACGATGTCTGGCTCGAGGTCAGTGGCCACCCCATCGTGGTTATCAGGGACGTTAAGCTCGTTCTTGTATAGTTCTTCTGTGTAATTTTGCCACATCTTCTTAATCTCTTCTGCCTCTGTTAGGTCCAATCACATTATACCTTAGTGTAATACATAAACTCAGAGTTTATTTATTGGGAGCATATATATGGCCACCCAACTCAAGACAGTGTGATTCTGGATGGCATATGAAAATCATCAAAAAACAAATGTAAAAGATAATGACAAACTCCATTAAAAGCCAACTAAGACAAATAAAATTATATCAGAACTAAAATATTTGAGTGACCACTTCTCTCCCAATCACATCTACCCATCCCGTAAAGTCTGACAGAAAGGACATATTGTGGGTCCCAAACAGTAAGGAATGTCTGAAATAACCAAGGAGAGCCTTTTCTGCAACAGCACACACTCTAGTCTAAAGGTTGTACATTTTGCTCCTTTCAAAGGGTATGTTTTAAAGGAGCAATTTGGTAACTAAAGAAAAACATGCATTTTTGACTCTCATGCTTTTCTCCAGTAATCAGTTTCTCTCCGCATAGCCCTATTTGTT
This sequence comes from Diadophis punctatus similis, assembly GCA_023053685.1. NCBI lineage: Eukaryota > Metazoa > Chordata > Lepidosauria > Squamata > Dipsadidae > Diadophis > Diadophis punctatus. Next base: position 272,442,106 of record JALIGW010000001.1, on the reverse strand, counting down.
TTTTTATTGAATCTCTATACCCATAATTAGTAGCTACTCAACCCTAGTTTCAAACTTCTTTCAAAATGTAGCCAACTAAATACAGTTCTATCTTAAGAAAACACGAGGCCTAGTTTAGAGAAAAAAAATATCATGATAAAGCACAGCATGATATCCTGTTTTATTCTAATTAACTCGAAACAGAATTACCAGTTCTTCAAGTCCATATAAAACAAGAATCTATAGTTACAGCAGTTTTGCTGATTGTAGGAGAGAAGAAATACATGAATCTCAATTTCCTTTGGTTCATTTACAATAATTTAGTCGAGGTTTTAGATACTTAAGTCAAATTAGATCAAAGTCTTTCTAAGCATTTTTCCTTTTGTGGTTTTATCAAAGATTTCCAACATGTCTTTCACCCAATGTGGATCATTTAACATTATATGCACAGGCAAAAATGGCTCAGACAAAATCTGAAACATGCCTCTTTCTCTCTCACCTCTTTTAGTAGACTCCTGCTTTATCATCAGAAAAAAATTAGTTTGCTAAGCAACCTAGGACCACGCAGAATGCTTTGACTAACAAGCAAAATTGATCCCAAATTTTCTGTTGCTTCTGTTAAGACAGTTATTAAGTGAATTTTGCCAATTTTACACCCTTTTTTGCTACAGCTGTAAAGTGAATCTCTGCATTTATTAAGTTAGTAACACAGTTATTAGTGAATTTGGCTTCCCCATTGACATTGCTCATTAGAAGGTTGCAAAACTCAATCACATGATCCTGGGACACCGCAACCATCGTGAGTTACTTACCAGGGGTCTGAATTTTGATCACATGACCATAAGTCACTTTTTTCAGTGCCGTTGTAACTTCTAACAGTCATTAAATGAACTGTTGTAAGTTGAGGACTACCCGGTTTCCCCCAAAATAAGATATCCCCTGATAATAAGCCCAATCAGACTTTTGAGTGCATGGCAATAAGGCCAAGCGCTTATTTCAGGGTTAAAAAAAATATAAGACAGGGTCTTATTTTGGGGGAAACACGATACCTGTAGAGGAGGAGTGCTCTAGTCAATAGTTCACACAATCACAATTCTGTTCATTTGAATCAATGTTAAATCCTGCCTTGAATGTATGTGAAAACCTGCCAGTGAGACTGGGGGCACTTTTGCAAACCAACCAACAACCAACAAAAATCATATCCTAAGATTTGGGGGAGGGGGGGTCTAATATCCAACAATGATGTAGAAGTTCCTCTGATCAACATGCAGTGCCATCTCTAAATCAGATGTTCCCAACTTCGCGAGCCGCAGCGCACTACTGGGCCTTGACCCGTTTGGAACCGGGCTGCAGAAGTGATGGGTGAGCATGTGCAGGTCCTCACTTGTGTGAGCGGCGGATACATGTGCCTGCTGTTCATGCAAACAGAGCTGCATGTGCACACTTGCCCATCGCTCATGTTGAAAAATCTCCTCCCCTACCTTGCTGGTCTGCAAAATGACAAAGGTTGGGAAACTCAAGCCCATTAAAAAAAATATGAAACATGATCTTGTTTCTTCTCAGCTACAATTTATAAAATAATCTCTCCCCATTCCACAAATATTCAGAAATTTCAGCTTACCCTTACAGAAAAAATGCAAGGAAATTGCTGCCAAGCTCTTGCAAAGTATTGCAATGTCACACATTTCAGTGATGTAAAGATCTAAAAACCAAGGAGAGGAGACATTTTTAAAAGCATAAAGACAAAATAATAATACATAGCGAGGTAATTTTTTTCTTAGAATTTTCAATTACATTTATTTAACTGTATAGTATTTTAAAATGCTACATATTACCTACTTCTTTTAGTACCGTAGTTCTGTACGATTTATAAGTTGAGTTTTAATTTTATTTTTCAAGCATTTAAAAGCTTATGAAAAGATTTTTATTCTTTATTAAGATTTTTTAGAAATAAACAAAAGACCATCATGTTTCAGTTATTTCTAGACTGATATTAAATGAATCTGTACTGGAAAAGAGAATTGCAAATTATTTTCCAAGATTCAAGGTGATATTCATCCCCCAGACCTTAGATCAGATATGAACAGCCAGATTCAGTTGGACTACATTTTCTAATGCTGATTAGAATGTATTCATTATTCATGAACATTACTTTTTATTTCATGTAAAACAATACACAAAGCTTCATGTACTGAAATGTTAATTTATCATTAGATGTCAATGTAATGAATTTGGCTCAGAATTGACTAATTTTCCATATTAACATCAATTGTTTAATTACCAGATTCACAAATGACAGAAATTGTCAATAGAGGAGAAATTTGTAGGTTGTAGATCAGGGTTGATATGAGGGATCCTTAGTGCTCTGTGAACTTGCTTGTTTTCCTGCAGACATTACCCAAACATCATGTGTGCTCACAGGGAGTGGGGTTTCCTCCCATTTTATATTTTAATGGCTTGCCCTGTCCATATTGGGAGTGGTCATGATGGTTCTTTGGTTGGGTTGTTCACTGTAAGCTTGTTTCGCAGTTCCAAAACATCTCCTCTCCAGCATTCAGCACCCAGTTGAGCAGAGATTAACATCACACCAACAACTAAGAAGTAAACAATAACCTAATCAAGGAACTGCCAAACAAGCAAACAGTAAACAGCCCAACCAAAGAACCACCTGGATCACTCTCACCAACACTGAGAGTGTCTGCAAAATGAAATGTCTGCAAAAAAGCAACCAAGCTCCAAGAATATCAAGGACCACCCCCCTTAAATAAAATGGTTCTTCACAAAGATAATTGTTAGCCTGTAGAATTCACCAACGTATCATAATAAACTGGATAATTAAAAAATACATAATGTATAAAACGACCAGTTGTTACAAGTATCTCTATAAACACAAGCAGCCTATTTCTCATGTCACTCTTGTCTAGGAAATATAAAGACACTATTACCCTTGTTACATATGAACTTCACAGTGACATTTGGATAATCACTGTGGAAACAAGATTCCAGACTAGACTGATCTGTACAAAATTCAATTGGTTGTTAGTGAGGAAGTTTGAGGTTTTAATGTTAATACCAATTAACGATAATTTGTTTTGGATCAAATGTGGCTTCTAAATATTTTTATTCTATATATATCATAATATTTAATCTTAAAATTATCAAGGCATATGTGGGAGAGACAAAATCATAACTGCCCAGAAGAGGGTGCAACAGGCATACAAACGAAAGCTAATAAAAATCCTCACAGCAAGAGATAGTCTAGAAATCCAAAGGTAAAGTTGGATCCCCCAAATTACCCTCCTACTCTGAATCTGACCTTTAAAAGAAAAAGTCATCTCCTCAAAAAAGCAGAAAAAAATTCACAAACTCTTCATTCTATAAATGTGCTAGATCAGAACATCAATCACTTGGATTAGGAAGTGTTAAACTCTCTAACATTTAAGCATGCATGACGGAAAAAGTGCTCAGCTAGATATATGCTCAAAAGCTAACTAATAATGGAATCTAGGGGGTAGACCACCAGGAAATACCAGGTTTATAAATTACTTATATATTTTTAAAAACCCACAAAGGCGGCAATGAAAAACCAATTTTGCCAAGAAAACTACATAGATACTTTTGTGAAGATAACAGGAGTTGTGTTTGAATAAAGACTTTATGCTAAAATTAGAGAACATGAAATAAGCTGTGAAATATAATTCTTCAATTTATATTACCATTTTTTCTTATACTTAGATTGTGAATAATGAATTTCACATTATAAACAATGGACATATAAATATTCAAACACACCCAAATTTATTGAGCACAAAGTAAGTACTTTGTTAGAGGATTCCCCCCTAAAGTGAGTTATCTTATGGCCTATTATTGAGACATTGAAATATTCTGCAAAAATATATCAAATTAACTCAAAATTAATAGGAGACAATTATTAAAATAAGTAGCTTTACTTATTTTTCATATAGTGAAAAATGATGTATTTATTTATTTATTTATTTATACGCCCTTATAGGCCGCCCAATCCCGTGGGACTCAGGGCCGCGTACAGCATGAATAAGAAACGTACATTTAAAAACAATAATCATAATTTAAATTAAAAATATAATTAAAAAGAAAACATTATAAACGCAACATTCAGGGGGAATCTGATTATCCTATTCACCCCATCTGCCGGAAGAGCCATGTTTTTAAGGTTTTACGGAAGGCCAGCAGGGTGGGGATGGTCTGGATCTCTGGTGGAAGTTGGTTCCAGAGGGACGGGGCTCCCACAGAGAAGGCCCTCCCCCGTGGCCCCGCCAATCGGCATTGTTTGGCCGATGGGACCCGGAGGAGGCCCTCTCTGTGGGACCTAACCGGTCTTAGGGAGGTATGTGGTAGGATGCGGTCCCGCAGGTAACCTGGCCCTGAGCCATGTAGGGCTTTAAAGGTAACGACCAACACCTTGTAGATAACAAGCCTTCTCTTGAAGGCTCTTGAAGAGCTGAAGTGGTGCAGTGGTTAAATGCTGCGACTGCAGGCTGACTGCTAGTTCAGCAGTTCAGCTGTTCAAATCTCACTAGGCTCAAGGTTGACTCAGCCTTCCATCCTTCCGAGGTCGGTAAAATGAGGACCCAGATTGTTGGGGGCAATATGCTGAACTCTGTAAACCGCTTAGAGAGGGCTGTAAAGCACTATGAAGCGGTATATAAGTAAAGTGCTATTGCTAAGTGCTATTATTCTCTGAAAGATATAAAATTCCTAAATTTCTATAGCCTCCCTACTGCTAATGCAGCACCTTAACCACTATCATAGATGCTACTTTCTACAACTAAGGATATAGATATACCAATCTATCATAAACTAGCTATCCAAAAGAATATTGTAGTTCAAGTGTTGGAGGGATACTGTGGAGACCCTGGTTCAAATCTATCCTCAGTCACAGTAACTCACATGATAACTTTGGACCAGTCACTCTTTCAGCCTGACCTTTTTCACCAGTTGGTTGTAAGAAAAATAGGAGGAAGCAACTAGGTACATTGTCTTGAGTTCCTGAACAAAATACAGAACATAAATCTAGCAAATAAATAACTTTCAAAATCTCTATCAGAAAGAAATCTCAGAAAAGAAAAAGAAAAGCAAGTACATGAAGGTCATGTTATAATCAGTTAGATTGTTTCTGGGCCCCATAATATCATTTCTACCATCTGCAGTGTCAAAAGATCCTTGAAGACAGAAGGTTCCAATTATTGTTGTTTTTATATTTATAATTTCTTATTTTTTGCACTGCTATTGAAGAAGCTAATAGGTAAGGTGTTTTGATATAATTTGTATTCCAAAATAATAATTGAAATAAATAAGCTTCACATTACTAATATAGTCAATCTATTATTACATGCTTATTATATCCAATATTAGAACCTGGGGCATTCACTGAAACTAGGATCAATACAAGAAAGCCTTTTTTTCATATAATAGTCAAATAAGGACCATAGGCATAGACAATTTCATATATAATGGTGGTACATTGCCTGCTACCTTTAAGGGCTATATACTATCTCCTACATAACAGGCAAATTATTTTAGCTAGTGGGAAGGGAAAGGGATCACATCATGCCTGCAAACTTCACTTGTTACCTATGTAAATACAGAAAGCTGAAATACTTAGGCCTTTCATTTGATTTCATGTACAAGGAACCTTGATTTAAGAGATTTCCATTTAGTAGTCCATATGCAAAGAACAAATTTCTATCCAGATATTTTCCTGAAATAATAGAAAATGGCACTGCATCTGAAGTAGTCTGGATGAAACAAATAAATATGTTAGCAGATATTCAAGCGTAATGGATATGCTCTCTCCCTTCAACTAGACTGCATGGTACTTCATACTGAATCTAAACCACTGGTTAAGATTACTTTGTATTGATTTCAACAGTAAAATATAATATATATGAATCTAAATTGTTTTAACAAAACAGTATTTAACTGTGTTGTTGGTTTGAGCTCTGAACTTGGCGATTTGGTTGCAAACATTTCGTTCCCATTCGAGGAGACATCTTCAGTGAGCTTTGGATTGTGCTTGTCTGAGGGAGTATTGGTCTTTAACTGTATTTAACTGTATCTCATTAATATGTGCTAGAAGACTGTCCAGTTCTCTGAATAAACATTGATATAATAATTTGGGGAAATTCATTCTAATGCTTTATATTCTACCAAAGCTGTAGATATCTCTGTTAAACCTTTACTGAATTTCATAAGCACGTGTATATCCAAAATAATAGGTGTTCCTGATAACAAGATAAGAGCATCTTAACAGTTGCCAAAGCACCAATTTTAACCTCTGCTGGCTAGTTTGGCAACTGTCTAGCTTTTCCTAAAGAAGCTACTTGGATAAAGCACGAAACATTTCAAACCAAAAACGAAAAGAAGTCCAGTTGCCATGACTCAACTTCCAGATAACTCTATGTGGATGACTGAGAATCTTCACTGACATATTTCCCCTAAATACTTATCAAGTGAGAGTTCCTATTTCATTTCTCTAATATTTGTGTTTCTGCTATTTCGATTTCTGAAAGATTGAAAATCAATCTCCCTACTTTTTTCTTTCATTTAATGTCAGGTTTTGGAGAAAGTCAAAAGCTTGAATTGATCTTGTTGCTTCCAACATCTCTCCATAGCTAACACAAATGTCCATTTCTTAACATCATATCACTGAAGAAAGTTGGAAACAGCCAGAAGAACTTGCTTTAGTTTGAGAGATGGGCATTGCAAGACAAGATGAACCTGAGTCTCTCTTGAATTCTGACAAATACTATCACTTGTCAGGCTTGTATGATCTGCCTATTGCTTAATAATTTACAGATTTGATTAATCAATTTCTATATTTCATAGCATTTGTAAAGCTGATTTCCTGAAAAATTTATTTATATTTTGGAAAATAGTCTGTTAAACAGATGTACCTTTTATATTTGGCAAATATTTTGCCATTTTAACAAAAGCATCTTATATTACTTTATAAAATTACTCCATATGTGTTGTGCTTTATATTAGAATTATTTCAAGTGTCAAAATTTCCAAAATGTTTATGATAAAACTGCCCAATGATATTTGCTAGATTGAAAACTTTTTTAAAAAAAGTTATAAGATTGCATTTAAAATTTTTTAGCATTTGTTTTATAATATTCAATCAGCATCAATATCAAAAACTCTCAAACAAGACATGAATTCCCTGTAGTATCAACTGATTTCTTAAAAATTATACAAAGTATAAAGTTCTTTCTACTATTTCTAAAAGTTGGATTCCACATTGGGAAGCAACAAAGTCATCTTATGAATTATAAACATTTATTCCCAACAACTGCTAACTACTTTACAATTGTAAAATTACTTATATAAATATCATGATTATATTGTGAATTCTATTTCACTAGCTTATTGTAATTCTATAAATAAATATTTACTGCAGGATAAATTATTTCAGTGTATGATAAAGTGCAGGAACCTCACAATTGCATCACAGCAATTCTTAAGAGATTAGCAAACATGACAGAATAAATGTTTAGGCCCACTTTGATAGATGTACATACTTATGAAGTGAAATATTAGATCATAATTTAAAAGAATGCATTGCAAAGTCATTCTAAACCAAGACGATAAAGCAGATGCTGTCCAGATGTTTTGAATACATGGCCCAACAACTGTAGCCAGATATGGGAGCTGTTTTTGGAAGACACTAACTGGCCTATACTTGCAGCTATAATATTAGCAAATCAAAATTCATCTACAATTAATACAGGTTAGAGGCAAATTAGGCCTTTAGTTAAAGTGCTTGGAACAGAGTAATGTATGGAGTGCAAAGTACCATATATTATTAATGAATCTAGAAAACTCAGTGTGAAACAAAAATTATATAAAAATAAAAACCCAAATTCAGGGATTTAAAAAAAATTTTTTTAATCTATTTAACAAATTGAACAGTGGTTTATGTATTTGTCTTCTAAAACTAACAATAGGAAACATTTGAACAAAAACACATTAGGAGTTGTAAATAATAAAGGCAAATGCACAAGCATTACCAAATATTTGGATTAGGCTTTGGTTTATTTTTTACATTATTAAAGTATTTTATTACAAGAATTTCATCAAAAGTACCAGTTTTATTTGCATACCAAACTTTAAAGTCCTATTAAAACTGGCAAATGAAACATTTTAACAGTTGTCAACTGAAATGTTGTACATTCTTTTCCAGAAAAATAGCCATCAAAGTTAATGGGATTTAGAAGTATGCATAGAATTTCACTGCAAGTTTAGGCACTCTTATTTTGGATCAGGAATTGTTAGTGAGACTTCATCTTAATGCTTAAAGCATAGATAAAAAGCTTATTCAAATATACTATGGTAATGTAATATGGTACACTACAAATTATCTGCTAAAAGTTCAAATACTAATATTATATAACAGTAAACTTACAGCAAGTTTTTAATTGTGATGCTACAATTTCCATTTGTAATATCTCCCTATATTTACTTGCAATATATATATATATATATATATATATATATATATATATATATATATATATATATATATATATATATATATATATATATATATATATATATATATATATATATATATATATAGTGTGTTCTGGTTAATTACAAATAAAACATTCATTAGTAATTTCACAAAGTAGAAAATCAAGGTCTGTAGTCATTATTATGAAACAAATATTTAATATTAAAAGCAAAACAAAGTAGAATTGTCCACATATTAATTAGCCTTTTGGTCAAGTATGTATATATGTATGTATGTATGAATAATGCTTGTCAACAAAGATCTAAATATATGGTAAAATGAATATACAATTGATCTACAACTGTTTGAATCCAAGATCTGCTTTACCATGCAATGCAGACTTTGAGAAATGTCTGCTAACTGCTGGTATCTAACAGGGAATATACACTAATTATCATCAAAAACCTAATCTAAGTACACCCACCACTGGCCTATTTTAATCTAAATTTAAAACATTTTCCTCCTACTTTTCAAGCAAATCCTTAACACTGGAATTGCTGGATGTTTCACGTAGAAGAGTACATATGGGAAGGTTTCCACACCCTTTTTTAAACACCAGAGTATTTGATGGGGAGGGGGGAATTAAAGCCAGCAAGCAACCGGCCTCTGAATTAATTACGTCTCTCCTCAAACTGCCATTTCCAGACTTCTATCTAGGGCTTTTCCTTGATAGAGGAAATCCAGGGGTTACCGAGACAAGAACATGAAGAATTGTAGTAAGCAACACAGCCCGCCTAACCTCCGGTTTCAAACTACACTATATCCACCCTACGGAGCTGGGGGAGGGTTTAAGGAGGAAAAAGTAGGCCACTCACATCTTTAAAAGAGGAAAGTTTGCTATGGCGAGATTTGGGAGGTGGTCGGGGAGGAGAGGGGAGGAGGGAAACCGAGGAAGAGGAAGAGAAGAGTATGGAAGACCGGAGAGAGCAAAGCAGAAATAATGGGGACGGGAGGGCGGAGAGATCGAGAAAAGAACCAAGGAGGAAAGGAGAATTTTCCTCCTTCCTGCCTTCTACCGTCCTCCCTTCTCCCAGGGGAACCGTGACCAGCTGGCAGCCGTCGCTGCCGCTATTAGAGACTGGTAGAATAAGCTCCGAGCCTCCCGGCGGGTTTAGGCCTTCATCACCTGTCTGGGACCAGAGCAAGCAACGCTTCCAACCCTTCCCCCTCCCCCTTCCCGGGTGTGTAGGTATGGAGAGGGCTCCCACAAGGAAGGAAGAGGAAAGAAAGGAAAGCGGAGCTCTTGACCTACCCAGGCAATCTCTCCCTCAGAAGTCTCGGCCGAAGGCGGCCTCAGCCTTCCTCGGAACTGGCAGGAGCCGGTAGAGGCCGGACCTCTGCGGTAGCAACACCCGGCTCCGAAACCCCAACGCCGCTGCAGATATGGGGCTTGGGTGTAGTTAGCGGGGTGGGGGGGAGGCCGGTGTGGATCGGGAGGAGGGCTTTTACAAGGAGGAGCGGCTTAATTTCTCCTTACCTCGATCTCCGGCTTTTCCACAGCGAGAACAGCAGCATTCCCGGAACTCTCGCTCCGCGCCAGCGGCCGCCGTTCCCTTTCAGGTCGCAGCCCCCCTCACAACTCTCGGCCCATCTTCATATCTCCTCCCTCCTCTTTCGGTGTTCCCGGCTTCGTAATGGCGGCGGCTGAGACTCCCCAGTACTGGGTTCGCTGATGGACCCGCGTCTCTCTCTTTCTCTCGCTCTCACTCTCACAGAGACACTCGGCGCCCCCCTCTCCGTTCCCCGCCCCCACCTCGAACTTTACCTCAGCAGCTTTCCCTGCCTTCCCTCCCCCCTCCCTGTTCTCGCCCGCCGCCGCCACCGCGGCTCTGCGCGCGCGCGCCCCCGAGGCCTACCCCGGGTGCGCGTGCGCGGGAAGGACCTTCTAAACGTTTCCGTTTCTTTACTGGGCCTCTGCCGTCGTCGTCGTGAGGTTCCCTCGAAGCCCTGCCTACGCAACATGCGCATGAGAGAGAGAGAGAGAGAGCTTCGTCTCGGGCGCGAGCTCGCCCTTTTTATGTATATTAGTTCCCTCTCCTCCCGTCGCCCCCCCTCTCACTCTCTCTCTCTCTCTCTCTCTCTCTCTCTCACACACACACACACGGCTTGCTGAAAGCGCCACTTTAAAGGGTTTGACGGGCGGGGGGGGGAGAGAAGGCGACAGGCTCCTCACAGTTCTCGTTTCGGACCCTGCGACTGAAACTGGTAGAGATGGAATAACGAAACGTTTGGATCCGACCATTTGGTAAAAGCTGTGGTCCTTAGAAACCGGTGGAAATATATGTGACTCTCTAGGGAAACGAGTAACCTCTCCCGCCTACAAAATCTTCCGCGATTAAGATTATACATAAACAGAAATATCAGTACGCCGAGAGTTACATCCGAAGAGGCGTTTCTTCAAACGTCTTCCAACGCCGGATGGTCTGCGTGATTTCTCTTTATGCGTTACTTTCTTAACCCGCCTGTCCTTCGAAGTCTTCGGAGCAACTCCTCAGCTCACCGCGGCCCTCTGGAGAAGGCGAAGGAGAGCAAATGACATGCCCGAGCCTTTATAGCTTAATAGCTAAATGGAGGAATTCATGAATTTTCCCACCCAACCTGCAGCAGGGGCTGGTTCATGGTTTGAGGTGCGCTGGAAACAAGTTTCCTTCAAGTGGATTCCTGGATCCCTCTTTGATCCATGGCCGTCCTGAAGGATTTCCCTCACAACAAGTGGGCTGAGCCCCCGAAGGAATGACACATTTTCGGGTACGCCTGGCAAGGCAACTTTGAATGGATGGAGAAGAAAAGGGAGCTAAATTCGGCTCCTCCGTGGAGGGAAGGAGTGAATTTAAGCAGGGTTCATTTCACGATAGGCATCACTTAACTTAAGAAGTTCCATAGAATTTGCAACTGGTATAATGCTTTCTGCAGTGTTGGCACTGATGTACACTGTAAATTCAACATAATTGAGTTTTTGCTGCTAGAGGGAAAGTAATGCTTTATATCTGGGGGTAAATGACTGCTTTGAGAATGGAAGTGTGAATGCATCCAAACCAAACAAAATAATGCACTGCATAATTTTGGTCACAATTATAACAAAATTAATAGATTAGGTTGTAATTAATACCTGGCCACTAGGCATGCATTTGCACAATTAGATATGTTCCATTAAACTCAAAAATACATCCTATTGCAGGATATCTGAAGTTACCTGTTGCCCATTATCAACATCACCATTGCAGTAGATATATTGAATGCCCAAAAGCCATATGGTATTTGCTGTTAATAATTTGAGAATTTAAGGAAACTATAACATCTATAAAACATTTGCTTAGAAAAAAAATATTTCAATCTAATATTGATTAGGGCAATTTGCCAGGATAGCATGTATTGGACACAAAACTATTAAGTACAAGTTTTGGTCACTCAGTAGTAAAAAAATAACTTGTACTGATTAAATGAGCAGGTCCCACTGAATCTTGCTGTAAGTCTCATATGACACATTGCATTACTGAAAAATTTAAAATATTTAAAATATTAATAGAACTGTTAGAGGTCAAGCTGCACCTTGAGAATATTTATGATTTTTTTAACTTGATGTAGAAGTTGTTTACACTTATTAACTTTTTTGCTGGGTCTATTAAAGGATGCATTGAAAGATGGATAATTGCTTCCATTGCAAACAGTACACCTTACCCAACAAGCAATTCTACAATATTCTGAAAATAAGAAAAACAAAAATTATTTTGCCAAGAAAACTTGGGAAATAGATAACAGTTGATGAAATCTCAACTATAACATTCCCTAAACCTCCTCTGAGAGAGCCAGCATGGTGTAGTGGTTAAGGTACCAGGCTAGATACTGGGAGACTTAAGTCCTGCCTGAGGATTGATGCCAGCTGGGTGACCTTCACTCAGCCCTAGGAAGAAGGCAATGGCAAACTACTTCCGAAAAATCTTGCCAAGAAAACTGCAGGGATTTGCCCAAGCAGTTGCCAGGAGTCAAAAACTCTCGTGAAGGCACCAAAACAAACAAAAACCCCTCCTCTACCCCTCTGCTTAGCAGTAGAGAAAGTTCCTGGACATGAATGAAATATGAATTAAATAGACTGAGAAAGCAGAAGAGACAGAGGCCCAAACAGGATCATTGTAGGATATGTGTGTATAAAGGAGGTTGACAGCATATTAATGAAGTAGCTTGGAGTACTGAATACAAAATTGTTTGGACAAGTCCAAGAAAGATTGAATAGCAGTAGCTTAGTGGATCTTTTGATCCAACGAAGACACTGAACATTGAGGAACAGAATCTTAAATATAAAATATTCATTGGAGAAAATCAGCTTATTGTTTATAACATGTAAATACATATTTTTCACAAACACACTATCCTTTACAGTGATTTACAAGAAAATATTATTGCCATCATTTAAACTGAATGGTTTATTTTTTTAATACTATTCCAACATACTATTTCAAAATGATGTTGGCAGCTGTGAATGACAGAATTGTCATCACTCTTTCCTTTGCCATTAATCTTTCTAGGAGAATGATCAATATCTTTTCAAATAAAATCCATGCATTTGAAAATGCTCACTGGTCTAGTCTTATTAGCAGTGGAGTGGAAGCACATTTCAGTATATATGTAGGTGAGGCTAATGGCTGAGAAAGATAATTTTGATAGGAACTTTGGAAAATGATAAATAATGTAAAATTGTATTATTAATGCTTAGTTTCCAAAGTGCTGAAGGAATACATGATAGCATTTTGCTACTGAGAAGTGGGTTTTAGCATCCATTTCTAGTTGTCAGTGGAGATTCTCAATCATCCAGGCTATGATTGTCCCAAAGATGCTTTTCCAGAAGACAACTCGTCTTTCTTGGAAGTCCAAAAAGTCCAGTTGCCTTTTGGAAAAAGCATTTTGGGACATCCATCTCCAAAATCATCTCTGTATATCATTGGCAAGGCAGAAACAATGTCCTTATCATAGATTGCCAAACATTAGCTGTATTATTTACACAGACAATAAAAACATGTAACATATTATTAAATGTTTTTGAATTTGATTTTTTAAAACTTCACTAGAAATTGAAAATTTACCAATTGTGGTATTTTGGGGAGGAAGAATGGTATATAGCAGTGATGGCTAACCTTTTTGTCATCGTGTACTGAAAGCACAAGCGCGCACCCATAATGCAATGCATGTACGCCCATGCCCGTGAATGCGTGTGCGACCCTGCATGCGCCCCCCCACATGCACGTGCATCCCCCACGCATGCTTGCGTGACCCTCGCGCTCCCCTGAGCATGCGTGCGGCCCCGCGCATGCGTACGCATTCCCCGCGCACATGTGCATGCATGCACATCTTCCGCATGTGCCCTGCGCATGTGTGGCAGAGACCCAAAAACCATCTGGCCTGTGGTAGGCACACACGCATGTGTGGTGGAGCTGAGCTGGGGCGACGGCTCGTGTGCCCACAGAGAGGGCTCTGCGTGCCACCTGTGGCACACATGCCATAGGTTCACCATCACGGGTATATAGTGTAGAAATAGAATTTCTATACATGAACATACATGCATTGAATGCCTTTGACAAGTTACTTTTTATATTACCATTTCACTAATTTAGATCTTGCTGTAGTGTGATAAAGTTCAAAGTAACAGATATGAAATTAGACATATTTTATGGAGTCTTTGATGCTCTCTGAGCTTGTGTGTCCTTAAAGATATTATATTACCCAATTAGGTAATATCAGTGCAACTGAGTATAAAGTCCTAGTTTATATATTGTACTTTGCCCTCTCAGTGTTGGTGGAAGTGTGGTTTTCTCTTTGATATTTTCTTAATTAAGTTGTTTTCTGCTTGATTGCCTGGTATTAATCATAGTTTAGTTTGTCTCTTGTTAATCCTAGTCTGTTGTTACCTAGTCGGGTGATGAAATGTTTGCAAGCAAATAATCAAACTCATAGAGCATCAAGGATTCCACGGTTCCATCCTGAGCTACTTATATTCTCTTCCATTGAATATATTTTATCTTTGGGGAAGAAACTGGAAAATATCAAATGTTAAACAAATGTGTGTAAAATATTCTGAACTGCTGCAGGGTAGGAGTGATCAGTGAAATGACTCCCTTTTTTCTTTTAAAAATACCCAATCTGAATAAGAAAGTACTAAAATATCTAATGAACGAAAACAAAAATGAGTTCTCCAGATGGCCAACAAAACTAGACATGTCAATAAAGCAAAACTGAAGACAAAATGATTAGAAATTAAAATTCAGTTAAAACATACATGTCTGACAGGCCGAGACATTTTGTTGCTAAAATGACCTAAATGATTCCCTAAAGACACAAATACAATACCAGGTAAGTTTCTTTTAGAATCCTATTTCATGACCAGGGTACCATTTTCTTTGCTGGTCACGTAATTACTTCAGATGATGTGAGCACTCAGAAAAGTGCTCACATCAAAAGTGCTCACTCTATTAGACTGTGGAGGTAGGAAGTGGGCCTAACAGGCAATCTGTTGTTTGTATTGCTAGCAGTGATGACATTGGCAGGATTCAGTACATTTTCATAATCTGTATAGATTGCTTTCCAATAGCAAGAGAGGCATTTGGTAAGGGGGAAGACTCAAATTCAACTAAAATAATTTGCTATTTGAGGGTATTTTTTAGTTTACATTGTGCAGCTGTTCTACCCTTTTAAAAGAATATTAAAATACAGGAGATCCTTAATTTATGACTACAACTGAGCCCAGAATTTTGGTACTAAGTCAAGTTACCATGTGACTGGACCTGATTTTACAACTTTTTATGGTGGTCATTAAGCGAGTTACCATGATAATTAAGCAAATCATGTTGTAAGTCCAAATCCAGTTCATCCAATAGGGGTTTTTTTGCCAGACAAAGGCAAAAAAAATGTCACAACATGCCATCATGTGATGGTAGGAACTACAACTGGCCATAAATATAAATGGTTAACACCCAAAATGTGATCATGTAACTGCAGGGTAGCGAGGCAGATGTAACTTTAAATCTGTTGTAATTTCAAATGGTCTAAAGCCGTGGTGGCGAACCTTTGGCACGCGGAGCCATAGCGGAGGGCACGCGAGCGTTGCCCACCGGCAAACCGGAAGTGCGGAAAAACGCACTTCCGGTTTGCCGGTGAGTTGTTTTTTGCACTCCGGAGGGTTCAGGGAAGCTCCCTGAAGCCCCGGAATGCAAAAAACGACAAAACGGACAAAACGGAAGTGCATTTTTCCGAACTTCCGGTTTGCCCGTTTCGTCGTTTTTTACCGTCCCAGGCTCCGGTAAGGCCTTTGCGCGGGGGTGGGGGTGTGTGCGCATGCGCAGGGGCAGCATGGGGGGGTGTTGTGCGCATGCGTGGGGGGGAGGGAATGGGTGTGGGTATGCGAGCACGCGCTAGCGCGCGCACCCCCCCTTTTTGGCACGCGAACCTAAAAAGGTTCGCCATCACTGGTCTAAAGCAACTGGTCATATGTCAAGGACTATAATTTCAGTAAGAAGGTCCTCCACTTTAAATCAGCATGGATTTGATTTAAATCAAGTCGATTTAAATCACAATTTAAATCATGATTTAAGTCACTAGAAAAAAGGCTTGATTTAAATCAACTCTATTTAAATCATGATTTGTAAAGAGCAACTGTCATCTCTGTCCCGCAGCGGCTCCTCTTACCCACTGTTGACTCACCGACAGTCCCATTCACTTTAATGGGAGAGCTGGTGATGCTGCAGTGACACAACAAGGTGAGGGACATGGCAGGTAGCCGGTAAGTGGATGCCCGCTAACAGGCGCTGCCATGATGGATTTGAAATGACAGGTGCTCTTTAATATTATATTTATAAGCTGCTTAAAACATTTCACTTTCATTTTTACTGCTTGCCCTTCCTCCTCACACTTAGACCCTGGTGGTATAGATGCATTTCTCTTCAAACAATCATACAGTTTGTAGTGTACATAGATTTGCAAAACGATGGGATAAAGGAATATTCCTGAACTTTGTTTTATGATTTATCTCATGGTTACTGTGAAGAGCCGAGGTGGCACAGCGGTTAGTGGCAGTACTGCAGGCCACTTTAGCTGACTGTGATCCGCAGGTCAGCGGTTCAGATTTCACCGACTCAAGGTTGACTCAGCCTTCCATCCTTCCGAGGCAGGTAAAATGAAGACCCAGATTGTTGGGGGCAATGTAAATATACATTGCTTACTGGTGTAAACCGCTTAGAGAGTGCTTGCACTGTGAGGCGGTATATAAATCTCACAAACAAACAAATAAATAAATAAATTGTGTGAATGCATCAATGCAGTGCATGTTATCTCCGCTTCCAGAGCTTGGATTCATTGAATGAGTTTACCAAAAATGTAAATATTGCAGAATATATAGCCTCATACTACATATCTAAGTTTCATTTCATGATGAATAAACTAAATTATTAATGTATCTTAAATAGAAAACTATCTTTAGATAGATTTTTACTCCAAAAGCATTTTATTAAAAGAAATTTAATAAAAATCATAAAAATCTGATTTAAAATTTAAAAATCCGATTTTTAAAAATATTTTTTTAATCATCGATTTTTTATCCACCCTGCTTTTAATCATTGCACTATTTTAAGTTTTTCTTTTTCAAAGAAAATCTGCTAAGGAGAAAATACTAAAAGAAATACTATTTTGAAGCACCCTGAGTCTTGGAAAAGAAAAATCAAGGCACACTTGAGAGAAGGATATCCCAACTTATCAATGGCATTAATGGATTGATTCCAAATGACAGTGGGAATTTTGTAATAAAGTAGAAGGATAAGATAAAATTCATGGCAAATTGGTAGAAATCAAGTATAAAGCTGAAACCATTTTTTAAAAAAGAAATAAATTGGAATGGGGATCATAAGAAAGTACAAGGAAATTGGAGAACAGCAAGCAATGGTGAGAAAACTAGGAGATTCAGGAAAAATAGATTGGGAAAATAAAGAATCCCTATATGATGTATGATCTTACATATCTTCCTATTTCTTGTTGGGGGGCTAAAAAGAGTCTTGTGGGTCAAGCAAGAATAACCCAGATCAGTTCATTTTGATACTATATTTTTTTCAAAATAGAGATGGCACTCTGAGGAGGCTGCTTCGGGTGTGAGAGAGAAGATGATGGTTGAGGCTCCCACCAGCTCCCACTCCTGCCCACCTGCCAGATTCCCTGATCCAGGGCAGGGATAGAAAAGAGGCAGCCTCTGCTTGCCTCCACCCCCGGTTCTCTTGACATTCAGGCTACCTCGCAGCCCTAAAATTCAGGCCCTAACTCTAACCCTTTTTTAATATTAAAATAGTCATAAGGGCAGAGAACCGGTTGTTAAATTATTTGAATCCCACCACTGAAAAGTCATAATTAAATAAAAAATGTAACTATATCACAATAGAGATTTCTATGTAGACATTGGTTTGAGAGAATAGAAGAATTTTCTAAACAAATCTTTTACTGTATCAATCAATTAGAAGCTATGGAAACAGCTGGGAAATTAGATTTAGAGTGGGAATAGGAGAGGGCTTGCAACAGAGGTGGGTTCCTGCCGGAGCTGCCCAGTGCGCTGCTCCGGTAGGGAGCGGCGGATTGTGCAACTGCTCCGGAGCCCTCTCTGCCGGTCCACCCGGTGCATCGCCATTTTTTTTGGTGATTTTTGGTCGATTTTGCTTCTGCGCATGCGTGGAAGCAAAATCGTGCTGAAATCTCGCGAGGGGATGCACGCGAGAGAAAGATTTCAGCGAGATTTTGCCTCCGCGCATGCGCAGAATGCAAGATTTCGGCACGATTTTGCTTCCGCACATGCGCAGAAGCAAAATCATGTGAGGGGGCACACGTGCGTAGCGAGCACACGCCCCCCGAAGCGTGGAGATGCGCGCGCATGGCTCCGGCAGCGAGGTAAGTGAGCAACCCGCCCCTGGCTTGCGACCAGCAGATATTCATAATTCCTGGGGGACAGGGTGTGTGGGAGGCTTGATCTATGTCACCATAACTCCTTCTATTTGGGGCATTGATCTATTTGGGGCAATGTTAAGCAAAAAGGTTTTGGATGAAATTATTTCTATGGTGTCTTTTTGTAATATATTACAGTTCCTTTGGGACCTAGAAGAATATAGATAATAGGGAAAATATATTCTTAGTTACTTTAATGCTACAATAAAATTTTTAAACAGAAATATACAAATATACAAAATTCACAGCCCATTATAACTTTGTACCGTAACAAATATACACACAGAGAGAATTATCCAGTGATAGATCACAATTGTTAAACTATATGTTAAGTTAAATAAATATTAGCACTGAACTATGGTAAAAGCCATAATATCAAGTCTGTGCTTAGATCTTCCTATTCAATTCAGTTAAAATGAGTTTATATAATTTAAACCACATGTGTCCTTCTCAAAGGTCAAACCTACTCCACGACATAGGCAGTAATGCAAAGAAAAAAAGAATAGTCGTCTGAGGGGGTTCAATGAAAGATAATCTAGAATGTAAAACTACAGACTTAAACTAAAAGTAGAGCCTTTTATTTTACAACAGGACCCCAATAATCTATATTTTTATTAACATGAAGACATTAAATGTACATGAATTTAGAACAAATTATACTTGTAGGAACAGTTTTCCTTAAATTGCAAATTAGTTTCTTTTTAAAATTATTTTATTAAAAAACAAGTTCTGTTTAAAAAGTGAACCATTATCACCCTTTTCCTGCTATGTTTTTAATGCAAAAAGTGTCTTGTCTTCAAGAGTCAATGTGATTATTGCAAAAAAAAAAAGACAAAAGGGTTTTATAAAGTCAGAATAACAAGGAATTTAATCTAAGAAAAATATTTAGGAATATTTCATCATTGTTTAGAGTTGGGACCTGTATTCCAAGAGATAAATTAATCATACCTATCCTTTCCTAAATCTATGGTTTCATTTATTTTTCATATATTTAAAAAATCTTTTGAATATTGTTGAGACAATACTGTTTCCTATAAATCACAGCATTTATCTCTCATGTCAAGCATCCAGAATTTATATAAATAGTATATAAACATTAGTTCTATTATTAGACTAGTTAGTTACAATTATAATTATTAACATAATACATTAACTAATAATAATTAAATGGATTTTTAAAAGATGAAAAAAAATTCCTTCATTCAATACCAAAATGAAAGCAATGCTTTTAGATTGGATATCACCACTAAGAAGGCCATCTTCATTCTGACTGTCTACTGATTTCACTTGGCAGAGGGACCTAAGTAAGACTTTGGAAAAGAATCTCAAATTTCATAAATACTGTAGGTCTGTATGAGAAAAGTCTATATTTCTATTATCTTGGTCTCAGAATGTTGAAAAGACTTGAAAGATTAAAACCAGGACTTTGAATGTGCCTGGAATATAGGTGACTAGTTGCAATAACTAGTTAGATCCCATAGAGTTGGTCTCCTCCAGGTCCATCAACCAAACAATGTCAGTTGGCGGGACCGCGGGGGAGAGCCTTCTCTGTGGGAGCCCCATCTCTCTGGAACCAACTCCCCCCAGAGCTCAGGACTATCCCCACCCTACTGGCCTTCCATAAAGCCATGATGTTTAAATATATGTTTCTTTCCAGCAATACAACAGTGGTTTGCCATTGCCTTCTACCAGAACTGACTTTGACATCCCAGTCTGCACCAATAGAAAAGAATATTTGTAGCTCAGGGTTGAACTGTGGGATCCTTGGTGCTCTCTGCACTGTTTAAGGATATAGAAAACCACACACTGTTTAAGGGAAGATGGAATGTTTATATTAAAAAAATAAAACCTTTTATTTGAAAAAAAGGATATAGAAAACCTCAGCACTAATGAATTACCTAATTATCTGGTAATGAAATGTATGCAAGAAAACAACCAAGCACAAAGAGCCTGTCTGTCCTGGGATTTCCTGATAGTCTCCCAAGAATTAATACTTAACAAGACTAGTCCTGTATCACTTTTTTATATAACTGAAAACTGGACATATGCTACTACTTGCTGTAATAAGATTAAAGGTACAGAGATATAGTATATCTAGTATAGACTACATATTACTCACTAGGTGTTACGTATGGCTGTACGTGACCCGGATTTGCATAGCCGCCGCTGATTGGTCTGTCTAGCAACGGGAGAATTAAATGGCTGTCAGTGGCTAGCCGGCTACAGGGAAGCCCTTAAAAGCGGCTTCCCTGCAGCCTGCCGGCATTCTGTATTGCTTTCTGCTAGAGAGAAATAAATGGTGCTGAATTGTTCCTACGTCTCGCCTCTTCATTCCCGCACAATCTAACACTATCTTTCTCCCAACATTTGAAAATCTTAAAAATTCTCAATATTGTACCAAATCACACTTGATTCATTTATCTAGAACTGCTATGTATAATTTTCAACTGTTATTTCATTTTTTCCTGTCAAACAAATTATCTTAATAGTTGGATACATTGAAATTCCAGTGAGGACATGGTGATGTAGACATCAATGAAGGAGAGGGTACTGCATTACTGTTGAATTTAGCAGTCAGATGGTGGATCCTGGTCTATAAAATCTGTCCAGAGAAAGGAGAGATCATGAGATGGTCCAGACAACTGCTCCTCATGAGGAGACTGTAGGAACAGAGGTTTTTGCGATCAGTTTGAGAGTTGAACGTCTGGGAGTAAGGGATTCCAACAAAGCTCACAGTCATAATGTACCCTATATGGACCCAAAATTCATCCAAGCCTCAATTCTTAATCACTTTGAGAATTCCTTTTTTACTAATTTTCAAATATTAATAACTTTTGGAATAGCAAGTTTGATGACATTTACTGAGCAAATTTTCTTCCATCCTTAGTGAAACAAGTTTAAGGATGTGGAAAAAATATTGGAATAAACAACTCTTGTTTCTTTCTGTGGGTGCAGGGCCATTACTACCCCAACATGCCCATAGAGTTCCAATAATGTTCTGTATATATTGTTTACAAAGAATTTTTGCCATTCTAGCAATATGTAAACATGGCTACAACAAGTACAGAAAGAGTGAGCACACTATATGTTCATAAATACAGCTAGAAAGAGGCTTTTAAATGCAGAAGGAACTAAATTTCTTCCCATAGTAAGTGGGGTTGCAAATGGTCATACACATTCACATATCATGGTCTGAAAACATGGATGCTGGGGAGATGGTCAAATTTATTTTGTCTCCTTTTGTATAGAGCAGGAAGAAAGAACTTTTGTTTTTCCAGGATTGGTAGGAGTGTGGGATGGGGTATTGAGTGAAACCTATTCTTTCCACTCTTCTGTTGATCAATGAAGAGGAATGCTGTTCGATGCACTTGGTTTTCAGTGTTTTATTTATTATATTTATTTAATGGATTATTAATTGTAAGCTACCAATAGAAGAGAATATTTGTAGCTCAGGGTTGAATTATGGGGTCAAACCAAGTCTAAAAAAACAGCAGAGAATTCCTGGAAACCTGGAATTTAGATAAATTGGCCATCAACAGGCACATAAAGATAAACAATATCTACAGACCATCCAAAAGAGACAATTAAAAAAACAAAAAATAAACAAAAAGATCAAAAAGTCTCACCAGCAATCAACAGCCAGATGAGCAGAAATTAACACCAAGATTAACATTAGACCAAAAATCAAGAAGCAAGCAAATACCTCAATCAAGGAACTACCCAACAAGCCAACAGTAAACAACAACCCAATCAAGGAACCACCAAGACCACTCTCACCAACATGGACAGGGCAAGCCATTAGTGTATAAAACGATAGCAAACTCCACTCCCTACTAGCACTGATAATGTTACCTAGTTTGGTAATCAAACATCTGCAAGAAAACAACAATGCTCTGTGTATATCAAGAACCCCATAATTGTAAGCTGAGCAGAGTTGCTTTTCAAAGTAAGATGAATAAATAAATAAATAAATAATAGCGTGGCGTTATAATTTTCATAAATAAGTCTGCAAACATAACTAATACTCCCTCCTCCTCCTATTTTCCCCACAACAACAACAACAACCCAGTGAGGTGGTTTGGGCTGACAGAGAGAGCCTTGCCAAAAGTCACCCAACTGGCTTTTATTACTATGGCAGGTCTAGAACTCATGGTCTCATGATTTCTAACCTGGTGCCATAACCACTAACTGGCTCTTAGAAGCATTATCTTAGCAGGAAAACAAGTGTAGGTCAGTTTAAAACTGGGAATAGAAAAGTGGTGTGATATAAATCATCTGTATAACAAAATGCCATTTTTAGATGCATTATTAGAATAAAAAATGGTAGATCCACTAGTCAATGCCTCCCCAAAAAATGGTTCACAAAAGTGGGGAGATCTTTTGGTTCATTCTGATATAAATTAGAGTGGAACGCCCTACAGAATTGATTATCTTATGTGGGTATAGGAGTTTGACATATCATAGCCATGCAGGGCGCCATGACAGAGTAATAGTTCCTATAATATAATATTGTACAGTGATTTGCCACATTCATTTATGCCATCAGCACAGTTGCAATCCAGCCAAAATTAAGTGCATCTAATACCTCATTCTTTTCCATTACAACATTAAATTTTAATTGCAGTATTAAGTTCTCTAATGAAAAGCAATAGAATTTAAAAGTATATTGGATAATGTCCCAAACAAACTTATTTCATGATAGAGAAAAATTACTAAAAGCAAATTAGGTTGCCTTTATCTCAATTCATTTTAGATTTTTAAAAAAATATACTGTATTCAAAGAGGTAAAGTGAATGAGAAATGTGGGCAGATGAAGCAAAGTCAAAAGCAGCAGCAAAATAGAGGCTTAATTAATTTAATACTGAGATGCACAGTGCATATTATACTTTTATTAGCTGATTTATTTGATTTGATTTTGGTGCCACTTGCATGAAACTCGGATCAGAAGTCTAATAATAAGGAAATCATGTAGAAAAGCAGGGAACTTCAATAGAAAGATTGACAAATATTTTTGTCATGTCTATTTTACTTCTATCTAGATAATATGGTGTCTCACTTTTTATTATCTTTTAAGTGTCAATTATTACCATAAAAACAGATGGTCTAATCATGCTTTAGTATCTGCCTAGTGCTTTCAATTATGCAATTAAACATGTTTTTTTTTTAATCACTGAAATCTGACATAACATTAGTCATTCAAGAATTGCAGAAATGACATAAAAGATACTTTAAAACTCTAATAAGAGGAAGGGAGGTTTAATAAGGTTTTTTTTAATGTATTCACTACACAAGCTATTTTTCTGCCTTCTGTCTTTGAAGGAAAAGGATTCCTCTTGCAGATTTAAAGGAAAATAGGTCGGAGGCTCTTCAAGTCATCTATCTTTAAGACAAATCTGTTTAACTGGAATGACATCCATTTTATCATATGTACCATGATGACTGGTTCTTGCTGAACTTTTGCCCAGATTTGGAAGTTGAAGAGATGGCACTTTCAGTTTGAATGCCATTAAAATAAATATTTTTGCTGGCTAAAATGGGTATTGATTATGAATAGCAAGTCCTGTTAATTCCTACTGAGAATTTTATCAGAATTCTTCCAATTAGTCCATCATTTTGATGCCCTTATAAACATAATTTCTCCCTCCAAGCTTTTGTATGGAAATTTATATCTTGAGCAAAGTAACTATAGAACACTTGGCCAGATTGCTTAAAGGTCCTCTTTCTCACCCTTCTGTTGAAAAACAAAATCTTAATTCAAACACAATTGCTTTAAGGGCAGAGACCATTTAAACCACAGGTTCAATCCCTTGCTTAGTGAAGGGATCCAAATTATAGCACCTGGACCAGTGATTTACTGGACCTCCAGTAAAAGATAGACTACTGCAACCTTCAGTAATTATTGAAGGTTATCATTATCTAATTATTATCTAATTATTCTTAGTGTTAGGATTTTTTTTCTACTGAAATCTGATGGCTAATTTATTTGTTGCCCTTCTCTAAAATTTCTTTAATTTCTCTTATTCCTTTAAAAATGTAGTGTCCAAATCTAGATACAAAATCCAAGATCAGGTCTGATCAAAGCAGAATGAAGTAAAAATATTACTTCTTATCATTTAGAAATTATACTTCATATTAGAAAGCATACCTCTCTTGTTGCAACCTAAGATTACATTTGCCTTTATAGATACATCACACTGGTAAATCATGTGCAGTCTACAAATAATTATTATTCAAACTATTTTGAAGTAGTATCACCCATCTTGCATCCATATATTTGTTTCCTAAGTAAAAATCTTATTTGCCTTCATTCGTGAAAACCTTTCAATTCTTTGTGTTAAATTTCATTCTGTTGCTTTCAGCCAATTTCTCCAAGTTACCAAGTTTATTTTAAATTTTATTTCTGTCTTCTAACATATTAGGTTTATCATTCCAATGTGATTTAATGACTCTTTTGGTGATCTCCAGATACATGATATGTCCACAGATCTTAATTCAATATAATGCCAGATACTGGATTAGGAGCTGGAAGTCCAAGTTCTAGTCCTCCCATAGGTCAGTTTTGAGCCAGTTACTTTCTTTCAGGAAAAGGATTTGGAATAATAATAATTTATCATCATTGTCAGTTTCATATAGCACTCAGAACAAAGACTGCAGCTAGTCACAAAGCAACAAGGATCACAATACTGAGATTATATATTAAGCTTTCAAGTTGAAGCCAAAAAGAGAATGAATTCTAAAGTTGTTTATTTCAATCAAGATCAAAGTTAAAACATATTTTGTGCAAAATTAATATTGTTTTTACAAAAGAAAAGTGACATTAAAATTTATGACAATTAAAGCAAAAACAAAAATGGCAAGTGACATTTCCAATTTAAATACATACATTGCAACAGAAAATACCAAATCTTCCCACCCAATTCCTGAAAAGTAAAAGGTTTGCATTTTCAAATCTGTGATAGCCAGGGTATTTCTGAGAATATTACTTATTATATTATTGCAGATATTACTACTGCTATGTATTTTAATTTCTGCATTATTGTAATTGTTATAATTTTGACAAATATTGTTCATAACCCAGGGACACTTGGGGAGATGGGTGGCCATATAAATTAAATAAATAAATACATTTACACAATGCTCCATATAATGTGGGAGGAGGGGAAGTCTATTTCTTCTACCTGATTTCTTCAAAAATATGTTATCTTCAAAGGGTCTGTATAAGAAAGGGTGAGTGGAAATAAAGGGTGAGGGCTGGAGAAAAAAGAACGGAGGAGGAGGAGGAGGAGGAGCTAAACATAACAGCAAAAATATTGTAATTTATTGCTTTTGCCTTCTAGCCAAGGTCAGCCAAGGTCAGCTATGTAGAACACCCAAATGTCTAACTACAAACTGAAGATAAACAATAACCATAACCCTACCTTTAATTCTTTGTCAGAGAATAACTTTTGTTATTACCATTTTTAAAACTTCCAGACAGCTTTCTGGATTCCATCTAATATTTTGAAAACAAAAATGGTTGAGTACTTATCAAATATTTTAATTTTATTTAATTTTATTTTTTCCTGTATCAAACACTGCTACATTTTTGGGCATCTTTAAAATACTGTGGAAAAGATATAATACTGTATGGAACTTTTTCTTTTCAGTTCAATGATTACCAGTTGACTGGGCTTTCTTTAACATTTATGCCTTCACAATAAATGGCAGAAACTCTTTTGCTGTATAAAAAAGGAGAGGCCAAAAATTTGGACCTTTTCCCTATCTAGCTGATTATCTTCTGGCAAGCGTAATACTTCACATATTAATGCTTCCACAAGAGAACAAGCTAACCTTTCTCCTCTTGTCCTGGAATTCCTACAATGTGTAAATTGGATTAAAAGTGATATTTTAGGTACAAGATTTTGTTCTGAAGAATGTTATTAAATTTCATTAAATTAGTTATAGAGGTGTCAACAGACTTTGCACAGTTTTCAAACTGACCCACTCTATTCTCAGCAACACTCAATGCTATTTGCTCAGTTAATAATAATTTTTAATAACTTTTTACCTTTTCCTATCTGTAAATGGGGAGATACAGTATACAGATAAAACCTCCTTGGTAGAAGTTTTAATCACAAAAGAAGAAACTGTAAAACACTGTTCTGCTCAAAGTGTTAGACAGGGCACTGCAGCCTACATTCATAAGAAAGAAAGAGTTATCTGTAACCTATATCTAAAGGGGGCATCACCTTCATGATTGGTGCCCTCAAGCCCACTTTTATGTGCTATATCAAAAGATATGAAGGACCCACTTGGAAGCAGTGAGGATTTTTAGATTTTTTTAGATTTATTATTAGAGTTGGAAGGGACCTTGTAGGTCATCTAGTCCAACCCCCTGCTCAAGCAGGAGTTCCTACACCATTTGAGACAGATGGCAGTCCAGTCTCTCCTTGAAGGTCGCAAGTGTTGGGGCTCTCACGACCTCTGCTGACAAGCTGTTCCACTGGTTGATCGCTCTCACCGTCAGAAAGTTTCTCCTCACTTCCAGGTTGAATCTCTCCTTGGTCAGCTTCCATCCGTTATTCCTTGTTTGGCTTTCTGGTGCCATAGAGAACAGCCTGACCCCTCCTCTCTGTGGCATCCCCTCAAGTATTGGAACACTGCTATCATGTCACCCCTGGTCCTTCTCTTCGCTAGACTGGCCAAGCTCAGTTCCTGCAACTGCTCTTCGTATGTTTTATTTTCCAGACCCTTTATCATCCTGGTTGCTCTCTTCTGCACTTTCTCTAGAGTTTCAATGTCTTTTTTGTAGTGTGGTGACCAAAACTGGATGCAGTACTCTAGGTGTGGTCTGACCAAGGCTTTATAGAGTGGTACTAGTACCTCTCTGGTCCTTGATTGTATCCCTCTATTTATGCAGCTCAGGACTGCATTGGCCTTTTTGGCTGCTGCTGCACACTGCTGGCTCATATTTAGTTGGCTGTCTACCAGGACTCTGAGATCCCTCTCGCAATCGCTGCTATTGAGTGTGGTTTCACCCAGTTTGTATGTGTATTTTTGATTCTTCTTGCCTAGGTGCAGAATTTTACTTTTCTCTGTGTTAAATTTCATTTTATTGGTTTGGGCCCAGTGTTCGAGTCTGTCGAGGTCCCTCTGGATTTTGAGTCTGTCCTCTGGGGTGTTTGCTACTCCCGCCAGTTTGGTGTCATCTGCAAATTTGGTTAGTTCTCCTGCTATTCCCTCATCTAGGTCATTTATAAAGATATTGAAGAGTACTGGGCCTAGGACGGAACCTTGTGGTACTCCACTGCTTACTTCTCTCCATGTGGACTTAGAGCCATTGAGGACTACTCGCTGGGTACGGTTGGTCAGCCAATTGTTAATCCATCTGGTGGTGTAGCTGTCTATCCCGCTTTTTTCTAGTTTATGAAGGAGTAGGTTGTGGTCTACTTTGTCAAATGCTTTGCTAAAGTCCAGGTATATTATGTCTACTGCATTACGCTGGTCTACTAATTTGGTCACAGTGTTGAAGAATGAAATGAGGTTGGTTTGGCATGACTTGTTCTTAACAAATCCGTGTTGGCTGTTGGTTATTACTTGGTTTGTTTTTAGATGATGGGAGATCTGGTTTTTAATTATTTTTTCCAGTATTTTCCCAGGTATTGATGTTAGGCTGATTGGTCTGTAGTTTCCTGGGTCTGTTTTTTTACCTTTTTTGTAGATGGGGACCACGTCAGCTCTTTTCCAGTCCTCAGGTAGTTCCCCTGTGTTCCAGGATTTTTGGAAGATGTGGTGCAGTGGTTCTGAAATCACTTCTGCTAGTTCTTTTAGGACTCTGGTATGTAATCCGTCTGGTCCTGGTGCTTTGTATTCATTAAGTTCAGATAGGTGATCAGATAGGATCCTTCAGAGTGGTGGAAAGAGTAAAGCAGGGGCAACACAATGAGTAAATAAAGAACTGCAATAATTGACATTGGAAAAAGAGAGAAGGATCCAGACAAGGAGAAGGCAAGAACAAAGAGAATGACAAAGTGCAGGGAACCATGAAAGAACAAAGATGAGGAAGCAGGAAAAATAATAACAAAATATCAGTCAAAGAGAAACCACTTGGAAAGATGAGCAAAAATAGTGCATGTTTTTATGTAATTTGCTTGTGTTGATTTGTACCTCCATCCCCATGGATGCTCAGGGATAGCTACTGTATGAATCAATCCTGATAATATCAACGAAGGCTATAGCAAATAGCTACATTGGCAACACAATATTTGGAACAAGTTACCAACAAAACTTCAAAGAAAGACACTTTAGAAGAGCTATAGGATGAGGATTTATCACACAAGATATTTCAAGCAATGAAGTTCTCTCAGAATCTTGGAAATGTTTGGTATCAATTTTAAATAAACCTATATTTCTGTATTGCTTAAGAATAGAAATAGCTGTATATTCAAAATAAGTGTGCATGTACACTAAATAAAATCAAGGTGGGATTATCTTGAGTTTCTTTCTTACCCTGTTCCCTTTCCAGGGCTGTTATCAATTTTTTTGAAGAATTCCTTAGAAGAGAAGAGAAGAGAAGAGAAGAGAAGAGAAGAGAAGAGAAGAGAAGAGAAGAGAAGAGAAGAGAAGAGAAGAGTTGGAAGGAACCTTGGAGGTCTTCTAGTCCAACCCCCTGCTTAGGCAGGAAACCCTACACTGCTTCAGACAAATGGTTATCCAACATCTTCTTAAAAACTACCAGTGTTGAAGCATTCACAACTTCTGGAGGCAACTTCAGAAGTGGAACTTCTTGTTCCACTGATTAATTGTTCTAACTGTCAGGAAATTTCTAACTGTCAGGAAATGTCTCCTTAGTTCTAAGTTGCTTCTCTCCTTGATTAGTTTCTA
Source organism: Diadophis punctatus similis (assembly GCA_023053685.1). NCBI lineage: Eukaryota > Metazoa > Chordata > Lepidosauria > Squamata > Dipsadidae > Diadophis > Diadophis punctatus. The sequence goes on along the minus strand of JALIGW010000001.1, from coordinate 272,412,747 downwards.
CCCATTGCTTCTTATTCAAAGCTATTTCTATATTCCACTATAGAACACAGTGAAGAACAGTGTATTATTCTGTAAAACATTTATTGTAGCAAATATTCACTGCTATACAGTAACAATGTCGGTTATTGCAGATAAAAACATGTAGATCATGACTGTTGCAAAGTTTCTAGAAATAATTGTATATACAACACTACCTCAAATTTGTAGAATCATAGAATTTTAAAAAATCAGCACAGACTTCCTTTAAGGAAACAAATCAGCTGATGTTTGGACATAACAAACTCACATACATAAATCATTTTTTTAATCATAATATGAGTGTTTCTTTTAAATCCATAAAACAGTGTTTCTCAAACTTTGTTTAATTACAGACCCATTTGGAAAATGCAGCAGCCCCCTATTAAAGATAAAATATCTTCCCTAGAAATTTTTATATTTAGGAGCCTGAGAATTCAGTGAATAAGATGATTAAAGTTCCATTTTTACACCTTCTTGTCCTTTATGCCTTTTTAAACTAATTTTTGTTCCAAAAACTTTAATTCATTGAATGTTCTTCAATAGAAATCTCTAGAGGCAGGAGAGTCTGCAGCCATATGGCATCCCATTTTGTTAAATCAAATCAGAACAATTATTTATGGTCCCAGACCAATCAATCCCATTTTTAGATATTCACTTTGGTATTTCCTACTTGGTCTTTTCTTTGGGGGTTAATTATTTAAGATCACAGTTCCACTTAGCATAGCACATGTGGACTCACAGTCGGCAACTACATTTGTAATCTGTTCTCTATTGCCAGCTTTCTGAATTTTAATACCAACTTTGTATTATCATTTTTATGCTTCAGTGAAATAGGTTCCAGAAATTCATCTGCTTTCACGAGCCATTTTCTGGAAGTGAATGGCTAAGTGGAAGGGCTAAATTGTGAAAAGTCCCTGAATTGGCCATGAATGTAGGGAGGCTGTGATGTTGGACCCATACAGAATTGTTTGAGAATCAGTGCAATGAACCCATGTGTCAATCAAAACAACGTATCTGTTTGCTTTAGTCTTTTTAAAAGATAGAAAAATAGGGCTTGCGTTCTGCAAGAAGTGTGGCAACATTTTCTTCAGTACAATCATTTCTTATACTGTGCAAACAAGCACATACAAATTTGCTATATCTCAAATATTTACTTTCAAAATTTTGTTGAAATCTACTGTATTGTGAAATAAAATGTAATATGATTCTCTTTTATGTTAGCAAATTTAGACGTAAAAATTATATCATTTGATATTAGCCTCATAACAAAACTAAGTGAAAAGTATTTGTTCAAGCTTCTTAACATTAGAAACTTGAACATACATTGCTGGTAGATTCCATGGGAAAGCTTTACTACTAATTCAGTCACATACTGCAGATAAAGGCAGGAAAATTGTTGTTTTGTCTTGGCAAAGCAGAATGATAGTAATTGTTTTGTTTTCTCAGTGGCATTTCCAGCCATACTTACTAATGCAACTTCTGCAGCATTACTCTATGGCATAGTAACCCCAGAAAAGCTACCACCTCAGATTTTAGAAAGCTGCTTCTAATGAGATTACTGCTATCTGCTAACTGTTGCCCCCCTAAATTGGGTTCCACTATAATTCACATAATGAAGGGACGCGGTGGGTCAGTGACTAAGATGCTGAGCTTGTCGATCAGAAGGTTGGCAGTTCAGCGGTTCGAATCCCTAGTGCCGCGTAACGGAGTTAGCTCCCGTTATTTGTCCCAGGTTCTGCCAACCTAGCAGTTTGAAAGCACGTAAAAATGCAAATTAGAAAAATAGGGACCACTTTGGTGGGAAGGTAACAGCGCTCCATATGCCTTCAGCGTTTAGTCATGCCGGCCACATGACCACGGAGACATGTTCGGACAGCGCTGGCTCTTCGGCTTAGAAATGGAGATGAGCACCGCCCCTAGAGCCGGAAACGACTAGCACGCATGTGCTGGGGAACCTTTACCTTTACCTTATAATTCACAGAATTTTCCATTTCTGAGTGGGAAGAAGAATAACTTTCTTAATAGTTCTTAATTCCAATCACTGCATATTCTTAAAATGCTATTTTAAAAAAACCTTGAAGACGGCTCATTAATTGTCATAAGTCAAGGACTACCTGTATGTAAAATCACAAGACAGAACATTGTTTCTGAGAGCCACAAAGAGGCCGCTAAGGGTCTACATAAGGTCATTATGACATGTTCCCTATCTTCGATTTCTGACTTGTTACATTGTGTGAATTGAGCTAATTGTGGTGTACTCTATATTAAACTCTTCTTTAGAAATGATGGAGTGCAATATGTGAACCTTGGTTCATTCTCTCTCTTTCTGTCCCTTCCTCTCATACCTCTGCTCAGTGTGAAAGGAACTCTAGCCACTGGCCTTCCTTCCAAGCCTATTGGCTATATGTAGGATTCATTCTTTTGGCTTTATATTATATGAAACAGCTCTGAACTTCAATTTTTGGCAGACCTTTTCTATTGGAGACTTGGCAAGAGTCTATTTCTATTTCAGTTCTTTTCTAATACCCATAAGTGACTTTGATTTGCAAATTATTTAATCTTTCCTTTTTCTTTTTTCTTCTTTCACCCATAAAAAGAAACACAGAGGATAATGCAATGAAAAATCTCAGTGTATATCTATTCTATCTTCATTTAAGCCATTCTCAAGAAATTTAAAGGAATAGTAGATGAATGCTAATGGAGAGGTGAATACCTTCCAAAGTTCTCAACTTCCTTTGGAAAGGGAAAAATAGATATTAATGAATGTGAGAGAAAGGAATCTCTTCTTAGAAACATCATTCAACTGGGAGCTTTTTGATACTTTTCAATATTTCAGAAACTATTCCAAAGAAAGAAAATGCTTTGCTTTTGAAACCAGGGATGTTAGAGATACACAGCTAAAGGGTATTTGAATATTTCATGCCATTTACAATGCTCCAGTCCTGGAAAAACATATCAAATGATCTAAGTCTTATAGAGAGTTTTAGAAGTAAAGAGGGGAAACAATTAGTGATGAATTTTATGCAGACTGAAAAAAACACAGAGAATAAGAGAAAAGAAGAAAATGGCCAAATTTATGCTTATATCTCTCCAGATGGTAGGAGTGTTTTTTTTTAAAAGAAGTTTAAGGGAAAAATAGGGTTACTGCTTCAACAATAATTATATCCTTTCCTCACCTACATTACCTGTGATACCCTGTTTTCTTGGGTATTCTTTTGTAATATTATAAAAGTGAGTGTTTTATTTGTTTTGTTTTCACTTCACAAAGATGTTCACTGACCTCTTGATAAAGTGCTGTGGTTCAGGTTCAACTAATACACATCTTTATTTCTGTTTTTCAAAAAAAATACAGCATGCCCTTGTTACAATACATGCAAATTTTTAACTTGTGTGCGTAGGTGTGTTTCACATTATGGTTGTTTTTGTTGCATTAAATTTATTTCTACAAAGGTCAGGATTCTCCTGAATATGGAGAACAGATAGGCCTTGATTTACAACCATATTGGAGCCTGATCATTATAGCTTATGTTATAATGGTCGTTAAACGAAGCACTCACACGATCACCTTATTTAATGAGCCCCATCCCTGCTGTCTTAACATGCAAGCCTTTAAGCAGAGTATATAGTGCCTCAGAGGTGGGGGAGGCCCTGGGAGCACAAGCACAGGCCTAGGCCCGCACGGCAGCACCTCCCCAGCTCACACATGGCCTGTTCAGGGGATTGTGTTGGGAAAGGAGTGAAGGCTATTCTGCCCCTCAGCCTTCCTGCAGGCTGCGTGTCACCATCCCAGAAGAAGGCACCTTCCCAGAGCAGACTCATTTCATTGTGGCCACTCCCAAGTTGTCGCCTGCTTCCAGTACAGAGTCCCAAAAATGCTTTTTTGAAAAAAAAACTGGACTTTTTTGTGGTTTTTTTCTTTAAAAACATTAAAAAAGAAAAAAGAAATACCAGTTGACATTTTGGAAAAAGCACCTTCAGGACAACCATGACCTGGATGATTGAGAATCTCCATAGACTTACAGGACAAAACCACACAGCCTGCACTTTGTTGAAAGCCTGTATGGCGCCACTGTTCCCTCTAAGCTGTGCGGCCGCGCGGCCACGCACGTAACGAGAGAATGTTGTGCAGAAGTTTCTAACTTCCGCATGGCATTTTCTAATGGAAGAGGCTGCGCGCCTGCGTGGCCGCGCACATGAAAAGTGAACGCCACGTGGCAGTTTCTAACTGCCGCGTGCCGTTTTCTGTTGTTACAGGGAACATTGTATGGCGCAGTGGCTTTTTCTAGAAGGAGATCTACAGGAAAAGGTAAGTGAAAGGGGGTAGGGAAGATGGTATGAGTCCCAGTGGGATCAGAATCAGTCCCAAGGCCTGTGGGGACCCAGTAGGGTAGGATGGGGGCGGTGTAGATAGGCAGGGGTTGCTGCAGCATCCCTGCACTCAATCTTAAGGGCAGGCAGATTGCCAAGTGCTCACATTTTGTTCACATTACTGTGGGGCACTGCAGTGGCTGTAATTTTGAAACCAGATTGTAAATAGCTTTTGGGTGGTTGGTTGTAAGTGATTGGTTATAAATCAAGGAGTCCTGCACCTGCTTATTTTTCAGTAGTCTTGTTTTGAATCCAATTCTATTGGCCTCACCACGCATGCTTACTTTAGAACACTTCACCCTCAGTGTCTCTTGCTCTCTTATTTAGTTCTCCTAAAATATCAGTCACCTTAATATATGCTTTACTATATATGCTTTACTATAATATCTATAATTTATCTTACATGCCAAAAGACCCAATGTGGTTCAAAACAGAATGTATAAACATAATGTTCTAAAATGGTAGTTAAGAAATTAAAACATAATTTTAAAAAGAGCAATCAAGATTGTCCTCCACAATACTTGCTTAAATCTCTCTTTTATATCCTCTGATATCCTTCTGTCTACACTAGATTGACACTTTCAGTTGAATAAACATAATTTAGCTTATGTTTTATATTTTAAAAAATAGACTTTGTAGAATGAGTGCCTGTTAGTTTATAATAGCCAATAATCAGAAGGCAGCATTTTCTTGAATGAATAAATATTATTAAAGGCATAATTTTTCATGAACTGTACAGTATTTCATCAAATGCATGGGGTGGTTACATTGATATATAACTTTAAAAGGAGGTGAGACAAACAAAGGATTGGGTGGTTGCTTATCCAGATGTAGATTACTTGGAGATACATTCCAAGTACTTCATCAATTAGTGATTGTAATTTATTAAAAACTAATTGTGTTTGCTAACGTCTTCTAATAGCCTGAAGCTTATTGATGTATACAAGTTTGGCAGTCTCTTGCTCTATAAAGCTGATATAGTTTTGTTGTTCTAAAACAGTTACTCTGAGATCTTTAATTGAGTATCCTGGGAGATTGAAATACTGTGGTACGGTTTTATCCTTGTATGGAATCCCAAAGTTATATTTTATCCATTAATTATTTTATTGAAAGTCAATCCTGTTTACTAACATAGAATCCAGAGATTGCTGGCAGAGGAAGATATGTATCACATTAGAGGAAGTATATTTGAAGGTGCCTCTAATCTGGTATATGTAGAGCCTGTGATGGTATTGTTAGTGTAAATGTGGGAGCAAAATCACCCTTGTGCAGAATTCCACTTAGTACCCTCTGCTACAAAATACATTTTAAAAAAATATTCAAAATATTTTGTCTCCTTTTTCTTAGGTAACATCTTTCAATGTAATTGTGCCATGTGGTAACTGTGGTGCACAGCTTTTGATATATTTTTTTAAATTTGCCATGAGTATCATCCTCCCCTCCTGCAGCACCTTTGTATGATACACAATTTGCACACTGTATTTTAGTCGCCCTGGGCAAAACAGACATCTGGATTTGTTATAGGATTTGGCATCATTGCTCTGGTGTTTCTTATACTTGAGAATATGTTTCAGATTGAGTGGTTGTCTGTTTGCAAAGATAGGTCTGCCTAGGAAAATGTAGTATCATTGTCCAGTATGGGTTTCTAGCTTATTAATAACATATTGGAATGACTGAGCTGTGAATGTAGGTGAGAACCAGCAGTTTTTTCTTTTGTTCTGTTTTTGGGCTCTGTCTTTTAATTCCTCCCCCCTCAGAATTGATTTGGTTATGTTGATTTGCCTATTGATTTTATTGAGTGGATAGTACGGTCTCCTAAATGCGTGGTTTAATTGTATCAGATAACCACTGTCAAGTGAGTCAACTGAACAAATGCAGTTCAGAAGTGGGTTCCTCCCGGTTCGGACTGGTTTTCCCAAACCGGTAGCGACCCACTGGTGACGTCACGATGATGTCACTGAACTGGATCGGTCGGCGCCACCATCTTTTAAAAAAATTTTTTTAATTTTTTTCAATTTAAAAAAAACATTATTTTTTCTTCTGCGCATGAGCAGAAGCCGAGTTTCCGGCACTGCGCATGTGTCACCATTTTGTTTTCAGCTTTTTTTTCTTTTGAATTTTTTCGGGTATTTTTGCATTGCGTGTGTGCACGTGCGTGAAGTGCGCGCATGGCCACGAGGTGCGGCGACGCGGCGTGGGAGGAAGCGAACCGGTAGCGAGGTAATTTGGAACCCACCCCTGGTGCAGTTGTAACATAAAGGCTGGCTCTAGATTGGGTGGTGTGTTCCTGATGGAAGCTTGAAACATATAGATATACATGGCGATCTGTGGGTGATTATGTAAATCTAGCTTCTCAGTAGAAACCTCACTCCCCAGCTGATTCTTGCTTCTGTACTTTCTTAATTCTGCCTTGCCATATATGGTATTTGTTTGTCTTTTGCTATTATCTAAGGGGTAGTACATTTCACATTGCTCTTCCTTTGAAGCATTAAATAGATGTAATCCACAAATCCATAATAAACTATCAACATTAATATTTTCCATTTTTTAACTTGGGATTTTTCTGACACAATAAATTTCTATCTATACCAGGGGTGTCCAATCTTGGCATCTTTAAGACTTGTGGACTTCAACTCCCAAAATTCCCCAGCCAGCTATGCTATGGTATTCTGGGTGGGGAATTCTGGGAATTCAAGCCCACAAGTCTTAAAGTTGCCAAGATTAGACACCCCTGATCTACACCAAGAGTGGACTTTCAAATAGTCAGGATTCACACTTAAAATGTTCTAGGTGGTTAATAGCTATAATGCTTTGGAAGGTGATGGAAACTAGCCCTTGTTTTTGGCTTCTGTGCATGCGCAGAAGCTGAGCTTTTGGTACTGTGCATGCGCGTGCGCTGCAAAGCGCACCCGTGCACTGTGGCCACATGGCGCACAATTCACGTGTAGCCACACTGCGCACAATGTGCACGCAGCCACGCCAGCGGCGAGGTAAGTTAGAACCCACCCCTGAACGGCACTGAAAAAAATGATTCCTCACACTTACAACCACTGTAGAGTCTCTGAGGTCAAGTGATCAAAATTTGGGCACTTGGCAACCAACATGCATTTATGACAATCGCAGTGTCCCAGGGTCACGTGATTGCCATTTGTGATGTTCCCGGTTGGCTTCTGCCAAAACAAAGAAACAAACAATTTACAGTACAGTGAACCCTCGTTTTTCGCGGGGGTCACGTTCCAAATAGAACCCGTGATAGGCGAAATCCTTGAAGTAGTAACCTTTATTTTTTTTACAATTATTATACAATGAAATACTCCATAATACATTGAAACCAAAGAACAAAACCTTTTTACAGGCCCAAGCATTTGTTTAACAAATAAAAGTACTGTATAAACGTTTTTTTTACAAATAACTACTGTACTGTAAAATAATAATTTTAATCATCAATACGAACTGAAGGCTTCAAATTGCGGAGATCAGCACCGCCCCACCACGACCTGAGTCATTGGATTAGAACGGGAGAAAATGAAAAATGATTATGAAAAAAAATACAAAGTACAGTAGGACAAATAGTGACTCACGTGTATTTCACTGCTCTTGGCAAGCTGTTTTACGTACGTGTATAAACCGCAACGTTATTGACACACAATTAGAGAAGAAGTGGAGAGACTGTTTAGCCAATCAGAATGCAGAACACAATGCACGATGCAAATCCGTGAAGCAGCAAGACCGTGAAAGATGAACCGCGATATAGCGAGGGTTCACTGTATAACTGCATGTTTCCCATCTCAAGCTGGTAGAAAAATATATCATCATTCTTCCCAAAATCTTTCCCTTCCCTTCCCTCATCTACTGCTGCTCTTATAGTTTGACCACACATGCTGTTGCCCAGAAAATCCCTAAGTCTTGGATTTCACCCACTCAAAACCCCACCTTTAATGTCTGCCTGGAACAGCAGCATTTCAGCCTCATCCAAAACAGCCTTCTTTCATTCCATGTATAAACCAGATGTCCAAAATACATATTTAGAGATTGTTTGCACAGAGTTTGCCAGACATCCAGTAAAAGGAGGATATGTCCTCCTTTATGTCCTCATGTCCTCCATCCAACAGGCATTGTCTTAAAATCAAATATTGTCCAGCTTTTTGAATACCTCATTTTATTTTGGTGGTTTCAGGGACGGTTTTCATGACAGTAATCATTCAAACTTTCATGTCTTGCAACCTTATAAATTCTTTGCTTCTTTATTTTCTTTGACAGATTCAACAGCCTAGATTTAGATCATTCATTCATTTCCTGATTCCAGCAAATCAGCTTCAATCCATCCACTTCAAATCTATGATAATCGTAGTCTGTAAATCACATAACTTGTCATGTTAGCAAGACATCCCCAATAAAGGAGTGGATCTGCGGGTGGAGACCACAGACCACTTCTCAGTTCCTATGCTTTCTGGCTGATGGTTTGGTCACTTTTGAATGCTGGCAGTGCTTCCACTCTAGTGGTAGCATGAGACGGAGTCTACAACCCACACAAGTGGCACAGGTAGTGCACAGGTAGTGCAGCTCATCCAGGATGGCACATCAATGCGAGCTGTGGCAAGAAGGTTTGCTGTGTCTGTCAGCGTAGTGTCCAGAGCATGGAGGCACTACCAGGAGACAGGTCAGTACATCAGGAGACGTGGAGGAGGCCGTAGGAGGGCAACAACCCAGCATCAGGACCGCTACCTCCGCCTTTGTGCAAGGAGGGACAGGAGGAACACCGCCAGAGCCCTGCAAAATGACCTCCAGCGGGCCACAAATGTGCATGTGTCTGCTCAAACGGTCAGAAACAGACTCCATGAGGGTGGTATGAGGGCCCGACGTCCACAGGTGGGGGTTGTGCTGACAGCCCAACACCATGCAGGACGTTTGGCATTTGCCAGAGAACACCAAGATTGGCAACTTCGCCACTGGCGCCCTGTGCTCTTCACAGATGAAAGCAGGTTCACACTGAGCACATGTGACAGAAGTGACAGGGAGACTGGAGACGCCGTGGAGAACGTTCTGCTGCCTGCAACATCCTCCAGCATGACTGGTTTGGCAGTGGGTCAGTAATGGTGTGGGGTGGCATTTCTTTAGGGGGGCGCACAGCCCTCCATGTGTCAGAGGTAGCCTGACTGCCATTAGATACCGAGATGAGATCCTCAGACCCCTTTTGAGACCATATGCTGGTGCGGTTGGCCCTGGGTTCCTCCTAATGCAAGACAATGCTAGACCTCATGTGGCTGGAGTGTGTCAGCAGTTCCTGCAAGATGAAGGCATTGATGCTATGGACTGGCCCGCCCGTTCCCCAGACCTGAATCCAATTGAGCACATCTGGGACATCATGTCTTGCTCCATCCACCAATGCCATGTTGCACCACAGACTGTCCAGGAGTTGGGGGTTGCTTTAATCCAGGTGCGGGAGGAGATCCCTCAGGAGACCATCTGCCACCTCATCAGGAGCATGCCCAGACGTTGTAGAGAGGTCATACAGGCACGTGGAGGCCACACACACTACTGAGCCTCATTTTGACTTACATCAACGTTGGATCAGCCTGTAGTGTTTTTTTCCACTTTAATTTTGAGTGTAACTCCAAATCCAGACCTCCATGGGTTGCTGCATTTGATTTCCATTGCTAATTTTTGTGTGTTTTTGTTGTCAGCACATTCAACTATGTAATGAACAAAGTAATTGATACGAATATTTCATTCATTCAGATCTAGGATGTCTTATTTTTGTGTTCCCTTTATTTTTTTGAGCAGTGTATGTATGTTCATGAAAATAAAGATCTGCTGGAAAAATACTGTGATTGAAAAGTCTTTCTGATGCTGGAAAAAGTAATTTTTTACACATATAGGTCTAGGTACTCCCCCCCCCCCCAGTTTTGCACCATAATTTTTGTCATGGATGCCATGGAGGTTTAACTGTTAATGTACCCTCTTTTCTTCTCACTTGTCTTTCTTTTCAATTTTCCATGTCCTCTTTTGCCTATTCAGATACCTAGTAATCCTATTCAGGCATAGACCACCTAAAATGAAATGTTCCAATGCACTAAATGATTTGCACATCTCTATTAGTCAGCCATCTGGTCAGGAGACTTGAATGTGGATTCCTTCGTTGACCAGGGTATTAGACCCAATGGTCTAAATGATTCCTTTCAATTCTATGATTCTATTCAATAAACCACAATGTAGCATATAGTGTGAATATATCTTTAGTCTTTTCTGGGTCGACTTTGCAAGCTTATTCTTTAGTTTTCCATAAAGTACACTGTTCTAAAAACAAAACATGCTCCTTTATTAAAGGCATTGATCTGAGAAATCCACATGGGTTTTTCATGGGAAATAAGCAGCAGTGGTCAGTAGCTCTTCTCAAAAACACAGAAAGGTCTATAGTCCTGTCTACAATACTGAATCTTGTCTGAACTCCGGCCTCTGTCTCTAATAATATAACACTAAACTGGAAGCCTGACCTATTCTCACAAGTTGTAAACAGTACAACGTCGATATCAGTTTGACAATTGTACTGCAAGAACACTCATGCCAAAAGATTTTGGTTTGAAACATGCTGAGCTGAATATTTTCTCCTTCATGCAGCTGATAGTTTTGTCCCTTCCTTTCCCTGTAATTGGTATCTTCCTTTTGGCTGTTTTTTTTAAGTTTCATAAACAGCAGATAAGGCAGCAAACCTATTTTAGGGCTATTCTGGTTCAGCTAGCAGGTTAAATGAACATGATTGAATGCTCCTGTGTTTAACCCAAAAAAGAATTCCTGCCACCACAGAGAGAGAGCTAGATTCAGATCTAGTCTTATTTCTGATTGTTTTTTTCTACATGTGAGATCAGCATTTCATAATGTGAAAAGTCTCATTCAGTCTGAATTGTACAATCCAGACACAAAGTTACTACTTTTGAACAGATAATCTTATCTGTTCAGCTATCCAATCATAATGATCTACACAGGAAAATTATTTTCCCAAAACACAGTAAACCACAAGAGTCTACTTCTGTAAAGTTCTTGGATCCATTTGAGAAGCTATATTACTTTAGAAAGCACTTATATCAATGACTTATATTGTAATTAGAGCTCAAATAATGTAAATGACACTCATTCACAAGGCTGACTAAAGTTTAATGGAACTATTACTGTGGTTCAGAGCTCCACAATCAGGCTGTGAGTTTGTAGAATAATTTGCAGGAGAACCAAGTAATTTACTGCTGGAGTGGGGACAATTATGCCATTCCATTGACACTGTGGTGAATGGTACATTCATGATATTCTCAATTCCCTTTCTCAATGCTTCTATTTGCATAAAACCATTCATGTGCCTTTGTGGAAAATATACAAAAGGGTGCAAATCCTATCCCCACTCATTTCATCCTACCTCTCGCCCAAACCAGACACAAATATATTTTTAAGGCAATAAAGAATATTTGCATATATGGAAACATCAACAACAATCCAATAAAATGTACAAAAGTATGACTGGTTCCCTAAACACATTTTTGGCATTTAGGCTGATTTCTGTTTATATCAGTAAATTAGCAAAAGAGTCTGCACTGCAGTGCATGCTCGCTTTATCAGACACTTTCCAGTGACATAATCTTTTGTAATTTTCAATAGCTTCTTTGATCATGAGTACAGCAGTAAAGTAAGTTTGATCAATAGCATCATGATGCAGCCAGCTGCAGTTCTACCTGATACACAATTGTAGACACAGAATGTGTCACGTACTTTCTTCCAAGCAATAAACAAAATTGGCTAGGTGTTTCCTACTGATTGGTTTACCTTTCTCCTGCAAAAGACACACATACACACACACAAAAACAAACAAACAAACAAACAAAGTCAGATCCTGTGTACATTTTAAGACTGATTAGGGGACTGGAATACTAGAAGACCTCCAAGGTCCCTTCCAACTCTGTTGTTGTTGTTGTTGTTGTTGTTGTTGTTGTTGTTGTTGTTGTTGTTATTATTATTATTATTATTATTATTATTATTATTATTATTATTATTATTATTATTATTATTTCTTCAAGAGCAAAGAATGATAAAGTTTTATTATAAACAGAGTTGGATTAAATAACATTTATGTAGCAGATCTGATTGTTTTCAATACATATAGAGAGAATCAAGCTACAGTTGCACCACGAAATGCTCATAAATCCTTTCACAAAATTTATAGGAATTTATTCCTATATTATTATTATTATTATTATTATTATTATTATTATTATTATTATTATTATTATTATTATTATTATTATTATTATTATTATTATTATTATTATTATTATTATTATTATTATTATTATTATTATTATTTGGTCTTCCAGAAACTGCAGCACTACTATTTATCTGCCTGGCTCAGGGTGTTGGAATTGAAATTCAGCAACAAATGGAAAGCTATGCAGTAGTCCACCCATCCATGATCTAAAAATAGGCTGCAAACCAAGCAGTCCAATCAAGAAACCTGCTATGGGGCTCTAGCCCCTGATTCAATGTCAGTTATATCACAATATATTTGATGATGACATTGCAATTTTCTTATACAAGCTGCAACTTGTAGGCTGCTGTGTTGCACAGCTGCATAATCCCATCTTGTCCTTGGCATCCTAGTTAGGCAGGTATTCCTAACTACTAAAATCAATTCAGATGAAAATTCAACTTTCTACAAAATGGGTAAGAAATCAACTCAGTTTGATCTAGTAAGATTTTTTTTAAGTGAAAAATATTTACCAATTGCTTCAAAATGTAAATTATGTGCACAAAACATTGATTTTCAATGCTATAAGTGGGTGTCTGTGGTATCTGTTCTACTTGTTCCTAACCTTTGTTTATGGTGGAGGAATGGAAAGTAGAGAGAATATCTAACAGAACAGAACAGAATAACAGAGTTGGAAGGGATCTTGGAGGTCTTTTAGGCCAACCCCTTGCTCAGGCAGGAAACCAGTGGTGGGTTCTAAATTAGATCGCCACCGGTTTGCGCGTGCACTCACGCGCACACACGACACTTCTGCGCATGCGCAGAAACATCCCAGGTGGGTGGGCGGAGCCTCCTGCCGCCACCGCTACTGGTTTTAAGAACCGGTCTGAACCGGGAGCAACCCACCGCTGCAGGAAACCCTATATCATTTCAGACAAATGATTGTCTAATCTCTTCTTAAAAACTTCCAGAAAGTTTCTAGATGCTTGAGCTGCTTATTGCTTAGCAGAACTAGGCAAGTTTGCATTTATCTCTCATTATTTTAATTAATTATAGCAGGCAATGAAAACACCAAATCTTTAAATTTTTAAAAAGACAAACAGATTTTTCTAGTCTCATTCACTAGAACCATTCACTATTGAAAGTCAAAGAAAAGCATTTAATAATGACATCCCACATTGATTATATTCTCAGTCCCTATTATTTATTTGTTTGTTTGTTTGTTTGTTTGTTTGTTTGTTTGTTTTATTCATCAAATTTATGTAGCCACCCATTCCATAGAAAGCATGTAGTATGGTAGTTGTAAAAACAGAAAATCTTAAAGGTATTATTTTCATTATGGAAAGTCTATGTTAGTGACTACGTAACTCAATTTTTGACTTCAAAATTTTTGACTATGTAACATCAATTTTTCGCAAGCTGCACTTGCTGACTATTGGTCTCCGGTCACAATTCAAGGTGTTGGTCATCACCTTTAAAGCCCTACATGGCTTAGGACCAGGCTATCTTCGGGACCGCCTACTACCACATACCTCCCAGCGACCGTTCAGATCCCACAGGGTTGGGCTTCTCCGGGTCCTGTCAACTAAGCAATGTTGGCTGGCGGGGCCATAGGAGAGAGCTTTCTCTGTGGCTGCCCTAGCTCTTTGGAACCAGCTACCGCCGGAGATCTGTACCATCCCCACCTTGTTGGCCTTCCGGAAAGCCATTAAGATCTGGCTCTTCTGGCAGGCCTGGTGGTAGCGACCCCATGGAATGGATTAAAGTGGTCGCCCTTTGAATGTTGTGAATAGTTGAATTATTTTAAAATTTTAAATGTATTTTTAAACTTATTTCTTGGATATTTTTTATTCTGACTTGTTTATGCTTGCTGTAAGCCGCCCAGAGTCCTTCGGGAGTTGGGCGGCATAGAAGTGTGAACAAACAAACAAACAAACAAACAAACAAACAAATAAATAAATAGTGATCTATTAAGAAACAAGCTAGGGCTATCTTTTGAAAAATCAGTGAAGCAAGAAGAGAGGGGGAAAAGCAGGGCCAGATAAAATTTACATTTAAATTTTAAATACTTAAATCTACTTTCAGTATCCTCTAGGCATGTACATGTACATCCAGAAGAAGTCAGAAGGGTCCTGAATAGCAATAGCGAGACTTCAAACTGCTGTGGCTGCCTTGTAGTCTCGAAGAAGAAAGCCAGACGAGCTTCATTCACTGAATGATCTGCACAGGCATAATAATTCTTCCCATCAATGTCATTGTTTTCACCTTCCGTTACATTAAAAATGGCATTTCAACATTTGGAGACACTTTGGAGTGAGGCCTGTACTTGGGAACCTCACGATCCATAGCACTGGTCTTTCTAGGATAGGAGACCTAAAACTAAGGTAGGCAGTCTATGGATGTACATCAGCGGAGGGTTCTGGTTATTTTCGCTACCGGTGCACATCGCGAGCATGCGCAGAAGTGAACTCAAGTTCCATCGGGCGATTTCACTTCCGCGCATGCTTAAGACAACATTACAAGCCGAAACACAGCTGAGGAACTTCTCAGCTGTGCTTCGGAGGAAGAATAAATGTTGGTATTGAAACAAGGGTGGGCGGGAGGGCTTTTTTCCGACAGCTCAGGACGCGGAGAAGCCGGAAAAAAAGCGTCTAAAATGATGTCAGCGCCGGACTCCTACCGGTGTGGCATCCCGCACAGCAGTGGTAGGAACCCACCACTGATGTACATCCTGGCTAAAAACTTTGCAGATGATTATAATTTGTCCTCTACTTCCCTGCAGCCCACCAGTGACTGCATGCAGTGCCAGTATATGGTGCCCCCAAGTCAGATTGATGGTATCGTCTTCTACAAGTGCAAATATTTTCTTTTCTCTTTTAAATAGCCTTTGTTTTTAGTGCTCCCAAAGATTTGGCACCCTAGGCCAGTGCCTACTCAGCCTTAGCCTTAAAAGCCTCTTTTTATTTCTCAAGTTGCCAAAAGGTATCCCTAGTAGAAGAGACACAAGCCTCATTTTTTGACTTAGGAATGATGAGCGATCAGAGTTCAGGAACAGCATACTGACTGGGTGCATACATTGTTCTAAAATATACATTACCTAGAGCCTTTAGGACTCACTGGCATACAGACCTTGTTAATAAGTGAATGAGAGAACAAATGAATGAAATGGGATGGGATACTGACTATATACTGTATATTATAAAATCATGGTTTTCATAAATGACAGTGACTGGGTTCACAAAACACAATAAACCAAAAACAAACCTCATCCACTTTCTTGATGACAGGCTTCTTTGACAAATACTTGAACTGGAACTGGCACAGACTAGGAACAGAATTGCTAATATACAAATTTAAATAGTGGTTATTTAAGTGTTTAAGATGAGCACAAAGATTGAGTTTGTGCCTAAAAATTTGGGGGGGGGGGAATGCTGTTATTATTGCCTTATGTAGAGGGAAAGTAGCAAGAGTGAGTGCAAAAACTACAGAGAGATTAGTTTGTGAAGTGTGAATGTAGAGATGTATTCCCAAATTTTGGCTGAAAGTTTACAAGAGTTACAATTAGCAAATTTTGGGAAGAGAAATGTGATTTTATATCAGTTTGCAGTTAGATTTTTGTTCTATAGCAAGTCATTGAGAAATATATGAATGGAATGATGTTGTAGCAGATAAAAAACAATAGATTTTATTGGATAAAACATAATGTGACTGGTTTGAATGTGAATTTGGAGTTTAAAAAAATACTGGATTACAAAGGTGATATGGAAAAATATGCTGTGAATCTGAAAATGGATTTTAAAATGTCAGAGTGATATGGGAAATGATTTACAGATGTATTTACAGATGAAACCGGTTGATATTTAATAATTACAGGGAACATACAAGTAATAAATCAGAAGAGTGAATTGGAATGCCTTCTTATCTTAGATTTACAAAAGGAATGTGTGAAACCAAGGAAACTCTTTCTGGGCCGAGACAAAGAAGAATTACTCAAGCTATTCCTGAAAGAAGACAAAGAGAAAAGAATAAGAAATCAATTTAGGGTTAAAGCGTTAAAATATATATGTTGTAGTTTCTGGTAGCTGTTGATGAGATTTCCTTTTGACTAGGATTGATCTGTTTCTAGGTGGGGAGAGAATTTTTTTTGCTTTATTATTTTAGAGAGAGTTATAAATTTGGATTATAAAATTGATTTTTTTTAATAAGGTTAAAATATATAAGTTAATATTTCTGGTAGCTCTAAATAGACTTTTGCTGATTAGGAGTGAATTTTTATAATTTGATTATTGATAAGGGATGAGATCTGGGAAAAAGAATTGTTTATACTTGTTGATACATAAATTGTGTCCTTTAGTAGCATTTACTATGTTAGGAAATGGATCCAGAAGTGTTAAGTTATGAAAATGCTGGTAGAAATGCCATGTACCAACCATGTATGGTCTATTCATAGGAATGAAAGTTTGACAAAAGAAACTAACATGACTGAATATCAAAGAATGCTTCTGTCCACTTCATTATATAAAAGTGAGAATTGGGTGTATCAAGGGAAGCATAAAGATAAGATGACTTACAGAAGGCATAAAACAAGAAAAGATAGGATTAAGAATAAATGAGGGCTGAATTAATGTGAATCAAAAAAAGTGTAAATATAGTGTAAAAAGTGTTAAAAAAAAGAGCAATATAAAAGTATAAGGCTCAAATTACAAATCATATATGTGAAGGAAGAGCAATGTTGTAAAAAAATACAAAATGTGTGTCATGATGTCACAGTGCAAAGTCCACCCCTGAAATCTGTGTGAATACAGTATTGCAACACAAGTACAAACAGAGTACAAAATTATAAAGCAGTGGGTTGGACTAGAAGACCTCCAAGGTCCCTTCCAACTCTGTTATTCTATATACTCAATCATATATTCAGAATTACTTTTCTTTCAGATTTTTGTTCTTTTCCTCCCCCATGGCTATGAAAGTGTTATCATGAAATCAGTACTAACCAAAATAGAGAAATATCTGCTACATGTTTTTTAAACTATGAAAAAAAAATCTGTTTGCAAATGTTTTCTCATCAATGATTCATACAGTACAGATTTCAAAGATGCTTTGCTCTGTCTTACGTTGTTCAACAGAAAAGACAACATGTCTTAACAGCTTTCATCTGTCCTTTCTTAATTTGATAGCTACGTACACTTATTTCATTACATGCTTTATATCTTTTATATATATTTTAAAGACTTTGTGCGTAACCACTTATGTTTTAATATAGAAGTTGAGTACCTCCCACTTTAATTTCCTAAACCCAAATATAATGTTCAGATTTTTGGTGGATCTATTTTCTCACATTATTGTCATCATACTTTTAGAATTATTCTAACAACCTAGGCCAGCCTGTCCCAATATGGTGCTGTCCAAATATTTTGACTAGAATCAATCCTTCATTTTTATAGTATAAAAATATCTAGTCAAGGCCATATTACACCATCCATGTGTAAAAAAACAAACTGTACAAATGCTCGGAATTTTTCTTACTTCATATTGGATTGATACATTATAGTAAGCCATAACATGGTTTGCCTGAGATAATTGTTTTATTTATTATATTTATATACTCCACAAGGCCTGCTAACAGTTTACAAGATATTCAGAAAAATAGGGGGGAGCATATAATTAAGATCACAAAACATAATCCTTCTTCCTTGGCATCCAAATCTCAATGACATTCTAAATTAAAATTAATTAGATGCTTCCCTAAAAGCCATCTAGGATGGAATCAACCAGATCTCCAGTTCAAATTGTTCCCTAGGGATGGAACCTGAGAAATATTATTTCTCGGGCTCCCCTTCCTGAGTGTCATGGGGAGGGGAGCCCTCAACATCCCAATTCACAACTGTACAGTATTGGACTGTGTTGACTTGAACTATATAAAATTGCATTGGGTACATCAGTTCCATTTGAAGCAGGCAGCCCTAGAGTACCAAGGAACCAAGCTGTGTAGGGCTACATAAGTGATGACCAGTACTCTGAACTGTACTCAGAAACCTACTGACAACCAAAGTAGTCTCTGCAGCATTAATCTTATTGATGTTAGGTTTCACTAATCTACCAGTGAGGAGAATGTTGCATTTTATACCAATTGTTGCTTCTGGACACTCTTCAAAGACAACTCCAAATAAAGTACAGTATATTCCATACCCATTCTAAAGGCAATATCAGGGGTGGGCTTCAAAAATTTTAACAAGGGGTTCTCTGCCCAGTTGCTGGGTGGGTGTGGCAATGGTGGGTGCACCACAGCAGGGGGGGCATTTTCACCCTCCCCGAGCCTCCACACGTGCCCTGCACTTACCTGCATCCAAAACAGGCTGCGTGGGGACTCCTGGGAGGGAAGGGGAGGGGTGGGCAGGGCCAGCCAGGAGTGGGAATTGGGGGTTCTCAGAATCTTAGCTAGAGGTTCTCCGGAACCCCTGCGAACCCCCAGCAGCCCACCCCTGGGCAATATATGCAGATGTTACTGTTTGTTACCATGGCCTCCATTCCATTAGCGTCACAGAGTTCACCACCTGAAGCTGAGCAAAATCAGTTGCCTCTGTCATTCCAGTGGTAGCGATGAGTCTAGAAGACCCCCAAGTCACAGAAGCAACGTGCTACTTCAGCAAATTGCTACTTTGTCCAGAATTACAACAGAAGACAATCGTTTCAAATAGCCCCTTTGAATTTCAGGGAATCAACATCAACTGTCTTCTTCCCATCCTTTCTCAAACAACTTTCAAATGCTGGGTCAGAACTTCCACACAATCACTGTCCCATCTCATGATGGCAATGTGTATTTGAATGTTATTAATTTATGATGACTCCCAAACCCAATGACATCTTGATGACTGTCACGGTGTGATTATTGTCAGTTGCATGTATATGCAGGGAGCTGCATCCCTATCTATTATAATGGTACATTCCTACCACGTGATATAATATTCTTGTACGCATGTGTGCATTCCTAAATCTCCATTCTTCCCTTCTTGACTTGTCTTTGGCCAGGAGCGGTCGCATTTTATAGCAGAAATGTAAACAATCAGAATTTATTGTTTTTGTATCAAAATAAATATTTTAATTAGACTTTTAAACTTCGGTTTTATTTCTAAATGCTTGAATTCCGGGAGAAAGATCTATTTTGCCTCTGTGAGATTAATTCTCACTTCGTCAATGACATCTTCCAGTGATTTCATAGGATGAGAGAGGATGGAAGAAGTGACCAGCATACTACAAGAGAGCAACCACAAGTTCAATATCTCCTCCCAGACTAGCAATGATTGAAATGACCACTAAAGAACAGGCAGAATGACTGCTGCCTACTTTTGCAGGCTGTCCAGAAGGATATCATGTTTAATGGTGCCTAAGGGCACCCAAAAAAAACCCCGGTGTGTGTGTGCACGCCCCTCTACTAAGATTTAAAAAGATGATCAACCACAGCAATCAATGTTTAATTTTAAAAGCAATTGACATTTTTCAAGATTATCTTAATTCTTAGTTTCTAAATAAATAAATTGGTTCCTTTGGCAACTGGAGTTAAGGTGATTGTTTTATTAGCATATGCTGCTTGGGCCTACGTACTATTCTAATATACAAGGAAAGTAAAGAAAAATGGTGGAAAAGGAACATAAAAGTGTTTATTCTCATGAATATTTAGATCAACAGATATTAATAATTATGGTTTCTGGCATGTCCTCTCTCTCATGATTGGGGTACAGTCTCCAGTTTGGTACACAAATTGAAAATGCAATGTCTTGCTCTTTATGTGGCATAAAATGCCTGGCAACATCATCAAAAAAATAAATAAGGTGGTGAAAGCACAAATGGCTTTTGGAATTCTTTCCAATGCCTTTACTAATAGTGGCCACGGTGTCTCTCTCTCTCTCTCTCTCTCTCTCTCTCTCTCTCTCTCTCTCTCTCTCTCTCTCTCTCTCTCTCTCTCTCTCTCTCTCTCTCTCTCTCTCTCTCTGTGTGTGTGTGTGTGTGTGTGTACATCTATGTGAGTGTGGGTTTTCTGTAGCAATGATAGTTTCACTGGAAGCTAGCAAAGAAGAATTGGATAATAGTGTGTACCCTTTTCCCTTTGATACATTGGTAAACAGAACGTGATGTTCCCATGTAATGGTTGAGTATGTAGCACAGAATTAAACAAATATTTACTTTAAAGATTGTACCCTGTTTTGTCTTATCCTTGGTATTGTCATCTACAGAAAATGTGATGGTTTTTCTCAATTTCAATACTCCTTAATCTTGGGATGGTCTCATCTTTGGCAGGAGTAGGGGAAGCATTCAAAGGACAAGATAAGATAAGCTTCTCCTCTTTGGCCTTGGCAAATTCAAGTGAGATGATGCTACTGAAAGCAGGTGTAACTAATTGGTGCTTTGGAAGAATCTAAATAAGCTGTTAGAACCTCCAACTATCTGGAGATGAAACTCCAATACAGATTTGATTGGCAAAAGTTGCTGCATATTCTCTGATTTTGAAAATGAAATGGAGACTTATTTTACCAACTATTTTTTTTCTCTGACTTTGAAGAACTCTGATACTGTTATCTCTTTGGGACTTCAATTCACAGAATTCCCTAGCTGATATGACACAGGAATTAAAAAAAAAAACAGAACTGAAATATGGGTAGGATTAGGATAGATCAGCGGACTGCATATTTAACATCCACTTCGGAACATGTTTCTCTTCTACCATACCAAATTTCTGCAATACACAACAGAATTTTACATACGTTATTGTTGTTGGGGCTTATAACCTATTTTATTCCATAGACATGTAGGCTAAAGGAATATAGAAAGAAAACAGGATGGGAGCAATAAGAAAAAAAGCATTTTTTGAAACTTTCAAATTAAATCATGATTGGGTATAATAGCTGCTGAGTTCTTAAGGAGGAGAAATTAAATAACAATTGATTCCAGGGAGTAACAGTGTGTTTTCCCTTTGCAACTCCTGAAAAACAAGCGTGGGAAAGGAGGAAGCAATTGTCATCTGGCAATACTTTTTCCCCCATCTACATGCTATAATGGTATAACATATGCAGGACACTATGGCATTATTCTAGCCACTGCCCAGGTTCCTACATTTGTTGTACATTCAAGGGCAGAATAAGACAAGGTGTCCAGGTAATTAGTCTTTAGTCAAGCTATTTCACAACAATTGCATGTGTGTGAGGAAAATAAAGGTTCACCTTCTATCAGGGGCGGGTTCCTAAATTTTTTACTACCACTCTGTGGGCGTGGCTTAATTTTGTGGGTGTGGCTTAATTTTGTGGGTGTTGCTTGGTTTTGTGGGCGTGGTTTGATGGTCATGTGACTGGGTGGGAGTGGCTTGACGGTCATGTGACTGGGTGGGCATGGCTTCATAGTCATGTGTCTGGGCGGCTGTGGCTAAGTGATCACGATCCTAGTTCCCCCTACGAGGATTCCTGCATCCGGACCTTTTACAATCCCCCAAAGGATTAAAAGAAACCAGATTCCATACAGCTCTGAACCCTTAAGGCAAACCAAATACAAATGGTCCTCGCTTAATGGCCGGTTGCTTAGCAAATGTTCAAATTTATGACTGACCTCCTCAGAGCTACTTGACCTGTTTTTTGTGTTTTGACAGCCTTATGCATGCACACATGTACGCATGTGCACACACATACACATTTATGACCAGTTACAACATCCGTGACGTCACCAGCCAGTCGCTACCGGTGCTATAGAGTGGACCGCACCGGTAGGAACCCACCACTGCCTTCTATCCCTAGAGTGGTGAATGAGTTTGTGGGGATTCTGTGATAATGGTCCCGATTGTTGCTATGCTACCTTTCCATGCTTTGGATTATCTGCTAAGAGAGCTAAGTAACTACTCTGATATATCCGAATGACTAAATTATGTTGTGAATGAATTATGGTTTGTTATCCTTTCAAATCATCCCTATAGAAGGTTTCTACTAAAATGAATCATTTTTATTAAATTTTCTCATAACTTATGGCATCCTGTTGAGATGTCTTTTTTTTTTTAACTTGCACTAGGCTGGGGTGATCCTCTTTTTCCTTTTGATTAAGTGCTGGCATAACAGTTTTAGAGGGCTCATAGAATTGCCTTGTCCATGAGATGCACATTCTTCAAGAAATTATTTAATTGCCAGCTCAAGTCAAATAACGCAGGTGGACCAGTAAATTTTAGAGGATTTTTGAGACTATACGCAACAAATCAAGCTTTATCTCCTCCTTTTGAAGGATTGTACATAGGGTGAAAATGTCGGTGGCGAGATAACAGTGCTTTTGGAGGAAAATACTCATGTTGAATTATTCATTGCATTTTAATATGGTGTAATTGTATGCAACAGGTGGCTTTCCTCTAGGTTGCTGAATTTTAGTAGCTTCTAGATAATGGCCTGGGGGAAGGCAGCAGTAGAACAAATCAGTCTTATTTCAAATTAATTACTGCAACATTGCAGTATCTGTCAGTTGTTGCTCTGCTTTTTGTCTCGGTGATAAAGACACATATTAATTGCCTGGAACTCTGGAAATAAATACAAATGCAAACAGCATATAACAAAACATTCCAAAGGCAAAGTTGTCTTTAGAAAAAAAATCAATTGTGGGAATTTAGCTAATTGCATGATTGGTAGAGAAAGGTACAAGGTCTGATTTACTTTTCTCTCCAAAGAATTATCATCATAGATATTCTCAAGCAGAACTCTCTTGGCAATGCGTCTTTTAAAGAGTATTTAAGTATGATCAATTTTTAACAGAACCTTTTCAACAAGTATTGAATATACCTTTTGTCATACTTTCGGTACATAATGATTAATGACTGGACTTGGTAATGATTTTAAACACATAAGAAAAACGTTTTATATGCCAGCTCTGCAACACTTGAGGTCTCAAGAAGAATCAAATAAAAGGTCAACAGAAACCCAGAATATAATGAAACTGGAAAAGAATAAATAGATAACATTTCCAAAGTTTAAATCCAAAAGATTCACTTTAACTTTATTTTAAAAAATATTAGAAAGAAATGTTTTATCATATTGCAATTACTGCGAGACCAATAGGGGGAAAAAGTAATTTCTGAAAATTACAAGTAACAAGATTTATTGCTTGTCTCCTTCTAGATGAACTTTGCATTGACTGTAATATATAGATTGTGTACTTGTTTGGGTTGCTCTTTTCTTTAAATGTACAGAACAGATCTGAGAAAACATAGATCGAGTGTAGCCGGTTCAATCTGGGGCCACATATAGCCTTTGAGTAGATCACATTCCAACACAGTATAAGTTCATATATTTTCCCACCACCACCTTTATAGTGTATTTAGGTAAAAGACTCTTGGGGTGCTCTTGGTGCTGCACTTAAACTTCAGGCATCTTCATGGTTTTAGGCTCCAAAACAGGAATGTGTATGCAAATCTAGTTTGTAAAAGATGATGGAGTTTCCTGACTACGCATAAAATTCCCATGAAATCTATTTACCAGAGCCTTTATATCTCAGACATTTTTCAGTCTGAACAGAATTATGGATCTGTGTTGTAAGTCTTGCTTTTATATCTTTATATATTGACTTGGGAGACAATCAATGTCATCCATGATTCACAATGGGGAATATCCTTTTGTGCAACTGTTCCCTGCTGGCAGATGGGACAATACAGTCAATCATTAACTAGTAGATTTTTTTATTTAGTTCCTTGAATCAGATTTAAATTGATTTTTCTATGGCTCTGCTAGATATATTCACAAGCCTCCTAGTCTTATCATTGGTCATAATTTTGTACTAAATAAATGAATGGATTAGTTTCTCAATTTTTTTAAGTAGAAAGAAATATAAGGCTTATATTTTTGTTCATACATGTATGACATGTATCATGTAAGATCCTCCCCATAACACCTGCTGTGCTCCTTGTGATGGTGATGTGGTTGTTCCTGGGGGGGGGGGGGACATAACAAAATGAATGAAAAAAGTTGGAAGTGTAGCCAAGACTGTATATTCCCTGCAGGAACATGCAAGCCATGATGGTCATTCCAGCTGCTCAGCTAAGCAGGCATTGATATAAGTAGAATAGAATAGAATAGAATTCTTTATTGGCCAAGTGTGACTGGACACACAAGGAATTTGTCTTTGGTGCATATGCTCTCAAGAGCATATAAAAGAAAAGATACATTTGTCAAGAATCATGAGGTACAACACTGAATGATTGTCATAGTGTACAAATAAGCAATCAGGAAACAATCAATATTAATATAAATTGTAAGGATACAAGCAACAAGTTACAGTCATAGAGTCATAAGTGGGAAGAGATGGGTGATAGGAATGATGAGAAGATTAATAGTAATAGTAATGCAGCCTTAGAGAATAGTTTGACAGTGGTGAGGGAATTATTTGTTTAGCAGAGTGATGGCGTTCGGGGAAAAGTGTTCTTGTGTCTAGTGGTCTTGGTGTGCAGTGCTCTATAGCGTCGTTTTGAGGGTAGGAGTTGAAATAATTTATGTCCAGGATGTGAGGTGTCTGTAAACATTTTCACGGCCCTCTTTTTGACTCATGCACTATACTGGTCCTCAATGAAAGGCAGGTTGGCAGTAATTGTTTTTTCTGCAGTTCTGTAGATGCCAGAGGCAGCTGATCACTGTAGTGACATGGCAAAGCATCAATTCATCCTGTGTGAAAGAAGGCAATGTAAATCATTTCTATATTTTTACAAGATAATATAAAATGATTGATGATATAATGCCAGATGATAGATCCATTGGGTCAGATGGCACTCAACATGCCACTCTGGATCTTCCAGAGTACTAATGATGTTTATGATGTGGCTAGATTAAAGGCTTTGGGACTTCGATTGCTAAGGTTGCCATAAAGGAAAAGAACACCAGAAGCTGTAAAGATAGAATTACAGTAAGAAAATGAAACATAGAAGCATGAACATAGGAAAGCTCAACACAATGAAAGGATGAAATAAAATGATTACAAACTGACCTCTTGGGCATCAGCAAATTGAGATGGACTCTGTGATGGGGACATTTTTGATCACATCACACTGTTTATTACTCAGGGCATGCAAAACAAAGAATGAACATTGTTAATATTAAAGTATTGTTTTGATAATTAGAAAGACTATAGCAAGAGCAAGACTATAGCAGACTATAGTAAGAACCCTCTTTGGCTACAATGCAACCAATAACCTATCATTTAGACCAGTGCTCCCCAACCTTTTGTCACCCTCGGCACACCATAGCCTCTCCCAAAATTCCACGGCACACCACATACAAAAATTGGATAAAAAACAAATATAATTTTCAAAATATGGTTTTGAAGAGTATAATAGTATAGGAATGTCAAACTGGGCATAACAGAATTACTTGATTTATTATTTTATTTGATAATTAGGTAGGTCAGTGGTGGCCAACCTTAATGATACCATGCGCCAATTGGCCCAGGCGTCCCGGGTGGGTGGGCCCGCCTGGATGCCGCCATTTGAGTTTTGCCCTCTGCGCATGCGCAGAACGCTGTGCGCATGCGCAGAGGGCAAAAGACCGCAAATGGCGGCGTCCAGGTGGGTGGGGGAAGCGGCCGTGGGCCGCTTCCCCCATCTGCTTCTTCGGCTTGAGTTTTAAAAGAAAGCAAAACATGGGCGGGAGAGGCAGGTCTTGCTCATTAAGCCTCACTGCAGCGGCCAGCGAGGCTTAATGAGCAAGACCTGCCTCTCCCACCCGCGTTTTGCTGTCTTTTATAACTCAAGCCGCCCAAGGCTGCCCAGAGCAGGCGAGTCAATCCAGCAAGTGAGGAGGCGTCGGCAAGAGGCGGAGCTTGGTGACAAGGAAGTTTGCTGGCTTAAGAAGCAGACATCCCTATCACCCTCCCTTTCGGCTCCGCCTCTTGCCAACGCCTTCCTCACTCACGCCCTGCCAAGCCCCAAATCAAGCCAGCCCTAGTGCGAGACGCGCGAGACTGCTTTCCAGGCTGTATGTGGAAGCTGAAGAGCCTTACCGGTAGTTTGAGAGAAAGAAAGTTTTTTGCTGCTTCTGCTTTTGAGTGCACTGAAGGAAAGCAGCAAAAAACTTTCTTTCTTTCTCCCAAACTACCGGTAAGGCTCTTTGGCTTCCACAAACAGAAGCGGCAGGGAGGAGGACTCGCGCCCCGCCCCGCCCTGCCCCCTGCCAAGCCTCAAATCAAGCCAGCCCGTGACTGGAGCTACCAGGAAAAGTCCCAGGTAGGACGCACGCCCCGTCCCGCCTGCCAGTCCTGCCCTGCCCGCCCTGCCAACCCCCAGCGCGAGACGTGTGTCCTACCTGGGACTTTTCCCGGTAGCTCCAGTCGCGTTCCTTGCTACCGTAATAACGTCCAGAGCAGAGCAGCCCCTTCCAAAAGATAATGTCTCACGAGACGTTATCTTTTGGAAGGGGCTGCTCTGCTCTGGATGCTATTAGCAAGGAACGCGACTGGAGCTACCGGGAAAAGTCCCAGGTAGGACGCGCGCCCCGTCCCGCCCGCCAGTCCTGCCCCACCTGTCCTGCCAACCCCCAGCGCGAGACGCGTGTCCTACCTGGGACATGCCCCGGTACCTCCTCCTCGTGTTCCTCACTGTTGTGTCCAGGGCAGCAGGTCTGCTCATTAAGCCTCGCTGCAGCGGCCAGCAGGCTTAATGACCAGACCTGCCTCTCCTGCCCGCGTCTTGCTGTCTTTTAAAACTCAAGCCGAGGCAGCTTGAGTTTTAAAAGACAGCAAGTCACACGGGTGGGAGAGGCGTCAGCCATTGGATTATTGCAATGCGCCATTTGCAATCATCCAATGCGCCACATTTGGTGCATGCGCCACGGTTTGGCCACTCCTGAATGACACGAGCTTTTGCCGCGGCACACTTGGCATGGCCTCACGGCGCACCAGTGTGCCGCGGCACACTGGTTGGGGAGCACTGATTTAGACTTTGTGGACAACCCATTTATATGATTATCATTCTCATTTATGCTCTAACTACCAATTAAAAGAAGAGGCAGTTGATAAGTTTTATGATCAAGCCCACTTTGAAATCAACACAAGATATGCTATTTGTGATTGGAGACTGCAGTGCCAAAATTGAGAACACAAAAGAACACAAATTCACTATATTATTGCTAAAAGGGGATGGAGGACCTCAATTATAGCATAAAAGACATGGTCAAATGCTGACTATGGAACAAATCGTGAACTGCTCATGTGCAAGTTAAACTAAGGAAGAAGTAAACCAGTTAGTTTTCACAATATGATCTTCTCTATTTTATTTATTATTTATTTGTTTGTTTGTCAAACATGTACAAGATAGCAGGTATTTGTATAAACATAACATAAGTAAAGTAAGTACAGATAAATGAGAACAATAGGACAGTAGGACAGGGATGGTAGGCACAGTGGTGCGCTTATGCACGCCCCTTACAGACCTCTTAGGAATGGGGAGAGGTCTACTGTAGACAGTCTAAGGTTAAAGTTTTGGGGATTTGGGGAAGAAACCACAGAGTCAGGTAGTGCATTCCAGGCATTGATCACTCTGTTGCTGAAGTCGTATTTTCTGCAGTCAAGTTTGGAGCGGTTTACATTAAGTTTGTATCTATTGTGTGCTTGTGTATTGTTGCAGTTGAAGCTGAAGTAGTCATTGACAGGTAGGACATTGTGGTAGATGTTTTCAAGGAGAACATCAGGAATTGTTTTGAAGTTCTGAACCTCATTAATAGAAAACCAGAGGAATTATTGAGAATGAACTTTAAAAAGTTGTTAAGGATTAATGCGAAGAGAGACTGCCAAAATGAAGAAGCAGAAGAAAGCAAGATTATCAGAACAAACCATGGTGTAGGAGATGACTAGGCTGAACCAAAGAGAGGAGTCAAATGCACCATCAGTCTTTAATACCTTCGTGTCCACAAAAGATCTAAGTCCAGCCCACCTTGAATTCCATTGACTCTTATCTGGTGCCAATTTTCTTTGATTGTTAGTAGTTCAGATTCTTGTAAAAAGATTAAGCTTGCAATAAATCTTTATATTCATTTGAACTGCCTGGAGTCCTGATTTCCCGCACTTGACACATGGAAATGATTAAGAAGAAAACAGAAGTCAAAGCCAAGAAAGGCAAAAATCTTAGAAACCCATTGATGAATACGTATGTTGTTGTAATGTTGCTTCTTCCCAGGGGCTTCCAAAAAGCAATAACAATGGGGAACCAGGTGACTCATTTAATGACTACAGTGATTTACTTTAAAATGTGACCCACTTAATTATCACATCATTCGCTACAGAAGTTCCTGTCCTAATTGTGGTCATAAGTCAAGGACTACATGTACAACTATTAAAGATGAGGAGGGGAGGGGGGCTTATGTAGTTCCTCTGATGCCATACACTTGTGTACTGAAACTTATAGTCAATCTAAGAATGTGTCTTGAAGATATTGGGGAGGGGTTGCAAGGATTGCTTAAAATCTATCTCCCCCAAATTAAACTTTTTACTATAAGAACCTGTAACCCTCTGACTACTTATGGAATACAAAAATTAGCTTAGCTTTGAGTAATAGTAAAGCATCAGGATTTTATGGATTTCCTACAGAACAGTATGAAATATTTTTTGAGACTTGTTTCTAAATGTTATGATTTACATATCAGTTTTTTTAGAAGATGGTATTTTATCACTAAACTTATATTAAAAATATACCGCAACCAGGCAAAATCTTACTTGTGTTCCAAAAAATTGGACTACCGCACTGATCAATGTAGATATCAAAATTCTAACAAGTGTTTTAGAAAATAGATTGCAAAAGATGATATCTTCAAGAGCAAAGAATGATCAAGTTTTATTATAAACAGAGTTGGATTAAATAACATTTATTTTATTTATTTATTTATAAGAGTTCTTATAGGCCGCCTAATCCCGTGGGACTCAGGGCGGTTTACAACAGAGATTAGAACTACACATTAAAATGATATCTAAAAACATCGTATTACAATTTAAAAAACCATTCATACATGGGGGAGTCATCTCTTCACCCCGCCTGCGGGAAGAGCCATGTTTTTACTGCCTTGCGGAAGACCAGTAGGGTGGGGATTGTCCGGATCTCTGGTGGGAGTTGGTTCCAGAGAGATGGGGCTCCCACAGAGAAAGCCCTCCCCCGTGGGCCCGCCAGCCGGCATTGTTTGGCGGACGGGACCCAGAGGACGCCCTCTCTGTGGGACCTAACTGGTCGTAGGGAGGAATGTGGCAGGATGCGATCCCGAAGGTAACCTGGCCCTGAGCCATGTAGGGCTTTAAAGGTCAAAACCAACACCTTGAATTGCGACCGGAGACTAATGGGCAGCCAATGCAGCTGGCGGGGAATGGATGTTACGTGGGTGTATCTCGGTATACCCACCACAGCTCGCGCAGCTGCATTCTGTACCAATTGTAGTCTCCGGATGCTCTTCGAGGGTAGCCCCATGTAGAGCGCGTTACAGTAGTCAAGCCGTGAGGTGACAAGGGCATGAGTGACTGTGAGTAAAGCCTCCCTCTCTAAGTAAGGTCGCAATTGGTGCACGAGGCGGATCTGTGCAAAGGTCCCCCTAGCCACAGCTGAAAGATGTTGCTCCAATTTAAGCTGTGGATCTAGGAGAACACCCAAATTGCGAACCTGTTCTGAGGGAGTCAATTTTTCTCCCCCGAGAACCAATGAGGGGCAGTTGACATAGTCCTTGGGGGGCAATATCCAGAGCCACTCAGTCTTGTCTGGATTCAGCCTGAGTCTATTCACTCCCATCCAGACCCTCACATCGTCCAGGCAGCGGCACATTACATTAACTGCTTCACTGAACTGACAGTTCAGATGTAACAGATCTGATTGTTTTCAATACATATAGAGAGAATCAAGCTACAGTTGCACCATGAAATGCTCATAAATCCTTTCACAAAATTTATAGGAAGTATATGCTCAAAATGCTAATTAACTCTAATTAATTAACTCTAATTAAACTCTAATTAATTACAGCTTTGTAAAGAATTTATAAACTAGGCCCACACTTTATGATGCATGTCCTAAAGTGTAAGTTAATTAAATGTTTTCTTCCTCAAAATCTGTGTTCAAAGCTAGTCACAGCTTTAAAACACTAAAAATTTTGGTTATTCAATAGAACTAGATAAATGGCAGAAACTGTGGGATAGAAACTGTAAACTAACAATGTCAATGGCATATAAGGAAAATCTATACAAAATGTTTTATAGGTGGCATTTACCACCAGCGAGACTAGCAAAGATGTTTGAAAATCTATCAGCTAAATGTTGTAAGTGTAATCAAATACCAGGTTCATATTATCTTATGTGGTGGACATGCCCAAAGGCAACAAAATACTGGACTAAAATACATACTTAGTTAGGAAAAACTGATAAAGCAACACACAGATTTGAAACCAAAAATATTCTTGTTGGGTATATTATCAGAACAGTATAATAAAGGGAATACATACTTAATTTTACATGTGTTAGTGGCAGCAAGAATTATGTTTGCACAATAATAGAAAAATGAAGAGATCCCTACAGAGGAAAGTGTTATAAAAATATTAGAATGTGCTGAGATGGATAGATTAACACTTAAAATAAAATAAAAGGAAGAAACAGAATACTTTTTAACATGGGACTTGTTTTACCAATGGCTAACTAACAGAAACAGAGGTTAGAAACTAAAAAGATTAAAAAGATAACCAAAAATTTTGTAGTGTAAATTACAAGGTATTATTTGCTAGGATTACTCTTTGGGAAAATCATTTCTATTGGCCATTGCATACATTAGAGTTAGGGTAAGATTTCCATGAAGTATATGGTTAAATTTAATGGGAGGGTTAGGTTTTCACTGAGTTTTTAGGATTCAGAAGGGACAAAGAAAATCTGAAAAGAAATCAAGTTCTACATTATTTGGACTAAAGTTTAAGTTTGTTAGAAATAAAGGAAGGAATGCAAAGTTGGTTTATTTGATCAAGATTAAAAAGATATAATGTTATTTCTGGTAACCCTTAATGGACTTTTGCTGACACCAAGACTGGCAATGTGCTATGGATTTGTTTATTCAGTAGATAAGAAATAGAAAATGGGATATTACCATTCACCTTATGGTAGAGATCACTTGTCAGGATAGAACACAGATGAAAGTAATATTAGGGTTAGTTTCTATAAGCACTCTGGTTAAATTGAACAGGAAGGTCAACTTTTGGTTGGGTTTTTGTGATTACTGGGAGTCCTACCTTAACGTTATGTTAATGTTACATTGCCTGCAAAAATCTCTTTTCAGTTAAAGTTTTCTTTTTGTGGTATGGTGAATTTAGAGTTTGAATCAGGCTACTATGATATCTATCAATGGGATGGGAGGAACCAGCTTTTCGGTGAGTTTTATTATTAGTGGTAATGTTAGTTCATGTTATAGTAGGAATAGTCTGACAGAATAATGTTTTAGATAATACTTTTCTAGGAGAATTAGGATAAGGTAAAATCTCCAGCCCTTGCATATGGTCCAGCAAGATGCCATAGTTGATGGTAATGGCTGCTGAGAAGTTTAAGAGAACCAGGATGTGTACACTTTCCCCATCCAGGTCCCAACATAGCTCATCCACTACAGAATCACTGCCATTTCCATCCCATATCCAGGTCTTAACCATGATTGGGTCTCGATACTTCATTCCCTCTACAGTGCTTCATAAGGATGGGGTTCTTTTTGAACTGGGGGTGTATTTTGCTTTGCAAAGGTGGCAACTAACACAGAAAAGCAAGACACTGGAGGCTTTTATGCTTTTTTATTATTTACAGTGAAGCTATTTACAACATGTATATGCAACACAATCTCAGTGTTCATCTGGTGTTAGCTTTCCTCCTAAGTCTACCTCTTAGAGACTATCCTCATTGAAACACTCTGCTTCTTCTCCCTTTTCTACACTTATTGAGAAAGTGGAAAGAAAAGAAAGGGCTGGGTTTACTCTAGCGTGTTCAGCACAGCTTGACTTTCTCTGGTTCTGCTCAGCTAACACCTGCTGCCTTTCCATTGGGGAAAGAAAACCTCTCTCAAATTCTTCTGCCCAATCCTCCAGAGACTAGGGCTTCACCAACAATCAATAAGCCCCTCCTTCTCGCCCTGGGGGTGAAGATGTTTTAGTGGTAAAACTTTAATGGTTGAATGAAGTTTATTTTTAAAAAGCTTAAGTAAATTACTGTATTGCTGTAGGTGCCATGAGATTACAGTAATGCTTCATTTGAACATGTTTTTGTACAATTTCCTAAAGTTTCTTTTTGGGAGGAAGTTTTTACATCTATTAACTCAACTTTGAGATAAGATTTAATATTTTCACTTATTTTTTTGAACTGTATTCTTATCACACAGAAGCTGATATCAAGACAAAGAAAGTGGATTCTCCATGATCTTCCGATAACTAAAAGATTCTTCCTAATTATTTGATACTATTAGCAACTTACACATTAATCACTTATTTACACAAAAGGTTGTGGATGATTATAATGGCATATGATTGCTATTTATTAAAATGCTTTTATAGAATTTTATATCTGTATCTATGAATATATGTCCTATATATTTTTTTCCTTTTTTTTCTTGTGGTTTTTAAGACTTTATTTATTCATTCACTTTCATACAGTATTACCATATTTTTTGGAGTATAAGACGCACCAGAGTATAAGACGCACCTAGATTTTAGAGGAGGAAAACAAGGAAAAAAGTATTCTGAACCAAATGGTGTAGTAATATATTATTTAATAAAATACCAGTATAGCAGAATACTTTTTACAACCATGTATACTTTTTACAACTATATACACTTTTTACAACCATGTACACTTTTTACAAACTTCAAACTTGACAGCTTTAAAACTTGTGGACTTCAACTCCCTGAATTCCTCCTCCAGTCATGCTAGCTCAGGAATGGGAGTTGAAGTCCACAAGTCTTAAACTTGCCAAGTTTGAAGACCCTTGCACCCCTAACCCCTAACCCAGGGGTCTTCAAACTTGACAGCTTTAAGACTAGTGGACTTCAACTCCCAGAATTCCTCCTCCAGTCATGCTAGATGGGGTAATTAGAAGGCAAAACACCCCCGTTTTTGCGAAAAATGGCCTGTTTTTCAGCTGATTTTTTTGCAAAAACGAGGCAAGCAGAGGCTTTGGAAAGCCTGCAGAGCACTCCTAGGGGGTGGAAAAAGGCAAAAACACCCCAATTTTTGCGAAAAATGGCCCATTTTTTGGCCAATTTTTTTGCAAAAACAAGGCATGCAGAGGGTTTGGGAAGCCTGCAGAGCACTCCTAGGGGGTGGGGGAAAGCAAAAATGCCCCCGTTTTTGCGAAAAACGGCCCATTTTTCACAAAAATGGGATGCATGGACGGGGCTTATACACCGAATAAATGGCTGTATTCGGTGTATAAGACGCACCGACACTTCCACCCTCTTTTGGGGGGAAAAAGGTGCATCTTATACTCTGAAAAATATGGTACCTATTATCTACATTTAACAACAGTTCACCAAAGTTTCATGCTGTGGATTTAAACTGAAATAATTTGAGTTATAACAGAATATCTACAGAGGGTAAAAATTATATAAGACTATGGCTACAATTTCTCAGTTGAAATCCAGCCTCTTTTTTTTTACATAAAATACATGTAAAAATTCATAATATTCTTCTCTGAACACATTATTCCCATCGCTCTGGGAAAGACTTTAATCCTGGGAAAGCTGAAAGGAAGGAGAAGAGGATGTTCAACAGCAAAGCGGATGGACTCAGTTATGGTAGTGAGCCATCTTTTGAGTGCCATTGGACTCAAAAGAAAAGGTGAGATAGATCATAACAGAGAAGATCTATCTATGTGGTTGCTAGGAGCTGAAAAATCTTGGCATAATCAATCAACATGTAAAAATTGGCTGGGCTTCAATTGTGTGATTGAGCCACCAACTGGACTTTTTTGTCACACATGCATACCCATGGATACTCCTGAGTTGTACTCATCTTGACAGTAGAAAGGGTGCCTTGTTGGGGAATGGCATTTAGCTTTTTTTAAAAAAAAACTTGTATATGGAATGCTGCTATATAACTGAATTAGATATGAATTGGTGCAGGGCTTCAAAATTAAGTTCCACCAAGTCCCCCCAAAAATGCATAAGTTCTTTATTTTAGTAACTGCCATTCCATGCTTCTCTAGCAAATAGAAAGTATATTTCTTCACTTTCAATTTCTCCATCCTTTTTGAAGTGATTAATGGGAATTCTGCAGAGTTCTATAGTTCTATAGTTCTAGTTCTATACTTGACATACACTCTCACTTTTTAAAAGAGTCCATCATTCGACATCAGGGGTGTCAAACTCAAGGCCTGCGGGCCAGATCCGGCCCTCAGGGATATTAGATATGGCCCACGGGGCCATCCTGGAACAGCAAAGGACCAGCCTGCGGTGCCTCTGCCAGAGAAAACGGGCTCCCAATCTCCATTTTTGCCTGGGACAGCCTCCTGCAACCTTCTGTCAGTGAAAACGTAGCTCGGGAGGGCTGCGTGCTTTGGGACCCCTTTTCACTGGCAGAACACTTGGGCCACCACAGGCGCCCCTGACATGAGTGACATCAAGCTGGTCATGCCTACCCTGGCCAAGCCCCCCACACCCCACTCCAAGGTCAAACACAACCCTGATGTGGCCCTCAATGAAATCAAGTTTGACAACCCTGTTCTACATGCTAGGTTCTTCTAGATATAATGTACAGCTTTTTCTTTTTTTTAGAAACATACTTGAGCACTGAGTGCAATATTTTGCTCCTGGAAAAAAAATGCATACTTCTTCCCGGTACTGTTGTTGAGAATGATTGTGTAATTCTGTGTGTGTCATGGATAAACAATGGATGTGTTTTAATGCAATCATTAACAATAAACAATCCAATTCATTATTTGCTATCATGTTTCATAATTGTAGGATTCTCTGTGTGCTTTCATCCTTGGCAGGCCTGGCATGAGAGGTTGATATTCTTGGGCACCTGCCAATCCCAAATCCCATTATACCGGCCTGACTCAATAATAGTTTTTGGGGTTGTTTTAGATTTTATATGCCACGTACATCCTGAGATCTCTAAGCATATTACAATAGAAAGATCAAACCATAAAACAAGTTAAAACCAAGACTATTAGAAATAGATTAAAACTATATTGATTGCTAGCCTGGCTAAAGAGATATATTTTCAAAGCATTTTAAAATGTGAACAAAAAGGTTATTCCTCTCAAATCAGCAGGGAGAGCATTTCAAAGAACTGGAGCAGCTGTATAAAAGTTTGACCCTGAGTCTCCCAGATGAGACCCTGCCAGGGGAAATTATATGGAAGAATACATCTTTGGACCCAAACTGCATGGGGCTTTAAAGATAAATATCAGCACTAACTTTGCCTCTCATCCAGAAACAAACCAGCAGCTAATGTTTATTGATGGTGCAGTTTATTGATCTATGGATTTATGGTGAGAAGAACAAAGACAAGAACCGTCCTCAGCCTAAGTGGGCAATGATAAGAATTGGATGTAGAGGGAGAGGGAGCAAGGAAATGGAATATGGAGGAATGACAAAGCTTGTTTATCATCACCCCTTCTGAAAATCTAGATTTGATCTTGGATTTTGCCTCTCCATGCTGAGTTGCAGAGTAAACACATGCCATTACTTTTAAGTGAAAAATAATGCAGCAAAGATGCAAATACAGTATGCCTGTGTTCACCCTGCTGTATTTTTCCATAGGTATTTTCTATCTATTCACTCCCTAACTAGTGCCATTCCGCATAAAAGCTACGCATCTTTAATATGAAATTGAGATTCCGGACACCTACCAGTCACTGAAATTCATCTACTTAACATCTATCTATCTATCTATCTATCTATCTATCTATCTATCTATCTATCTATCTATCTATCTATCTATCTATCTATCTATCTATCTATCTATCATCTATCTATCTATCTATCTATCTATCTATCTATCTATCTATCTATCTATCTATCTATCTATCTATCTGTAGTGTTCTGGTAAGCCACAGGAGGGCGTGCAAATGAGCGGGAATGTTAAGAGTTTGGATTGGTTGAGCCGCCTGAGGCAATTGCATATAAAAGCAGCTGTCTTCCGAGTGACAGCTGAGTTCGTGTTAGACTGTTCTGTGTTAAAAGGTGTTAATAGTTAATAAACAGTTGGTTCCAGCAGTGAGGCTCTTAATCATTGCGCCCACCTACACTTCACTGGCGACGAGGATGGGATTCACCGTGATCAAAGAGCAATCAATTAAGCAGATCATATTACCGATAGGGAGGGAGGCTCTGACAGAAGATCGGCTCAAAGTGACGAAATGGCTACCCAGCATACTTTCGCTCCTTTCAATCCGCCTGGTGAGACTTGGGAGTCGTACGTGGCTCGGTTTGAGTGTTTCCTGATAGCCAATTCCTATACCGAGCTGTCAGGGGACAGAAAGAGGGCGTATTTTTTGGGTTTTTGCGGGAATGAGATGTTTGAGACAGCCCTCGCCCTCTTTGCCCCCAAATCCATCCACAACGTGACGTGGGAAGAACTTCTGGCTAAGCTCAAGGACCATTATGCCCCTCCACCCTCCCGTTGTGTGAGGCGCTATGCGTTCTATCACAGGAACCAAGGGGAGGGGGAGACTGTTAACCAATTCGTAGCAGCCCTACGCAGAGCCTCGTTATTGCCAGTTGAACACCTCTACATATTTCTAGGTTTACTGTATTCTCTAATCAAGCAGACATGTGATATGTTTTACTACGCATGTGTGCATTCCAGGAGTCTCCTCCTTCCTTCTTCTCCTGTGAGCCTCACCCGAGGCAGACGTGAATTCTTAGCTGAGAAAATGTAGTTTATTTAAGGTTTATATTCTTTTGTTACTTTTGTACTGAAATAAATATTTTGTTAATTAGAATTGAATCTCGGTTTTATTTTCTAAGTACGAATGACTTCAAAGAAGCAAGATCCTATATCACCTCTTTGATAGGAAAATTCCTATCCGTCCTATCCGTCATCTATCTATCTATCTATCTATCTATCTATCTATCTATCTATCTATCTATCTATCTATCTATCTATCTATCATCTATCTATCTATCTATCATCTATCATCTCTATCACCTATTTCTGTTCAATTTCTACAGCCTCCCAACTCAACCATGTGACTCTGGGCAGTTTACAATTCTAAAAATAAAAACAATTTTTTTAAAAAAAACCAAGACATTAAAGCAGTACAAACAACCATAAAATAGATAAGTATAAACAGCAGCTGTGATGATTACTCAATTAATAATAAAGCCAAGAAATGAAGCCTTTCACACATTCCAAGCCCCAGGTATGGATACATTGCCAGGTTTTAAAAGCTTTGCGAAAAACCAGCAGGGTTGGGGCTGTCTAGCCTCCAAAGGGAGAATATTCCATAAACAGGGGCTACAGCAGAAAAACCCTTCTTCTAGTTCCTGCCAGTCTACACTGTTTGGCTGACATTTATTATTTTATATTTATGTGGAATATTGGAAAATATCCAATTTTCTGTGCTGGTGGTCTGCACAGGTGAGACCACACTTGGAATACCATGTCTAGTTCTGGTCACCAAGATGCAAAAAATATGTTGAGATTCTTGAACAGGGTGTCAAACTCACGTTGTCACAGTGGCATCACATGACGTATCGGGACTATTTCCCCCTTTGCTAAACTGGGTGTGGGTGTGGCCAACGCATGACGCATCTGGCCCACGGGCCGGGCGTTTGACAGCCCTGCTCTAGAAAGAGGGCAGAGAAGAGCAACAAAGATGGTTAGGCGTCTGGAGGCAAAAACAAATATCGGTTGTAGGAACTGAGTATGTCTATTCTAATGAAGAGAATATTAAAGCAGTCTTCCAATATTTGAGAAGCTGTCACAAAGAAAAGAGGGACAGCCTATTCTCCAAAGTACCTGAGGGCAAGACAAAAAGTAACAGATGGAAACTTATCAAAGAAAAATCCAAGCTAGACCTAAGGAGAAATTTCCTGACAGTGAGAACAATTAATCAATGGAACAGCTTGCCTTCAGAAGGTGTAGGTGCTCTGTCACTGGAGGTTTCTAAAATGAGATTGGACAGCAACGGTATTGGGCCGTGTTTCCCAACCTTGGCAACTTGAAGATGTCTGGACTTCAACTCCCAATTCTGGGAGTTGAAGTCCAGACATCTTCAAGTTGCCAAGATTGGGAAACACTGGTATAGGGTTTCCTGCTGGGGCAGAGGGTTAGACTAGAAGACCTGCAAGTTATCTTACAACTCTGTTATTCTGTTATTCTATAGGTAGCTTTGCTATAAAACGATGTATATTTTCTGCAGGACTAGAAGATATGATATCTCCTTAGTATTATTCAAGTCCATTGAATTTGAGGTGAAATATTGGGGTGAAACTTTAGATTGAATTGTCATAACAAGCTAAAAGGAGAGAAGTTCTTTCTACATATTTCTACAACATTTCTGAAATTTGTCTTGTATTCAATGAAATTTTGGTATTAAACTAAATACAATACAGGTTTTGCAGAACAGTTTTTTTTAATCACAAGCCCAATTCACATTTTGCGAACTATTCAGATACCCAGATGATATATTTAAATATATATTTAAAAATGAGCTGAGGTGGCGCAGCGGTTAGAGGCAGGTACTGCAGGCCACTTTAGCTGACACTGATCCACAGGTCAAATCTCACCGGCTCAAGGTTGACTCAGCCTTCCATCCTTCCGAGGTAGGTAAAATGAGGACCCAGATTGTTGGGGGCAATGTAAATATACATTGCTTACTGGTGTAAACCGCTTAGAGAGTGCTTGCACTGTGAGGCGGTATATAAATCTCACAAAATAAATAAATAATAAATAATAAATATACCAAGAAAACAGCAACAAAAGGAGATGCTCTTGTAAACCTACATATATATAATGGGAAAAAAAGGATTAGCAGAAGCTTCCTTTCCAGTATACTTTCAAGAACAAATCCAGATGGATAATGGATCTGGATGAGATGAGATTTGAGATAAAACATCCTATTTTTCTCATGTCTTTCTCTGCAACATTCCTACTTTCTGTCAGTTAGGATCCAGAATTTAATAAATGGAATTCTTCTCACAAAATGGGCTGCTCATTGATCAGAGTCATCTTCTGCATAATTTCAGTGAGCCATGCATGAGAGATGCAATGGGAAATCATTAACAAAAGTCTGTGCCACTCAAGATCCTTTAGCAATTGGCGATGACTAAGCATCCACAGTAAAGTGATTTTTCAGCAGTTCTATTTTCATCTTAATAGATTTGTTTACTTGTAGTCAGGATTTGTCTTAGGAGTGAGCAACATGTTGGGTGCCTCTCTGGTCTATTTTACACTGTTATCAAATTGGGCAGAACTGCTGAACCTATCAGAGTAAAGCAGTTTTCTGTTGGATTTTATTCAAAGTCAGTAACATTCAAGTGGAAATGAAAAAAGGAGCATCCTTTAAAACTAATTAATAGAAGCTTATTTTTTCTGCATACTAAACAACATAAAGATGTCACAAAAAAGGTTACAACACTAATTTTGGACTCCTTTCCCTCCCCCCCCCAACTCTTAGAAGATACTGCTTTTAGCAAGCACTGTTCTTGAGCTCAGAATTCAGAAAAGAACCAAATTTATTTATTTATTTATTTATTTATTTATTTATTTATTTATTTATTTATTTATTTATTTATTTATTTATTTACTTATTATTGGTTCTTCTATGCCGCCCTACTCCCGAGGGACTCAGGGTGGCGTACAGCATTGTATAAGAACACCAAATAATAAACCACAGTTAAAAACAATTAAAACATTTAAAAAGTTAAATAATAATTACCATCAAACATACCAGGGGAGCGCTCAGATGGAACTAGTCTCCCCCCCGGCCTGCAGGAAGAGCCATGTCTTAACGGCTTTTCAGAAAGCCAGCAGGGTGGGGATGGTTCGGGTCTCTGGAGGAAGTTGGTTCCAGAGCACGGGGCCCCCCACAGAGAAGGCCCTCCCCCTAGGGCCCGCCAGACGGCATTGTTTGGCTGACGGGACCTGGAGGAGGCCCACTCTGTGGGCCCTAACCGGTCGAAGGGAAGTATGAGGCAGAATGCAGTCCCGAAGGTAACCTGGTCCTAAGCCATGCAGGGCTTTAAAGATGATGATCAACACCTTGAATTGTACCCGGAGACGGATGGGCAACCAATGCAGCTGGCGGAGTATAGGTGTAATGTGGGTGTACCTTGGCACACCCACCACAGCACGCGCAGCCGCATTTTGCACCAACTGAAGTCTCCGAATACTCTTCAAGGATAGCCCCATGTAGAGCGCATTGCAGTAATCCAATCGGGAGGTGACAAGAGCATGAGTGACCGTGAGTAGAGCCTCCTTCTCCAAGTATGGCCACAATTGGTGCACCAGGCGAACCTGCGCAAAAGCCCCCCTAGCCACAGCAGTAAGGTGTTGGTCTAATTTTAGCTGTGGATCTAGGAGGACCCCCAAATTGCGGTCCTGTTCCGAGGGAGTCAATTTCCCTCCCTCGAGAACCAAGGAGGGACAGTTGTCAAAGTCCTTGGGAGGCAATATCCAAAGCCACTCAGTCTTGTCGGGGTTGAGTCTGAGTCTGTTCCTCCCCATCCAGGTCCTAACGTCGTCCAGGCACCGGCACATTACATCAACTGCCTCACTGAATTGAGACGAGGTGGTGATGTACAGCTGGGTGTCATCAGCGTACTGGTGAAAACTCACCCCATGTCTCCGGATGATCTCCCCCAGCGGTTTCATGTAGATGTTGAACAAGATGCCAACCTCTCAAATAACTCCTATTTTTGAACAGATAGTGTAGGCCTGGAATAATACTTAATACAGACCATTTCTAAGACTTGATATGAGAGATTAAATATGCAGTTCTTAGATATGATTGATCGTGAAACAAGAGCTTCTTTGCTTTAATTTCTTCTTTGAAATAAGGAAGAAAGAAACTTTCTCTGTGTCAGTGGTGGGTTCCTACCCGTGCGGTCCACTCTGCCGCACCAGTAGCAACCAGCCGATTACGCAATTTGCGCGTGACAGCTCTGGTGCTGTCTTCACTGGTCTGTCGCGTGTTGCCATCTTTTTTTCAGAATTTTTGGGCTTTTTTTGCTTCCTGCACATGCACGGAATCAAAATCTTGCAAGGGGACGCACGAGCGTACGAGATTTTGGTAATTTTTTGCTTCTGCACATGCGCGGAAGCAAAATTGCACGAGGGAGTGTGCGCGCATAGCAAGCGTGTACACAAAATGTGGCGATGCATGCGCAGCTCACCGGTAGTGAGGTAAGAGAGCAACCCGCCCCTGCTCTGTGTGTGACACACAATACACAGTGTAATACATAGTATGAGAAAAAATTAAATACAAATAAGTATGGTATAATTCTATAACAGAGTAAGTAAAGCTGTTTTGATAATTACTTTATAAGATACATGCATCATATAAAGCATGTAGGATTAATAAATATATAGTTCATATTTACTCAAAAGCAAAGAA
This sequence comes from Diadophis punctatus similis, assembly GCA_023053685.1. Classification (NCBI taxonomy): domain Eukaryota; kingdom Metazoa; phylum Chordata; class Lepidosauria; order Squamata; family Dipsadidae; genus Diadophis; species Diadophis punctatus. The sequence goes on along the minus strand of JALIGW010000001.1, from coordinate 272,370,589 downwards.
AAAATCTTAAACAGAACTTGTTAAAAAGTATATTATATTTTTTGTTATTTTCTATTCAGTTTTTAAATCATTTTCTGCTTGCTTAGTTATACAAACAATACACATATTCAGTAATCATAAAAACATGATACATAACTTACTTCAGAGATGAAATTTAGAGATAAACCAATAAACTGTTTTTGAGGGGGATGGGGTGCCTTGAAGTCAGTGTTAATTTCTGACAATTGCCTGGACAAGTCCCTGCAGTTTTCTTGGCAAGATTTCAGAAGTGGTTTGCCACTGCTTCTTTCCTAGGGCTAAGAGAGAGTGGCTGGCCCAAAACCACGCAGGTGGTTTTATGTTTAAGGCAATATTAGAAGTCAGTGTCTTTAGCAATAGCAATAGCATTTAGACTTATATACCACTTCACAGTGCTTTACAGCCCTCTCTAAATGGTTTAGAGAGTCAACATATTGCCCCCAACAATCTGGATTCTCATTTTGCCAACCTCGAAAGGGTGGAAGGCTGAGTCAAGCTTGAGCTGGTGAGAATCGAACTGCAGTCAGCAGAATTAGCCTGCAATACTGCATTCTAACCACTGCGCCACCACGACTCTAGCCTAGTAACTTAACAATTACAACACAATGGCTCCAATAAACTTTAGTGAGCTTTTAAACTTTAATAACATTGCTGAAAGTAGCTTCCACTAGTACTTCACTGCCATCACTTTCCTTATGAAGCGCTTTTTAGGAGGAAGTATGACTGCCTCTAATAACCACTGCTGTTAAAGGAGTGGGGAAGAATTCTGGAAGTCATGCTCTACTCACATTTCCAAACTTGTTTCTATAGAACAGAGGAATTCTGGCTTGGTGGCTATCTCCATAGCAGCTGCTTGGGGGATATTGTATGTGATCAGGCATATCAAATACTATGAACACAAACTACATGAGGGGGAAATCACTATTTTTTCCTTTCCTTTTGAAATATTGCAGAATTGAGGGATTCTTGATGTCTAAAGTAGCTCAGGATGTGGTCCCAATTGTGTGTTCTTGACATTCTCTCATTAATAAATAGAGATTTTACACTCATTGGTTTGCACGTTTTCTTGCAACTATCTAGATAAGCCACTGCATGTTTTCTGTGTTTCAAGGCCAAGAGAGGTGAAAATAAGCCTAGGTCAGCATTGGATTGCTTTTCAGCCACCGAAGAAGTGAAATGATGGTAGTGTGGAAATGATTTAACTGACTAATTGCTGGGAATCTGGCTTGTTTTCAGCTAGCCTTCCCTCTCTGTCAAAATATACAATATGAAATAATGAACTGGGATGCAAGAAAGATGTTTGACTGTGAAAAAAGAGAAACAGGCACTAGAACAATGAACAAGTTTACTTTCAAGTAACATAAGCAAGCTAACCTTAAAGAAGAATATCAGACAGTTTTGAGAGGCAAGGATAATCCATAAAGTCTCACAGATGACGTGTTTTCAAAGGCTATAAGCCATTTACTTTCCTCCCAAGCTTTTTAACCTCATGAAATTGAAGGCAGAATTAAAAAGAAAGATACAAGCAGGTGCCAACATGTGCACTTAAGACACATTTTGAGGGCAGTTTGACATATGACTTATCCAAATCTTCAGATGGAAGGATGGGCCACAAATAATGTTTGGCAATCTAGGAAGATTAAAATAAAAGGTGAGAAAGGTGGCAATCAAAATTATTGGGTGGGGTGGGAGGATATGTATGGATGTGTTGTGGATGTGAGTGTGTTGGAGAATTTAAGGGCCATGTTATAGGTCTCATGTTATAGGTGATTTATATTTTGAAATTATAGGCATGCATATAGCCCAAATGAAAATATACTCATTTCTTGGAAGAAAAACTGCCATAAGCACCACATGGGTTAGCTTTTTAATGGCGGAACAGGCACTTGATATGCATTTCAGAATCCTTCCAAGAGTTTAAATCTTGTAGCACTTAAAGGATTACCAAAGTTGTTATAACAGAAGCTTTTGTTGATGACAGTCCATTTTGTATATTTAATGAAATAGGCTATGATTCATAAAAACTCATACCATAATATCTGTGTGGATTTTTAAAGTGCTACAACTCCTTAGTGTCATTCCTGGGTGTCATTCCTGGATTTACCTGGATGTGACAAGGGCTCAAATTAGGGAGAAAATACACCTATATCTGTAACCCTACATCTCACAAACCTTCATTTGTTCAGGGCACAGATTATGCAGAGTTACTGTAAGGGACTCAGAAGGAACCCTCCCTAGTTTCTTGGGCTTTAAAGCAGGGGTGAAATGCTCCCAGTTCGCTTTTACCTGTCTGTCGGCGGCGAGCCGATTGTGCAGGTAGCGCGGCGCTCTGCCCACCCGCCGGGACACTGCCATTTGAGTTCTTTTACCCTCTGCGCATGCACAGAACACTTTGTGCATGCGCAGAGGGTAAAAGAACTCAAATGGCGGTGTCCTGGTGGGTGGGTGGAGCGCCGCGCTACCTGCGCGATTGGCTCTCTGCCGACAGACAGGTAAAAGCGAACTGGGAGCATTTCACTGCTGCTTTAAAGGTAGCAGAGGAGAAATGTACTTTCAGACTTGCAAGGTTCTCTTAATGTGGCCTTACAATGGAATAGAGCTAGATCTTCTGGGTAGGCTTCTTGTCTGGTCTACCTCATAAGGCTGACAATTGCATTCAAGTGCATTCTCTATCTTTCTAATTTACAGTCAAAAGCCAAACAAGCCAAACAAAAAGAGACCATGTGTGCACTTAACCAAACTGTAAACATTAAAAGTTACATACATTTGCACTTTGTTTTTCTTTCTATTTCTTTGACTGTAAAACAAATCAATAAACACATTCAAATGAACAGTGATTGTAATAGCTGTTCCCCTTTAGACTTCCCACCTGGGCATATACAAAGCTAAGTGTGTAGCTGTATATTCTGTTTTCTCTTTCTGCTGAGTTTTCTACAAATGTAGAAGAATAGCTGAACCAGGTATTCATTGCTCAGAATTTCTGGGCTGGTATTAAATTATTAGACTAGCATGGAAATGACAAACTTGGGCTAAGAATGTTTAAGAATGAAGGTGAATATACGTGTCCAAGATTCAGGGGTGAAATGCTACCTGTTCGGCCCAGTTCAGGAGTACTGGTAGTGGCGGCCGCCGGTGGTTTGGAGAACCGGTAGCGGCGGCAGCACGAGGCTCCACCCACCTGCCCGGACATCGCCATTTTCTTTTTTTTAAACCCTCTGCGCATGCACAAAGCCTTCTGCGCATGCGCAGAGGGTGAAAAAGTAAAACGTGCGCTTCCGAACTAGTAGGGAAGGTAAGTAGATTTCACTGCTGTCCAGGATAATGTTGCAGAATCCAATCTGGGTCAGTCACTGGAATCAGAGGTTTGGTCTTCCAAGCTTTCGGACTTGTCCTGGAGCCCATCTTCAGGAAACCTGTCTCTAGCAGACTGTGTGCTTTCAGCTGTTCTGTGTGTGTTATTTACCCCAATCAACATCTAAAAAGCCACATACAACCAGGCACCATATAAATACCACACACAGAACAGCCCAAAGCACACACACTCTGCTAGAGAGAAGTTCTCTGAAGATGGCTCCAATACGAGTCTGGAAGCTCAGAAGAGAGAACCTCTAGTCCCGGTGACCGACCCAGACTGGATCCTGTAAGAATCTTTAATTTACTCTAAAACCCATGAATACATAATATTTCAAAGCCACTGAATTTTAGGTGGAGGAATATACTGTAGTTTGAACAAAGAATAATTAATTTTCTACCATGGGTGCCATTTTTGTGAAAACTCTACATTCTTGCCTTCTATGAATTGGTCTACTATCAAATTCTATCAATTTATACCATGAGAAATATCTAGTATTTGAAAAAGGGTTACCTTTAACTTATCTTTTAACTTCATAGGACAACAACTCATTGCCAGAAATAGCATGCCATAAGAAAAAAGGTGGATTAGTTGCAGGAAGAGATCTATTGAAAAGGAAGTTTAAAAGATTATCTTCAGACTAAAAAAAAAATCTTTGGCCAAATAAAATATTCTTAAGTCTCTTGTAATAGATGGGACCAATAGAGAATTGCTGTTCACAATTTTGTGCAAAAATATTAAGCCTAGACCAGGGGTAGGCAAAGTTGGCTCTTCTATGACTCATGGACTTCAACTCCCAGAATTCCTGACCTAGCGTGATTGGCTCAGGAATTTTGGGAGTTGAAGTCCATGAGTCATAGAAGAGCCAACTTTGCCTACCCCTGGCCTAGCCTAAGAAAAAATTGACCAAGTACATCTCAGGCCATATTAGAAGCACAATAAATTGTGAAGTTAATGAAAACTAAGATCATTTTTACAGGGAGTAAAAGTTCTACACAAGCTTTTGTATAAGCATCTTAATAATCCTTATGCTGTTACCTCAGGCCATAAGAATCCAAGAAAAAGAATGCTGCTGGATGAGGCAAAACAGTATTGGTTTTTTTAACACAGTACAAAGGACAGTATAGATGTTGGCAGTACAAACTACAGAAATCTCATTCTTTGTTGAGTTCTGCTCTATATGAAATCAACCCATATCTTAAAATAAATGGTAAGAAGCACAACTGAATCTGTAATAAAACTTACCACTTGCCTCTGCCCTTTTGAACCATTTGTATGCAATTCTTACTATTTACCAGTCTTCAGACGTGCTCTTCAGTTCCCTTGAAAACAATACAAGATTTAACAAAAATATCATGGAAGAAAGAAGGAAAATGATTGACTAGGTAGATTCTCTTCCTGTGTTGCTCAGCTTCAAAGTACTCACTGTTCAAAACTGCAAATTCACATTCAGTTGCACAGGTGTCTCATTATATATCCTCCCCCCTCAATAGAGAGATGGACAGCTCTTAGGCCCAGTACTCTTTAATATCTTCATAAACGACTTAGATGAGGGAATAGAAGGGGAACTTACCAAATTTGCAGATGATACTAAGCTGACAGGAATAGCTAACACCCTAGGCCTAGAAGATAGGCTCAAGATCCAGATGGATCTTGACAGACTTGAACACTGAGCACTATCTAACAAAATGACATTCAATGTAGAGAAAAGTAAAGTCCTACACTTAGATAAGAAAAACCAAAAGTATACATATAAACTGGGTGAAACCAGGCTTAATAGCAGAGACTGTGAGAGGGATCTTGGAGTCTTAGTAGACAACCAGCTAAATATGAGCCAGCAGTGTGCAGCGGCAGCCAAAAAAACCAATGTAATCCTACATTGCATTAACAGAGGGATACAATCAAGATCAAATGAGGTACTAATACCACTCTATAAAGCCTTAGTTAGACCACACCTAAAGTACTGCATCCAGTTTTGGTCACCACACTATTAAAAAGATGTTGAGACTCTAGAAAAAGTGCAGAGGAGAGCAACCAGGATGATTAGGGGACTGGAGACTAAAACATATGAAGAACGGTTACAGGAACTGGGCATGGCTAGTCTAGTGAAGAGAAGGGCCAGGGGAGACATGATAGCAGTGTTCCAATATTTGAGGGGCTGCCACAGAGAGGAGGAGGTCGAACTATTTTCCAAAGCAGCTGAAGGCCAGACAAGGAATAATGGATGCAAACTGATCAAGGAGAGATTCAACCTAGAAATAAGGAGGAACGTTTTGACAGTGAGAACAATCAACCAATGGAACGGCTTGCCTTCGGAAGTTCTGGGACCTTCATCACTTGAGACTTTCAAGAAGAGATTGGACTGCCATTTGTCAGAAATGGTGTAGGGTCTCCTGCTTGAGTGGGGGGTTGGACTAGATTTATTTTATTTTATTATTTACATTTCTATGCCATACATATGACCTACAAGGTCCCTTCCAACTCTGTTAATCTGTTAAAAAGCTGTTCACATGTAGGCTTTCTTTTGCATCATCCATGCTAAAACATGAGGAATAAAGACAGCCAAGTTTCTCTGGTAATGGAGCCCAGTCCATAGATACAACTGTACTCTAAACTGTCATTGCCTTTTATGTACAGTATGTATCTCAAGAAAGTAGCCTTACAATCAAGTTCCAAACATTTTATTTATTTAAAACCTTAGCATGACTGAATGGCACGTAACACCTCCTAAAAGGAAACTAAAGACCTAAATCAGAACCACATGAAAAGCCAATCAAAAAGCAAATTCAAAACTTCAGTAAAACCCAAGAAGGGCATTCACAGTCAGTCAACTGGAACCAAAAGCACGTTGAAATAAAACAATTCAACCTGTTTCTAGAATTGGGGGGACTTTGTGTACTTCTGAGAGGAGAACATTCCATAAAGTGAGACTGATGGAGAGACAACCCACCATCTCACCTTTGCCCCCATGGCCTTCACAAGGGGAAGTAACTTTCAGCAGGTCTTCCCTTGGTGACTGAACTAGACAGGAGTGTTGGCCATTTCAAGATAATGGCCAACACTTTGAGTCAGAAGCATATTGGCATCAATGCAGTAGCATTAATATAGATGTAATTCCATATTTGCAGAGTGGTTCTACCAATAATATTCACACCATATTTGTATCAACTGCAGATTGTGGGTTGTCTCTAAAGGCAGCTCCACACAGAACACATTGAAGTAGCCCAGCTGAGTGATGATCAAAGCATGAGTTACTAAGTTAATGAGTATCGATTTCTATGATTTTTATATGGTTGTTGTTTCTATGAGAATCTCTATCACCAAATGACATTTAATGTTGGGCTTGGTGTGTTGTTTTATTTATTTGTGTGCAATCTTTGCCTTTCTGTCATCTTTTTGTTTGCCTTCATTTTTTGACCTTAATTACATTATGCTTAAACAGAAAAGCATTAAGCAGAAAAAAAATTCTTTACCAAAAAAGAAATGTTTGCAGATAACCCGGCATGCTTCCCAGTTGAAAAATAAAGTCCATGCTCTTACAGAAAAAAATATAGCATCCAGATTATATGGGGCCTTTAAACTAGATATTTCTTATTAACAAAACATGACAACTGCCAAATGTAACACATCAAGAAATAGAAAAAAAGAAATGACTTTGAGTTTTATAAAGAATACATAAGGAAAAATAAATGGGCAATTTTGCATAACCACCTATTGGTGAAATTCTTGATGATTCACAAACTGTGTCATCTAATAGATTTCCAGAATAGTAATCACTCGACTTTCAGTGGAACTAAACATTCATAGCTTCTAATCAACATTAAGAGAGAGGTGGAGGGGAGGAGGCAGAGAGGGAGAGACAAACAGATAGATATGGGATGTTAATGAAATAACACTAAGGGACATCCTTGACAGTATCAAGCTTGTGAAAATATCAGAGATTATGTGTGAATGATCTTAATCAGTTCTTAAATGATGCCTTCACAAGTTTTGGTTCATAGTCATCATAGCAAGTTTGTAAGTTTGAACTCTGGGTCTCATAAAAATATTTTCTGAGTCATCTATAAGATAGATGTTTGTTTTTTTAAGTTGCTCCACCCACCCTAGTTCAATGATAGAATTCAGCCCTGCATTCGTCACAAAACACTCAAGTGCCTCTCCATGTCCTTCATGGTTTGCATAAAGGCCTAAATTATCTCCGGCTGAAGGAAAAAGTGGACACATTTCCTGTTTTGAAAGGGATTGCTACTGCTTTAGTTTATGCTGAATAGTTACACTTGACTATGCTGAGCCAATTTTTGGTAATTTGTTCAATTATCCAGAAGAAAGATACTCAGATGCAGTCTTAACAATTTGCCAAATTATCAAGGGAGGAAAAATAACAACAATAAAGCAGCATTGGTTGAAAAACAAATCTAATTCTTTGTTGTCTTAAAAAGATTACTCCTTACACCATTACAAAGAAATAACCAGAAGCCATCAATCTTAATCCATAAGCCTCTAATAACTAGCTATACCATGCAGTACTGTGGCTATGCAGTGTAGACCCCACACACCCACTTCACTGTCTGTTTCTGTTGCTCCCCTCTGGGAGGAGGTTTTGAAGTATTTCTAGCAGGACTACCAGATTCTGTAACAGCTTTGTTCGCTATGCCATCCGTCTGGTGAACTCGCAAGATTCGTTTTTCTCGCCATGTACATATATACATCCGAATTAGACTGTGTTGTTTCTCTGTGCCATATAATATATGTGGGCATATACATAATTTTGTATTTATTTATTTTGTCATGCTTATATAGGGTATATTAGAGGTGGAGACCCTTTGAGAGCTCTATGCATTTTAATGTATGCCAATTAGTGTACATTCAAAGTGACAATAAAGTTATTCTAAGTTCTAAGAAGTCAAAAGCCAAAAAGGCAGCCAGAAATGCAATTTTAGGAACACAGAAAATGGTTAATAGGGCAAGCTGAAGTGCTGCCCAGCCCAGAGTTGCTGGCCGGGGTGGGCAAGGCTGCAGCTCGCGCCTCGCTTGAAGTTCCCAGCCCTTTGTTTGAAAATCTCCCCCAAAAAGAGAGGGGAGGAAGTCCCACCCCAGGCCCCTTTGTTGGACCCAGAAGCCTTGTCTGCTGGGCTTTCTGGGCAACGTGGAGCCAGGCATGATGCCGCGATTGTTCCTTCGCACCCAGTCTCCGGGAGACTGGCCAGGAGTGCCTGGCAGGTTTGGGCTTTTTCCTTGGGAAGGAAAGGCGCACTCAATGTTTCCCTCTATGACTGGCCTTGGAAAAGCCCGCCTTCACAATCGGGCTCCCTTTCTTCCAATACTTGTGCGGGGAACCCAGGCTTGGAGCAGCACCAGCGGTTTGGAGCTTGTTAAGGAGGACCGCTCTGCCCCAGTCATGCGTTTTCTAGGGCTGCTTGGAGTGAAAAGCATGCAATATGCTGCCGCTAAGCTCCTCCAGGGTTCCTTGCACAAGTGCTGGAAGAAAATTGGCCTATGGTCAGCTGCAGCCAGGCTCCAGGCTTGGAGCAGCAGCAGACAGAGTTCAGGGTGCATAATCTACTCCTCAAGCTCCCAATGCCCGATCCGGTGAGCTGGAAGAGAGATTCTCCATCGTGCTAGTGAGTAGGTATGGACCAATGGGCTTTTTCCTTTTTCCCCCCACCTCCCCATCTTGATCAAGCATGGCACAGACAGCCCAATGGAGGCGGAAAATGGGGCGTTTCCATTGGCCCTTCTCTTTTTTTTCCCCTAGCCTCCTTTTGCCAGCATGCACCAGGCAGGCTCGGCAGGCAGTCGCAATCTTTAAATGGGCTTTTATTTTGTCAGCCCAAGAGGGGAGGAAAGGGGCTCGGAATGGTACGTAGGAAATCGCCCTGTCTCTCTGCAGCATTGGCCCACCTGCGCCGCCCCACCTTGTTGTGAGTGATGTCGAGTTGGCCATGCCCACTCAGTCACATGACCCCTCCAAGCCACACCCACCCAACCAGTCACTAGGCAAATCAGTTGTTAAATTACTTGAAGCCCACCACTGGGCAAAACTCACTTAACAACTGCCTTGCTTAGCAATGGAAATTTTGGCTCTATTGTGGTAGTAAGATGAGGACTTCCTGTATTAGAATATTTTTGGCTTTATCTATTATTTTTGTCTTCCTAAGTGTGCTAAATGTGCTTCCTCATATCAACAATTTCCTCAATGCCAGCATCTTCCATGATTCTCTTATTGTCACAATATTCTGGTTTGTTATCTTCAGATACATGTAATCAGAAGCAAAAGTTTTTCTTGGTATCCAATAATGACTTTATAAAAGAAACTAGCCAGCGAACTAAAATCAGAGTTATGGGAAACAAGACACAATAGGAGCTTCCATGTTTAGCTCCTTCCATCGGTAGGAGAAAATAAGCAAGAACAATCAAAGCTTTCTTTTTCTTAGTAACCCAGAATTCTAAGAAATTGCTGGCTTCAATGGCAGAAAAAGGCACTTTTCATCATAAAGCTATTGTTCTGCTTTCTTTTAAAAATATAAGGAGGGAAAGACACAAAACCACAAAGATTTGATTTTCATCCTTAGGCACATAGGAAACAGATTAAGGAGAAATGAAACTCAATAGAAAAGATATGAACACAATTACTGTTTGCTCTTCACAATTTTTCTTAAAGCAGCAACAGCATCAACAGTTTAAAACAAATGCTAAAAGGTCATCTCCTACCTCTTTTCTATACTGTGGCATGACTCAGAAAACCAAGTTACTGCCGAGATTTCATTGAAAGCTGAACAATGAGTTTGGCATTAATAACATCTAGTGTTTGATTCAGTTTTGTTGCATGATATGCACAGAAGAAAAAGGGCAAAAGATATTAGAAAAGAATTAAACATTTTGAATGCATTTACAAAAACTGATTTCATCATATATGAATATGAACTACGTTATATATGAATACACTACTTCGACTAATTCAACAAAGCTGGGTTAAAAATCCAAACTCATTACAATATGTGAGGAAAACTCAGAGGGAAAAAAAGGTCATGTGCAAATATTCTCAATTTCCTCAGATATTCATTATATTATACCCCTGAAAACCTGGTTATGTCATCTGGTCTGGGGGTCTCAAGGAAAACCTTGAGGTGGCTTCCTTGCCAATTTAATCTCTTATACATTTTATGGTTTTTTTAAACTTTTTAATTCAACTGGTTTTGAAACTGGTTTATTGTTTTTATATTTTTTGCTATATGCCTCTCAGAGACACATCTTGTGAGATAGGCAGCCATATAAATTTTAGATAGATAGATAGATAGATAGATAGATAGATAGATAGATAGATAGATAGATAGATAGATAGATAGATAGATAGATAGATAGATAGATAGATAAATAGATGATAGGCAGGCAGGCAGACAAAATGACATTACTGCAAACGAACATAAAAAGCAATATTGTTCTACAGTGAATTTCTGAATGAGGGTTCCATTTTTTCATTGTATCCCAAATTTTGTGATTCGTGTTTAAGGGGCCTCTTGAACCCAGGTTTCCCTCTTAATTTCCTGTGTTAATTAGATGCCTAAATGGAAATAGAAATCTTGTGATTCCTGGAAGACTCAGCCATCTAGCCCTGCCATGCATTATGAATTAAGGTAATAATACCATGGAAGAGTAAACTGAGAAAATAATGGTGTCTTCTAAGAAAAAATGTGATCAACAAAGTTTTCTTGTTTCTGTTTTGTAATGACTTTGCTCATTTCTGGACTTTTGTCTGAGGACATTCAGGGATATCCAGAAGTTCAGTGAATGATTGCTCTGCTTCCCAACATAATAGATCATTGGAAGCCTGTCACTGAAAATGCATACCTATTTAAATGTATATGCTTTGAAAGTGTCCTGCCTTCTCACTCCTCCCTCTAGATATTAATTTATTTCAAGATCTGTTGTGAACTGAAACATTCAGGAGGCCTCTCCACAAACAAACAAACAAACAAACAAAAAACAAAACTCTCTCAGGTTTGCTCCAACTTTTCTATCAGGAACAAATTTACCAATTCATGCCCACGAATTGAACTGCCTCATCTACATTTTGTGCAGCTACTTCTGTGTAAGTACACAGAGTTTATCAATTGCCATCTTTCATCGGCTGCCACACTGATCTTAGACTTCACACAATAACTTTCAAAGATTATGTAATGCTAATCCAGAGTCATCGTTCGTGATTTTAAACTGGATGCCACAAAAATTGTAGCTTGATCTAAGGCTGTTGTTTTCCAGCAGAATAAAATTTAAAATGGGACTACAAGCCTCAAGTTAAAAAAGATAGATACCAAATTCCTTCTTATGTTATATATCTAGTATTTTTTTCCACCACTGGACACTCGGGCTGAGGGTGGGGCTGTTAAAAGTTGTGCTTGTAGTGGTTAAGGTATCAGTCTGGTACTGGGAGACTGGGAGTTCTAGTCCCAGTTTAGGAACAAAGCCTAAAGCCTTGGACTAATCACTCTCTCAGCCCTAGGAACCATGAAATGGGAAGCCGCTTCTGAAATATTGCCAAGAAAATTGCAGGGACTTGTACAGGCAGTCGTCAGCTATCAACAACGACTGCAAGGCAAAAAGAAAAAAGAAAAAAACCTAGAGGGTGACCGATTCCTCGATGTTTGCTCTGAATCAAAGTTAGATATTTTTTAGATCGAATGTTGATTTTTGTCTGTAATCATGAGGAATCATAACTATTTGATTATATATTTTTCCATTATGTGTACTATTCAGATTCACAACTAAATAGTCTAATAATATTACCTAGGTAAATATATGACCTTTGATGTGGGTTCATAGTTTGATGTTGCCATCAATTAATTCAAAACCTCATACCATACAGGTAGTCCTCGACTTAAAACAGTTCATTTAGTTATTGTTCAAAGTTACAATGCCACTGAAAAAAGTGACTTACGACCATTTTTCACAGTTATGACCTTTGCAGCATCCCAATGATCATGTGATCAAAATTCAGACGTTTGGCAACTGGTTCATACTTATGACCATTACTGTGTCCCAAGAACATCTTTTGTGACCTTCTGACAAGCAAAGTCAATGGGGAAGCCAGATTCACTTAATAACAGAGTTACTAAATTATCAATTGCAGTGATTCGCTTAACAATTGAGGCAAGAAAGGTTGTAAAATGGGACAAACCTCACTTTAAAATGTCTCATTAACAATATAAATTTTGGGCTCAATTGTGGCCGTAGGTTGAGGACTATCTATATTACCTTGGCAGCGGATTGGTAACTTTTTGCATAATTCCCACAAGGGTTGCTCATGTTGCTGCTAATATTGGCATTATTATTCCTAGTATTATTATTTGAACTTGTTTTTCTTTGATTTTATATTTGCTACTTAATCTGCTGCCATTTTTTTACCTGTTTTATCTAATTTCTTCTCCTTTTGGCCTATGATTGTAAATGTAATCAATAAATAAAGAGCTCTACAAATTGTAAAACCTCTGGTAAACATATAGATAGTTCTTGTTTAGAGACTACTTCATTTAGTGTTTGTTCAGAGTTACAACAGTGATAAAAAAATAACTTTATATCCAATCATAACTTTTATGATTTTTGCAGGTCTGTAAGGCTGAGGTAAGACCATAAGCACAATTGTGCTTTCACTTAGTGATGACTTCACTTAATGACTGAATTGCTGGTTCCAATTCTGATGCTTAAATGAGGAATAACTGCACTTTCAGGCCTATGCAAGTAGAGGCTGAAAGATATCACTATGACGATAGGAAGGAGAAAGGCACAAGAAAACTTCTCCTGCATTATCCTAATGGCCTCTGAAGTATCATTCTGATAGTTGGACCATTATATAATTTATATTAATAGATCCACTACACACGCAAACAAATTATGATGACCAACTGTGCTAGGATTTAAGAACAGATTTGCACAACTTGTCTTGACATTTAACTAAAGTCATCTACCTACGTTTCCTGGTTATGAAAAAATGTGCACCCTAAATGAAATTTGTATAGGATTTCTCTCTACCAGAATGTGTGTATCCGGCAACATTATCTTGGGACATGTATATTTGCCTTCATTTGTGAAAATTGTATAAACCAATAGAACCCGGCATTCATATCTAAAGTACAGTTGATCGTTTCTTTCTTTCTTTCCTTTAAAGGATACTTACATGGGACTCTAGATGTTCCTGTCAGTTTCCATTGAATTTAAACTTCATGAGTTGCTCTGACAACATATCCCTAAGGGTTTAAATGTTCCATTCCTTATTTTAACCTTTCTTTTCTTTTATATTTTAGTCTGAGGAGAATAATTTATATCTTTTTAAACTGAAGATGATATGGATTTTTTTCTTCCCAACCTTTGATCTTATGGTTTCCATTGTTCCACTTTGGCTGTTTTACAGTATATTATTTTATGGATATGAAATTGTATTTCACTTATTTTTCCATTCAATTGTGTTCCAACTTTATCCTATATGGGCAGATAAATAATTTGGATGGGACTTTACCTGCACTGATCACCAAATAGAAGGTGAAATCAGCATGCATGGAACCTGATCAAGGAGAGATTCAACCTAGAAATAAGGAGAAATTTTCTAACAGTGAGAACAGTGGAACAGAAGTCGTGTTTGGAAGTTGTGGGAGCATCATCCCTGGAAGCTTTCAAGAAGAGACTGGACTGCCATCTGTCAGAAATGGTGTAGGGTCTCCTGCTTGGGCGGGGGGTTGGACTAGATGACCTACAAAGTCCCTTCCAACTCTGTTAATCTGTTAATCTGTTAATGTAACATAAATATAACTGTAAACATTGGCTATATAAGTTCTTACTCAAAATTTCTTTATATAACATGCTGACAAGTAAAGACTGTTTTAGTTTTCAACAGGAATGTTCATTATTCACTTTTACAGAAAACCATTTTCTGTAAACTTTTTTTTCTTTCACCAAATATTGTCATTATTTGTAGATTTCTTTTCTGTAAGGATTGTATTCGACGGTGTGTGTCTGCCAGCAGAACTACAATCACGGAAGGCTTAGATTCTCTCTCCTTTCTTATATCCTCTATTATTCAAAAACTGATCCAGAACATTTGAGGGATCTCTCAAGTAGATTTTAGGAACATATGGAGCTGAAATGGGGAGGAAAGGCAAAGGAAGTTAAGGTGATATGTCTAGAAGTTTCTTTATATGATGGAAATAGGTTTGAGAACACTGATATGATGTTTACCATCTAAGTTTTAGATACTGGTAAAATATTACAGATTTGTATTACAGAAAATATATATGACTAGTAGCTGGATACCCGTGCTTCGCTAGAACAAAGCTTGAAAATTAATAAGTACTTACGATGACACTTAAAGATTGAAAAGTTATGTAGAATGTTTAACTCCTTAGCATCAGAGCGTGTTAATATAAGGCAACTGGTAGTTGGAACAGAGTTCTTTTCAGGTGGGGAGGGGGAGTAGAATGTCTAAACTCCCAACCCGCAGGCCAGATGAGTCACGCACTGGCCATGGCCATGCCCAGTTTAGTGAAGGGGTAGCATCAGAGAGTGTTAATATAAGGCAACTGGCAGTTGGAACAGAGTTCTTTTCAGGCGGGGACGGGGAGTAGAACGTCTAACTCCTTAGCATCAGAGTGTGTTAATATAATACTGTATAAGAAATACTAATGATCTGATGGTCATTTTGAAAAATCCTTTCTTAGTGAGCACCTAGAAGCCAAGAGGAACATATGTGCCAAGTTTCAAGTCTGTAGGCTTTACAGTTCTGGAGATTTCGTGATGAGTGAGTGGTATTTGGCTTATATATATATAATTGGAATTCATCATTTTTAGTTACAGCAATGCTTTAAGTAAAAATTAATGTAGTCTCTTATTATAAAGAGCTTAAAATATATGTGCATTAGCTGTGAATGTCTTCTGACTAAAGGCAAACATAACACATGCATATAGGAGGAAATATCTATTTCCAATAAATATGGATCAGGTTATCTAGCGATGGGGAAAATCTCTATTAGAGAGTCTAGGAATGCTGTGCTACTCAAAGAAAATAATACTGGGCTAATAGTTTTGAGTTTTCTACTTATATGTTCCTGTAATAAACAAAGAAGGAACTATGAATTCTTTAGTCAAACCAACTTCCCTTTATATTGCTATATTGCTATCTATACCAAAACTGAAACATAAAAGCCATCTCACCATTCTTTGGTATGGATAACAAAAAGAACATCTGTTGTGACGCTAGAAAGTGAGCATTATGCTTGAATGGCAATTTGGGTGCCCTTGGTTGATGTCTTCCAATCTAATCCTCTGCTCAGACTGGAATTTGTATAGAAAATTCTTTAACAGACAACCAATGACTGATTGTTATTTATTGAGTTAAAGACAAAGACAATTTGCCTAATACAACTTAATAAGTATCATAGCTGGAAAAAAATGTGAATAAGTCCCTGCTGTAGCCTCTTACTGTTACCTTGAAAGAGGAGATAGACAATGAGCGATGCTGCGTACTCTCCTCATTGCTTCAGGAACAGCTTTTACGACTGAGGAAGTTCTAAGCTGCATTTGCTACTTCCTTTTTTACAGCATTCCCTTTCACTGGCCTTTGCCTGCCATGCCCCTTTCCAGGCTAAAAAAAATTCTGTGCATTCTTGCTAATGTTTATGTGAGAAATGAGTCATTCAGTAAGGAAGAGAATGCACGTTAGTGAGACTTGGCCATATGAGTAAACACTTGCCCAGACTAGTCTTCTATGAACTCTGTCCCTGTGTACTTTTGTTTCAGGTGGAAATGATGCAATTTTGTTTGTATTCTTTCACTTATTCATTTGACCATTTCAAATGCCTAAGGAAGAGATTGGCACATCTTAAATGAGCATTTTTTTCCCCATCTGTATGTTGCAGATACAGAATGACCCAGTGTCTTCTATGTATACAAATAATACAAACAGTACATTCAGCTAAACAACTTGTTGCTGGATTTTCTCTCTCCTCCATCCAGTCCCTGGATCTGCTCATTTCATTATGTATAGCTGACTTAAAATATTGTGTAGTATATCATATTTTGAGGTAGAGATGGGAAGAGCTAAGTTGAATTCCAAATGAGAAATACTTTTATATTCTACGTATCTCTTTCTCTTTCCCTGATCATCAGATATACAATTTATGCAAAGTAAGTCACTGTATATTATAGAATAAATGTAAGAGAAGATTTAAGATTCCATATTATAAAGCAGTTCAGATGCTCTGGCTTTCTATCACATTAAGTTTACTTTTTTTTCCTGAACAAAATGACTCATCTGGAAAATGTTGGTGGTACCACCAGCAATTAAAAAAAAACCTGGATTACTATTGTGTGTGACTCTCAAATGAACTTAATTGAGGAGGCACATACTCTCTTGGTGAGGTGTTGTGCTGGAGAAGGCTCCTGCATATTCCTTGGACAGCAAAGCTGTCTAACAAGCAAGTATTGGAGCGTATAACACCAGGCATGTCACTGGAAGGCAAAATCACAAAACTGCATTTCATCACTTTGGCCATGTCATGTGGGTGAATTCTCGCTAGAGAAATCAACTATGCTTGGAAGAGTTAGCACTAAAAGAAAACTAGGCCACCAAAGAACACAGCGGTTGGACACCATCAAAGCTGACACCAGCCAGAGCATAGAATATCTCAAAGTAGTGCAAGATTGGAAGATAATTTAATTTAATAATAATTTAATTTAATGATAATTGGAAGATTGCGTGCATAAGCGCACCAGCATGCCTAGCGTCCCTATCCTACTATCCCATTTATTCATACCCATTTCCTGTGCTCACGTCCATGTTTATACTTATATCTGTTATCTCGTACATGTTTGACCAACTAAATAAAATAAATAAAAGATGTAGAGAGATCTGGCCCATAGAATCGCCAGGAGCCAAGCATGACTAAATGGATAACATCAAAATAGTCTCTTGGATTTGATTCACTTATGGGAATTCCCCTGTAACACAACCTGTTGTATTTCATATCCAATTATGAGCCATATTCTGCCAGTAAATATACATAGGAAACTTTTGCAAACTTTTGGTTAAATAAGAGCCAGGAAGGAAAGAATTCAATTACAAATTGTAACTTTCTTCCAGACTATCTTAATCTTACTTTTTCTTTAATAGCTGTTTTCTTAAATAGAGAAAAGAGACCAATCAAGAAACTTTCTTTGTATAGATAAAACATCCCAATGACTTTATAGATTAGTGTGTCGGCTATATAAAAAACAGCCTGAATGGTCCCAGTGAGGGGCTGAAAGGCAAAAAGGAAGCTGTGATGCTTTCTCTCCCATATTTGGGTACACCAGGATAACATGACAGAAAAACATATTTTATTTTATTTATTTTATTTCTACGCTCTTATAGGCCGCCCAATCCCGTAGGACTCAGGGCGGCGTACAACATGGATAAGAAATGTACAGTAAAAAACAATGTAGCAGTTTAAAAATGAAACAATATTAAAACATTATTAAAGACACCATTCATGGGGGAATCTGATCTCCTTATTCACCCCGCCTGTCGGAAGAGCCATGTTTTCACGGCTTTACAGAAGGCCAGTAGAGTGGGGATAGTCCGGATCTCTGGTGGGAGTTGGTTCCAGAGGGACGGGGCTCCCACAGAGAAGGCCCTCCCCCGCAGCCCTGCCAACCGACATTGTTTGGCCGACAGGACCCGGAGGAGGCCCTCTCTGTGGGACCTAACTGGTCGTAGGGAGGTATGTGGTAGGATGCGGTCCCCGAAGGTAACCTGGCCCTGAGCCATGTAGGGCTTTAAAGGTCAAAACCAACACCTTAAATTGTGACCGGAGACTAATAGGCAATCAATGCAGCTGACGGAGAATGGGTGTTACGTGGGTGTATCACTGTATACCCACCACAGCTCGCGCAGCTGCATTCTGCACCAGTTGCAGTCTCCGGATGCTCTTCAAGGGTAGCCCCATGTAGAGCGCGTTACAGTAGTCTAGCCGTGAGGTGATATATATATATAACCCTTTCCTGGTGAAAGAGCTGAGCTATATATATCTGAGTAATATACAACAGCAATAAAGCCAAGAAGCAATAAAAACCATACAGACAAAAACTGGATGCCTCAACCATTCTCCTTGGATGCTTCCAACACTACCATCTATAGGCTTTTATGTTTTTATGGCCTTCTGGAAAGATAAAAGGGTGAGTCCTGTTGGATACCCAAGGGGATCCATCTCCACAGGGCAGGGGCCTCTATGGAAAAGGCACATTTCCTAGGTTCAAAAGCATGGCCACATTTAAGGCAAGTTGGAGACCTGGAGTGTGACCAGCCTATTTGACCTGGTAGGTGGACAGATATTCTTATGGATTAGCAGTGCCACAAATAACCTGGATCTCTGCCATGTACGGCTTTAAAGGTGATAAACAGCACCTTGAATTGTACCCAGAAATGAGCCAGTGCAGCTTATATAACTGTAGTGTAATAGGGGCAGACCAAGGGGCACGCAGCACTGTGTGCACCTCTGCATTCTAGACCAGCTGTGACTTCTAAGTGGCCTTCAAAGGCAGCCCCATGTGGAGTACATTGCAATAGTTCATCCAAGAAGTGACTAAGGCATGAGTGACTCTGAGCAAGGCCTCTCTGTCCAGGAATCGATGTATGGTTGTTTTGTAGTCTAAACGCTATTTTCCTTGGCCATTCCTCAATACTTTGTGCCTACTTGTTGCTTGCTCAAGGACTCAGTATATTTATTTGGACAAAGTTTTCAGTATATTTATCTGGCACTAGGGCCTTTAATAACAGCTTTAATCTCAGTTTCAACTCTCAATATATGCTGAAAGCAGTATAGGTTAAAGCTTAATTTTGCCAAATTAGTGAGTTGCAAACAATTCCTTAATAGCAAATTGTCTGCTATCTGTATTTGCTGAACATAGCTAAAATATTGTTTAAACTGGCTGTTGATGTACATATGCATACATTATTTATTTATGTCTTATTTATTTCCTCATTTATCAACATGCATAAAAAAAATATCCAGGTACCTACATCAACTTTTCTGCCAGAGACGTATTAATTAATATTTTTTCTCCCATTCCTTTCTGTGGTCTTTCTAATTTTTTTGTAGATTATGTAAATATTCAGATTAACCTTCTATTTAAACTGTAATAAAATGTGTGGGTTTTAACTTCCAAACCCTTATTGTTGAGAAATAATTTCTTGTAGCTGATATTCTAAGCTGCAAAGAATAATCTTATTATAGAAGTAAAAACAAAAATATCAGAGTATTAAGGCTTATCACTTAAAATACTAATTATGTAGCTAATTCATTAACAATGAAACAAATAATTGAAAAGGACCACCTTATGTGCCTTTGATGATATATGGCAAATTCACTTCCTTTTCTTACTGACTTTTCTGTTGACTTTAGATCAAATAAGCAGTTGCACAAATGTTCATCTGCCATCAATCTCATCTTCAATTTATCATCCCACTATTCCTCTGCTATCATTACCTCTACTAAAAAATGAAAGCATATATGAAAAATAAAGTTCAGCATGCCATTCTCACTATATTGTTCTGAATTAATATAATATCTTCCTAACTTTCACAGACAGAGGATTGGGTCAAATTAGCAGTGTAGCAACAAGCTAAATTTGCAGCACCATGAAAAATGTTTACAACTAGAGCAACATGCAGGCTCAGCTTTTCTGAAGGAGGGGTTAAGCAATAGAGACAATAGCTATGTGCAATATAGAAATATATACAATACATACAGTTTCAGCATTTCACATGGAAATACAATGTTTCCCATTCCTTCAAAACTTCATACACACCACTGCAGTCCATTCTTCCTCTTAGTCATTTCTCTTTTGTAAACTTAATTGGATCAGGTCAAGGAAACCTAGATATGCCGGAAAGGAATGAGTTACATTTCTTTATCCTTATTTGGCTGTTTTAAAACCAAAGCTTTGCAATCTCACCACTTCAGGAATACACAGTGGCTGTTCACCAAGCCAGCTAAAGGCATGCATATGCAATATGCTTTTAATATTTTTTTAACGGTCTAATTCAGTATTTCTCAACTAAGATATTCCCTACTCTGACTGGGGAATTCTGGGATTGAAGTTCATACATCTTAAAGTTGTCAATCAGTGGTCTAAGTCAAACTTTTTCAAGCTCTGTTCCATAGTGCCTTCAGGTTCCATGAAATCTTGATGAGCGCCATGAAGGACTAAAGGCATATGCAAACAAACAAACCTGATTTGAATGTGGGAGTGTCCATAGCAGATTTTCTACAATACAATGGAGAAGGTGGGACTTTTTATCTCATGAAAAGGGGGAGGAGCCAAAGCTACCATTTTGCATGTCAATTGTTCTGAAGGGTTTTGTTTTGTTTGTTTTTGAAATAGTTTCTATCCTTTGAAAAAGTTTGAAAATCTCTACTCTAAGCTTTCAAAAGAAAAACTCAAGAAAAATTATGGCTGGACACTCCTGATACCTCGGGGTTGCATCCAAAGAGATGTAAGCAGTAGTATCCTTTTAAAGCTGCTATAAATAGCAATAGCACTTAGACATATATACCGTTTCACAGTGCTTTATAGCTTTCTCTAAGCAGTCAGCATATTGCCCCAACAATCTGGGTCCTCATTTTACCAACCTCAGAAGGATCGACGGCTGAGTCAACCTTGAGCCTGTGAGAATCAAACTGCTGACACCTAGCAGTCAGCAGAAATAGCCTGCAGTACTACATTCTAACCACTGCACCACCATGACTCATCCACCTCATCCAAATCAGCCACCTTTCATGGGAACTTTTCTGCATTTGATCAGATCTGATTTATTAGCCTAGAATTAATATTTATGAGACAAACTGGCTTAATTTTATTAATAGAATTTTCAAGGGAAAAAAAAGGAAAAGAAGGAAACTCATCTGAATTATACCACATATAGGCAAATTGCTACTGTTCTAAAAGATTTAGAGATTTGAAAGATGTCATCAATATTTGTGGCCTATGTATTGTGGTTTATGATAATCATATTTAGTATTCTTTTCCACACTTTCTTATGTTCACATGAATCCTTCTGATATATGGTCAAGATTTTTAATACAATGGAAGCATAGCAAACTCACTAAGAAACACTGGAATCAATTAAAATACGATAAACAGAAAACAATACAAACCACAGAAATCATGGCAATCTGTATTTATGCAAATGTAGGTTGTAAACATTGGAAATGAACATTCAGTAGAAATGGTTCTTGAATTCTGAAACAAACTAGATTGCTTGAGAGAGATTTTAGCAATTTCTTAGGGGCAAGGATCAAAGGGGCCAATACCCCAAGTTTCATATAGTTCTGTATGTGAAAACATCAGAAAGCTTTTTCATTTAAGGGCATGATACTGGCTTGTTAAAATATACTCCCCTTTACAAAACAATGATTTCAGGAATCAAAATGAAAAACAAATACCAGAGAGAAGAATTATAATGAATTGGATAAGTTTAGATAAGGGGTGCCTATCTTCGAAAGGCACCCCCACAAGATTAAAAATTTCTAAGGATCGGGAATTATAACACTGTCCATTGTCTCAGCATTTCCAACTGGAAAAATATTGATTCTTACAGCCACTGATACAAATGTTTTCAGGAAAAAAAATGTTTATGATAAATGTAACGATGTTGGTTTCCATGCAAGCCAAGATCTTGCATTATTAATATACATACTACATTTCTTCTTCAAACATTTGTGCTACTTGCACTGATCTCCTTTAAGTGAGCAAAAGGTAGTTATTTGGAGTGTTCTCATGGTAGTATCCTTAATTTTACAATGCCTGAATTGGGCTAAGTATGGGCACTGTGATCATGAAAACTATTAGGGCTAAGTGAGAGAGTTTAGTTTTTTTTATTTGCAGTTCTAGTTTCTATCTAGGAAATAATTATGATTTTCCTTTCCTAACACAGTCCATTTTTATCACTTTGGGAAGAGATTAGAAGGATCAATTGATTATCAGCTGCTAATTGAGCAGAAAACTCAATTGGAGTTTGGAGCCAAAGCTACAAACTATATTTGTAATTGTCTATAAACATTTGCATTGGCTTCAAATATTGCAGCTTATTTACCTAAGGGTGCTATGATATGTGTAATTTTCATATTTTAAATACCCAGAAGACCACAGAAGAGACAACTCCCCACTCCATTGGAGTTGTTATGGAAACACATTTCTGTGGATACTCTAGGTACATGTGATATACATACTAAGGGCAAAATGGACATCATCTGCAGTTGTTCTAAGCAAAATGTATCCTTTTCCAGAAGATATTCAATGAGATCAGATCCAATTATTGTCTTCCGTGTAAAGCTCTAATGTATACCCACATAACTAATTTACAGGAGATACCATCTTTTCTGAAAAGTCACTTGGTTGAGTTGGGTGGCTATAGAAATTGAATGAATGAATGAATGAATGAATGAATGAATGAATGAATGAATGAATGAATGAATGAATGATATTTTTATAACCTCAATTCCACTATTAAGATCTTGCTCAAAATATAAGCTGTTTTATATTACTGAGAATGAAATTTCTAGAGCAAAGTCCACATTTTTAATAGAGAATTATAGGCAGGAAAATATAGTGAATGTATTAAAACTGGGAGTAGATACCAGTGGCCAAGGTAGGTATAAGAATAAGTAATCTTGGAAAGCCATAGCATTCGGTAAATTTCAGTTGAAAACAGACTGGATAACCTACACTGAATTTTCATGCAGTGTTGGTTGACTGACTGACTGACTGACTGACTGACTGACTGATCTAGAACAGTCTGATTTACATCCTAGTAGGGAGGCAACCAAGAGGCAACACTCTATTAGCCTTAAGTATCACTGTCTATTGAAGTAACTGGCATTTTCCAGTGAAACAGGTTATTTAGTCTATAATGAGTTTAAATTATGCAACTGAGACCTAGTTTTATGTATTGGGGAGTTTACAATATAGATATAGAACAATGTGAAGTTGATTTCCTAGCCTTGAAATGTAAATTTTTTTGGAGAGGCAGCTATGATCAGAGATATTATAATAATAAATCAGTACTAATTTCCCCAAAGAGCATGTGTATATCTAGAAAGAAAATGCAGGCCTTTGATTTGATTCTTGCTGCACAATGATGTTCTTATTTAATCCGACATTTACTAAAAATAAATGTGTGCAAGTGAAGGAATTAGGTCACTTAATGCCATAACTGGTTTCTGCATGTATATAGAAAGATCCAGAGAGGCACAGAAAAGTAATGGCAGGGTAGCCACATTAAAGTGGTGCCAGTACTGTAAAGGAAGCAAGGATAATGGCAAGGCATAATCAGAGTTGTATAATCATAGGCTGAACTCTGTGCAACTAGTTATCTGAAATGAAGGTCCATTAAATTAAGTAGGGCATATTCTTTTGTTAGCAATGACTGAGCACATAAAATTGTTCCTTTATCACTTTGACGGAGCATCTAATCCATCCAAACTCTTGCTATGTTTTATGGCCATTTAGATTCATTTCCAATAGAAATCTTAGATTGATTGACTTATATATCCATGCTGGTGTCAAAACTCTAACATTATATTGACTACCACAATAATGAAATTCCAATAATGTGTGTGCCTCAAATTTTACTTTTTAAATTCTTTATTCATGTCCACAATGTCTATGATGTTAGTTGGATTCAGTTAAAGAATTACTGTTCTAAAGATTTCAGTGTTTCTTTACAGAATGCCTTTTCTCTTTTAGTATTGCCACTATAAAATTAGCAGAAACAAAACAGAAAGTTTTCTCAAATATTATTTTCAGTCCTCCCACATGATATTTAAAAAACCAATTAATCTAATGAAAAATAGTCAGGGAGTTTTAATGAGCAGTGTAAATGATTTGATGTACATGAGTTCAACAGTGTCTTTTTCAGTTGTGCTAATAGTAGATTTTTTTCCCAAAACAACTAATTTGAGCTCTGTAAAATATACAGGATTTCCCCTGCTTAGCTGTCTATAAAATTCCATTTACTTCCTCAAAATAATTTACAGAATAAAAACAAAGCAAAGATGGCCACCAGGTAGAGATGTCTTTTGTGGACACCATATTACTGAGTCCCTTGTTAGTTCTAACCAGTCTAATTCCAAGATAGGTGTTGAGTTGTGGGAATAACGACAGGAGACAGACTTCAAAAGGAACTTCTTTACTTGGCAACTTCTCTGTACAACCAGCAACTTGCAGTCTGACAGCTAGCCCTTTTATAGGGAGCTGTCAGATGTAACAACCAATAGGAATTGAGCATTCTCCCACTCAAACGCTGGACCTGGGTGAAACCATGTATGCAGACAGTACATAACAATAGACAAATACTGGCTGGAGTTTATGGGAGTTGAAATCCAACACATATAACACACTAAAGCCGTGATGGCGAACCTATGGCACATGTGCCAGAGGTGGCATGCAGAGCCCTCTCTGTGAGCACGCGCACCATCGCCAGCTGGTCTTCTGGTTTCCGGTGCTCCGACGTGCGCGAAGACCAGCTGGCTGATACTCCAATGTGCACGCATGCGCGCAGACACATTCCAATTTGGGCACTCAGTGCCGAAAAGGTTCACCATCACTGCACTATAGAAACACTTATCACAAGCTCTGCTACACACTTAGAGAAGCAGCCTTAAGTGCAATAAGATGTATACTTTTGTTTGGAATGATATTTGAAGCCCAGCATGGAGAGTGAAGGCGGGGGAAATGAATTCCTCCTGTATCAACATTTTTTCTCCTTCTGTCACATTCCCACATGTCAAAAAAACGTTTAGCAAAAATATGCAAGGCGGTGAGGTTTCTTTTCTTCCTAGCTATCCATTTATGTTCTGTTTTAAATCTTCCATTTGCAGTTTCACAAATAGGGCATCAATTGCTATTGGAAAACCATATTATGTCTCAGAGCAATAGTCTGTATGCCATTCATCCAGGGCATAATTTGAGCCTATGTTCAGTCTTTTGCTATAATCAGGGTAAGTGTTCTAATTTAGACTATGGGGCCACAGCACCTTTTAAAGTGTGAAGGAGAAGGCATAATTTATACCTCACATCTGTCAAGGTTCCAACTAACAAGCCCAAGCAAATCAGAACTCCGAGACCCAGATCTCTCTCAAAGAACTTCTTTATTAGGAACATCAGAGGTGGGTTCCTCCCGATTCAGACCGGTTCTACAGAACCAGTAGTAAAAATAGGGACTGGTTCTCCAAACCAGCAGTAACAGCAGCCTGGTCACGCTGCTGAGCCAATTCCGCTCGCTCAGATGCTCGCCCTGCCTCGCCTTCGAGGGCATTAGTGGCAGCAACAGTGGCAGTGGCGGCGGGCAGTGCCACCATCCCAGCTGCAGTGACAGCATTCCGGAACTCCCGGTGAGTTTTTCCACACGGCTTTGGCCAGGATACGGCGATAGAGCAGCCCCAAAAGCTGGCAGGGTCTCCAGCACCGCAGAGCAGAGTCAGCATCACCTCTGCCAAAGGCTGCCTGTCCTTCAAGTGTAGCGCCCGCACTGGCTGCCTCTAATCTGCAGTTTACTCGTGAGCACCATGCTCACGAGTAAACATGCTCACGAGTAAACTGCAGATTAGAAGCAGCTGGCAGATCGTGGCTTGCTCGCTTGGCTGCTCGCCCCCCAGAGCTCACAGGCAGCAAACGAAACTGCCGCCTACTACCTCCGCACATTGAGGAGACCAAGCAGTAGAGGGAAGAGCACAGTTTTCAGAAGGAAGTGGCTGCCAGCAATGCCCTCAGGTGAAGATGTGAGCAGGGAGGCTCAATCCCAGGAGCCTCAGTTTACTCATGAGCACTATTGGCCTTTCTCCCTGCCTCTCCCGGCCAATGTTGCTAATGAGTAAACTGGAGCTAGGATCTCCCACGTGTTGCACCTCCCTCCCAGCCTTCGCCCATGCCTCCGTGCCGCCAGCATCTACCGAAGCCACCGTGCACCTTTGTCCCTCCACAAGCCCAAAACACTCTTACTGCTGCTGCACCTCCATTTCCCCCTTCGCCCTGCCTGAACATACAGCTGCTGCGCCCGCCTCTCGCCTGCCCCGCTCCCTCGCACCCAGGGGCAGCAGGAACAAGCCGCGAGCTCAGCTGCAGCCCAGACGAGCCGAGGAACTGGGGGAGCCTCCCATGTGTTGCACACCCCTCCCAGCCTTGGCCCGCACCTCCGTGCTACCAGCGTCTTTCAAAGCCACTGCCCTTGGAGCTGCGACAGGGACGGGGGCAGCCCGGTAAGCTGGGTGCCTGAAAATGGCGCGGATGCACAGGTGAAGGCTGGGAGGAAGTGCAACCCCAGGGAAGGCCCGTCAGAGGTGAGAAGGGGTGCTTTTCGGCCAGGAAGGGCAACGGAGGGAAAGCTGAGATGACCACCACCAATCTACGGCATCCCGACCTGGATATGGGGCCGGAGTGTCAAAAAAAGTGTCAAAAAGTCCCAAAAAAATTCACCACCATTTTGGTGGGCGTGGCTTTGTGGGGGGTCATGTGACTGAGTGTGCATGAGTGACATCAAGTTGGCCATGCCCACTCAGTCACATGCCCCCCAACCTAGCCACACCCACAGAATCAGTAGTAAAATATTTTAGAACCCACCTCTGAGGCACATTATATCACCATGATTAAATGTACCCAATAAAGAAGTTCTTCGAGAGAGATCTGAGTCTCAGGATTCTGATTTGCTTGGGCTCATTAGTCGGAACCTTGACATTAAACCAACTCATGACAACATCTTTATTCAAGGCCCTGAATATCTGCCTGGATATTCCTACCATGATGTAGTCCCTGGTAGTCTAATCTCAAGGAGACAAGTGCAACTCAGCTTGCTATTATCTTTCTCATCTTCTCATCTTTCCTTCTATCTTCTCCTATTGGTATCCTATGATTTATTACTTGTTTGTTCTTATGATTAATGATTAAAACTATGATTTATGATCTATGATAAACATTGTTTGTTTGTATGTACACTTTGTTGTTTGTATGTACACTGAGAGCTTATGGACCGGAGACAAATTCCTTGTGTGTCCAATCACACTTAGCCAATAAAGAATTATGTAATATTCTATTCTATTCTATTCTCTTTTCTTTTCTTTTCTTTTCTTTTCTTTTCTTTTCTTTTCTTTTCTTTTCTTTTCTTTTCTTTTCTTTTCTTATGAGCTACCACTTCTTTTTTCCCATGCTGCTGTTTAAATATGGCCAGTACATAATCACAGGCTAGTTATTATTTCTAATAATTTATTAGACACAACCATCAGCCAGTGCTCTAAGACTGGGAGAAAGTGCTTCCACAGTGAATGACATGACTTCTAAGCAGTCTTTAGGTCAAGCACTTATTTGTCAAGAAATTCAACACTTTTTTTTGTTTTCTTTTGCCTGAAGCCAATTTCTACTATTAAAGAGCAGTGCATTGGTTCCATGAATCTGGAGGAAGCATTTGACTGAGTACAGTATCATTGTAGATTAATTTTTGTTGCCATAGAAACTTTTGAGAATGTTATTTTATTATTGAGTTCTAAGAGGCAGATATTTTTTTACCATATATAAAATGAAGTTTGCTGTAATATAACTTTGCTGAAGAATTCTATTCCATTAATTGGATTTTATGTACGTATTTCTTTAAACCCTAGCAATTCCGAGGGAAGAAAAGACAATATCTAGTGAGTCATAAAAATTATAAAGTTTATTTATCAATAAAATCCCAAGAGAAACAGTTTTAGCTGTGATTTTAAAGCACAAGTTTGATTGGAGCAATGGGCAGACAACACATACACACACACACACACACACACACACACACACACACACACACACAAAACTATTCTGAGTTCATCACAGGGTAGCATGGAGACCACTTGCCTACAAACTCACCAAGAGTCAGACACAACTAAATGGTTAGAAACAACTACAATTCTGAGTTCAACTAATTCGAACTATTATTTTTGAAGTTCAGCTTAATACTTGTACTGATCAGAATAAACATCTTCATGGACTTCTCCCATTGCCTTCTTAATGTTTTTGCACTTTGACATTGAGATCACATCCCAAGTCATCCAGAGACAATCTTTCTGTGAAAACAAGGTGAAATTTTTTCCCCATTAGATTTTGGGGCTGGGGCTGCACTAGACATCTCTGGGGAGCCCAAGATGCAAAGTGGATGCGGCTGGCTTTTCCTTGTTTTTTGAAGGGATCTTGTGGGGCTCTGCCTTTTGGCATCTCAATAAGCCAATTGTAGGCCTTACTCTACAATTTCCTATCTTTCTTAAAGCAGTGGCGAATTACTAATGTGGAGATCAGACGGGGTTACAGGAACCACAAACTGGGAGGTTAAGAGCCAGATGTAGCCCTGCAGCTTAAAAATTCCTGTCCCCATTCTAAACCATAATAGGGTTGATTTGATTTTGGTGTGTTGTATTAATGTGGCCTGCAATGTTCCCTTCCATCCCTGACAGCTATTCTTGTTTCCTGCACACATTCACTGCTGTACTTCCCACCTGCCCTCCTCCACTTATCTCTCTTGGCAGGGAGAAGCATTCAATAAAGCTTGAACAAGCTAGTGATATTGTAAGAAAATGTGCCAAGGACCCACAAACAATTTTTTCTTTTTTTGATAAAGCTTTTAAGATAGGTTTTCCAGTTGCCAAGACAGAATAATGAACTGTTTAATGTATGTTTAAATTATAAGATGTCACACACATAATGTCTTTTACAAATTTATTGTGATGGATTAAAAATTTTCCAAATCAGAATTCAAAATGTATTCTGAAAGGGACAGAGAATAATAGTAATAAAAGTATATATAAGAGATAGTTTGTCTTGTACTTGGCAAACTGAAGCCTTTTTGAGAAGACTGAGGGGTTAGCGATACCGTTTGCATGATCATTTTGGTTCAGTAACAGTAGTGGGGTCTAAAACCCTTTACTACCGGTTCGTGTGTGCGTGCGACGCTTCTGCACATGAGCAGAAGTGTCCCGGGCAGGTGGGCGGAGCCTCCCGCCGCCTGCGCTACCAGTTCTTAGAACCGGGCCGAACCGGGAGCAACCCACCGCTGTTCAGTAACATTTGTTGACAATGCCTCTACTAATATTGTGAGTGATAATTTATCTTATAAAATTTGGAAGAGTCTGTAATGTGGAAGAACCCTTCATTTCTCTCTCTATAAATGCTTAAATGCCTTAGAAACAGAATTCAAGATGATCATGAAAAGACAGAAACCATCAAAATGAATTTCCATAATGACAAATATAAATTTCCACATTTAGACTGGGAAAAAACCTAACTTGCACAAGATATATGATCATTGGCATGGCAGGAATACCTGTAGAAAGGATTCAAAAATCAAACTCCTGCAATGCCACTTAAATTCAAAATAAATAGGCTGAATTAAATGGGCCCACCCAGTCTTAGGTCTCCTTTTTTCTAACTGTACTAAGCAAAATCAAGCATGTGATTCTCAGCCAATGAAATGGCTGGCTACTATATGTAACTAATACCTATCGGTTTTCTGTTCTGAAGAAGTACTTATTAAAGGTAGCTAAATAAGTTATAAGATTTCCATGCATTGCAGCTGACTTTAAAAAAAATTATAAAGAAACTGAAAGTATGATCTGTGTTAAGATAATGAATGTATGGGCTTCCATATATTGATGAATTCCAATGCTCAGACCTCCAATGAATAGGAGCTGTCATTTATTAGTCTGGAAGCCACAGGGTTCCCAATCTTGATTTATATTTATGATGCATTGGTCACAGCTTTTGGTAGAATCACCTTGCAGTAATTGATCTGTTTGTAGTAAATCAAATGTATTTTCTATAGTGCTCCATTTTGGATTATTATGACCTAGTAGCTCATGCATAAGATGACAAGTTCTCCTTTGTAAGAGGTTGTCTATTACAACAGAAATCGAATATGGAGGATGCTCAAATTAACACATATAGCAGTCTAGAATTCTCCTAACTGATCCTATTAGCTAGAGAAGATCATAGGTTCAATCTCTGTCATTGCTAATTAAAAAAAAAATACAGGTTTCAGTTGACATAAACTCTCTAGAGAGCTGCTGCTTGTCAAAACAGGTAATACTATATCCATTTATGATGCACACTCTGTAAGTAAAGGATTGAAAATGCCTTTTCAAATCCTGTTACTCTTAATCTTCCACAGTGCAATATTAACTGTAAAAAGGGGTCTCTGGATTGTTTGAACACTGATTGCTTGACTTGTTAAATCTCATTTGTCATCCCTAGTTGTCCATGGAGATTCTCAGTAATCCAGGTCATGGTTGTCCCAAAGGTGCTTTTTCAAGAGGCAGCTAGACTTTCTGGTTTTTCTTTGAAGACGTTTCGCTTCTCATCTAAGAATAAGCTTCTTAGATGAGAAGCTTCTTAGATGAGAAGCTTCTTAGATGAGAAACGAAACGTCTTCAAAGAAAAACCAGAAAGTCTAGCTGCCTCTTGAAAAAGCACCTTTGGGACTTTTCCCTAGTCCAGGGGTAGGCAAAGTTGGCTCTTCTATGACTCGTGGACTTCAACTCCCAGAATTTCTGAGCCAATCATGCTAGCTTAGGAATTCTGGGAGTTGAAGTCCACGAGTCATCGAAGAGCCAACTTTGCCTACCCCTGCCCTAGTCCATTTTTCCTGTTAGGTTTTCTGCCTGGCAAAACAATCCATGAATAAGTGTGAAGGCCCTTCTGTGGTACTCCATTTTCACTCCTAGCCCTTCACAAAGCCTTTTGAAACCAACCTATCGTCTTCACTTCTGCAGAATTCAAAATGCTGAGCTAATCAATGGTCGCTCTCTTTCCTTCAGCTGAGCAATAGGAGAATGTGTAGCATATATCTAGTGCACTGCTCTGAGTTCACACCAGTCCAAGACTCATAAAAATTCCCATAGTAAAATAAATAGCTAATTCCACCCTATCCAGTGTTTTAAACATTTGATTGTGGTGGTCATGGTGGTTACTTTTTAAAAAAAATTAAAAGTGCAGGAAAAAAATCCAAAATCAAATAACCATTATCATCCAATCCTAATTTTAAAAATCCCATTAAACATTACCAGAAATAATCTCATTACTTATATATCAAAAGCAGGGGTGAAGTACAGCAGGTTCTGACAGGTTCTGGAGAACCGGTAGCGGAAATTTTGAGTAGTTCGGAGAACCGGCAAATATCACCTCTGGCTGGCCCCAGAGTGGGGTGGGAATGGGGATTTTGCAGGATCCTTCCCCTGGAGGGGGGTGGGAATGGGGATTTTGCAGGATCCTTCCCCTGCCATGCCCACCAAGCCACGCCCACCAAGCCACACCAAACCCACCAAGCCACGCCCACAGAACCAGTAGTAAAAAAATTTGGATTTCACCACTGCCAAAAGTACAACATATATATCACAAAATAATCCCAATTAAACATTACCAATGTATAATATTATTATCCAATACTACTAAAAAAAATAGACGTGCTGAGAAATAGCAATCCACTATTTTAACCATGATGAAATAAACCAGATTTGCATTTTTCTTATTCTTTCTGCATTTGGATTTCTCTTAAAAGTTTAGATCATTCTCCCCGTTGGGAAAATGGTAAGTCTACAATCTGTACCGATTTTCAGCCTTGCAAAAGAGAAGCCAGTTTTACTCAAGTGTCAGATAAATTGGCACAGATAAATTGGCAATAAGCCAGCTCAGCTTTCCAAACCACCCAAAACCGTGAACGTAGAATTGGAACCGCTTTTGAACTGCTACTGAGGGATATGTGCACGCTCAGTTAAAAAAAGGGGGAGATTTAACTAAAAGGTTTGTTTAAAATTTAAATTTCATAATTTGCAACATTATGTAATTTATACATTATACTCATATTAAGTATGTTTAGAAATAATGTATAATTTTATATATTTATATACATTATAATCTATGCATTTTCTATAATTTATAATTTTAAAAGATTTAAAGTTTTAATTAAATAAAAGCTAAAGGCACCATAAAAAATACTTGGTTTTGGATCACTTGTCAGGAACAAAAGGAAGTCCCAGTGTTGTTACTGGCTGCAGCATAGCAAGCACAGTTAGTCCTCAACTTACTACAGTTCATTTAGTTACAACAGCCCTTAAAAAATGTGACTTATGACCATTCTTCACAGTTATGACCTTTGCAGCATCCACATGGTCACATGATTAAAATTCAGATGCTTGGCAACTGATTTATATTTATGACTGTTGCTATTTCCCAGGGTCATGTGATCACCTCTTACAACCTTCGGACCAGCAGAGGATTCCGGTTATTTTCACTACCGGTGCGCATCGCGAGCATGCGCAGAAGTGAACTCGCGTTCCATCGGGCGATTTCACTTCTGTGCATGCTTAGGATGACATTACAAGCCGAAACACAGCTGAGGAGCTTCTCAGCTGGGCTTCGGAGGAAGAATAAAGGTCCGTATTGAAACAAGGGCGGGTGGGAAGGCTTTTTCCCAACAGCTCAGGACGCAGAGAAGCACAAGAAAATGACGTCATCCCAGGGCTCCTACCGGAGCTGCGCTCCATACAGCACCGGTAGGAACCCACCACTGCTTCAGACAAGCAAAGTCAATGGGGAAGCTAGATTCACTTAACAACTGGGTTGCTAATTTATTGACTGCAGTGTTTCACTTAACAACTGTGGCAAGAAAGGAGCAAAACTAACGTCACAAATTTCTCACTTAACAACAGAAATTTTGGGCTCAATTGTGGTCGCACGTCAAGGACGGTTGTATGTGTATATGTGTGTGGTTTTATTGATAGGGTGTAAACAGATACAAAAAGAAAAAAAAATGCCAGCAGGATATAAACGAATTGCTTTCTAAGCTCCAGTACATTATTTGTGTTTGCAAATAATGTAGACAAACTGAGTTTGGTAGATTGCAATAGCCATATGTTTCAATTTTTTTTAAATGTACAATTGTTACTCCCCAAATTTCTGTTGACTGATTGGCAGTTTATTTATCTGCAATATGTCTTTTTTTTTAACAGCATGTGTACAAAATATGTTCTAGTATACTATTGCTCATCATTATGATGCTCTGGTTTGAAATTACTGCAGTGGAAAAAATAGATTCTTACTAAACCTTAGTAATTGAGGGATCAAGCCTATTTGTTCCATGGTGGTGCAGTGGTTAGAATGCAGTACTGCAGGCTAACTCACTGCTTACTCCAGGAGTTCGATTCTGAGCTGCTCAAGGTTGACTCAGCCTTCCATCCTTCCGAGATTGGTAAAACGAGGACCCAGATTGTTGGGGACAATATGTTGATTCTGTAAAGCACTTAGAGAGGGCATGTGAAGCGATATATAAATTTAAGTGTTATTGCTATTTCAGTCTTCTATACCAGGGGTCTCCAACCTTGGTTACTTTAAGACTTGTGGACTTCAACTCCCAGAGTTCCTCAGCCAGCAAAGCTGGCTGAGGAATTCTGGGAGTTGAAGTCCACAAGTCTTAAAGTCGCCAAGGTTGGAGACCCCTGTTCTATACTGATCTGTAGGCACCCAATCAGGAAGTGCTGGCTAATATATACAATTGATAGGCAATTTGGGGTGCGTGTGCTTTAGATTTCAAATCCCTAGGCTAACACGCCCAATGCCAAAGTCTAACAACTGCATTCAAACATCTGGATAACCACAATTTATGCACCCTTAATCTACAGTATAATGGTAATATACTTTTTGTTAATAATTTTGTTGCAGCAGTTCTATTTTTAGTAAAAAAAAATGTGATGGTATATCAAAGAGTGTGATGGACTTTGATGCTTACTGCAACATTAATGAATGAAGAGCATTTCTCTCCAGTATAGTGTTATCAAAACCAAGTGCGTTAACTTACAGTGAACATTGATTCCTTCAGTTTTGACCTTCTGGATATAATATAGTGGTACCCCAGTACTCAACATTAATTATTCCAGAAGCCACAACAAATACTAAAAACTATGAGTGCCAAACAAATCAGGTGCGTTACCACATGATCCTTTGTTTTAGCGGGGAAAAACTTTCTGTCTGTCTTTTTTCCTATGTCAGCAACCATCCCAGCATGATGGCCTTCCTGTTTGCCCTCTGCGGCCGTCCCCTTATTCCTTTTGCAGGGACCTTCCCAGCATGGCCAATTTCCTGTCCACCCTCTGTGACTATCCCCCTCTTCTTTTTGCAATGTGCCAAATACCAAAGAAGCAATGAGTACCAGGACAGCATTTTCACATCAAAATGCATCGAGCACCAAATTTGATGAGTTTTGAAACAGTCAAATACTGAGGTTCTTGTTAGATTAGCGCAGGAATCAAAGTCGAGACGTAGAACAGTTCAGCACCTTTATTGTAGCAAGCAAGCTCAAGGAAAAAGAACTGGCGGCGAGCGGCAGGGAAGCCGTTTTTAAGGGCTTCCCTGCAACCCGGCCGACCAGTGACAGGTGTTCAAATCTGCCGCCACTATATTGGCCAATCAGCGGCGGCTATGCAAATTTACTACGTATGTCAGTACGTAACAGTACCACTGTACTGATATAGACTTAACTTTTTTCTTGTTAAGCAAGTCAATGAATGGGTGCAGGTATGGACAATATCAGAATTGTGCCTTCTTCCTCCTCCTTTCACTACTATGGAATGAAATTTGGGTCTTTTCAATGACATGTAGCTTATTTTAGATTACAATAAAGATACACTTATTCCTTCACGTTATGCTCAACTGCTGGAAACTTCATGATTAGATCCATGTAGTTTTCTTGATGGCAATACAAAAGTAATTTGCCATTGCCTTCTTCCAAGGTATTCTTTTCACCTTCTCTGTCTTTACTAAATCTCAAACTTATTAGAAGTCTCCTAACTCTGCTTAGTTCTCAGCCCTGTTATGAAGGCTAGACCAGGAAGTCAACTACTTTTATTGACATTGGCTATTATAACAGAGAGAGTCAGTTTGGTGAAGTGGTGTGCAGCAAAGGTGGTGTACAAGCATCAAGCTAGAAACCAGGAGAAAGTGAGTTTGAATCTCACTTAGACACAAAGCCAGCTGGGCAACCTTGAGTTAGTCACTTTCTCTCAGCCAAGAAAAAAGCCATTAGCAAACCATTTCTGAAAAACCTTACAGAAGAAAACTTCAGGGACTTGTCACTATTGAACAGAAGAAAAAGAAAATAGTAGCCGAATTTTGCAAGTGCGATTGTGCTGTACTTCCATATCCTTCAGTGAATGTTCGGTGAATTATGGAGTTTTATGTCCAATCTACTTCTAAATATTATCTAAATATGCACAGGGGTGTATGGGGTGCTCAGGGAGGGGTAGCACCTCTGGTGTAGGGGCATGTCGTGTCCTTTTATGGCAGCTTGTTTTAGGGCAGCTTTTAGGGCAGCTCGTTCACCTTTGGTCCCCACCTGTCACTCAGCTCTCACCTGTGGCTCCTAGCAGCTGTAGTATGTGCAGGGGCCACACCCCGGGCAACAGCTTCAACCAGGTTGAGAGTAGCCATTGGGTCATTGACCTTCAGTGAGATAGGGACTTGTCTATCCCGAGCATGTGAAGACAGATTCCGGTGGACTGAGCGGATGAAATATACTAGAATAGGACAACGGTCATGAAGGCGGTCTCTGCAAGCGATGTGGTACTCTAAGAGCATGGCAAGACACGAGAGATGCCCTGATCAACCACTGCGCCCAGCCCATCTCCAACTGTCTCGACTCTTGTCCTGCTATTTGGAGCAAGATGGAATCTGGGAAGAGAGAGTGAGGCTGACTATGCGCACCTCTCCTTCACTTTAATCCAATTCACGCACAAGACTTGACATCCCCCCCCAGATGTCAAGGTCCTCTTCGAACACGATGGACGAACATCATCTAAATATTCCAGACTCAAAAATGCTTTGGCCTCCTTTTGTCTAGGCAACAGCTTCATTATATCTCTATGATCTTTCTTACTCTCTACATTAGCTTCCAAGCCCAAACAAACTGTTAGAACTCTGTTCAAACAATTGGGTATGCTAATATATGAACAAGCCACAAATCAATGTTATGTGTATATTGCTTTAAGAACATTGTAGGCTGATTACTATATAAGGAAGCAAGAGAGCATGCTCAGTATGTGATTGTGATTCTGATGATGTTTGATGATTGATGACAGTGTGTTCCGGACTGCTGAATCTTTCTGCTACTTCACTGTTGAGTAATTGACTTAGTGTCTGTGTAGAATTACTTGAAGAGTTGCTGTATAAAGACTATCTGTGATAGTGTAGAATTGAATGTTAGCTGTAATCTTTGTTTGTTAGTTAAACAAAGATAGGCAAGAAGAAGATTCTTCATATGGACTGACTAACTGTGTATGACTTGGACTTCCTATTGAACTTTGCTACTACTAGAAGTAAACTATTGTGTATATACTAAAGATATTCTGTTTATTGACTGAATAGCATTCATATCAACTGCAACAACAAAACCACAATTACTATTTCGATGTGTATGTGCTCAACAGCACAATAACTCCTTATCACACACCATAAGCTGCTGTTTGCTAAAATTGTTTAGCTTATTCTACCACATTCTGTATATTACTTTATCTATAAAACTTTGGCCTCCCCAAGTGTGCATCAGTTTATATATCCTTCTATTTCACAGTGGTCCTCACTAAATGTTGATTCCTTTAGTTTGAAGGCCTTGACCACTTCACAGGGTAGTCAGTAGAAATATCAGAAGCTTTGTGCAAAGATCAATGGCACAATGGAAGACACAATTGTTGGTCAAGGTGATAAACTGGAAGAGGTTAATATCAAGAGAGAAACCTTTCAAGGAGACTCGCTATCACCACTACTATTTGTCATTGCAGTGATTCTTCTGTCAACAATACTGAACATGTCAGGGTGTAGCTATCAAACATCAGAAAGTTGCCAATCTATCCCACTTTCTTTACACTGATGGTCTGAAGCTATAAGGGGAAAAACATCTGAAATAGAATTGTTGCTCAACACTGTACATATATACAGCCAAGATGTTGCAATGGAGTTTGAACTGGACAAATGTGCCACCCAATACTCTGCATTTTCTCTTTTACAATAATTATGAATTCTCTAAAAACATAAAAGTTCATATGATATTGAAATAAGATAGAGCTTAATGATTAACAAGCCATAAACATAACAGTTTTTACTGCGCCCACTGGCTTCTCTTGTTAGGCATTTACTTCCCTATAGAATCCTTGGCTTGGTGACAGACAAAACTAATCATAAACAGTGGGTACAATCAGAAAAAAAATGTGTATCTACTTTGCTTAGGACAAAGCTCTCAAACTAAAAAAAACCACAAGGGTGCATGAGGGACAAGTTCCAAGGGCACAACAGCATTTCTAGTTGAGGCATTTCATAAACCGATGCAAAAGTCTCTAGGGAGCTAAAAATGAAGCAGAATATCACAATATGTTTTAGGGTTGGTGAGGCAATCTGCTCCAATCTGCTCCAGCAGATTGTCATCCTCAGAACTGAGTAAGCAATCAACCACCTGAGACTGATTCAGCGCGAAATCTCCTGCGATTGAAGCAGAGGGCTCCATTGACTCCAATTCCAAAGACCATCCACCCCAAGAATGTGTCATGGATTCAAAAGAGTGAAGCGGTGATAGCTCCTTGAAAAACAAGGACATGCTCACCCTTACTGAGGGTCCCCTAGGCTAGCCTATACTAGAATAGCTGCCAGGAACTGTATTCTTCTTTGGGAACAGCTACACCAACCTTGGTTCCATGTTCCTGCGTTTCTGATTCTTAGTTGCCTCTTGAAATTCGGCTCCTTGAACTTGGACTGACTTGGTGAGATTATTCTGGGACTTTTGTGGAATAAATTTGTTTTGGCTTTGGATTAAACTCAGGCAATACATTATGATCCTGTAAATATTACTGGCACATGTGTGGTTTACACCCGTCCTAAAGTATTTGCACTCTGCCTGTCTTGTGTGTAATTGCTTTCTACTCACTAATGAATGACTTGCAAATTGATTCTCCATGTGCATATTCAGCCTAAACAGAATAGTATTTCATTAAACTTACATCTATAAAATAAAATAATTCATCCCTTTTCATTATTTATTATTAATTTTATTAATTTCATTCATTAACTCCTTTATCTTGATTTAACTTTGGCCATTTATCTGGCAATATATTTCATTATCCAGAACACTAATCTTTGGTTTTGTTGGGGGTTAAATGACAACATAACCCCCTTGAACCTAATCATCTGAAACCTGGCAGGATTTACCTCCTCAGAAGAGGCAACTATGCCTGAAAAAAATCAAGTTCTGCCAAGAAATAAAAATGTTGGCAGTTTTCTTCAGAGGAAAAGCCAGTCATGTTTTGCCTTCCATTTGCCTGTTACCCTTTTATATCAGGCTACAACTCTGGCAAATTTAGCTCACTTACAAATTAATGGAAGGAAGTTAACATTGATTAAATAAATGCATTCTGTCATGCAGAAGCAAGCAATTGCCATCTGGTGTTTTACAATTGTCATTAATAGGAAAACAAGGCCATTTGGTATTTCTGGTAAAATGTAAGCCACTCTAACTTATGAGTGGAACATGAACTGATTGGGGCAGAAACTGGGACCAACCCCTTTGGGGTATGTTGAGGGGTAGGGGAGAATAACTTTGCTATGTCAGAGCTCCCCTTCCACTCCTTTGCAAATGCCAGATGAGGAAGAGTGCTGGAGATACAGCACTGTGGAGAATAGAGGAACATCTCTGGCCTGACCCCAAGCAGATCATTCTAGGCCATTCTAGGAGCACCTTCACATTCCTGCCCAATTGGACAGGACAGTAGCCAGCCCAATTTTGCCTCAGGAAGCCCAACTCCCCCACCTCTCTAGATTTGTTGAGCTATTCCTTTGCAATGACTAATATCCGCAGGCTATAAAATGGCTGTGCCTGCTTACCTTGTTCTTGTCCGGGGCAGGCTGAGAGAAGCCACCAGAAGGGCATTTAAAGGCCATGGATGGCAGGCAGATGCCTGTTTCCCTTGGAACATTTCTTACATGTTCCCTTACTGTTAGCAGTGTCAGAGTGGGCAGACAACCTACCCCAGTAAATTTGCTGGTAAAGTAGGATGTGAAGTGCTTGGTCAATTTTGCCACTGTCATCTGGGTCCTTATTTATTTATTTGTTTGTTTGTTTGTTTGTTTGTTTGTTTATGATTCTTATATGCTGCCCTACTCCCTGGGGACTCAGGGCGGCGTACAACATTTGAAGAACCACTAAACAATACAATTTAAAACAATTTAAAATACGTTTAAAAGGCATACAAAATCTTACATACATGGGGGAGACCAAGATGAATTTATCTCAAAACCCCGCCTGCCGGAAGAGCCATGTCTTCACGGCTTTTCGGAAGGCCAGCAAGGTGGGGACAATTCGTATCTCTGGGGGGAGTTGGTTCCAGAGAGCAGGGGCCCCCACAGAGAAGGCCCTCCCCCTAGGCCCCGCCAGCCGACATTGTTTGAGAGTGGCTTCTTGAGAGCCAAATGTGACTCCCAGGTTGTGACTGAGACCCTTGGTGCAGTATGTTGCGTTACACAGTCAAAATATCTTTGCCCTCACTGCACATTTTGATGGCTGGTTGATCACACTGAGAAAAGGGCAGTTAAGCTCTTGTAATGCAAGTAACTGTTCTGACACTCTTCCTGCATACTGAATAACAAACTAAATTACTGAATAAAACAAGAAAAGAATTGTCTTAACCCTCAAGTGTAAAAATACCCAGTGAGTTGCTGTCCTCTTTAAGAAGAAGCAATAGTTCTTTATTTTCCTTTTAAAGAAGCAACCTCATTTATTATGTGGTAAAAGATTACATTTACCATGTTCCCTGGAGGTGCTACACTGACTCCAAGATCAGTTATCTAACCGTGCAACCAATTTTCATTAACATAGCAAGATACACACAAGCAGTTGTATATCACTCTCACACAGATAGCATTTGACCACTTGGCTTCGTCTCCATGGTGATTGCTTGGAGTATACCATGCAATCTTGTCTGAAAATGCCTATAACTATCACATTTATGTCAGAAGGCAGTCACCATTATCATGATCTTTGCTAAGGATAGGAAATAAATCTCCCAAACATGAAGATGCAGGCTTATCACATGGAACTAAAAATTCACAGCAGTTAAAGGCTGAACTTACAGTACTATTTAGTAGAATAAGGCAGTTGTCCCAACAAGGGAAAAAATGATAACAAAAATTTACAAATTTTTATTAAACTATAAAATGGAGGAAGAAATTGTAAAAGGAAATATGATTAGTTGGGCCAAGAACTTTGGGCATAGCATAAATTTGGAACAATGGGATAAAATTGGAGCAAAAACTATAAATTAACTAAATCAATTGCATATAAAGAAAACCTATATAAAATGTATTATAGATGGCACTTACCACCAGCAAGATTGGCTAAAATGTACCAGAATTTGAGTCCTAAGTGTTGGAAATGTCAACACAAAAATGGATCATATTATCATATGTGGTGGACCTGCCCAATAATTAAACAATTTTGGCGAAAAATACAAATTTGGCTTGGGGAAATTACAAAACAAAAGATAAACATGAAACCAGAAACATTTCTATTAGGGATACTGGACCAGAAGATGGAAAGAAAATACTGTTATGTTATATTACACATCCTTACAGCAGTGAGAATATGTCTGGCACAACATTGGAAACAAGGTAATGTACCAACTGAAAGCATAATAATTAAAAAGATTTTAGATTGCGCAGAATTGGATAAAATGACAATGGAGTTAAACGAGAAGGAGGATTCGGAATACCATGAAACTTGGAGTTTATTTTATAATTGGCTTGAAAGGAGAAAACAAAATATATTGACTAGCGTTTAATTTATTAATATATATATAAGATTTCAATAATTGTGGGTATTATAAGTATGTATATTTAGACAAAAATTATAACGAAAATATAGCATGTATAGTAAATCATGTATAAGCAATTGATCGAGATAACTTACCATAGGATAACCCTAGAGGTATATATGTATAAAGTAAATGTACTGTTTTGTTCTGTTTAATGTTTGTCCTTTTTTAATGTATATAACCAAATAAAAATTATTTTTTTTAAAAAAAGGCAGTTGTCCCAAATTGTTACTGCTATGAGGCTAGGGGGCAAAGCAATGCCAAGGTTGGCACAGGTCTGCCTCAGAGTTTTCCTTGATTTCTGTAATGGATTCCCAGGAGGGAGGGAGTGTATTCCAGAAGAGACAACTCGGTTCAGAAAGTTTGTGTCAGAGAAAGACGGTGAAGACAGCCCCTCCTTAATAATTCCCAGTGTACATGCTTTATGTACTGTACATAGTAATCTGCCTTAGTTTGATAAGATTCTATCTATAGGTGTAGATGTATAAAGAAATTTACTTGGAAGAATAGTTGCATATCTTTCTTGGTTTTTTGGAGCCTGCATCATTGCATCATCATCTAAAATTTTGGTGGAATTTACAGAAATAAACCATTTCTAACATAGCCTGTTTGTATAAAAAGAGGCATAGAATCAAAACCACTTGTTGAAGTATTGGTGCCACTTTATAAATCCTTAGTAAGACCACGTCTAGAATACTACATCCAGTTTTAGTCACAACATTACAAAAAAGATGTTGAGACTTTGGAAAAAATGCAACGAAGAGCAACTAAGATGATTAAAGGCATGGGAACTAAAACATCTGAAGAATTGTTGCAGGAATTGGGTATAGCTAGTCTAAAGAAAAGAAGTGACATGATAGCAGTATTCCAGTATTTGAGGGGCTGCCACAAAGAAGAGGGAGTCAACTTATTATCCAAAGCACCAGAAGGCAAGACAAGAAATAATGGATGAAAACTAATAAAGGAAAGAAGCAACCTAGAATTAAAGAGAAATTTTTGTAATAGTGAGAACAATTGAAAAGTGGAACAGCTTGCCTTTCAGAAGTTTGGGTGCTTCATCACTAAGGTCTTTAAGAAGAGACTATTGGACAGCCACTTGTCTGAAATGGTACAGGGTCTCCTGCTTGAGGAGGGGGTTGGACTAAAAGAGGTGGCTCAGTGGCTAAGGCACTGAGCTTGTCGATCAGAAAGGTTTAATTTAATTTAATTTAATAGACGTTCTTATAGGCCGCCCAATCCCGTGGGACTCAGGGCGGCGTACAACAGAATAAGAAGCGTACAATAAAAACAATTATCATAATTTAAAATTAAAAGGCATAGTTAAAACAATTATAAAAACAACATTCAAGGGGGGAATCTGATCTTCCTATTCACCCCGCCTGCCGGAAGAGCCAAGTTTTTATGGCTTTACGGAAGGCCAGCAGGGTGGGGATAGTCCGGATCTCTGGTGGGAGTTGGTTCCAGAGGGACGGGGCTCCCACAGAGAAGGCCCTCCCCCGTGGCCCCGCCAACCGACATTGTTTGGCCGATGGGACCCGGAGGAGGCCCTCTCTATGGGACCTAACCGGTCGTAGGGAGGTATGTGGTAGGATGCGGTCCCGAAGGTAACCTGGCCCTGAGCCATGTAGGGCTTTAAAGGTAACGACCAAC
The DNA here is from genome assembly GCA_023053685.1 of Diadophis punctatus similis. Taxonomy (NCBI): domain Eukaryota; kingdom Metazoa; phylum Chordata; class Lepidosauria; order Squamata; family Dipsadidae; genus Diadophis; species Diadophis punctatus. Next base: position 272,327,638 of record JALIGW010000001.1, on the reverse strand, counting down.
ACCTTAAATTGCGACCGGAGACTAATTGGCAGCCAATGCAGCTGGCGAAGAATAGGTGTTACGTGGGTGTATCTCGGTACACCCACTACAGCTCGCGCAGCTGCATTCTGTACCAGTTGGAGTCTCCGGATGCTCTTTGAGGGTAGCCCCATGTAGAGCGCGTTACAGTAGTCTAGCCGTGAGGTGACAAGGGCATGAGTGACTGTGAGCAAAGCCTCCCTCTCCAAGTAAGGTCGCAATTGGTGCACAAGACGAATCTGTGCAAAGGTCCCCCTAGCCACAGCTGAAAGATGTTGCTCCAATTTTAGCTGTGGATCTAGGAGGACACCCAAATTGCGGACCTGTTCCGAGGGAGTCAATTTTTCTCCCCCGAGAACCAGGGAGGGACAGTCGACATAATCCTTGGGAGGCAAAATCCAGAGCCACTCAGTCTTGTCTGGGTTGAGCCTGAGTCTGTTCACTCCCATCCAGACCCTCACATCGTCCAGGCAGCGGCACATTACATCAACTGCTTCACTGAACTGACACGGGGTGGAGATGTACAACTGGGTATCGTCAGCATACTGCTGATACCTCACCCCGTGTCGTCGGATGATCTCACCCAGCGGTTTCATGTAAATGTTAAACAGGATGGGCGAGAGGACCGAACCCTGTGGCACCCCGCAAACCAGGGGCCTAGGGGCCGACCTCTGCCCTCCTGTCAACACCGACTGCGTCCTGTCAGAGAGGTAGGAGGAGAACCACCGTAAAACAGTGCCTCCCACTCCCACCTCCCCAAGACGACGCAGAAGGATACCATGGTCGATGGTATCGAAAGCCGCTGAGAGGTCAAGTAACACCAGGATGGAGGAATGACCCCCATCCCGTGCTCGCCAGAGATCATCCATCAGTGCGACCAAAGCAGTCTCCGTACTGTAGCCGCGCCTGAAACCCGATTGAAAGGGATCCAGATAATCAGTATCCTCCAATAGCCGCAGGAGTTGGAGCGACACCACTTTCTCTACAACTTTACCCAAGAAGGGTAAGTTGGAGACTGGACGGAAGTTCTTTAAATCCGCTGGGTCCAGGGAAGGCTTCTTGAGGAGGGGCCTCACCACCGCAGCTTTTAAGGGCTGCGGGACGGACCCCTCTCTAAGGTTGGCAGTTCAGCGGTTCGAATCCCTAGTACAGGTCTCCTGCGTGAGCAGGGGTTTGGACTAGATGACCTCCAAGGTCCCTTCCAGCTCTATTTTGATTCTGATAGCCAGTGATTGATGGAAATCTAGGGATATTAAAAATGTACCTGCTTCTAATTATTATGCGTCTATCTAAAGGAGCTTTGTCATTAAAAGAAAGATAATGACTTATTTAGTGCTGCTTTTAGTACATTCTCCTTTTCCCTTCCCACAAATTTCATAGACTACCAGGGGAATCCTTGAAGTAAAAAAGCAAATGTCTTAATCAGCCTTGGAGTACATCAGAACTGACCTAAAATATACAGAGCTGATGAATGGAAAGGAAAGAGGAAAGGAGAAAGGAAAGGAAAGGAAAGGAAAGGAAAGGAAAGGAAAGGAAAGGAAAGGAAAGGAAAGGAAAGGAAAGGAAAGGAAAGGAAAGGAAAGGAAAGGAAAGGAAAGACAGAATTGGAAGGGACCTTGGAGGTCTTCTAGTCCAACCATGTAATGATGTAAAACATGAATAGAAAACTCACATACACTAACCAATATGTAAGTCAAGGGGCAACTAGAAGAATAGCATTCCAGATTAATGTTCTGTGCTGTTACATGAATCCATTTTCAATCAGACTGATTGATAGTATTTTATCATGTCATGTGCCCAAATATTATTACAGGGGATTTCCTGTCATCAAACCAGTTAATAGGTGTTGGAGCTCACTTATAGAATAAATAAAAATATATTCTATATTTTGTAGCTTCTGATTATTTATTATTAAAAAGAACAGCTGGATTTTTAAGCTGAGGGTAGGATATGACTAATATGAACAAAACGTACTTTCATTTTTACCATTTATCTTCTAAGACCTTTGGGAGAGGAAAGGAAGAAAAGTTCAAATATTTCAAGAATTTACTTGTAGCAATGCCAGGTGTCAGCCTTGTTCTAGACTTCCCTTGGATATTTGCCAGAGACAGACTGTCATGTCTTAAAACTGACTGAAAATATCTGCTGTGTGTTTGGAAAGGCATAAAAGCTGGTCACATAGACTTGTACAAATCCAAAATGGACTGCAAGGGAATCTTGGGACTGGGGTGTATATTTCCAAAATATACATTTAAGATTGCATTTGATATACAATTTGACATATTAAATCTAACATGTCTCCAGATAGAGGATATTTTAGGTGAGTAGTAATGGTTCAGTACATTCACCTCTCTAAAGCTATGTGCTCTCCTTTGAAGACATAGTCCTTTTCAAACTAGGTTGCTCAATGGATTCAGTAGATAAAACTTTAACATTATATTGCTTTAGACTGAAAAGTTCTCAAACCATCTAGTCAGGGTGCAAGATGCAGCAAACCTGTTCAAGCTTCTGCCCAGTGATAGATAGATAGATAGATAGATAGATAGATAGATAGATAGATAGATAGATAGATAGATAGATAGATAGATAGATAGATAGATAGATAGATAGATAGATAGATAGATAGATAGATAGATAGATAGATAGATAGATAGACAGACAGACAGACAGACAGACAGACAGACAGACAGACAGACGGGCTGCTACGGGTTCGCCCGGGTTCAGGAGAACCCATAGCTAACGTTATGGCCTGTTCGGAGAACCTCCAAATCCCACCCCACCCTGCCCTTCCCATGAGTCTCCATGCGGCCCATTTTGGGGCCATTTCCAGCCTCCAGAGGGCCTCCAGAGCCCGGGGGAGGCAGTATTCGCCCTCTCAGAGGCTCGAGGAAAGCCTCCGGAGCCTGGGGAAGGTGAAAACTCCCCCTCCCCGGTGGTGCAGGGGGCCAACTAGGCCATGCCCACCATGGCCACACCCACCCAGCAACCGTGAAGAGAACCCGTTGCTGAAATTTTTGAAGCCTACCCCTGGATAGATAGATAGATAGATAGATAGATAGATAGATAGATAGATAGATAGATAGATAGATAGATAGATAGATAGATAGATAGATAGATAGATAGATAGATAGATAGATAGATAGATAGATAGATAGATAGATAGATAGATAGACAGACAGACAGACAGACAGACAGACAGACAGACAGACAGACAGACAGACAGATAGATAGATAGATAGATGGGAGAGAGGGGGGGGGAATAAAATAAAATAAATATAGCGTAAAGGGAGAAAAGGAAAAGAAAAAGGCACCAACTTCCAATTCTCTTTAGCACAATAGAAGATAAGAATCAATTTGACCATCTCTGCTTCTCTTTGCTGTGGGGAGTAATATACTGTATAATTTTCTGCCCAGTGTTCTGATGGGACATTGTTTGGGGTGAAAGATAGACTATAAATATACAAAAATACTATGGACGTTTTTCTGATTTAATGGTAAATTGTTTCATCTCCCTCCAATGTAAGAAGTTAGTATCATTTGGTGCAGTCATTCTAGAAAAGCTTCAGCAGTGATACTTATACTGTACCTCCATGATCGTTAGCAAATTGTTGCTTATTAACCAGAACAAGACAGCTTTTTTATGTCACGTGAAATAATAAACATGTTAATGGATCTCAACACAGATCCAAGTGCTGAGTCAACATGCAGTGAGAGATTAATGTGTATGCAGATGAGAGCAAATTCAAATCTTCATCAAAACAGAATTTCCCTTGGTTCTGAATTTATTTCCAAATGCATTGATCAGATTTAAAGGGAAGGGAGGAAAGGAAACTGCCTTTTATCTTGAAATTCCTTGCTATCATACTCTAGAAACAATAGCTCAAGATGACTACATGTCCCTGAAATTACTGTTCTACCTTTGGGAGAGATACTCTGGCAAGCAAAAGAGGGAACACCCAGGTTTATGCTTGAGATCTAGCTCAGTATTATGTGCTGGCCCAGTGCTCTTCTTCCTAGCATTATTCCCGCGCTATATAGTAGGGTACACAGTATTATGTGCTGGCCCAGTAATAACTGGCAATAAAATTGGTTAGATTCTATGAGCAAAAATTAAATGTGTACATTTATAATATAATTGTCACCCTTCCAAGTAATGCACCCATAGAAAACAAAACTCTGAGGCAGGTGAGTTCCTCAAAGAACAATTTATTGGATATATTATATTGGCACAACTGGTGAAAGCCGACTCTAAATTTTCCCATGGCTTTCACCTGATTAAAAGTAAACGTTTCCCCTTTCCCCACAAGTCACTGGTCACGCTGTCCAATCCAAGTGCTGGCCGGTCGCTTGGTTACTTGCTCCTCCTCTGACCAGCCACCTGTGAGAATGTCCTTGGTTCCCACAGGAAAACTTTATCGTTTTGGCTAAAAAACCCCATCTAACTATTTCACCCCCCTGCCACCTTTGTGTGGCAACCCTGAATCCTCCAAGATGGCTTCAGCCAGGTTCACTTCAGGGTTGACAATAGTTTATTTATGTTGATATGATTTACTTATATTTTATAACACATGCAGTTAATGGAGAAACTTAATATGTGACTCACTAAGGAAAAGGGTTCCACTTGGATTAAAATAAGGTAAAACCATTCTCAGGTTATTTCTAGTGACTTCCTGGAAGCCACTATGCATTCTTCTTAACATGGTGGAAGTACTTTTCACTGACTTCTAGTATTATTATTTTTATTTCCTTAAACTAGCCAAACCAGCCTTGCAATGTTCCTATCCAACTTCTAACCAGGCCTGATCTTACGTAACATTCAACCCAGATAAGGTTATCCAGCTGCTAAGATACAAGCCAATAAAGAGGAGTAATTTTGGGTGATATGGTATAAGACAGGAATATAGGTAGTTCTCAACTTATAACAGTTCGTTTAGTGACTATTCAAAGTTACAATGGCACTGAAAAAAGTGACTTATCCAGTGGTGAAATCCAATTTTTTTTACTACAGGTTCTGTGGGCGTGGCTTGGTGGGCATGGTGTGGCTTGGTGGGCGTGGCAGGGGAAGGATACTGCAAAATCCCCATTCCCTCCACAATCTAGGGGAAGGTTACTGTAAAATCCCCATTCCCTTCCCACTCCTGGGGGAAGGATATTGCAAAATCTCCATTCCCACCCCACTCTGGGGGCAGCCAGAGGTGGTATTTGCCGGTTCTCTGAACTACTCAAAATTTCCGCTACCAGTTCTCTGAACTACTCAAAATTTCCGCTACTGGTTCTCCGGAACCTGTCAGAACCTGCTGGATTTCACCCCTGCAAAGTTATGACCCTTTCCACATTTACAACTGTTGCAGCATCCCAATGATCACGTGATCAAAATTCAGACGCTGGGCAACTGACTCATATTTATGACGGTTGCAGTGTCTCGGGCTCATGTGATCCCCTTTTGTGATCTTCTGACAAGTAAACTAAATCAGGACTCCAGATTCACTTCATAACCATGTTACTAACGTAAAACAACTGCAGTGATTCATTTAATAACTGTGGCCAGCAAGGTCGGAAAATGGGGCAACTCTGTCTCACTTAGCAACAGAAATGTGGGGCTTAATTATGATCATAAGTTGAGGACTAATGGCCTGGGCAAAAGAACACAGAAAACTGCTTTACATTGGCACTCTTAAATACAACTTAAGACTTCCAGCATATCCCTGGCAAAGATTTGTCAGGCTTGACCTGCCTCCTTTTATTTGGCCTTGAAGATGTTAAAAAAAAAGAGAGACTTGCTAAAAATCCTTTCCGACAGATATTGCCTCTGCCCTGACAACAGCTGTAATGGGCTATTTCATCACTCATGTAAGACATGGAGCAACAGAGTGCTTGCCTCAAAAAGACATGATTGTAACCATTAATATGTGGTCCGTCTCCAGGGACCTGGCTTTTAGCAAAGGACTAAGTTATTTTGTTTTAAATGTCTTTAACATGACTTTTATGCTGACTTTAATTTATCATTTTGATTTAAATGGAAGTTGTAATGTAAGACTTACATATTAATATCACTCCCCCTAAGCTATTCCAGGAGGACAATGTAAAAGTTGAATATCTAAGAAAAATATTTAAAATATTCATGTGGATTTGAAGTTATCCTCTGCCTATGATTTCAGAGAAGAGATGTCAGAGATTCCATCTGCATTATTTCACAGAGGAAAAATGTACAGTACCATTGATCTAGGAAAACAATGTAAATGTAGCACATAAGATTTCCCATTTAAAAATAATTGATTATCATGGGAACACTGGATGAAACGAAAGAACTGAATTTAAAAATGAAGCCCTCTTGGATCAATCCAATGCCTTTGTTTTCTCAGTATTTTTCTTCCTATAGTAGCCACCCACCCATATGAGGACAAAGGATAATATTTTCTCCAGCCATCACTATTCAGAGACATGTTACTGTTGAATCTGATGGTGCAATTGTACCAGTGTGTTTAAATGCCATGTTGCTAAAAGATCATCGATTTTCAATGAAAACATTTATCCATTCTGAGGAGATTTTCTTGGCTATACTCATGGCTGTCTTAAGTTCCTAAAATGGAATGAAAACTGGCATCAAGTTAGTATGGTGATATATGGAGGCATCTTTATGCATAGAATCATCTAAACTGTTCTTGCATATGTTCCATAAATGGTATTTGTTATTATGGAAGTAGGCTTGCTATGATTCACAAAATCTCACATTGATAGGCAACAAGGTTTCACAAAGAATGTTATATCCCTATCTGGGGATGCTGAGGATTGAATCTGGGATCTCTTGTATACAAAGCAGACATTCAATCATAAGCTATACCAAACCTTGCAGAAATATGGGAGGGGTGAATTCAGGAGAGGGGATTTAATTAATGAGAAATAGCTTTATTGATCTGATTTATTTTGGGTTGGTAAAATACCATGGAATTTGGCATTACTAGGAATTTTACCAACCCCTCAAAATGTGTGTGTGTGGGTGGGTGGGTACAAGGCAGGCAGCCCAGGTTCAAATCCCAGTAAGGGTATGGCTATCTGACGAGAGCTAAGTAGCTCGAAATAGATCTATAATAGTCTCCCTTTATTTTCATTTATCAGCAAAAAATGCTACACACACACACACACACACACACACACACACACACACACACACACACACACACACACATATATATATATATATATATATATATATATATATATAAATACACACACATATATATATATATAAATATATATATATATATATGTTTTGATCACATCATAAAGGTCTTATTTAGTGTTTTTGTGCTTTTCCTGTCAACTGATGTTTCCTTGCTCATTTAACTTCTACAGCTTTTGCCATCAACTGAGAGTGATTTTTTTGGGAGCAGAAGGGATTTCTGTGAAATGTAAGAATGACAAGAGTACAGGTACTGAAGTCCTTCTTAAAGTTCATTTCATCAGAAGAAACATCACTTTTAGTTAACATAAAAGTGGAAAGGTGGAACAGAAATCAAATAAACAAATAAATTAGTAAGTAAAAACAACAACAAAAAGAATGGAGCAACTGAAAGCACTTAGTGGTTTTTGTGATTATTTTACAGAAGGACTATTTGGAATGATAGCAAGCCTTTTGTTTTTATTAAACTGCTTGGAGATGAAATGAAATTATTTCACAATGAAGAACAATTTCGAAGAAAGCATAACATTTAGGATTACATCTCTGGGTTTAAAAGAAAAAGATTCTAAGAAAAGAATTGTTTCTCTTCAGAATGCCTCCCTGCATAGGGACGGATATGGCTATGAAAGAGGTCAAATATTTCAAACTTTGCTGTCAAATTGTCGCTGGGAAGCCTCTATGGGAAGCAGTGAACGGTCAAAAAGAAAACGCAGGCATTTAAATCATGAATGTCAACAAATAATGCCCATCTTGAAGCTGAGGCTATCTACTGTATTTCACAACCTTAGGTTTTATGTCTGCCCTCCAAATAAGAAGGAATGTCGAAATACAATGTAAACTTCTATTTAATGGGTCCTCTAGGACAACACACTTTGTTGCTATTTTAAGTGCTTGTTTTCTTTTGTGCTCATTATTGTCATCGCATTTCATAAAGTTGTACTGAGGGACTTCGCAAGAGGGGAAGACAAAATACAACTCCCTTAGAATAGAATGACAGAAGCGCATTTGGGTATAAGCACAGAAATGACTAATACCGCAGTCCTATGCAGAATTTGTTTTAAGTGTTCCACGGAACTCAGAGTGATTCAGTTCTCAGTATATGGATTAGGGATATAGGGATTATGGATATAGGGATTGCCCTATCATAGAGCCTAAGGGTTCATAAGCAAATTCCAGTTAATGAAATAAATAAAATATACAAACTGGACAAAAATATTGGTCCTTTCTTTAATGGTTTTTCTATCTGTTCTTTGGTCAGGTTTAATAAAATCAGCATCTGAAGTCCTTATTCATAGGATTACAATCAATTTACTGAGTTCTTATAACATTAAGTCATAATTACCATGGTTTAATGAATAAAGTACAATTGGTTGGCTTCATACAAGCCAAAATCAGGAAATTATTGTACTTATTTATTTACTTCCATCGATGAAAGCACAAAATCAGAGATAAAGCCCAAAGTATCAAAATAAATATCTCCTGAACAGAAATTTATACAGCTTTTCTACAGTTGTCTCATTGCAATGTCTGAAACAAGTTTTACAAGGTATGTCGTACAACAAGAAATAAATTTATTGAGGGAAGAGAGGGAACAAATCAGAGGTGGGATTCAGCAGGTTCTGACCAGTTCTGGAAAACCGGTAGCAGAAATTTTGAGTAGTTCGGAGAACCAGTAAATACCACCTCTGACTGACCCCGCCCCCATCTATTCTCTGCCTCTGGAGTCCCAGCTGATCGGGAGGAAATGGGGATTTTGCAGTAACCTTCCCCTGGAGTGGGGTGGGAATGGAGATTTTACAGTATCCTGCCACATCCACCAAGCCACGCCCACCAAGCCAAGCCAAGCCCACCAAGCCACGCCCACAGAACTGGTAGTAAAAAAAATTTGAATCCCACCACTGGAACAAATGACAAAAGTTTACATGAAAGAAATTCATTAAAAGTTTAAATCTGCAAAATTTCAACCTGCCATTGCCTTTCCACCAATCGGCACAATCCCAGGGAGAAAAAAGGTGGCTGTGGGTTTTCTTCGTAAAGAAACGACTATTTTTTTTCATTCAGACAGCTAAATGAGAACTCTCTTCTATTCAAAGGACTGTCCTGTAACAAGTCACCAACAGAACAAGTCACCAACAGAAGAGCCTTGAGTAAGGCTCTTTAAGTTGCCCACAAACAGTTCTGAAACAACTGATAAAGCACACCAATCTGTAATCACTGTTTCACTGTCCAATTTTGCATCAGCGTATCTTTTAAGTATGCAGAAATGGAGGGAGAGTTGTATGATTTCCACTCTGATGATCTGTAGCCAAGAGGCCTTTGAGAGCTGTAGAGCAATCTAATTGTTCAGAGCAAGTTACCAATGCAAACCTTTATGATCCATCAGAAGGTTACACCACTCTGCCCATTGTGCCCCACTTAAATATTATTGAACAGATAGGGAATAGGCTGTAAGTGCTCTTTTCTCAGCCTCTGAAGAGTAAATAATTGTGTGAGATGGATCTTATAGCTTTTAAAAGACCTCTGTTCATAGAAGCATGCTTTTCCATAGCATACATTTATTTCAAGTACTGCAATATTTATGATAAGATGCATTTCTAATTATTATTCTTTTCCTGCAAGGTATATATCTGTTGTCAGTCATGCTCTGTTAGAAGATTAGGAGATATTGCAAATTGCCACCATTCACGGACCACATGGCCCAAAGGCACAAAACCACATCCTTCCTTAGAGTCACATCTAAGTCAGGCAGATTTTAATTTCCAACTCATTCTAACCAAATGTCTGGCACAAGATTTTAGAAAGAAAAACCTTCTGCAATGTGGAAAGTGATGGTTTATGGTGCTTTTGACACAGAGTCTTTGTGAAGTTCTTCTAGGGGAAATATTATTAACACTGATTTGTAACATCCTTTTCTTTGGGGGACGCCAGTCAATTACATGGAACAGTGAATGGTATACACTGAGCTGGATTGTGTTGACCTTCCTGGCACTGGTAAGTACACATCCCAGGGAATTCAAAACTAAAATGATTCATTGCACTACATGTTACGGAACTCAAAAGAAAAAGGGTTAGCAGGCATTGACTCCACTGGAACTATTTGAATATCACAGATATGAATAAAGTCTAAGCAATCTTAATAACAACATCTCTGTCATTGAGTTAAACACATGCCTACTATACAATGACAATTTTAAAAAATTTAACATGCTTACTCATCCATCTCCCATAGTTTCTTGTGATGAAGCCTAGTGATTTGAAAATGGTTATCCTGTTATATATGTCATCCAGCCTGGAATAGCAGTGTGCTAATAGGCAAATACACTATTTGTGTGATTGCAGCAGAAATAGGGCTCCAACAAGAGTATTGTGATTCTTTCAGGGAATATTACTAAAGTAGTAGCAGCATTTTTTTCTTCCTTAAAGTCAATGTGCAGTTTGGCTAGGCACTGGAGAGGCACTGGCATACTCTGCATACCAGCGCCCAGTTCCTGGGATCGTGACTTCCCTTCCTTGTGTAGAATATGCCAGGAAAAGAGATTTGAAGGCCATGAAGCTTTGCCACTCAGAGTTTAATATGCTTTGCTTAAGAGTGGGACAGGCATGTGTTTAGATGCAAAAAATAAGTAGAGAGGCAGGGGGAATTGGCCAATAACTGAGTAAGGATTGAATAATAGTTTTTGATGCTAAGCTAGTGACAGAGAAGGGCACGTACCCATCGACTGTTTTGTTCTCTAAGGACTGTTTAAAATTGTAAACAGTCAAAAGACTGGCTCATTCTAGCTGTACATACAAATAAATTAGAAGAGGAGAAAAACAAAAATGATAGTTATCTCAAAGTGACGATAGGTTCTTCATATTAAATACTGTCATAGGATTCTCTATAGGAGGTCATACAAACATTGCAATTGCTTTATATTTCATCCATCTATGTTATACTTAATCCACTCCGTCCGATGCATGGGCTTCTATACAGACATTCCTAACTCAATGTGGGCAGATGTGTGCTAATGGGTTGAGTATTTGTAGTTACTTCTCTGATCCATTTGCTCAGGCTTTCAAATTAGTCATAAAATAGATTCACATATTGCATCAAGCCATAATATGGCTTGTTTGAGTTTGACTTAGTGGATTGCGTGAATTGAGTCATTATTTTGACTAGCTGTTTTGAAAAAAGGAACTTGTTCAAATCGAATTATATACCATAATAATCAATTCTTTGTTTGTGAGCCGCCCAGAGTCCCCCTGGGAGTTGGGCGGCATAGAAATTTTAATAAATTAAATTAAATTAAATTGTAATACATTAATGCTATTGAATTAAGTTTGACTTTGGGTCACTTCATAGACAAATTTTTGCCAGCTTTGCTGTCTTTAGAAATAAAGTATATCTCTTCCAACATTCTAGTAGTCTCTATTCCCATCCCTCCAATTTTGTATACGTCATCCTTGTCTGTTATAATTAGTTTAGTAGTCTATTATTATTAGTTTATCTACTCCATTATAATCATCCCAAAGTCAACAATTTTTCAAGAGGCAACTGGACTTTATGGTTTTTCTTTGAAGACGTTTCGCTTCTCATCCAAGATGTTTCTTCAGCTCTGGATGACTGAAAATCTCCATAGACATTTCCTCCACTATAAGGCCCCAAGCAGTGGTGGGATTCAGTTGGTTCACATCGGTTCGGAAGAACTATTAGCTAACTTTCTGAGCAGTTCGGCAAACCGGCTGTTGGAGGAAACAGCCTTTTGTTTTTCCCACCTTACAGAATTAATCCTGTCAGGAAGGCAGGAAGGAGACATTCTGGTGTGCCTGTGTGTGTTGTTTCTAGCCTAATCCTTATCTTTATTGCCCTGCTTAAGTGTTTTCAGAAACTGCCTCTGTGGTTATGCCTTGTTACAATGTAACAGCTAATGGTTTTTGGCAGACTTAATGTAGCCTGAGCTGCTTCTCTGGTGGTTCCCCCCACCTTTGCTGGTACTATTATTAGGGGCTTGACTTTCTTAAAGGGGAAGGGTTGTTTTAAGCTTTTTACACTGCTTTACTGGTTCTTGGCACTGTCCTTTTGGGGTGTACTTCCAAGAGGTAGGATGCAAGCGTAAAACGTGATTCTTTTACTGCTTTTCTGGGGGCATGTGATCTTTCCTTAAATCTGGATGATTTCCTTAGGATATCTTGTGAGGTGAGTGAGACCAGCTGGTATCTTTAAGTAGTGCAAATCAGGGGTGGGTTTATCTTACCTTCCCTACCGGCTCGGAAGTGCGCTTGTCGCATTGGAAGTGCGCGCTTTGTGCACGTTACATCCGGGTACTGACCCTCTGTGCATGTGCAGAAGCCTTTGCACATGCACAGAAGCCTTTGTGCATGCACAGAGGGTTTGTAGCCAGCCGCTTTCAAGTAGCGGCGACTGGAGAATTGGTTCGGGGGCGTGGCAAGCCGGCCATCACTACCGGGTCAGCGAATGGGGCCAAATTTCTGCCACCGGCTCGCGCAAACCAGTCCGAACCGGTAGCAACCCACCACTGCACTTCCGTCATGATGTGAACCTGTGGGGAAGGTAAGTAGAACCCACCCCTGGTTTGTACACTGTAAATTCACCCATATGAGTTGGTTTTGGGAAGACTGTGATGTTGTTCCTTCAGTAATCTTACTGTAACGGTTCAGCCAATGGAGTTGTATCAAATTTATAAATAAATTTGGAGTCTTATCAATCATTTCAATACTAACATCATCCAAATGACACAATAGACAAAAGAACAACATCACAATCATGGGTTTTTTTAAAAAAAATGGAAAATATGTGATAAATGAGCCACCAGAAATGCACTAATCCCACTGAACAAAGAACAGAAATAAAATCTATAGAAAAGGATATGAAATAATAATATAGTGAGACACTTCCCAATTTTACCAGTCTGATCTGGGGACAAGGATATTAATTGTATGAATTTTCTATTTTTTTATGGCATGAAAATCAATGGAGCTTGTTTTAAAATATATGAGAAAAAGCCGAGATGAATATTTCTGGCTTTCTCTTTGTACACTCAGCAGTTGCAGCGCAATGAATTGTGTAGCTCTGAAGATAGATTTTCATGTTAGAAAGGAACGCTGAACAACAGTGAAAAACTTCTGGCTATCAGGGGCACTGGAAATGCACAACAGCAGGTCATCATTTCCAGATCGCTCAAGGAAGAACAATGCAAAGAGCTGCAAAAGTTTTTTGTTTCAAGCCTGAATTGAGAAATTAATTGGTAACTGAAACTGACAATCCGACCTTTTGAATGTCCATGCAAAAGCCAATCCCGCTGACTTCAATAGGAATGATTCCCAAGTAAATTTGATTGATATTACAGCCTTAATTATATTTACTTAATCAAAGCTGAGAATAAAAGAGAAAAGGCTGTCACACATGGCTATTTATTTATTACATCGGTACCCTACTGCACACCCATAAGACTCTCAGGTGTCACAATAGTAAACTAATAATAAAGATGCTGTTTATGCAGCTGGCAGTTTTATTGTCATGCTGCATAGGGCAAATACTGGAAAAGAAGTTGGTAGGATACCTTGCCTTATGATTAAAAAATTTTAATAACCTGAAGTGGAAGTTACTGTACCTTCTTTAATAGATAGGTACATACAAGAGTTTTAAAAGTTGGAAATTCTGATTCTGGACTAAAGTCCTTTATTCTGTCACTGTTCCTGCCCTTTTGGCAAGTTCTGCCAGAGTGGGCATTCTCCAAGTCTCATTTTTTAAATACTGCCATCTGATGAGACCCAGGAAATGCCACCTCTGTCATGGGGCCTGCCCTCTGGAATAGTATCTATGCAGAAGTTGAGTTGCCTTGATTCTACCCTTTTGTCTTTACCACGAGCAGCTGTGGGGGACACTGTTCATTGCATGATTCACCTTGTACCTGCTTACAGACAAAGACTGAAAACCATGAAACCAACAATTAAATCAGTGAAGAATTGGGACTGAGGAGGCAAAGCTAACACTACAGGTCTGCTTTGACTGCACTGACTGGAATATTTTTGAAGATACCTCTGCAGACCTGGATGAACTCACAGATACTGTAACATCATATGTCAGCTTCTGTGAAGACCTGTAAGCCGCCCAGACTTTTACTGAGATGGGTGGCTGTAGAAATTGAACAAACAAACAAATAAAATAGTAATTTTACAGGTTTCTCCCAGGATTTAATCCCTGTCCTTTATAATTTCACATTCATTATTTTTACACTGTTTTATTCTATCAATATAATTTTGTTTTATTTCTATTTTAGATAGCTTTATGTAACTAGTTTCATCCTGGTCTTGAACCAGAATAAAACAAAACAAAACAAAATAAAATAAAGAAGCATTTTGGATCCAGGTATTTGAAGAATCTCCTGTCAGCATACACATCTATTCAGATTTTAATTCTGTCATTTCAGCTCTTCTCCAAATTATCCTCTCAGGTTACATATAGCAGTAGAGTAGGTGGTTACTGGGTCTCGGTGACTCTGGTGATGACAACCTAGCACCTTTTAAAAAATTTACTTAGATGTAAATAGAGACATATTTCATAAACAACTTGTAAATAAGCCATCACAGATGTTCTGAATTTTCTGTTATAAGTTTTTCAAATTTGATCAAATGCCTAAATATCCCACAATTTTTCAAGTCATCTTTTTGTGGCCCTTAAATCCTGCCCTGTGAAACCTGACAGTACCTGAATTCCTGCCATTTTGAGATGCAAAACAAATGAAAACTCTAGTGCAGGGGTCTCCAACCTTGGCAACTTTAAGACTTGTGGACTTCGACTCCCAGAGTTCCTCAGCCAGCAAAGCTGGCTGAGGAATTCTGGGAGTTGAAGTCCACAAGTCTTAAAGTTGCCAAGGTTGGAGACCCCTGCTCTAGTGTAAACTCTAAAACAGGCATATCGTTGTTAAAAACAATAATCTCCAACCCCTTCTGTTTAACCTTTTATAGGAAAAAAAATGGGGAAGTTGTGATTCATGAGGTGTTTCTGAACTTCAAACTTCAGCACTTAACTCTGAGACTACTGTAAATCCCTACTTGAATCCAAAATGCTCATTGAGACAATAATGAAGCTATTGTAAACAAACAATAAATGCTTATTTGTGGCCCACCAATTCTATCTACATTCTGGGATTCCAGGAGAAAGACTGATGCTGTATGCTTTCTCTGGCCATCCTGTTGTATACAAATGACAATGGATAAGCCAAAACCAAATAAATCACAGTGTGCATTTGAATATGGTGTGAGTCAAGGAAAACCATAAACCCCATTCATGGTAAGCATAATTTGGCTTGCTTTGTTTAGTATGTTGTTTTAAACACAAGTGATTATAGTTTGCTCGTTGTGTTTTATAGTGCATCATATTATGTGAATCTAATCAGTTATCTTGATTTATATCCACAACATGCCCTGGGAAACAACAGTCCTCTCACATTTCAGGTGGCCTTGACCCGACTGTTCTCCTGCTGATTCTTCTCTGTCATTGGGCCAGAATGCAAGATGAACCTGTCTGGAATGAAAGATCTCGAAT
Source organism: Diadophis punctatus similis (assembly GCA_023053685.1). NCBI lineage: Eukaryota > Metazoa > Chordata > Lepidosauria > Squamata > Dipsadidae > Diadophis > Diadophis punctatus. The sequence continues at coordinate 272,311,892 of JALIGW010000001.1, read as the reverse complement.
GATATGTGGCCTTATGAATTCCGTTACTTTTGTTACTCTGTTGCTTTATTTCTGTTCTGGAATTTATTTTATTTTAGAATTCCTCTTTTTTTAAAGTTCTGTAAACTGAAAATCACCCAGCGTTGGGCTTTTTTTGTGTGTGAATTGGGCAGCCATCTAAAGTTAACAAGGAAGGAAATCTCATTTTCTGCGGTTCGCTGAAGCGGTTGCCATCAATCGAGTGAAGCCTCCTTTGTGTGTGCAGAAACAACTGGATGTCAATCTGCGCCTTCCGTGGGCATAATGTTTGTCATTGGTTGGTGTTCACACACGTTATGTGTCTAATTAACACTCTCACTGGACTTTATGCTCTATGTTGATTTTTAATATAGTAATTGTTAAAAATCAACATAGTGTTACATAACACGAAAGTGTTGTTGTAAGTTTGGTACTGACAAGTCAATATGAAATGCTTGCATCTACCGCCATTCGTCTTTTAACTGCTTTGTTTAAAGTTAACAAATTCCATCTTTAATAATTTTGGGCCTGGAACCCACCCTGCACCACCCTGGAAGCCAAACTGAGGTGTTGGGGGCTGCGCGACACCCCCCCCCCATGCCCCATTTTGGGCCTGGAAGGCCTCCTGCACCACCCTGGAAGCCAAAACAGGGCACTGTTGAGTTGTGCCTGTCCTTGAGGCTAGAATGGAAGGATTTCACACACATATAAACATATAATTTACCCAAATTTCTGAAGAACAGAGGAAGCTCTCCCTCTTAATCAAGCCTAGCCTTGACTGTTCTGACTACCAATGGCTGCTGGGATCTCAGGCAGTCATGGCTCCTTTCCATCACATGCTTTTCAACTGGAAATGTCAGGAAATTATAAGTTTGCACATCAAGCTGAACTAGAAGTGCAGTATTTATAGCCTATGTGGGCTAGATTCTTATTGTTTTTTAATTGTATATGTAGAATGAACACACCATTAATGGGCAGACATTATGCAGAATGTCATGCTGATTCCCTGGCACCATCCAATCCTAAGTGGAAATCTCAGGGGTGATACTTAGACATTTTCATTCAATAATTATAGTTATATATGAAAAAAAACTATCCATGGGATTAACTGTTGTGTCAAACAAGACCATATACTTGTATCTGGGTACTTACAGAAATACTGTGCTAGGTTTCTGTCGCTACAATCATCAGTTGTTACCTCTACACTAGTCACAAAATAAAATACAAAATAATAATAACAATAATAACTGCAACAAGATGCTCATACCGTTGGAACCAATTAGGATCTCCCTGTGGCAGTGATGATGTTCTTTCCATTTCTAGATGTGGTAAATGACAAAAGAAATAAGTTATGTAACCAAAAGTAATTTTCTGTACAAGATTTTGACAAGTAATTTCTGATAGGGTATATAGAGATATGTTGACAGCCATGTAGAATAATGTTTAGAATAATATCACCTAATTATATCTTGTTTCCAAATGGCACTGGTGAAGCATCTGTTTTAGTTTTACTTCAAACTTGTCATCTATTCTCCAAAATTAGACAGTAAAGGCTGCTTTGTTACATTAAAATATAAAACAAATATTATGTTTAAATATCCCATTTCTGAGTGGTGAAAAATGTCATAACTGGCAAAAGATTCTCCAGAATCCAAGTTCCTCAAGAGGAAGTCACTGGAGACTGATGGGGTTCCTGTATTATCTGTACATATATAAAAAAAAGAAGTATTAGCCATTTACCAAATATTAATCATAATAATATTTGTTTGTTTGTTTGTTTGTTTGTTTGTTTGTTTGTTTGTTTATTTATTTATTTATTTATTTATTTATTTATTTGTGAGATTTATGTACCGCCTCATAGTGCAAGCACTCTCTAAACGGTTTACACCAGTAAGCAATGTATATTTTATATATTGCCCCCAACAATCTGGGTCCTCATTTTACCTTGGAAGGATGGAAGGCTGAGTCAACCCTGAGCCGGTGAGATTTGAACCGCTGACCAGCAGATCACAGTCAGCTAAAGTGGCCTGCAGTACTGCCTCTAACCGCTGCGCCACCTCGGCTCGGTGCTTCATCCAATTTGTAGGAAATCAATGCTATTGTTAAATTGGCAATCAATACCATTGTTGTAAAACTCATTCATTTAAAGATCAAAAATGTTATCATATGATCACCATAATGGTCAGGAAAAGAATGGGCTTGCAGAAGCTTATACCCTCATTCAAATGGGAATAATCAGCCTGATTTTTTTCTATAAATGGATTTCAGAAAAGGATCTACTCTACGACTGTTTGGGATTCTGCAGAAGTGCTAGGAAACTTCACGTGTCCTTTTGGCTGCCCATTTTTGCCCCATACCACTTCCCTAACAATAAGGTCCATTGAATTCAATGAACCTAACTTCAGAAGACATGAAAAGGAGCTCGATTATACATATCAGTCCCATGGAGATGCAGGAATGGGTAGAAAGAAATCTGTGGAAATCAGGAGAAACCTCACTTCTTAAATCAAGATAAGTGGAAAGTGAAAAGGACAGAGCCATAGAGTGAAAAATGAGAGTAGTGTGATATAATGGTTAAGGTGCTGGTCTAAGAATGAGGAGACCCAGGTTCTACTCCTCTCTCAGATTGGAGAGAGCAGTTGGCTGACCTTTTCAGACCTAATCTCTGGTTGATAATCAAAATCCTTCATTTCATCTTGCACTGCAAGCTTTGCTTAAAGAACTAATGAGCACAGTGCAAAACACAATTGGTCTCTGCAACCAGAGGTGGGTTCCTCCCGGTTTGGACTGGTTCGCCCGAACCGGTAGCAGCCCGCTGGTGATGTCACGATGATGTCACCGAACCGGATCGGTTGGTGCCGGTCCGTGGGCGCTGCCATCTTTATTTATTTATTTATTTGAATTTTTTGGGATATTTATTTATTTATTTTTTCTTCTGCGCATGCGCAGAAGCCAAGTTTCTGGCACTGTGCATGCGTCGCCATTTTGTTTTTGGCTTTTTTATTTGGGGGGGGTTTGCACTGCGCATGTGCGTGTGAAGCATGTGCGCGCCCATGAGACGTGGCCACGTGGCGCTGGAGGAAGTGAACTGGCAGCGAGGTAAGTTGGAACCCACCCCTGTCTGCAACCATGTGTGGCAAAGGCTAACAGCAACAGTGCCCGGTGCTGTACTGTAGAGAGTAAGGAAGATTACCTTGATGGAGATATGCAGCCCTGTTGCCAAAGCAACAAGGGGAAAAACATATCTTAAGCCCACAATAAACAGAAAATATGCTAAAGAGCCTCAGACCGATACTTTCCTAATTCACAAGAGTTTAAGAAGGGGAAGGAAGTACAGCATGATCAGACTTGCAAGTTTCTGCTATTAAAACCCTTCTCCATAAAAATAATTCTAGCCTTTCTTCAGAGTTGCTTCCTGGTCTGGTCTACCGGTGAAATGACATGAAATGCCTCGATTGAAGCTAGTTTGGAAACAGTGAGAAAGGCTACTGCAACTTTTCAAGAAGAGGAACAGAAGCTTTAAAAGATTTTCTTGACTCTCCCTCAACCTCTTTCTCTGGAATATGGGGATCCAATGGCAATAGATAAGCCTGATTTGAGTTCAGATCTTGACACCCTTGTTACGTACGGCCGTACATAGCACAGATTTGCATAACCGCCACTGATTGGATAATCTTGCGGCGGGAGAAATAAACTGCTGTCAGTGGCCGGCTAGGCTGCAGCAATGCCTATAAGAGAGGCTTCCCTGTATCCTGCCGGCAGTTCGTATTGCTAACAGCTAGGGCCATGGTGGCGAACCTATGGCATGCGTGCCAGAGGTGGCACGTGGAGCCATAGAAGCCGGCACGCGAGGGTTCCCACCGGCAAACCGGAAGTGCGAAAAAAACGCACTTCCGGTTTGCCGGTGTGCTGTTTTTTGCACTCCGGAGGGTTCAGGGAAGCTCCCTGAAGCTCCGGAATGCAAAAAACTACAAAACGGACAAACCAGAAGTGCACTTTTCCGCACTTCCGGTTTGTCCGTTTTGTAGTTTTTTGCATTCCGGAGCTTCAGGGAGCTTTCCTGAACCCTCCGGAGTGCAAAAAACAGCATACCGGCAAACCGGAAGTGTGTTTTTTCGCACTTCTGGTTTGCCGGTTTCATCGTTCCAGGCTCCGGTAAGCCTTTGTGTGGGGGTGGGGGTGTCTGCGCATGCGCAGGGGGCAGCATGGGGGATGTTGTGCGCATGCGGGGGGGAGGGAATGGGTGTGGGCATGCGAGCGCGCGCGAGCGCGCCCCCCCTTTTTTGGCACGCGAGCCGAAAAAGGTTCGCCACCACTGAGCTAGGGAAATAGAAGATGCTGAACTGTTCCCGTGTCTGTCTCCTTCTTTCGCGCCCACATCTAACAACCCTATTGCTGCATTTTTCCTTGGGCATAACTTTTTTAGACTTCTGTAGTTGGAGGCAGTGGTGGACTTCAAATAATGTAACAACCAGTTCTCTGCCCTAATGACCGGCTGGATGGACGTGGTTGGGTGGGCGTGGTCAGGATGGGCATGGCCAGGGGCCGTGACAGCACTCAGCCTCCTGCAGCACTCTGCCAGTCAAAACGGGGCACGGGGGTTAATTACAAAATGTGGGCTTTGCTTTGTGACATCCAGATCCAGCGAGCAACAGGTGTGAACTACACAGAAAGTACACTTTTGTTTAGTTATGAAGAAATATCCCCAAAATCAGATGTACACTAAATGTAGATTGACTTTTAGCTACACACCTCCCGAACAAACAGCAAATTTTGAAGCTCCAGGTAAAGAGGATTCATTTTAGGATGAGTAACCACATTTTGCATGTTGGAGGTTGCTAAAGGAATGCTGGGAAACTCTGTATTTTAAAGAACATTTGAGGGAGGGGTGCAGAATAGCCCTGCTCTGCTTGAGGCTGTAGAGACCTGGCACCAATCAAAACACTTTTTGTGAAGCAGCTGATCAACACTGACAGAGTAAGCCACTAGTATATGAAAATAAGAGCAAACTCCACTCCCTTCTAGTACTGATGATGTTACCTAGTTTGGTAATGAAACATCTGCAAGAAAACCATCAAGCTCAGAGAGCACCAAGGAACCCACAGTCAACCCTGAGCTACAAATATTTTCTTCTATTGATAAACACTTTTTGGTTAGAGGGACTCAGAGTCTGCGTTATATGAGATGGCTCCCAGTGGATTTCATTCTAAATTTTTATATGATTTCTGTAAATAAGGAATGTAGAATTATAATGGCTGAGTATTTGAATATACTCACCCTACTGACCATGCAAAAATCCCAACTATTTTCCTGTACCACCCTGGAATTTGGCCAAAATAGGGTGTGGGGGGGCCACGCAATGCCCCCCCATTTTGGGGCTCGAAGGCCTCCTGCACTATCCTGGAAACCAAAATGGGGCATGGGGGGACTGCATGATGCCTCCCCATGCCCCATTTTGGGCCTGGAAGGCCTCCTGCACCACCCTGGAAGCCAAACTGGGATATGGGGGGCTGCACGACACCCCCCCATACCCCATTTTGGGCCTGGAAGGCCTCCTGCACCACCCTGGAAGCCAAAACAGGGCACAGGGGGGGCAACACAAAGCCCCCCATGCCCCATTTTGGGTCTGGAAAGCCTGCACTAACCTGGAATCCAATATTGGGGGCAATATGCAGACTCCGTAAACCGCTTAGAGAGGGCTGTAAAGCACTATGAAGCGGTATATAAGTCTAAGTGCTATTGCTAAAGGGGCATGCGGGTGGACTCCTGGGTGGGGATGGGCGGGGCCAGCCAGAGGTGGGATTAGCCGGTTTTCCGAACTGGTAAAAAATGTAACAACCGATTCACCTGAACCGGTACAAATTGGCTGCAACCCACCTCTGGTTGGAGGATGTCCATACAGAAGGAAGAGGACTGGTCACTTAGACATCACTATGTTGGGTTTAATAGCCAGTCTTTTCAGATATTCTCAGCCTGCAGCTTTGGTGACCAGAGTCAAATTATAAACAGTTAGGCCCACCAATAAGGCTGAAGCCTCTTTTCATGTGCTCCATCAAGAAAGCCAGTGGTATTTCTTTGTATTTTAAACCCAGCTCTTACATTTTTACTTGGAGAGGCAACCATTGCTATTCTATTTAAACTTAAGAGAGAATTTGGCCAGAATATTGGGTATTCATTCATTTAGTTTAGTTTGCTTGGAAAAGTTCTGGAAGACTATTCATGTGCATATTTTGTATTAATTTCACTCTCCATTTTTTCACACCCTGGAAACTGTTTGTTTCTCCAGAGCAATCCTACCTTTTACTTGATTTATGCAGTAAACAGACCAATTAAATGTCTTCTCTTATCACTTCTTTTCCAGTTCCAACTCAACTGTTTGCTACCTTTATGCTTCAAAGCAGGCACATTTACTTTGCTGAAAACTGAACAGACAAACTGAAAACAAAATCAATTTAAAATGTCACTATTTAAACAGGAGAAACAGGTTGACAATATTGCACAGGTGGAAATGACCATATCTCTACATGAAAATTATTGCACAACAACAGGTTATTCGTAGAGCAAGAAGTATTATAGAATTACACCCTGCTGGAACCTACCCATAAAGTTATGTAGATTACATTCCAATTAGTTTGGAATGTTTAGAAGATAATCATTCTGTAATTATATTCTGGTATTATATATCAGTTAGGCAAACTGTACAGTTAAGTAGCAATCAATTCTGCTGCCATCCAAATTAAAATTGAAACAAAAATGTAACGTAGTGCAACCTGTTCCAACTTTGTGTCTTCTGGACATGTTGGGATAAAATTCTCAGAATGCCTAGGCTTTAACCATTTTGACCAGAAAATCTGGAAGTCACAATCCCAGTTTGTCTTGGAGTTTGCCCACTGAGGAAAGCTGTTGTAGAACACTTTAAACTGAAATCTATAGAGAGTAACTGCATTTTTGGTGACTGGAAACCTCTTCTGGGCTGTTTGCTGAAACAATTTAAAAATGTGATTTATGGGTTTGATGATTAGAAAGGAAAGACTAAGAAAAGAAGGAAATTATGTTGCAACCTAAGAAAGAGAAGGTAAACTATACTGTACATGTACTTGTATAACTGCTATTAAGAAGATCAGAAACTGTCTTTCTTTAATTTTTTAAAATCTTTTTTCTTTCTCTTCTCTATATCTTTATTTGTACTTTTTTCACTTACTAATTACTTTCCTTACTTACTTTCAATTTCACACATATAAATTCAGTATATATAAGATATGATTTGTTTGCCTTAACACATTAATTAAAACCATAGGAGAACAGCATGCTACTTTTAGTTGATTTGAAAATAAAGAAATGTCAGTTTCTTCAAACAGCTTGCATTTTCTTCGGTTTTAGGAATAAATCCTATTTTCAGTGCAAGCTAGGATCTTTATTTTAGAAAATGTTGAGGGTATGTTAGTAGGCTATGTGTATTTCCAAGCAGAATGCAGGCAACATTATGCTAGTTTGCTAAATAGTCATACAATTGGGTTTTGTTGTTTTTGTAGGTTGTTTTGTTTTATATTAGAGTGAAAATTATCAAGCAAAAATAAAAATAATACAATTGTGGTAAAATAAAAGGTACACATAAAAGTAATTAACATGAACTTAAAAAAGAGTCATATGCTATTTTAAATAGTGTTAATATATATTTATCTCAGTCCTTTAATGCAGGGATCTTCAAACTCAGCAACTTTAAGACAAGTGGACTTCATTTCCCATGCCTTCAGCCGCCCATGCTGGCTGGGGAATTCTGGGAGTTGAAGTCCACAAGTCTTAAAATTGCCAAGTTTGGAGACCCTTGCTCTAATACAGGGCTGTCAAACTCCCAGCCCACGGGCCAGATGCGTCATGCGCTGGTCACACCCACGTCCGGTTTAGTGAAGGGGGGAAAAGCCCCAATACATCATGTGATGCCACCATGACGACGTGAATTTGACACCCCTGCTCTAATGCATCATTACATCTAGTATAGCAACCAGGCTTGACAATGAAGATACTGAAATGGTGCAAAGTTTTGCCCTTTAAAAGCAACTACCCACAGTAAAGGAACCAGCAGTCAAGGAATATACTGCAGACTATGTGTTGCAGGTATCAATAAAGTCTTTAGAAAAAAATATGATATGTCTGAACCTTACAAAGAAGAGAAAAGCAGGATAGAAAAAGAGTATTGATGCTTTTATACTTTAGTTCTGGGAAAGACATCTGAGGATGTCTTTTATGGATAGCCAAGAAGCAAATCATAGGGGGGGGGGGGGAATCAATGAAAGAGTTCTAATTCAGGGCACAAATGACCCAACTCAGATTATCGTATTTTGAACACATTATGTTTTCATTTTTCCTAAACATCTTTTTCTAAACTCAAGTTGCTATCTTGTTAAAAAAAAATACAGTAACAATATCTTCTTTTTCTTCCTTGTGGTTGGGTAGAATTATATGTTTTCAACATTGACTTTGCTAGTCAGGTCGTCAACAAAGGTGATCACATGACCTTAGGACTCTCTGCAACCTTCATAAGTATAAGTCAGCTGTCAAGCAACTGAAGTTTGATCACACAACTAGGGGAATGCTGCAACAGTTGTAAATGTGAAAAATGATCATAAGTCACTTTTTTAATGATGCTATAACTTTGAACGGTTACTAAATGAATTGTTGTAAGTTGAGAACTACCTGTATTGTAAGTCAAGGTGTTCAATTTTTTTTCTCCCTTCACCAGGGGAGGGTTCCTCCCGGTTCGGACCGGATCGCCCAAACCGGTAGCGACCCACTGGTGACATCACTGTCAGTGCCGTTCCGTGCATGCCGCCATCTTTTTTTGGGATTTTTCCCCTTACGCGGCTTGAAAAAGAGCCCGGCCACCCATCCCCGGGTGAATACTGACCTTTATTTCTTCACCCGAAGCACAGCTGATGAGCTCCTCAGCTGTGTTTCAGGCTAATTTCTGCTTCTGAGCATGAGCGGAAGTGAAATCGCACGAGGGGAGGAGCACGCGCGAGCAGAGCAAGCGCGTTGTGTGCAAAATGTCGCGATGCAAACCGATGGCGAAGGTAAATGGAACCCACCCCTGCCCTTCACTATAGCTCTGGTCCGCCCAGGATGCTTTTATAAAAACAAGCTCTATCTGTATTTTGATACTAGCCATATTCATATCGCATTTGATTTCATTTACAGATTAGTATTTAATAAGCGACAAAGCTTTGCTTTTCCACACCATCTTCAATTGGTACTTTTCATTCAACAGATTCTTGGGAAGCAATGAAAACTTTTGTCCTAGTGCTTGAAGTGATCATACCACCAGTTGACCATTTGTGTCACTTTCCTGATTTTTCATATATTTGGAATGGTCATGGGAAAAGAACAGATTGTTCTCTCAGAATGTCATCGTGTTTGTGTGCTTTTCTGATTTAGTTAGGTTTTATACCTCCTACCTTCTTTTTACGTCTTCACCAACTGTGTTCTAGTTATTTTTGCCTTGGTTATATGCTGATCTCTCTCTCTCTCTCTCTCTCTCTCTCTCTCTCTCTCTCTCTCTCTCTCTCTCTCTCTCTCTCTCTCTCTCTCTCTCTCTCTCTCTCACACACACACACACACACACACACACACACACACACACACACATACACAAGACAAACACACAGACATGTCCTTACACACACACACATACACACAAATAACATGTGACTAATATTCTTTCTTCTTAAATAAATAAAAAGAGAGAAGAAAAGAGTTTGGGAATGTGGAGAAATTAACTTCACTGGACTCCAAATGATCCATGGGTATTTCTCTACATGAATCCTAATCATAAAACAAAAGAGGACTTCCTATATCCCTAGCAGAATAGCCACATAGGCAGCTTTTTCTGAGGGCAATGAGACAGATGTGAACATTTCTTAGTAAAGGAAGTTCATTGCTTATTACTGATTGTTATTTTTACCTCGGTTGTTTTCTTGTAAGCCACTCAGAGTTATATCATTCGAGTTGGGCAGCCATACAAATTCTTTCAATAAGTATGTTGGAAGAATGTCCGTCTGGGTTCAGTTCCAAGTGGGGAGAAAGACACTGGAAACATGGAGACTGCTTGGAAAGATGGTTTATTGATGAACAAGATCACATGGCTCCTGGGCAAAAAAAAGCAAGAGAGAGAGGGGGGAGAGGGAGGGAGGGGGGGAGGGAGGGAGGGAGGGAGGGAGGGGGAGGGAGAGAGAGAGAGAGAGAGAGAGAGAGAGAGAGAGAGAGAGAGAGAGAGAGAGAGAGAGAGAGAGAGAGAGAGAGAGAGAGAGAATTATACCCTCTGTTGTGCTTTGAATTTGAGCTTGTGTTCTGATTGGTTGTCAGACTCCCATGGGGCCATGCAGGGGTAACTCTGTAGGCTGTCCTGAGTCCCAGGCTTGGTTGAGTCTTGCTGGGTGATGATGTAATCAAAGGGCTTTGGGCAATTTCTACTATGGCTCTGTCTGAAGGAGGTAGATCTTTGTTATGTAGAACAGACTGGCCCAGGCTTTAATGGCCCATTGACAAGGGGGGGGCTGAGTTTCTGCCTCCATTTTAGGGGAAATATTCTGCCCTTTTAAAATTTTCTAAAATATCTCATTTTCCTAGGAGAGGGGTAGGTGCTAACTTCCTACAAGTATATGAAGTGAACCTCTCTCACACACAAACTCAATGATCAAGGAGAAGTCTTTTTATGGCTATTTTCAAATCTGTGAGCTTTCTTCCCAGCTGGCATTTTGAAATGACAAAATGACAGAGCAAAAGCACTATCCTTAGTTCTATTAAAAGAAACAATGGGTAGATCTTGCAAAAGACACTGTCTTAAGAGTCCCATCCATGACTGTCTCCTGGACAAATATAGCATTACTAGCATGGACATTTATCGTCTCTGATGTTTGCCTCTGAGACTGCTATGTTTCTGGAATAGTGCAAACATTTTCAGTTTGGGCAGTCCATTTCTTTAAAGAAGTGAAAAGGAAGACAGTGTAGAAACAGATTTGTCCAGTGCTTTACTGGATTGTGACTATATTGGTCTATTGGTATTAACAGAACAAGTGATTATTGTTAGGACTAACAAAAAGGCTAAAAAAAAGGATTGTAATCCAGATTCTGGGTGTTATTTTTAAACAGGAAGAAGACAGGAGAGCGTGAGCATAGTTGAAAAGCTGCAGCCTACTTTCAGCAATGTAGGAAATAAAGTTTTATAATTAAAATAGAAACGTCATGACTCATGAGATGGTAGGTGTAGCAAAATGGATCGTAATCAGTGAGTAGGAGAAGGAGGGGCCAATTCCTTATATGGCAAAGAAGAACGTGGAAAGAGCAGAAGCCAGAGGCTTTCTACTAAGATAAGCAGTTTAAGAACTAAGTTATAGTTGCTCATCCAAATGTTTCAACTGTTTTACAAGGACAGAGATATGCAATGGGATTATGGCATTTGTGTGGAAAGGGACTGTGTCATAAGCCCAGCGAGGCCCCGAAATTCTCCCAGTCAACTAATCAGGTCCAAAACTGAGTCCGTGAGTGATGACCAACAGACCACAATTTGCAGCAAACATTATGATATTGATATATATATATATGACTCGACAGAATAAACATATATAACCCTTTCCTGGTGAAGAGCTGATTGGGAATAGAACCTTGTGGCCTAGAGGTTAATCTTCTGACTTTCAAGCAGACTGCCCAGGTTCAATTCCCACTACGGGTATGGCTATCTGACGAGAGCAAAATAGCTCGAAATAGATCTATAATAGTCTCCCTTTATTTTCATTTATCAGCAAAAAATGTTACACATATAGACAATATAGTTTGTCGACTATAGAAAACTGCCTGGATGGTCCCAGGAGGGGCTGAAAGGCAAAAGGAAACTGTGATGTTTCCTTCCATACACCAGGATGACTCGACAGAATAAACATATATAACCCTTTCCTGGTGAAGAGCTGATTGGGAATAGAAGCTTGTGGCCTAGAGGTAAATCTTATATATATATATATATATATATATATATATATATATATATATATATATATATATATATGTATGTATGTATGTATGTATGTATGTATGTATGTATGTATGTATGTATGTATGTATGTATGTATGTATATATATATATATATATATATATATATATATATATATATATATATATATATATATATATATATATATATATAATGTTGTTCCCTTATTTCTTGATTGCTTGCTCTGTATATATATATTGCATTCATTGTAATGTGATACACCATTCTGAACTGCTGCTTTACTGTGTATGATAATGTACAATAACTCTCTTCTTGGATGCAAATTTTTTTTAACCATCAGAAAGTAGGATTTTTGCTGGCCAAAGCATTCAGGGTGGATTGTCAAGATTGATGAGCATTAGGAAAAAGAATGAGGGATGGTTTGCTGATGGTTTAATGATGAATAAATCTTACAGTAGAAAAGACTAAATACACAGTTTAACTGGGATGCTGTATTTTACACAGGAGACAGAAGCTGAGAAATGTATCCTATGATGCTATTGCACTGTTGTACCAGGGGAAACAACAACAGAGATAATTTGTTTTTTATTTATTCTGCCACCTTGTCACATATTTAGGTATTTAGGCAAACTAAAAAAAGGACCTTATCACAGTGCCTTCTCAAAGCATGACAGGGAATAAGTGAAAACACAAATCACTTGAGACTGAAAAAAAGGTACAATTTCAGTATCTTATGCAACAAATTCATTGCATTGCAATCAAACTCCTCCATTAGTTATAAGACATCAACTAGTCAGTTAAGTGCAAGAAATTATATTTTGGGAGAAAGAGGCAAAATCTGTATAGGGATTTATATCTTTTCACTCTACATGAATGAATACATTGCATTAGCCCTTTCAGAGGGTTGGATACCGTCAGGTTAATCAAGGAAAGCACCAACCTGGAAATAAGGAGAAATTTCCTGACAGTTAGAACAATTAATCAGTGGAATGGCTTGCCTCCAGAAGTTGTGGGTGTTCCATCACTGGAGTTTTTTTAAAAAAATATTGGACAGCCATTTGTCCAGAATAGTATAGGGCAGTGATGGCGAACCTTTTTTTGCTCGGGTGCCAAAAGGCCACGTGCGCGTGCCCACACCCATAATGCAATGCCCTCCCCCGTGCATGTGCACACAACCCTTCTGCGCTGCCCCCCCCATGCATGTGTACAGACCTCACTGAAGCCTCCGGACTTCCAGTTGGCCCGTTGGGCGGGAGGAGGCCATTTTCGCCCTCCCCAGGGTTCAGGAAAGCCTCCGGAGCCTGTGGATGGCGAAAAATGGACCCAACGGGCCTACCAGAAGTTCAGAAACTTCTGGTTGGGCTGTTGGGCCGATTTTCACCATCCACAGGCTCCGGAGGCTTTCCTGAAGCCTGGGGAGGGTGATAATGGCTCCCCACACCCTCCGGAATGCCGAAGATCAGCTGGCCAGTGAGCACATGTGCACTGGAGCTGACATAGGGCAACGCCTCGTGTGCCCTCAGATATGGCTTTGCATGCCACCTGTGGCACGTGTGCCATAGGTTTGCCAATACGGGTATAGGGTCTCCTGATTGAGCAGTGGGTTGGACTAGAAGACCTCCAAGGTCCTTTCCAACTCTGTTATTCCATTAGCAAGGATCCATTCAACTTAAACACTTAGAAGTCTTATCTTTTACTACTACTACAATAGAAAAAGTTCTTCCATTTTAATATTCATACTTGATGTAAGATTATGCTCCCTCCCAAACCTGATCCTAAATTTCACATTCCATGCCCTGAACATTCAACTTGCCACCCACAAGTACTGCTTTTTCTGCTTCCACCCCCTGTTTGGCTTAGTCACAGTGTGTAGGAAACCAACACCTGCAATACTCACTTTCTGTGCTACTTGGTCTTGTGAGAATTTCTGTTGCTTGATACTATACTGTACAATGTCCTGTTGAGCTGTGCCTGTCCTTGAGGCTAGAATGGAAGGATTTCACACACATATAAACATATAATTTACCCAAATTTCTGAAGAACAGAGGAAGCTCTCTCTCTTAATCAAGCCTAGCCTTGACTACCAATGGTTGCTGGGATCTCAGGCAATCATGGCTCCTTTCCATCACATGCTTTTCAACTGGAAATGTCAGGAACTAGAGCCTGAATCTTCTCTGTGCAAAACTTATACATTGAGCAAAATAGTGATAAAGATTGATGATAAAAAAAGCATGGGACCATAATCTGAGGTCCAAAGTAGGAATAGGTAGTCCTTGCTTAACTACAGTCATTGGAACCAGAATTTCTATCACTAAGTGATACAGTTGTAAAGCACAATATCACATGACCGCATCACTTAGTGACAGCAATCCCAATAGTCCTAGTTGCTGTTGATCAGTGGAGGATCACAGGTCATCAAGCAAGGGCTTCATTTGACTGTATTGTGTGACTTCCTGCCAGTTCCAACAAGCAAAGTCAATGGAAAAGCTGTCAGGAAGTCACAAATCCCAGGACACTTGGTGGATAGGTGAGCACAGCCTGGCATGGGCAGTGCTTCAACACAGTGTGAGTGCAGGTGGGCAGGAGACAGTGTGCCATGATGTGGCACAAGGATAGGCAGGTAGGAGAGGTGGTGTTGTGGCATGAAGGCAGGCAGGGAGAGGATGCTGTGGTACAGCATGAGTGTGGGTTGGTGAAAATGTGGGTTGGTGTGTACAAATGAGGGCAAAGGAGGGGGTATTGCTGCAGCACACAATCACAGTGGGCAGGCAGACACTATTGTGTGCAGGTGGAGAGATATGGCAGGCAGGTGAGCCATACAGAGCACAGTACCCTGAGAACTTGTATTCCACAACAGGCTCATTGGGAGAAAAAATGGCAGGAGCTACTTATAAGAGTAACTTGCACATTCCTTGCTAGCTGTCCCATTCACTTTGTAGCAGGACACAAATGGTGATCATGTGATGTAATGGCTGGAACTTTGAGGACCATTCATAAATACCACTTGTTAATGCTGTCCCAACTTAGTGGTTAACTAAGAACCACCTGTCCATTCTCCCTCCTAAAAGCCAGAACAACTCCAAATGTTGCTAGCAAATTAGAATCTATATGTTCTGTCCCCACGAAGCACACAACCACACAAGCAGCTTAATGCAACACTTTTACTAATAAACCTTTTATCAGTAAAGAATACACACACCAAGTTACAAACAGTCTTTGCTGGCAAACAACCAGCTACTAATTAACTTCATTAATAGCTGCTATTAGTTCAAAGAGGTCGCAAACAATGACAAGTAAATTAAGTCCAGTTATCTTACAGAGTTTTCCAAGAGTTGGCAAAGTTCCTAGAAATTAGTCCTTGATAATCCAAGCCAACGCAGAGAATGCCAAAACAAGAGTCATGGAGCAAACTATGATCAGACAGGTCTCTTTTTCAAACCGTTGTTCTCTGCAGTTTGTTAGCTGCAACTGATGACCTTAAATAGATTAGGGGAGTGGCCAATTAGCCCAAGTCTTACTCCCAAGTAGACCTCCTCAGGAGTAAACCTTCCTGCCTCTTGGCAGCCCTGCGTGCTCTTGCATTCAGGAAAGGAGTAGCCCCTCCTTTCTCAGCACTGCCAAGAGGTACTGAAGTTTCCAAAGGCCCAGGCTGCACAAGCTGCAGGCGGGCCACAACACTATAATGTAACAGGAAGAAATGTGGGCTAACACTATTAGGTGTTTTAATTAAATCCACTTTAATTACCTTTAAATTCAATAGCAAAATGAGGGGGTTTTTTTCAACCCAACCTGCTCACCTTTGGCAATAAATGCCATCCAGAAGCTGAATAGGCCTATTTATTTATTGGATTTATTAAATTCCAAGAAAAATTGATTATACATGCACAGATTTTTTTAAATGATGCTGTTACTAAACTTATGCTTCTAATCTGATCTACAGATAATTACAGTGCCTAAAAGTAACTTAACTAGCTCATTTTTGCTCAAGATTGTAAATGCATATTAATGCAACTAATAAAAAATGGGGGTCGTACAAACCAGAAAGCAATGCAACGTGCAGCATGTTGAATTTGAAAATGAGCCATTGAAAATTAAGGAGCCACTAAGTTCATTGAAGTAGGACATGGGGAGGGGCCATAAAATACATGTATAATTTTTAACAGTTTTAAAAATAAGAGAATTGAGATCATTCAATGTCCTTCTTCCCAAATGTCAAAGTTTCTTTGGTACTAACTTAATAAAACCATGATGGTGAAAGCTGACACCACTTCCACTATTTTATTTTCTATCAATCATAAAAAGAATTGCAATTTTTCTTGATTTAGCCGATTGCATTGTTTTCTTTGTCACCAATCATTTCCTGTGTAAAGTAAATGGATATTTGTGATTATAATTCTTTGGTCCTATTACATTGATATAAATATGCCTCATGTAAATATTACAACATTATTATTATTATTATTATTATTATTATTATTATTATTATTATTATTATTATTATTGTTGTTGTTGTTGTTGTTGTTGTTGTTGTTGTTGTTGTTGTTGTTGCTGCTGCTGTTGTTGTTGCTGTTGTTGTTTTTGCATTTCAGGTTCATCATATGGTTAGCCAGATGTTTAGACTGGATTTGACATTTTTATCCACCTACCAAGTTCCTCCCAAGGACCTGGGATGGGCAGATGTTGATGTTTGATGGTGTTACAGGTGAGGGCGAAGGTACATTCTCTGAGCTTGTGGGTTGCGTTTCATTACCAGGCTAGGTAACATCTTCAGGAGAGTTTAGGACATAGGTGTCAAACTCGCCACGTCATGTTGCCAACATGTGACGTTTCACGATGTTTTTCCCAATCACAAGGCTGGGGTGGGCATGGCCTGTGTGTGATGCATCCGGCCCACAGGCCGCCAGTTTGACACGCCTGGTTTAGGGGATGTAAGTGTTCTTCTGTTATAAGGGCTTCAGATGTGGGTGAGTCAAGTGAGGGTTTTGTGATGGGTCAGCTGTGAATCATCAGTGAGTCTTGTGATGGGTCTTATGATAAGGAGGCTTCCAGGATGGAAGCTGTTCTGAGTAAAGTTGACTCTTGCAATTGACTGATAGTGATTTTGTCAATGCCGATAGTGTTCAAGTGATGCTCCAGTTGTTCTGGGATTGCACCTTTGCTTTCTTTTGCCAAAATCTATCTATTTTTAATTATTATTAATGTTATTGCAAAATTGATATATTTGCTGAGAGGTATTCCTATTATAATACTGCTACTTTAAGCAGGTTGCTATTAATACATTTTCTATGGTGGGGACAAATCCCTAGATTACTTGACATATTGCTACTGTAATGTTTATTTAATGTAATAATTTATATTTAATCTAGTCTAAATGTATAATTTATTTATAATTGAATAGTTTGTATCATAATTATATGAAGTTAACATTCCTGGTTTTATCAGTGAGCATATATTTTGGCTTTGATTTTTCTATCAGGCACAAATGACTAGGGTAAAAAAAACTATATACACACTTAGAAAATTTTCATGGGAGGGCTTGGGTCCATGTTAAGCAATTACTCCATGCATATCCTACATTAAGGACAGCAAGACACATTTAACTTTGACTCATAACTTTAACTAATACTCAAAGATCACCCTAGTTTGAAAATAGTAAGTAAATGGGAAGGAGAAAATTCTAGGCTCATAGGGGCCCTGCTATTTTAGATAAGCATACTGTCAATCATACATTTAAATTATTTCAGCTGTTACATGATCAATTTGGATTTCCTAAAGCAGCAAAATAATGGTGTCTTTGATTAAAATGGTTGTTAATTTTACAATTTAATCCACATACATTTGCAAAATCTAAAACTCCCAAATTATTGCCAGCTCTTGGAACATGTTTGGAATAATTCTAATTAATTTTTTATAAATTACAATATATCACCAAGATGGACATTACTTTTCGGAGTATAAGACGTACCTTAGTTTTTGGGGAGGAAAATAGGGGAAAACAATCTGCCTACCAGGTATTCATCTGGCTAGCGTCCTTAGTCTGGTCAGCTTCAGCACATTATTTTATCCCCGGTTAGGACTTAAAAAAACCTTCTTCTGAGAGAGTAACAATGAAAGAGCATGCAAGCCAGTAAGAGCTGGGAAGATCGTTAGCACCTGGTTAGGGCTAGAAAAAAACTTATTCGGAGCAAGTAGAGCAATGAAAAAAACCCTGCAAAGACTTAGGGCTGGAAAAACATTCTTTGTAGAGAGTAACAATGAAAAAGCCTGCAAGGTAAGAGCTGGGAAGATCGTTAGCACCTAGTTAGGGCTGGAAAAAAAGCTTTGAAAAAGCTACATTCAGAGTATAAGACGCACCCAAATTTTCAGCCACTTTTAGGGAGGAAAAAGGTGCGTCTTATACTCCAAAAATACGGTAATTATTTTCAGTAAGAGTTGGAATATTCCATTTTAACAATTAAAGAACAAAGGGTCTTAAAAATGGTGTGTTCTTTGCAGCCTTAAAATGATGTTAATTCAATAAAAGGTTATTGTTGTACACCAGTTAATGTTTTGAGTGTGTTGGCTCTTACTTTATGTTGGAAGTATAAAATAGGTGAGGAGATTCTTACTCTTATGATATTCCAACAGCAGTATGATTTAAAGAGATAAATATGAATTATATATTGTACTAAAATCTGAATCCTATCACTGTATCATGTATTCTGATATTTAGTAACAGAGGTAGTCCTCGAGTTACAACCAGTTGTTCAACATTATGACAGAACTCGCCAGAGCTACTTAAGATGCAGTTTCGAAGTTCCAATGGCAGAATGCATTTTGGGTGCTTGGCAGTTGAGCTGCATTTTCGCCATTGGCAGTATCCTGTAATCACATTTTTTATTTTTTAGTTATTTATTTTTTTTGTCAAGCATGTACAGTATAGTGTATTTGTATAAACATAACATAAGTAAAAAGTACCAATAAAAGAGGACAGTAGGACAATAGGACAGTAGGGACGGTAGGCACAGTGGTATGCTTAAGCACGCCCCTTACTGACCTCTTAGAAATGGGGAGAGGTCTAATATAGACAGTCTAAGGTTAAAGTTTTGGGGGTTTGGGGAAGAAACCACAGAGTCAGGTAGTGCATTCCAGGCATTGATCACTCTGTTGCTGAAGTCGTATTTTCTGCAGTCGAGTTTGGAGCGGTTTACATTAAGTTTGAATCTATTATGTGCTCGTGTATTGTTGCGGTTTTGTGATGACTGTGATTTGTGACTTTGGGGCTGGAAACCAGGGTTTATTTCTGGTTTCCAGGGTTGGAAACCCATTGGCTAAAATGCATACACTTAGTGCCATCAGGCACGGTCAAATGGCAACCCACTTATGACTTATGACCTTAATTCCAGCTCAATTATGATCATAAGTCAAGGGCTACCTCTATGGATTTATTGAGAATAGCATAACCCCAACAACACTCTGGTTAATATTGGAAATAAGTGTGACCCCGATGTAGAATCTTGGATCATTGTTACATGTTCGCTGTCCATTTAGGAACTAGCTTTCTATCGATGTACAATAATGGAAAGATTTATCAATAGTTTCCAGGTTGCTAAGGTTTCATGCTGTATTTAAAAACTGGGCTGAATGTACTATAATTATTATTTCTTTTTGCAACTTCTTTTTACGCTTTTTGTTCTTTTTATTTGTTCTCTTTTTTTATAGTAAAGCAATAAAAAAAATCCAATAAAGGTCATGGAACACATTTACGAGATTCATAAAGACCACATATTATATCACCAGAAAAAAGGAATCAAATTCATCTCAATCTAATGAGAGAAACACTTTAAAAATTGGCAATTGTAACATTATCTCTGACATTTCTACATTCAGGCTCTGTACACCTTGTACATTCAGTACAACTACCAGCCAAATTCAGAAACAACACTTTCTCTTCCCCCATCCTTTCTATTCCTCACTTACCTTTGTGGGTTAGGTAGGTACTGTAACTATTGCTACTGGAACACAACACAGTTCAGATATGCTTTGAGTTTCCCAGTCACACTGAGCCTGAAATTAAGTAGCCAAAATTGTCAATATAGGTAGGAGAGAAGGGCTAAAACACATAATAGTTGAATTTTCCAAATACAAGTATTGCTTCCTTAACAATCAGTTAAGGAAGTTACGACAGCACTGAACGAGGGGTACTTATGACCAGGAAGCACACCCAGAGTCAGGCACAAAGATCTCAAGTGCCTATACACAAATGCACAAAGCCTGGGGAATAAACAGGGCGAACTTGAAATATTAATACACGAAGGTGGATACGACATAGTTGGAATAACAGAAAGTTGGTAGGATGAAACACATGACTGGAACATACTGATAGAAGGATACAAACTCTTCAAAAAAAACCAGACCACAAAAAAGAGGAGGTGGAGTTGCACTGTATGTAATATTGCTATTTATTGCTATAGAGCTATGTAACCAAAGAAGAAAACCTCCTGGAATGCATATGGGTCAACATAAAAGAAAAAAAGAATGACATGGCAATAGGAGTATACTATAGGCCACCCAATCAAGCAGAAAAAATGGATATCCTTTTTGCCAACCAACTAATGAACATATGTAGGAAACACACTACAGTAATAATGGGGGACTTCAACTACCCGGATATCAACTGGAAAACTAATTCTGCACCAAGTGAGAAATCAAATAGGTTCATAACCAACCTAGCTGACAACTTTGTTGTCCAAAAGGTAGAGGAGGGAACTAGAGGGACAGCCATACTGGACTTAATACTTACAAACAGAGAAGAAGTGATAGAGGGAGTTGAAACTGCGGGAACACTGGGTGAGAGTGAACACAATTGAACACAATGATACCAAAGTCTTAGATTTTAAAGTGCTGATTTTAATAAATTCAGAGAGAACTTGGGAAAGATTCCTTGGATGAAAGTCCTAAAGGAAAAAACAACTGAAGAAGCTTGAGAGACTCTGAAAAATACGATTATAAAAGCCCAGAGCAGCACAATACCGATGAGAAAGAAAAACAAGAAATCCAAGAAGAAACCAGCATGGCTGCACAAAGACCTCATTGACAAATTGAATGAAAAAAAGGACAAGTACAAAAAATGGAAAGAGGGACACATAACTAAGGCAGAATATCAGCAGATAGCCAGAATCTATAAAGAAAAAGTCAGGAAAGCAAAGGCCCAGAATGAACAAAGACTTACAACAGAAGTCAAAGATAATAATAAAAAGTTTCTTCCAACACATAAATAACAAGAAAAAAATCAGGGAAACAGTTGGTCCACTAAAGAGAAAAGACAGCAAAGAAGTAACAGGAAACACAGAGAAAGCAGAGCTGCTTAACTCATTCTTTGATTGGTCTTCACACAAAAAGAAACTGCAGCCCAACTAACCAGAAATACAACTGCAAAAAACAGACTGGAAACAAAAGTTAACATAAAAGCAAAAAAACAGTAAGAGATCACTTGTCTGAACTTGACGAATACAAATTACCAGGACTAGACAGATTACATCCCAGAGTCCTAAAGGAGCTGGCAGATGTCATCTCAGAACCACTGTACCACATCTTGCAAAAATCCTGGAACATAGGGGAACTACCTGAGGACTGGAAAAGAGCTGATGTGGTTCCCATCTTCAAAAAAAGGAAAAAAACAAACCCAGGAAACTACAGACCAATCAGCCTAACATCAATATCCGGGAAAATACTGGAAAAGATAATTAAAAAACAGATCTGCCAACACTTAGAAACAAGTAAAGTAATAACCAGCAGCCAACACGGATTTGTTAAGAACAAATCATGTCAAACCAATCTCATTTCATTCTTCAACACAGTGACTAAATTAGTAGACCAGTGAAATACTGTGGACATAATATACTTAGACTTCAACAAAGCATTCAACAAAGTAGACCATAACCTACTTAGTTCTCAATGTGTCTAAGTCTACATGGAGAGAAGTAAGCAGTGGGGTACCACAAGGTTCTTTCTTAGGCCCAGTACTCTTTAATATCTTCATAAATGACCTAGATGAGGGAATAGAAGAAGAACTAACCAAATTTGCAGATTACACTAACCTGGCAGGAATAGCTAACACCCTAGAGGACAGGCTGAAGATCCAGATGGATCTGGACAGGCTTGAACACTGGGCCCTATCTAACAAAATTAAATTCAATGCAGAGAAAAGTAAAGTCCTACACTTAGGTAAGAAAAACCAAAAATATACATATAAACTGGGTGAAACCAGATTCAATAGCAGTGACTGTGAGAGGGATCTTGGAGTCTTAGTGGACAACCAGCTAAACATGAACCAGCAGTGGACAGCGGCAGCCAAAAAAGCCAATACAATCCTAAACTGCATTAATAGAGGGATACAATCTAGGTCTAGGGAGGTACTAATACCACTCTATAAAGTCTTAGTTAGACCATACCTAGAGTACTGCATCCAGTTTTGGTCACCACACTATAAAAACGATTTTTGAGACTCTAGAGAAAGTGCAGAGGAGAGCAACCAGGATGATTAGGGAATTGGAAACTAAAACATAGGAAGAGCGGTTACAAGAACAGGGCATGGTTAGTCTAGCGAAGAGAAGGACCAGGAGAGACATTCTAATACTTGAGGGGCTGCCATAGAGAGGAGATCAGAACGTGATTGTTGCCATTCTCTGCAAGGCATAGTTTGTTCCTAGATTATTATTTATAATACATTTTTCATAATTTAAGAAAGCAGCTTCAAATGTGTAAATGAAATTATAAACTCAATCTAATTCTGCAGGATGACTTTCTTTTCACAATACAAATCATTTTCTTGATTGCAATTCCCTCACTTCAGTGATAACAGCTTACGCGCATGTTGTGATTAGACATAAGGAGCAATAAACGTAAGGAGCAAATATAATCTGATCTTTTTTTAAAAACCTATTAAAGTCAAATCAAACCTAATTAGATAATCATAAGATAAATAGTTTGGGTGTTATTTTGACTAGTTCTAAACACTTTAGAGAGTGTGGCTAACGGAGCACAGCTATTATGAATGATGTAGTCATAAGTGGTAAAGTATCTATGTTTAGTAAAGCTGAACACAACGTATACATACACAATCCCCACCTCCATTATTTATAGTATGTATCTGCAAGCAATGATTAGGCAGTATGGCCCTGTAGACTTGGCAATTTAAACTGAATTTGGGTAGACAATTTACATTTTTCCACGTACTGGGTGTATATACAATATTTTGCTTGCTTTTCCACAACAGTTGGTATGGAAGAGGTAGGTAAACAACTGAGCATAAAATAATTATGCCACCAATGATAAAGTTATAGGGTACAATCACAGTATAATTTTGTTGTGTTGCAATTTAGTAATCCATTGTATGCTTTCTGTTAAACTGATTCTACCAGTCAATACTTCTGATCAAAGTATGCAGCTGCTGATACAATTCCTTTTTCAGAGAGCAGATTAGCAATAGCAATAGCACTTTACTTATATACCGCTTCATAGTGCTTTACAGCACTCTCTAAGCGGTTTACAGAGTTCAGCATATTGCCCCCAACAATCTGGGTCCTCATTTTACCCACCTCGGAAGGATGGAAGGCTGAGTCAACCTTGAGCCTAGTGAGATTTGAACAGCTGGACTGCTGAACTAGCAATCAGCTGAAGGTCGCAATGCTGCTTTTAACCACTGCGCTATCTCAGCTTGGTCTTTCTAGTTTATTTTTTTAACCAAGGGCTGCCCTTAGAGGATAACATTCAACATCATGTGAATAGAAACAGATAGACCAAGAGCTTTTCCCTTCTTCTCCTGCATCCACCATGGCCTCAAAAATTTACCTTAACCATCATTTTAAAAATGTATTTCATACAAGGCTGCAGTGAAAGTTGGGAGAGAGATGGCTTGTAATCAGGATTAGGAATATTAAAGCCACTTTCTTCCACAGTACTCCACTGCAGAGTGTTTTTTTCATCTGAGGCATTTGTTCAAATCTTCAGACTTCAATGCTGTCCCAATGACTAAAAAATGGGTCAAAAACTGATGGTTCTTCTAAATGTTAATGAGCTACAGCACTCAGCAGCTCCTAGTAGCATGGATGTCTGTTGGCAACATCTGAAGGGCTAGAAGTTCTCTACCCTTCAGTGGTGGCCAACCTTAAGTATACCATGCGCCAATTTTTTCACAGACGAGTTCAGATGCGCCATACAACTCAAGCATGTTTTTTACCTTCTTACTTTCACATTTGGGGTTGTAAAATAGGGATAGGGGTAGGATCTGCTTTGCTTAAGGGAGGAAAAGGAATAACTCAATCACGCAATTCAATTAATTAATTTACACCATTTCAAAATTTGACAAACATAATATATATTTAATCTTGAATCTGTCTTTCAATCACTCTCAATACAAAAACCATGCTAGTACACTCAATAAAACACTGCTTCAAACTCCACACCACGATGGCTCACTCAGAACTGACTGACCATATCGAACGCTCACCGCTCATTCGCACGTGACTTCAAACACATGATGTGTTGCTAGTGCGCAGTGTTTGCAATCGTTTGAGCAGGAACATGCAATGGCAACACCGATAAAAATATTCGTACGTTTGTAAACCCGCCTAAAGTAACATCTCACAAGTTCCATTCCAAGTTTCAGACACTGAGAAGTTGAACATTACCGAAGGCTGTACGAATTGAACTGAGATCACTTTGGTGTTGAAAATATTAAGATGGATTCAGTTATGACACCTATTAAAAAAAAATAAGTAGGCACAAGGATGCAATGCGCCACTTGTAATCATCCAATGCGCCACATTTGGCGCATGCGACATGGTTTGGCCACCCCTGATTTAATACCTTCAGTCTTTGATACTATAATGTTTTGGAAGTTCTTTATCAGGCGCAAAAGGACATTAAGTTGAGGTTCAGAAGCTTTATTGCTCAAGCCTATACACAAGAATCTAGTCAACTGAAGTTCAGTACTAAATTGGTGCCAGATAAAGATTAACAGAATTCAAGAGGGGTGGACTTGGACCATTTGTGGCGATGTAACAACTCTAAGCAAATGGTGCACTTAATTCCGCCCCCCTCCACCAGCTCTGCCTGCTCTTCTCCTACACTCTTGGTTAAAGCTCAACTAGCCACAGAGGCTGGGATTGTCCAATATTATATTAATTTTAATAATAAATTTAATAATTTATTATTTAAATTATTTAAATTTAATAATTTTTGGTTCTTGTTAATGCTGCTGAATCAGGGTCTATCTATTTCTGATGACTACAGGGGCAACTGATTTTCATCTCAGCTTAGTATTATGTTGTTCAAGCACTGAAGGTTTCTTCACTTTTCCTGAGAAAGTTGGCAGATGTGTAACAAGAGTTCTTATGCTTTAATAGTGCATGGGATTTAAATGAAATTCTATCCTTCTCAGCAGAGAATTGTATACATCCTTTTGAGCAAATATTACATCACCAGGAAAAACAAGTTGCTTACTTTTATAATAATGGAGGGATTCCAGGAGTTGGCACAAATGTTTTTTTTTAATACTATATCAGTAACCATGCAGTACTAGACTTCATGAAAATGGAATAAATGCAATGGATTTGCTAGTAGTAAACTTCATTTTTAGAGCCGCCACTGTTGAGTAGTAACAGACCTCCTGCAGAGACAGTTACAAAGTTACCAAGGAACCAGAAATAATAAATTTTACTCTGAGAGTGTCTTTGTAAGCATGAACTATAACCAGAGCAGTCTAACATCACCAAAGCTACGGCTAAGAATCTGATGTTTGGTTCTGTCTATTGAAGGGTCATTGAGTTGGCACATCAATAAATCCTTTCATAGTAGCTAATACGGTACATCAGAACCATGAATTGTTATGTTAGTGCTAGATACACTGTTATGTGTTCTAGAATCAGCAAAATAAAAAATTACATGCTTAATATTGTTAATTTTTTAAGCTGCCCCACTGGTTGCTTTCTATGATAAAGAAATATATCAGGGGTCCAAGTGCTTCAACGACCCTCTAAAAGGATGCAAATTACCAGCTGTCTGCAAGGACAGGGGAGTGGCTGCTCTGGCACTACACAAGCATGGCTGGAGTTGGATGGGGGAGGGAAGCTGCCAGGTATGGGAAAGTAAAGTGCCCTTGTTTCAGATGGAAATAAAGTTTCACTTTATTAAAAATAAATTACTATTGACTATGTAACCATAAAGAGATTCTGATTATGCTTGTTCTGCCCCAGCTAGGAACGTAGCAAACACACAGTTTGTTCAAACTTAGTTTAATCAATAACCAACTACTAATAACTGGCTTAGTAGTGGATACACACATACAAACCTAAAAGCAGTCTTTTCTTGCAAACAACCAGCTGCTAATTAATCATCATTAACAGCCGGCATAAGTTCAGAAAATCTTAAAGCATATAATAGCAATTAGTTCTTGATATCTCAAGAAGTTTCAAAGGCTTGGCAAAATGCCTAGAAGTCATCCTCAATAAACAAGCCTATGCAGATAAACAGAGCAGAGATTTTCCAGGCACGAGGCACACATGACGAACACACAATCTCAAATGTTGTTTCCTGCAGAGATTCAGCTGCCTCTGCTTTCCTTAAGTAGACTAGGGGAGTGGCCAATTAGCCCCAAGTCTTACTCCTGAGGAGACTTCCTCCAGAGTAACCATTCCTGCCTTTTGGCAGCTCTGCGTGCTTGTGCATTAAGAAGAGGATCCTCCTCTTCTTCCTCATCACTGCTATGAGGTGCTGGAGGTTCCGAAGGCCCTGGCTGAACCTCTGCCTCTGGCACTGAGTCCTCGCCAGCCTCCTCACTCTCCGACTTGGGTTCCACTGCACAGGCCGCTGGCGTGTCACCAAGTCGGTCTCCTCTCGCACGGGATCTGCTATCAGCTGCACGGGTTGCTGGCGGGCCACAACAATGCTAAACATATCTAAAATCTGAATCACAATGGATAAAAGGAAGCTAAAGGAGGTGAATGTTTTGAACAATACTTCTCTAGGGTTTTGATATAACCTGTTTCATGTACGTCTTTTCTTGCTTTGGCAAAAGATATCAGTTAATAAAATATGATCGTGTTTCCATAGATTTTAGAGAACACACTGTTTTTAAAGATTTGCCAAAGAGAAATGATGAAATAGTAGATGACTACCTCCTTTTTCCAACATAAAGCAGATGAAGAAGATAACAAAGGAAGATGACAAGTAATATTCATTATGGGAAAACCTTTCTTGAATTCTGCTTTAGTTTATGTGAAATCAAACTGGAAATACCATTGAAAAACGAAGTCAGCATAAAAAAATCCCATTTAGCAAAATAAAGTTTTAGCACATGAATTGCCACAACAGAATGCCGATGTTAGAACATGGGTGTGCAACTAAAGTCCTTCGTCTCATGATCATCTTTTTGAAGCTTCCAGTTTTCTAACATTCGGAATTAGAGAATATACAAGAAGTGTAAGATAAGTCATAAAATAACCTTAATGATTTTAAAAACAGACCTCCCAAAAAACCTCCTCCTCCTCCTAATGCTGACACATTCACAAGTGTGACATGGACCCACTCATTTTGCATCATTTTTACCATCTGGCGTGGCGGCTGCTCTCCCCCCAAATGTTAATATAGGCCTAGTGATCAAAAGGTTGTCTTGCCTCCCCCTGGGTGTCACCAAATAATCAGTTGATGGGATGCAGAGGCAATGGTGAGATGCTGAAACCAGTCATTTCCGCAGCCTCTGCAAGTGGTGTTCTGTTTAATTTGGTCTATGTTAACCTCTGGGCCCACTGGAAGAATAATCGCCCGTAGTTTGGGTAAAGAAAGCAAGTAGTAGCAGCATTTAGTATTCCTGTTTTACTAGCAGCATTTCTTCCTGCAAAAAAAAACCCCATCATCAAAGCACTGATCAGTCACGGTAATGTCTGTTTTAGAACTGAAGCCATGTCTAATAACATGATGCTAATCAACTGGAGGCAGAAATATAAGGAATCTTTTTAAAATGTCATACTGACCTAGGATATAACCCATCTTTCCCATTTCACATACCCATTTGAAATACATCCACCATGGATTGGAAAAGCAAGTGTTGGTCAAGGTATTCATTCAAAACTTTATTTTTCTCACCAAAATGCAGTCAAGCAAGACAGTTTCACTTTCCACTCAGAAAAGTTTTCGAAGGAAACAGAAAGGATCATTCTAGGTATACATGTTCACCACTTATATTATGAACTCTTCTTTTCAATGTCACTATTCATTCACCATAGGCTACTGGTCCTTAGTGGTGGCCAGATACTGAATACGTGATGCCAATGACAGTAACTGGTAAAAATGTGAAATAGCGCTGAGATCATCTCATCATTTCACAGGAGAAGATTCATAGAATGGAATGGAATGGAATGGAATGGAATGGAATGGACTAGACTAGACTAGACTAGACTAGACTAGACTAGACTAGACTAGAATAGAATAGAATAGAATAGAATAGAATAGAATAGAATAGAATAGAATAGAATAGAATTCTTTATTGGCCAAGTGTGATTGGACACACAAAGAATTTGTCTTTGGTGCATATGCTCTCAGTGTACATAAAAGAAAAGATACATTTGTCAAGAATCATGAGGTACAACACTTAATGATTGTCATAGGGTACAAATAAGCAATCAGGAAACAATCAATATTGATATAAATCGTAAGGATACAAGCAACAAGTTATAAGTGGAAGGAGATGGGTGATAGGAACAATGAGAAGACTAATAGTAATAGTAATGCAGCCTTAGTGAATAGTTTGACAGTGGTGAGGGAATTATTTGTTTAGCAAAGTGATGGCGTTCAGAGAAAAAACTGTTCTTGTGTCTAGTTGTCTTGATGTGCAGTGCTCTATAGCGTCATTTTGAGGGTAGGAGTTGAAATAATTTATGTCCAGGATGCGAGGGGTCAGTAAATATTTTCTCGGCCCTCTTTTTGACTCGTGCAGTATACAGGTCCTCAATGGAAGGCAGGTTGGCAGTAATGGTTTTTTCTGCAGTTCTAATTATCCTCTGAAGTCTGTGTCAGTCTTGTTGGGTTGCAGAACCGAACCAGACAGTTATAGAGGTGCAGATGACAGACTCAATAATAATTCATATGCATATCATGCACTTCCTTTTTACCACCTTTAGAGAGCTCACCTATCCTTTCCCTTTATTGCAAGCATCTATTTTTCAGTTCTTTTCTGAATTTCCTGTATTCAAAACGGTTAAGAAAAGAAAGTTAAAGGCTTCAATTATTCCCACTCCAATTCTACTTTCAGAATTATTGCATTCCAAACAGAACATATTGTACAGGGTTTTCACTCAGTGCTTTTGTCATTTCCCCTATTTCTGACAGCTCATTTCTGCAATACAGTCACACAATATTTAAACAGAGTAACTGAAATACCAATAAGAGAGAAAAAATTGCATTATGTTCAAAACTAAAGATGCACTCTTTCAGAGGTGGCTTAAAATGAGCAATGGCTGAAACTGGCTGAAACTCAGCATCAAGCTAGTTGCTCCGAAATAGAACCATGACTCACTTAACCTTTTTAAGACCTAGGAATGTGGGAAACAATCTTATATCAGCTCCATTTATCCCATGCATTCATCTTGAAGATGATTGGCAGTATTGGAACCCTTTAGGGAGCACCACAAAATTGCTTTGTTACAGCACCAGAAAGGGTGTCAAGAGCCACAGATGGAAGCACTGGGGAAGAGAAGGAATGAAGCCTATCTTGGTTTTATAACCTGACAACTTACTCTGTTGCTTCTCTGTAAATGTTTCTGCAACTCAGCTTTGCAGCTGCTTAAAAATAATTTGTAAATTTATCCTTCCAGATCTGAAACTAGAGTCCCTAAATACAGTAGAAGAGCAGCAATCACGATTCTACATACCGCTCTATTGTGGCCATTCTAAATATTACTGTAAAATACAGACAAGCAGTTAAGAGGTTATGACAGAATAAGTCAGGTTGGAACAGCTGCAGAATAAGCACAAGTGTTAAACCCCATTTTAATGACTAGTGTTCCCCCATTGATTTTTTAAAAAAAGAAGTAATGCCACTGATCCAAAGCATTTATCCATTTACAGCTGCAGTTAAGAGAAGTGAAGCCCAAGATCGTATTTTTTTAAAATTGCATACATTTTATATGTGGAGAGAACAAAGTTATTTATGTACATCTCTTATGCTTACATACTATCATATAATATATTAATAGACAGTATGTCTGCATAATATATTTGGTACAAGTTATGTGACATAACTTTATTGAAACATTACATCAAAATAATAGAATTTTCTCAAAACTTCCTAAAATTCCAAAATCAGGCTTACAAATCAATAATACAATTGTAAAAAATATTCAGGATAGGAAAATTAGTTGCCAACTCTCCCAATTGTTTGGATATAATTTGATGATGATAATAATAATAATAATAATAATAATAATAATAATAATAATAATAATAATAACAACAACAACAACAACAACAACAACAACAACAACAACAACAACAACAACAACAGAGTTGGAAGAGACCTTGGAGATCTTCTAGTCCAACCCCCTGCTTAGGCAGGAAACCCTACACCAGATAAACTGCTCCAAAACAGTGTGTTCCAAAACACAATATCAATCTATTAAAGCATAGTTTCGATTGCTAAGTGTAACCAAAATTGTGGCAATGCATTTATCAATATTTCAGAAAAAAGGAAGTTTAAAAACCTCAGTGCTACTCTTAAATTGTGTGCAGATACATTTATAAGGCTACATTTGCTCCCTAATCGGTGGTTTTATTTAGAATAATGACTAAAAATAAAGCTCTTAGGGAAATCAGAATGAGAAAATACACATTTAATGACACAAAAAGGGCAATTATGTGATGTACACAATTATCTCATGGCTACTCTTTGTACTTCGTAGGAAATGTTTAATTGCACTGCATGATTTATACTTTTACATAACTATTTTTGTACCATCACAATACCTTGATTTAAGACATCATCCCATTACTGAGAGCAGTTGGAAATGTGTATGTTCCCAAACCCCCAAATTAAGTGTGTATTAATGGTGAGGCCAAACTGAAGAACATTTAAAAGACACAAAACACAAAAACTATTTTTAAAAATAAAGGAACAGCAGCTATGAGAGCTAGTTTGAAAGGAAAATCTTTTCCCATTCATTCATTTTTATGACTAAAATCAGTCCTCCTCTTCAGGCTGCTTTGTATACCAATGGTGGCGGAACCCTGCTGAAGATCCTAGTTGCAATGCTATTATACAGGTAGTCTTCCACGTATGACCACAATTAAGCCTAAAATTTGTTGCTAAGTGAGACTTTTCTTAAGTGAGCTTTGCCCCATTTTATGACCTTTATTGCCACAGTTGTTAAGTCAATCACTGCAATTGTTAAGTTAGTACCATGGTTGTTCAGTGAATCTGGATTTCCCAATGACTTTGTCAGAAGGTCACAAAACGGGATCACATGACCCTGGGACACTGCAACTGTAATAAATAGGAGTAAATTGCTAAGTGTCTGAATTTTCATCACGTGACCATGGGGATGCTGCAATGGTCGTAAGTGTGAAAATAGTCATAAGTCACTTTCAGTGCTGTTGTACCTTTGAATCAGGGGTGAAATCCAGCAGGGTCTCACAGGTTCTGGAGAACCGGTAGCGGAAATTTTGAGTAGTTCGGAGAACCGGTAGCGGGAATTTTGAGTAGTTCAGAGAACCAGTAGTGGAAATTTTGAGTAGTTCGGAGAACCGGTAGCGGGAATTTTGAGTAGTTCGGAGAACCGGTAGCGGAAATTTTGAGTAGTTCGGAGAACCAGCACATACTACCTCTGGCTGGAATGGAGATTTTGCAGTATCCTTCCCCTGCCACACCCACCAAGCCACGCCCATAGAACTGATAGTAAAAAAAATGGATTTCACCATTGCTTTGAATGGTCACTAAATGAATTGTTGTAAATTGAGGAGTACTTGTAATTGAACAATGATTGACTCGTGAGAATGTATAGCAGTTTCCCTACCTGCTTCCTTCAAAAGACTTCTCCAACTAGGGTCCTTCACCCTCTACAATTGTCAATCAGCATGACCAAAAGGAAGGAATTTTGGGATGTACTATAACCAAAACGGTTATAGATGCTACTATAGTAGAAGTCTTTAAACAGGGCTTTCAAAAATTGCCTCACAAATTATACCTAACTTTTCAAAATAATATGCCAAATACATCATGGACATCAGTGAATTAAAAGTTTGACATCTTTTATAAACAATTTATTGGGATTCTGTTCAGACATTCAATTCACATGGGTCATCAATCTAACAAATAAACATTAAGTAAATATGAATTTAATATAGACCTTCTAAATTGGACTGCATTGTCAAATTGTCTCTGAACCAGTTTGACAATTTAATGACTTTTTGCACATGTTCAGAAACACTGTTTTTTTCTTCGTCTTCTCCAGAACAAATTGCCTTTTGGAATCCGATTCAATTTGAATCAATCCAACTTGGGAGACCTGATGTGAATCAGAACAGACTTGATTTGCACAATCCTATGAAATTTCATATAAGCATTATGAACAGCTGCCTTATTAAACCTCACATCACTGATCAAAACTATTCACAGTTACAAAGGTAATGGAAAATGTGTTGTTTTGCTCTTAAAAACAATGTGCCAAACTTGATTTTAAATACATTCATAGTGCAATATGATGTTCATTGCTTTATTCATTTATACTGTTGTAGATTTACTACAGTGAACAAATCCATATGAAGTAATAAAAATAACCCATCCTTCCAGTGCAATTATGTTAGAATATGTAAAATATACTGTTAAGGTTTGGTGAGTGGAGAAGATAACCTGGAAACAAACAAGCAATTAACACATAGGAAATCAGCTTGAATCTTGTAATTGCTTGAAGTGCATAAATGCAAAAGTCTATTGAGGTTAGGATTAAAAATAGAAAGTAGCAGAGCCCCTGCCTCCCACAGGACAACAGCCAACTAATCTTCAGAAACATCTACATAAATATTGAAATTATTATATTAAAAGGCACAAAAACTTTGCAGAGGTTTATCATTGCCTGAACTGTGATTGCTAAACACAGAAAAGGTGTTTTTCAAAATTCAAATTAACAATGTGGACTTTATCCGCATTGCATCAAATTACATCTTTCTCCCTTAAATAGAAGTGTTACTACAATGGCCTCATTTACATGAATTATGAAAGTATGCAATGTAATTACTGTTGCTAATGACAAAAATTCAGAAGTAACTGGCATAAGGATTTAACAGACCATCTCACCTTACTCATCTCTCAAAGAGTTGTGGAGATTAGTAGGTGAAGCCCTACAATACATTCAGAGCAAGAAAGAAGAAAAAGCAGAATGGAGACAATACGTCACTAAAAACCAAAGTTAAAGTAAAATGTCTTTTGAGTTGAACTACTTGGTGGCTTCAAGGACACATGTCCCTCTCCTGTAATTAGTATTTAGAAGTATGAACCCCTTACCCAAAGAGAATATTACGTGTAAAAGCTAACAGATTTTGAAAAACTGAATTTATCCAATCTCCTTTTATAATCGTCATATCCTTTGATAATGAGTGCCATGGGTTAATTATGCATGGCTAAGCAATACTTAGCTTAATCTGTTCTAACCCTCCTTCTGAACAGTTTTATTAGGTGATCCTTGGTCCTACTGTAGGATTTGGCATTTTTCCAAGAAGCTACGTATTAACTGAGATTTTGGCTAAAAACCACAGCTTAGTAGTAAGTCTGAATGCTATATAAAGCACATACACACTAAGGGAAGTGAATTTTGACAGAATCTGAAAGGAGCCCTTCTATACTTAACATTATTTACCCCAAATTCCCCAATAGCACTTGACTATACAATTGATAATGGCATATCTGTCATGATATGACTCTCTGCCCAGAGTACAAAATCAAAATGAATCCGAGATTCCAAAATATGCTATTTCCACACTCACCACTGAGATCCCATCAAAACTGATGTCACATCAATGGAAGCTAGAAAAAAGAGGGACCTGAATTTAATGGCATGTTCTTAATGTACAATCTAATCTTAGATTGGCTATTATGAAAATCTCCCAAGTTCTACACTGTCTCGGACTGAGCAAAAACAAACAAAAAAACAACAACCCAACAGCCAGGAAAATTTATCCAGCTCTTCACATTAACTGTACTACAGTTCTAATCATTTGATTTCATAAAGCATAATACCAAATAACAGAAATTTGTTAGAGAAGTTCAACTTGAATTCTGAAATTCATACAATCTTGGTCAGTTAAATATTATATATTTGTGCATTTTTTTTACTTTATTTACTTATTTAATTTACAACCCGTCCAATAAAACACAAATACAAAACTTTAAAATTACAGAGTAAACCAGCTCTCAAACAATTAGCAATAAAAAGGAAACACCAACCAACTTCTATAAAGTATACTAGTGCTACTAATTTAACAATGAATTTGTGCATTTTGGTTTGTGTTGCTGTTACTTCATTTATAAAAGAAAAGTGGTAACCTGAACTAACATGTGGTTTAGTTCAGTTCAGTTTAGTTTAGTTTAGTCAGTAAAACTTTTGTATACACATTTATGTACATATTTATAAACCTTCACATAATAATGAAATATACAGTATATATCAGGGGTGGGTTCTAATTTTTTACTACTAGTTCTGTGGGTGTTTATTTTGTGGGTGTGGCTTGGAGGTCAGGTGACCGGGTGGGCATGGCCAACTTGTAAAATGTGGTGAAACTCATTTAACAACGCTCTTGCTTAGCAACCAAAATTTTGGACTCAATTGTGGTCATAAATTTTTTTTCTTTCTTTTTCTTTCTTTCTTTCTTTCTTTCTTTCTTTCTTTCTTTCTTTCTTTCTTTCTTTCTTTTTCTTTCTTTCCTTCTTTCTTTTTTGTTCTTCCTTTCTTGCTTTCCTTTCCTTTCCTTTCTTCTCCTTTCCTTTCCTTTCCTCCTTTCCTTTCCTTTCCTTTCCTTTCCTTTCCTTTTTTCCTCCTTCTTTCCTTTCCTTCTTTCCTTTCCTTTTTTCTCCTTCTTCTCTTCCCTTTCCTTCCTTTCCTTTTTTCCTCCTTCTTCCCTTCCCTTCCCTTCCCCTCCCCTCCCTTCCTTTCCTGTCTTCCTTTCTTTCTTGTCTCTCTCTCTCACCCTTCCTCTTTCTTTCTTTCTTTCTTTCTTTCTTTCTTTCTTTCTTTCTTTCTTTCTTTCTTTCTTTCTTTCTCTTTCTCTTTTTGGTGGCAGAAGGAAGAAAGTGCTCTGGGACTCGGAGGGCGGGCAGCCCAGCCCGACAGCTGCACATACCCTGTCATGTGCCATCCTGTAGTGCTGTTGCCACCACTGCCGCCCCTCTTGCCTACCTGGCTTTGGTTCTGGGACTAGCAAAGAAGCATAGTTGAGCGGGACCTGGGCATTAGTGTGGGAGCAGCGAGGAGTTCAGGGCAGGCAGTGGTTCATCTTCGTGCGTGGAGGGCAGGTGAGGGGAGGGCTGGGGGTCACCCACCCCAGCGCCCCTCCTCCGCGCAACCTGCTGCTGCCGAGCGGCCTCCCTTCAGTAAAGTTTTGCTTTGCACAGGCACAAATAACTCACCTGAGGAGGAACTGTTGGGTTCTCTTTTGAAATTCAGCAGCGCTGCTACAAAACTGTATTTCTCCTTGCCAGTCCCTTCCCTTCCTTTCCTGTTAGGAGAGCCTTCTGCAAAAAGGGCCAATGGTCCTGATTTTTCAATGATTTTTTGTAGTGCAGTAAATCAGGGAAGCAACTGGGGAAAGCAGAAGGACAATTCCTGTTGATAAAGGGATGGGGGGGGGTTTCCAACCCAAATGATTTGGGGCAATGTTTATCTTCGCATCACACACTCAATATGTCTGTTCTCAATCAGAAATTCTTCCCTAGAAGATTCGTCTCCAGTTTTCTCCTCCAACGTCCTCTTTCCCCGCCAAAGTCCTCCTCCTGGGAATCTACGAATAGCTCCTCTCCTCGTAACTAAGCTTCTTTCTTCATTTTTTTTTCTCTTTTGACCCCACACCGTAAGATGACTGGCTAACTGGCAATCTCTGGTAAGATGCATGTCTCGCAGCCCTCCTGCCCCATGTCCTGCCCCACCTGCCACCCCCAAATTGTGCGAGAGGCGCATCTTACCAGAGGCTGGCAGCTCCGGATCTTGCGGCTTTTTCGGGGTTTTCTAAAAAAAAAAGCCTCTCCAATCGAGCTTGAAGGTTGCTTCAGGAGGGAGCAGTCGGGCAGAGTCCCCCACCCTCCCTGGACACCTGCAACCTCAGAGCCTGCAGCAACTCCTGGCCCTTGCACAGTAAAGGAAAACTTATCATGAATGCGAGGCAATAAACTTCGTTCTCTTTGAGAGCTGCTTTGCACCTTGTTTGGGGTGACACTTGCAGTGCCAAAAGTTCGCAAAAAATTCCCCCCCCAAAAAAAGCTGAAAACAAGATGGCGGCACATGCACAGTTTCAGAAACTTGGCTTCTGCGCATGCACAGAAGAAAAGAAAACCCAGTGGAAAATTTAAAAAAATAATTCAAATTTTTTTTTTAAAAAAAGATGGCAGTGCCCATGGACCGGCACTGACTGAACCAGTTCCGTGACATCATCGTGACATCACCAGTGGGTTGTTACTGGTTCCGGTGAACTGGTCCGAACCGGTCCAAACCCACCTCTGGTATATACAGTGGTACCTCGAGATACGAGTTTAATCCGTTCTGTAACCTTGCTCGTATGTCAATTTGCTCGTTTCTCAAAGCAATTTTCCCCATTGAAATTCATTGAAATGCCATTAATCCGTTCCAGCCCCCAGGCTGGCTGGCTGGGCTGGCTGGCTGGCTGCTAGGGGTCTGTGTGTGTGTGTGTGTGTGTGTGTGTGTGTGTGTGTGTGTGTGTGTGTGTGTGTGTGAGAGAGAGAGAGAGAGAGAGAGAGAGAGAGAGAGAGAGAGAGAGTTCCCCCCCTCTCTTCTCCCCTTTCTCTTCCTTTCAGGTCCATTCTTTTTCCCTTTCCTTCCTTCCTTTCCTTTCTCTCTGCCTCCCCCCCCCCCAAGAGCCCTACGGACGCCACGATGGCTAAGCTAAAGGGGGGAAATTCTCTTTGATATTCAAATCTGGCTTCCTCCCTTTCAGAATGTTGCGGAAATGAGTGGGTCGTGTGCAGCCGGCCGTTCCTCGTATCTCAAATGTTGCTCGTATTTCAAAGCAAAACTTTGCTCACTCGACAGCTCGTATCTCAAATATCTCGTATGTTAGGGCACTCGTATCTCGAGGTACCACTGTATCTATGTGCTGGATAAAAATTGGCAATTAGATATACTGTTTATGTATTTGGGGCTATTACTCTTGTGAAACTATAATCATATGTTCAGTGATAAGTGCTTACTTTTTATCACCTGTTTCTTCCCTGATCAGTAACCTGATGCTTCTACTTTAATGAAGAGCTTACTACTGAATGTTGAGTTTATTCATGCTTGATATAAGAAAAGTACAATTTGCTAAGACAATTACAAAATAGGATTTATCGAGCTTCAACAGCCACAGGATAATGCACAGAAGTTAAAAAGACAGTTCTTTACATCTCAAAATGAATAATTTCTGGCAATTTTACAATAACTCTTCATGGTAGAATAAATTTTTGCTATGTTGATTCCAGACTATCATATCAATTTCCATTTTAGTCCCATTATTTATTTTAATTTTACTACACATATAGTTAAGCACTAGCTGATACCCGTATTTCCCTACGAAATTATGTGATGGGGCTTGATAAATTGACACTTAAAGGTTGAAAATTAATGAGTAGTTAAAAAAGGGACTGTATTATTTAATTAGAGATGGTAAGCTAAGTTTCTGTTACAGATGAAGACAATATTTGCATAGCATAGACCAGTGACGGCGAACCTTTTTTTCCTCGGGTGCCGAAATAGTGCGTGTGCGCGCTATCGCACGCATGTGCGTACCCATACCCATAATTCAAAGCCCCCCACTCGCCCCACCCCCCTGCGGATGCATGTGCGCGCCCCCACTCCCCGATTTCCCAACTTCCATTTTTTGCCCTCCCCAGGCTCCAGAGGCTTTCTTGGAGCTTGGGGAGGGCGAAAACGTTCCCACCACCACCCCGGAGGCCCTCCAGAGGCCAAAATCCCCCCCAGAGCCTCCACGCGAGCCAAAAATCAGCTGGTGGGCACACACATGCGCACTGGAGCTGAGCTAGGGCAATAGCTCGCGTGCCAGCAGATATGGCTCCACGTGCCACCTGTGGCATCCGTGCCATAGGTTCGCCATCACTGGCATAGACTTTCAATTCGTCCCTCAGATGAATTGCTCAGGACCTCCCTGTAAACAACATTCCTGGTTTTGCTGTCTGGCTGGAGGATGACCAGGCTGTCAGGTGAACTGACTCTGGAGCATGCCACATAGAACTGGCCATGGGAGAAACAGGCAGCTTCCCTTACTTGTGTTTTCCTAATCCCATCTGTACATCTTTTCCTGTGTTTTTGCCTCTTTTCCTTTAACTGGTGTTACAGTAGAAGGAACAGATTCACCTGAACTGAGGAGGAAAATAAGGGGGAGAAATCTGTCTCTGCCTACCAGCATCCATCGGTATTCATCTGGCTAGCATACTGTTAGTGTGTGAGAGAGTTGAAGGGTGTTTGGAAACTCAAACAGTATTTGCTGTGTGACCAAGGAGACAGGAAGGAGTCTGTGTGTGGCTTAGCTCAACTGTTCTGTAGTAAAGCTGCTTGCTGCTGTGAAAGCAAAAGTGAAACTGAAACTCCTCTGCTTGTGTTTTGCATTTGGATCAGATTTCTTTTCAGGTGGGGAGGGGGGAGTAGAACTCCTTAGCATCAGAGCTTGTTAATAATAATAATATAAGAAATACTCATGCTCCGATGGTCATTTTGAAAAATCCTTTCTTAGTGAGCACCTAGAAGCCAAGAGGAACATACATGGCAAATTTCAAGTTTGTAGGCTTTACGGTTCTGGAGATTTCGTGATTAATGTGTGAGTGGTTTTTGCTTTTATATATATAGATTCATATGAAAGATTAAATTATGGGGGATCCCCCTTCATTTTATCCTCATCATAACTTTGTAAGACAGGTTAGGATGAAAGATAAGGACTGGCACAAAATCTTCATAAAGTACTTGATTAAATCAGTGGAAAAAGTTAGATCATCTTATATAGATCAGATCAACCTGGACCATTCCATGAGCAGAACTATTATGCTAGCCCAGGTAAGCTCTCAAAGTGTTGCTGAACTGAAAATCCCAGTAGTTGTAGTCAGCATAAGAAATGTGTGATGTGTGATGACCCAAGTTGCAGTTCTGCAATACCTGGAGGATCGAAAGTTCTCCAACTCTTTACCAGCAGAAAGGAAAATCAAGATGATCTTGGCTGACTATACCCTTGCTCTGAAGTTTCAACATCACTTTCAGAAAGTCTCACAACTTGCTGGAACAAGCTTTGGAGTGCTCCAAACAGAGTTACTCCATAAGAAAAAGAGAAATTGACAAAGATCAGTTGCCCTCTTAAGCTTGCCAATGTAAATTCACTGCTGCATCTAATGCCTTTCATGGATGGAAAAATTCATCTAGTCATAGTTTGGATCCAAACCAGTATCTGTATTTTGTATTTTACACTCAAACATATGAAGAACAAATTGTTCCTTGCATATGTTGATCCTTTTGAGATTTCTCAATCTCTGCAATAAATATAGATAGGTTTGGGACACTGCCCTCTAAAAAAAATTCCATGTTTCATAAATGATTGACAGTTAAATGGATGATATTGAGCTCCACAAAATAGTTAGGTTATTAATGGATCTTATGCTTTAAATGCTTTAAATGTTCACTTTCACAGCCATCATGAATTTTTTAGACCCATCTTAGCTGACGGTATATGTAATTTGTTAATTTATTTATCATATTTTTGAATGGGCCATCTTCCTCGCATGTAATAATTCTTTCTCTGGACTATACTCAGTGCATCTGATATACGTAGTACTACTTTCTCAAGACTATATTCAATGCATCTGATTAAATAAATTGTAATCCATGAAATCTTATGTCCTAATGAGTTTATCGGCCTCTAAAGTACCAAAAGATTATTTGCTGGAACACTATTTTTAACTTATTGGAATTAAAGAATCTAAATATAAATATTAAAATATGTAACTGAAAAACTTTCCATAATACAGAGTCATAAAATATTTGTTATTTATTTTGCTACATTGTCACAGCTCAATCATAAAATTCAAGGTCCAATTCTTCAAAATGATGACTTCAAATTGGAAAAAGTGACAGTCTCTTCACTATTTCAGCAGCAATCTTCAAATAGGCTTGAGCCTGCAAGATATTTACAAATTCATCACATTAATATCCTAGATTAGAATGGAATATAAAATATTTTTTATGAAACAGGAGTACAAATTACCCACCACCACCTGACTGCTGTTATAGTGTGATGAACTATACTAATTGTACCTAAAAAGTGGCCAATAGCAAAACATTGACAAATAATATAGCAATTATGATGTAAAATTTTAGTCTGTATTTATGGGACAGGAAGATCTTTAATTAGAAACTCAGAACACTTCCTCACTTCTATTATACAAAGGCTCAGAAATCCCTTACAATTCTTTAAAAATGACTGAAATCTTGCAATATTGTCATTAATGAGAAATGTCACCAGTATCACCCACAAATTATTGTATAAGAACACCAGAGCATGCAAGAACTTGG
This sequence comes from Diadophis punctatus similis, assembly GCA_023053685.1. NCBI lineage: Eukaryota > Metazoa > Chordata > Lepidosauria > Squamata > Dipsadidae > Diadophis > Diadophis punctatus. The sequence goes on along the minus strand of JALIGW010000001.1, from coordinate 272,271,091 downwards.
AAAACTAATGAAAAGTTGGACATTTTTAGCATGAATGTATTTGTTTATTTATTTAGAGAATTTACATGGTTGCCCACTCACATTCAGTTGACTCTAGGCACTTACAAAAAATTAATTAATTAAATTTATATTTAAGTTATGGATCAATGATATCAGCAAGTATTGTAGGCCCAATTGGCAAAAGAAAACTCAGGACTGTATTGGTTGGAAACATGTGGATGAGGCCTTCATCCTGCAGTGGATAGACAATGGCTAAAATGATGGTGATGTTTAATTTGAGGGGTTTAGAGACAACACTAGGGTATTGCAGATGCCCAGCTACAATGTGCTGAGTTCTTTCTCATACTATACTTAAATATAAGTAATATTATTGGCAGAAAAAGATCCCCAAACAGAAACGATGGATGCTCAATGATGAGTGAGAAAAGGACCTAAAGGGTGGACATGGAGTAAAATATTATGCTATGAAAGAAAATTATATCTAATTAAGGCAGAAATGAGTAAGTAGTGGAGGTAGGTGAAAGAGGTAAAGTTCCAAAGAAATCAAGCAAAAGGAAACTGGGTAAAAATCTCCCACTGAGCCCATTAAAAAAAAGAATAAATTGATTGCTGTTGAAACTAGTACAAGAGTCAAGCAAATTGCTATTTGAGGCCAAGATGCTGTATGTCAGGAATGTCAAAAAGACATCTAGAGTATCAGATTTCTTGAATTCATGATCTAAAAATGTTTGGCTGTTGCTCATCAGCATAAACTGGTCATATGAGTTCCTAAGAGGGGGGAAACCTAGACCAAAAACAGAACAAGAACCAAAAATCAAGAGTCTTATTCATATTATATAAAAACTTCACAACTTTGCACATAAAGGATTTGGAGGGATTTGGTAAACAAAACAACTGCTTTAATGCATACTTTTGGATGGTAAGACTCTGCCCCTAAAAAATGCTGGGATATTTAAGAAGTGTGGTGTGTGATAAAATAAAAGAATGTCATAATATAAGTATATTGAGGTGTTTTGGCTACGTAGAGAGATTGAGGATTATCTTTATGAAGAAAGAATGAATGAGTTGAGAGGAAGGGGAAGATTGAGAAAGTTGTGTTTGGATGGAGTTGATGACATTGTGTAAAAATAGAAGTTGAAAGAACAAAAGATGATGCATGAAGGTAAATGGATGCGGTGCAAGCAAGCATAGTTTGTAAGGGCAGAATACTGGAAAGTAGTATATTAAATAATGTTGGCATTATCTCTACCTACCTACCTACTACCCATCCATCCATCCATCCATCTAATATCTCACCCACCATTCTTGGTGGTTAGGGTTAATGTTGGCTGTTTACAATAATCAAGATATAAAAATAAAAAAATTACATCATCATAAAACCATAGTTTCAATCATTTCAGGTGTTAGGCATCACTGAAGGCCCTTTGGAGCAATGCTGTTCTGAATCATTTTTAGAAAGGCCTAGATTAGTGATGGCGAACCTTTTTTTCCTCGGGTGCCGAAATAGTGCACGCGCGCGCTACCGCGCGCATTTGCCCACACCCATATTCAATACCCCCGCGCCCCCATTTCCTGACTTCCAGTGGGCCCTGTAGGCCCATTTTTCACCCTCCCCAGGCTCCAGAGGCTTTCTTGGAGCTTGGGGAGGGCAAAAACGCCCTCCACTGCCCCCTGGGGGCCCTATGGAGGCCAAAAACGCCCTCCCAGAGCCTCTGTGTAAGCCAGAAATCAGCTGGTGGGCGCCCACATACGTGCTGGAGCTGAGCTAGGGCAACAGCTCGCATGCCAGCAGATATGGCTCCGTGTGCCACCTGTGGCACGCATGCCATAGGTTCGCCATCACGGGCCTAGATCATACAAGCCAACTTTACTTCAAACAGGAAACTAAGTGGCATCACAATGGTTAGAATGCAGTATGGCAGGCTAATTCTGCTGACTGCCAGAAGTTCAATTCAGACTGGTTCAAGGTTGACTCAGCCTTCCATCCTTCTGAGGTCGATGAAATGAGGACTCAGATTGTTGGGGGCAATAGGCTGACTCTGTAAACCTCTTAGAGAGGGCTATAAAGCACTATGAAGTGGTATATAAGTCTTAAGTGCTAATGGTAGGTCTAAAATGTAGGCATGTCCTGGGAAATCAGTCCAGTGGCATGCATTTTGCAGAAATGTGGGATTAGTAATAACTTCTTTCAGGATAAATAAATTGGATAGATGGACCCTGGCTGGAGAAAGCTATCCTAATTTTAGCCATGTTTCTTTCTCTTATCTCAGACCTTTAATTTTCTTGGCTTAATATTTCTTACATATTTTCTGTATTCTGTGACACACTGCTTAGCCTGAAAAGTAATAGCATCACAAATATTATGGATGTATGTAGTATGCATGCATTTTAACTATGGGCTATTTAATAAAACTGCATTCTACTGTCATGAATGTCACCATTACTAAACAAAAATAAATAAATAAGAGGAAGCACAACATGAAAAATTGAAAGCAGAAATATACAGCTCACATTTATCCTTCAGAAATGTCTTCACATGAATATTAGCTTAGGTTCACTAGAGATATTTCTCCCTTCTCTTTTGCTTTGGAATTTCTAAGGGAATTATTACAGCTCACATTTTTGCAAAGCAAGGATCCATTTGCCCTAGCAAATAAAAAAGTTGACAGTTTAACACTAATCATTTGCCCATTAATCTGCTGACCAATCATCTGAAGGCCAAACACTTAAATATAGCAAAAACAGAAGGCAGAACTAGACTCATAAATCAATAGATGAACAAAGGATCTACTGACCACAGAGGTTGGGTGTTTTATAGCTTTACAGATCTTTAGGGTCAAAATCCTACCACAACTTCTAATCCTTAGCTATTTCCTATGCTACAATTTCCATTCTAAAGTAATTGCAAAACCCAATGCAACTTGTCTACTTGTTAACCAGATATTTATCAACTAGCAGCATGGCATAAATTAAGATGTAAATTCTTAATTTGACGAATTAAGATGAATTTTACACTGGATTCTCTGAATTATAAAAGGGTAGTGATAGACTATCATCATATATCAGAACCAGGATAGAAATGACATGTAACCATAGCAGTGGCGGGTTGCCCTCTTATCGGTGCTGGTGCGCTGCGCGTGCATCTCCAAGTTTTGGGGGCATGCGCGCTTGCTACGCATGTGTGCCCCCTCACGCGATTTTGCTTCTGCACATGCACGGAAGCAAAATCGTGCCAAAATCTTGTGAGGGGACGCGCGCGCGCGCAAGATTTCCGTGCGATTTTGCTTCCGCGCATGCACGGAAGCGAAATCTCACCGAAATCTCTCTCTCGCGCGCGTCCCCTCGCAAGATTTCGGCACAATTTTGCTTTTGCGCATGTGCAGAAGCAAAATCGACCCAAAATCACCAGGGGAAAATGGCGGCGCACGCGATGGACCGGCAGAGAAGGCTCCAGAGCGGTTGTACAATCTGCTGCTCCCTACCGGAGCCCACCAGAACCCACCTCTGAACCATAGGTAGTCCTCAAATTATGACCAGAATTCCCATCCTAAGACATTGCAGTGATAAGTCAATTTTACAATGATTTTTACAGTAGTTGTTAAATGAAGCACTGTGATCATTAAGCAAATGACATGGTCGTTAAATGAATCTAACTATCCCATTTATTTGCCAGAAGTTGTAAAAAAAGATAACAGATCATGATGATATGACTGCAGATACTGGAATTGGTCATAAATGCACCTGCATTGCTTATCACATGACCAACGGGATGCTGTGACGGTCATAAGTGTGATTACAGTTTTTTCCAGGCTCTGAGACACTGTTAAATGAACAGTCATAAATTGAGGAGTACCTGCATTTCTGTAAACATGCAGACAAAGCTAATGTTCTGTCCCAGCTACGGACCAGAGAAAACGTAGCACACACACAGTTTGTTCAAATCTATATTTAATTGATTAACCACTACTAATAAACTGGCTTAGTAGTGTTCACACACAAACAAATCTTAAAGCAGTCTTTTCTTGAAAAAAACGGCATTAACAGCTGGCATAAGTCCATAAAGTCATAAAGCAAAGATACGTAATTAGTCCTGGATATCACAGGAAGCTTACAGAGGCTGGCAAGATGCCTGGAATCAATCCACAAGAAGTAAGCCAAAACAGATAAGCCTAGCGGAGGTTTTCCAAACAAGAGGCACACAAACAAACAAACAATCAAACGAGTTGTTTCCTGCAGAGTTTTTTCTGTCTTCATCATTCCTTAAGTAGGCTAGGGGAGTGGCCAATTAGCCCCAAGCCTATTCCCGAGGAGACCTCCTCCTGAGTAGCCATTCCTGCCTTTTGGCAGCTCTGCATGCCCGTACATTAAGAAGAGGCTCCTCCTCTTCTTCCTCATCACTGATGTGAGGTGTTGGAGGTTCCGAAGGCCCTGGCTGAACCTCTGCCTCTGGCACCGAGTCCTCGCTAGCCTCCTCACTGTCTGACTCGGGTGCCAGCTGCACAAGCCGCGTGCGCATCACCTCATTGGCCTCGTCTTGGACGGAATTCGCTGCCAGCTGCACGGGCTGCTGGCGGGTCACAACAGCTAAACACTCTAGAGATTTACACTCAAAGAGAGACTGCAAAAATCTGGGGTCAGGAAACACAACTCTGAAGGGAATCACAACCATCAGGAGGACTTTGGTAGTACCTTTTCACACCAACAGATTTTATTAAAAAGCACAAACTTTCGTAAATGTTTGTAAATTGAAGCTCACTTCATGAAAAGCACAGAATGAATTCAGTGACTCTCACTCCTAGGGAAGTATTTTACACTGTTGCCATGCTACAGATGGATGTGTTTAGGTCAGTTTACATCATTTATCATGGATGCAAACTGGGCAAAAGGAGTTTAGGTTTTTTGTTACATTTGTAAAAATGAGAGAGATCAGTGGTAGCCGTTATGCTGAAGTGTAAGCACAAGTGAGATTCATGTAGGCTTATTCTATGGTAAGTCTTACTGAGTTCAGGGACTCTTATTCTCAGGTAAGTATACTTATGATTTGCAGTGGGCCAGCTTCTTTCATGAATAATCTATGTATTGGCTCTATGAAAATTCTCCATAGAATGAGTTTTTATTGACAACATTCACCATCTACAGAAGAATAGAATAGAATAGAATAGAATAGAACAGAACAGAATTACAAAACTCTTTAATTTAATTTAATTTAATTTAATAAACGTTCTTATAAGCCGCCCAATCCCGTAGGACTCAGAGCGGCGCACAGCATAAATAAGAACAATAATATAAAAACATCATAGTTTAAAAACAATACATTGCTTTAAAAAAACCACTCATTCATGGGGGAATCTGATCTTTTTCACCCCGCCTGCCGGAAGAGCCATGTTTTTACGGCTTTACGGAAGGCCAGTAGAGTGGGGATAGTCCGGATCTCTGGTGGGAGTTGGTTCCAGAGGGATGGGGCTCCCACAGAGAAGGCTCTCCCCCGTGGCCCCACCAACCGACATTGTTTGGCCGATGGGACCTGGAGGAGGCCCACTCTGTGGGACCTAACTGGTCGTACGGAGGTGTGTGGTAGGATGCGGTCCTGAAGGTAGCCTGGTCCTGAGCCATGTAGGGCTTTAAAGGTCAAAACCAGCACCTTAAATTGCAACCAGAGACTAATAGGCAGCCAATGCAGCTGGCGGAGAATGGGTGTTACGTGGGTGTATCTCGGCACACCCACCACAGCTCGCGCATTGGCCAAGTGTGATTAGACACACAAAGAATTGTCTCCGGTGCATAAGCTCTCAGTGATAAATTATGATCATAATCATAAAATAAGGTAAAGACTTGCACATACGTGCTAGTCATTCCTGACTCTAGGGGGCGGTGCTCATCTCCGTTTCTAAGCCGAAGAGCCAGCGCTGTCTGATGACAATTCTGTGGTCATGTGACCGGCATGACTAAACGCCGAAGGCGCATGGAACGCTGTTACCTTCCCACCAAGGTGGTCCCTATTTTTCTACTTGCATTTTTACATGCTTTCAAACTGCTAGGTTGGCAGAAGCTGGGGCAAGTAACAGGAGCTTACCCCGTTACGCGGCGCTAGGGAGTCGAACAGCCGAACTGCCGACCTTTCTGATCAACAAGCCTAAAATCGACAATCATAAAATACAATCATCATAAATCATAAGACACAACACCCAGTGTTAGTCATAGGATACTGAATAAGCAATCAACATAATTCATACTAGGATACTAAATAAAACAATCAATATAAATCTTAAGATACAAGCAACAAAGCTATAGTCATAAAAAGATAAGGAAATAGATAATAGGAAAGATGAGAAGGATAATAGTAACACAGCCCTACTAGGTAGTTTGACAGTGTTGTGGGAATTAGTTGTTTAGCAGAGGGATGGCATAGCGGAAAAACTGTCCTTGTGCCTAGTTGTTTTATATGGAGAGAACCACAAGAGGAGGACTCATGTGCTCCTTTTGACGCAAAGACAGGAAAGTCCCCCTTTTTTGACTCTGGTTGAGGCTCTTCCATTATTTGCATTATTTATTTATTTATTCCCTTCCACTAGAACCTTCTTCTATAACTCTTCTCAGTGAATGATGTTTCCATGTTTTCAGGCAATTATTTGGGGAGGGAGGAGTCTCTTTTCCTGTCAGGTAAATATAACTAAGTAAGGTCAGACATTTATACCTATAAAATTATTCAAAAATAAATTGAAAAACATAGTCAATGTTTTATTATTCAAAAAAATCACTTTCTATTGCTTTCTTTCCTATACAAAAATCTTAACTATTGCCTAGTATTGCCTGCTGAAATCATGGCTAAATAATCATTATGAAAGAAGTAAAGACCAATAAGATAAGTTAGTTCTGTTGAAATCCTTTTAGCACAAAAATAACATGTTCTAATCAAACAATGTCTACATTTAAGAAGTTTACTACATTAAACTTACCACATTGCTCTGGGGCTGTGAAATGACAATAGGTTTGCCAGAATCAGACGTTTCTCTTATGTGGACATGTAGTGGAATGTCACCTGTATTAAATATAAGAAAATTGGCACAAAGGTTGAATGTTACACAAATGTTTTTAATTGAAGTAATACAAGTAATACGCCTGGTGTCGTATTTCAGAAGTATTAGAAATGAGAATTAGTCAAGCCTTGTCAGTTTTGGATTATTGAGATTATTTTAGAAAGAAATTGTTTCTAAAGATGACTGCAAAGTGATGTTCAGTCTCTCTTGTCTGCTAAAATTATCTAATATTGGGATGGGATGGAGACAGATATGACCTATTTAGGATGATAATAAAGAAAACATGCCAGATCTCTATGCCCCACTGAGACCAATTTCTTTTCAACTCCATAATCTCCGTTTTACTTTTCAGCCAAGTTAGTTCTGAAGAAATGTGTACTGCAGTGCATGTACTTGGTGGTTTGCTATGTAAAAATCAAGTCCAAATCCCAACTGAGCAGATGTTATATTTTGTAATGCACACAAAAATAAATCCACAGTAAAATGTTCCAGTATATAACTTCTTCACGCAACACATTATTTCTTCAGCACTGCATCTCATTCCCTACTGATTTCCAGTAGTATAAAATTCTAATCAATATTCAAACAGATGCTTAAATATTTAATCACCAAAATGAAAGTGTTATTGTTATCAGAAAACTACTGATTTAAGTGCTAGTTAGATATTTAATTAATTTTTCCTCCCAACTGTTAACTGTATATTGATTGTTTTCTACTCAGTAGGCAATTGCCACAGAAATAAAGGAAAACTGCGTAATAATACTCAGAATTGTCTTGTTAAGAAAATTCTTTGCAGAAGATTAACTTTTTTAGCTTTAAATAATTCCATTATCCAAAAACGGATTATAAAATCAAATCTACACTTAAATTGAGAATGACAAAAAAGAGGAGTCGTTCTCAACTCCGCTGAAGAAATAGCTTTAAAAGTAAAAGTTTACATACAGAATTTGTTCTAAGGAGTAGGCAAGGCAATTAGGATCTAGGACACTACATTTATAATGGCATGACCAGCAATCTTCTGGTGCTGCTATTACAAATATGGAACATAGTAGAGGAGGCCAAGTCAATTTTAGGTTACAATAAAACATCTGTCCATTTCTCAATGAATGCAGGATTTACTAAAATGAAAACAAAAACTGGAAACAAGTATAAACAGTTTTGAAAACACTCTTTCTGCAATAAAGGAGAACATTTGTAGCTCAGGGTTGAAATGAGGGGTCCTTGGTGCTCTCTGAGCTTGCTTGTTTTCTTGCAGACATTTCATTACCCAAACTAGATAACATCAGCAGCAGCACTAGTTTGGATAATGAAACGTCTGCCAAAAAAAAAAAGCAAGCTCAGAGAGCACCAAGGACTCCTCACTCTTTCTGCAGCTAGGCAGATCAAAATGTTTGGATATTGAAAGTGCTTATAATTTTTTATCTCTTGTCTTATAGCATATTGTATAGCGGGGTCCCCAACCCGTGGACTGCAGACCAGCACCAATCTAAGCCTATCAGGAACTAGGTCATGCAAGTGAGCAAAGCCCTATCTGTGCACACACAGGATTCAGGCAAACCCCTCCCCCCACTCCATAGAAAAACTGCATCCACACAATCTGTCCATGGCACGCAAAAATGGGGGGGGGGGACAGCTGCTGTATAGGTCTATTCTATAAATCTTACAGCAGGATCTCCTGGTTGTACACTTAGCACAGGTCACTCCTCATTATTGTTTGCTTCAGATATACATGGATACTTGTTTGTGAAATAAATAAGGAACTTATTTTATTTTATTTTATTTTTATTTATTTTGTCAAGCATGTATATCGATATAAACAAAGTATAAACATTAATACGAATATATAAAAGTACAAGCATGGTTTTGAGCACATGGTATTTTACGAAATACATGGGGACTTTAGGACAGGGACGGTAGGCACGCTAGTGCACTTATGCACGCCCCTTATAGACTTCTTAGGAATGGGGTGAGGTCAACGGTAGACAGTTTAAGGTTAAAGTTTCGGGGGTTTGGGGAAGAAACTACAGAGTCAGGTAATGTATTCCAGGCATTGACCACTCTGTTGCTGAAGTAGAATTTTTTGCAATCAAGTCTGGAGCGGTTTACATTAAGTTTGCATCAATTGCGAGATTGTGTATTGTTGCGATTGAAGCTGAAGTAGTCGTTGACAGTTAGGACATTGTAGCATATAATTTTGTGTGCTACACTTAGGTCAGATTGAAGGTGGCATAATTCTAAATTTTCTAGGCCCAAAATTTCAAGTCTGCTGGCATAAGGTACTCTGTTGCGAACGGAGGAGTGTAGTGCTCGTCTTGTGAAATATCTCTGGACATTCTCAATTGTATTAATGTCCGATATGTAGTGTGGGTTCCAGATGGATGAGCTGTATTCGAGAATTGGTCTAGCAAATGTTTTGTATGCTCTAGTTAGAAGTACAATATTACCAGAGAAGAAGCTATGCAGGATTAGGTTGACCACTCTTAATGCTTTCTTAGCAATGCTGTTGCAGTGGGCTCTGGCACTTAGATCATTGGAGATGAGTACTCCAAGGTCCTTTACTGAGTGAGGATTGTAAGCAAGGTCGTGATCATCTAGCTTGTATTTTGTATTCTGATTATTTTTGCCAATGTGTAAGCCTGAACATTTGTTGATTGAGATTTGAAGTTGCCACTTGTTTGACCATTCTGATACATAGTCAAGGTCTTTTTGAAGGGTAGTAGTGTTGTCGGTGGTGTTGAATAGTTTTACATCATCTGCGAAGAGGACGCAGTTGCTTTTTACATTATCACAAAGGTTATTTATGTAAAGAATAAAGAGAGTTGGTCCTAAAATGCTGCTTTGGGAAACACTGCTGTTAACAGGTACCGGGTTTGATAAAGCGTTACCTATTTTGACCACTTGTTGCCTGTTTGATAGGAATGCAGTAATTCATTTGTGCAGGGGTCCAGAAATGCCATAGGACAGTGATGGCAAACCTTTTTTGGTTCACGTGCCAAAAGGGGGGGTGAATGCGGGGGATCACGTGTGTGCATGCCCACATTCATAATTCCATGCACCCCTGCACATGCACGTATGACCCCCCCTGCTCCCAGCATGCAATGGCACGCCCATTTTTTGCTCTCCCTAGGCTCCAGAGCCTTTCTAGAGCCTGGGGAGGGCGAAAACGGCCTTCCCCACCCCCTCTGGAGGCTGGAAACAGCCTGTTTCCCGACTCCCAGTGGGCCCAGAAGGCCTGAAAATCAGCCGGCTGGTGCACACATGCACGCCGGACCTGAGCTCGCGTGCCCACCGATATGGCTCTGCGTGCCTCTTGTGGCACCCGTGCCATAGGTTCGCCATCACGGCCATAGGATTTAATTTTTAGAAGTAGTTTGTCGTGTACCACTGAGTCAAAGGCTTTGCAGAAGTCTATGTAAATTGCGTCTATTGCTTTGCCCTGATCGAGTTGTGTAGTCCATATGTTTTTACAGTGTAGAAGTTGTAGGTTGCAGGATAAATTTTTTCTGAATCAAAATTGTTTGTAAGAGAGTAGGTTGTTTGTCTCTAGGTAGAGGGTAATGGATTGGTTAATGATTGATTTCATGACTTTGCAGGTGACGCAACATAAAGAGATTGGTCTGTAATTTTCAACTAGGCTGGGGTCTCCCTTTTTGAAGATAGGGATGACAGTGGTTAGTGACCATAGGTTGGTTAGGGAGCTGGCCCTGATAGATTTATCAAAAATTATGCTCAGTGGTTCTGCTAGGGGAAAGTTTTTTAAAGAAGTAGGCACATAGTCCATCTGGTCCAATGGATAGAGATGGTTTTAGATTGCGTAGTGCCTTTCTCTAATATGGGAGATGTTTTCCTTCTAATAATAACTTCTTCTAATATGGGAGATGTTTTGTGCTGGCAGTAAAACACAAACTAGCTTTCAGACAGGAATCTTTGGTACTCTTCCAGAAGTCAGCTTAACTCACCAAACATATAGATTTGGTGTCTACCAGATCTGTCAGCCTGAATCTTTTTCTGAAAGTATTTTATGCCTTTATTTTACCAGCTTCTAAGTTCTAATCTGAATTATGCAATGTTATTATGGGTAGTTAACGACCACTCATTCATTCACTGTTTATAGTCATAATAGATACGAATATTCCATATATTAGAGTAGCAGCAATAACTACAATGCAGCAGCACAATCCCGGTTTCTATGAGTCATATTTAGTTTCATTAAAATCAACACATACTAATGAAAAATTGTATTGCATCCTGTTTTGTCTAATATAGGTTTTATTTTAAACCACATATTCTTACCTAAAACATCTATACCAATATTCTTGGCTAATTTCTTCACTCCATCAGCTCCAAAAATATGCGTTTCATGTTTGCATTTTGGACATTGAAAAACGCTCATGTTCTGTATAAGGCCCAATACCTGGCAAATTGTTCAAACAAGAACAAATCAGAAACAGGTTTAATATTATAGAAACAGTAAGTTAAAAGATCAGTTTCATCTACTTATCCAATTTTATCAAAATTAAGCCAGAAATATATCCTAGTCAGAAAAAAAAGTATTCATTCGTCAGAATTCCCCAATCAACAATTCTAGAGAAATGCCAGTTTCCTTTTGGAGGGTTAAGAGTTCTGATAACACCCTGTTTATAAATTAAAATCCATTTGAGCAGGAAGGAAAAAAATTAGTAACTGTAAGTCCAGAACAGTATAAAACAAATGACAACAAGTGAGCTATCATTGAAATGTCTTTTATGGGTTGACCTTAATAGTTAATCAGATGGACATTTATTTAGAAGTAAGCCCTGGTCTGTACAATGGGGTTTATTCCCAAATTTGTATCTTTAAGAATGTTGTATATAGGAGTTGCCAAAATCTATTTATTTCGTTGCTCATTAAATTAGCCTGGATTCTTCAGCAGGCAATAATCCCCTAAAGTAATAGGAAAGAAAAAGAAAAAGACGAGCAACATTATTTCTGCTCTTCAAAATGTGTATTCACTGATACTCTGAAGGGGAAAGTAGCTCAGCCTTTTCTATTCTCTCTACAAATCAAAAGCACATTTGAAGAGCAATTAACTTAATTATTTAAGCTATAAAAATGACACGTTATTGACAGTACTTATATTAGATGTAGCGTTTCAAATGGTAAATGGATTAACATAGAGAATCTGTTATATGCAATCTAGTTAACTTATCTAATAATGGTGACTAAAATGTTTAGCCTTTGCCAAATTCTTGGGGGGGAAATCTTTATAGTAAATCTATTCACTTAAAATATTACATTCTCCTGGTTTACTACTTTGTAATTATAGTAAAAACTTACACATGTATTTGCACTATTAGACCTCTTACTCAAGTACAGAGAACAATGGACTAATACACTCTAAGAAATCTGATGTGTATCTATGTATGTATGATGAAGAACAATTATTATATATATTATGCTGGGAAAGCAGAAGTCATACATTGGGTGTTCATCCCTGCTACACAAAATAAAAAACAGGAAAAGGTTTGAAGTCAGACCAAACAAACCCATGGTAGACTTCCGGGGTGGAGCCAAGCGGAGTGGTCGCAAGAGAACTGCCCTCCGTCATTGCTACCTACCTCTTTGAGGATTTAAAGATTCCTGACCCAACTTATTCCAACTAGTGTGGGTTGATAGAAAACCGGAAAACCTCAGGAACCTACCAGTCCAGTCTATTTGGATGAGGAAAACACCGGGCACGAGGACTGAGAAGTGCAAGTGATCCCCAAGCTCGGAGAGACGCCGCTGGTGTTAAAATGGCGTTTGTGAAATAGCAGAGCTTGTCGGAAATCACAGCTTGCTAAAAAAAATTGCCAGGAGGCGGGTAACAACCCCGGAGAACAAGAATCATTGAACAATCCCAGGTATTTATCCCGAACGGATTGGCTGTGACTTTGGGCAACGTTTCAGAACTATCCCCCAGTCATTAGATCTGGGCTGGGTGCTTCCCATACGATCTCTATTGCTGGTGTGTTGCAGTTTGCATGCCGCGGGTTGCTCATTATCATAACGAGCTGCCCCTGGGGAAGAACCAGATTCGATCACTGGAGCCCTTAGCTTTCTAGCCGACTTCTCGAGGTGGCTGGCAATTTGAAAATTCTAACTGACCTCCTTAAATTAAAAAGCAGCTGACCGGGGACCGGGAATTTTCAGCTCCGGTCGAGACCACGACTGCTGCTCACGGAGGGGCCAGCCATTACTTTTCTCCTGGGAGTGGCCTCTCCCTTTGCTGATGCAATCAGCCTTCGCCGATGATGAAATCAGCCTGGTTGGAGAAAGGCTCCCTCGCATGCCGGACAGCTTTTAATCAGTTTCCTCATCTACGCTCGCTAATGTGCCGATCTGCAGTGACCAACGCAGATGCCATTGCAGTTTTGGGACGACCCCTTTGGCTGTTTTTCTGGCTACTCCTTTGGATAACTCTGCCCCCCCGATTGCAGCCCCACTCACATGCGATAATTACCATCATTGCTGTGACTTGGGTGGCGACGTGGCCTTTTTTGATCGGTGTGGCCAGGGCTGCCTCCTTGGGCTCCGGGGGGAGTTTTCGAGCAGCAAAAGTAAGATCTTGGACTCCAGGGAGAACATTGCAGAATGGTACTTTGGTTTTGAGCCTCACTGATGCTAGTATCAGGGAGAGAGCAATGGTATATCGCAGAAAAATCCGGACGCTGTTTAACGACCACGGTAGACCTGAATACAGGATCCAAAGACTGGGAGCTAACATCGGGAGGTGCACCCTCCGCCTACTTATTGGCTCCATTATTATGACTTTTATACTATTTATTGCAAACTGTACCCCAGAAGTGATGAATGTTGTATGATTGAGAATGTTATGTCTGTGATATGAATGAGTAGAATGAAATGTTTGAAATTTTAGAAGACAATTTGAGGGAACTGGGAACCAAGGCTTGGCCCCCCTTTGCTGAGTGTATAAACAGAAGTTGAGGGGGTCCGGGCTCTTTTACCCAGTCCAGTATGGATGGTATGGATGGCCTGCAGGATGAGAGGGGGACCAGCGGGGGAGGGGAGGGGGTCTCTGGTAGGGACGAGAGCCGGAACATCTCGGTCATAATGGGAAGAGGCAGGTATGGCGGGAGCAGAGGGGTGGGCCGCTCTCGGGGAATGAGACCTCGCTGTGTACAAGCGATCCCTTGTTCCGGCCCCTCCGATGTGGTTCCATCTTGCTCATCCCGAGTACCTGGTAACCAGGGTGTTCAGGGCCCTGGGCTCAGGATGCTGCTGCTTAACGCCAGGTCAATTACCAACAAAGCCCCCCTGATACGTGATGTAATCACAGAAGAGGGGGCGGACCTGGTTTGTGTAACTGAGACCTGGCTGGGCCAGGAGGGAGGAGTAGCTCTCTCTGAGATATGCCCAGACGGGTTCTCAGTGCAGCATCATTCCCGACCCCAGGGAAGGGGGGGAGGAGTGGCAATAATAACACGCGGAAACCTGCATCCTCGTAGGATCCCTGCCCCAGAGATTGTTGGGTGTGAGACGCTCCTTCTGAAGTTGGACTTAGGGGTACAGGTGGGCCTTCTCTTAATGTACCTGCCTCCCAGCTGCGTAAGTAAGGCCCTGCCTGAGCTGCTCGAGGCAGTAGCCGGCTTGGCAGTTGAGTTCCCCAGGCTTATGGTGCTGGGGGACTTCAACTTGCCTTCTGCTGGCGAAACCTCTGGGATTGCTCAGGAGTTCATGGATTCCATGACAACCATGGACCTGACCCAAGTAATCCAGGGTCCAACTCATGAGGGTGGTCACACACTCGACCTAGTGTTTCTCTCGGGGCAGTGGAGAGATGATCTGAAGATAAGGGACATAGTCATCACCCCTCTGTCATGGTCAGATCATTTCCTACTGAGGTTGGATTTCGCAGTTCCATTCCTCCCCCGCAGGGAGGCGGGACCGACTAGGTGGTTCCGCCCCAGGCGCCTAATGGAGTCGGAAGGATTCCAGAGGGAACTTGGGGAAATACCTGAAACCCTGGTACGCAACTCGGCTGACTCCCTGGTGGATGCTTGGAACACCGCAGCATCAGGGGCTTTAGACCGAATTGCGCCTTTGCGACCTCTCCGTGGCAGTGGATCCCGAAAAGCTCCCTGGTTTACCGAGGAGCTCCGGGAGATGAAACGCCAGAAGAGACGTCTGGAGCGCCGCTGGAGGTCCAGCAAGACCGAATCCGATCGAACACTATTAAGAATTTACATCAGATCTTATTTAGTGGCGATAAGGGCGGCAAAACGATCTTATTTTTCCGCTCTTATTGCGTCCGCAGATTCTCGCCCAGCCACCTTGTTTAGGGTGACTCGCTCCCTCCTTGCTAAAGGGGAGAGCGAGGAACACTTGCAATGTAGAGCTGAGGAATTCGCAGAGTTTCTGTCGGATAAAGTCGCTCGGATCCGGTCGAACCTGGACTCTGGCTGGGCAGAGTCCATGGAGTTGACGGGGGCTAGTCTTAGTCCACCGTTGTGAGAGGAGTTTGGGCCTGTTTCTCCCGAGGATGTGGACAGAGCCGTGGGGGCGATGGGGGCCTCCACCTGTTTATTGGACCCGTGCCCCTCCTGGTTGGTCTCGGCCAGCAGGGAGGTGACACGCGGCTGGATCCGGGCGGTGGTCATCGCTTCTTTGGAGGAGGGATCCGTACCGCAGTCGTTAAAAACTGCGGTGGTGAGACCCCTCCTGAAGAAGCCTTCCCTGGATCCAGCTGACTTGAAGAACTATCGTCCGGTCTCCAACTTACCTTTTTTAGGGAAAGTTGTGGAGAAGGTGGTGGCTACTCAACTTCTGCGACTTCTGGATGAAACAGAACATCTAGATGCCTATCAGTCGGGTTTCAGGCGCGGGTACAGTACAGAAACTGCCTTGGTCGCTCTGATAGATGATCTCTGGCGGGCCCGGGATGGGGAAAATTCCTCTATCCTGGTGCTACTTGACCTCTCAGCGGCTTTCGATACCATCGACCATGGTATCCTTCTGCATCGTCTCGGCGAGTTGGGAGTGGGAGGCACTGTTTTACGGTGGTTCTCCTCTTATCTCGCCGATAGGATGCAGTCGGTGTTAACAGGAGGGCAGAGATCCTCCCCTAGGCCCCGTTATGCAGGGTGCCTCAGGGGTCGGTTCTCTCGCCCATCCTGTTTAACATTTACATGAAACCGCTGGGTGAGATCATCCGCAGACATGGGGTGCGTTTCCACCAGTACGCTGATGACACCCAGCTGTACATCACCACCCCGTCTGACTTCAGTGCGGCAGTTGATGTAATGTGCCGGTGCCTGGACGACGTTAGGATCTGGATGGGGAGGAACAGACTCAGACTCAACCCTGACAAGACTGAGTGGCTTTGGATATTGCCTCCTAAGGACTACGACAACTGTCCCTCCTTGGTTCTCGAGGGAGCGAAACTGACTCCCTCGGACCAGGTCCGCAACTTGGGGGTCCTCCTAGATCCACAGCTAAAATTGGAGCATCATCTTACTGCTGTGGCTAGGGGGGCCTTTGCACAGGTTCGCCTTGTGCACCAGTTGCGGCCATATTTGGAGAAGGAGGCTCTACTCACGGTCACTCACGCCCTTGTCACCTCCCGTTTGGACTACTGCAACGCGCTCTACATGGGGCTACCCTTGAAGAGTATCCGGAGACTCCAACTGGTACAAAATGCGGCTGCGCGTGCTGTGGTGGGTGTACCAAGGTACACCCACGTGACACCTATACTCCGCCAGCTGCATTGGTTGCCCATTAGTCTCCGGGTCCAATTCAAGGTGTTGATCATCATCTTTAAAGCCCTTCATGGCTTAGGACCAGGTTATCTCCGGGACCGCATTCTGCCTCATACTTCCCTTCGACCGGTTAGGGCCCACAGAGTTGGCCTCCTCCAGCTCCAGTCAGCCAAGCAATGCCGGCTGGCGGGTCCTAGGGGGAGGGCCTTCTCTGTGCAGGCCCCGCGCTCTGGAACCAACTTCCTCCAGAGACCCGAACTATCCCCACCCTGCTGGCCTTCCGAAAAGCCGTTAAGACGTGGCTTTTCCTGCAGGCAGGGGGCAGAGCTTAATTCCAGCTGAACTCTCCCCCGTATATGTTTGGTTGTTGAATGGTTGTTTTTTATATTGTAATTTTTAATTTTTATATTATGCTTTTAATTCTGTTTATTGGTTATTTCTTGTATTTTTCTTGTGTTGTACGCCGCCCTGAGTCCCTCGGGAGTTGGGCGGCATATAAGAAAAGCCAAATAAATAAATAAATAAATAAATAAATAGTCCTTCCCCAATATTGTCTATTACACACAACTGTTCTGCAGTACATGCGCTCTGAGTATGTATTAGTATACTGCATAAATGGGTAGTCCTCAGATTATGATAGCAATTGGGACTAGGTTTGTACTTGCTAGGCATGTGGTCATAAAGCATGACATCACGTGTCTACATCACTTAGCAACAATCCCAGCAGTCCCAGTTAACATTGTAACCTTGGGAATATGGTTCATTAACCAGAAAGCATCAGGAATCTCAGGTAAGGAGCATGAGAATGCCATAGGGTGGGGGCAGACAATACATGACCAAACAGAGAATGAGGGAAGCAGAATGCCATGCTGTGTGAGAGAGCAAATAAACATCAAGGGAAGCAGGACACCATGCCAGGTAAAGGAAGGGAAGCTGTGGACTTAACAGAACAATTTGTTACAGCTTCCCCATTGACTTGGTGGAAATCGGTAGGGAAGGTCACAAGTAGGGATGGTGAGGCATTACAACTGTCAGTGAGCTCAAAATTTCCGTTGCTAAGCGAGACAGTTGTTAAGTAAGTTTTGCCGCACTTTACGATTTTTCTTGTCAAACTTATTAAGTGAATCACTGCAGTTAACTTAACAACATGGTTGTTAAGTTGAATCCGGTTTTCCCATTGATTTGCCTGTCAGGTCGCAAAAGATGATCACATGACCCCAGGAAACTACAACCGTCATAAATATGAGCCAGTTGCCAAGTGTCTAAATTCTGATCACGTGATCATGGGGATGCTACAACCATTGTAATTGTGAAAAACAGTCATAAGTCACTTTTTAAAGTGCCTTTGTAACTTTGAACGGTCACTAAATGAATGGTTAGAAGTCAAAGAATACCTATAAATACAGATTGATAAATAATAAAAATACATGTTTAAATGCGTATCTTGCAGAACACAATCAGCAGTGGTGAAAATGTGGGATTCTCCCCACTGCAACAGGTTGGGAGAAGTACCATTGCTAAAGAACTCTCAGGTTGACAAGTTGGGACAATAATTTTCATCTTCAATATGTTTTTCCCCCTATTTCTGCAGTAACTTCAGGAGAAGGAAGTCCTTTCAGTGTTTTGTTAAAACTAACAATGGGTTTGAAAGCAGTTTGCCAATAACCAATACAGTTCCACCTAGCATAAGGCAATAATAAAATCAATGTAATCTCTCTCTCTCTCTCTGATATATATGTGTGTGTGTGTGTATGTGTGTGTGTGTATATGTGTATATATGTGTATATGTGTATACATATATATATGTGTGTACATATATATATGTGTGTGTGTGTGTGTGTGTGTGTGTGTGTGTGTGTGTATACCAATCATACATAAGTACCACTGATGCATTTTTACTTTGGATCCCAATATTTACGCATTTCAGCTGGAAATCAAAATACAGACAACAGACATAATTAGCATGCAAAATCTGAGTCAACTTGCAGCAGTAAACAGTCATCTGCATGACTGGAGGTGGGGGAGCAATAATTCACGCATAAGTAGAGGTGTTTTAAACAGTTGGCATTGCACCTATACACCTAGGCAGAGACAAGTCACTTTCCTGTTTAAAACAGGGTTTCACGTTGAGAGCAATTGAGAGCAGCGAAAACTGTCAAGCATATCCCTGGCTGCAAATAATGCTATGTAAGTCTGCACTGGTCATATATACAGCAAGGAAACTTTTCCACACACACTTCCATCTGGTTTTCGGATCAGATTTGAGTACCCTCAACACTTTAAAGCAGTGGTGGCCAACCTTAAGCATACCATCCGCCAAATTTTTTCGCAGACGAGTTCCGATCCGCCATTTATTATTTATTTATTTATTTATTTTGGTCGTTTTTGTATGCTGCCCCACTCCCGCAGGACTCAGGGCGGCCATACAACTTTCTTTCTTTCTTTCTTCCTCCTTCCTTCTTTCTTTCTTTGTCTTTTCTCCTTCCTTCCTTCCTTCCTTCTTTCTTTGTCTTCCTTCCTCCCTAACTTTTCTTTCTTTCTTTCTTTCTTTTTCTTTCTGTCTTCCTTCCTTCCTTCCTTTTTTTCTTTCTTCCTCCTTCCTTCCTTCCTTCTTTGTCTTTTCTCCTTCCTTCCTTCCTTCCCTTCCTTCCTTCCTAACTTTTCTTTCTTTCTTTCTTTGTCTTCCTTCCTTCCTTTCTTTCCTTTCTTTGTCTTCCTTCCTTCCTAACCTTTCTTTCTTTCTTTGTCTTCCTTCCTTCCTAACTTTTCTTCCTTCCGTCCTAACTTTTCTTCCTTCCTAACTTTTCTTTCTTTCTTTCTTTCTGTCTGTCTTTCTCTCTCTCTCTCTCTTTCTCCCTCCCTCCTTCTTCCTTCCTTCCTTGTCTTTTCTCCTTCCTTCCTTCCTTCTTTCTTTGTCTTCCTTCCTTCCTAACTTTTCTTTCTTTCTGTCTTCCTTCCTTCCTAACCTTTCTTTCTTTCTTTGTCTTCCTTCCTTCCTAACTTTTCTTCCTTCCGTCCTAACTTTTCTTCCTTCCTAACTTTTCTTTCTTTCTTTCTTTCTGTCTGTCTTTCTCTCTCTCTCTCTCTCTTTCTCCCTCCCTCCTTCTTCCTTCCTTCCTTGTCTTTTCTCCTTCCTTCCTTCCTTCTTTCTTTGTCTTCCTTCCTTCCTAACTTTTCTTTCTTTCTGTCTTCCTTCCTTCCTAACCTTCCTTCCTTCCTCCCACCCTCTTTCTTTCTTTGTCTTTTCTCCTTCCTTCCTTCCTTCTTTGTCTTCCTTCCTTCCTAACTTTTTTTCTTTCTTTCTTTCTTTCTTTCTTTCTTTCTTTCTTTCTTTCTTTCTTTCTTTCTTTCTTTCTTTCTTTCTTTCTTTCTTCCTTCTTTCTTTGTCTTCATTCCTTCCTAACTTTTCTTTCTTCCTTCCTAACCTTCCTTCCTTCCTTTCTCCCTGCAAAGCAATCCCCACCGTAGCTCCTTTCTCCCTCGCCCAGCCCTCTTCCAAGATGCCAAGTCCTGATGCCGCCACTTCTGGCATCCCCACGCCTCTTCTAGAAGGGAGGGAAAGAGGGCGCTTCCCCCCTCCCCCTTGGAAATAAGAACCCCCTGCAGGGTTGTCACAACAACCAGGGCTGGCAAAGCACCTCACCAGCAGCTGGCGGGAACAAAAGCAAGCGCGGGGTGATGAGAAGGGTCGCCCCGGGCGGAGCTTCCATGCAGCTTCTGCATTCCGAGAAGCAGCAGCGACAGCGGCCCCCCTCCTCAGAGCCCTGCTGTCCTCCCTTTGCCCAATGGAGCTGTGGAGTCCCACACCTCAGGGCGTATGGGCAACGGGCAATTACTTAGCTTTGGGGTGAAGCCTCGGATTGCTGCCGCCGCCTCCTTCTCCTCTACCCTCCCCCACGCTTCCTTTGCTCTGAAATAACGGCACACGAGCGGCAGGGCCGGCGCTTGTGACTGACTACTTCCTCCTCTGCCCTGCTAGCTCAGGAATTCTGGGAGTTGAAGTCCACGAGTCATAGAAGAGCCAACTTTGCTCGTTTCATCACTGCCGGAGTTTGACTTCGAACTGCGCACGCTCTCCAGAATTATGCAGGAAGAAGGAGATCGGACAATAAAAAGGTCAGAATCACTTTCGCTCGCTAAAACCTTCTTATTGTCTGATCCCCTTCTTCCTGCATAACTGTTATCCACTGACCAAATTTCTCTGTACATTTTTCTTCACAGTTGTAAAACAGCGTCACCTTTTCTGTCCATTGGATGATTGCAATGCGCCACTTGCAATCATCCAATGCGCCACGTTTGGCGCATGCGCCACGGTTTGGCCACCCCTGCTTTAAAGCAAGGGTGTCGAACCTTGACAACTTTAAGACTTGTGGATTTCAAGTTCCAGAATTTCTGGGAATTGAAGTCCACAAGTCTTAAAGTCGCCAAGGTTGGATATTCCTGCTCTAGAGGGATCTCTAGAGGGATTTCTTGATCCTGTCCCATGCATATCTACCTCCCCAACACACACCTTTCTTGGTTTATTTGTTCTTTAAGAATGTTATTTACATTAGTCATTATTTGCCAAACTTCTGTAATTAGCTTTTCAAATATCATTCTCATAAATAGTTTTGGTTTACATTACCAGAAGAATAGTTATGGTGGGAGATTTCTTTATATAACTTCCCTGGGCCCATCAGTGTTCAAATTGCAGATCAAGTTTTGTGACCTCCATGCTACCTTAGGTTTATTTGTTTATTTATTTATTTGGTTTTCTTATATGCCGGCCAACTCCCTAGGGACTCAGGGTGGCGTACAGCACAGAAAAAAAATACAAGAACAACCAATAAACAATTGGATTAAAATCAGAATATAAAAATTAAAAATTACAATATTAAAAACCATCCAACAACCAGACATACCCGGGGGAGAGTTCAGATGGAATTAAGCTCTACCCCCTGCCTGCAGGAAAAGCCATGTCTTAACGGCTTTTCGGAAGGCCAGCAGGGTGGGGATGGTTCGGGTCTCTGGAGGAAGTTGGTTCCAGAGCGCGGGGCCCGCCACAGAGAAGGCCTTCCCCCTAGGGCCCGCCAGCCGGCATTGCTTGGCTGACGGGAGCTGGAGGAGGCCAACTCTGTGGGCCCTAACCGGTCGGAGGGAAGTATGAGGCAGAATGCGGTTGAACAGCATGTTTCCATATTCATGGAAATACAAAAGGTTTCAGAAACAGATTTTAGCTCATAAGACTCTGACAAAATTTGGTGAATATTTTACTTTTGCAAAGGATTCCATATTTACAGATCAATGCTTATTATCACATTCACATAAATTTTAGGAGAAAGCAGCAAAACACTTTAGGCATAGCTGCACTTTAAGAAGCAAAATAGTTGCTATCATTTAATAAGTTGCATTTGTTCAAGAAACCTTTTATGTGAATGATTCATACCATTTAAAGGCATTTCTACACAGCTAACATTTCCATTCCTCTAACTTTCTAAAGCAGGGGCGTCCATCTTTGGCAACCTTAAGACCTATTTCAACTCCCCAAGTTCCCCAGCTAGCATGTGTTGGCTGAGGAATTCTGGGACTTGAAGTCCACAAGTCTTAAAATTGCCTAGGTTGGACAGCCCTGTTCTAAACCATTTGACGCCAAATAGTGGTTGCCTTCATATCCACCAGCTTGAAAGATTGAGAATATTGGGCTGTCCAATAGGAAAAAAGCAAGAAAAAAAATTCAGTCATACCCCCACTCTGAACCTGTGTGTCCCAGATCAATCAATTCCTTTTACTCTCCATTTCCCATAACAGGAAATAACATTAACTGCTAATAGCACTCCTTCCATGGTGCTTTGATATATGAGGGAAGGCTATTTGTAAATAGCCATCCACCTTGCTACCAATCATCAGTGAAATGATTGCATATTGGTGAAAAGGAAATAATTGACAAAATCTACTGCTCCACAAAGCTCCACCACTGCCATCACCACCCTGCCAAAAATTATTTGAGTTTCAGGTAAGTTTTAGCAGAGACAAGAAAAATTAAAAGATTTACAGTAGTTGCGTGGAGAGATCAGGAGCTGGTTAGGAGATCTGGTAATGAAATTTAATTATTCATCAGATAAATGATTATTAATTATTAGTAATTGCATGCTAAGATTATCAGACATCTCCACTTGATCAATTAAAGCTATGCCCAAAGTCTTGCTGGTAAATTGATTTCAGTTATTTATGCTTTCAAAATCCTTTTAAAGATACATTAATTGTTTATAGGTAAAGCACAATTATCAAGCGGAAGATAGGAATGAGGGGGACAAATTTGCTTAGAAGACATTATTAAGGGTATTTAAAAGAAAAAAGGATGGTGAAGAGCTCTCAAATGGACTCTTCAAACCAAAACAATGGTTAATAAATTGATAAATGTTGAATTAACATGCAGCTCTTACATGGGGAAAAAACCCTTGGTTGAACAGTGAAAGATTAAGAATTTATAAAAATCTGTTAATCACAGAACCTACTACCATAGGATGCCAATAGTAGCTACCAATATAAAAAGGGATTAGACAACATCCAGTAATATTAATTAAAACAGTTTCATATTAATATCAAACTATGCTTGTCAATACCAGCTACTGAAGAACACAAATAAAGAATACAGATATCACTACTATTCAGGTCCTGCATTCCTAAAGGCACCTAATTGGCAAAGATAGTAGACAGGATACATCTGTCATGTCCAGCACAAGGCTTACATTTTTGCATTAAAGCCAGGAGAGTGCAAATCTTTGTAGCTGACTTGCAACATAACTTTTAGAGAGGTCCCATTAACTTTTAGTCTTAGCTATTTCATAATGAGGCTTCTGTTTTGTTCTCAGGGACATTCTGTCCCAGATACCAGATACTCTGAGTAATTCTGTGCAGAACTGGAAAAGATAAACAGCTTCTTAATGGATTTTTATTAAGCAGTTTCTTGATTCAGTAATGATGGTATCTTCTTTTATTTTCATTTTTTTAAACTTCAGAAATACCAGTAGCTCTGCCAACAGAAGTTATCGCCTCTTCTGTTTCTTATTTCTGATGAAAGCTACATGCGGGGGGGGGGGATCTATTTTGATCTGTGATCAAGCTTGGGTTTCAACAACACTAGGGTAGGGTAGCATTATCTTTCCAAAAACCTAAAACCAGGAAAAAAGCTGCTGCTCCTTCTGCTATCTTCTCAATTGTCTATTTTAGACTGTGAGAACTATTTAAACTGGGAATCTTAACATTCTGCTTATGGAATACTATAAAATAGAACATATGCTACTTATGGTGTGTGTGTGTGTGTCTGTCTGTCTGTCTGTCTGTCTATCTGTGTCTATATAATTTCTCATTTCATTGATGCTGAATTACTTTGCAGCTCTGCTTGATTTTATTCATATTAAGCCTGCTTATACATTAATCCCTCTAAATATCCTAAACTTATTTATTTTATTTATTTATTTATTTGTGAGATTTATATACCGCCTCACAGTGCAAGCACTCTCTAAGCGGTTTACACCAGTAAGCAATGTATATTTATATTGCCCCCAACAATCTGGGTCCTCATTTTACCTACCTGCGAAGGATGGAAGGCTGAGTCAACCTTTAGGACAAGATTCCCCCAAGCTCCTTGGGCTAGTGAGCACATTAGGCATGATGACTGCCGGCACTACAGGTCAATGTTTGTGGCTGTTGCTTTAATCCTCTTTGCCTGCCAGATTATTATTAATAGCATATTTATATTAAAAGCATGTTATGAATGGGCATATTCACAAAATGGTTGCCTTGGCAGGTGCTGTCAATTACAAACACTCATTCCCCAGAAGGCAAGCTCTGAGCTCCAATCTTCTACCATTTTATTTTCTAAAAATGTTTTGAGGGTGCCTGAGGGCACAGAGACATTATTGAAATTCCACGTTTTGCTTGATTTTGTTTTAATTTGCATCAAGCATTTTTTTTAAAGGAAAAAAAGTTGAGTACCAAAAATATGTCACGGAACACATTATGGCCCTAGGCACCACGCCGGAGAATCAAGGTCTTACTGTATTTTGCATTAAATATATTGGCAGTGTTTATTGCCTGGACTATATTTATGTATTCAGTTTGTTTGTTTGTATTTGCCTGCCACAATTAAGAACCTCTTGGTGGGTTACCATCATAAGAATAAAACATCCATGATATAATTACAGCTATATAACAATAAAAATTAAACCATAAAATACAAAATCAAAAAGCAGTAACATTACATGAGTTCTTGAGGCTGAAGCAGTTTATACATTTCATTAAAAAAATGTTATTTTCATTTCTCTCTGAAGATTATTTTAGTGCACATTTTCCTTTTTTATTTGTGTTAGATTTTTACATCACTCACTTTTCTGGCTATAATTATTGCAATTTTTCCTGATGTATTTCATATAGTAATATGAAAGCTGTTTAATAGAATTGGGAATAAAACTGTTCCCATCTTTTCTCCTCTGTATGAGTAAAAACACTCATCATATTTTAGGTCACATTCCAATCTAGCATACTATATCATGTGCTGTTAATTTAAATTTTCCACTATTTCTAATATAGGTTTATTTCTCGTATGACATCTGGAGCAATATATATCCAGGGGTGAACTCACCATTAAGAATATATAATACTGAAGGACCCTTTCTACTTTTTTCTTTTATCATCGGGATTTTTCAGCAGGCAAGCCACATTTTTTGTGCACTAAAGGCAAAGACTGAAAGCACTAGGCCTGAAGATAGCTTTTAGTTTCCACACCACCTTACTATTGGAATGATAACTTGAGTGCCTAAGGATGTTCTTTTAATTCCAACTTGAAAATGGCATTCAAACTTAATGCTTAAATCCTCATTTGCTTAATATTCTCAATACTAATTCCAAAGAAACATACATTTCTTGACATATTGATGCATATACTGTATGAATTGCAGCCTAATTTTTACTTCAATGCATTTAGGATTCTAAAGACTACATTTTGGTAAATAGCACATTCACAATTAATTTGTCAAACTATTTTATTTATTTGCTATTTTATAATATTCAGCAACATTTATTTCCTAGACTTGGAACAAACCAGAATATCTGTTTGGTTTTTTAAGTGGCCAACATCTCTATGTGAGATTAGTATTATCAAAATAGTTGTGCACTGGAAAAATGATCTTGCTCATAAATGCACAGATATTCTCTGTGGCTTCACAATCCCTCAGGTATACTAATGGTATAAAAATTATGGACAAAAGAGACTTAGAGGTCTACAATTTGGAACGAATGTATTTTCTTTGTGATTGATTTCAGGCAAAAATGTCTCCTAACTCTTCCTTGGGATGTCATAGAATGAATATGGACCTTTGGCATGAAAAGCACACAGACTGGTCAATAGCTATTCCCTTATGGTGGAAGTCCAGGCAAGTACTACGCCTGAAAGTCAAAATTGACATGGAACACGGGGGTCTTCTTGACAAAAACAGACTACAAAAAGCACACTGCCCAGCAAAATTTCTACGGGCATGTGATGTAGCAAAACATTTTATTAGTAGATGACTATTTGCAAAGGCGTGAACATCTGATGTGATGAGACAAACTGGTATGACAACAGCAGGAATATTAAAGGAGGACAAAACATTAATAGAATTGCAATTGCTTCCATTCTAAATATGGCTGTAGTTACATGACATTTTGATGAACTGTTAAAAATTCACCAATTAATATTCAAACATTTTGCTAACGAACTACAGTAGGGTTTTTTTGACAGTATATAGCATATGGAGTGATTTTCATTTTCAGTATACTGGTATTACAGAAAATTGTCAAAAAGTTGGGGTAGGATATCTGAGTTCTTTGAAGATCACTGGCTCCCAGATTGTGGACCATGGGTATCTTGTAGGGCTATGTAGTTGATGCAGGAAATGCAGAAACATTGCTCAGAATGAGATGTTAGGGAAATAAATATATGACTGAAACAGAAGAGAGATTTAAAGCAACATTATCAAGACTATACTCTCTTAAACTGTGCATGTGTATACTGGCACCCAACTGATGACCTGTAGCACAGATTTAGTGCCAATGCAAAGGCGGCCACCAGGAACAATATATGAGGTGGTCCCTCAGTCATTAGCCCACCTAACTCCCTCCCTTGCCAAGTGTGATTAATAAGCCACTGTGCCCCATTCAGCCTGGCTCTGCTATTTGAGCAGCTGCTGCTGGCTCACTACCAGCCTGGCTGTTGGGCTACAAAGTTGTCAGTGTTTTTGCCTTCTTCTCTGTGTAGCAGGGTAATCATTATAAGGAACTAAGAATTCAGTCCTGGAGTCCTGAGACAAACAATTCCTTTGTTTCCTCTTCCTTTGCCTGAATTGGCTTCAATTTTAATAATTCTTTATTCCCAGATCTGACTTCCAAAGAATAAGCAGCTTAATAGAACTTTCATGTGACAATGCAAAAAACCAACATTCACAAAAGAACTCTTGGCTGATTTCTGGCTACATTTTTGTTTGCACTATCTGTCTGCTAAAGCTATAACCTACCTGAGGCCTTTCCCCCTAAAACTCATGTATGTAAAAGCAGGTTTTCTATACTTTAGCACTGGGATTCTAATAAAAACAACAACCTGAGTACAGAATCATTATCTATCTCATGATTTGCTGGCCTGCCTTATTATGTCTAGATGTTCTTGGGAGGAAGAAGCAAAAAACATGGGAAGTGTAGACCTAGAGTACATAATCCAAGGCATCAATCAAGTCATGAAGATTATTTCTAAGTGCCCAGATAAAACAAGCAGGGACCTATATCAGGCAACAGTGAAAGAGGAAGATGCTAGAGGTGTCTCTAATCATTTTAGTTACAATAGCAAAGGCCATCATGTCATGCTGTGGCAGAAGGCGGCAATGATAAAATACTCCTTCACTGAAGAAACCACGTGGATAGCAATGTAAAGTGATTGATAGTGTGGATCAGCGGTCTTCAACTTTGGCAACTTTAAGACTTGTGGACTTCAACTCCCAGAATTCTGGGAGTTGAAATCCACATGTCTTAAAGTTGCCAAGGTTGGAGACCCCTGGTGTGGATGATGGGCCCTTCCGGCAGGTTAGTACTCAACAGTCTACTAAGGATGAGCTTGGGATTTTTGGGAGTAGTATTGATGTGGTTTATATTGAAGCCTTTGGGAAGTCTAAATTACATGTACTACCATACAAGAAAAGAAAATCCAAAGAAAAAAAATTATAGTGGAGATTTGGAATATAAGAATTAGAAATTTGGGAAAATCCAAAGCAGTGAAAGACTGCATGAATTGACTACTGTACATTCTGGCATCTTAGGCATCACTGAACTGAAATGGACTTGATTGGATTTGACTGGACACTTTCAGTCATAAGATCAGAAATTTATTACTCAACACACACACACACACACACACACACACACACACACACACACACACACACACCAAATGGCATTACTTTCATAGTAAGGAAGGATACAGCAAGGACATTACTAGGGTACAATGTAATCAAAGCTAAATAATATCAATTAAGCTTAATTGGCAATCAAATATTATCAATACCAATGCTTATATATCAGAGTTTTCTAGGATATTAGGAATAATTTAAACATTATTTCAAAAATGTATCTTGCTGTAGGTTGCCCATTTCTAATTTAAAAATATATCCATCACTAAGCAGAGTCAAATAAGACATACTTACTGGCACATTCACTTTCCTGAACATCTCAGCCCCTTTATGTGCATCCAATAAAGCTATATCCTGTGGAGTGGACACAATTACAGCCCCTAGAAAGAAAGAAACCCCAGGAAAAATCAATATTGTTTTGTTTCATTCAGATACTTTAATTCCTAGAAGAATCTTTAATAGGCTCAGAAAATAGATCTCTAATTAAAGATTAATGATGGTTATGCTTTACAAACAGTGTTTCTATTCACATGTATCAGAGTAGCCAATTATCACCAATTTCCCCGATTCCTTCAGCCCTAAATGACATTTGCTGCAAGAATTCACCCAACTCCAAAAATAGATTTTGTGGAAGGGGGATTTTACTTGATTTTTTAAATTTATCTAATAAGAAAGAAGAGACATGTAAAAAAAAATCCCAGAAAATTTAGCAGATTTTTAGATTGCATCATTTTTAATAAGAAAAAGTATTTTAGAAATGATTATTTTGTATTTTGTTGAAATGCAATGAAAGTAATGTTTTACTTAAATATATTGCCTCATTTTGAAAGTGATCACATGTATTAACTCAACATTTTGAGATACAATTTATCTCAATGATATGGGACTTTGGAGAGAGAAAATGAACATGTAATCAAAAGATTGTTCAGCAGTGGAAACAGAAACATATGACTTCAACTATTTAGTGTTTTGCAGAAGTCATTCATAAAGATTCATATAGATGAACTTTAATATTTCTATATATGTATGTCTGCAAATATACTTTTTAAAATATTTGTTTCTTCTGCTTTTTGGATTTAGTGAATTAAAAAATATTTTATAGCAAAACATTTTATCCTGCCCAAACTTTATTTCCTACAGTGATTCTCAACATTTTAGAGGGGGGGGGGAATCAAATATAGCACAATCTCACTGAAGAGCAAGAACTCTTCTTCCCAAAACATTGGAGGAGGTATGAATATGAAAGCATTTTGATCTTTAAAATGAGCAACTTTGACTTGAGATATTGGTCTACATAGAAATGTAACGCAAAACATTTTTTCAGCTTTATATCCTATGCAAGCCGACTTCTTTTTCTATTTCCATTTGTTTATCTTTTCACTTTGTATTTTTTTTTAAACCAATAAAGTTATTTTAAAAAGTAACAAGAGGTGCAGGGGTGGGTTCCACTTACCTTCGCCACAGGTTCGCATCGCGACGTTTCGCACTCGCACGCACGCATGCAATTCTGCTTCCGCGCATGCTCAGTAGCAATAATCAGCCCGAAACACAGCTGAGGAGCTGATCAGCTGTGCTTCGGGCAAAGGAATAAAGGTAAGTATAAACCCGGGGGCAGGTGGGAGGGCCCTTTTTCAAGCAGCAGCAGAGGGGAAAAAACTTCCAAACAGTAAAAAATTCACAAAAAATTCCAAAAAAAGAGATGGCGACGCCCATGGACCGGCACCGACAGAACCAGATCCATGACGCAATTGTGACATCACCAGCGGGTCGCTACCAGTTCGGGCAATCCGGTCCAAACCGGGAGGAACCCACCACTGAAGAGGTGATGGATTCATCTGCCTCAAAGTCACACAGTGGTTTTTAATCATAGATTGTGGTGAGCAAATGCAACCTCCCAGATTC
The DNA here is from genome assembly GCA_023053685.1 of Diadophis punctatus similis. Taxonomy (NCBI): domain Eukaryota; kingdom Metazoa; phylum Chordata; class Lepidosauria; order Squamata; family Dipsadidae; genus Diadophis; species Diadophis punctatus. The sequence goes on along the minus strand of JALIGW010000001.1, from coordinate 272,241,001 downwards.
CAAACAAAACCTTTGTCTCCAGCCGTGTACGGTAATTCAAATGTACCCAGTTGTACTGCTTACACTACATTGCAAAACTGCCAAAGATACCTGCAACTGGAATATTCTGTGTGATTGACAGCTGAATATCTCCTGTCCCTGGTGGCATGTCAATAATAAGATAATCCAGTTGGTGCCAGTCAACCTAGAAAAGGTATAAATAAATTAGGGGGGGTCACCTTAAACATCGAGGTCAAACTCCTTGTAGTTTTTAACATCTTTGGAGATAACTTGTAAATAAATTCTATTGCTTGGAATCAACATCACAAATTATTATTAAAACGATCCAAATAGAAATGAGTAATAGTGCTGGAGAAAGAGAAATGGACTACCAGTTAGATGTCAATTAGACTGATCAATGATAAAACTGAATCTATCACCAGAGCGCAACAAACTCACATAGGGAGCATAAGGAAACTTCCCTTGTAATCGTAGTGCTTCTGTTAACCGAGGCAGCTGATTCACTCTATTCCTTACAATTCCAGTGGGTCTGTCAAGGTTCCAATTGACGAACCCAACCAAGCAAGCACTGTTGAGATGATCCAATCTCTTTATGCAAAACTTTATTGAGTACATCATTTCGGCACAGAATGAAAGCACTCAGTAAAGTTTTGCATAAAAAGATTGGATCATCTCAACAGTACTTGCTTGGTTGGGTTCATTAGTCGGAACCTTGACATTAAACCAGCTCTACCAAAATTAAAATCTACAAAGGAGTCCTGGGCTCCTGCAGCCTCTCCGGTCATCTTCGGAAGAACTGTGAAGACCTAGAAGATGTTCAGGACTCTGGATATTGCCTCCTAAGGACTATGACAACTGTCCCTCCTTGGTTCTTGAGGGAGGAAAATTAACTCCCTCAGAATAGGTCCGCAATTTGGGGGTCCTCCTAGATCCACAGCTAAAATTAGATCAACATCTTACAGCTGTGGCTAGGGGGGCCTTTGCACAGGTTCGCCTGGTGCACCAATTGCGGCCATACTTGGAGAAGGAGGCTCTACTCACGGTCACTCATGCCCTTGTCATCTCCCGTTTGGACTACTGCAATGCGCTCTACATGGGGCTACCCTTGAAGAGTATTCGGAGACTTCAGTTGGTGCAAAATGCAGCTGCGCGTGCTGTGGTGGGTGTGCCAAGATACACCCACATTACACCTATACTCCGCCAGCTGCATTGGCTGCCCATCGGTCTCCAGGTACAATTCAAGGTGTTGATCATCATCTTTAAAGCCCTTCATGGCTTAGGACCAGGTTACCTTCGGGACCGCATTCTGCCTCACACTTCCCTCCGACCGGTTAGGGCCCACAGAGCGGGTCTCCTCCAGGTCCCGTCAGCCAAACAATGCCGGCTGGCGGGCCCTAGGGGGAGGGCCTTCTCTGTGGGGGGGCCCGTGCTCTGGAACCAACTTCCCCAGAGACCCGAACCATCCCCACCCTGCTGGCCTTCCGAAAAGCCGTCAAGACATGGCTCTTCCTGCAGGCAGGGGGTTGAGACTAGTTCCATCTGAGCTCTCCCCCGGTATGTTTGGTGGTGAACATTTTTTTAAAACTTTTTTAATCCTTTTAACATTGTTTTTAATCATTGTTTATTGTTCAGTGTTCTTGCTCAACGTTGTATGCCGCCCTGAGTCCCTCGGAAGTAGGGCGGCATAGAAGAACCAAATAATAAATAAATAAATAAATAAAACATAAAGGAGAGCAGACGGCCAAGCCCGGGACACCCATGGCGAAAGAGACCCTGGCTGCTGCACAGGTAGATTTCAGCACCCACTAAGTGGTGACTCGGTCAAAGGGATGGCTGGAGGAATCCGAGCAGACAGCCGTGCTTGCTTTTGGTTGGGTTCGTCAGTCAAAACCTTGACAGGGTCATTTAGATTTAAACTTTTTCTTTAGTGTTTTTTTGCATTATGAAAGTAAGACAGTTTAAGAATCTTTTTTGTGAAATAATCAGTTAACATGTTTCTATTTATTTATTCAAGTTCACAGCTGCCATCTCAGACAAGTGGCTCTGGGCAATGTTATGGATGATCATTCACAACTTCTTGACATTAATCAATATTCAAGTCAGATTTTCAAATTATGTGCTCAAAAATAGAAAATAGCAGCCAGTTGCATCTAAGTTAAAATAAGCCTCAGATGCTGGCTTAGATGATGCAGGTAACAAACTACAGACAGATCTATCTTTGCCTGTTATTGTAGAAGTCCTGCTGACAGAAAAGATTATACCAGCTTGTATATTGTATATTGTTCCTGGTGACATTCTCAAAAAATCGGAATTACCATGATGTATAAATGCATTGTCTCTAGTAAAATACAATGTCTTATTTAAGATACATGTAATACTCTAATGAAATGCCAATTTAGAAAACATAATCCTTGATATCTTAAATCACAGGAATAACCATCTTGTGATTCTAGAGCACCATAAAGCTTGAATATCCGGACTACCAAGAAACGTAGTTACTCACCAGCCGTCTGCCCCATCACAAAATAGTTTAAATAAACTATTGGTAGGGTGTGTCATTTAATGGGGTAAAAAATATTTTTTGCAATGTTTTTCAGTGGGGGGGGGGTTCTAAAAGAATTGAAATCAGCTGTTATTTTTGCAATTGCACAACATTTAGTTTGGTATGGTAAATCCACATCTGATCATTTACTCCTCCACAAAAGTCACTTGTAACCCAAATGCTGTTAACTTTATCTTCTCAAAATTACACCTTTAATTACATTAAAGGTTTTTTCTGCATTTATCTTATCTAACTAAGCAAAAAATAATCCATGCAATCATAAACTAATATCATTATCTGAGTTACAAAAAATGTTAAGTGAGTTTCATCAAGTCTTGTTTTGATTCGTTCTTTGACATCAGCTTCCGACTTGCTTCTTGGCCTCTGATATAACCCTCACGTTTCTCATGCGTACACACTCTGCTTGCTGCCTCTGTGACCTGTTTCACACATCTCTCTATTGATTGGGCATGACAGGGCCACAGTGGTACTTGCATTGGTTCGTCAATGAACTTCTTTATTTCTTCTGTAGTCAGTTTGCATGTCAAAGGTGGCTCATATTCAGACCAGTCAATCAGCTCCAGCAGAATGGATGCTCTGACGTTGATTAAAGGCATTTTTCTTGCACATACAGAAAAATCTCCCAGCATGTCATCGTCTGCACCCCTCAAGTCAATGAATTTTTGCACACCAGCTCTCCTCTCTTGAATGTCATCTGAACACAAGAGTGTCTAGATTATCATTTCACTGAAAGTGTATCATGCTGAGCACTGAATGGTTGGCAAAACAGCATCTACTACAGTCTTCTTTTGCAGTCTGACTTGCTGCAGCTGGAACAACACACAATCCAGTACTTTCTGTACTACTCTGTACAATAATGGTAGAGGAGGGAAGGCATACAAAAGGTTTTGAGGCCACGGAGTACGGAGGGCGTTGACAGCCTCTGCTCCTGTAGATGGATATCGGGAGTAAAACCTTCGGAGTTGCAAACAAATCTATTAGTGGCTGACCAAACCGAGTCACCAACTGTTGGAACACGTCCGGATGTAGACGCCACTCCGTTTGGTCTATTTCCCTATGGCTTAGCCAGTCAGCCTGTTTGTTAGAATCCAGGAATCTTTTGTTTGTTAGAATCCAGGAATCTTTTACTTTGATGTTAAAACAGCAAGGGTAGTACACACCAATGATGTATTCCACTATAATTCTTAAGTTTTGGAGAGTTTTGCCTTTAAAGCCATGTTTTGAAACCTATATGTGACAAAGTCTATTTGCAGTTGTCAACCAGTGTGAATGGCTTACAGGGCCAATATGCAGAAGAGACAGATCTGTGAGAAGTCCTCCTGTCCTTATTGCCTGTGTGATCCTCTATCCATACGCTTGATCAGTAGAGAGATCCTTTACAACACTGTCGCTCAGTGAAATGAGAGGCTCACCAGTTGAAACTAAATGAAGGATCAATGTCAAGTTCTGTTGTAGTGTCTAGCATGTTGCCAATTTTACCTGCCCATTTTTTATTAGACAAGGTCTTCCCATCCAATTTTGGGATGAAGTGTCATAGGGGTAACTCATTCGTGTGGAGTGCACACACCAACCAGATCAACTTCCAGTCAAGCTTGACCTTTACCCAGTGCATGGAAGCACCATCACAGCCAGAATTAACATTTGTAGAATCTCCTCCAATGGCCTTCAAGCTTTTATCAATGCCTTTCTTCTCCGTGAAATACACCAGATTATCTGCAATTACTTGAGCAGGTTTTCCTATTTTTGAGCCTTTCTCTGGAGTGAAATGATAAAGATATCCACCCAGCTTACTGCACACAGAATAATGTTCTTTGATGGTACTGGGGGATTGCTGATCTGAATTGTTTGCTTTCAGCATAACTTCAGTTGTATCTATACGGCCATCGAAAAAGATGCATTCTATTTCGCCCTTCTTACAGAGCTCATCAAATTCTTGATCTAGAGACTTTATATTTTTTTCCTGGGCTCTTGTGACTTTATTGTGGACAAGTATCTTTTCTTCTTCAGTGATCAAGCTAGCATCTATGAAGGCAGTTGTGGTAATGGCAGCAGTGGTACGTAGATCAACATCCTATCTTATACTCTGCATAGCGACATTTGTTATTTGTAATCTACTGTAATCTTTTCTTTTGAAGTAGAGGGCACATGTGTTTGGTCTAAGGCCTCTTCGTAACTTCCATCACATTCCTCTTCATCTTCATCATCAGTCATCTGTCCTTCATTTTCATCGTAAGAGATAATTACTTCATTTGTCAGTATTGAAATGTCTGGAATACTTCTCTGCTTATATTTAGCAAGCCTTTGTCTCTTATCGTCTTGCCGCTTTTGCCTTTTGCCTAGTCATTTCTGCTCGGGCACATCTGGCAAACCAATCTGATGTGATCCAAAAGAATCAATTTTGTCTCTCTGACCTTTAATGAAAGCAAGTTCCTTCAATGATATCTTCATCTTCTCAGGGCAGGTACAGTTAATGTGAGCTTCTTTTTTGTAACCAGCAGGGCAGCCGAATTTGGCACACAGAACAATTTGACACTTTTAGTTGAGGATGTCAAACAATTTGTCAAGTTTCACAGTGAAAGTCTCTTTGACATTTAGCTTTCCTCTACCAAGAGATATGTTTTTGGCTTGATCTCAGTTCTCTTGGCTCTTGTTCAAGATTGTCACTCGTGAATTTACAACAGCGGTCACAAAAGAACTGTTCACTTGTTCCCACTTTTCAAGCACTTTTGGATATATGTCTCTTGCAAGACAGGTTGCTGCTGGGTAGTTTCTAGCATCATCACTACTTTGTTCTCTTAACAGTAGGCCATATCTGACAATGTCTTGCAGCGTTGGGATTTCATATGGCAACAAGTCTCTGCCAGTCCCAATTAGGTTGCTCATATAAGTGAATGTTCCCAGTCTTTTTTAGAAGCCGTTTATAATCCATTACAGATCAGTTATCACACTCATAGGAAACGAGGACAGCAGTATTAACACTCTCAGACCAAATATCATTTAACAAAAGAGAAAGACAGCTGAACCTGTGAAATGAAACAAACAAAATGTTTAAAAATTATGATATTTATGTAGTTATTTACCAAGCACATTTAAATTATATTAAAGTAACTAAAATATCCCTAAGGCATGTCACAACTTTTGAGCACCCGTAATGTTTGAAAATTGAAAGTTGAAAAATTTGACACACGCTACTTGTTGCAGTGGTATTTCAAAACACCTAACATTTGGAATTGGGTGTTTGGGATTCTTAAAATTCAGGGAAGAGTTGTTAATATTGGTCAGACCAACAGTAGCAATGTTAGCAGTTGAGTGTTCGCTACATTCCATCACAAATTTATTTAAATAATTAGATAAATAATTCAATGAAGAAAGTATGAACACAGATCGGTATAGCAGAACTATAGATTACATTGTTTTGTGCTGTTAATATAGAGAATAAAGAAGATGATCTTGATGGAGATATGCAAGTTGTGTTACCAAAGCGAGAGACAACACATATCGTAAGCAACAGGCTGATAATTTTAGGAAGAAGCTGAAAGAGAAACCTTCCTATTTAACAGGAATATAAAAAAGGAAGGTGGTACAGTACAATCAGACTTGCAAAATTGTGTTATTATAATCAATCTCAGTAAAAGTAATTTTAGTGGTCCTGTGGAGTTGATGTCTTGGTCCGGCCACCTAATGGGACTGATGTGAAATGCCTGAACTGAAAGTACTCTGGAGACCATGACACAAATACTGCAACTTTTGAGGGACAGGATGTCTTGTAAGGCATCCTCATTGCTTTCCCTAAGTCTCATATTAAAATTAAATGCTACCCTCAAGTTGAAGAAAACTTGTATGAATAAAATCTTTCAATTACAGAATTTCATGGGAAAAGATTCAATATTATATGTAAGACATATTCATAAATAGCATTCTACAAAACATGAAATGATTAGTCCTTATCCTCCTAACCTTTTCAGAAGTGTACCCATATATATATGTCATGCTATTAAAATATTGCCTCAAGAATAAATTCTCTCAAATTAAGAAAACACTGCCGCCACAGGAATTACTCCTTGCAAATGAACAAGTGAGTGTGGTTATAAAATTACACCTGTAGTATCCACCATCTGCTAGTCAACATGCATATGTGGAAAACACTAAAATATTTGCTTCTTTAATATATAGTGTTGTGAAACATTTCAGATGCTGGGAATGTGATTACATTTTACTTAAGTACAGCATTCGTCTTTTCTTCTCTAGGAATAATTTTCCTGACATTTATTGATGGAGAAACATCATTCGTTGCCAGGCGGCTCTATACATTTTTCCTCTATTCAAGCACATCACTAAAAATTTTCTGTAAATTGTTATAATCAATCAGTAAATATATGTGGCAAATGTAGTTATTCATATAATATCAATTCCGGGCCCAATTGTGAATGAGGATATTAAAGGAAGCAATATTAGGACACCATTGTTCAGAATCACTGCATAAGAATATGGTCTGCATTGTATCATTTAGAGAATAAATAAGCCCTTGCATACCGTTTTGATAATAATAATGTATTTTAAAATAGGTTTTTTTAAATTAACTAACATTTTCCTGGAGCGTTCCAATTAAATATGGACACTAAATCAACCTGAATGTTAGACCATGGTTTAGTATTAGAAATACTTCTAGAAAAGTCTGTGATTTGTCTGCTTATTTCCTTTCCAGTTCAATCATGGAAGGATTAAAAGCATAAGCTTCTTCTTCAAAATAAATAAGTTTAATGAATTGATCATCTGATAAATTTATTCTTGCCATCGTCGGTATATATCCCAATAAATTGTGGTACTTTTCATTTATACTCTCTGTTAATCATTACTAATAAAAAATATTTCCGGTTTCAATTCAATTTCAAAATTCCCTAAATATGTTGATGTTTCTTTCCAATACTTTTGAATTCTTTTGCATAAGCATCACATACCAATGTTTCTTCTTTATTATAGTACTTTTAGTATTTATTTGATAAATAATAATAAGAAAATAAATAATTTATCAGTCTTGGCAATTGTCAATAGTTATATACAATCTGTGGAACATTTTATACTAGCTTTTCCCTTAAAGTATAACTTGGGAGTAAATTTTATTAACTTTTTCTTACAACTCTTTCATTGATCCACTCTGATTACTTTGAAAGTCAGCATCCATTTTATCATGCAATGTTTGATTTCTTCTCTGTACTGTATTTTAGTAATAGCTTAGTGCTGAACAATGATTGTTATCTAGTGTGAAAAATACTAAAAGCAAACTGAACATTGTACAAAATGCAACAGAAATATATCAGTGCACAGTAATTATGTGCATTATATCTGTTACAAACACTTGGCGAAATCAAAAGTACAGCTCAAACTCTAACACTTACTTAAAACTGAGATCCAATTAAAATGTGCTGTCTATGACAAAGATTTACATAATATTGTTATGCCAACATCTTGGGGGAAAAAGAGCAGCATCTAATTCATTGCTACACATTTGTCTGCTGTTTCAGATGTATTGGGAAGAGTACAATTAAGTTATATCTCTGATGTCTTGAGAAAATCTATGTTACCCAATTTGGTTACCAATGCATACTTGATAATGTTCTGTGATACTCAATTATAAGAAAGGTTTATATTTCAAAACTGTTAGTAAAGAACACATTGCACATTGAAGTCTTATTTTATGTTGGAAACTATAAACTGCTTTTATTATTGGTTGCAATAAAATGCATTAAATATATTATGTCTGACTGACTTAATTTTTTTTTACATCTTTATTTTTCAAATGCATGTCTCAATGTCTTGAACCTCTTTAAACTCAATGTATTAGATCATGAACCAAGATTAACGAAGCAATTTAAGATATTTAGGAAAAGAGGAGTAGGAGCCATTTCCTCCAGATCAAATAGACCGACAGGAGGTTAACATCTACAAAAATGTTTAGTATAAAACAATGAAAACAGGTCTAATCCTAATCTGATCGGTGACAAAAGGTGGGGAGAGATTTAGAATCAAACTGAAACAAAATGATTTATTTAAACTAATGCATAGGATGTCTGAATAAATACTCATTACACAATACCATACTCTGATCAGAAAATTAATAAACAAATCATTGGCAACAAGCTATTGTTACAAGTAATATTTATAACCAGGGGTGGGTTCCAAATTTTTAAGCTACCACTCTGTGGGTGTGGCTTATTTTGTGGCCGTGGCTTGTCAGTCATGTGACCAGGTGGAGTGGCTTGCCAGCCATGTGACCGGATGGGAGTGGCTTGGTGATCATGTGACTGGGTGGTCATGTGACTGAGTGGGCGTGGCCAACTTGACATCACTCACGTTAAGGGTTAGGGTTAGGGTGCCTGGCCTCTCCTCGCCTCAAAGGCCTCAATGAGATACAATTTCCCTATCTATTTACTACTACTGAACATCCAAAATATACTATTTAATCCTATTTATATATGCCATATGTGTACATACATATTACACACAGGCACACAAAAATATACATTATCTACTATATATACTGTATGTGTACATACACACACATACACCTCTTCTAAAACTATACACATTCAACCTCACTTACTGCATTTGGAAAAACACACCCAGAGTCCACTTTCTGCCACACATTTAACCATAACGTCTGTACATTAGAACATTACACATGCCTTCAGATGTACTTCCCTAGTTTGCACATCACTGTTAGAGCCAGGAAATGTCATGGATTGAGTAAAATGAGGTGAAACTCACTTAACAACACTCTTGCTTAGCAACCAAAATTTTGGGCTCAATTGTGGTCATAAGTTTTTCTTTCTTTCTTTCTTTCTTTCTTTCTTTCTTTCTTTCTTTCTTTCTTTCTTTCTTTCCTTTCTTTTCCCATTCCATTCCATTCCTTTCCTCCTTTCCTTTCCTCCCCTCCCCTCCCCTCTCCTTCCCTTCCCTTTCTTTTCCCGTTCCATTCCTTTCCTCCTTTCCTTTCCTCCCCTCCCTTCTTTCCTTTCCTCCCCTCCCCTCCTCCCCCTTTCCTTTCCTCCCCTCTCTTCCCCCTTTCCTTCCCTCCCCTTCCCTTTCCTTTGCTCCTTCTTTCCTTTCCTTTCCTTTCCTTTCCTTTCTTTTCCTTTCCTTCCATTTCCTCCCCTCTCCTCCCTTCCCTTCCCCCTTCCCTTCTTTCCTTTCCTGCACTAGTGTGAGGATCTCCTGCTGCTTGGGGCTGCCCCGCCCCCTTCCTCCCTCCCGTTTTGTTCCCAGATCTTAGTCACCTTTCAAAAGGGCAGCAGACCTCTCAATCTGCAGATAGGATCTGGCTTGAAGTTTTAAAACAAGGGAGGGACTTTTAACAGTTCCTGAAGGAATGTGTTCACTCCCTTCGGCTCCCTCCCCAAGTGTTAAAGAGGGGAGGAACAGCTGTCTGGTTCTCTTAGGCTCTTAGACATAATATACATCAGCCTTCTCCTCCCCCCTCCCCAGCGTCTCCCACACACACACACACAATTTGCACTGCGAGTGCAAGTGAGCATTTGATTGCTCTCTCTTTTTTAAAGCCACGTTTCTAGCTTCTAAGCACAGACCGGCACAGACAGCTCCGGAGCTGTCACACCTAAATTACGTCATCAGGAGGCTCCTACCGGAACGCGGTACTGAACCGCACCAGTAGGAACCCATCTCTGTTTAGAACTCTTTAAAAGCAGTGTAGTGAATGGTATCAATTGTCTGGTAATAAAACCTAATGCTATAAACAGATTTTATCTTCTTTCCTGGATCTTCAGGCAAGCTGATAAAGGTACCCAAATTATTCTGAGATAGTATTTTAAAAATCCTAGTTTATACACAAAAGAGGAAAAAAGCCTGATTAGTGGGAAAATCCTCATTAAAGCTTTCTGCAATCACTATGGGAAAATCATTAATGGCCCTTATGTCAAGGGACTATATTTCTTTTTGCTTCTAGATGTGTAGAGTAAAACTATTTTTTAGTTGCTAGGTAACAACAGACTCAGTATATATCATTATCAAAATGCATGAGAAGAAACTGCCATCTGCTTCCCAATTGGGAATTCCATTGACTAAAGTAACATTGCAGTTTCTCAAACATCATCCCACGTCTCTTCCTCTAATCAATTAATCCTTGGTCTCCTTAGAAAAGTAAGCACTAACATTACCACCCAAATCTATGCTTTGATTCTGACTTCAGAATGCTGCCATATGTAATCAGGTCCACTCCAGCCCTGCCAAGTATATTAAAAACATTTATAATTGGAATCAAATGTTCTGTTTTCACTGCTTGAAGTTCTTCCATTAGTGAAACCTTTTTCCAGTTTGGTGCCCTTCAGAATTACCCAGCCAGCATAACTATTGCCAAGGTTTAGGATTACTGGGGAATTTACATCTATGTACGTAGGCAATGATTAGTGAGAGTTTGAACAGCACAATATTTGATTTAGTGTGATTTATAAATTGATGCCAGGTTGTGTTTAACGTGGGCCAAGATTCAGTTACTGGAAAGCTATCATACATGTATTGAGGCTAGCATATGTGCACTTCAGGCTAGCACATGCCACAGTTGCTCCAGAGGTGGGTTCCTGCCGGAGCTGTCCGGTACGTAGCTCTGGTAGGGAGCGGCCGATTGCGCAATTTGCGCGTGACCACTCCGGAGCCCTCTCCGCCGGTCCGTCGCATGCATCTCAAATCTTTTTCTGAGAATTTTGGGGCGATTTTGCTTCTGCGCATGCGCAGAAGCAAAATTGTGTGAGGGGGCGTGTACGTGTAGCGAGAGAGTGCCTGCCCGAAACGTAGAGATGCTCGCACAGCGCACCAGCGCCGGTAAGCGAGCAACCCGCCCCTGAGTTGCTCTTGGGGTTTTAGACGCTAATTGTCATTTTGTGCAAAATAGAGAAGAAGATTCTGTTCGGAGAAAACTCAAAAAAGCTTATTTTGAAGAACTACAGCAGAATACAATGTTTATGGGTTTGTCCTCTTTTACTGTTATACAGCACTTCATTAATAGACATAAAAATGTATGTTTAAAATTTTTAATTGACTACTTTTGTCAAGCTGGAACCAATTACCCTATTTTCCATTGAAATATCACTTTAAATAATGTGAATTCGAATAATGCAACCATTTTGTAGGTTTCATTAACCCCACTAATCGGGACCTACCTGTACATGCAGAAGGCACTCTGGCTATAGAAGGGCCTGTTAATGGAACCAGGAAAATGGAAGTTCTCCATTGTTCCTGCAGCTCTTTTCATAACCCCTTAATTTTCTTTGGAGGTTCTGCAACACAATGGGAGGGCTCCGGAGAGGAGTCAAAGGAGAGAAAAAGAAGAACTCACCACTGCTTGTGCAATATTACACAATACTTTGCCATAAGTAATTGCCACAAAAGATTACTTTTAGCAATTTACTGAAAGATCTTATGTTTAAGATTTTTGAATAAATTAAAGCTGACAGCATTTGAACAGTCGAAGATAGTAGCCATTAATGTCTACCAGTTTCTTCCATAATGGCTAGTAATATTAAATATTATATGTTTTGTCATCAGATGTTGAGCTTTATTACTGCACTTCACTTATAGGATGAAAAAGCCTAAGTTTTATGATGTCAGATACAATTTCTTTATTAGGGATGGACACATTCAAAATAAAGTATCAGAAAGGTCAAAGTTTTCATCTGCAGTTCAGAAAAATATCAGACACCTATTATGAGACAGGAAGAAAGATTATATAGATATGGTTGCTGTAGATCCAATACATTTGAAAAGTGTCATGATGAAGAAGAGTGGCTTATAATGACTGTCAGAAACTTTCTGGGATTTCAAGCAGAAGTATTTCCAAGAGCTATCAACAGCTCTCAGAGATTTAATAACTAAAAGACACCTTCTGCAGTCAAAACATATGCTTTCCTTTCCTTTCCTTATAGCTATGGAATTCCTGTGTTGCAGATTAGTATCTAAAAGTGTTAACAAGCTGCTATATTCATTCCACCTGAAGCCAAGATCTGCAGAAAGTTTGAGGGCAGTTTCATTAAGTTTCATTTTAAATATTGGATGGTATATTTGCTAACAAAGTAAAATGTTTTGCTATTATGTTCTCAAACCTTCCATACTGTATTAAAACATTGACAATGCATTTAATATAAATATTGTTAGAAATTGTTTTATGGTAGGGTTATAATCACCAATGAAGTTAACTTAAAACATTTTTTTACCTGTCTCAGTAATTTCTCTATAGCTGACATTACCATGAGTCCTCTCCAGACAATTGGTGCAGTCTCTTCCACCAAGAAACCCATAGACATACTAGAATTAAAGGCATTTTTCCAACATTCAGACATGATCAAACAATAAAATATAAAAAGTAAATATAAACAAAGATAAAGGGCTTACCATGAAATTCCATAGTTCACAAGAGGTCTCATTAGGTTTTCTAGAACAGAAATTATTTTTAAGGATCAATTTTTGGAAAATTTATTCAAATCCTCTCAATGTAAATAGTTGTAAACCAGAGGCTCCTTGTACAGATCGCATCTAATCTAAAAAACAAAAGCCGATGTGTTGAGCTTGACTTCTGGTGGATATGATAACAAGATTTTCAATATTTTAATGTATGAGTGTTTATGGAGATTCTCAGTCATCCAAGTCATGGTTGTCACAAAGGTGGTTTTTCAAGAGGCAACTGGACTTTCTGGTTTTTCTTTGAAGACCAAGAATCCCGCGAGAGTTGGGCAGCCTATAAGAACAAACAAAATAAAATAAATAAAATAAATAAGAAGAAGCTTCTTGGAAGCGAAACGTCTTCAAAGAAAAACCAGAAAGTCCAGTTGCCTCTTGAAAAACCACCTTTGGGACATTTTAATCTATGACCACTGAACGTTTTGCCAAAATGCTTCAACAAGAGGAAATTAATTGTACCAGGAGTAGGAATTATAGGAAATTGTAGGAATTGTACAAAATCAGCAGTACCCTACAATGTTGCTAAGAAACTTCATATATAGACAGGTTGTGATTATTGGAAGCTTGAAGAGTGCAATGTTCAATTTAGTGTGAATTAATTGATATCAGATCATATTTAATGCAAGCCAGAATTCAGTTACTGCAGGTCGAGTGTACACAGTTGAAGCTAGCGCATGCGCAGTTGCCATTGGGATACTAGACACTAATCAAATGGGTGTGCAAAACTAGTGAAGAATATAGGAGATAGCAGGTATAGTTTGGATATGAGTTTATCCTCCAGCTTGTCCTTTGTTTATTTGATTTACTTATTTTAAATATTTATGAGATTTATCTTGATCTCATGGCAGGTTATAATCCATTAGAAAGCAAAAGAACCACTACCACTACTTTCAAATACTTGAAAAGATAATGAAGATATTTTTGTCAGTGAAACCTTATCTTGAGAAATAATATTTAGAATGTTTTTGTTCCTATTTTGCTTTCTACAACTACTCTGTAACTGGGAAATCCTCAAATCCTCTCAATGTAAATAGTTGTAAACCAGAGGCTCCTTGTACAGATCGCATCTAATGTAAAAAACAAAAACAAATGTGTTGAGCTTGACTTCTGGTTGGTGCTTTCTGGGCTTGGGTGTTTGCTTGAAGATATTTCAATACCTGACTAGGTAACATCAGTGCTGATGAGTGTGGGGTTGCTCTCCATTTATATACAGCACCTTGCCTTGTCAGTCTTGGAGGGGATGTGGTTTCTCCTTGGTACTTCCTTGGTTAGAATATTATTTTCTGCTTGTTAGGTGTTAATCCTGCTTATCTGGTGTTGGCTGCTGGAAAGTAATGTGGTCTGGGGTTTTTTTCCTTCCTTATTGACTTTTTTGAATATGTATACCGGTAAATATGGTTAATCTGTATGAATCTATGGATGATTGATTTGCTGAATGACAAGCTTCCAGGAATTCCTTAGTGTTTTTGGATTTGTCTTGGTCTATACAACAGCACTGAAAAAAGTGACTTATGACCTTTTTTCACACTTATGACCATTGCAGCATCCCAGTTAAAATATAGAGTTTGGGATATATTTGCCGTATAAGACTACCCCTCCTACCATCTTTCTTTTTCTTTCTGTCTTTCTTCCTTCCTAACATCTTTCTTTTTCTTTCTGTCTTTCTGCCTTCCTAGCATCTTTCTTTTTCTTTCTTTCTTTCTTTCTTTCTTTCTTTCTTTCTTTCTTTCTTTCCTTCCTTCCTTCCTTCCTTCCTTCCTTCCTTCCTTCCTTCCTTCTTTCTCCCTGCAAACCATCCCCACCGTGGCTCCTTTCTCCCTCACCAAGCCCTTCCAGACGCCAAGTGCGGGGAACCACACCAAGCGAGGTAGGTGGGTGGTTTGCTCCCCTCCCCTTGGAGGAAGAAGGAGCCTCTGTCGCCGTCTCCCGCGGGGCTCCAGCTACCCGACTGAGTCCCTGACCGCGGCGCCGGCACGGTTAACGCGCATGGGAGGGAAAGAGAGCGCGTGCTACCGCTGCCACTGCTGCTATCGCCGCTCTGATATTTCTTCGGTGGGCGCGTCCGGGAGGGACCGCGGAGCAGAGGTGCCCGGCGAGCGGGGTGAGAGGCGTGGGGATGCCAGAAATGGCAGCGTCGGCGGCAGGCTCCTGCCCGCGTCTCCCGCCCGCCTCTTGCCTTAAGCCACCGGGCACCTCTGCTCCATGGTCCCTCCTGCGCACGCCCACCTGCTGGGAAGACTGCGGCTGACGGTGGCGGCCGCAGCCTTCCCAGCAGGAGACTGAGACGCAGGGCGGCGGCGGGGCTCCTTCGGCCGCTTGGCTGGAGAACAGTGGGGATGCGGCCGCAGCCGTTTTTGAGCTCCCCCCCGGATCAGAAGTTTCAGTACCCAGCCTATAAGACGACCCCCAACTTTTGAGAAGATTTTGAAGGGGTAAAAAGTCGTCTTATACGCCGGAACATACGGTAAGTTCATAAAATTGGGCAAACTCACTTAACACGTTTCATTTAACAACAGAAATTTTGAGCTCAATTGTGGTCGTAAGCTGAGGACTACCAGTACTTGAAATAATGTGAATTAGAATTATGCAACCATTTCATGGGTTTCATTATCGTTAGTGCTGATGCCTATGATCCCTATGCAGGTTGTTATCTCCTATGACTATCATTTTGTATGAATGAAAGTTATCAATCGAAATCCAGAAGATGCATTTTAATGGTGCTTAATAAATGTGTGTGTATTGCCTTTAGCACTTACAGCCCTTCCTAACAGCCATTGTCAAACATCTAATAGATGTTTTAGGAAATATTTAGGGATATTAGTATAATTTAAGATGATAATAGTCCTTTTGCATTTCCACAGAGACAACGGCAAGACTAAAAAAGTTTATAACCTTTCATTTAAGGTTATTACGTATAGAGACGGAAAATAGGTAATTGCGGCATAAAAGAAATATTTAATAGAATGCCACAAAAATGATTAAATTCTTTACTCAAGTTCCATTATAAAGAAAGCCTGAAAAGCAAAGAATGGAAGAGAACATTGATGAAACAGCTAGTACTTTGCTTGAAATAATTTCAAGTATGATTCCACTGCTGAAGAGACAACCACAATTCAATAAAAGTTACTTCTCTCGCAGGAGTTAGAACTGTAACATAAATCCTGGAAAATATCTTGAATATACAGCTTGTTCTCTGCTAAAGTATGGCCTCATCCCGGAGAGCAATGTTTGTATGTGAAATGAGTACACATAAAATTGTTATTAACAGTTTTAAATGTCTAAAATGAACATTTGATTTTTAAGAGGCTGCTGCAGTTCCTACTTTCCACAATTATCTATATTAATAACCATAGTCTCAAATTATATTTCAATGTAGTTACTCAGTAGTTAGTTCGCCATACAGAAATTTAAAAAGAAGACTGCAGCAGAGAGAGCACACAAGATTATCATGGCAAATAAAATGATAATGGAATTTTTCCTCTGTATTCCTACTACAATAACAGCTGCACAGACTTTATGAGATGTGAATTACAGTAACGTATTGCAGGCATAAAACTGAAGAGTATGACTAAGTATTACTAATTTTTATACTCAATAAGCAAATTCAGCTTCTACAGAAGGATAGAAATAGCCTCTCCCTTTCCATTTTCAAACAATTAGAGTTTTCAGTACTATAGTGCATTTTTTTTCAAATCTCAGCAAAGAAAAGCTTTCAAATGTTTCAATTCTTCCTGTTTATCTGGGATTGTTCTTTTCTTCCAGCACATTTCTTGGCAGGGTTAGACTACCTCTCTGTTAGAAATGTGCTGAGTCTGTAACAGTTAAATTCCCAATTGGAAAACAAATGCATGCTTGATGTTTGCATATTCCTAGAGACACAAAATCATATTTGAAGGGTAATGTGTATGTTTTGTGATACCTAATGATGTGTACAGTAGTTTGGGGCTCGGAGCAGGAAGACAAATGTCCTATTCCACCCTCAGCCATGGAAGTCCACTGACTGATCTGAGACTAAACCACTATCTCAATCCACCTCCCAGAGTTATCGTTGTGGGGAAAATACCATTGCCTGGAGCTCCTGACAGGATAAAGGTCTAATAAATGACCTAATTGTTCATCCTATTAAAGTAAGCAGAAACTTACTTCAAAGTCTTATTAGAAAAATCATTGGTGGTTAATATAAGAGTTCACATTTCTCTAGATTCCCTTAAACTCATAGGCTAAACAACTACCTCCCAATATATGAAATGGCTTAGATTACAATCTACCTTGTGGAACCCCAAAAACCTTGTCGCTTCAGCTTCTATAATTTCAGGCTTTGATGTACCTGAAAATAAAGCAACATTACACATACCACATTACACATACATTGTTATCTAGAAAGACTCTGCTTAAAAAGACCCAGAAACATTAGTGTAAAGGGTGTTTTAATACACAGTATATTATTCCAGTAAAGGGGGAAAAAAAGCTATTCAGTACTGGTGAGAGCCAGGGACAGTTCCATTGAGAGCCTGAACTATTCTCTGTCCGTAAATTAAAACAAGCTACCCTTGTGTAAAAAAAATCTTGAAAATGTTAGTCCCACTATTTTTTTCCCCTTGAAAATCCAAGAAATAAATGCTTGCACAGTTAGCAAAATCTCTGTGATGGGAAATAGAAAAGCACTGCGAGTGATAACTTCACCCTCCCCCATTTCCCACAATTGTTAGTTTGGTTTTAAACCTGCTATTTTGTTGTTGTTGTTGTTGTTATTCTTTAAATATCTATCAAAAAGATCCGGTTTGCTGAGGAATCTCCACCTGCTTACATCAGAATCATGGAAACCTGAATTACCTTGAAGGCACTCTCTTGTAAATACTTCAACACACAATAAATATGCAATTATTTGTTTTCTTTCTGTACAGAACTTCTCTCCTCAATACAAACTAGGTACTGTATGTATAATTTAGCATCTTTCTCCTGGCCCTCTTTCAGCAATCTACAAAAGAAACCTGAAGTCTCCTTCTTCTCTTCAGAACTTCTTTATGTGGTTGTAAGAAGCACCTCCCAGTCCAATTATTTAAGAAGCATAAACAGTTACAGGAAAATTCAGAATTGTGTATGTACTCCAGGAAGTTAGACAAATCCTAACAACATCAGAAGCTGATTCTCATGACAAGCAATAGGTTTATAGATTCAATTATTTGCTTTTATTTTAAAATATATATGTAACTTTAAGTATGGCCTTCCAGAGCAATTTACAGGTA
Organism: Diadophis punctatus similis; assembly: GCA_023053685.1. Taxonomy (NCBI): domain Eukaryota; kingdom Metazoa; phylum Chordata; class Lepidosauria; order Squamata; family Dipsadidae; genus Diadophis; species Diadophis punctatus. Next base: position 272,222,728 of record JALIGW010000001.1, on the reverse strand, counting down.
GTCCTCAACTTATGACCACAATTGAGCCCAACATTTATGTTACTAAGTGAAACAGTTAAGTGACTTTTGCCCCTTTTTAAAACCTTTCTTACCACAGTTGTTAAGTGAATCACTGCATTTGTTAAGTTAGTAATCCCAAAGGTGCTTTTTTTTTCAAAAGCCAACTGGGCTTTGTTTTTGCTTGAAGACATTTCGCTTCTCATCCAAGAAGCTTCTTCAGTTCTGACCTGAAGCCTCTTGGATGAGAAGTGAAACGTCTTTAACAAAAACAAAGAAAGTCCAGACGTCTTTTGAAAAAAAAAAAAAGCGCCTTTGGGACAACCATAACCTGGATGACTGAGAATCTCCACAGACATTAAGTTAGTAACGCGGTTGTTAAGTGAATCTGGCTTCCCCATTGACTTTGTTTGCCAAGAGGTTTCAAAAAGTGATCACATGACCCAAGGACACTGCAACCATCATAAATATCACCCAGTTGCCAAGCGTCTGAATTTTGATCGTATGATCATGGGGAATGCTGCAACAAGTGTGTGGAAAATGGCTGTAAGTCTCTTTTTTTCAGTGCTGTTGTAATTTTGAATGGTCACTAAACAAATGGTTGTAAGTCCAGGATTACCTGTACCCCAAAAAAATAGCTTCAGTTTCTGGAAAAACTGTGATATCCAGACTGACTTACTTGATGTCACTTCTGGATTTCCTTTCAGATTCATCATTTTTTGTATGGACGGCCCATATATATCTGCATCAAGCAACCCAACTGCTTTTGTCTGTGGAAGGAAAATGCACATCATTATACATATTCTTCAAACAGGAAAAACTGTGCACATTAACCACAGCAACGTTTTAATTATATTTTCTCTAACAGCTACTTATTAAAGCAAGGCATCTGAAAATTCACCAAAATTCCAGTAGCTAAAACACAATAAAGTGATTCACGCTCAGTCAGTGTCCACTGCAGAATGAATTTAGACACACAAAGGATACATAGGAAGTACATTCTCATCCACAACCATTAATTATGTCCAAAAACATAGAATTACTGTTGGATTTGGGTCAGTTAAAAAAAATGTTTTCACTGGCAAGATAAAGGCAACTGAGGAGGTTCTGTTAAGAAAGAAGATACAAATAACAAATAGAATGATTTGCTATTATTTATCATTTAATATTTTGCAGGGCATTTGTCATATTTATCTTTTGCAGCAGACAAAGAACATGTCAACTCGCAAAGCATCCCTGGCCTATGGCAACTCTGACAGAACGTGGTAGATGTTTTAAGTCCTATAGATTGTTTGTGGTATGGATGCTCAAGAATGTCATTTAGTCTGCTTTTCAAAGTGCTCCACTGTGATCTGCATTTATACCAGATTAATGTGACAATTGAAAGGAAGAGTTACATGTCTTAATTTTATTATTTTGGTGATTATGGTGATTACCTTTAAAGCCCTACATGGCTTAGGACCAGTTTACCTCCAAGACCGCCTTCTTCAACATACCTCCCTAAGACCGATTAGAGCTCACAGAGTTGGTCTGCTGGTGGTCCCATCAGCCAAACAATGTCGGCTGGCGGGCCCACGAGCAAGGGCCTTCTCTGTGGCAGCACCAGCTCTCTGGAATACACTCACCCCGGAGATCCGCATTATTCCCACCCTGCCAGCCTTCAGAAAAGCACTAAAAACCTGGCTTTGTCGACAGGCCTGAGGCCAATGATTTTAATATAACATCAAGCACTTTTGGCCCCATGAATGAATGAATTGTATGGGGTTTTTAAATTGTTGTTTTTTAACGTTTTTAATGTTTTTAATAATTATTGTTTTTAATGTTTTTTTCCAATATTTATAGTTTGCATGTAGATTTATTGTTGTGAGTCGCCCAGAGTTCCTGTGGAGTGGGCGGCATACAAGTGTGAATAATAAATAAATAAATAATTTGAATCTCAGTTCAAAATACACAGGCACAAGTCAGTGGGAGATCACAGACTTTTTTTAAATCACATTTTGATAGATTTAAAATTCTAATGAATTGAACAAACTTACTATTTTTCATTTGCATTCAGTAGATTATTTGCAGAAATAAATTGCTCAATTCAATAATTATTAGTGAAGTGCTTAAATGCAACATCAGTTCATATGATATAGTTGCATGCTATAATGTCTTTCTTCTAAACATAAAATATCTCATGTATCAATTTTATTCTGGAAAATTCACTGGTTTTTGTAGATTTTTTTTGTTCTTTGGAATTATATAATAATAGTTTTGAAATTAACAGAAGAATAATGAAAGTGGCGACAGCAAAATTTCATCGTTGCAAGAAAAAAAAGATACCAGAAATGCATCAATTTGGAATTGTAACAGTCTGAAAACTAGTATTTCTTTTGCTAACTTAATTGCCAGAAATCTCAGTTTAAAGATGATTTAGAAGTTTGAACTGCATATATCATTTTGTATATTAAACTCCCTTTGTCTTTCCTATTGTTACCTTGTCTGACATATTGTACATGTTAGAATAGAATAGAATAGAATAGAATAAAATAGAATAGAATAGAATAGAATAGAATAGAATTTTTATTGGCCAAGTGTGATTGGACACACATGGAACTTGTCTTGGTGCATATGCTCTCAGTGCACATAAAAGAAAAGATACATGTTAATATAATTGTATAATTTAATATAAATGTGTGGCTAGCTCTCTCTTGTGGGTGCGCAGAGATTCCTGACTTATGATGTATTTGACCCCTCCCTCAGGCTCAGCCTTGTCATCTCCTATAGGATAGGCTCAACTTACCCTCTTGGTAAATACCCCCCATTTAAAAAGCACTGTGTTGCAATACATTCATAAATAAGTATTTATGCAAAATATAACAATATAGGAAAGACACGTAGAACATGATTGCTAGAATTCTTTCCAACTCCTTTACTAGCAGCGGTCATAGGAGATGTTCAATGTCTGTACGTGTTGAGTCTGTGCATATGTTTGTAAGCTTCTTCCCATAATACCAAATTTAGATTGGTTGTATTTGTTTTTCAAATTGTGTAAATATAACATCAAGAAATCAGCATATAGGCAGTCCTCAAGGTGCAACAGAAATCGGGACTGGAATTCCCATCATTAAACAAGGTGGCCATAAAGTGTGACATCAGATGACTACATCACTTAGTGACAGCAATTCCACCAATCCCCATTTTAAAATGGCAATTGAAGATGGCGAAGTTCAGCTGGAGGCAGCAGGGCGGCAGACAAGCAGAGCTCAGGGCAGCAAGGGCAGCTGACACAGTGGAGTATAGGAGGGCAAAAAGGGCAGGGGTGGAGAGTACTATTCCCTCTAAGGTGCGCGACCGCGCATGTAATGAGAAAACTCCGCGCGGAAGTTTCTAACTTCTGAGCGTCATTTTCTAATGGCAGAAGCTGTGCGACCACGCAGATGAAAAGAGAACGCCGCGCGGCAGTTTCTAACGGCCGTTTTCTGATATTACAGGGAACATTGGTGGAGAGTATAGGCAGATGGGGGGAGTTGACATGCCCCTACTGTTGTAAGAGCAGGCAGCTTATCAAATGCCTGAATTTTGATCAGGTGATTGTGGGCACCCAACAACGGCCACAACTTTAGGAAATGGGTTTAACTACCATTCCTTCAGCATTGCCATAACTTTGAACCATCACTGAACATATGGTTGTTAAACTCTACAAAATATTTCAGATGGGAAAGGAGGAGGAGTCTGGATATAAATGTAAGGAACAGAAAAACGGAAAAGATAAAGAAACAAAAACAGCCCTGATAATTTGTAGAATAAGTAGGCTGACTTGATTTCCAAAAGTAAAAATCTAGATACATGAATATTAAAAATTCATACATATGTACACATTAATCTGCAAGCCCATTCACCTAAAACCACACGCAAAAATTATCAGAAAAAAAGGACACAAAGATGTTTAGAACAGCTTTTCTGGAACAAAGCAACTTAAATCGTTCCAAACATCCCTATTCCCTGTTGTGCTCCTATGCTCTGTGCAAAATGATTTCCAGGTCAAACTAATTTAATAAATGAGTCACAATCAATAAATCTCTCTCTCCATCATACGGTTATCAGACCTGGTCTGCAAAAAAATCCATTAGTTGTCAACAAAGAGATACAGGAACACTAACTTTGCTTCTTATTCTCTATTTCTGCAAAGTAGTACCGGTAGCCCTAATCAATCAGTCAGGAAATGGATGATGGAATACTTTCGTTCCCATGTTACCTTCAACCATAAGGTACTCCAAGATTTGATGAGTAATAGAAAGGCATCATTTCCATGGCTGCCTGTTCCCATACTGTTCTGCCCGCTCTACCTTGGGCACTCCCATTAGGAAGAATCCTCTTCCTTCCCCAAAATCAGGACTGTCCCTGTAAAAGGGATTTAAAAAGTTTCAAGTACTGTCGGTGCTTGGCAATATTTAAATGTCATTCCCAATGGAATTCAGTATGTGAGTAAAACAAGGAAGGACATAAAAAGCATCATTAAAAATATTCTGCCTTTTAAAATTCTGAAGGTAGCCCCAACTGACCATTGAGAATCATTATATTAATAAACATTCTTTTTTTCTTCTTCAAGACTGTTTCTCCTTTTGGATAAGCTTCTCAAATTATCACTTGAATGTTTGTATCTGAACAAAAATAAAGCTTTTGCATTATAGTTGATTTATGCAGGGAAACCAGTGGGCTTTTACTGGCTCACTTTTATAATTGTGTATGTCAACCTTGAAGCGAACCTGGCTGAGGCCATCTTTGAGGGTTCAGGGTTGCCACAAGGAAGAAGGGACAGGGAGGGGGGATATAGATAGCTGGGGGTTTGTAATCAAAACAAAAAGTTTTCCTGTGGGAACCAAGGACAAGAGCCAAGGTGGCGCAGTGGTTAAAATGCAGTACTGCAGTTCAGCAGTTCAAATCTCACCGGCTCAAGGTTGACTCAGCCTTCCATCCTTCCGAGGTGGGTAAAATGAGGACCCAGATTGTTGGGGGCAATATGCTGAACTCTGTAAACCGCTTGGAGAGGGCTGTAAAGCACTATGAAGCGGTATATAAGTCTAAGTGCTATTGCTATTCCAACAGGTGTCTGGGGAGAGGAGGAGTGGAGTAACCAAGCAACCGGCTAGCATCTCTGTTGGACAATGTGACTGATGAGTTGGGGGAAGAGGGAATTTTCACTTTTTAATCAGGTGAAAACCGCAGGAACTTTCAGAGTCGGTTTTCACCAGTTGTGCCAATATGATGTGTCCAATAAATTGTTCTTTGAGCAATCTACCTGCCTCAAAGTTCTGCTTTCTATGGGTGCATTACTTGGAACACTGACAGTGTACTCTTAATAATACTAAATAAGCAGTAGTTACACTAAATGCCATTGATGCCAGAGGCAGGTAGGTGGGGAGAGCAAGGTGAGCAAATGATCAATATGCTTGCATAAGACATTGTGAGATAAAAAACATCAACCTGAAATTTGCAGGATGACATTGCATGCTTATTACTTTTTTGATGCTGTCACAGATTGTTACAGACACTGCTACTAATTGCATTTATTCATTTTGAGTGTGCGATTCTAAGGGCTATCCACTTGCCATCAGAATTGACACCAATATGCAATATTTGAAAGTGATTTTATGCTGTGTTCTGGTTATCCCACATTTCAGAAGGACTTACTACTGTATATCACACACAATTGTGAACTACAAACAAAAATTCCCTATACAGCTAGTCCTTGACTAATGACTGTAATGGAGCCTGCCTATTACGGTCATAAGTCGTGACAGTTGTAAACCAGGTAACCCATGTCATTAAGCAAATACCATGGTTGCAAAGCAAATGCCACGGTCATTAAGCAGACCCATCTTTGCTTGTAAACATTGGTTTTCAGTAAAAAAAAAACATTGTAAATTTAAGTCATGTAACCATGGGACTCTGCAAACAGCCATATAAATGTGGTCTGTCATTAAGGACCCATTAAAAGGCAAGGACTCCCTGCATTGTGTAGAAATTAATAGCTGTAAGATATAAAAGACACATGAATTAAAACTAAAAGCAAGAATCCAAAATAAGGAGCAGAAACATTAGATGGGCATAGAAGAGTAGAAAAAGTTAGTATATGGAAGACTATATCTAGGTACAGTTACAGGTCATAATCTGAAGAATTTTAAACCGCTGCTGTATAGAACCTGGCAACACTGAATAGTGTAGCAGGGCTGGTATCTGAAAGCAATAGGGTGTTTTAAAATTATCCTGGGCACCCAAGGTATTTATGCAGTAATGGTGAGATGAGGCTAAACAAATGTCTTTGTAGTAGTAGAGGTAGTCCTCAACTTACGACCACAACTGAGCCCAAAATTTATGTTGCTAAGTGAGAAATTTGTTAAGTGAATTTTACCCTATTTTATGACTTTTCTTGCCACATTTGTTAAGCGAATCACTGCTGTCGTTAAATTAGTAACACAGTTGTTAAGTATATCTGGTTTCCCCATTGACTTTGCTTGTCAGAAGGTCACAAAAGGTGATCACATGACCTTGGGACATAGCAACAGTCATAAATATGAACCAGTTGCCGAGCATCTGAATTTTGATCACATGATCATAGGAATGCTGCAACAGTCATAAGTGTGGAAAATGGTCATAAATCACTTTTTTTCAGTGTTGTAACTTTGAACAGTCACTAAGTGAACAATTTTAAGTGGAGGACTACCTGTACAGGCATTGGAAAAGCACATGCCCTTTCTTTCTTGTGTCCATAGCATTATCTTCTCAGGTAAGGAATCTTCTTGTAGCGACCTTCAAAGACAGCTGAGGGCAGGGCATGATATCATGGCCCATAAACACCCTCCTGTGTTTAAGTACTTCAAGTTTTAGTTACCGTATTTTTTGGAGTATAAGATGCACCTTTTTCCTCCCTAAAAGTGGCTGAAAATTTAGGTGTGTCTTATACTCTGAATGTAGCTTTTTCGGAGCTTTTTTTTCAGCCCTAACTAGGTGCTAACAATCTTCCCAGCTCTTACCTTGCAGGCTTTTTCATTGTTACTTTCTCCGAAGAATGTTTTTCCAGCCCTAAGTCTTTTCAGGGTTTTTTTCATTGCTCTACTTGTGCCGAATAAGTTTTTTTCTAGCCCTAACCAGGTGCTAAGAAGGTTTTTTTAAGTCCTAACCAGGGGATAAAATAATGTGCTGAAGCTGACCAGACTAAGGACGTTAGCCAGATGAATAGGCAGATTTTTTTCCCCTATTTTCCTCCCCAAAAACTAAGGTGCGTCTTATACTCCGAAAAATATGGTAGCTATGCCATTGAGGAGGCAGAGTATCTGTTGGCAATAAAGGCTGGAGTCCTGGCTAGATACATTAGGTCCTCTGTGTCTGCTATAAGATAATTTGGTAAGTGTTTTGGCCTGATCATATCCCATGACGAGTAGGAGACTTGAGATGTTAGTTGTCACTGCTTGTTTCCATGTGGATTGAAAATCCTCACTCACAGTGAATAATAGGGCAAGACCAGAGAAAATAAAGACAATTGATGAGTATGGTCACCCACACTCTAGCCTCACTTCCCTGATGCCTTTCTCAGGTCTCAAGGTGACATTAGAGACCCCAAAAATTTCCTGACAGTTAGAACAATTAATCAGTGGAACAGCTTGCCTCCAGAAGTTGTGAATGCTCCAACACTGGAAGTTTTTAAGAAGATGTTGGACAACCATTTGTCTGAAGTGGTGTAGGGTTTCCTGCCTAAGCAGGGGGTTGGACTAGAAGACCTCCAAGGTCCCTTCCAACTCTATTATTCTATAATTAGGGCTGACTACAGTTTATGCAACACAATTAGGGCTGGCAGAGCACAGAATAAACGCTTCTGAATGTTAATTGGTCTTATTTAACTTGCTATTTTCTGCCACAATAATTGTTCAGAAAATTAGAAAAATACAGGCATATTTGGGGTTAGGAGCAGGATTACCATAAGAAGTTTGTTTTTGTTACAAAAGCATAACTGATCCTTCATTTGTATTTATTTGCGGTATTACTGAAAAACATAGCCGTGACAATTAGCAGCAATAAGAGCTGGTCATGATTCAGAAACATTAAGTGTGGTAGACACATTGAGCTTCTGAGCAGCAAATTTCAATTTGAGCAAGAGACATTCACCTGGGTTATTTGGAAGGAAATCATTGTTTGGATGATCTAATTTAGGCATTAGGTAGCATCAAATTAAAATCGGTTTTGGAAATGACTCTAAATTAGCATCTATACCTATAAATTGGCAAATATAAGGGAAACATTTGCCCTGTTGGTCTAAGACTAGGTCTTTTAAGCATCCAGCAACACAGGAGACTCTAATAAAATCATGGAAAGCATAACAGAGCTGTTCTCAGCCATAAAGAGTCACATTATAGTAAGGGGAAGGGTCTGTTCATTTGGATTAAGCATGTTTTTCAAGCACTGAAAGCCTGCAAATCTTGTTTGCTTCAAATGTTTATGGAATACAAAAAACTGTGCTTTTCTTGGGCAATGTCAAATTTATCATTATTGTTCTGTAACAGCAAAAGTACATTGATTCATTTTAAAATGTTAGTTTGTCTGTCTGTCTGTCTGTCTGTCTGTCTATCAATCATATCTATCTATCTATCTATCTATCTATCTATCTATCTATCTATCTATCTATCTATCTATCTATCTATCTATCTATCTATCTATCTATCTATCATCATAAAATACCCAGAAGAATGATATCAATTAGAACAGTGTCAATAATAATAGTCCAAATACAAACAAAGGCTAGAGATACACAGAAGCTTATCATTTTCTAAGAAGCAACATTTAAGACTAATTATGTTACTACTGTTATTTATTCACTAAACTATGGGTATATTCATGCTGGCTAAGCACAGTGTGGCTAAGTGCTGTGGTGGCGCAGTGGTCAGAATGCAGTATTGCAGGCTAAGTCTGACGACTGACCAAAGTTCAATTCTGACCGGCTCAAGGTTGACTCAGCCTTCCATCCTTCCGAGGTCGGTAAAATGAGGGCCCAGATTGTTGGGGGAAATATGCTGACTCTGTAAACCCCTTAAAGAGGGCTGCAAAGCACTATGAAGCAGTATATAAATCTAAATGTTAGTTAGTTAGTGTACAACCCAAACAATGCTGGTATTTTTCAAATCTCAGCAGACCATTTCACCAAAAAAATCTATAGACCTTACAATCATATGTCTATGGTTCTGAGGCCAAGTGATGGGAAAGCATGTGATGAGTAAAAGCATGAAGATGCTCTTGATAGTACCATTAAGAGGCATATCTCAATTTCCTAACTGCATAATCAATCAATATCATTTTTCCTAAAAATTTTGATGTAAAAGTCATTGGAAGACAGTACCATGTATGATTTACTTAATCATGAAGATCAAAGCTAGTATTGCTTTTAACATTATTTTTTTAAAAACAATTAGGCTTCTTTATTATGCACAAAGCTATTTAACATCCTATTGGAGTTACTCTGACAGATTATGCTGTTTCATGTCTCCTACACGAAAGCCATAATTTTAAGACACATTTTTGTGCCTGATTTCAAAGACTTCAATACTATTTTCAAACTCCTTTATTCTCAGACAAAACACATAATTTACCTGATTATGACAATTCATGACTCATTCCTTTTATCTGTATTTTCAGCTAATCAAACCCCTTCAAGTCATCACCCTAATGCATTATCCCCTAATTATTGCTTGAAAGATAAATATTTGCAGAATTGCCTACTTATGCTCAAACCTAGCGAACACTCTTTTTTTTCAATTTATAGGTTGTAACATTTTAATAGCAAAAAAACCCCTAGATTCTGGAATTAATCTGCATAATTATTTCAGACTGAATCAAGCTTTGAAGAAATCTCGAATGCAAGTTGGGAACAAATAATAAGCTTATTATTTCATTATATTCTTAAAACGTGTACAATTTTCACTGGGCAAAGGGTGATTATCAGCCTTCGAATACTGTACTAGGAGCTGCATCACAAATAAAACAGAACTATCTTAAAAATCTGGCTAAACGAATAACAATTACATTAAATGTTAATATTATTACATGAGGTTTCCTGTTTGGACAGAAGGGAGAAATTATAAGACACAAAGAGATGGAGAGAAAGTCAATGGCACAATTTAGGGAGAAGTAGCAGTAAATGCTAAAGAGCAAATATTTCATGTTATGGATGCAGTAAATTTAAAGTAAATCAACACATATGATTGAATATGTCCTCAGGTTGTTCTATGGGTTGAATAATCTTAATATTGTTAACTAAGATTTCAATAAGGGAGTTAAGATGAAACATACTGATATTCTGTTGAACCATATTCCTAAACTTTGGATTTTAATATATTTATAAAGTACTTATTGTGACTGGATTCTTGAAAAATTTTGTAACACATTTTGAAAAGATATTTGAAAAGATGAGGACATAATTAGAAAAATATTAGATTGTGCCGAAATGGACAAATTAACGAAGAAAAGAAAAGAAAAAGAAAAAGAAAAAGAAAAAGAAAAGAAAAGAAAAAGAAAAAGAAAAAGATCCTTCTTTTCATTAAACTAGACATACCCAGTTCCTGCAACCGTTTTTCATATATTTTAGCCTCCAGTGCCCTAATCATCTTTGTTGCTCTTCTCTGCACTCTTTCTAGAGTCTCGACATCCTTTTTACATTGTGGCAACCAAAACTGAATGCAGTATTCCAAGTGTGGCCTTACCAAGGCATTATAAAGTGGTATTAACACTTCGCATGATCTTGATTCTATCCCTCTGTTAATGCAGCCTAGAACTTGCAGCATACAGGTTTAATAAATCATTGTTCATTATTTTGTTTAAGTTTCTTTTTTTTTACTGTATAAATTCTTTATAGTTCAAATTTCAATAGGATAGTTCTCCCCTTCCAAGTTTCATGGCTCTTTTTTCTTCTCTTTTGCCTTTTGGTAGTTTATAATTCCTTTATATTATTAAAGTTTTTTTAAAAGAAAAAATAAATGTCAAGAGACATGAAATTAAAATGTCGTACAACAAATTTAAAATGTTGTACGCCGCCCTGAGTACTTAGGGAGTAGGGCGGCATAGAAGAATCTAATAATAAATAAATAATAATAATAAATAATAAATAGGAGAGACAAGACAGAAAAACAGCAGCAGCAGGATGAGACCAAGCAGAGTAGGGAACACCAAGGCGCAGCAGAGAATAGGATGCGCTGATACCTCTGAAATTTAGCAGCAGAATCTAGAGCAGGGGTGTCAAACTCACAGCGTCACGTGATGTATCATGACTTTCCCCCTTCACTAAACTGGGTGTGGGCATGGCCAGCGTGTGACGCATCTGGCCCGCGGGCCACGAGTTTGACAGCCCTGATCTAGAGGGTTGTTAGGAACTGTATGTGAATTTCCAGGAAGCTGCACATAGGTCTGGGCGACAAGTTGTCCCCCCAATGAATTAAAGTATTCAAGGTGTGTGTGTGAAAGGAGGGATAATTTCTGCTTTCAGGAGAAATTATCATATATCACAGCTTTGTGATATGCATGAAATTAAAATCAAATCTTTATTACAACAAAGACCAGAGGACAAAAATAATATGCACTAAACTAGGGGTGTCAAATTTGCATTGTCACGGCAGCATCAAGTGACAATGTGCCTTTTTTGCCCTTCACTAAACCGGGCGTGGGCGTGGGTAGCACGTGACGCATCCAGCCCACGGGCCACGAGTTTGACAGCCCTGCACTAAACTGTTGCATATGTCAGAAAATCAGTAATCAATTTGTAACAAGGAGTGTTGCTATCTATGATTGGATCACAGTGAAGACACCTCAACAAGTGATTTAATTGAATAATTTTAATCTAATTTTATAATTCATATAATTTTAAATTTTATTATTAACTGTGCATATTTTCTGATCTTTTATTATAACAAAAATTCGATTTTTTAAATGCAAAAGCATTATTTGGTGTGCTGATATCAATGCCATGTACTCCTAGGTGACATATCCTATACCAGACATATGTGATGCTCAGGATATGTAAATTTATAGATTTGAATATGGCACAGGATTAAAGCAGCTTTTTCCAAAATTAGAGAATTACAGCCAGAATTATGGCAATTTAAGTTCAACAGTTCTAGAAAACAGCAGAATGAGATTAGGTGACATGGAGAAATCAATATCTGTTTCTCCTTGCTCAATTACATTGCCAACAAATAATATTTCTTACTTGAAAAATAAAAACAAAAGAAAGTCATGTAATATGATACATTTCCTTCTTGGAGTTAATATGCATCAAAATATTAGGGAGCATTTTAGCCTTCCTCTAATCTCTGCATTTGAAATTTAATTGCATACATTACTTTTTTTCATCCATTTTCTTTTTATATCACTAAGTAAAATTCCACATTCAAATTCCCTAGAGGCAGACAGAAATCAAAATGCAGAATAAATATCAGCATATAATGTATTCAATATACTGAGACTGTAAAAATAAAACCACTTCAATGCCTTGTCAATTTGCAAGTATGTGTTACACCTAGATAATTCTTGGCCATGGAATCTTTTGCATTTTTTTAAGTCGGTCTCCCCATTTCCAATTCCCCACTTCCAATTCTGCTTTAGGAAAGATGTGTGTGTGCATGTTAAATTTATTTCATGACATCATGACTGAAGTGCCATAGGAGATGAAACAGCAGAACACACAATTTGGCTTGGTGAGCACCCTCTGCTGGCTCCCACTGCATTAAACAGAACACTTTTTTGAAAATGGCCTTGTTTTCATTGATCCATTAGATTTTTCAGCAAAAGTATCCTGATTTTCTGATAATTTGCTAGAGGTTTTTTCTTAATCTGTTCCTATTTTGAAAACGTATGTTTAATATTACTATTATGATTCATAATATATACAGTATATATATATATATATCTACTATCTCAGCATACACATTAAGGGTGGCTATTCTTCAGTCTATAAGTATGAGTTCCATAAATTAAGTATTTGAGAGCAATTTAATCTCGGTTTCAAAAACCAAAATAGAATAGCTGTTACAAAGGAAATAAATTACTATAAGCAGAAGCAGACAATTGTTTCCAGATATGCAGGGGTGAAAGCCTTAAAAAGGAGAGATGAATGTCATACATGCACAAGCATTACACTTTTCACCTAAATTTTTTTAAAAATATCAATCTTCCTTTGTCAATGGCTGATGCAAACAAAAACTAGATATACTGTATTTTTCGGAGTATACCCCCCAAAAGAGGGTGAAAACTTGGGTGCGTCTTATACACTGAATGTAGCCCCACCCAGCCACCCCCACCCTTTGGCCTCTGCCTCCCAGCAATTTACCTCGTTGCAGCAAACAGGGCAGAGCCTGATCAGCACAAGGAAGTGATTAACTGCCTCCCAACCCACAGCTGACTGAGGCTTGCAAGCCACATGCTAAAATGAAACTAATGACGGTAGCTGCAAGGAGACAAATTGCTGGGAAGTAAACTGCTGGCAATGTTGGATGCTGAAACTGCAAAGAGGTAAGTCAATAACTATAAATGTTTGTAGAGTGTTCAAATTATTAGACTTATTTTTAAAAGACTGCTTTATTATTGTTCTAGACAACTTAACAAAATGAAGAAGCTTTTTAAAATAAACGCTTGCTCTGAAGAGGCCCAGTGCTTTTGTATCTTCTTTTAAATAGCAGAGAATGTATACTTCCAGAAAGCCACATCAAATTTAAAGATTTGTAAAAGTATAATCTGAAATGTAAGAGTGTCCTGTTTAGTATTAAGATAAGGCAGCTGAGTTAAACCCTGACTTAGTCATGTTTAAGTAGATCTATTTAAATAATTGGGAGGAGTTAGTGTGATTACATTTAAGAAAATTTTCTGGCATTAATATGCTGCCATAATGTACATTTCTCCAATTCTTTGCTATTTCTATGGGTCAGGCACACATGCACAGAAATACACAGCAAACAGTGTATATCATCTGTACTGTTTGCTGTTTGCCAAATTGCTGGGAAGCAGAGGCCTTTTTTCCTTGTTTTCCTCCCCCAAAACTAAGGTGCGTCTTATACTCCGAAAAATACTGTAGTTCAAAAAACAGCACCTAGACTGCCAGCTAGAATTAACTGAGGCAATTATATTTCATAGACAACTCTTCAAGCGAGACAGCCAGAAAAGACTGCCTTGCAGTTGTTAAGTCTGCTCTAATACTAATATTCTAAACTCTAAGACTCTTAAATATTTGCCTACATATGCTCTGAAACCGGAGACCTTTCTCTAGTTGTTCCTACCAAGTGGTTACAAGAATGGGACTTCCAGTTAGTAGCATTATGATCTTGGTTTTGGCTTCTCCCAGTTCAACCCTGAGCTACATACAGTATATCAACTTCTTTGATGAGATTTCACAGCTCCTCTGGTTCCTAATCAATGAGTTTCTAGAATTTGAAACAATTCCTGGCATTCATCTTGAAAACAGCAGGTTTATCTTCACCATCATATTATGGAAACTAATTGGTTTTGTTCTTTCTGTTTAGCTTGACTTGGAACTTCAACATGGGCAGTTTATGTTATGTTCTATAGATAGCCGCCAACTATATTTTTGCTGCTTTTGCTGGGCTCTTCCATCTCTTTGTACCAATAATATAATCTATCAGATTTCTATGTGCTCCGTCGGATAATGTCCATAAATATAGGCTCATTTTGGTTGTCTGAAAAATGTGTTATCAATGAAGAATTCGTTTAATTGGCAGAAAACAATAACTTATTTTCCTGTTTCATTTCATTTTCCTAGATCCAACTTCATTTTCTTCCTTACTATTTCTAATTTCTAAATTTTGCATTCCAGTCTTCAGACATAATCAGTACACTTTACGTGTTTGGTTGATTTCAGACTGAACTTGAACATAAAATTCACCAGTCTCCACTTTTACATCAGTGTGGTGCATAAACCTGAACAAACATCACACCAAAGAGTTGTCCACAAAGTCTAATTGGGATTGTCAATGACTGCTTTGTATCCAAGTATTATCTTTGGTATATCCTTCCTTATTATGAAAGCAATGCCCTTCCTTTCCAGTTCTTCATGTTCTTAATAGTAAACAGTACGATCTTCTAGCAAAAATGTCCAATTCCGGTCCATTTTATTTTGCTGATGCCTAACATTCAATGTATAGCTGATTTATTTCATCTTTCAGTCTATTAAGGTTTCCCATGTTCCATATTCCCACTATAATTCTGTCTTTGCAACTTTAGATTTTTTTTCTTTTCTTGCATGACGTCAGGAAGTTGACATCCCAAAGTCTATAAACACCCATATTATAAAACACCTTTAGAACCCTAAAAGATCCTCAACAGTCACTCATTAGCAAGTTGAGTGACCTGAGATGCCCAACAGCTGGCACATTATTGTTAATCATTTTACTTTATTTATCTATGTGATTTTCTTGGTAAAATGCAAAAGTGGTCATCATTGCCTTCGCCTGCCACAATATGAAGTGATGACTTTCTATTGTTACATTGGTGATTATTCATCTTCCTCATCTTCCTCAATTTCTGCTGCCCAATATAAATGCCTATTTGCTTTAGCTGGGCAGCAGGGAAGATCTTCAGGCCTTGTGTAACCTTGCAGTTAGTATATATTCTTGGTATGGAGATCTAGCATTTTTTGCTTATCCCTCCCAGGACTGCCATATCCCTCTCCACCACAATGAGGCAGTATAATAGGACTAGAGAAGGGGTATTATTACAATTGTTTGCCTTTTTAGATCTTTGATGTTTTTGGTGGTTTTATTATATGCTTTTTAAATATAGTTCATGCACCACATCAAAGAACTGAAACAGCTGAAATATAAATAAATAGCCCAGTGGACAAAACAGTGTATTCACTTAATTGGCTCCTTATTTATTTTTATTTGACTTGGTGTCCTTTTTTATATTCACACAAAATGTGCTAACTGCAAATTAACAGCAATCCTTTCTTTCACCACCGAACAGATTATTCCCTTTTGCTATAATTCATACAAAACTGATGGTTAGCATCACAGCTTTCCTTGATAAAAGCAATTTTTAAAGAAACTCCCCCCACTTGGTGACAGCATAAGCATAGTTTCTCAAATGGATCTGTGCCACTTTTAGTCACACACACAGCTGGTGTTTCCTCACTAAAACACCCTCTTCATAAACAAGAAATCTTGATGTATTGTAGCTGGTTTCTATTAATTTGAATTGCTTCTGCTACAATAAATTGTCTATGGTTATTATGTTTTCATTAAACACTCAACCTAGGATGAATGCCTGTCAGCCTAGTAGAAGAGCTTAGAGCTCTTTAGAGGTTTCCTAGGGGAGCAGACCTGACTACTGCCATTTGAAAGGGTTTTTTTAAAAAAATCTGTTATCAGAAAAATTACAATTGACTAAGAAGGAAGATAGTATAATGCCTGCTGTCTTCAGAGACATGCAGATACCTTCAGCATCTGCACAATGCTTTGTAAACTTTATCAATCTCAGTTTTATGCTTATTTTCTATGAGGATTAATAGAATAGAATAGAATAATAGAATAGAATAGAATAGAATAGAATAGAATAGAATAGAATAGAATAGAATAGAATAGAATAGAATAGAATAGCTTTATTGGCCAAGTATGATTGGACATACGAGGAATTTGTCTCCGGTGCATAAGCTCTCAGTGTACATACAAACAACAAAGGTATAAGTCATAGATCATAAATCATCAGAGACAATCATAAGTCATAAGATACAAACAATTGATAAATCATAATATACCAATAGGAAAACCTAGTGGGAAAGATGAGCGGTGAGAAAGATGGAAAGATGGAAAAGATAAGATGATGACAAGGATAATAGCAATACAGCCTACTACATGGGTAAATATCTTTAGGCATAAGACAGTGCTATGGGAGTTAGGTGTTTAACAGAGTGATGGCATAGGGGAAGAAACTATCTTTGTGTCTAGTTATTTTGGCATATAATGCTCTATGGCGACGTCTTGAGGGGAAAAGTTGAAATTTCTCCCCTCAAGCAGAAATTACACAAATAGGTAAATTACAAAAATTTACTCCATGCGCAGAGATTTTGTTTTACACTAAATAAAACCTAAAAAGGGACTATATTATACATTGTATGTAATGTATTTAAGTTGGAAGATAACACAGCATTTGATCTATAAAGTCTCATAAACTGCTCAGTGCAGGAATCCACATTAATGTATCCCTGTCAAACAGAAGTTGGCTTCATTTGAATCCAGTGAAAGGAAGCCACTGAGCATTTACTTCTATTATCAGACTGTAGCATTACCTCAAAGAATTGTTTTATGGAGGAAAACATATGACACCTTGGGCTCATAAAAGAAAGAGGAGATACAAATCAAACAAATACATGAATAGAATTAGAATATACCATCTAACTTAAATATATTATTCTATGTCCTGCTCTGGAATGATAGAACAGATCATGATTTCCTTCTGCATTACATTTGTTCAAGTATTTGAAGAATGTTTTCTTATCTCCTCTGCATCTTCTCAAGGCTAAACATGCCCTGCTCCTTCAACCTTTCTTCACAGAACTTTTAGATCCATCATAATCCTTACCATCCTTCTCCGAAGCTGTACTATTTTCTCTGAAACTGGAACTAGACACACATTCATTGAGGTGACTGAATTAAAACTGAAACTGTATTACTTCCCAGGATTTTTAAATTACAATCTATTGATGCAGATTAAAAATTGTATTTTTTTTAAATTATCAGTTCATATTTACTTTTCCCCCCCACAAATTTCAAACCAGGTATTCCTCATCCTGACCTTTGCACAGGAATAGTAACGCTCTGTACTGCACTCGTGAATCCCCATTTAGAATACTGAGTCTAGTTCTCCTCACCACAAGAAAGATGCTGAGGCCCTAGAAAGAGTACAGAGAAGAACAACAAAGATTAACAGCTAAAGGGACTAGGTATGTTTAGCTTAACAAAGAGAAGACTGAAGGAAGGCATGATAGCAGTCTTCCAATACTTGAAGGGCCGACACAGGGAAGAGGGAATCAATTTTTCTCCATAGCACCTGAGGATAGGATAAGGAGTAATGCTTGGAAGCTCATCAGAGGGAGATCCAGCCTGGAAATGAGGAATTTCCTGACAGCAAGAACTATTAATCAGTGGAACATCTTGCCTCCTGGACCTGTGGGTGCTCCATTACTGGAAGGTTTTCAAGAAAAGATAGGACAACAATTTGTCTGAGCTAGTACAAGCATTCCTGCCTTGGGCAGGGGCTTGGACTAAAAAACCTCCAAGGACCCTTCTTATTCTACGATTCTGTACAATATGCATGCATCAAATTGTAAAATTAAATCTTAATTCTAAGAATACATTTTATTGCTCCCCAGTGTGCAGTGCTTCATAGTACTTATGCAATATTGATGTTGCAATTAGAAATCATAATTTTCACATTTTCTTCAACATTTTTATTCAAAGAATCCTGGAGGGGAGAAAAATTTAACCTTTATTATTTAAAACCACCTATTGAAATCACAGTACTGCAAGTGGTTTAAATCTATCCCTAAAGAGAAGTTAGTAATATGTCTTATTAATACCTGAAACAAACCTTCAGTGGTCACTTACCGGTTCATTTGCTGCCAATGCAAGGGCTACATTTACTGAAAAAGAAAGAAAAATAATTTATCAAAATTCTTGCAGCGTTAACATCAAAAGTTCAATCAATAGAAGGAATGTGTCTACATTGCTGAGCTAGAATTTTTTTTTAAAAAAAATAGGGGCAATGGATCACTGAGTTGTAGTTATTGTAATTCACAACAAGAATGCTGGAACTAATACCTTGGAAACCATAATCTTTGTACATTTTAAGTTAGGATGGGGAACATGTTATGACACCCAAAAACTGCATGGGATCTTGATTCTTATTTATTTATAGAGAGCATAAAAGCCTCATGATGATTTACAATTGGATACAAATACACGTTAATAATTAACATAAACCAAAATATAAGACAAAGATTAAACACAATAATTTGAAATTAAAAAGTAGTGGCAATTCACTAGTCATTCGAACTTAAATACCTCTCCAAAAGTTAAGACAGATGATGGTGTGAATATTAATCCCAGGGGAGCCTATTTTGTAAGGCTGGAGCAATAACTGAGAAAAAGGACTTCTTGGCAATAAAACAGCAGACTGAATTAGCTGTAAGACTGGAATGTTAAAAAGAAATTATGGAAATGAACTTGGGACTTTGCTTGTCTGTCCATTAACAGAATACTGTAAGTCTCTGGCAACAGAAAAGGACCAAATTTGGGGGGGGGGGGGGGGGCAAAAAATATCTGTTTGGAAAATTGGTCAAATCCATCTGCAAGTGGCAGAAAAGTACTGTATTTCTATATTTAACAAACCATTTTATTTAAAAAACATACAATTTACAACATTAAAAACTAATACAAACTAAAACAAAACAAAAAAATAAAAGTTGCCAAGAAGAAAAAAGAAAAAGAAAAAAATAGAATATAAAGAAAAGGAAATGTATAAACGGACTTCCCCCTTCATATAAACATTTTAGTAACTTATCACATTCTCTTAAAATACAATAAATGATCTCTTCTTACCATATCCCATCTCTTGTCTGTAAAAATTCCAGTCATTTTAATTCTGATGTCAGCAAAAGTCCATTACCAGAGATAACATATCTATTCTAACCTTGATCAAATAAACCAACTTTTCATTCCTTTCTCAATCTTTAGCCTCTTATATTAATATCCTAGTACTTTATTTTTTATTTGTTGCTTCTGTCAGGCGTGAAGAATCAGGATCACATTTTAAGTTCCAGTTAAGAAGATTTGTTGCTCAAGCCTATACACAAGAATCTAATGGTCAACTAATGGTCAGCACTAAATTGGCGCTGGACAAGAATTAATGGAATTCAAGGGGGGCTAGATTTGGAATGGTTGTGGAAACATAAGGACTCCAGACTGATTCCTCTCTTGATTCTGCCCCCAAGCGCTCCTCTTCTTCTCCTACACTTTAACAAGTCTTTTTTTTATAAATCCAATATAGGAAAATTATCCAGGTCACTCTCTTATTATTTCTATATGCCTTTCAATTATTAAGACATCAGCTGGTTTCTTTTGCATGTCCATTGTAATATCTTTTTCTGGGTCATTCTTGTAACCTATCATTTTTAAATCCACTTTCAGATCAGTCTCAATCTTGTCAGGCAAAATTGATTCTCTTTCATAGCATCTTTTAAACATTATCTATAGAGAGAAGAACTCTTAAAATTAACTCTGGGTTCATTGTTCAAAAATATGAAATATGTCTAATGTTTTAAAATAGTTTGCTTCCTTGCATTAGTGAATCAAATTTAATTTCACTTCTCCTTTAAATGTAATTTTTATTTCCTTCTTGATCCCTGTAATATTCAATTTTGAAGTCTTATTTATTATGTTTTTTTTTTCTAAATAATTGAATTACATAATCCAAAACAAAAACATTCTCCCATGGAGAATTATAATTTTGGAATTGTCATTAATTCCAAATTCTTATTTCCAAATTCTTTAACTTACTAAAATCAAAATTTTAATCACCCTTTTGTGGTTCATTTGAAAAAAATGTTATTCAGTTCTTACATAGGTAGCCCTTGACTTACAACCATTTAATGACAGTTCAAAGTTATGACAACCTAGGAAAAAGTAACTTACAATCTGTTCTTGAAGTGATGACATTCAACCATCCTCGCAGTCAGGTATCGCAATTTGGGCACTTGGCCACAGGCTTGCATTTATGATAGTTGCGGCATCTTGCAGTCATATGATTGTGATTTGTGACCTTCCTATCCAGCTTCCGACAAGCAAAAAAAAAATTGAGGGAAGCTGGATTTGCATGATTCACTTAATAATTATGTTACTCATTTAACTACCAGTGATTTATTTAGCAACCACTGTAAAAAGGTCATAAAATCAGAGCCAGCCACATCATGACTTCCTTAACAAGTGCATCACTTAGTGACTGAAATTCCAGTGCCAATTTTGGTCATAAATCAAGCACTACCTGCACTTATAGTTAAAACTTATTTTGCTGAGATTGAAGGAACTTATTGTGTACTTTAAAGCATGTTGATCTAAAGATTCCTAATTGCTGAAAAGGCAGTTAACAATTTCCAAAAGTGATTAGAAAAGGAAGTAGGAGAACTTAAGTGTCCTTTTAAAGCGCCAAGCATGGTTTGAACCAGATGGCGATTTCCTCATCTTCCAGAGCTCTAACCAACTGGAGAATGCTGTCTTGTGACTCCTCGCCAGGAGAAACTGTCTGGAGCATTTATGGGCGATCTCAAGTCCTCCCTTGTCCGAATAGAAATTATAAAGGCTCAGTCTACTTGCTAGCTATTCATTCTGCTGTGGTCAGCTCCATTAAAAGCAGAGCTATCTTCGGTTCTTCGTCTTATCCAGAAGTCTTGCAGATAAAAACATTCCTGAAAATATTTCCCCAATTCATCCCTAAGGGAAAGACGATTGGAGAGCAGAGATTCCTCTTTTCCTTACTGAACACGACACAAAGCAGAACATATACAGCCCTCCATATGCTTTCCCATGAACACATAGACACAAACACAACACAAGAAAAGAACAAACACCTTCCCCATGCACAGACACAAAATACATGTATTCATTCGTGTCAGACTCTCATACTTACATAAACTCCATACACAACAAAGTTACATGCCTCCGCTCTGAATAATCTCTGGAATGAAAAATGCATGCACACACATATACACCTTAAGGCCCCCTATGGCACTGTTCATAAAAGGGCTGGAAAAACTTCCAGACTTCAAGCTCTGTATACTTTCCTTACCGTTTTCCATGGATGCTGCTTGGAAAGCAACATTCCAAAACTTACTGGAAGGGGTAAGAACAGTGAATTCTTTTTAGCCAGGGTGCTATTTACGTGTATATGCAATCTGACCCTAGATCTCTGTCTCCTTCCTAATCTTTAGGCCAGGAAATAAGGCAAGTTAGAGAAGACAAAGTATTTGTTGGGCATTAGAGGGTCAGCAACCCAACACAGCTGGCAGGTGGTTTATTGGATAAATGGGGGGGAGCTTCTTCTTAAGGACTGAACATCTCAATGAACCTTAAAAAAAACTACCCCTTTTGATAATGCTATTTCTCTATCATTTGCTGCCTTGATGTGTGTGTGTATGAATGTTATGTATGCATATGTGTGTGTGTGTGTATGCATGCATTTATGAATGTTATGTATGCATGATTTCTGTGTATGTGTGTGTATGCATGCATATGTGTGTATGAATATTATGTATGCATATCAGAGGTGGTATTCAGCAGGTTCTGACCAGTTCTGGAAAACCGATAGCGGAAATTTTGAGCAGTTCGGAGAACTGGTAAATACCATCTCTGACTGGCCTCGTCCCCATCTATTCTCTGCCTCCTGAGTCCCAGCTGATAGGAAATGGGGATTTTGCAGTAACCTTCCCCTGGAGTGGGGAGGTAATGAAAATTTTACAGTATTCTTCCCCTGAAGTGGGGTGGGAATGGAGATTTTACAGTATCCTTCCCCTGCTACGCCCACCAAGCCAGGCCCACCAAACCAGGCCACGCCCACCAGGCCACGCCCACAGAACCGGTAGTAAAAAAAATTGAATCCCACCACTGATGCATATGTGTGTGGGGGTGGGTGGGTGTATGTATATGTGTGTGTATGCATACATATGTGTATGAATGTTATGTATGCATGTGTGTGTGTGTGTGTGTACACACACACACACACACAAAAGGCAGGGAAAATATAATAATTATAGTAATAATAAATGGAATGCATATATTAAAACGTTAAACACAGATATGCATATACCATATTCATAATATAATATGACGACTTACCAGCCGTTGTGGACTTTCCTACGCCCCCTTTACCAGAAGCAACAAGCAGCACTTGCTTAACTCCTTCAATCGGCTTTTGTTTTGGAAGCCCTCTAGCCATGATCTTGCTACGCTTGTCTTGGAGGACACCGTCCTTCGTATTTGATGACTTTAAAGAAAAAGCAAGAATGTACACGTTCAAATGTATGCATTACAGTTTGCATCTACGGTATGCATTACAGTTTGCCGATTTGAAAAAAAATAGCAACCTAGGAAGATGTCCGATCTCACAATTAATTGCCTCCTATTCTTGAACCTCTTAAAATTCCAAAATATTGCTACATTACTGTTGCATATGACAGCAAGTCAGGTATCACACTTACGAAACGAGCGAGACAAAGACCTTAAAAGCCTACCATTTTTTTCAAATTTGCCGCCACTCGGTTTAGCAGCCTTACGGAGAACAGATTGCCAACCATTTATCTTGTTCGAAATCCTCTTCAGTATTAACAGGAGCTATTCTCGAGCAGCTCTCCTACAGTTTTCTTCGAAGGAAATTACACTATGCAATTCACCGCTCAGGTGAATCTGACAGCTAAGAGTTAAAACGATAGAGTTTGCATTCTGCGAGGAGGCGCTCTCCCCAAGTCTTACAGGAAATGAAGGGAACCAAGCCGGAAGGGTTCCCCCGTGAGAAACTGATACTAGGCACTTCCAGGCACCAGTTCTTGCAAAATCATTTCCGGGACAATAAAGCTAGAGTGGTTCTTTTGTTTTTGTTTTTTTAATATCGGGGAACTATAGAGTAGCCTCTATTGGCTAGAACGGCACTTGCGACAGTAAAGACACTTCCAGCGTTTCCCTCGCTCACTGCGCTATATTTCATACGTTTCTCAACCTTGGCAACTCAACATAGTGGCGGATGAATTCTAGGAGTTAAAGCTCACACATCTTAAAGTTGCCAAGGTTGAGAAACACTGATTTAATGGGTTACTTCCTTTCTTCAGGATCTCGAATCTTTTAAAGACTGCGAGGGCAAAACCTTTCCCAGCTATTCCCATCACACTATTATAGCTGTGAAAGGATGCATACAGCATCTACATTATTGTAAGGATGGAGACTTCCCCCACCAGGTCTTCTGAGAATTATAAAAGCAAACCTCTTGAACGCCCAATAAGCATCTTTAGGACACAGGCGAGACATGGAGGGAAGAGTCTCCTGTCATTCAAACCTCTTCAGAACGGAGTAAAATGCTTTCACCGCTTTTCCCCAACAGGGTTGGAGCTACTAGCGTTGGGTGCTTCTAGGCAATGAGCATCTCCGGAGTGCCCCCAATGCCAATCAATAATTAAAGTAACACTGCAAGAGGTGCAACCCCCAATATTAAACAGCCTAATATCCATGGCATCATTTTTTAAAATTGCCTTTTTAAGTTTTTAGTTTTTTATCCATCCCACCTTCTCCCACTCACAAAAAGCAAGTGACCTAGCACGGTTGTGCTAGTTTACCCAAGAAAGGAAATACATTTTTAAAATGATTGGAATTAGTGCCTGCTGCCCCTTACGTTGCTTGGATGCAAAATATGGAGTCAGAAGCAATAAATTTCCCTCTAAAGTACATAACATTTAAACATAGCTCTTTGGGTAACCCTGTTTTTCCCACAGTAACTACGGTAGATCAAAGTTTAAGAAAACTATACCCCAAATGAAGTTCCAAAAAAGTCTGGGTCAGTTTCCTGACTCCTATCAGAAAACAAAATCCTTTTTTCAGCCTCCTATTAAGCAGGGTGCATTCCCCATTCTATATCTAATACAACCCATGACCTTTCTTTTTTCTGAACAGGCTATACATCTTTCTTGCTTTCAAAAACTGAGAACAGCTTTATTTTACTACTTACATCAAGTGACAATCATAAACAACTACGATCTAAATTACACAGATAAAATGCACAACTGACTTGACACAACAGTATCTATTGAGCTCAATGGGAGTGAATATCAACCTGAAGTGCTGGGAGGCTTGCTTAGAGAATGCAATCTCTCCCTGTCACCCAAAATCCACAGAGGCCCTTTTTGGAAATTCAATACATTTTACTTCCAAAGATACTGATACAATTCAACAGCTTTGCAAATATCTCCTACAGCAGATTTCTTCTCTCCTCTTGCTATTGCATCAGTTCCTCTTGCACCTCCCCCTGACTCTAGGGATCTGCTCATCCATCCCTCATACAAATGGCTTCTTGGCCTCAAACCTCCCCAACGGGTTTGATTCTCTTTCTGGATGGGATTTACCTACCCCTCATGAGCTCAAGCTGGAGGAAGGCATGCCAATAAACACAAGGGGGGAAGCCTTCTGTCAAGGAACCTTTGCTTTATCTCCCTTTTGCTTTCTTAAGCTACTTGATACAGGAGTCAGATGTAGGCTCTACTCAACCTACAGCTGTGTCTTCTTTCTTTTCCATTCCTGGGAAATCCTTTTTACTCAGTGGAACTCTCTAGCTCTTTTTTTGGCTTCCCTCAGCTAATCACTTCCTTTTGTTTCCCCCAGCTATTTCTTCTGGGCTTGGTTTCCTTCTGGGACAAAACTTACTTATCCCAGAGTCCATCATCTGCATGCATCTCCTACCAACACCACCACATCTTAATGTATGTTTTCCAATCTCTAAGCTTTGTTTCTTCCTCTCCACACTATAGTGAGAATCACAAAGTGAGAACCTATTTATTTCATCTCATCATCAAGTTACCCATCTCCCCTTATAGCAATAGCACTTAGATTTATATACCGCTTCACAGTGCTTTACAGCCCTCTCTAAGCAGTTTATAGAGTCAGCATATTGCCCCCAACAATCTGGATCCTCATTTAACCAACCTCAGAAAGAGGTAAGGCTGAGTCAACATTGAGCCGGTGAGAATCGAACTACAGGCAGCCGGCAGTCAGCAGAAGTAGCCTGCGGTACTGCATTCTAACCACTGCACCAGGGGCGGGTTCCTAATTTTTTTACTACCACTCTGTGGGCGTGGCTTGTTTTGTGGGTGTGGCTTGCCAGCCATGTGACCGGGTGAGCGTGGCTTCTCGGACTGCTGAAGGGAGGGGAACTGAGATAGGTCCTGCCACCCATTCCCCCTCCCCTCAGCAGCTCGAGAAGCCTCAAATGTGCATAAATGCCTAGGATCATCACCGCGCGTTCATGGCTTCTCGGACTGCTGAAGGGAGGGGAATGGAGATAGCTCCTGCCGCCCATTCTTTCAGCATCTCACACACTCCCTCAGCCATCCTCCCCTGCTTGGACTCACTGTGGGGTAGGAAGGCAGCGCATGAGCAGTGCCGGAAACTCGGCTTCTGGGCATGCGCAGAACAAAATTTTAAAAAATTTCAAAAAAAATTCAAAAAAATGGCGGTGCCCAGGCCCCACAACTGACCGCACCGGTACTGTGACGTCATCAGTGGGCCGCTACCGGTGCTATAGAGTGGACCGCACTGGTAGGAACCCACCACTGCACTGCACCACTGCTCATTGTACCTGAACAGTACATACTTTGTTCTGTCTCCAGCCAATGACACTCCAGGCATCCAGATTCCTAGTATCCCTGGTATTTCCTGCCTTTCTAACCAGTCTTTGAACCAGCTTCACTCATTTCCCCAAATTTATTGCAATCCTTTGAGTTCCATAAAAATGCAGTCTTCCTCTCTCTTTCAATCATTTGGCTGTATCACAGTACATTTAAGAGAGACTAAATAGAGTTGAGTTTAATAATGTTCCATAAATATATCTGATTTACAAAGCAGGAGGAACCAGTTAGATTCTCTTGTGTTTTCAAGTTTTGTGAAATAATTCTAAATTCAGCTATTGTTTTCAACGGACGATTTGTACTGCTTTCTAGTTTTGTACATTGTGTGAAGGGGGCAGAGAAACGAATTGTCTCTCAACGAAGAGCCAAGGGCCATGGACTACAAAGAAAAGAAGCGGGAGGAGTTTGCTTCATCTTAGAGGAGGAACTGGAGGAGGAGTTTGAGAAAAAGACTAGACGTCGTGTTTGCTTTCTTCTGAGTTGCTTGTTTGTGTGTATGTGTGTGCGTTTATGGCTGACCCAAACCCGAGCCCACTAGCTCGTGTGCTATTGCAGCAGTGTCTGCACGCGCAGCTGCAAGTGAAACCTGCTGAGCCGGATTCCGAAGCCATATGGGTAGAGGTAAAATTAGCATTACAAATCTTGCGGGTTGGTGGCCAAATTCTCTTCGCTTTGCTGCATGCTTGTAACACTCTCGTCCCAACTTCTCTACAGACCTGTCTCCGAGATCAGCAGAGATCCGGGGTTCATATCTCTATCTACAATACCGCAGATTAGATTTTCATATTGTATATAATCTGCCTTCCTGAAATGAACAGGAACTCATAATGTGCATTATTGCAGTAATCCGTAACGAATTTTTCATAATACGGAAGTACTTCACCTGGTTATTAACATGCCTGCCCTCTAGTGCCCAAACTAACTTATACTAAAAATATTTCCGGCACTAAAAAAAATACTTAATGGTTTAGGATTTTACCGCATGTGAAAATTCGCTTGCTTTGACTAGTGTGACATCTACTGACATAACGCGTTAAGATTGCACATGTCTCTTCTGCAGCTTGTACTAAACCCACTGAACGATATTTATTTTCAAAAATATGTAGGCACCTTCCGATTTTTCTTTTGCAGTTGATAGAAACAGCAGCCATATGTCTATTCTGAATATATTTCAAAATACGTGTAAAAATTTGATATAGGTGTTCAGGACATCTGGAACATAAAAACTTTGTCACTAAAATATATTTCTAAATGTGTAATATTTGGAATTTCAATAGGGAAGTCTTCTAATTTAGTCTAGCATAAACTCAAAGGAAAGAGTGTTTCCTTTGTTTTAAAAATGTGTCTTAGGTGAAACTTGCTTTTAGCATGCCAAACATTGAAAACAGACATACAAACATTTTATCAATGTATTTTGAAAGAAATTGTTTTTCCTGAATACTCAGTAATCAGAAATCAAGCTTCATTTAACTTGGTGAATCTTATCTGTTAATTGAAATTTGTAGGATTGTGCAGTTGCACTATTTGGACTCAGAATATTGTTTTTTAATTACAGTAAACAGTAAATCACACTGTCCAAATCAATCAATCAATATATAATAATACTACAATATATCTTTGTCATTTTATATAGATCCAACGTGGTCTTATTATCTATGTATGTTTCTTCAAAGGGGCCAATGAAGATATTATTCCCAAAATGGGTAGGTTTTCCAGATAAATTATTCTTAGAACTAGTGATTAAAAATACTGTTTATTGTGTTCGTGTGCAAACAAGTTTGTAACCACAACAGACATTTCCTTCTAAACTGCAATTGTACATACAGTATGCCCAGTTCTTGTTAATAGAGGCAGCAAACATTAATAAAATTCCTATATTTATGTTTATACCTAAGTATCATTTATATGTAAATTTAATTTTTTTAACAAAAAATCTTTTAGGATTTGCTTTGGAAATAAACAAGGGAAGTGGCACAAAAACAACATTTTATTTATTTATTTTTATTTTTTATTACATTTTTATGCCGCCCATCTGTCAGGTGATTCTCAGCTGCTTACAGGTTATAAAACAAGAAGAAAAAATAATTAAAACTACACATATTTTTTTAAAATTATACTAAAACCGGAACTAAGAAACGAACGGGACGGGGATGAGATTTTCTTACCTCATCAACTACTTCCAGCAGTTTACTGTCCTGTACTGTATAATTACTGTACATCCTCTTTTAAAAGTACAGATAAGACCAAAATCCTTTGTTGCTTCTGAGGCCCTATATCCAATATTGTATATAACATAGTCAGCTAAATCATCGGCAAATGCTTTCCATCCAGAAGCACCCTTTGGTTAGCTTTGTAGGTGCTACCAACATGAATACAGCAGACAGCTAAATCATAGGCACACAACTTACCAGTGCCAGAGAACTTGGCAAACCTGAGCTAGTCCAATTTTCACTACTATCCAAGCCTGCAGAAGTTAGACAAGTACCACATTCTGTTTTTTATCTTTTTATAGTTTTTAAATTATTGTTTTGACAAAATCAATTCCTACATAATAAATTAAATAAATTAATTTATAATTAAATAAATAAATAGGAAGTAGCCCTTAGAAATAGTTTAGTTGGATCTTACTTCAACTAGTAAATAGATATTGAGAATGGCATCTCAATATTACAGAAAGTTATTTGAAAAAGGGTTGTGGGATTGGATTTACTGTTTGCTGGATGGAAACTTTTAGAGAGAACAGTTCTCTAAGTTTAATCATTTCCTTGCACCAAATTTTTTTAGACTGTAGAAAAATAAATGCTTCATGGAGCCAGTAGAGGGAACTAGCATATAGATAAATATTTTATTTGAGCTGGTACCGGTATAGGAAACTTCATAGTACTTGCATTTCAATTTATACAGTATGTACTGCATTTATACAGTATTGCTGCATTTGACCATTAAGAACTGGTGCATGAATGTTTTCATTTGTTTTCCCCTCCCCATTCTTTCCTTTGTATTATGTTTTTTAGACTATGTGAGCAGGGCCTGTATTACTTTACTGATCCACAACTTTGTTCTTTTAAGGTTTTTTTTCATACTAAAAACTAAAGTATAAATGTGTTCAATAAATAAAGAAAATTTAAACATGCGTTATTGATAATGTATGATGTGTTTGAACCTGCTAATCAAGTATTTTCCCCTATTATTTTTTGCAGTCAATACAATCCTGAATGTAAAATTAAGTGAATGCGAAGACGGCAAATATGTGTCTGTTTTGGATTTGCCAGGCAGCATACTCGTAATACCACAAGGCACCCTGGGTGGTAAACTGAAAGGAAGAAGAATGCAATATCATGCCAACATTGAAAAAGAAACTGGATTAGAACTCTATTCCCAGTTTGTGATTCAGTGTGAAAAACAACTGGCTGCTAATGTCAAATGTGCAGAAGCTGGTGTAGTCCTGAAGCATGGCACATATGGTAACCGACAAGTATTGAGAGTAGATACAAATGGACCTTTCACTCACCAGATTGAGTTTTGAGACATATGTGCTACAGGTAACATTATCCTTAACTTGATGCTAATGTTTGTGTGCA
Organism: Diadophis punctatus similis; assembly: GCA_023053685.1. NCBI lineage: Eukaryota > Metazoa > Chordata > Lepidosauria > Squamata > Dipsadidae > Diadophis > Diadophis punctatus. The sequence continues at coordinate 272,192,686 of JALIGW010000001.1, read as the reverse complement.
AAGAAAATTGAAATGCCCACCAGTAACTTTAGGTCCACATTAATATATTTATTTTTAACTACACTATCCTATTTTTTTTTCTTTATCATATTTTGAAAACAAACAATAATTCTGTCATGGAAAACAAAAGGCTCCAACAGAAGACTGTTTGGTCCATGAATCCTTTCAGCCAACTATTAACCTATATAGTTTCTTTTCTGCCCAAACTCGTACTTATACACATACACAGACATATACACAAACACACACACAGTCCTATTATCTCTATCATATGTGTGTGTGTGTATGTGTGTGTGTGTAGCATTTTTTGCTGATAAATGAAAATAAAGGGAGACATATAGATCTATTTCGAGCTATTTAGCTCTCGTCAGATAGCCATACCCTTACTGGGATTTGAACCATGTGTGTGTGTGTGTGTGTGTGTGTGTGTGTGTGTGTGTGTGTGTGTACACATACACACAGACCATATACTTCCTATTACCTCTATCCTATCTTCTATTACTATCTATTACAATTCTATTACTATCTATTCTATTCTATTACTATCTATTCTATTACTATTACTATTCTACTACTATTACTATTCTATTACTATCACAATGTTTCTTCTACTCTAAAATATTATTATCTATATACTATGATCTATATCATATAAGCATCAATATTTCCTTATTACAGAGTCTATTCTGACTTTTATTCCCTTTCTCTGGGATTTCTTCTTTTTTACTTCTCTTTTAATGGCCAGTAGGTAGAGCTCTTGCATCTTTCTAAACTGTGCTTTCTTTTCCTGGGTCTTTGTACATATTTTCTGTGGACTATCCATTCCCTCTGAAGGAAAAACATAACACTGCTGTTCTTCTCAGTTTACTGGTGGCTGCAGAGCTCCAAAAACACACCTCACCTCCCACACTTGTGTCAAAATTGCTGCTTATTGGCATCTCTGCTGTGCTGATGTGGGGGAAAGGCTCAAATTGGAGGGAATGGCAGTAGTACAAGTGCTTGCAATTTTGAAGACTGCTCTTGCATAGGCTAGAATAGTGATGGCGAACCTTTTTTTCCTCGGGTGCCAAAAGCAAGCAAGCGCGTTCTATTGCACACATGCACGTGCCCACACCCATAATTCAATGCCCCCCATGTGCCCTGCTCCCTGCACATGTACGCAAGACCCCCCCTGCCCTGCCCCCACATATGACCCCCTTCCACTGCTGCCCCGTTTCCCGACTTCCAGAGGCTTTCTTGGAGGGTGAAACGGAGGTTCTCCGGAGGCCAGAAACGGCCCATTTCCTGACTTCCATTGGGCCCGGTAGGCCTGTTTTTCACCCTTCCCAGGCTCCAGAGGCTTTCTTAGAGCCTGGGGAGGGCAAAAACATCCTCCCCAGCCCCCCTGGAGGTCCTCCGGAGGCCAGAAATGGCCCATTTCCCGACTTCTGGTGGGCCCGGTAGGCCTGTTTTTTACCCTTCCCAGGCTCCAGAGGCTTTCTTGGAGCCTGGGGAGGGCGAAAACGTCCTCCCTGGGCCCCCCCAGAGGCCCTCCGGAGGCCAGAAACGGCCTGTTTCCCGACTTCCGTTGGGCTCGGTAGGCCCGTTTTTCACCCTCCCCAGGCTCCAGAGGCTTCCTTGGAGCCTGGGGAGGGCAGAAATGCCCTCCCCCCCGGAGGCCCTCCAGTGGCCAAAAATGCCCTCCCAGAGCTTCTGCGCAAGCCGAGAATCAGCTGGCCGGCGCATATATGCGCACTGGAGCTGAGCTAGGGCAACAGCTCGCATGCCGGCAAATATGGCTCCACATGCCACCTGTGGCACGCGTGCCATAGGTTCGCCATCACGGGGCTAGAAGCTGGGGACCATGAGTTCTATTCTTGTCTTAGGTATGAAAGGTAGCTTTGGGCCAGTCATTCTCTTTCTTTTTAATGACTTTGGGCCAGTCATTCTCTTTCCCTCTTGGAAAAAGACAATGGCAAACCATTTCTGAAATCTTGTCCCTCCCCAAAAAAACACCTCCAGGGACTTTTTCCAGGCAGTTGCCAGGAATCTCAGGTGCATGTATGCACACATACATTTTTTTAATAAACAGGAAAAGGGTAATTAGAATTTTGATTTGGAAAGTTAAAAACAAAGGGTCCAGCTGGATTTGAAAAGATTTTGGAATTTATCATAATAAACCTTACCATAGGAAAATTCACTTTTTTTAATTCTTAAAAAACATGATAGAATGAGACTTTGAAGGTTGGACAGTACAGGGAACTAGAGGGAACTTAATATTAAAATTAAAGGAGAAGATCACTTAAATGTGACTTACTAATACAGAATGAAGCAAAAATATTTTAACATTGGATATATTGAAAGATATTTTTGAACCAGACTTAGGAACTAATTTTAAGATTGTGTTTCTTAGATAGTATTAAAAATGATTTGGAAGATGAATAAGTTGTACTTGACAACATTGAGACCTATTTTAAAGTATATTTAGTAATGATAACCTACAAGAATGATATGGGAAAAGATGCTATACTAGACTACAAAGGAAACCTGCTGATGTCTTATTAATTAAAAGGAACATACAAATAACAAACTAAGAGAGTGACCTGGATAATTTTCCTATATTGGATTTACAAAAGAGGCTTATTAAAGCTTTGAATAATTTTGTTAGAAAGCACAAAGAAAAAATGAAAAGAAATCACATTCTAAAACATTATTTGAAGATCAAGATTGTTGAAAGTAAAAGTAAGGAATATAAAGTTGGTTTATTCAATGCTTATTAATGTTAAAATAGATACTTCATTATTTCTGGTAATCCTTAATGGACTTCTGCTGATCAGGACTGAAATGACAAGGCTTTAGGGATTTATTAAATATTAAAATTAAAGAACAATTAAATGTTTCCATATTTAATTAAATTACTTATTTAATTATGTATCTAATTCCCATATTTAATTCATTTTCCCTTCCCATAGAGAAGATAATTTATTGTCTTCTAAGAGAAGGTGATAAATTACTACAATTGTTTATATTTGTGATAAAGTCACTTCTTTATATATTTCTTTTTCATTACTACATTATTTTTTTCTATTTTCTGCATCTTTTCTTTTTCTTCTATATTGTTTGTATCTTTATCTTTGCAATTATCATTCTTAATAAACACTTTTTAATTCTGGAGATTTTTGGAAGGACTTTGGGCAGGATTATGGCATCTATAGATGCTGGTTAACCTCTTATCTTCCTAATATGGGCCTAAATTCCACCTCTGTCTCCTTTGTTAATGTCTTCAGTACGCTGGTATAACTTTTGTAGTTCTTGACTTTCAAGTGAGTGAATTGAAATAAAATATGATTCTCACATTGCCTCCCTGCCAATTCTAAAATTGACTCATGCTACAAAGGAGATCAGGATTTATGTAAAGTTCGGATTTTTAAAAATTGCACTGCTTGCTTGCTCTTTGGATCATTCTGGAGGTCACAGATCTTACTGGAAAAGCGGTGGCAGCTGTGACAAAGAGACCCAGCTTTAACCAGCTCTCGACAGTTGCTGCCTTTTCTGAAATTAGAGGCATTGATTCTGAAATTAGAGGCATTCAGTGTAACTCATACACTTGTCACCTGTCATCTGTATTACTACAATTCTTTCTATATAGGCTGTCTTAAATCTTTGGCTCACACAGAACCTGTCACACCTATTATAGTAATGGTACACTACTGTTAAAAGCATTGAAATGATTTGTTTCCAAATGTTATTCAAGATGGTAGCTATAACCCATATGTCTGGGGACACAGATTATCTTTGAGGCTGTTTGAGACAGAATCTGCACATCCAGGGTGTGCAAATGAAATAAACACATTTTGTGAACAGAGGCTCGGTCATATTGTGTTAAAGGATGGAGACATTTTCTGCTGGGTAATAATTCCCTCCTCAAAATGCTGTGGCTCTTTGCACATTATGCTGAGTCATGTTTAGAGTTTTATGAATTTATGATCTATGAACTCATCACAGAATGACATTTAGCTTGGTGAGTCTTATGAACAGGATACAAGTTACTATTACCATTAGTCTTCTCATTGTTCCTATCACCCATCTCCTCCCACTTATGACTGTATGACTAACTTGTTGCTTGTATCATTATGATTTATATTGTTTCCTGATTGCTTATTTGTACCCTACGACAATCATTAAGTGTTGTACCTCATGATTCTTGACAAATTTCTTTTATGTACACTGTACACTTTTATGTACACTTTTATGTACACTGAGAGCATATGCACCAAAGACAAATTCTTTGTGTGTCCAATCACACTTGGCCAATAAAGAATTCTATTATATTATATTATATTCTACAAGTTTGAAGCCACTGAGAAATTCAAGCAGGGTGGAATGACTTGCCTTTCAGCTAAAAACTGGGCCGTTTCCAACAGCGCATTGAAGTACAAGCGCTTTCTCAGCCCAGCTGGGAAAACAAGAGACCCACAGGACTTAAAAGGCTTGAAAACCAAAGTAAACAGCTTCCCCACAGTAGTCAAAAAATATATCAAGCCATTTCCTCAACTTCCGGTTTAGGATAATGAAATTTTAAAAGATGTGCAGCACCCACGCTTTAGGCCCATGGAGCGTAGCTGTGACAGGAGCGCCACGGAGCTTGGCCGTGTGAGTGGCTGCAGAGAAGGGTGTCGCGCCGGGAGGAAGGGGGGAAAAAAACCATCGACAGCTTCTCTCGGTCTGAGAAAGCAGCTTCACAGCTCGGCCGCTTTGGCGGAGGGACCGGAGCCGCGCTCAGCCGCCGCCGCTCGATGGCTCCGGGGCCGATTAAGCGGCCCTAAACGGCCATCCAAGGGGGAAAGGGGGAGAGGATGAAGGTGGCCCCGCCACCAACTCCTCCTCCTGGCCGAAGGGAGGGTGCGGGTTTCCCCGGGAGAGGCAGAGGCGGAGAGGCGAATTCCGATCCCGGCGCGGTGGCAGCCCGATTAGAACCCCGCCCTGTGCCGCCTGCTTTTCCCCAGCAGCGGCTCCCTGCAGGCCGGTCACTTTGCCCGAGTTGCCGAAGCTCCTGATTGCCCTCCTTTTCCTGGAGCCGGACGGGAGAGGCTGGCCGCGCTCGCCCACTCGGGAGGCGGAGGCGGCTGCAGATGGGTGAGAAGAATCTCTTTCCTTAGGGAGTGTTGGCGGCTGGCAAAAAGCGTGCTGAGCCTGGGGACACGTCAGGAGAGAGAAGCCACATTGTTAACTGAGTTTAACCGATGCGGGGGAAAGACGGCGGGCGGCGAGAAGCTCTCCAGGGAATGATTGTAACCAAAGGTAGGCGCTCATCGAAACTATGTGTGAGTGATACGTAGTCGAGGAAGAGGTGTAAAAAAAAAACCAACTAAAAAAAGGAAGAGTTGTAAAAGAAATAGCTTTTTAAAAGGCTGTGGATCAAAGCATACCAAAGAGACTGTTAAATGGGAATAACTTTTTTTTAAAAAGAAAAAATCTTCGGGTCTGCGATCCAAGGAAAATACATATTAGAGAAAGTATGAATGAACCTGCTACTGTACTGTATTTCCTATTTGCAGAATTAAAATATTGTTCTTAAACTATCAGAATAGTTTTTGATTGTTGATGTGTTATGTTCTCTCTCTCCTTTTTAGTTTCTTTGATGTTCAAAGTAATCCATTCTGAATATGGAATAGGATGCTTGTGGTTCTAGGTACCTGTAGGGATGTGAGAGAGAAAATGACGACACACAAGTTACAATGTGATAGCACAATGCTATGACTTGCATACTTGCATCCGATGTAAGGATGGAAATATGTTATAGCAGTTGTGTGGTGATACATGGCATCATTTTGGAATCCACACTTTGCTGGGTACACTGCTCTGATTGTTTATTGTATAAAGATATAGTTTTGATAAGTTGAATATGTTCAAATTTGTAATAATACAAGAAATATCAATATTAGAGTATTTGTAGCTCATGGTTATACTGTAGGGTCTTTGGTGCTCTCTGATCTTGGATGTTTTCCTGCAGACATTTAATTACCCAACTAGATAATATCATCAGTGCCTAACACTGATGATGTTCTCTAATTGGATAATGAAATGTCTGCAAGAAAACATCTAAGATCAGAGAGCACCAAAGATCCTTTACAACAAGAAATATCCCCCTCCCCCCATCCTGTTGCTTCGTATAAAAGTTAAACAGATCAACTTCGAAGTTATGGAAGCTTTGAAACATTTACAGTAAATTCAAGTACATTTCATTTGCCATACTGGAATTAATATACAGTATTTAACAAAACATTTAATTTTATAATAAACTCTTTCACATACAGCTGTTTTCCTTAAACAATATACTAACACAAGTTAGTGCTGACTCTAAGTGACCCATAGTTACATTTTTTTCCATGACAACAGTGGTGGGTTCCTACCAGTGCGGCCCACTCTATAGCACCGGTAGCGGCCCGCTGGTGACATCACAGTACCGGTGTGGTCGGTTGCCGGTGCCTGGGCGCCGCCATTTAAAAAATTTTTTTTAATTTTTTTTTTAATTTTCTTCTTCACATGCCCAGAAGCCGAGCTTCCAGCACTGCGCATGCGCTGCCTTCCTACCCCACAGTGAGTCCAAGCAGGGGAGGATGGCTGAGGGAGCGCGTGAGACGCTGAAAGAATGGGTGGCAGGACCTATCTCAGTTCCCCTCCCTTCAGCAGTCTGAGAAGCCACGAACGCGCGGTGATGATCCCAGGCATTTTCGCACGTTCGAGGCTTCTCGAGCTGCTGAGGGGAGGGGGAACGGGCAGCAGGAGCCTAGGATCATCGAATTGGGAAAAGCATTCAGGCCGGACGGAGCCTCTTAGAAGAACCGCTGCCGCAGTCTTGCTGCTCCCGCTGCGGGGGGCTGCGTTGCGGGTGGGCAATGCCCCCCCCCCGCTTCTCCGGCTGCTGCCAAGCTCCTGAGGCCCACGCCCACCCGGTCACATGGCTGGCAAGCCACACCCACAAAATAAGCCACGCCCACAGAGTGGTAGTAAAAAAATTAGGAACCCGCCCCTGCATGACAACATAAGATAGACTATTCTTTCTGAAGGTCCAATTTGATATATGCTGTGCCAAAACATATATCAAATTGGACCTTCAGAAAGAATAGTCTATCTTATGTTCTCATGGAAAAAATGTAACTATGGGTCACTCAGAGTCAGCATAGAGTTTACATGTAAAACATTCCAAATTGATTTTTAGGTCCACTTTTTTTAAAAAAGCACCTCTAAATCCCAAGAGAAAGATTGGAGAAGATCTTAACAGAGATCAACAGAAAATCACAATAGACAGAACAATAAAAGCTAGCATCACACGGGTCATAAAGTCAGAGAGGCTGGAGAAAAGGAAAGGGAAAGTATTGAGTGAAATTCATGAATAGACCAGTTTATGTCTGACATTAATAAAAGAAAAAGACTTTGCAGCACAAGCTTATTCCATGTGTCATAATACTGAAAACCAAAAAAGGCTGAATGAGTAACTCAGATTGCAGTAAGAAATTATTTATTGCATAGAATACCATTATTTAGCAGCTAAAACTTTTTTTTTGCCAAATAAGCGAATTTATTTTGAGACAGAGCAGCTATTTTGACCCCATATCAAAGAAACTTAGCTAATGGCATAGTTTAGCTGTAACATAGTGACTACATAAAAGGAATTGTGAAGCTTCTGTATTTTTTTTAAAAAAATCAATTGTACAAATATTGTATTCTGTCTCCTAATTGGTTTAGAAAAATGGCTAGCTTTACTGAACGATCAACTGGATTGTATACTCAAATGTTAAATGCTATATATTAATGCTCAACTGATCTCTTTAAAATAGCAAGGAAACTTGATACAAGACTATTTTTGTTTCTTATATTTACTTTTTCATTAGATTTATGTCTTGTCTCTTCTCCAAGAATTCAAGGTGGCATGTAACAGCCAATTCTTTCCCTTCTAATGGAATAACTAGTAATAAGAATGTGTGGTATGGTTACCCTTTCAAATCACTATAACATTTAATTAATTGAACAAAGAAACCATACCTTGACATTTGTAGTCTGTCAATCACCTTTTTCATCAGGATATTTTATTCTGCTTTCCCCTTTCTTCCAGATACTTACAATATTCTATGCCTCCTATCATGATCAGTCTTTTATTAGGGGATTTTCTTTGCTTAAGGAGAACAGCTCTAAAATATTATGTAGTTATGCAAGTCTTCAGAGTCTCCCATGTCTGCACAATACTTTTTAACGACAAAAAGATGGAGGAGAGGACAGAGATAATTGTTAGTAGCATATTATTCCAGAAATATTTTTATGTATGTTCTTGTTTACGTCATTAAAATTTAATGGTAATGAACTAAAATGAGAACTTGGGTAGTGGTTCTATTGACTGATTTTATTGATACTCTCTTTGCCAAGATTTAGTGTTTTTAATGATGCCCAAAACTAGGTACATGTTTTTTCCCCTTCTTAGGACTACCATGTAATTAAATAAAATTATGGTTTATGCTTGATAGATTTGAGTTATCTGTGAGAATATTGTCTTATTATACAGTTAAGCAAAAATAACTTCATTATATTTTTACAAAAAATTACAGATGTTAATAATTTCAGGCAAGGGAAGAGAAATGTCAAGATAGAATTGCATTAAAATATATTTGAATTTTTATAGTTCACAGTAGTCATAGATGTGTAATCTTTTCATGTTACAAAGCTCTAATATAATTTAATATACTTTAAATATTCATCCTGTTTCCTTATTACAGTTGTCCTGTGGGGGAAAGTTCATTATGTTATTGATATATATATATATATATATATATATATATATATATATATATATATATATATATATATATATATATATATATATATATATATATATATATATATATATATATATATATATATATATATATATATATATATATATATATATATATTACTGTAGTTAATCATGAATAGAATGTCTCTTTTTATGAGCCGAAGGGGAAATTGCACCACACAAATGCCAGGGCCTCTGCTGTTGCTGTTTCATCCAATAGATGTTTGCTCAGATATGTTCCTCATTTGGTTCAGTAGCACTTGTTCTCAAGGAAGTGCATAGAGATTTGCAAACTCAGGGATGAATCACATTTATACAGTTTTAGAGTGAGATAATTTATTATATATAAATCAAGTATAAACCAGGTCATATTTCTATAAGATGCATCAGTACACCCATATATTGGGAGGGTTTTAAATTAGAAAAACTAATGCCCAAATTGATGGTTGGTACAATAAATTGCTTCCTACCACCTCTTTTAAACATTCCCATTCACATGTCATTTATTTGGTAACAATTCTAATATATGTAGAATTTGCACTCATTGATTCATGTCATACCTAAAGAATCGAAAGAACTTACTCCACTGTGGTGGCCATCGCAAGAAAAGTTCCTGGAGCATATTTATTTATTTATTTATTTATTTATTTTGTTATTCTTATATGCCGCCCAACTCCCGAAGGACTCAGGGCGGCGTACAACATAAGAGATACAAGAATGAACAAAATTTCAACAATTAAAAATGGTACAAAATTTAAAAAGGCAGTATAAAAGCAACAACAACATCCATCCATTCAACCACATACATACTTGGGGGGTAAGCTCAAATGGTTAAGCTGTCCCCCCCACCTGCAGGAAGAGCCATGTCTTAACGGCCTTTCGGAAGGCCAGCAGAGTGGGGATGGTTCGGGTCTCTGGGGGGAGTTGGTTCCAGAGCACGGGGCCAGCCACAGAGAAGGCCCTCCCCCTGGGGCCCGCCAGCCGGCATTGCTTGGCCGACAGGACCCGGAGGAGGCCAACTCTGTGGGCCCTAACCGGTCGGAGGGAAGTATGCGGCAGAATGCGGTCCCGGAGATATCCTGGTCCTAAGCCATGAAGGGCTTTAAAGATGGTGATCAACACCTTGAATTGGACCCGGAGACCGATGGGCAACCAATGCAGCTGGCGGAAAATCGGTGTCACGTGGGTGTACCTCGGCACACCCACCACAGCACGCGCAGCCGCATTTTGCACCAACTGAAGTCTCCGGATACTCTTCAAGGGTAGCCCCATGTAGAGCGCATTGCAGTAGTCCAAACGCGAGGTGACAAGGGCATGAGTGACCGTGAGTAAAGCCTCCTTCTCCAGATATGGCCGCAGCTGGTGCACCAGGCGAACCTGTGCAAAGGCCCCCCTAGCCACAGCAGAAAGGTGATGATCTAATTTTAGCTGTGGATCTAGGAGGACCCCCAAGTTGCGGACCTGGTCTGAGGGAGTCAGTTTCGCACCCTCGAAGACCAAGGAGGGACAGTTATCATGGTCCTTAGGAGGCATTATCCACAGCCACTCGGTCTTGTCGGGATTAAGTCTGAGTCTGTTCCTCCCCATCCAGATCTTAACGTCGTCCAGGCATCGGCACATTACATCAACTGCCTCCCTGAAGTCAGACGGGGTGGTAATGTACAGCTGGGTGTCGTCAGCGTACTGATGGAAACACACCCCATGCCTGCGGATGATCTCACCCAACGGTTTCATGTAGATGTTAAACAGGATGGGCGAGAGAACCGACCCCTGGGGCACCCCACATAGTAGGGGCCTGGGGGACGATCTCTGCCCTCCTGCCAACACCGACTGCATCCGATCGGCGAGATAAGAGGAGAACCACCGCAAAACGGTGCCTCCCACTCCCAACTCGCCGAGCCGATGCAGAAGGATACCATGGTCGATGGTATCGAAAGCCGCTGAGAGGTCAAGTAGCACCAGGATGGAGGAGTTCCCCCCATCCCGGGCCCGCCAGAGATCATCCATCAGAGCGACCAAGGCAGTTTCTGTACTGTAGCCGCGCCTGAAACCCGACTGATAAGGATCTAGATGATCTGTTTCATCCAGGAGCTGCAGAAGCTGGGTCACCACCACCTTCTCTACAACTTTACCTAGAAAAGGTAAGTTGGAGACTGGACAGTAGTTTTTCAAATCGGCTGGATCCAGGGAAGGCTTCTTCAGGAGGGGTCGCACCACCGCAGCTTTTAATGACTGCGGTACGGATCCCTCTCGCAAAGAAGCGATGATCACCGCCTGGATCCAGCCGCGTGCCACCTCCCTGCTGGCCGAAACCAGCCAGGAGGGGCACGGGTCCAATAAACAGGTGGAGGTACCCATCGCTCCCATAGCCCTGTCCACATCCTCGGGAGAAACAGGCCCAAACTCTTCCCATAATGGTGGACTAAGACTCGCCCCCGTCAACTCTATGGACTCTGCCATGCCGGAGTCCAAATTTGACCGAATCTGAGCGACTTTATCCGACAGAAACTCAGCGAATTCCTCAGCTCTGCCTTGTAAGTGTTCCTCGCTCCCCCCTTTTGCAAGGAGGGAGCGAGTCACCCTAAACAAGGCGGCTGGACGAGAATCTGCGGACGCAATAAGAGCGGAAAGATAAGATCGTCTTGCCGCCCTTATTGCCACTAAATAAGATCTGATGTAAATTCTTAATAGTGTTCGGTCAGACTCGGTCTTCTTTTTCCTCCAGCGGCGCTCCAGACGTCTCTTCTGGCGTTTCATCTCCCGGAGCTCCTCGGTAAACCAGGGAGCTTTCCGGGATCCACTGCCACGGAGAGGTCGCTTAGGCGCAATTCGGTCTAACGCCCCTGATGCTGCGGTGTTCCAAGCATCCACCAGGGAGTCAGCCGAGTTGTGTACCAGGGTTTCAGGTATTTCCCCAAGCTCCCTCTGGAATCCTTCCGGCTCCATTAGGCGCCTGGGGCGGAACCACCTAGTCGGTCCCGCCTCCCTGCGGGGGAGGAGTGGGGTTGTGAAATCCAGCCTCAGAAGGAAATGATCTGACCATGACAGTGGGGTGGTGACTATATCCCTTATCTTCAGATCATCTCTCCACTGCCCCGAGAGAAACACTAGGTCAAGTGTGTGACCACCCTCATGGGTCGGACCTTGAATTACTTGGGTTAGGTCCATGGTTGTCATGGAATCCATGAACTCCTGAGCTGCCCCAGAGGTTTCGCCAGCAGATGGCAGGTTAAAGTCCCCCAGCACCATAAGCCTGGGGAACTCAACCGCCAAGCCGGCTACTGCCTCAAGCAGCTCAGGCAGGGCCTTACTTACGCAGCTGGGAGGTAGGTACGTTAAGAAAAGGCCCACCTGAACCCCTAAGTTATATTTGTAAATATAAATCATAAGGTGAAGTATTGATTGTTGTTTGGAATCAGAAATGTATTTAGTTGCATAAATAGCCACTTGGTCTGAAATATAATCCCAAAAATCTGCTTTATCCCACCACAGAATTTATCTTTGAGTAAATTATATTGACTTCACTAGTGCTCTTTGTTCCAAAAGATATTGCATCTTTATGGCTGATAATGTTCAAGATATGGGTTGCCAGGTTAGAAGCAGTGGAAAGGCTGAAGATAGTTTACTGTTTGAATATTAATACTCTTTAAAAAAACCAAGTTAAAGTCCAGTAATGATTCCCTGCAACTAAAAAGGCTAGAAAACATGAATATTTCTAAATCATTTTTGAAAGAGTTTGACTATTTGTATATTTAGCACATGCTTTTATAAAAATTGTAATTACTGTTACTTGTTTTCTAAATCTTCATGTTTTCTTGCCATAGAAAAATGCTGAGTTTTTTTATAAGTAAAATGGATTCTGCAATCTACTAAAATTAATCATTGTATTTGGCTCTATCGCTACATGATATGAACTAAACAACTGTACTACATTTACAGAATGTGGAGAAGTTTTTATGCTATTGGGTCTGCTTAGACTATATCTCTTTTATCATACAGATCCTAATAGCAGTGGAGAATACCTACAGAAAATGTAGTTATAGTACATGACAACTATCATGCAATTCTTATTTGCTTTGCCACACATGTCTAAATGTGATAGGCATTATTTTTATAAAATAAAATGTGTGGCGCTTTCTGCAGTACATTTGCCACCCTAATGTCACTTAGAAATGAGGTTATTAATTTCAATAGGACTTATTACCTAGCAAATGGATTTAGTTTGTACACTAAGAGGACTTTGTTCCTCTGGGTAGAAACCAGCTATCATAACAGTATAAATAAATAATAAGCCTGTTCTCTTAAATTACATCAGATAATCAGATCTCAGTGGACAGCTTAACTGCGTTCATGTCTGTCTCTTCTTTTAATGGTAGAAATTCTCTTCTCCCTACAATTAAATTAGACTATGACAGAACAAAGAATTGACCCTCAAATTCATGAGGAAAATCAACTTTCAGAAGAAAACTCCAGAAATGTTTGTACAAAATTGACAAAAATATTTGTAGAAACATGTATTACATATTGTCATGTCCTATATAAATGTTCAGTAAACAGAGAAAATAAATCCGTGGCAATGCTTCATATAAATTAATGACCATATAAAAGATTGACTCATACTAAAACATGGAGTTACAATGAAGCGTACTTTTATTCTCAAGCTAGCTCTTAAATTTGATGAATACTATACAATCTGAGCCAATTGAATTCCCTTTCCACATATAGTTCTTTCATTATCCTATTTTTTTCTGAATTTTCTTTTCTTTTCACAAGAAACCAATCCAAAATGCAGAGAGTATTTAATGTTTGGTTCTAAGAAGAGTTCCCAAAAGCTGAGATAATGCAGTTCCCTAAAATTATAAACGAATCCATGTTACTCCCGTATGAATAAAACTAATTTTTCTTTGAATTTATGGTTGGACAAGAAATAAATATTTTAATCACTGTATTTTAAACTATATGTTCCAAGAATTCTCAGACTTTAAAATATTGTACCGATGATCTGTTTTCACACTTATAACTGTTGCAGCATCTTCATGGTTACATAACCAAAATTCGGACACTTAGCATCTGGCATGTATTTATTATAATTGCACTATCCTGCAATGTTTCATAACTGCATTATTCACTTAACAACTGCAGTGATTGGCAAAAAGGTCATAAAATAGGGCAAAACACAACACAACTGCTTTGCTTAGCAATGGAAACTTTGGGCTCAATTGTGGTTGTGACTCAATTGTCCTGACCTACAATTTGAGAATCCCTGAACGAAAACTTCTAGGGCAAGGTGGGATCTGATTTCCCTCCTAGCAAGCTGAACTGGAAATAATTGGCCTATAGAACACTAATTTCAAGGTCCTGTAACATTTATTAGTAATATTTAGTAATATTTATTAAAAGGGGTGTTTTGGTTGCAGCAGAAAAATTCCAATGCATTTCAACTAAGAAACCTACGTTTAGACAATCTAATATGGCAAAACCTGTTCTGCCTTCTCATATGTTTTCGATTCAGAGGACAGGAGGGTTGTCTCTTCTATTGAAAGGGTCAAAATACTACTACTATCAGTGTGAAAATAACTTCTCATAGGCGAAACACATGATCTATATCCCATACCGCACTGCTGTGTAAAAAATAAGCCTGGTAGCATCACAGTTTTCTAATGTAGTGTGGTGGTTAATATTTTGGAGACTCAAGTACATCTTCAGACTTTGTCTGAAGTTTCTTGGGTGGCTTTGGGTAAATTACTGTCTTTTGTCCCAACTCTCATAGAGAGGTTATGGGGGGAAATCGAACATTGAACTTTTGATAGAAATGGAGGATAAAATCTAAACAAACAACAGTCTACAAGTGATCTTTCTTGTACTCTAGAATGGCTTCTTGTTGCCAGATTTTAAGAGATTTTAATAATTTTAAGAGATTTTAATAATAATTCAAGAATTATTAATACTTCTAAAATGCCAGCGAGGCACCCTGAGATTAAATGCTGAAATTAAAATATGTCATTTCCATTCTTAAATATATTTATTATATATTTATTCAGGTGCCCCTTTTCATTCATCCAGTAAATGCTGACATCACACAGCAACATTCCTCTGTGCCTTCATGAGTGGCTTTCACATAGAGAAAAGGAGATGCTTTAAAGAATGGAGTTGGCTTGCAGCTTGCTATTTAATGAAGAGGTTTATAATCAACTGGGTGAATTTCAGAAAGCAGCATTTGCTTTGGAATGGCTGAGGTTTTTGGAAAAACTTTTACCAACAACTAATCAGGTAAAAATGATACAACTAGAACGGAACATATTTTTGTTTCCTATGGTCTTCCTTTTCTTCCTAGGAAGGGGTATCATTTAGGGAGCTGACTAGGCACTGGAAATGGAAATTGAATACTATGATAATAATAATCCTCCATACTCACCAGATTTAGCGCCTTCAGACTATCATCTCTTTGGCCCCATGAAAGAGGGTTTGAGAGGCAAACATTATTCCAGTGACGAGGAAGTGAAAACTGCAGTGAAGAAGTGGCTCAAAGAACAGTCAACAAAATTTTACGAGGCAGGGATACATGCTCTCATTCGAAGGTGGAACATTGCTATTGAGAGGAACGGTGACTATGTTGAGAAGTAGGGATGTGATCCACAGAGGACCAGCTTCATTTTGATGTATGCTACATGTTCCTATGTTGGTAATTATACCTGTCCTAAAGAAAATGGCATTACGTTTTGACTCATCCTCGTATTTTGAGCCAGGCTTCACTTGAATGCGTCTGAACCCAACTGAAAGTGGTCTGAAGCTTTTCAGACAGTTCAGAGTTTGAATGTTAACCATGTATTCTATATTTCCAGGCTGATATAAGAGAAAAACAGAACATACTTGTTGAACAACTGAAATCTTTATTAACCAGTTCACCAGGACCTCCTGCTAGACAACTCATTGCCAAGAACCTCGTTATATTGTATAGCACAGGAGATGTTTTTTCTGTTCACCAAACAATTGACAAATGCAATGAACTTATTCTCAGTAAAGATGATTCACCAAGCTATCTACCTACTAAACTGTAAGTTTAAAAGTCCACCACGGTCATAATAAAATATTATTTTTTTCATCATAGAACCTATAGAGTCTTAAATAAAAATAACAAAATTGCATACAATGTGAGTGTGAGTTTTGAAGATTAGAATAGGACTGCATCCAATTTTTCGTTGGCCTGGTAACAGAGCCATAGTTCCCTATGTTTTCCCATGCGCTGCCCATTTGCACAACACAAAGGCAATTTATTTCTTTTTAGCTCCTGTTCTTTTTATTTGTATTCTTGTCCAGGAATGAGTCTGTAGTTGGATGATGGGAACAGAATAATCAAAACAATTTAGTTTAGAAAAAGAGACTGTGGTGAAAACACAGCAATTGGAGGAATGCCTAGAAATGTTGGATTGGCATTTATATGTTATAGTGGATAACCAGACGGGCATTTAAACACAGGCACTCAAGGATTACAGTCAAATAAACAGCTCCAATCTCCAATCTGGCACCAATAATGCTCCATCCTTTTGCAAGTGAGCCGCTAGCCCGTAGCATAAAAATATAGCCTTTACATTGGCCTACAATATTCTTGAGATTAAATTATAGCTAGAGCTTATGAGGATTGTGTAAGATTTTTCAAAGGAATAGGAAGTATACATGACCTAAAAATAGGCTTTAACCATTGAAAAACATTTAACCTCAAGTAAACTCAAGTTCCAGGATATAACATCATTGATTTTTCAGTTGTGGGTGTTCCTTTTCTGGATACAGATGGAAGAAATGCTTTAATTTTAATAATGTTTATATGTTTGAAACACAATCTCATTCTTTCAAAAGGGCATAAAATTCGTTGTACACAACAGTTCATACTTTTCATTATATGAAACCTCTTAATATAAACATTTTTGCAAATGCTTTCTTCTAACATATTGCATTATCTTTTATAAATTTATACTAAAGAAAATAATTGCTCCCTCATATCAGTTATTGAAAGACTAGTTACAGTACATTGGGTGGCTCCTACTTAGAACTCGGACTTGTTTCAAGTTGAGGAAACAATTCAGATAGGCTGAGAGAGAGGATAATAAATTAAGACATATTGGTTGCTCCTGTTTCATCTTGCATCTTGAGTGTGTCTGTTCACAGCACGCAGCTTCCAGTTGTGGACATGTGGACAATAATAGCAATGCAAGATATCTCTAGATTAGAAATTGTAGCTTCAAAAAAATATCATGAACATTCTTGGGAAAATTTGAGTTTTGCTTGAGCTTGTGGCATACTGTCCAAAATCTGGCAGAACTTTATTGAATTACGTGAGTATTATTAAGGGTGATAGCCTGATTGGTTCCTCTTTATTACTAAAAAAGCATCATGTGAAGGTTAAATTGACCAAGGACATGATAGGGATTGGAAGTTATAGACTCATCTGGTTATGACCATGGCATATGATAAATTATGACTTTGAATGTAGATGGTGTAAATGGTAATGAGCATGAATTAATGAATGAAAGAAAAAGCAGATAAATAGAAATGTAATGTCTGATCTTGGAGAGATGAGTTGATGAGTATATGGATGTGAAAGTGTGAGTTTCATTATGAATAAGTGATTTTGATGGGGGGGAAATATTGCCTGGAGATGGGTAAAAAGGACTAAAGAAGGAGCCTCCAACAGAGTCAATAAAACTGTAAATAAAAATATGAAATACTTTGGAATGTAACTGAAATGGGAAAATTATTTATTAGTTTGTTTGTTTGTTTGTTTATGCTCTGTGCATGCATGCTAGAAACTATATTAGAGACATTTGTATGGGAATGTTGAATATCAAAGAATGGAACTACCGTACTTCTGTCTGACAGGAGAATGCTATTATTCCTCCTCTATATAAAAGGAAGCTATTATTCCTCCTCTATATAAAGGGAAGGATATTCTGTAGGAATTTCTTAGAAGTGCAGAATAGCATCTTGATTTTTAACCAATCTCAGAAAATGACAAAAAAGCAGATACAAATAAAAACAAAATAAAGGAATCTCTATCAAACTCTTATCACAGTTCATCACGTACCAACCAAAAATAAATCAATAAAAGTTTTCTTCACAGAGATGAGTAAGAACATTTGAAAAAAAGGCTAGATTAAAACAATGGCAAAATTATCACAAACTGTTGCCTCCTTCAATTATACTATGACTTTCTACATGTACACTCTGGCATAGGCAACTTTTTTGTCATTGAGATTTTTAATTTTTGAGGCTGTCAAGGACTTCATAGATATGTTTCTACTAGCAAAGGCTGACTTTTCAGTCCGTAACTGAGCCGTTGGAATTTGGTGGAATGCTCTCTAACAAACTACACTTCTGTGCAAACTGTATAGTCACTTGGAGGAATCCTTGGCTTACAGTACAGCATCCTGCAATCATTTGACCATGATTTACAATATTTTTGTCAAAAACTAACATTTGCTTCTGGTGTCTGGCAAAAAACCACCCATGAACAATGGGTTCACTTAGCAACTATGGTGTTGGCTTAGCAACTACCACAAAAAAATTGTTAAAATCAAGGCTAGCCAAAATGGGTCACATCTTTCACCAATTTGTTGGAAATGTAAAATACTACCTGGTACATACTACCATATGTAGTGGTGACGGAGTGAGAATAAATCTCACAGATGTGATGTTTGATCTTTTCCCCGGAATTCAGACATTAGAAATGAAATCGTAGTTTAAAGTTCTAATTAAAATATTTATTTCGGTACAAAAACAATAAAATCTCATTTGTTTTCATGTCTGATATAAAATGCGACTTCCTTCATCGGAAGCCAGAAGAAGAAGGGGAGAACGGAGATTCAGGAATGCACACATGCGTACAAGAACATATCAATCACGTGCTCAGGAATAAACCATTATATTAGATAGGGATGCATCTCCCTGCATATACATACAACTGACAATAAATTACACCGTGACAAGTGGGAATGCCAAAAGACACGAAAATTCTGGACAATAATTAAACAATGGATGGAGGAAATTTTAGATATGAAGTTGGATTTTAAACCAGAACTGTTCTTATTAGGAATAACAATAGACAAATATGACAAAAATAAATTGTATTTAATGCTACATATTTTGACTGCGGCAAGGCTAATCTTTGCTCAGAACTGGAAAAACAAAGATATACCTACGGAGGAAGAAATTTTACGGAAAATACTACCATGTGCGGAGATGGACAGGCTAACATCAGAAATAAAAGGGAAAGATAAAACTGAATATTTTGAAACCTGGGACAAATTATATTGTTGGTTAGGAAAAAGGAGATCCAGGATAACGAACTAAATTGGTGTAGATACAAGGTGAAATTGTTATTGTGACTTGTTTTTGATTTTGCTGTTTAAGATGAACAATGATGTAAAATTAAGGGAATGTAAATATGTATACTAGGTGAAGATCCGTCATGTACTTGTCTCTATGTATGTTTTGTCTTTTTACTTGTGTTATAAATAAAAAACTTTTTAAAAATTAAAAAAAAAAGTTAAAATGTTAACATGATGACCTGCTTTATGACCATCACAGCTTACAACCATAATTACAAGGCTCAATTATGGTTGTAAGTCGAGGGGTACTTGTAAGTAATAAATTCAGTTGCAAAGGCAAATCCAAGATGTTTCTTTGTAACAGGTTGTGAATCAGTTTAGTTTAGGGTTTTTTTTAAGTGATTCTGAAATGTATATCTTAAACCTACCTTATACAACTGGTTGTCTTTCAGTTTTGTTGTGCAGAATTACCAGTCAACATACTGCTGGAGATGGCGACCTAATACAACTAGAAACAATAGATTAAGGAATTTTTCCTAAATAATTTAATATTTAAAAGCTTTTTATTATTAATAGCTGTTGCTTATTAAGAATTTTATTGGTTTATAATAAAATGCAGTATAGAATAATATTATTAATGTTTTTTAAAGGTTGCCTGACTACATTTTTTTTCTTTTCTGTTTTAAAAGTGCTGCAGTGGTTTGTTTGGGCTATTTATACAAAAAACTGGGAAGAATTTTGGGCAACAGCTTTGTGAATACTGTGGGAAATATTCTTAAAGCAATGAAGAATGCAGAGGTAAATGAGCAGATGTTAAAGTTGAAATAAAATATTGATTTTAAAGTCTAGTGAAGAAAACAATGTTAATGAAGGTCTAATGCATATGAGATTTTGACATTTGAGGATATGTCAGAAACAAATTAAATTTCTGCAGAACTTCTTTGAATCATAAATAGGCTAATTGCAAAGTATGATGAGTCTTTGTTAAGACTTTTCTTCTCTTTTTAATCTTTATCGAAACTAACATTAAGCATGAACATTTGATGCCATGATTTAATTTTTTTTCTTCCATTCCCTCTTCTTCCTGTTTTTATTCTTTCCGATATTTTATATTTTTATTGTGATGTGTCTATTGGAAATCTTTAGTGTTGACTTGTTTTATTTATAGTAATCATGTTAAAGATGATGGCTTAGACTTTTTGGCTGAACAATATGATGAAAATGCTTTAAGTGAAATAATTGGCTTGCCTAAAACTGATGAGTATTGTTATTTTAAGTAGTCACCCTTGCACCTTCATTAATGCAGAAGTGGTCTACAAGTGTCTCTTTGTAAAATGAACTCAGTTAGGTTTTCACTAACTCAGTAATAAAGTGCTGAAAGTTGTTAAAGATAGTCAGCTTCCAGTTCTGTGCCATGACTTCTCTGCCATGAAGTTATTTTTGACCTAATTCACCTAACATGATTATGATGTTACTAAAGTTTTGTTTGTTGAAGAGTAGCAAAATAAAAATGCAAAAATAGAAAACAATCCTGGTACCTTTGTCCTATAATAAGATTATTATTATTATTATTTTGGTCTTGTCAGTCTCAAGGACGATACGAGATCATGCTAAGTTTGCAGAACATACTGAAAGGGTTGGGAGCTGCTGCTATTCCTTGTCATAGAGATATCTACAAAGCTGCTCGTACATGTTTGACAGATAGATCAATGGCAGTTCGTTGTGCTGCTGCAAAGGTAAAATATTATTCTTTTTTGTAATTAATCATCTTGTATACCATTTCATATGTTACACAAAGAATAAAACAGCATCCATTGCAATCACTGTTTTGTATTACCAAAAAGAGTTTTGGCATATATAAGTATGGAATATAACATACTTTTGTTAGGATTTTTCCCTCACAGATAAATTCAGTATGTTAATTTATGTCCATTAAAACAGTATACATTTTGCCATCTGACTTATGTCTCTATAAAGATTCATTGACAACAGCAGTGTGTATCCTTATTACAGAGAGAGTTTGCTGTAATGATTAAGGGACCAGGCTAGAAACGAGGACACTGTGAATGTTAATTTCACTTTAGACACAAAGCCAGCTGGATGACCTTGGTTCAGTCAGTCTCTCTAAGCTCTAGGATAGAAGAAGTGGCAAACTACTTCTGAAATATTGCCAAGAAAATTGCAAGGACTAATTCAGGCAGTCACCAGAAGTCAACAATAACTTGGAGGCACTGTCTCCCCCCCCCCCCAAAATGGGTTTACAAGTCACATCAAGTAACTTTGTTTACCCATATACATTTTTCTTAGGGTATTGAATTTGTGTCATTTGAAGTAAATATTCCCCTATTTTGGCAATTAACATTGGCATTTTAGCTCTGTAAGTGTTTTATTTTTTTTTTTCCTAAATGGATCTCATGGTCATTTTGGAATAGTTATTCAGTACAACTAGCAATATACGATCCTTTCTGGAATGACAAAAACAAAGGTTGAGCAAGGTGCCAGTGTATATTTATAAAGCCCCTCCCCTCCAATGGAAGAATGATTGAAATATTTTATTTCTTTAATCAAAAGGACTGAAAATTTGTAAAGTTTAATGATCTTAGGTTTATATGCTTTTATTTCCTTTTATTTCTTTATATCCATAATTTTCAATGCATAAATATTTTTGATATTAGTCTAGGTTTGGGATTTTTTAATTTTTTTTTATCCTGCCTTCATTATTTTTTTTATAAATAACTCAAGGCAGCATATGTGCATGATGCTTCTTTCTCCTCCTATTTTCCCACAGCAACCCTGTGAGATGAGTTGGGCTGAGAAAGAGTGAGGCCCAAGAGGTGTGTGGGTGTGTACATATATATGTGTGTGTGTGTGTGTGTGTGTATCTGTAAAAATAAATAAAAAGTCCCACTAATGAGTTCCCCTCAGATAAATTGATACTATTCAGAGTCCTAATAATAATATCTACATTCTACAACAAGGTTTTCCCTTCCTCTCGGTTGATCTTATGTGTTTCTGGGTCAGATTTAGGAAACCCTGGATCGGAGGAGAGAAGATGAATTTATGTGATAGGTTTTATTTTCCTGCCTGAGGGACATTGTTGGATGCAACCCATTTTTTAAAGTATTTTTTAAGCTACACAGTATTTGTGCACAGATTATTTGATTTGTTTATTTTGCTTGTCTTCTCTTCCCCACCCCACCCCCGCCTTTTCTTTTAATATAGTGTCTTCTTGAACTTCAGATTGAAGCAACTTTTATGTGGAGTACAGACATAGATAGTGTAGTAACTCTATGTTTTAAATCCTTTGAAGGATCCAACTATGAAGTGCGAATGGCCGTTTCTAAGCTTTTAGGCTATGTATTGATTAGTGCTGTAACATCAAAACAAGCCACAGGTGAGTTGATTTATTTTTTCATCCTTAATTTGGCTGAGGAAATTGTAAGCACTACCGGTAATAAAGACCCTTCAGAATCGGTCACTGAAGGATTTTAACCTATGACAATAGCTAATATACTAATATGTTAACATAATAACATATCAACTAGCACACACACACACACTACATATACAAAGACACATATATACACACATGCATATGAATATTTTGCCTAAATTATGTCAGACCATTACCATATTTAAGAAAATATATGGTCATAAGTGTGTGCTACATCAGAATAAAAATAGTGACAGAAAATATTTCTACTTTCTGCTGTGGTAAAGTGGGGAAAAATTAAAGGGGGAAACAAATCAACTAAATGGCAATTAAACTTAACAGTACTCAGATCAAAGGGGAAATAGCATATGAGGAAACATTGTAAATAATAAAAATTACTTAAATTATCTAGATCAGGGGTGGCCAAACTATGGGTCTTTGAGGACCTGTGGACTTCAACTCCCAGAATTCCTGAGCCAGCCATGCATGCATGGCTGGCTCAGGAATTCTGGGAGTTGAAGTCCACAGGTCCTCAAAGACCCATAGTTTGGCCACCCCTGATCTAGAGGTAGATGTTGAAATGCCCATCCAGTACTTTAGATGCTTCCATTCAGCTCAATTTGAATGTTAACAATCTGCACTACAGAAGTGACTCCCAGAGTCTCATTGATGTACCTCTATTATATGGATTATTTGATGTGTCCTATCTCCATTTTGATGACGATGAAAATATTTCGTAACATTGAAAGAATTAGACTTACCAATTTAATTACTATTAATAATAGCAAATTTACTCTAGCCTTCCTTTTTCTCTCTCATAAAGAAAAGGCAGTCTATTTAAATAATTACAGTATTTTCAGTTATATTATGTAATTTAATGAGAATAAAGCTAACATGGCTTCATTTGGATAACATGATGTAAACTGGTTGTATTAAGTTGCATGCATGGGTACACTGATACGACATGGTTATTTTATTAATGATATTTCTTAATTTAGAGTAATATTTGCCCATTGCCAAAACTTTACAGTACTCAGTAATACAGAAACACTTGAGCCATTCATGCCTTCCATCAATGTTTTGGACTATTGACCTGTTTAATTTAACTTCATTGTGTTCATAAAAACTTTGTTTCCGTGATAGACTAATCTCTAATGTTTTTTGTCAAACACGTTGTTCTAGACCAGGGGTAGGCAAAGTTGGCTCTTCTATGACTCGTGGACTTCAACTCCCAGACTTTCTGAGCCAATCATGCTAGCTTAGGAATTCTGGGAGTTGAAGTCCACGAGTCATAGAAGAGCCAAGTTTGTCTACCCCTGTTCTAGACAGTGAACCAGACCTCTCAAATCTTGCCTGTAACCATGACTTGATTTAGCTTAGCTAACCAGTATGTAGACTTTCAGACTGTTTTATAGATAAATATGAAGTACAAGAGTAGTTGCAAAGTAGAGTTTCCCTGCAGCAACCTTTTTGTTGCTCATATTTTATTTTCAATTAGTCCAATGTGATTTAGTCTCATTATGATAGTTGTCTTTTAAAAAGGAAAAGATAAGGATCTTGCTGGTTATGGAAAGACTTTTCCATAAAATGACATGTAGTTTGGCACAGATTTGAATATTTTATCCATGATTGTTTCTTTAGTTGTTTACTTGCCATATTTAGAGGCTGTTCAATTGCCCAACAACTCTGGTTGGCTTCACAAACTAAAAGCACAATACAGGTCATCCTTGGTTAACAACCTTGTTCAGCAACCTTTCAGCCCTGCAATAGAAAATGAAAGTAAATGAAAGACTGTGTTGTGTATATATGGGGTATGATTGTATGTATTATTATTTTTTTTGAAAAAGCATCTGCTAGACAACATGTTCGCAAAATTTCATTTATGGAAGCTTTGGAACTGCTAGGGACAGGTTTTCTTCGTGGAAGTTCTGGATTTCTACGAACTGGTGGTGATATTTTGAAAGGAACCAGCTCAGTCAGCAGGGATATCAGAGTTGGAGTTACTCAGGTTTGAGTTATATTATGTTAAATTATGTTAAAATGTTAAAATATGTTGTGTTTTAATTTTGTTTACATTTGCGTGACTAATTTGTTACTGTACTATATACTAGTTCCTGTTGAATATGTTGCAGTTAGGGTTTTCCAACATTCTGAAGAAGTTTGAATTATTTTAATACCGATGAGCATTTATCTCAATTGTTAATGAAAACTTGTACATTTTTTTATTTAAAAAATGATAGACATAAATCAAATAAGCAAATGAAGACATAAAATTTTAAAAATACGTTTAAAATAATACTTTTAAAATACTCCCAAGACAGAGATTATGTGAATGGACTAAAGACTATGTCTGTCATCAGCATAACCCTGTGAAAACAGATTTGGACCAAAATAGGTGTGATGGGAGAAGAAGAAAAAATCCCCCAATAAATATCTATGGAAAAAATCCACCAGTACTTCCCTATATAGCCGTGATGGCGAAGCTATGGCACACTTGCCAGAGGTGGCAGGCAGAGCCCTCTCTGTGGGCACGCGCGCCGTCGCCAGCTGCTCTTCTGGGTTCTGTCACACACATGTGCACCAGACAGCTGGCTCTCCTCCGGGTTCCATCGCGCGCATGTGCGCCGGCCAGCTAGTTGCGTGAAGACCAGCTAGCCAGCACGCATGCGCGTGACGGAACCTGGAAGAGCAGCTGGCCGCTGCATGCATGCGCACCGGCCAGCTGCTCTCTTCCGGGTTCCGGCGCTCCGATGCGTGTGTGCTCCAGTTTCGGCACTTGGTGTCAAAAAGGTTAACCATCACTTCTATATAATCAACAGCTTGGAATGCTGCTTTAGCATTCTTCCTTCCTAATCACATGATCAAGATGACATCATATGATGCTTCTAACATACATAAAATGTTTATATAAAAATTAGGGTGTTCTGCATAATTAGAATGCTGTGAATTCCTCAGTTTCATAATCAAATCAAGAACTAAAAAATAAATAGTATTCACAAAATACTCAGTTGCTCTCATTGATTAAGTAACCTGTTATAACTAAAGCAAAATTTTTACAATTGCATACTGTAATTACTTACAGTGACTGTTCACTAAAGTTATTAGAATAAGATATTGCTTAAAGGAATCTAACCCCAATCAGTGCCAGAGCTTTGTGAGTGTGAATTTACTGCTTGTCTTTTGGAACATGGCTTCAAGTCCAACACAATTGGAAAAATACAAGGCTTTACACATAAGAAGGTTTTGGTTCTTGAAACCATACACCAATAGTGTTGTCCATTGACTTCCTCATGGAATTAACAAATCTTTGCTGCATGATTGAAGAACCATTTTCAGTTTTTGATATATGTTTAAGGTATAATGTTATCAAATACAAGCAATCACTGTCATCATAGGCACTACAACTAAAACAATAGAAATACTTAATTGGCTATGTACGGGTATGTTAAATAAAACATATTATGGCTTAGTATGGTTGCCTGGTTTATTCAACATGCTATTGCATAATGAGTTTTCGTTTTTGATTTAGCTATTTTTAAACAATAGTTTATGGTTTAGAAAGCATGAATGTATTTATACAGGTAGTCCTCAACATATGTCTACAATTGAGGCCAAAACTTGTATTGCTAAGTGAGAATCTGAGTGCTGAATCTGAGCAGACTGGGTCTAGGTTTTCTTTAATGTACCATATTTTTTGGAGTATAAGACGCACTTTTTCTTCCCTAGAAGGGGGTGAAAATTTGGGTGCGTCTTATACACCAAATGTAGCCCTGCCCATTGCAAGGAGGCAAATTGCTGGGAGGCAGAAGCATATTTTCCCCCTTGTGCTAATCAGGCTGTGCTGAAAGTGAAAGTGAAAGTGAAACAGGCTGTTTGCTGTTTGCTGCAAGGAGGCAAATTGCTGGGAGGCAGAGGCAGATTTTTTTTCTCATTTTCCTCCCCAAAAAAGGTAGGTGCGTCTTATAGTCTGGAGCGTCTTATACTCCAAAAAGTACGATAGCTTACTCAGGCAGCATAAGAAGGTCAAAAAATATCAATTAATGGAAACTGTTCATTATTGCAGCCAGATTTGTTAAGTGAGTTTTGTCCCATATTATAACCTTTCTTGTGCTAGTTGTTAAGTGAATCACTGCAGTTGTTTAGTTAGTAATACAGTTGTTAAATGAATCTGTCTTCCGTATTGACTTTGCTTGTCAGAAGGTTGCAAAAACTGATCACATTACTCTGGGACACTACAACCATCATAAATATGAGTCAATTGCCAAGTGTCTGAATTTTGATCTTATGACCATGGAAATGCTGCAATGGTCATGTGAAAAATGATCATAGGGCACTTTTTCCAGGACTGTTGTAACTTTGATTGGTCACTAAATGAACTGTTGTTAAGTCGAGGACTACTGTATTTTTCGGAGTATAAGACGCACCGGAGTATAAGACGCACCTTAGTTTTGGGGGACGAAAACAAGGAAAAAAGGCCTCTGCCTCCCAGCAATTTGCCAAACAGCAAACAGCAAACAGTACAAATGATATACACTGTTTGCTGTGTATTTCTGTGCATGTGTGCTTGACCCATAGAAATAGCAAAGAATTGGAGAAATGTACATTATGGCAGTATATTAATCCCAGAAAGTTTTCTTAAATGTAATCACACTAACTCCTCCCAATGATTTAAATAGATCTACTCCAAACATGAATAAATCAGGGTTTCTCAGCTGCCTTCTTTTAATACTAATACTTAATACTAATACTTAATACTAAAACAGGACATTTCAGATTATACTTTTACAGATCTTTAAAATTGATGTGGCTTTCTGGAAGTATTCTCTGCTATTTAAAAGAAGATACAATAGCACTGGGCCTCTTCAGAGCAAGCATTTATTTTAAAAAGCTTCTTCATTTTGTTAAGTTGTCTAGAACTAAAATAAAGCAGTCTTTAAAAAATAAGTCTAATAATTTGAACAGTCTACAAACATTTAACAAAATAACATTAACAGAATCTGCCTCTACCTAGGATAGAACTCACAACCTCCTGATTGTGAGGCAAGAGCTCTAGCTCTGAGCCATAGAAACTGTAGCTTGCCTCCTTTCCATTTTAGCAGCCTAATATTGCCAGCAGTTTATCTCCCAGCAATTTGTCTCATCACAGCCACCGTAGTTAGTTTCATTTTACCACGTGGCTTGCAAGCCTGAGCTGTAGGTCAGGAAGCAGATCATCTCTTCTTGTGCTCTTCTTGTGCTTTGCCCTGTTTGCTGTAAAAAGGTAAATTGCTGGCAGGCAGAGGCCAAAGGGTGGGGATGACTGGGTGGGGCTGCATTCGGTGTATAAGACGCACCCAGGTTTCCACCCTCTTTTTGAGGGTAAAGAGGTGCGTCTTATACTTCAAAAAATACGGTATATGTATCACATATGGAAATTATGCATGAATTGTTGCAAGCTACTGAGACAATTAAGTAGGGCTGCTCTGCCTCCTAATTTGGGCAGAAAAGCATGACATTAATCATTCTTTGTTTCCCCTGAAAAATGTTAATTTTGGCCTGAAATCATGTTTTTGCCCCCTGGAAGATTGATTTACGTGATAACTTTCCTTTTAAATGTTCTGTTTTAAAGGGGGAAAGTATTACTATATTTTTCATCTACAGTCCCTTTAAGATTATCCCCATTTATGTTTTTAAAGGTATGGAAATTAATTTTAGTTTCTTTAAGTATATTTATTTTATTTATTAAGTAAACAAATTTATATCGCTGCCCAGATCACACATAGGTAGCTTACAAATATGAAAGATCACCATCACACTACTTGTTTTAAGTAAGTAGGACAGTTATTCTATAAGCTCACTACACTGAGATTGCTTTTATTGATCGGCTTGTAATCTTTCAAGCTGTTCACTGCCTTTATGTTCTGGTTTCCATTGTTGTAAAACCAATTTAAAAAATAGGGGAATATTTCAATAATTTCTAAGATGTCGTTCAAATTTGTATGGGTAAGAATGGCAGTTTTAACTGAATTGTTCTTGAAATTCAATCTTACCTAAATATAAATTTATATATAAAATTCTACTGATATCATTGTTCTTATTTTTCACTGGAATATTAAGTTTGCAGTTAATCTTAACTTGGTATTTATTGGTATTTTGATTGAGAGAAGGAATTTTTCAGCATTCGGCTTAATTTGATGAAGTTTATTTTTCAAATGACTACTGCCAAATCTTTTCACTCTACTTAAAGAAATGTAAATAAATACATTAAAATGGTTTAATGTTTTTGTAATATGTGCAAATTGGAACTGGTTTTAATATATTTTTTTAATCAATTGTTTTCCAGGCATACGTGGTATTCATTTCCACATTAGGAGGAGAATGGCTTGAAAGGAATTTTTGTGCTTTGCTTTCCCACATTCTGGATCTGGTCTCTCAGTCTCACCCTAAGGCTATTCAGACACAAATGGACAGTATTTGTAGCCGCCGTTGTATTTCATTTATTCTCCGAGCTACAGTAGGATGCCTTCTCGGGGAAAAAGCTCGAATTGCAACTGCCAAGGAGATTTGTCAAGCCATCTGGAAACTGAAGAAAGTTATGGGTATGGGACTAACAAGATTATTTGCTAACCCTCCCTTTGTGCTTTAATCATTTCCTAATCTAGCCATACACTAATTTAATCCCCCAAACAAACCAAGTCTCTCTGTGGCTTTTTAAAATCATTTTTAAACTTAAAATGTCGTGACTTTTTTCCCATGATTCAGTTTTAGATAAATGTGTGGAAAGTAGATATAGTAGCTGACTATAGGCTTGACAGCACAATGTTATATTACACCCCACTAACATGTATATCTGATGATGGAATCACAAGCACAACACTCGCTAATTACAAGCTTCCCTGTTCCGTTTAGCAAGTCACGCTGAAATAAATGATCCCATTCATCTTGCCCAGTTTGGAAGGTTTGCTGAAATCTAGATGATGTAACCAGGAAAGTTTGCTGAATCTGAGCAGACTGGGTCTAGGTTTTCTTTAATGTAGCTTACTCAGGCAGCATAAGAAGGTCAAAAAAGATCAATGAATGGAAACCGCTCATCATTGCAGCCAGATTCTAGAATCATGATTCTGTAGTGGCTATTGTTGGACAGCTATTCATACCATGATCATAAAGCTTAGCTTTTTAAAAGGTAAGTTGTTGCCATCTTATTTATTATCTTAATCAATTTTGCAGATGATAGAGGGAAATTACAATTATTATGCAATAATTTATCTAGTCCAAAGTGTAACTTCATTTTACTCATAAAAATATGTGTCAGCCCCCTACCCCTAGCTTTTATTCATTTCTTTTATTAACATACCGTAACATTTTCTGTTGTCAGATGCTGCAGTGAGTAACTGTAATGTCGAAACCCATATTGGTACAACAGAGGTAATAGCAACCCAGCATATGTTAATATGTGCTCTAGAAGAGCTTGGAAACCTCATACATGGCTTAGGTACTACTGCTGCACCTGTTCTGCAAGATTCTAGTACAGGTAATACTCTCATAGAGTCTTAAGCTATAGGATAAATAACACAAAAATGAGTGGTGGTACCACAAATTGCTTCAGGATGTATTCTACAGAAAGAGAGTGTTCAGAGAGTTCCAGCAGTCTTTCTTTTAATAAATTAAAATATTGTGTATAGATTCTGAATCATCACAGATCATTATAGGGAATCTATTGGGAACATGTTGTCGAGATCAGTTCTTAGTTTAGCGATGAGAGGGAAGACTGCATTTTTATATCATTTCGAGATTTCAGAGTGTTTCACAGAGCTATATAAGGACTGTGTCACAATGAGACAGCAGTTAGCCTAATTTAGGTAATTTCATAAAAAAGCCAAGAATGTTGCACCCGGTTATGGGAGACAAGAAAGAAATCCCAGACTAGGTGGATTAAGAAGTTGAATAATCCCTTGAGAGAAAGCTTTAATAAACCATTTTTATAATCTTGCCAAGAAAACAATATACCAGTAACTGTGTTTGGGTAATTACCAAGAAATGGCTCAAATGAAAGGACACTTTACAAACAAAGCCACAGTTCTATATGATCCTGATTCACTTACTGCAGAATTCTTGGGAACATTTTTCAAGAGATGTTTGTATAAAATTGCAGTTTTGCTGCTGAAATGGGATTTATCCTTCTTTTTGCAACACATACCCTCTGAGGCTGATGATGACCTAGTCAGGAACAAGAATCTGCATGCCTGTCCTGTCACTTGTCACTGCCCCAAGTGTCCATTTTGGTTTAAGAGAATCTGGACACCTGGTTTGCACTAAGTAGCTTCTTTATTTTTATCTGTCTCCCAGAAAATTCTGACAATTCTGCAGGTGTTTTTTTAAGCTTACAGTGGACATATAACAGCAAAAAAGTGAAAGCTCTGTTGATTTACTGTCTCAGTAAACATTCTTATATGTGTTTTTAATCTTGTAATATGTTCGATTTTCCAGGAGTCCTGGATGCAGTAATCGCCATTATCCTTCATCCCTGCATTTCAGTTCAGCTAGCAGCAGCATGGTGCTTACGATGTATTGCTGTAGCATTACCCTGCTATCTCTCTCCTCTTCTGGATAGCTGTATTGAGCGCCTGACAGCAATGAAATCCTCCCCAGAAGCAGTGACTGGCTATAGTTTTGCCATTGCTGCTTTGTTAGGAGCTGTCAGAGAATGTCCTTTAGGAATTCCACATGGCAAAGGGAAGGTAATTATTAGAACAGTTTGTCTGGTATTTGTTGCGGTGTCAAATTTTACAGGGAAAACCTGTCCATCATAAAGATTCTGTATACAGAAACGTGTAACATTTCACAGACTGTAGCTCAATTGGTTCAGTTTTACAAATTGTGTTTCACAGCATGCATGAACCAGTCATAAATACTTTAATAATGAAATTCTTATTGCTGTTTAGTTATTCCATCTATTAGACATGTGCGAAACATTTGCAAGAGGTGATTTGTAGAACGTGTCAGAGTGAAATAACCCCCCAGGCCCCCCGCACCCATTTTGGCTGGCAGAGTGTCTAGGAGGCCGTCCAGTCCAAAAATGGAGCATGGGGATGGCGCACGCAGTCCCCCCCCGGTGCCCCATTTTGGATGCCAGAGGCACCGCAGCCCGGTCCAGGAGCACTCTTGAGTTTGACACCCCTGGTCTAGTTCATAAAAAGTTATGCCATGCAATACACCCACACTACATCAATCCTTCACGAACTGCACTGGCTTCCTATCGATCTCCGGACACAATTCAAGGTGTTGGTTATTACCTTTAAAGCCCTACATGGCTTAGGGCCAGATTATCTTCGAGACCGCCTTCTACCACATACCTCCCAGCGACCGGTAAGATCCCACAGGGTTGGGCTTCTTCGGGTCCCATCAGCTAAACAGTGTCGGCTGGCGGGTCCATGGGTGAGGGCCTTCTCTGTGGCTGCCCTGGCTCTCTGGAATCAGCTACCTCCTGAGATCCACACTACCCCATCTTATT
Organism: Diadophis punctatus similis; assembly: GCA_023053685.1. Taxonomy (NCBI): domain Eukaryota; kingdom Metazoa; phylum Chordata; class Lepidosauria; order Squamata; family Dipsadidae; genus Diadophis; species Diadophis punctatus. The sequence continues at coordinate 272,160,632 of JALIGW010000001.1, read as the reverse complement.
GGCCTTCCGGAAAGCCGTAAAGACCTGGATTTTCCGACAGGCCTGGGACCATTGACCTTGTGGGGATGACTAGCGAGGTCACCCCATGAATGTATGAAGGGCTGAAATGATTTTAAATTGTAAATGTATTTTTTAATCTGTTTTTTAGATGTTTTTATATTGATTTATGTTGTTTCTGTTGTGAGCCGCCCAGAGTCTCTAGGGAGTTGGGTGGCATAGAAATATAAATAAATAAATAAATAAATAAATAAATAAATAAATATATATATATATATATATATTATCATCTTCAGTTTCATGCTCAAAAGGAATAACAATTCTAGAATTTATTCCATGTATTATATTTACATGAGAAAGTTAATTTGTGGGCCATGACATATGCAGAAGTAGTGTATATGCATCCCTTCATAAGAATTTAATTTTGTATTTCAGCTCTTGAAATAGTGAAGATTTTTGTTTTCATATAGGTTGTCATGATGGTAGCTGAGGATCTTTTGCGTTCGGCTTCTCAGAATAGTCGGATTTCAGTACAAAGAATGCAGTCAGGTTGGCTTTTGATAGCTGCTTTAATGACATTAGGTAAGGTTATTCACCTATATATCTTTATTTCTTTATCATAAAAGTTGACCACTTCTGTACTTCTTGTCTGATGTCACTGTTTCAATATATATATGAACAAGTTCTAATTGTTTCATAGCTGTAGAAATATACCGGTAGTTAACTTAAATTATTACTTCCTTATCATAGGCCATAGGGAATTAACTTTTCCAGTATAACAAATACACAAACTGTATCAATAACATTTATGTTATATATGAATCATAAGCAAACAACCACACTTTCAAGGGTGAAGCAAACAGTTTTAAAAAGAAATATGAATGTGTGGATTAAAGATAATTTTGGTTTTCTCTCCAGCCCTTGCAAAATATTCATGTAACATGGGACTGTAAGGTATACAGTGTCCACTTTATAGCTTATGGGAAGAACATGAGAACAATCCAGAGGAGAATTTTAGTCCTGATTGGGATGTTACGGTAGTTTTCCCGAACTCCAGTGAAAGGGCAATGGAAGAATAACCAATTATCTTTATTTTCTTCTTGTATTGCTAACACAAATAGTCTTTATAACCACTCATTCAGAAACAGTTCAAAGCTATAACAGTGCTGTATGGGGGGGGGGCTTACAACTCCTTGGAGTTCCAGCTGTCACAGTGTCCCCATTGTCACATGATTGCAATCCAGGCACTCAGTGTGTTAGATAAGAATTACTCTCATCAGAGGCGAAATAGATCTTTTCCCTGGAACTCTGACATTATAAAAAGAAACCGCAGTTTAAAATACTAAAGTAGAAAATATTTATTTCGGTACAAAACAATGAATCACATCTTGGCTATAAAAAAGGTCTTGCTCTTTACAGAAGCTGAAGAAGAAGGAAGGAACAAAAGAAAGGAATGTACACATGCGTACTAGGAACATATTAATCACATGCTCAGGAATAAACCATTATATTTGATATGGATGCATCCCCCTGCATATACATGTAACAGGCAATATAAAATCATTGCCTGACACAGTGTGTGGCTTGTGAATATGTGAGCATAATCACATCTTACCTACTGGCTTCTCTCATGAAAAATCAATGGCGGATGGGGGAGTCAACAGGAAGTCAGAAGTCATTCCTACCATTATTTGTCATAGCAACTGCCCATGTTGTCCTTACCTCCCTGCAGCATCTGTGCATCTGCCTCGGCACCTTAGCACCTGCCTTTGGCACCCTTACAACCCCCCAGACTTTTGCCTGGGCTTCTTCCTTAAAAACTCTTGAAGAGCCGAGGTGGCGCAGCGGTTAGAGTGGGGTACTGCAAGCCACTTTAGCTGACTGTGATCCGCAGGTCAGCGGTTCAAATCTCACCGGCTCAGGGTTGACTCAGCCTTCCATCCTTCCGAGATAGGTAAAATGAGGACCCAGATTGTTGGGGGCAATATAAATATACATTGCTTACTGGTGTAAACCACTTAGAGAGTGCTTGCACTGTGAGGCGGTATATAAATGTCACTAATAAATAAATAAAATAAATAAACTCACAAGGTCCTGGGGTTACGGTGGCAATCAGGACTGCCAAGATCGCTATCGCTAAGCAATGCAGTCACACAATGTTCCGCTTTATGACCGCATTGCTTAGTGATGGAAATTCCGGTCCCAATTGCTGTTATAACTAAGGACTGTCTGACTACAATGATTCAGAGTAGGTGAAATCAATGTTGAGTAGTTAAAATATTTTCACACATCTGAACATTTCCACTTCAATTTCTCATACCCATTAAAGTTTGCTTCAAAAGGTCTCTTCACTTTTCAGAGTATTTTGCAAGGGCACACAGGAGCTTCAGGATGAAGGGGGAATAAAATACTTTCATTAAAGAAAATGTTTCAGTCAATACCACTTACAAAAAAACATTTCCAATCTTAAAAATAATAGGTCCAGCCGTGGTCCAGCATCATCTTCCTAGAGTGCTGTTATTATGGAAATGTGCATTTCCGGTATGTCCTAAAGACTTAGAAACTGAAAAGAAACGTGGTGATTCATTTACATGGCAAGTGACACTGGAAAGCCGAGCAGGTGCTCTCTGTGGTGGGTGAAAATCGTGGCTCTTTATACTTTTACTTTTTTTTTAACTTTCAGTAGCAATAAAAGTAAAGAATGGCCTTCTTTTTTCTCCATTGATTTCCAATTCCAGGGCTTTACATAATACTTTTTACACATAAATATCTAGACTATGAGGTAATTGTAGCTTGTTTGGTTGCAAGTATAAAATGTTATTTATTGCTATGCGGACATTTGGTGAATAAGAGAGGTACTAACTACTAATCAATACTAACCTTGCAGATTAATTTTGAACTTAATGTTCTGATATATTAATTAGACAATCAGACTGTTTATTCAAGCATTGGAGATAATCTATCTCTTTCACTACTTCTGGCTGAAAAGTAGTGAACATCTGACTACATATTTAAGTATGTAGAATAGCTATCCTTTATATTCCATAGTACAACAGTATTATTTGTTGTTTCATAATTGCATGTATTTATATACCATCCATCTCTCAAGACTGTGTTCCAGATATATCAATTAAGTATTTATTATAAAATTCTTCTCTTATTATTTTTTTTACTTCTTTCTATAAGAAGATTGTATTATGATTTGTGTATATAGACTGATATGCAATCAATATGCTTTATTCTCAGCTATCAAAAGCTTTATTCTCTATTGTGGAGGACTCCTTACAGACGAAGTGATTCAAAGACTGCTTCCTCCTGTCCCATGTGCTGTTGATTTGCTGACACAGTAAGTAATAATATTTTTATTTTCATCCTCAATCAACATAAAGTAGCATTCAGTGAGAAAATTACAGCCATCCCATTGTGATAGTATAGTCTACATAATATGATAACTAAGATTTAAGATTTAACTTACTAAAGGAAACTATAAAACCATGATATTATTAAGATTGTAAGATTAATATTATGAAGAGAAGAATGAGTACAATATACGGTAGTATAATTTATATAATTTGGTTGTTAAATATACAGGTAGTTCTTGACTTACGACCACAACTGAGCCCAAAATTTCTGTTGTTAAGCGAGACATTTGTTAAGTGAGTTTTGTCCCATTTTACAACCTTTCTTGCCATAGTTGTTAAGTGAATCACTGCATAAATTAGTAAACTGGTTGTTAAATGAATCTGGCTTCCCCATTGACTTTGCTTGTCAGAAGGTCGCAAAAAGTGATCATGTGATCTTGGGACACAGCAATGGTCATAAGTGTGAACCAGTTGCTAAGCATCTGAATTTTGATCACATAATCATGGGGATGCTTCAAAGGTCGTAACTGAAAAATGGCCATAAGTCACTTTTTTCAGTGCTGAACTTAGTGCTGAAAAAGGAATCTTGCAATCAGTCCTCAAATTTGACCCGTCACAGCATCCTCATGGTTATGGCATTGTGATTTTGGCACACATTTATGATGATCACAGTATCCCACAATCACTTGATTGCTATTTGTGACATTCACGGCTGGCTTCTGACAGGCAAAATCAGTGGGGAAGCCAGCAGAAAGTCACAAGTCATGATCAGGTGACATCGCGCTTAGTGACCTGCAGTGATTCACTTATGACTGCAATAAGAACTGACAAACTGGCATAAGTCTGGCATTATCACATGATTTTTACTCTACGACTGCATTGTTTAATGATGGAGTTGCCAATCACAGTTGTGACTGATAAGTCAGTGCTCTCTGTAATCACTTTAGTTTTAAAGACAGTGGTCATTTGCATGTGTGTTTATCAGAATGATGCAGTGAAAATAGATTGAAAGGGGAAAAAGCGTAGTGAATAAAGAGGATGGCCTTGAAGGACTAAGGCGGCTATCAATAAATGAAACTTGATCCCAGATCAGGAATGTAATTTGCAAAAATGCCTCCTGCAGCCCCCTGCCCTTCTCTGAAAATAAAAGAGGCAGGAAAGGTAGCATGAGCAAGATTGTGTTATTATACCTGTTCTAATAAAAGTATTTTTAGATCTATATCTTAGTCCTTATAGGACTCATAAAAGGTGATCTAGGCAGTGGTCTCCAACCAATGTTTGCTCTAAGCTGCGCGGCTGCGCGGCCGCGCACGTGATAAGAAAACGCCGCACAGCAGTTTCCAACTGCCGCGCGGTGTTTTCTAATGTCAGAGGGAACATTGTCTCCAACCTTGACAACTTTAAGACTTGTGGACTTGTGGACTTCGACTCCCAGAGTTCCTCAGCCAGCAAAGCTGATCTAGAGTATATATGGAGTGTACATTGTATCTGTTGGTGCCACCTTAAATCATGAGTGTTTTCTTGCATCAGGTGCTAGCTATGGCTGAGCAAGCAAAGGAAAGGCTATAATTTATTTAAGGAAATTGTCTATCTTGCTCTGAATCACCTTTTTCCCTTTCAGTTCATATGTATGAAATCAATAGCAGATTTATTCATGTATTTATTATATAGGCCGCCCATTTTACATACATGACTCTAAATTAATTGAACAGTTTTTGTTGTAACAGTAGGATTTTTTTTTAACCTTTAAAGGCTTCCTTCACTAAATAAAATGTATGGCTGTGCTTTAAAACTATCATCAGTGACATATAGGAAAAGACTTTATGAACTGCTTGCTTTGTTGCCTCCCAAGAGTTATGAAGGTATGTATACTTCCCAAAATATTTCTTGTCTTCTTTTAGTAACAAAAGGAGAAGTAAAGCATTGTAACACAGAATATAATTAATTTGTATGTAAGAAAAAACCTTAACACAGAATGATATTTGAAAAACCTGTAGCAGATGAATTCCATGCATAATATTAGTAAAAAAAATAGAGACGGAGAAAGCATAATTTGAATAAAGGTTAAGCTTTTAAAAAGCAGTGTATTGTATTCAAGAACGGATAAAAATGCTGCCTTGGTAGCCTTTATAAATTCAGGCATGATAGCAGACATATAGTACATTGTGTGCATTATGATTCAGAATCTAAATGATCATGTGAACTTTTTGCTCTATGGTTCTTCCTCTGCTTTTTGTTTTCAGTATTTTTACTTGTCACATAGAGACTATAGTTGTATCACTTTGTGCAGTGAAATTCAGAAATAGAGGTATTGCTGTAACACTGAATAACAGACATTAGACCACACAGCAGTTCAACTTTTTTAACCTTAAACTGTGCCACAAAGTCAATTTATACTGCAGGATAAACAATTAAAAATATACAACTATTCTGTCTTACTGTAATGACCAATAGTTTTCTGTTTTTCATAGCTAATTTGTGGTTTTATCCTAGGGCAGGGGTGTGAAACTCAAGGCCCACGGGGTACTTAGATCTGGCCTGCCGGGCCATCCTGGAAACAGTGAAGGACCAGCCTGCAGTGCCTCTGCTAGCGAAAATGGAGCTCGCGAGGGCCACGGGCAGCCCTCCTGAGCTCTGTTTTCGCTGGCAGAGGGTTGTAGGAGGCCGTCGCAACTGAAAACAGACCTCAGGAGCCCATTTTCGCTGGCAGAGTGCTCGGGCCACCACTGGCGTCCCTGACACGAGTGACATTGAGCTGGCCATACCCATTCTGGCCACGCCCACTCCGGCCCCCTGAGGTCAAACACAACCCTGATGCGGCTCTCAATGATCGAGTTTGACACCCCTGTCCTAGGGCATAATGTATTACAAGGCATTGTAACGGAAGTAGTGTATTACAAGCTAATGTATTTCTTTTTTGTTTCTATTATACTCCGTTCACTATTAAATGCTACATAGTTAGAAACATGAGCTATATTTTCCTATTTTAATTTCGGATAGACTACCCAGTCACTGTAAATGAAAAGAAATCCTAGCTGTAAAAACACTTCTCTTGATATTTGTAATCTTGAATCTGGTGCTTCACCAGAGTATCAATCTTTCAATATCAGATTTATTTCAAAAGTTACTTGATGTCTGGTACTGCCAAATCTATTTTCTAATAAGTACCTAAAAAAGAAAATACCTCTTCATTAAGTTATTTGTGATCAAAAGAATTTTCGCTCTACTCAATAATTTCTGGAGGAAATAAATTCTTCAGCTTCTCTTTCTAACAGTTGATTATGATATGCTACATTCTTGTTTAGAAAACCTTTCATTTTTTGGCATAGAATGTTTCATGTGAGATCATTTATTTATTTATTTTATTTATTTTGGTTTTCTTATATGCCGCCCAACTCCCGAGGGACTCAGGGCGGCGTACAGCAGAAAAAAATACAAGAATAACCAATAATAAACATAGCTTAAAATCAAATATAAAAATTAAAAATACAATATTAAAACTATCCAACAACCATACATACCCGGGGGTGAGCTCGGATGGATTAGGCTCTACCCCCAGCCTGCAGGAAAAGCCATGTCTTAACGGCTTTTCGGAAGGCCAGCAGAGTGGGGATGGTTCGGGTCTCCGGGGGAAGTTGGTTCCAGAGCGCGGGGCCCGCTACAGAGAAGGCCCTCCCCCTAGGGCCCGCCAGCCGGCATTGCTTGGCCGACGGGACCTGGAGGAGGCCAACTCTGTGGGCCCTAACCGGTCGAAGGGAAGTGTGAGGCAGAATGCGGTCCCGGAGATAGCCTGGTCCTAAGCCATGAAGGGCTTTAAAGATGATGATCAACACCTTGAATTGTACCCGGAGACCGATGGGCAACCAATGCAGCTGGCGGAGTATAGGTGTCACATGGGTATACCTTGGCACACCCACCACAGCACGCACAGCGTCATGCATCATTAAACCTATTCAGGTTTATGTCCCACAAATCCACACATTTATCAGAAATCACATTTCTTGTCCTTAAAATATTGTGGCAGTAGTGTATTTAGGTATCAGCTATGCATAAAAAAATGTTTTCTTTTACTTCTAAAATTACAGGAAGTTTCTCTGCTGTTCTTAAAGAACTAGTGCAAGACTTGACTCAACTTGATAATCAGGCAGCTGCCTCTGCTGCGTATCTTCCTCCCTTTTCCTACCACTGCGATCTTGCCTTATTTGATCCCTTCTTGCAGGAGACAGAACACAGATTTATTGAAGAGCAGGTATCATATTTTAGTGGCTATTTATGCACATAAAGGAGAAAAACCATGTCCTGAAATGACAATTGCATTTCTTCTGTCTTTGCAGTTATTCTTAGTTAACAACACAGCTGGGGGAAGCTTGGAGTTTGACCCATTTGCAGTCTATGAGAAGGCTGCGCATGGAGATTCAGTGCCTAAGCCTTTGTCTCCAACTTCATCCATTGTCAGTGCAGCAACCCGTCTCTTTGGAGTGATATTTTCACAAGCAACAGAGACCCAAAGGTAAAGAGAGTACAGATGAGACTTCAGTTTCAGATTAGTTACTCGTGGGAAATACATTATTTTTCAAAAACATGCATTTTAGCTATACATTCTTTTTTGCCTTATGAAGTAAACCATGATAGGAATTGTCTGTCTTAATTTATATACCATGTATGTATGTATGTATGTATGTATGTATGTACATATGTATGTATGCAGAGGTGGGATTCAGCCCAGTGGTGAAGTCCAATTTTTTTTACTACTGGTTCTGTGGGCGTAGCTTGGTGGGCGTGGCAGAGGAAGGATACTACAAAATCTCCATTCCCACCCCACTCCTGGGGGAAGGATATTGCAAAATCTCCATTCCCACCCCACTCTGGGGCCAACCAGAGGTGGTATTTGCCAGTTCTCCGAACTACTCAAAATTTCCGCTACTGGTTCTTCGAACTACTCAAAATTTCTGCTACCAGTTCTCCGGAACCTGTCAGAACCTGCTGGATTTCACCCCTGTTTCAGCCGGTTCAGACTGATTCGGGCGAACTGGTAGTGGCGACCTGTTGGTGGGTGGGCCTGCCCCGCCCGGGCGCAATCCCATCCTATATTGCTGTGGTTTTTGATGCCGCACGCATGCACGAACGGCACGCATGAGCGAATTGCCGTGTTTTTTGACGCAGCATGTGCGCACTCACATTTTTGATTCTGGGCGAACCGGTTGTTAAATTATGTGAAGCCCACCTCGTGTATGTATGTATGTATGTATGTATGTACATATTACAGGGGGGTTCCCTCTGATAAGTATAGAAGTGTGCTGAGTGTTATGTGGCAATAATTATGCTGTTAAGCAAGCTGATTGGACTGTCAGTACTGGAGTTGTATAAAACAATGTCATAGACCTGCACTTTTTATATGAAAAGAAATTCTAGCTGTAAAATAAAATGTACGATAAATTGATTTTATCGTATTATATTTGCAAAGTTTAGAATATGAAACTGAAAAGCGCTGTATTGCGTTTATTGCGTAGATCTTCTTAAGAACTCTGAATTCAGTTATTATTCTCATATGGTAGATGAGAGAGTGTTAGAAAAACTTCATTTAAATTCCACATAAGTATGATTTGAAATAAATTGTAGATACAACTTTATCAATATGTGTGTGTGTGTGTGTGTTTTAATTAGAAAGTTCTGACATATCTCCCGGGTTTTTCTTAGTTTCCTCAAGCCACAAATCCCTGAATTAGGGATATAAGAAACACACTGAAATATACTGTATATGTGCCACAATAGTGGTTTGGATGCTTTTGAGAGGCAGCTATAGCCTTGACAAAGAAATTTAGACAAATATTAAGAGAGAATTTAGAGATTAACACTAAGAAATAAACATCTTGTTGAGCCATATTATATAGACGTTATAGTACATGAAACAGGAGTCTCTACAGTATATGAAATGGGAGAAAATCTCATTATTCCATTTCCTCTTGACTTTGTATGTGTTTAAGGCTGCAAGTGCTGGAACAGTTATTGGCATCCATAAAACAAACCAAAGGATCACGGCAGCAGATAATACAGCAAAATATTATATTAGCAATTTGCAGTGCCCTAAAGGTAAGAGTTGCCCTTCTGTTTATTATGAAAGTCAGTGATATCCATCATAATCATTTAAGGGGAATCTGAAAACAAGTTGGCTGTCTTGTTTTCTTTGAAATTACTACTGAATCTTGTTGTCTGTTTTATCTATTACTGAAAAAATGTAATTTAAAAGACAAATAGATGAATTTGACTGCTATTATATCTTTGTTGTGCTTCTAAAGTTGAGTTGGTTGAATGCCATTTATAGCTAGATGATACCTGTTTCATTTTGCAAAGTATTTACTTCCATACATAACACTAATGCTTGTTTGCTTTTCAAATAAAAGGTGAACCACCCTGTATGGCTTAGCATTATAGATGAATGAAGTCTTGGTTTAATATAACATGCAAAAAACACATCATATCAAAAGTCAATGCATTTTCTTCTTCCCTAAAAACTTCATTATAATTTTAAGGTCATCTGAGAGAAGTTCTAAGTGTTATTTCAACAGACTACTATATATTAAATAACTTGAACTTGCCTTGCTTTGATGTTAAACAAAGTCTTCATAATGTATTGCTTTATAGTAATAAAGTACTATTCCTTTTCATTAATGACACAAACCTCTGAAAATCGTTTAACTATAAGAGGGAATCCATGTTCACAGATTCACTCTGGCTCTCTCATGCTCGATATTTTATGCTGAACAATAATTTAGTATAAATTTAGCATAGTATTCGAACCACTTGTCTCTCTTTAATAATTCTTGGCTTGCAGCTCTATTCTTGTTATTATATAATATACAGTATTATTATATAATATATAATATTAGCAGAATTATGTGGGCCTTGGATCCTGAGGATAAAAAGGTGACTGTACATTTCAATAAATACAATAATACTGATGTATTTGTTGAATTATAAGGGAAAAATCTGAGATAACAGAGAATATCAATTTATTCTATGCTTTGGAAAGCCTAAAGAAGGCAACATTAATGTATCTGTATATATTTTAGATTGAGAACATAATTTTGCATCTAGAATCAACATAATTTGGCATCTAGAATCAAGGGGAAATTATAAACCTGCCTATAATTTTATCTTCCCAGAGATAACTGAGGAATTAATTTCTCTTTAACCTTAAAATATTTGTGCACATATTTTTAGTTATTATGGATCTGATTTAGTAGAGAACAGCAGAATAATAAGTAGAGTTTATATTATCCCTCTAGAGTTCTGTAGAAAACAGTAGTAGTTTTAGATGTTCTTTTAAAATCTTCCCAAGACAGTTTTTACTTTGAATCTATTATGTAACTTATACTGATTTCTTTAAAAGGTTATTATGGCTTTTTGTAATGCTTATGCTTTTAAACTTTATGTTGTGAACTGCTCTAAGAGGATTTGTTCTTGGGCAGGATACAAATATAACAAGTTTATTGATTTTCATTTCCTCTCCTATTTACATGTCTGTTGAAAGAAGAAAAATACTTACTGTTCAGTAATGTGGTGTTATTTATAAACTCCTCTTTATATCTAGCACTTGGCTAGCCATAAGGGAAATTTAGGTTATGAAGAAATCCAAAGCTGCACCTTGAGCTTGATCCTAAGTGCCTTGGAAAGTAGCAGTCCACTTCTAAGATGTTCTGCTGCTGAAGCCCTAGCCAGACTTGCACAGGTGGTAGCTGATAATACCTTCACTGCTGGATTGGCACAAATTAGCTTCGACAAGTAAGCAATTTCTCATAATATGGTATTGCTGCATTGTTTCAAAAATAGGCATATACAGTATTTAGCCCCTTTGGACGGATGCATGCCTGCCATGAAGTTGACCAGATTTCAATTCTGAACCGATTTTTTTTAATCTATAAAAAGGAAAGTATTTAAGGAGCGGAGGCACGAAAGCAAACACCTTGGCAACTTTGAGATGTGTAGACTTCAGCTCCCAGAATTCCCAGGCCAGCACCATTCTTTCACACACCTTGTTCTATCCTGTTGCTTTCCTCTTCTATCCCTCTGTTCACTTCTGCCAAAAATGTTCCTTCCATATTTACATAAGGATTCTCTGTCAACTGAGAAATACACACACACACACACACACACACACACACACACACACACACACACACACACACGGGAATTGTTCAAGCAGCCATTAAAATTGCATCAAAAGGGATGGTTTGTTTTTCCTGGCAGCAAAATATTATGTCTGCAATAATTCTGAACACATTTATGGGGGATTACTTTGAAGATACTTATAATGGGATTTGCATTTGAGTAAACATGAATAAGAGTTCAGTATAATTTTACTCGTATGCATTTCAGTTATTGAAATTTAATTAATGGCCTATTCATAACGGGGGGGGTTTACATTTTTTTAAATTGGTAATTTGTGTAGAAACTATACAAAAATATTGAAGTATTATGGAGTTCAGTTCAGATATTGTCAGCCCTGTTAGGTAGACCAGATCAAGAAATTAACTCCACAAGATGGCTAAAACTACTGTACTTTCATTCAGATTTACTATAATAACAAAATCTTGCAAATATAATTCTGTTGTTCATGCCCTTCTTATGCTTCAGTAAATTAGGAAGGTTTCCATTTGAGCTGCTTACAAATGTTGTTTGTTGTGGCCTTGAAAGTTTTTTTTACTATTGACCTGCTGATGGCCCTTGCATATTTCCGTCAAGTTTATCAGCCTCCTTTTGACAAAGGAGTTATTTTGAACTTCAGAGTTATTACATTTGTGTGATTAATAGTTGTTGTTGTTGTTGTTGATGTTGATGATGATGATGATGATGATGATGATGATGATGATGATGATGATGATGATGATGATATGAATATGGTCTCATTGTTCTCCTGTTCTTCTCCCTTTCCTTCTTTAAGGCCTAAAAATTAGTGATACTGCAACATCCTTCTAAGGCTGGTATTTTCAAGAATATGCTAGCGCTAAAGTTCTTAGCATCCTGTTAAGCTTTATAATTCTGACACACTTAGAGCGCAGTGGATGTAAGCAAAAGGCTGGTTAATAGGTTTTCTGTAGACTTTTGCAATAAGACTTCAGAATTAAAATTGTCATTTTATTTTAATCCAATTTTCTTACAATTCTTAGGCTAAAATCTGCAAGAGATGTGATATCAAGAACAGGACATTCTTTGGCTCTGGGCTCTCTTTATAAATACACGGGAGGAATCAGCTCCGTTCATCATCTTACTGCATGTGTTGGAATACTTTCTACTTTATCTCAGGATAACACTTCACCTGAAGTACAGGTATGTATTGCAGATGATGAAGATAATGATGATGATAAATGTCAAAGCGAAAAGAAGCCCTACACACATACACATACACAACACTCACTCACACACACAAGCTCCATTAATTTCCTGTTTTATGGAATGAAAATTAACATTTATGATGTCTCATTAAAAAAATACATTGCAAAATATTATTTGGACTTTTAACATATTTTTGTTGTTCTGTTATTTATTGGTGACATAAAGCCTAATCATGAGTGATAGTAGAATTGATAGCAGAAAGACTAATCATGAGTGATAGTTAATCAGCTGGCACCTGTTCAAAGTTTCTGGTGAACTATCCTGCCTTGTTTTTCCTTCTTTTTATTCACCTCTTCCACAACAGGGAGATAAGAAATACTACATGTGCTAGAAACTTCAAACTCAGATAATTAAGAATTAAACTACCGTATTTTTCGGAGTCTAAGACACACCGAAGTATAAGACGCACCTTAGTTTTGGGGGAGGAAAACAAGAGGGAAAAATCTGCCTCTGCCTCCCAGCAATTTGCCTAACAGCAAACAGCAAACAGCACAGATGATATACACTGTTTGCTGTGTATTTCTGTGCATGTGTGCCTAACCCATAGAAATAGCAAAGAATTGGAGAAATGTACATTATGGCAGTATATTAATGCCAGAAAGTTTTCTTAAATGTAGTCACACTAACTCCTCCCAATTATTTAAATAGATCTATTCCAAACATGACTAAGTCAGGGTTAACTCAGCTGCCTTATCTTAATACTAAACAGGACACTGTTACATTTCAGATTATACTTGTACAGATGCTGTTAAAATTGATGTGGCTTTCTTGAAGTATACATTATTCTCTGCTATTTAAAAGAAGATACACTAGCACTGGGCCTCTTCAGATCAAGCATTTATTTTAAAAAGCTTCTTTGTTTTGTTAAGTTGTCTAGAACAATAATAAAGCAGTCTTTAAAAAATAAGTCTAATAATTTGAACATTCTATAGACATTTATAGTTATTGACTTACCTCCTTGCATCCAGTTTCAGCAACTGATTAGCACAAGAAAATAAAATTCTGCCTCTGCCTCTCCCTCCCAGCAATTTGCCTCCTTGCAGTTTTAGTTTCACTTTCATTTTAGCACGTGGGCCTGCCTGCAAGCCTCAATCAGCTGCTAGTCGGGAGGCTGATAATCAGTTGCTTGTGCTAATCAGGCTCTGCGCTGTTTGCTGCAAGAAGTTAAATTGCTGGGAGGCAGAGGCCAAAGGGTGGGGGTGGCTGGGTGGGGCTACATTCGGTGTATAAGACACACCCAAGTTTTCACCCTCTTTTTGGGGGTAAAAAGGTGCATCTTATGCTCCAAAAAATGTGGTAATTCCCTTAATTTATAGTGATGCAATTGCTACTGTGACAGACACATCCATTCTCTTGTCTCCCACATCTATACTGCTGCCAACCTAGGCAGGTGTGAGTACCCTGAAGGAAGATGATATATGCAGAACAGAGCCCCTCCAAAAATTGGACAACCATGGTCTAGATTGCTTTATTCTGTATATGTGTTTTACATGTTATATTGTACCGTGTTGTTGGCATAGTAGTCCTCACCCTTTCACTAAAAATGCTTCTATTTTACACATCACTTTGGTTTTTATCATACTTAGCAAATTATTTCATATTTGTTTTCATGCCCATTACACATGTTTTGTGTCTGTGCCTCTGTGTGACACTACTACATTTTTGGTATTTTACAGACGTGGGCACTGCATTCTCTGTCACTGATCATTGATTCTTCTGGTCCTTTATATCATGTGCATGTGGAACCTACCCTCTCTCTTGTTCTTATGTTGTTGTTGACTGTGCCTCCTGCTTATACTGAAGTCCATCAAAGCCTTGGTCGCTGTTTAAATGCACTTATAGCCACTTTGGGTCCTGAGTTGCAAGGTATGCATACATTTGTAACAGATGATAGTTAGGAGCCAAGATAATAATCATTGAGTTAATTTGCTATCAAAATAAGCATGGAAAACCATGACAAAAGCTTTAGAGCATTTGTATTTTTACAAAGTCATGCACAATCTTATTTGTCTTCCACTTGAGTTATGATTTACACACATTTTTATCTGAGATCTTCAAATAAAGAAATGCTCTTTTCCCCCTCTTCATAGAGAAATTTCTAGTATCCAATATTTATTGACAAATTATTATAATTATAAGAGTGGAGAATAAAAATGATATTTCTCAGGTTAGACAGAGAAGGACTCTGATCAAAGTAATTGTCCTTTTGTTCAAGGCAAAGGTATATTCTGAGCATGTATGCATGCACAGTTGCACACATATACATAAAGACTAGATTACTAGATTATTTTGTGTAATTATAACTAAGTTGTCTACAAGAAACACGAATTATCTCACTGCTCATAAAATATTTTTCTATATGTGGAGTCCTTGTTGCTCTCTGAGCTTGGTTGTTTGCCTGCAGACATTCATTATCCATTTAGGTAACATCATCAGTTTTAGTCAATGTGCTGTTTACTCCTTGTTTAAATACAATAGCTTTTGCCCAGCCATGTTGGTGAGGGTATGGGTTTTCTCCTTGGTAGTTCCTTGATTAGGGTATTGTTTTTTGCTTGTTTGTCTGATGTTAATCACTGCTTATCTGGGTGTTGAATGCTGGGGAGCATGTGTTCTGGTTTTTTTGTTTCCTTCTTAGCTTTTTTATTGTCTCTTGAGTGCTGCGTAAATGTGGTTTATCTGTATGTGCCTAATGATGGCTGATTTGTCTGAGTGCCAAGTTTCCAGGAATTCCCTATCATTTTTGGACCTAGAATGTTCTGTTTCCCAATTGAAACCATGACTCATTCTGCCAATGTGGTGTGAAATTAAGGAGTTATTGTCACATGTTTTGACTGCTAATTGATATTCATGGATGTGATCTGGTTTACTTAAGAGCTATTCACTAGCACTGATGATATTACCTAGTTGGGTAATGAAATGTCTGCAAGCAAACAACCAAGTTCAGGGAGCACTAGGGAGCCCACAGTTCAATCCTTAACTACATACATTCTCTTCTTTTGATATCCTTCTATGTAATAGAAGTGCTGTGGAAAAACATGTATACTTTTTAGTAAAGCATGACCTAAGTACATTTTAAAAACAGATGTTAATAATTTGAGGGACATGTTTATTGTAGTTTGGTTTTTATTTGTTTTGAAATGTTATTTGACTAATAATGAAAATGATAAAAGGAGCACCATATTTTTCCCCTTATTTGCCTTATGTGTAGGCAGCAGTGCTGCAGCCTCAGCCTTAAGGGCATCCTGTCTCCTTGGCTGCGCAGTGATGCAGGATAATCCTGACTGCCTTGTCCAGGCTCAAGCTATCTCTTGCCTTCAGCAGCTTCACATGTTTGCTCCTCATCATGTAAACCTGTCTAGTCTTGTCAAGTGCCTTTGTGTAAGTATATAATCACACAACTTTACGACTATGTAGTTATATAGGTATGTTACAGATCTTTTTTCAGTGTTATTTACAACTTTAGAATCAGAATGTTCAAATTAGTGTTTCAAAGAAAAGCAGTCTGTGTACCAAACTCAGCAGAATATTTTGAAATAATACAATCCATTGCTTTTAGAAATGTGAATATAAACTTTATATTAGCCAAGTCTTATGATTGATTTTAGCACAATATCACAAAATGACCCTCTACTTTACAGATATCTATAGTGGTGTGTGTGTGTGTGTGCGCGCATGTGCGTGTGCGTGTAAAACATATATGAGTCTTGTTTTCTAGTTTAATGAACCAAATTAGTTCAGTGCATTGAGGAGGAAGGTAGGAAGAAGGACATTTTGTATCAGCCTCATGAGTAGAGAGAGAGAAAAAAAATCAAGAATTCTATCTTTTTCACTGAAGTTCAGATATCTCTAAGAAAATATATTTTCTAAATAGAAATTGCCAGACATGGAATATTTTTATGTTTTAATTTATTATTTATTTATTTATTTATTTATTTGTATCTTGCCTCCGTTATTTTTTACAAATAACTCCAGGGGGTGAACATATCCAACACACCTGCCTCCTTCTATTTTCCCCCATAACAACAACCCTGTGAGGTGGATTGGGCTGTAAGACAGTGACTGGTCCAGAGTCACCCAGCTGGCTTTCATGGCTAAGGCTCTTGCTTTAAAGGCCTGATGCCTTTAACCATTAGACCAAACCGGCTTAATACCTGTTAAATTCAGACTTCTGATTATGACAAAAATTAATTCCATGAAATTGAGTTAATTCGGCAAATTCATACAACAGCCTCCCTGTGAAGTTTTTGGGGGAGATGGCAGGGGTCAGGTATGGTGAAATATAAATTATTAACAGATTTAAGTCTGGGAGACAAAACATTCACTCACTCATTTCTTTAAAAGAGTGTTTTGATATCTGGTATACATTTGGTTTTTTGTATAAAAAGTTGGCCTGTATGGATAGCAGAAGGAACATGTTATCAAGTGATATATCTGTATAATCCTATCGGGGAATACAAGGGAGTGGATGATCTTCAAAGAGATTTGAAAATAATACACGTAGCCCTTGACTTACGACCAGAGGTGGGTTCCTCCCGGTTCAGACCAGTTCGCCCAAACTGGTAACAACCCGCTGGTGACGTCATGATGACGTCACAGAACCAGTTCAGTCAGTACCGGTCCGTGGACACCGCCATTTTTTTAAAAAATGGAAATTTTTTTTGGTTTTTTTTTCTTCTGAGCATGCACAGAAGCCGAATTTCCAGCACTGCGCATGCATCACCATCTTGTTTTTAGCTTTTTTGGGGGGGGAGTTTTTTTGTTTTGGGGGGGGCACTGCACATGCGCACGCACGCAAAGAGCGCACACGGCCACGAGGCGCGGCCCTGCAGCGCGGGAGGAAGGGAACTGGCAGCGAGGTAAGTTAGAACCCACCCCTGCTTACGACCACATTTGAGACCAGAAATTGAAAATTTCTGTTGCTAAGCAGGGCAACTATTAAGTGAGTTTTGCCCCATTTTATGATCTTTCTTCCACTGTTGTTAAGTGAATCACTGCAGTTAGTAACACAGTTGTTAAGTGAATCTGGTTTTCCCATTGACTTTGCTTGTCAAAAGGTTGCAAAAAGGGATCACATTACCTAGGGACACTGCAACCGTCATAACTTCGAGTCATTTGCCAAGTGTATGAATTTTGATCATATGACTATGGGATGCTGCAAGAATCGTAAGTGTGAAAAATGCTCATAAATCACTTTTTTCATTGCCTTTGTAACTTTGAAAGGTCACTAAATGAATGGTCGTAAGTCGAGGACTACCTGTATTGCCTATGCTAGCATGGAGCCCAGTAGTGAATACTTTTGCCATCTCTGCCATTTAAAACATTGATATTCTGAAATTAGTGCTTCTTGAGCTATGAACTAATTCTGAAGTTAAATAATATTAAAGAGAAAACGAATTCTATTAGTGATTTTAAAATAAGCCTTTGGAAAGGTAATCATCATACTTTCCTACTAAACTTCATGATGATGAGGCTATTTGTTTAGCTCTGGTTTTGATTTTGAAAAGGTATAACAGTCAATATTAAATACTTTTGAATGTATTATCCAACATTACAGATATAAATTACAGTATATTGTTTCCACCTGGCTCTAAATCTGCCACTGCTGATGCGAAATTGGCCCTTTTAGATCTGAGGCCAATGAATTTTCATCATAGGGTGATTTACATTTTTAATATTAAACGAAAATTACATATAGCTAGTTTCCAGTATGGTTTCAAATTAGTACTTAATATTTGGCTTTGACCAACTATTATAATAGTATTCTTAATTTTAAATAAAATATTAAGTAATGAAGCAATAATAAGCAAATATTTTATTACTGCATTATTGTAATAAATTGATGCAGTGAATTTATTTTGTATTGTTGAAGTAAGGATCACTGGATTCTAATATCTAGCTTTTATCATGACTGGATTATCATTTGTTTTTGTGCAGGAGATCTTGTTGGAAAATTCTGTGTTGGTAGGTCTTTGTGCATTGTTAACACATCAGCAATTTTCAGTCTCTCTGTGTGTATATATTTTTTTAATTGCTTCCTTTATTTCTATAGTTAACCATTAATGAAAAATAAAATATTTTTAGCATGTTGGGTGATGTGTTGTTTGAGCTGAACTAAATTCTCTCTTAACATCTTTTTACTGTAACTGGCATTCAAACTTTGTGTGTAATTTATTTTTGCATTATTTTAACATAGCATATTAAGTGCAAAAGGAGTGAGTTTCAATTGTCTGTCTGTGTGTATAATTTGTTTGTATTGCTTGCTTTTTCTGTGTTTTTTTTTTTTTGCTTTTTTTCCTTATCTTTTTAAAATATGAAGAATGAAATAAATTGGAAATGTGCATTTTGCATTGTCTTGCAGTTGAGCTTTATTTGTTCTGGCTTTTTCATGTAAAAGCAGAAGAATCTTTTTAAAATGCATGCCTAAATCTCAACACAGTGAAACATCAGCTTGAATATATGTATAAAATATTTATCTGTGTATTTAAATTGTTAATGTTGAGCTTATCAATATATTTCAGATTTTTAGAAATGTGAGAACATATTTTTGTACCTATTAACTTCTTTACATTAGAGTGCATGTAACAGAATATGGAAAATTAAATCACAATTAATTTGGTTATCAAATTGTGATTCTGCCGTACCTCCTCTTAGGGCCTGCTCTTAATTTCTTTTGCCCCTCTTTCACGCTAATGATTTTTCAATAACCAACACTGGTTATTGCCTATTGTCCAACCTTTGCATGAGGCAACTCACCTTAAACTTATTCACTTTTGACTCTTGAACATCAAAAAGAAAGCTAATAGCAATGGTATCCTATTCATTAGTTGTTTCCTCCATTATCATTCTCAGCACCTACGGTAGATTCAATCCTGAAAAGTGGTCATTTAATATTGTTGAGATAGAAAATGGAGTTCCACAAGAGTGTTCCTGAGGATTTATTACATAATTGTCATAAGGTCCCACCCAGGTAGGGCAGACAAGAGGGCAGTTCTCAGTAGCGGTCCTTGTTATAGAATACACTAACTCCCCCCCCCAACGTACACCTGGCCCCTTCTTTTCTGGCATTTCAAAAATGGTTGGAAATTGTGGTATTACATCAGAGCTCTGGCCCATTATGAGGACTTGTGGGGGAATCCTCTAATGTTATATTGTGATCTGGTAAGCCACTTAGAGCATTTTAAATTCGAGTGATACATAAATGCTGTTGAAGAAATAAAGAAAATAAGAATAGCATTAGCACATTTAAATTAATTAAATAAAATAATTCATTTTGATACATTATTTGATAAATTAATAAACGTTGAAAGTAATATTAACACAGCAACATTAGACAACCTATTCTAAAAGCAGTGTTTTTGTTGTCCTGTGTATGTATTTTGATACATGCTGTATCCTTTGTTAGGGTTTTTTTCTTTTTGACACCAATTATAAATGTAGTAATTTTCATGAACTGCATATTAAAGTAAAACTTGTTTAACGGAGAGTGTCTATTAAATTTGAACATTCATTAGCTCAAAAGTTTACCATATGAGGGCAAAACACACACACTCACATACATGAAAAAAGCCAACTTCAATTAATGTTACTTATTTAAGCATTTAGTAATACATGAGAAAACTAACTACATCGTGCTTAGCTTTATTTTTAGCACATGAGAAATGTATAACGTTTATTGGAAGAAAGGAACCTTTCAATTTTAATTTATTCTTAGAGGCATGTTGATTCTCTTGTGATTATCTCCTAATGAGTGTGTAAATTGGGGTAATGAGATGGAACTTCAAGTTCAGAGGAGGAATCAGTAAAAGGTACCATCAAAACAAGCCCTAAAAACCAATGCAGTAACCTGGTTTAATGGTTCTGTCTCCCCAGCTACAAAACTCTTCCTTTTTGCCAGCCATAGCTTCTGCTGCTATCTTGCTCTTTATCATCATTTAGATTCTATAATTGCCTTCAATCACTCCTGACCACTACAAGACATCGTTCTCTGCTGCTTGCTTTTCATTAGTTTTCTGTATTTGGTAATCACTAATTTCAGATTCAGTGTCTTCAGTTCTGCATCCATACAGTAAAGCAGGGGAGTTTTTCCCCAACTGTTTGCAAACGTAATGTTGACTTTTTTTCTAAGCTGTAGTTGAAGCTTGATGACTTTAAATATTAGTTTTTAAGATTTGGGTTGGGTATGTAGCCTTCATGTGTCTTTATCACTTTCATGCTCTAACACCACCTTTTCCAAAAAAATCTCTTCCTATTCATTACTCTGGATTGATTAATGTATTTGAGAGCAAAAATATGCAATTTTATTTTTCAACCATTGCACATATTTTTAATGCATAAGTTATCAAGAGTGAGGAGAATCTTCATGCTTTCAGTGATACTTTCAATATCTCATTTTAATATCTTTGGACGCATAATGACTGAAGAACCAGTGTTGGGAAATGGTGACATAATTATGACTTTTTAAATTTATGTTAAATGACTGACTGACTTGATGCCCAACATCTTGCAACACTCTTGGACAACACAGCTGTTCATCTACAACTGGTAGTTGTAAATTCACCCCATCTTTCATACATATACAGGATGTCCTCAATTACAGCCATTTATTTAGTGACTGTTCAAAGTTTCAACAGCACTGAAAAAAAAATGACTTATGACCATTTTTCACACTTAACAACCACTGCAGCATTGGTCATGTGACAAAAATTCAAACACTTGGCAACTGGTTCATAATTTTGACAGCTTCAGTGTCTCGGAGTCATGTGATCACCTTTTGCAATCTTCTGACAAGCAAAGTCAATGCGGAAGCCAGATTCACTTAACCGTGTTACTAATGTGACAATTGCTGTGATTCACTTAACAATTGTGGCAAGAAAGGTCATCAAATGGGGCAAAGCTCACTTAACAAGTGTCTTGCTTAACAACAGAAATGTTGGGCTCAATTGTGGTCGTAAGCCAAGGACTACTGTATAAGCAGATGCCCCAAGCAGACAGCATCCAAAAGAACTGCAAAAGAGAATCAGAAGAGTTCTAGAACTGGAATCCTCAAAGGCCATCTCGGTTTTCATTGCTGTAGTGATATTGCCAAGCTCAAGTTGCTCCTTAAATACCAGCAGCCTCAAGTCTTTACAGAGTATTGCTGGCTGTTAATAGATCTGGCTTCCTCCAGCATGGGAAGGCCTTCCCTTTCTTTTCCAAGACAACATGACAACATTTCCCGAACAGTGGTTTGTCCAACTCTTTTCTGCCAGAAGCCCACAGTTCACAGCAAGGTTTTGGAAAGATTTAATGTAGTATTAGATGTAAAATCCCACCTGCCTATCATCCACAGCTGGATGGGGAAAAGCCACTTTACATTAATACTGTTGTTATCTAAACCACCAGCAAGTAAATTTCCTGATCTTTTTCTTGGCTGAGTTTACATGGAGTAATTCAGTTCAGACCTTGAATCAGCTGTTGCCATTTCAGTCTCTCTATAGCTATTTGTACCTATTAAAAATTGCTTCTCAACACAAGGCTTTGCTTGCATGTTCTCAGTAAACTTTAAGCTGATCAACTCTGTAACTACATTATGCTAACGCCTCTTACAAGTGTCTGTCTTCTGCTTAAACTCACATCTGATTTTCATCCAGTTTTCTTCTTGGTACATAATGATCTAAGACCGGCTGCTGTGGTTTCTTCTCAGTCAATCCTGTGGACTTTCTGCCATAGTTTCTAGGCACAATTAAACTGTTTTCCAGAATCCCCTACGTCTACCCCATCCCGCCTTATATCCTGGGTGCTTTTGCCCTGCATGCCTCTCTCTGAGAGGAAGTTAGAATGTGTTTTGGACTTTCAGCATAGGAAGGACAGGCTGAAACCTTCTACTTCATTAGAAGATCCATCCAAACATGTCACACTCTTTGAAGGCATAAAATAATACCCATGGGTTATATCTCTTCCATCTGTCCCATTGGTAATGTCTTCATATGTCCAAGTTGCCACCTTTCCAGCAGTTCTCAGGAGGAAAGAGACTCTTTTTAGGAGAGAGGAGGAGACAATTGTGCCAGTTGTAAGAGAAACAAAAGATTCCCAAGGATGAGAAAAAGTGTTCTGGAATGGGAAGTTTCCTGATTTAAAAAAAAACTCCATGGAAATGCCCTACTTTCTGATCTTCTTTGTCAAAAGGAGGTTGGTGAGTGGAAGAAGTGCTTGAAAGCAGTTTTTCTTGTCAGCTCAAGCTAATAAAGAAATGGAGGGCAGACTACTTCAGCTTTAACCACAACAATACACGAGCACACAACAGATACAAACTCAAAGTGAACCGCTCCAAACCTGACTGTAGAAAATACAACTTTAGCAACAGAGTGGTTAATGCCTGGAACTCACTACCTGACTCTGTGGTTTCGTCACCAAACCCCCAAAACTTTACCCTTAGACTGTCCACTGTTGACCTCACCCGATTCCTAAGAGGTCAGTAAGGGGCGTGCATAAGCGCACCAGCGTGCCTACCGTCCCTGTCCTAATGTTCCCTCTTATCAGTACCCATCTTATGTATATAAACAATGTTACATCTATGTATATTACCAATACGTACTTGACAAAATAAATAAATAAAATAAATACTTTCTTGTTCTCTTTTGACAAGGAGAGATTTGGAGAGGGAGTATAATAAAATAGAGGGGGAGATGTTGTAAGTTGTGATACTGGTGAGGCAGGAATAAATGAATCCCAAGGTAGAAAGACCCATTAGACCCATAAACCTTATATCACCTGCGTCCCACTATGTAAGGGCTAAAACGAATAAGGTAGAGCCAATGATGCTAAGTCCATTCAGCCCAATGCTTGGAGTTTAAAATCTAGAATATAGATATATAAATACTTTTGAGTTACTTCTTTAAGACATTGTACTTCTATGCATTGAAGGTTGTAGGATACAGGTAGTCTTCAACTTACAACCACAATTGAGCCCCAAATTTTCATTGCTAACCAAGGCAGTCGTCAAAGGAGTTCTGCCCCATTTTACAACCTTTTTTTTTGGTCACAGTTGTTAAATCACTGCAGTTGTTCAGTGAATCGTTTAGTTGTTAAGCAAATCTGGCTTTCCCCATTGATTTTGGCTGACCTGGGGTCATTTGATTGTACAAATGTGCCGAGGACAGCACAACTGTCATAAATACATGCCAGTTGCCGTAAATGCTTGAATTTTGATCACATGACCATGGAGATGTTGTAACAGTCATAAGTGTGAAACACGGTCATAAATTATTTTTCTCAGTGCCATTGTAACAGTAGGGCAAACTCACACGAAATCAGTGGTTCTCAACCTTCCTAATGCCGCGACCTGCGACCCGCCCCCACGCGACCCACACCCCCGCTGCGACCCCCGCTGCCGCCATTTGGGTTATTTTACCCTCTGCGCATGCGCAAAGCGTTCTGAGCATGCGCAGAGGGTAAAAGAACCCAAATGGCGGTGTCCGGGTGAAGTCTCCTGACCCCTGTGAAAGGGTCGTTCGATCCCCAAAGGGGTCGCAACCCCCAGGTTGAGAACCGCTGCACTAAATGAATGGTTGTATGTCAACAACTACCTATAGCAGGGAATCTTCTGTCAAGTCTGACCAAAAGTTAATTAAGAGTTAGAAATCCGAAGAGTTACTGTTGAGTGTGCCTCTGAATGCCAATAATAAGGATTCCATCTGGTTTATTAAATTTGTTTCTTGTGTATACTTTTCAGGTGAATCTCTCTAGTTCGTATCTATTATTGAGACGTGCAGTTCTGGCTTGTTTGCATCAGCTTGTGCAGAGAGAGGCAGCTGAAGTATCTGAACATGCAGTGGCCATCGCTAAAGATGGTAGAGAAGACTTTACTCCAGGTAATACTGAGCTCTTTATCTTTAGGATACATTTTTTTCCAGATACATTGCAGTATTTGTATTTATCACTTTGTATACTGAGGAACACTGCAGACCTGCTCTAAGCAAACAGCCTATAGCAGTGTTTCTTAATCTCAGCAACTTTAGGTTATATGGACTTCATGCTGGCTGGGCAATTCTCGGAATTTAAGTTCACATGTTTTAAAGTTGCTGAAGTTGAAAAACACTGACATATAGAATGGAATCCATTTGTCATACAAGCTGAAATCCACTTGGCAACAATCTTTCTTATTTCCCTTCTCATTTCCACGTTTCACTTTCCTACCAGGTTTTCCTTGGAAAATCACTCAACCGCTAGAATAGGTTTTGCGGGCTTTTGAGGTCCTGCAAAGAAAAAGGAAAAAGAAAGAATTGTCTGTTCCATTGATAGAAAAGGTTTTACCAACAGAGGAGAATATGGGGTTTTACCCATTATATAACCAACCTTTAGCACTGCAGAAATAGGTGATACGATTTCTGCCTGGCATCAGAAATCCTCTATTAATATAAAACAATTATATTTCAAGAAGAAATATGTGATTTACTAATTTTCCCCTAAACCCTAGTTCCATCATAGATACTACCGGTATTCTGGGACAACTTTCTTAGTACGTCTTGTGCACCAATTGCGACCCTACTTGGAGAAGGAGGCACTTCTCACAGTCACTCATGCCCTTATCACCTCAAGGCTGGATTACTGCAATGCGCTCTACATGGGGCTACCCTTGAAGAGTGTCCGGCGACTGCAATTGGTGCAAAATACAGCTGCGCGAGCTGTGGTGGGTGCACCCAGATGCACCCACGTAACACCGATCCTCCGCCAGCTGCATTGGCTGCCCATTAGTCTCCGGATCAATTTAAGGTGTTGGTCGTTACCTTTAAAGCCCTACATGGCTCAGGGCCAGGTTATCTTCGGGACCGCATTCTGCCGTGTACCTCCCTACGACCGGTTAGGGCCCACAGAGTCAGCCTCCTCCAGGTCCCGTCGACCAAGCAATGCCGGCTGGTGGGGCCAAGGGGGAGGGCCTTCTCTGTGGGAGCTCCCTCCCTGTGGAACCAGCTTCCCCCGGAGATCAGGACCATCCCCACCTACTGGCCTTCCGGAAAGCAATAAAAACTTGGCTCTTCCGGCAGGCGGGGTGAAAGTGAGACCAACTAGATTAAATAAGGGTCTCACCCCATGATAGTAGTGAAATACTTTTTTTAACTTTTGTATTTTTTGTATTTTTAATTATTGTATTCGATATCGTTATATATTTTAATTATTGCATTTTACTGTAATGGAATCTAACATATTGTGAGCCGCCCAGAGTCCCCAGGGAGTGGGCGGCATAGAAATCCATTAAATTAAATTAAATTAAATTTACTAGTTTGAAATATATGGGCTATGTTATATATGAGGAAGTCAAACCTTTAATTTTTATCTATATTTTCAAAAAAAGTTCAGAAACAAGGTATTACCAATTTGTAAATTTTGCCCATTTAAATTACAGTGTAACAAATGCATAATTTGTGTTTGACTGGAATCTTTCAGTCTGCATGTTTTCCTGCAGAGTATTGACTGGTTGTGTGGTATCATCAATGACTGATTATGTGATATTAATTGACTGATTATGTGATATCATCAATGTCAACTTTTAACAGCCATATAGATAGACATTCTCCCTGATGATCTGTCTCCAGTCTGGCCCTTCAGATTTTCTAAAGGTGCACCCATCATCGCTGTAATCAAGTCCACCACCCCTTGCTGATGGTCATCCTTTTCTCCTTCAGCCCAGTATGATGAACTTCTCAAGGGAGCTGTGTCTTCACAATAGATAACCATTTGTCTGAAGTGGTGTAGGGTATCCTGCCTAAGCAAAGGGTTGGACTAGAAGACCTCCAAGGTCCCTTCCAACTCTGTTATTCTATTATTATTATTATTATTATTATTATTATTATTATTATTATTATTATTATTATTATTATTATTATTATTATTATTATTATTATTTTGAATTTTTTTTTATTTTTTCTCCACCATTACTATACATAAGTACGAGGGTGAGTCAAAACGTAATGCCATTTTCTTTAGGACAGGTATAATTACCAATACAGGAACATGTAGCATACATCAAAATGAAGCTGGTCCTCTGTGGATCACATCCCTACTTCTCAGCATAGTCACCGTTTCTCTCAATAGCAATGTTCCACCTTCGAATGACAGCATGTATCCCTGCCTCGTAAAATTTTGTTGACTGTTCTTTGAGCCACTTCTTCACTGCAGTTTTCACTTCCTCGTCACTGGAATAATAATCCTCCATACTCACCAGATTTAGCGCCTTCAGACTATCATCTCTTCGGCCCCATGAAAGAGGGTTTGAGAGGCAAACATTATTCGTAAATACATATATACCTTACATTATATCAATATACACAGTTATACATTATTATACAATTGTTCTTAAAATATTCTCCTATATTACACCTAATGTATATTACTATTCATCAACCTGTTATTCTTTATTTCTTTACACTCCCCTCCCTCTATCTCCCTCTCTTCCCTCTACCTTCTTAGCCCTTCTCTCCCCCTTCCTACACTACACTCCTCTTCCCCTTCCTCCTTTCTACTTCCTCTTTCTCCTTCTTTACCTTTCCTCGAGTGCTTCTTATCTTAAATCATCACATATTTAACAGATTGATTTATTATTCCCTTAAATTTCTGCCCTATCGGTGTCATTTCTTCATTTATCATTGTTATTCTATTTTATTCTATTCTATTTGTTCAAAATATGATAATTTGAGTTTGGTTATCTGCAAAGTGTGCTTGTAGGAGTGTGTGCAGGAGATATGTGAGTAAAAGAATAAAAGAGTATTTAAAAGAATGTAAGAGTAATCTCAATATTATATCATCAAACAAAGGAATGACTTGCAGGAATATACTGTATTTCTCACTTCAAGTTGCAACCTGGTTTGAAGCTCTCATGATTTGTTAAAGCAGCAACTTTATCCATGACTAAATTTCTGCTACAAAATAAATCAAAATAGTGGAGTAACTATAGGAATGGGGAGTTACTGGAAATAAACCACAGTAGCAATAACAAGGATTTATGCAACAATGCTTCATTTGGAATATGTCAGCAGTATTAGTGCTGATTTGTGGCCTGATGTTTGGGTAAACAGATCAGCATAATCCTATGATTATTTTTCTGAATATGTGCTTTATGTCTGTTGTGATTATCTTTGTATAGATCTCATCTAGATGCTGAAAGAAAGATAATGTTTAGAGCTGGCACTAATCAAGAAAACACAAACAAATAGCTGCATACAATTTTTAAATATGTCAATTTAAGATATTGTAGTATTTCTAAACATAGCTGAGCTTTTTTGATGGTACAAAGCTACATTTTTAAAGGATTTTGTTTTAACAGTACTAGGAAAAATTGGAGTAATATATTAGCCATGTAAGTAGGTAAGGTTCTGCAGTTCTTGAGCTGCTTTTTCCAACTGAAAAAGCAGCTCAAGGTTTTTTCTTGGTTTTTTTTCCTTTGAAAGGAAACTGTCTTCAGTTTATCCCAAAAGTGCTTTTTCAAGAGGCGACTGGACTTTCTGTTTTTTTTCTTTGAAAACGTTTCGCTTCTCATCCAAGAAGCTTCTTGATGAGAAGCGAAACATCTTCAAAGAAAAAGCCAGAAAGTCCAGTTGCCTCTTGAAAAGCACTTTTAGGACAACCATGACCTGGATGACTGAAAATCTATGTAGACTTTTTTCAGTTTAAAACTGAAGAAGCTTCTTGGATGAGAAACAAAATGGCGGGGGGACGACGACGACGACAAGAAAGCCCTGTGCCTTTTGGAAAAAGCACCTTTGGGACAACCATGACTTACAGTAGATGACTGGGAACCTCCATAGACATTCAATCAGGAGCTATCGTCTAAAACAGTATCAAAATTATTTCATTTCAGTATGTAATTTTGAAAGCTTTTAGTTGCAATAATTGTTTATTTGATTTGATTTGAAATGAAATGTGCTGACCATGTTCAATTTTTTTAATCTAAAAAATGCAGGTGTTAATATAGGTGAAATAGGCCTTGAAGGAGCTTTGCTGAGCTTGTTGGACAAAGAATTGGACCCAAAACTGTGCCAAGATATCAGAGAAACCTTGACCCATATGCTTATATCAATGGCTGTTGGAAAACTCTCTTTTTGGCTGAAACTCTGCAAAGATGTTCTGGCTGCTTCTGCTGGTATGCTAATACCGTCTGCCCAGATAGGCATCACAGTATTTTCATCAGGGAAGAGAATAATGCAACCATAGAAACATAAGAGTTAGCAGAGATCTCAGGAGTCACCTATTCCAACATACTCCTTGGTGGAGGCTTTCAGACATCTCTCAACTTATTTTGGATGTAATAAACAACATGATTCATAAAGTCACCTAATGTGGAGGATTATGGAAAGGAAGAAAGAAGCCCTAAATTTTTGGCCATTAGACACTTGAAATAATGTCTGCCTTTTGCAGCCTGTATGGATGCCAAGATTTATTTTATTTTATTTTATTAATGGTTCTTATAGGCCGCCCAACTCCCGTAGGACTCAGGGCGCCGTACAGCATAGTCTAAGAACAATATAAAACAATGATAATAATTAAAAATTACAAAAAACACATCAAAATTCATACATGGGGGAATCGATCTCAATATCACCCCACCTGCTGGAAGAGCCATGTTTTAATGGCTTTTCGGAAGGCCAGCAGGGTGGGAACAGTCTGGATCTCTGGGGGGAGTTGGTTCCAGAGAGCCGGAGCTCCCACAGAGAAGGCTCTCCCCCGCAGGCCTGCCAGCTGACATTGCTTGGCTGATGGGACCCGGAGGACACCAACTCTGTGGGACCTAACTGGTCGTAGGGAGATATGCGGTAGGATGCGGTCCTGAAGGTAACCTGGCCCTGAGCCATGTAGGGCTTTAAAGGTTAAAACCAACACCTTAAATTGCATCCGGAGACTAATGGGCAACCAATGCAGCTGGCGGAGAATGGGTGTTATGTGGGTGTACCTTGGGACACCCACTACGGCTCGCGCAGCTGCATTTTGCACCAACTGCAGTTTCCGGATACTCTTTGAGGGTAGCCCCATGTAGAGCGCATTACAGTAGTCCAGAAGATCATTATCAACCCCACACCCCACCTCTTTACATGTTCCTGGTCTTACCACGAAGACAGTGGAATGGTTCTTTTTGGTATTGGTATCTAAATATTGTTGATTTTTTTAATCTTAAGGCTTCCTAGTACTTTTTAGCATCAGAAGAAACAGTTACATTGTAGGGAAGTATAGCAACTTACCTATCTTTTACTTTCCCATTCATTTGCTTCTCCATTTCCTGCTTCTTTCCACATCTGGTTGGTTATTCACCCTGACCTTTTCATGGTTGTGACTTCATCGTCACCTTGCTATTTTAACCATGTTAGCGAGCTCCATAAACAGTTTGCTTTCCACTTTGTGTCTTAATGCAGATTTTACAACTGTAGCTTCAGTGGATACAAGCCAAGAAGAAGAGGGTACTCAAGCAGATGATGAATTGGCATTAACTTTGGCAAAGAAGGATAAATCACACCCATTCCCACATCCCCGATGGTCTACTAGAGTTTTTGCTGCAGAATGTGTTTGTAAAATTATCACCCAGTGTGAGAATGCGGGCAGTGCTCATTTTGACATAGCTCTAGCACAGGAAATGAAACAAAGGGACTCAAGAGGTATGTGCTGATGTTAACTTAAATATCAACTGGAAAATGTCATGGAATTCAAAGCACAGATAAATTTAATTTTGATGAATAACCACTTTCATTATCATTTTTATCACAATTGACAAGTCTGTATGCTTTTAGACATAAATTACTATTATTTGGCTCAGTGAAACAATTCTGGTAACTGTTGTACTACTTCTAAAGACAAAGGACGGACTGCCCACTTATTTTATTAAAGGTTATAATCTTTACATTTCATGACACACTGTTTATTATTTGTATGTGTGTCTATCTTTGAACATACACAGTATGACAGCTCTGAGCATTAGACAAATGTGAACCATTTCCCCCAGAATTTTATTCCACAATAAACTATTCATCTATACTACACTGAATGTAATCTTAACATACAAGTCACAGATGTATATTCTCTACACAAACGTTTGACAATCTACAGTTGTAATTTTTGATTTACTGGCACAACCAATTCTAACTTTCAGTATAGATGGGTAAGAAAATACCTTTCATTGCTGATAAGCCATTTATACCAATATACAACTATATATACTTTCAGAAAATACAAAAATGGAAAATCATCCACTAGTGTGTTGCTTTCTAAGTGCTACTATTCAAAACATACCATTATTAGGATTGCTAGTCCCTGATCTTCCCACTTAAATATTATCAATTTCCTTTTAGTTTTTAAATATGATTCTATCTATTTTTATCATGTCTTCCATTTCCCCACTTTGCTCTGAGCTTAAAAATCACAGACTTTCCTTCTAGGGAATCTGATTAAGACTCCTAATTATTTTGGTTGGCCTGTTTTTGCTTTTTTTCTCCCCCAGCTCCACACTAGCTCTTTGTGTTTATCAGAACAATGTGCAGTATACCGAGGAGAATTGCATTATACATTTTTGTTGGTGTTATTATACTATATGTTGCATTTTTATTTCCTTTGAAAATGATTCAAAGCATGTCTCTTCTAGCCTGACCAACATTGCTTCTTCCTGCATTGATCATTGAATTATGTCTTCAAAATCCCTTTTATGATCAATCCCTTTTTAACTCCGGGCCCATTAATATGTAAAGTTTGAATTTTTATGTCAATGTGCATCACCATACCTATATTTACAGGAATTGCATATACTTTTTAAAAGAAAATTCACCCAGTTATATAGGCATACTTTGTAACACTTTTGAATCCTATTTTCATTGCATTATAATACCCTGAACACATTAGTATGATCAAAATACCGTATTTTTCAGACTATAAGACACACCGGTGTATAAGACGCACCAAGATTTCGAAGAGGTAAGTAAGAAAAAAAGTTTTTGTCCTCCCCGGCCCCCAGGAGCACTCTGCAGGCATCCCTAACCCTCTGCGTGCTCCGTTTTTCACAAAAATGGGCCTGTTTTTGCTAAAAATGGGGTGCGCAGAGGGTTTGGGAGGCCTGCAGAGTGCTTCTGGGGCTGGGGGAAGGCAAAAACGCCCGTTTTTGCGAAAAATGACCCGTTTTTCACCCGTTTTTTGCAAAAATGGCATTTTTGCTTTCCCCCAGCCCCCAGAAGCATTCTGCAGGCCTCCCAAACCCTCTGCGCACCCTGTTTTTTGCAAAAATGGACCCCTTTTTCGCAAAAATGGGATGCGGGGGTGGGGCTTCAGGAGGCCAAAAATGGCTGTATTTGGTGTATAAGATGCACCAACATTTCCACCCTCTTTTAGGGGAAAAAAAGGTGTGTCTTATACTCCGAAAAATATGGTACTTCATTATTATCCATATCTCCAGTTTATAAATTAAAAAAATATTGATTCTACACCAATTTCAAGAAACTTCACCTTGAATATCTCTTCATTTTGAAAATTCTCCATTTAGTCCTAATCTTCTTTCCTTATTATAGGAAAGGAATAGATAATGGGCATAAATATTTTAAAGTACCAGAGTTTAAGTTCATGTTATCAAAACAGCATTTCCTTTTTATCACATACAGATGATTTCTTGGTATTATATTTAGCTGACTTAATTCGTATGGCTTTCATGGCTGCCACTGATCACAGCAACCAACTTCGTCTTTCCGGACTTCAGATGTTGTTAATTCTTATTCGAAAATTTGCTGCTGTAGTAGAGCCAGAATTCCCAGGTCATGTAATACTGGAGCAATACCAAGCCAATGTAAGTAAATCGTGAGAGGAGTTTGCCAAAAAAAGAAAGACCAAGTTACATATTATTGCTTTTTAGTATTTAAGATAACAGAAAATGACATTTCTAGTGTTTTAGAATTGGCTATTTGATTATGTGCCATAAAATGCATATCTTTAATAAATCTAAATGTATTTTCTTTGGATATGTGCTGGTAATACTATAACACAACAAATGGATGGATATTTAATCACTGTTATTATTCAACAGTCTCATATAACTACTTTAAGGTTAGCTTCCGTAAAGAAAAGTTATTCAGATGTTAGACAATATATCATTTTATCAAATCTTTTTTTAGGTTGGTGCTGCTCTTAGACCAGCCTTTACCCCAGAAACACCACCTGATGTAACAGCAAAAGCATGTCAGGCAAGTTGCTTTTTTTCTCCTCACAGCTTCTCCTCACCCTCACCCTCCTCCTCCTCCTCCTGTCTTTAAAATGTAAGTGTCAGAGTCTTGGACAATCGCAGATAAAACGTGATAATGGTGATGAAATATTTGTCCATTAAGAACTAGGATCATCATATCAGAGAGAGAGGATTGTTTATGCCACATATTCATATGCTTTTCATTGTCTTTATTGCTATTCATTTTTAGAATTATTTCTAATCACTCCTTCGGTCAGTTCATTTGTAGAAATTATTAGTTTAATCTTCTTAAAGGAATTATAATTATGTTTTTACTTTTGTATTATTTATTTATCATATTTAAGAACCGCCCATCTCTCTCATGAAGGGATTATATATTGGAAAACTTTATAATAAATAAATAAATTGAAATGTCTAAACATAGGAAAATTTTACATGCATGCTCTGTAGCATTGCATTAGAAATTATTTATTTATTTTATTTATTATTAGGTTCTTCTATGCCGCCCTACTCCCTAAGGACTCAGGGCGGCGTACAACATTTTAAAAGAACACTAAACAATAAACTTCATTTAAAAACAATTTAAAAAATTAAAAAAGTTAAAAAGACGTTCAACAACATACATACAGGGGGAGATCTCGGATAAAAACTAGTCTCAAACCCCTGCCTGCAGGAAGAGCCATGTCTTGACGGCTTTCCGGAAGGCCAGCAGGGTGGGGATAATTCGGATCTCTGGGGGAAGTTGGTTCCAGAGCACGGGGCCCCCCACAGAGAAGGCCCTCGCCCTCGGCCCGCCAGCCGGCATTGTTTGGCTGACGGGACCTGGAGGAGACCCACTCTGTGGGCCCTAACCGGTCGGAGGGAAGTATGAGGCAGAATGTGGTCCCGGAGGAGAAATAAGAAGAAGCAAGTCAGATCAGAGCAAATAGCCTATCTAATCCAGCATTTTATAGGCATGGTAACCAACTAGAACCCAACAAATAGGACATAAGACAAAAGGATAGGCCCACCCATATTTCAGTAACTAGGTAATATAAAAGAGTTTATTGCACTAGAGAAAAAGTAACCACATCACTTGATCTTGCAGGTTTGCAGTGCTTGGATAGCAAGTGGTGTAGTAAATGATCTTAATGACCTTCAAAGAGTTCATCATTTGCTTGTGACATCCTTGACAAATGTACAGGCTGGAAAAGAAGCACAAAATCAACTATACAATGAAGGGACATCTACTATGGAAATACTCGCTGTACTAAAAGCTTGGGCAGAGGTATTTTTTAACAAAGATGATTTCATCAGTGCTTTAGAATTAATAGTTATGGAAAAGAACTGTGAGTTTAAAAACTGGAATTAGAGGTTGATTTCTTTTCAAACTAGGCCTTTTGCAATAACTTTCTTAGCTAGAAATTAATCTTAACATAATAACTTTAGGAATTAAAGAGCTTTTTTCGAGTGAAGTACGCTATCTACTATTTATTCTCAAGTTGAGATAATAAATGCATGCTATTTTAAATAGGGTTAGATCAGCGGCGGGTTGCTTGCTTACCTGTGCCGGTGCGCATCTCCACGTTTTGGGCGCACTCTCGCTATGCATGCGCGCCCCCTTGCACGATTTTGCTTCTGCACATGCGCAGAAGCAAAATCACGGCAAAATCTCGTGCGCGTGCACGTCCCCTCGCAAGATTTCGGCGCGATTTTGCTTTTGCGCATGCACAGAAGCAAAATCGCCCAAAATTCACAGAAAAAGATGGCGATGCGCACGACAGACCGGCAGAAAGGGCTCCGGAGCGGTCGCGCACAAATTGCACAATCAGCCTCTCCCTACCGGAGCTGCGCACCGGACAGTTCCGCCAGGAACCCACCTCTGGGTTAGATGTATATAAATAATCTATTATATGCAATGAAATGTTGTTTTGACATTAAACATATGCAGTATAAATTAAAGCCTTTTATTGGAAACACAATTCCATTGCCTTTTGTCCAATAGTGTACAACAAAAGAAGAAGCATTGTTATTGTTTACAGAAATCCTATTCCTACTAACAGAGAAAACAATATTCTGGATCTGTTCCAACTTGTTTATTCTGACATTACTTGTATCAGTTTTCATTCTTTAATGACAGGCAAATTCAATCTGTCTCAGAAAAAATAAGAGAAATAACTGGATTTGTTATATTTTGCTTTGTATGTCTGCCTTCAAGTCAGTTGACTCATGACGACTGCCTGGACATTAGTTCCTGCAGTTTTCTTGGCAAGTTTTCAGAAGTGGCTCGCCATTGCCTGCTTTCTAGAGCTTAGAGAGAGTGACTGGCCCAAAGTCATTCAGCTGGCTCTGTGCCCAAATCAGGACTAGAATTCACAGTCTCTCTATTTCTAGCCAGCTGCCTTAACCATTACATCAAACCGGCTTCTTGCTTTCTCTAGCAAGATAAAAACAATAATTCAGCTCCCGTGAGCATGAATTAATTCTTTGATTTTTATTAATATTAGAAAGGTATGATCAGAGGTGGGTTCCTGCCGGAGCTGCCCACTACACAGCTCCGGTAGGGAGCGGCGGATTTCGCAACTGCTCCGGAGCCCTCTCTGCCAGTCCACCCGGCGCATCGCCATTTTTTTTTGGCTGATTTTCGGTGATTTTCGGGCGATTTTGCTTTTGCTCATGCACGGAAGCAAAATCGCGCCGAAATCTCACGAGGGGATACGCACGCACGCAAGATTTTGGTGAGATTTTGCTTCTGCGCATGCGCAGAAGCAAAATCGCATGAGGGGGCGCACGCGCGTAGCGAGCAAGCATGCTCCCGAAGCGTGGAGATGCACGTGCATGGCTCCGGCAGCGAGGTAAGTGAGCAACCCGCCCCTGGGTATGATAATAGGTTTTTGCAGCTGGCTGTACTATCAGAAAATTACAAACAAATCATGACTTCATGAAAACCAATAAACAGCTTGAAAGCAGTAACCTTTCTCTACTGTTGTTGGTAATCTTTTCGGGCACCTTAACTGGGGTTAGTTTTTTCTATCCAAATTTTCTATTTGGTAAGAACTTTAAAGTTCCATTTGCTCTTCTTATTTCAAACAGGTTTATATAGTTGCCTTACAAAGACAGAAGAAACAAAATGACATCAATAGTCCACCTTTGGTTAAAAACATTTCAGAGGAAAGTTTCAGGGATCCATCCTCTTCAGTGGATGAACTTCTGGATTTAGTCCAAGTGGATCTAG
The DNA here is from genome assembly GCA_023053685.1 of Diadophis punctatus similis. Lineage (NCBI taxonomy): Eukaryota > Metazoa > Chordata > Lepidosauria > Squamata > Dipsadidae > Diadophis > Diadophis punctatus. The sequence goes on along the minus strand of JALIGW010000001.1, from coordinate 272,124,490 downwards.
GGAATCTGAGCAAACTCTGGCTTGCTGCACTTCAGGATTTTGCTCTCTTAACTTTGCCTTCAGAATTTGCTTCTCAACTTCCCTCTGAAGGTAAGAAGTCAAATAAAGCAAATATTTTTATTGAATCCATTTGGTAGGTATAAATTCATTTTCTAACATGAAGCACTGTTGCTGCCAAACAGAGAACAAAAATAAAATATAAACTTTTAGAGTAATAAAACATACAGTATATCAACAGAAGCTACCAGTAAGCTTGCAGAATGAAAGCAAGGACGTTTACTTAAAGCCTATTTAATAAGTTTTGTTTGTTTTTCGAATGATAGGTATCATGACTCTTCTCATCACTTTGTTACAAACAATAAAAATATTTGGAGGGATTTGAAGCAAACTGAATATGTATCATTTTATTTGTAGGTGGTGCTTTCTATACTGCAGAAACAATTGAAAACGCAAGACCACATTATCAAAATGCCTGGGCTCAGATTCTTCACGCTACTGCATTATGGCTTACTAGCACTGGTTTTCTAGTTGGTGATTCAGATGAAGGTCTAACTAATCTTTCACGACCTGTTACTCCAACTAGTATGTGTCAAGATTCAACCTCTAGGGCTGCGGTAAAATCACCTGAAGATGTGAATACTGATAGATTTCATCTTGTTCTGGGTTAGTAAGTATGTAAACTTTTCTTTACCATATTTTTCATGGTCTGTTTTTGCCAGGTTCACTGAAGTTTGCTATGAACTGTTACGCTTAAATCCAGAATGACTACAGGCCACAATGAATAAAACTGCCTTTCTGCATGGATTAGTTCAGAAGAGCCATTCTGCTGAGTGAGACAATTGACTTATGAGCACATAGAACACATGCTTGTAATTGAATTTCTGCTATTGTGTCTTATTTTTGTTTATGAAAGTTTGTATACATAGTTAAACATTATTATTTTGACTGAATGAAGTGCAATAAAATGAGGCTAAATCCTGGCAAGATAGAGAGGCGGAATTAGTAATTCTCTGATTTGTGAATTAGGAGCATTAATGTTTCTGAGTTGGGCCGTTTTTAAATGAAATAAATAAATAGCCGGCTTCTTGCAAAGGTGCATTTCCTCTGAAAAATCAGGTCCATAATCTGCGCTCTTTTACAACAATTTCTTTAAATTGATTACAATTCTATTTTCAATTACTGTAAATAGAATGACTTTTCCCTATATCAAAATTCTTATCATGTTTAAAACCTGGATATCTTACAACGTACCTTTTTTTTCTTATTCTGTCCTCTGAAGTATTAAGAAAACCACATTGGCTAAGCAGTTTCGGTAGGCCGCACAAGAAAGGCCAATTTAGATACAGGAATCTAAAATCTGGAATTTCCTGCCAACTAATGCGTTCATTCACGCCATTAATTCAACTTCATGCTACACCTTTTCTATTCATTATTCCACTTGTCCTGACTGCACTGTGGGCATTTTTAGAGAATGTCATTGACAGTGACTTTATTGTACATTGTTTTAATTAGTGGTATAATCATTTGCTTTCTCAGTTAAAAGTGAAAGATAAATTTTATACTTTTAAACTTTAGGTTTAATTCATCTAATATTCCCTGACTCCATTTTCTTTAGGAATTAGTGTGGAATTTCTCTGTTCTCCCCGGTCAGATGAAGCAATGGAGAACATTACTGCTTGTCTAGATGCCTTGCGGGTCCTGCTTGAAGTTCCCTGGCCAAGATCAAAGATTGGAAGTGATCAGGTAACATTCAAAACTTGTGAGTTAGTTCAGCTGGATATTATTAATGCTTTTGCCAAATGTCTGTAGAAACGGTACCTTCCCTTATGTCTCTCTTATCTTGTGATGTGGGCATAATGTGACAGCTGTTTGAATAGTCTCTGTGACAAAGTAATTTATGTAGGAATTGTATCCAACTTACAGAGTCGCTTTCAGCTGTATTTTCTTTCCTAGTAGGGGAGTCGATAATTTCAGGTATGGGCAGAGTATAATTAATTCATTACTAATGTAATAATTATTATAATTAATAAACTCGCATGGGACATCTACTATAAGAAGGCACTGATACATGGATCCATGAAATCTGTATCAAGAACAGCAGTTTTGTTCATTAGTCATTCAAAGAACACTACACTATGCATTTCGTTTTGTTATGGAACATATACGGTAGTTGCATGGCTTGCAACTTTTTATTTTATTTTACTACTCCTATAACTTCAACAGATACATATTAAAGTGTTTTTGTTCTGTCTTAAAATAATTATCTGGGACATGGTGAGAAGAATTATAAGTTACTTTTGGACTATGGGAAGAGAAATAAAATATCTCAAGTTCAGGAACAGGAAAGCAATTAGGCCAAGTATGGACAACCTACAGTATTGAGTCCTTTTTAATTTGATGATTTTTGGCTCTCTCCAATATCATGAAGTTGAAATTTGCAGTGAACAATAAAATCAATAATGGCATAGAATCCTGCAACCTTCCTCTTAAAAACTAAAGAAAAAGAAAAAAGCACAGGCTAAAAACTTTGCCTTTGTTTTCCTTCAGACAGTTCTTCCTTGTATTCCCACTGAACCCACTACAAAGAAGATGAAATTTATTTTTAAAAGCTGTGCCTATGGAAAGGCATGAAAAATCACTTAACACAACATGTATCCTAGTTATGATATTTTAATAGGGTTTGTATTCTAGTTATGATGTTTTAATAGGGATTGACGCTGAAAACATAACTTTTTCAGGTTTGAATCGAAGTATTCTGGAGCAATTCTCTTCCACTCATTCTAATCTACCTTAATTTATTAAATATACTGTATTAAAACTTGTGAACAGTCTGCTGTATTTCCCATTTATAGGAACTGAGTGTGGAGTTGTTGAATGTTTTACATCGACTTCTACTGACCAGAGAGTCCCCAGACATTCAACTAGCTGCTCTAGAAGTTGTCCAGCAGGTTCTTCTCGCAGCACAGGAGCATGTCAAGGAAAAACGGAGAAGTGCAGAAGGTAGAGCCATATAATAGACTTGATCAAACTTCTTACAACAGTTGTTTCATTTTAGATGAAAGAAATGTTTCATTTACTCACAGTAGTATATTTTGAATTCATGATTTTGAATCATTTCTATATTTGTCTCAGATTAAACTTGAGGGTAGGATGGGTGTGGGGATAATTTTAGCAAAGAGTAGTTTAACAAATTCCCTTTTTTACTTTCATAATTGTCTTACCTTTTAAGTGTAGTAAGGATTTGGTAGAATGACTACAGCTAATTTTAACAAAAGCCATTCCTTTCCTGAAGCCTGGGAAGGGTGAAAAACAGCCCAACGGGCCTATCGGAAGTTTGTCTACGAACTTCCGGTAGGCCCGTTGGGTCCGTTTTTTGCCATCCACGGGCTCCGGAGGCTTTCTTGAAGCCTGAGGAGGGTGAAAACGGTCTCCCCACTGCCCTCCGGAAGGCCGAAAATCAGCTGGCCAGCACGCATGTGCGCTCTGGACCTGACCTAGGGCAACGCCTTGCGTGCCCTCAGATATGGCTCCGCGTGCCACCTGTGGCATGTGTGCCATAGGTTCGCCATCACGGTTATAGGGGATGTATACTATCCAACAAATAAGAACACTGCAACCAGAAGCTATTTAGGAAGCTTCAAAGAGGATTTTTTGTGAATAAAACATAATAATTTCCCTTTATTTCACCATAGTTGACGATGGGGCTGAAGAAAAGGAGACATTGCCAGAGTTTGGAGAAGGCAAAGATACTGGAGGCCTTATACCTGGAAAGTCTTTAGTCTTTGCAACACTAGAAATGTGTGTGTGTATTCTTGTAAGGCAGCTACCTCAGCTCAACCTGAAGATAACAGGTAGCCCTGGAATTACAGCTGGAAAACCTCAGTTGTTATCAGCAGATGGAAACAGACTGGTAGTAGCAGCCCTGGGAATCCTCTCTGGTGTTCCTGCAGTCTGTTCACCAGAAGGTAGGATGAAATTCCGCTATACATTGCGGAATTTTTATTTATTTTTATTTCTTTTGCAAAAGAACTAAAGAGGCAATGCGTGAAGTGAAAAGGATATATTTAAGCCACAGACCGAGAAGGACCTTAATTTATTTTCCTCATTTTGTGAATTGAAAGTAATTTACTAAAACAGTGCAAGACAGTAAATTCACACAACTTCAAGCAATTGGTGTGTGCTTTAAAAAAAACCCAATAAAAGGTTTTCATAAATAAAATGAAGATGTTTCGCAATTCCGACTTAGTCATCTCATACAAAAGCATTCTTATGGAAGTCAGCTCTTAACATATCAGAATTATTAATTAAAATGGTATTTACAATTCTCTTTTTGTGTGCTTACTAGAATATAACAATTTGAATGAAACATAATATAACAGTTCTATATACTAATAAAGGAGAATATTTGTAGCTCAGGGTTGAAATGGGAAATCTTTGGTGCTCTCTGAGCTTGGTTGTTTTCTTGCAGACATTTCATTACCCAAACTAGGTAACATAGTAGCACTGATGATGCTATCTAGTTTGGGTAATGAAACATCTGCAAGAAAATAACCAAACTCAGAGAGCACCAAGGACCCGTCAGTTCTGCATACTATCTAGCTGCAGATTCCAGCTCTAGCTGCCATAAGCTGGAACATAGTAGTGAACATTAGTGGATTTTACAAAACAAATAAAATAATATACTATACGCTCAAGTTTTAAACAAGCAACACAAAAGAGACAAAGCAGAATCCTTCAATCTCCTTCACATCAGTTGTTGTAGGAGTGATAAAATCATTATTATATCAGGTACACTGAGTGAAATCACAGTTTAAACCTGTGGGTTTACCATTTTTATACAGATTAATTGTAGGAGCTATCTATTGATCTGTTGTCATTATTTTTACAATTTCCTAATTATTCAGGGCTGATGCAGATGGATGGAGCTGATTACTGCATGCTTCTTTCAGTACTATTTTTTAATATACATATTTGAAGGTATTTGTGCAATGAAGGAGCACCTCTCTGAATAAATTTTAGCCAGAGTGTCAAACTCGCGGCCACACTGGCCACGCCCAGGCCCAGTTTAGCGAAGGGGAAAAAAGTTGTGATACATCACATAACGACAACATGTTGTCATGAGTTTGACACCCCTGGTTTAAGCCCAACAATGGGAAACTGTGCTCTCCAGAAATTGAAATGTAATTTCCACTATCCTTTAGCTTGGGCCATTCTGACTGAAGTTGTTGGAGATTAGAGTTTAGCTGTAACCTAAGGCATACACAGAAAAAATAGTGCTTTGAATTTTTTTTAAAAAAAGAAGAGTCTTTTTTCACCAAAGTAGAAGAGAAATATTAGATATTCTTTGCCAGCACTTGACATCTGAGTCAATTTTATTAATCAATACTAATTCCAAATATTTCATACTGATCAGTGGTTGAATAAATATCAGTAAAGTTTCTCTATGTTATATGTTAGTTGCAGAGTGATTATTTTTCCTAAATTAATCTCATCTCAAATATTTGTGTTAGCATTAAATTGAAGTTTAATTTAGAAGTGACAATTCTTATTAAATATAACACTGAGCTTGAAATAAAGGAGTGCTAATAAATGCATGATGGAATTTATGTTTTGTTTGATACATGCTGCAACAATCATATTTATACCATGCATTTGCTATATCCTTCAGGAAGCATTGCTGTTCTTCCCACGATCTTATATCTGATTATTGGAGTCCTCAGAGAAACTGCTGTGAAGTTACCCAGTGGCCACTTACCCATGACTGTTGCTGCATCACTGCAAGCTCTTAAAGGTGTCCTAACATCACCCATGGCTCGGGCAGAGAAGAGCCAAATGGCTTGGAATGAATTGCTCCGTAGTGCTCTGGTCACCATTCTTAATTTTTGGGATCAAGGTACAGTATAAATGGGAAGAAGAAGATTCGCTCAGATATATGGTATAAGTTTCATATAGAGCAGGGTGTCAAACTCAAGGCCCGGGGGTCAGATCTGGCCCATGGGGTGCTTAGATCTGGCCCGCGGGGCCACTCTGGAAACAGCAAAGGACCGGCCCATGGTGCCTCTGCCAGCAAAATCCCAAGCTCCGTTTTCACTGGCAGAGGGTTGCAGGAGGCTGTCCCATCCGAAAATGGAGCTTGGGAGCCTATTATCGCTGGCAGAGCATTTGTGCCACCACAAGTGCCCCCCCAACACAAGTGATGTCATTCTGGCCACACCCACCCCAGCCACGCCCACCCCGGCCCCCCGAGGTCAAACACAACCCTGATACAGCCCTCAATGAAATTGAATTTGACACCCCTGATATAGAGCATAAGAAATAATTTCACACTCAGACCAGTAATATGCTACTGGGGAACAAAATAATTAGCTACTGCTGCTTAAAAAAATCCTAACTATTTGGAGGATGCAAGTTTCTTCTTTTCAGCTCACCTGGAAACCCATAATTCAAAGCCCCTCACTTGCCCCACCCTCCTGCACATGCGTGCGTGACCCCCCCACTACCCCATTTCCCAACTTCCAGTGGGCTTGGTGGGCCCATTTTTCACCCTCCCCAGGCTCCAGAGGCTTTCTTGGAGCTTGGGGAGGGCAAAAACGCTCCACCCCCGCCATCCTGGAGGCCCTCTGGAGGCCGAAATCGCCCTCCCAGAGCCTCCGCACAAGCCAAAAATCAGCTGGCGGGCATGCACATGCGCACTGGAGCTGAGCTAGGGCAACGGCTCGCGTGCCGGCAGATATGGCTCCACGTGCCACCTGTGGCACCCGTGCCATAGGTTCGCCATCACTGCTATAGATCATGGAGATTTGCAATCTATTGGACAAAAGGAACAGGAATTAAATCTTTAATTCTCCACTGACACGCCACTGCCCCCATGTGGTTAGTATAGCATGAGGAACATCACTGCAATCTCTGTGTTATTGGGATTATGCCATTTTAAAATGTTTTTGCAGTTACAGCTTTAATACAAGATTAAAATATAAGCAGTTTATTTGAAAATATCTTATTGCCTGACATTAAATATTTCATTAGTACTTTACATTTAGTCCTTGCTTAACCCCTATTGGAATAAGCAACTCTGTCACTCAGCAACATGGTAATGAAGCAAAAAACCGTGTGACCGCAACTTGCGGTTTTACTGCCAGCTTATCCACTGACTCTTGTTTGTCAGAAATTGGATATGAAGCATGCAAATGGTGATCGCATGACTGTGAGATGCTGCAATGGTCAGAAATTCCCACCGGTTGTGAAGCGTCCTCAGCTTGAACAGAATGACAACAGGGACATCGCAAAAGTTGTAAGTGAAACAACTGATCATGAAGTTACTTTTTTCAGCGTTATGGTAACTTCGAACAGTTGTTAAAACAGAACAATTGTTAAGCAAAAACTACTTGTACAAGTATGCATTAGACATAATAGATACAGGCAGTCTTAGTCGTTTAGTGATCGTTAGAAGTTACAATGACACTGAAAAATGTGACTTGTGATCATTTTTCACTTATGACTGTTGCATCATCCCCATGATCACATGATCAGAATTTGGACGCTTGGCAACTGGTACGTATTTATGGCAATTGCATTGCCCTGGGATCATGTGATCATCATTTATAACCTTCCCAGCTGGCTTCCAACAAGCAAAGTCAATGGGGAAACCAGATTCGTTTAACTGCATGGTTCACTCAACAGCTGCAGTGATTTGCTTAACACTGGCAAAAATGATCGTAAAATGGGGCGCAACTCACTTAACAATTATCTTGCGTAGCAACAGTTATGGTCAACTCAGTTATGGTCATAAGTCGAGCATTACCTGTATGCTTAATAATACCTTATTATACAGTTTGGTTAAAAAATGATATCAGAACTTGACTTTAATATTTTGACATTATAATTAGTCCCATTTCAGATATTTTAAAATGTCTTATTATTGGTAGATGATGCTGGTCAAGAATTGGATGAAAGTAGTCTGCTGACTGCGATCACTGTATTTATTTTGTCTGCAAGTCCAGAAGTTAGCACCATGGAATGTCTTCAGAGACAGTGCATTGAGAAGTTTAAATCAGCTATGGAATCTAAAAATCCCATTGTAAGTACAACTTAAACTTGTTTTGAGATTTGCTACCATTGCTTTGCTATGTGCTTGTTTAGCCCTAATGGAATAGGGCAGGGGTGTCAAACTGGATTTCTTCAAGGGCCAGATCAGCATTGTAGTTCTCCACTGCGGGCTGGTTGGCCGGGGGGGGAGATGGGACTGACGCCTCCTGCAGCACCCTGCTGGCCAAAACAGGGCGTGGGGGGGCCATGCGCAGCCCCCCATATCCTGTTTTTGGCCTGGACGGCCTCCTGCAGCACCCTGCCGGCCAAAATGGGGCATGGGGGGGCGCATGTGGCCCCATGCTCCATTTTGGCTGCCAGAGGCACTGCAGGCCAGTCCTTTGCTATTTCCAGGCCAGCCCCATGGGCCAGATTTAAGTACTCTGCTGGCCAGATCCGGCCCGCGGGCCTTGAATTTGATACCCGTGGAATAGGGTTTCCTTCCTGAGCAGGGGGTTGAAGACCTCTAAGGCCCCTTCCAACTCTGTTATTCTGTAGCTCTTTTCACTGAATAAACATGTGCCTCCCACCATTGAAAGTGAGATGGGTGACTATGGAGTAAATGATCCTCTATGATTCCATCCTGTTATTAACCCACAGCTTTGTTAATGAAAACAACTATTTGAATCAGCCCATTTAGAATGTGATGCTATTTTATATAGTCAATATGTGCTAAAATTGCATCAATCCTGACAAATTATTTAGGAAATCTGAAATGTCTGATCAAGAGAACCTGAGATCTTCACAAAAGTTGACATTCTTACTTCAACTTTTTGGAGTGAAAAGTATGACTTGATTTCTAACATAAGGAAGTTCACAAATGGATTTTTTTCCCCAGACGTTTCCCCACCTAGCAACTCCTATTGCTTCATCCCATATTGTTCAGGAATGACTCCCAAGTTTTGGGGAAAATGCAAATGATTCCAAGGCAGGAAGCTTTCCTTAAATAAACTTCCTTATATGTGCTTATCTTGGGCTCCAAGACTATATGTTCTTCCTCTTGTTATGAAGGCATGTATACAAATCACAGTATTGGAACTTTTATTGAGGATGTATGGTGTCCTTAAGCAAATAGTTTTTCCTAATTTATAGAGTTAGGAAAAGAGGGGGGAGAAAGATCCTGGGCCTGGGTTAATCTATATTGGTACCTGACAATACTACCATCATTACTTCTTCTTTCCTCTGCTGTGTTCTCTATTTTTTATTTATATATCTAAAGGGAGACTGTGCAATTAACTTTTGGAGTTAACTTCAGGATTTTAACTTTAGCTAAATTAGCTTAAAAAACTTGTAGAAACTTGTAGTACTTAGTGCATAAAGTAATTATACAAATAACAATTCACAATGGCAGGTTTAACTTGTTTTTTACATTTGGATGGACTATCTTTTTAAATAGTTATTTCTTTTTAGGTGCAACTTAAATGCTACCAGCTGCTCCTTTCCATTTTCCAGTGTCCCAATCAAACCGTTTCATATCCTTACATTCATTCATTAATATCTTCAGTAGTGGCCAAATTACAAGAAACAGAAAAAATTAAACCAGAGAATTCTGCCGAACTTCAAGTTGTTCAGGAAGGAATAAAGGTAGTGGCTGCTGTTATAGCCCTCGCTGAGGAAGAGCATCGTAAGTATTCTTTGCATATTCTTTTAATTGTCCCACCTATAAAACATTGTAACATTATCAGATGATTTCTAGTTAGTGGCATTATTCTAGCCTTTCTGTTATGCCATTACCCTCTACAAGATCAGCGTTTGAAGGCCTTTTAGGAGAAAATAATAAACCTTGCAGGTTGTAGAGGTTTAACAATCTTATGTTAAAATTGCTTTGCCAAACACATCTGTGATTTTGCTGTGAAGTGCTGTGACTGAGTGATATGGGGGCCTCAGGTTGTTTGTCCCTTCCTTAGAATTATTATTCTGAGAAGCATAGCTTAATTTTGCCTGTTTATTGATTTTAAATAGATCAGTTTTATAAGTCACTGAAACAGTTTGCATCAAACATGGGAGAGTAAATTAGCTGCAGACTACAGCCAGAATCAAATATTTTTAATGCATCAGTTTAGATTTTAAACTGCCTCCAACACCTTTGTGAATTTATCTATAGCAGGACTACTAGATTCTGTAACAGCTTTGTTCCTAATGCCATTCATCTTGTAAACTCGCAGGATTTTTTTTCGCCTTATATATATATACATCCAAACTAGACGGTGATGTTTCTGTGTGTCATATATGTGTGCTTATGTGGGTATATGCATAATGGTTATCTTTTGAGAGCTGAATGCAATGAAATTTCATTTTAATGTATGCTGATTAGTATACATTAAAAAGTGACAAAGTTTTTATTCTATTCTAAGTTAAAAAAACAATTTCTTGACATAAAAATATTCTTTGGAAATGTGTGCATATGTTTGGTCTGTTCATAATATCATGAAGAAGGGTAGTAAGATAGTCAGAATAAGAATACAGACCCAAAGCAGGGATAAGTTATGGGTTTTCATCATTGCAAAATCTCTTGCTTGCTTCTTGCAAAGTTCATGTTTTACAGCTAGAAGATTGAACAGCATAATATCCTAAATAGCAGGTTAAAGCAATGCTATTTACAATTAATTAATTAAACAAGCAGGCATATTTGTTTATTGAAAAGTACATTCTACTGTATAAAATGATACTGAGTTTCCGGTACAGTCATTTTAAGAGTTAAATTTAAAAACGGGTAATTATGAAACTAGTGCTATTTATCATTGCTGAATAAATTGTTCTTTTCAATTTTCACAGGAAGTCAGCTAGTGGCTTGTTTTATTCCCATCCTTATATCTTTTCTTTTGGATGAAAACGCCCTAGGATCAGTTTCAAGTTCAGCAAAGTATCTTCATGAGTTTGCTTTGCATTATCTGATGCAGATTGGTCCACAGTATACGTTAGCCTTTAAAAAATCAATGGCTTCTTCCCCAGCAATGAAAGCAAGACTTGAGTCAGCAGTGAAAGGAAATCAAGAAAGCATCAAGGATAAGTCAACATCTAAGTATCCAAAGAATCCTGGGAAAGGCTCAAGTATTCAACTAAAGACTAACTTTCTGTGAAAAGGACTTCTAAATTTTAAGCACCCTGGTTATATTGAGAAGTGGGTTTTTTTCCAGGTATTATCATGGAGATTTTTGTTTTCAGTTCTATTATGCATTATTTAATTTTGTATAATGCTCCAGTTCCAGAGAAGTGCATGCATGCACCCATCTATCTCTCAGCTGATTGACTCAGTACCTGCTACACCTTTTACTGCTAAAGCTACTGAACTAAAGCTATAGTACCAGTTACCATATCTGTTTGCAAATGCAATTCCCAATAAGAAGATGGCCATTCAGTTGTCAAAATGTATATTAAAGACTTTTTTAAAAAGTTGCAATTTTCTTAATTTCATTTGGAACATACTACAACACTCCTGAATAAAATATATTGAAGACTTAAGTAAATGTGTTAACATCTTGATACACTTATATTAATAAAGCTACATTTATTTCAGTCTTCAATCTTGGCACAAACGCCAACCTAGGGAAGCTCCTATACCAGTGGTGGCGAACCTTTTTCGGCTCGCGTGCCGAAAAAGGGGGGGGGCGCGCTTGCGCGTGCTCGCGTGCCCACACCCATTCCCTCCCCCCCACGCATGCGCACAACACCCCCCCATGCTGCCCCCTGCGCATGCGCACACACCCCCACCCCCGCACAGGCCCACTTACCGGAGCCTGGAACGACGAAACGGAGCCTGGAACGACGAAACCGGCAAACCGGAAGTGCGAAAAAACGCACTTCCGGTTTGCCGGTATGCTGTTTTTTGCACTCCGGAGGGTTCAGGGAAGCTCCCTGAAGCTCCGGAATGCAAAAAACTACAAAACGGACAAACCGGAAGTGCGGAAAAGTGCACTTCCGGTTTGTCCGTTTTGTAGTTTTTTGCATTCCGGAGCTTCAGGGAGCCTCCCTGAACCCTCCGGAGTGCAAAAAACAGCACACCGGCAAACCGGAAGTGCGTTTTTTCGCACTTCCGGTTTGCCGGTGGGAACCCTCGCGTGCCGGCTTCTATGGCTCCGCGTGCCAGCTCTGGCACGCGTGCCATAGGTTCGCCACCACGGTCCTATACATTGCTATTTCTTGATAATACAGGTATTCCACAATTTAAAACCACAGTCGAGACTGAAACTTTCATCGCTAAGTGATGTTGTTGTTAAATGAGTTCGCGCCTGATTTTACAATGTTTTTGCCTTGGTCATTAAGTGAATCATCACAGTTGTTAAGCAAACCTGGCTCCCCCCTCCCCAACAGTTGATTTTGCTTGTTGGAAGGTCATAAATGGAAATGATGTGTGCCAGAAATGCAACCACGGTAAATACATGCCTGTTGTCAAGCACCCAAATTTTGATCAGTGGGGACGCTGTGATGGTTGTAAGTGTGAGGCTCAGTCGTAAGTCACTTTCAGCACTGTTGTAACTTTGAACGGTTGCTAAACAATAATAATAGCACTTAGACTTATATACCGCTTCATAGTGCTTTACAGCCCTCTCTAAATGGTTTACAGTGCTAGCATATTTCCCCCAACAATCTGGGTCCTGATTTTACCGACCTCGGAAAGATGGAAGGCAGAGTCAACCTTGAACCGGTCAGGATCGAACTCCTTGCAGTGAGCAGTCTCAGCCTGCAATACTGCATTCTAACCACTGCACCACCACGGCTTACAACAAATAGCTTTAAGTCAAGGACTAACTGTAATGATTTTCGTGTGTGTTGTAATTTGCTGGTATGAAATTTTAAACAAAAACCCAAAGGAACTACTTAGTGTATATTCACTTTTGGCTCCATGAAGTGCATTGCCTGTACATTTTAGATGACAAGTAGGGAAAATTACCTCTAATGCTAGAATTAATGACACGAAGTACATGGCTAGTTCTTTTAATCTGACTAGTTTGTTAAAAATTGTTAAATTGTTAATTTTGCTGTCCCATTTTAATTGTAAATTTAATCCCAAAATTCTTTACAGTTCTATACAATAATTTTATGCTAATTTAGTCACGACCTAATTAAGTAAAAAGACTATTCTTGAAATCCACAGAAACATAAAATTAGTGTTGAGTAACGAAAATCCACTTTTAAATTATTGATAGCTTTACCAATGAATTGTGGAGCAATTACACGTTTTATGATAAGAATTCACTGATAAATTCTGTAGTTTTGAATATTTTTATATCCAAAATTAAGCACATCTGGTTATGATTATATCAATGGGGCTTTTTACTACCAATACATTTTATTTGATTTTAATTGTATCCTGCCAAGCAGATCATTGAGGCTTACATATCTTTTTAGAGTATGAAAATGATTTGAGGCAGTACCATCATATGAGGCTTTACATTATTTATTGTAATCATTTTGTAGTCTTGAAACATTGATGTACAATCATGCATTCAAATATCAAAGACTCTAATGGGAATGGATTACTTTTTCAAAAGTGAGTTTTATCTGAATTGAACTGCAGTTTGAATTATAATAATAAATCTGGTAACAAAATATTTGCAAGCAACAACCAAATTCAAAGAGCATCAAGGATTTTATTTATAAGCAATCACAATTACCTAAAAATGGAAACTATTTTATATAGAAATCTAGGTGTTAATTCTGCAACCATTATAGTGGTTTTTTTAAAAAAATTATGCTGGCAACTATTGCCCTTTAATCCAATATTAAGTGAAGTAAAGCAAATGTTCAGATGACTACGATACTCCCATTTATTAATTTGAGGAAAATAAAAACATCTGTAAAATCAATACTCAGGAAGTGATTGTATTTTATTATACATTTTGTACATAAAATTGTAAATTGTACAGATCTAACCACTTGAGCAAAACTCTGATGTCATTTTTCTAATTTACATAAAAGCTAATTTTCTTCAATTAAAACTGTGTCTTTTCTTGTTAAATGATTCTGCATATGTATATTGTATATCATATCATGTATGACTTTTATAACTTTTCTCCAGTATTATGAAGTGGGATTCTGGGCAATTTACACAGGAAAGTATAAAAACACAATATATACCAAGTTCAGTAAAATGGAAGGCAAGTTTAAAAAAAAGATTTAAAAAAGTTTTTTTAAAAAAAGGCAGCAGGAGTGTCTTCAAGATGCTAACCATGCCTAAGATTGCATGCCTCACACTGAGCCCCAGGTGAGTTGGAACAGTCAGGTCTTCATGCTTTTCCTAAAGGCCAGGAGAGTGGGGGCCCATTTTACCTCTGGGGGAAAGATGTTCCATACGGCGAAGGCAACGGCAGAGAAGGTTTCCTTCCTGGACCCACCAGTCAAACTTCTTTAACTGACAAGGTTTCTAACATCCCTTCCCTGCCTGCCTGGATGGGATGGATTAATGTGATGAGGGTAGGACGGTTCCTCAGATAACCTGACCCCATGTCACGTAGGGCTTTAATGGTAATAATCAACATCTTCAATTGGACCCAGAAGCAAATCAGCACCCAATGCAGCTCACATAGCAAACATGTTACATGCCCGATCCTTGAGGAGCCCTAAATTGCCCAGATGGCCACATTTTACACCAGCTGTTGCTTCAAGGACAGCCCCATGTACAGCACATTTCAACAGTCCATATGGGAGATGAACAAGGCATGAGTGACCAAGTCAAGGCCTCACAATCTAGGAAGGAGTGTAACTGAAGCACAGCAAAGTTGAGCAAAGGTCTGCCTAGCCACAACTGCCACCTGCTCCTTAAGCAGAGGTTGGGTGCAGGATGACTGCGCTGTCATCCTGGACTCAATTGTGCACCGTGTCTATCTAGGCAGTGCAACTCCATCTGAGACCAAGTATGATAAACCCCTGGATACGGAGGAAACCCCCCCTCCCGATAGCCACTCCATCTTACCATGGTTCAGCTGAAACCTATTCTATCCCATCCAGACCCCCACAACCTCCAGGCAGATTGCCACAATGATTTTAAGTGTGAGGACCAGTCATAAGTCTGACTGAGCCGAGGTGGCGCAGCGGTTAGAGTGGAGTACTGCAAGCCACTTTAGCTGACTGTGATCCACAGGTCAGCAGTTCAAATCTCACCGGCTCAAGGTTGACTCAGCCTTCCATCCTTTCGAGGTAGGTAAAATGAGGACCCAGATTGTTGGGGGCAATGTAAATATACATTGCTTACTGGTGTAAACCGCTTAGAGCCGTGATGGCGAACCTATGGCACGGGTGCCACAAGTGGCACGCGGAGCCATATCGGTGGGCACGCGAGCTCAGGTCCGGCGTGCATGTGTGCACCAGCCGGCTGATTTTCGGGCCTTCTGGGCCCACTGGGAGTCGGGAAACAGGCTGTTTCCAGCCTCCAGAGGGGGTGGGGAAGGCCGTTTTCGCCCTCCCCAGGCTCCTAGAAAGGCTCTGGAGCCTGGGGAGAGCGAAAAATGGGCGTGCCATTGCATGCTGGGAGCAGGGGGGTCATGCGTGCATGTGCGGGGGTGCATGGAATTATGAGTGTGGGCACGCACACACGTGATCCCCCGCATTCCCCCCCCTTTTGGCACGCGAACCAAAAAAGGTTCGCCATCACTAGCTTAGAGAGTGCTTGCACTTTGAGGCGGTATATAAATGTCACTAATAAAATAAATAAAATAAGTCACTTTTTACAAAGTTACCTTGTAACTTTGAATGGTCACTAAATGAATGGATGAAATTCAAAAACTGTCTGAATGGTTTCTGAGTCAACCTGTTGCACACCTCAGCCAGTTGTGAGTTCTTCTATCAACCACAGTCCATTCCCAAAGCAAAGCAAACTTTGGGAAACATTTGTTTTCACTAGGGGAGGCATAGGGAAGCAAGCCTCCACAATGACAGGGTGCAAGTATCTGCAGGCAATAAGGTCATTGGGGAAGAATGGGAGAGGCCAGGATTATCTTCATCTCTCTGAAATTGCTAGCCACAAGATAATAGGAGGCACAATGCAGCCTGGGATTTGGGTGGTTAGATTATGCACTGTTTACAGTCAAGGATTTGTTATCCAGAACTGTAATTTATTTTCAAAACTCACTTCAAAACTGGACCCTTTCCTTAACAAGATCAGTATTCTGTTTTTTACTTATTTTTTCAAGATTCACAAAGAGAAATTCATGCAAAAACACTATACAACCAGATTCTCATATTCCATAGAAGACAAAGGATTTATCAAAGCTCGATAGAAAAGGAAACATAAGCTTTGGTGATTTCTCAATAGACTGCTGAGGGCATCAACGGAAAAGGGGAATATAGCTATTGTCAAACACAAATAAAATGCAGAATATCAAGAGTTGTTGTTAAACATTCCTGAACATTAATGAGCTCCTGCTCCAATCGCACAATATAGTGACAGAGTAGTGAATGCCAAATTATTTTTTCTTATATTAGTAAGTGCAACATATTTTAGCATTTGCATGATATAACAACCCGTTTCCCCAAAAATATGACCTACTAAGAAAGTAAGTCCCAGCTGCGCCCAATATAAGCCATTCCCTCAAAATAAGCCCTAATTAAGACCTTGCCCACTCTAGGGTGCATGGGTAAAAATTAAGCTAGGGTGGGGATGGGAGTGGTGGAGCTGCCCTACTACTTACTTTCGGATAGTTGCAGCCAGGCCTTGCACACCTTCGCCCATTTCTTCTACAGCCAGCAAGGCTGAAGGCCTCTGAAGCCGATAACAGAGCTACGGATCGATCCGGAGCTCTGTTATCGGCTACAGAGGCCTTTCCTAAAGACCTTTCCTGAAGGCCTCTGTAGCCGAAAACAGAGCTCTGGATCGATCCAGAGTTGTCATTGGCTACAGAGGCCTTCAGAAAAGCCTTGCTGGCTGCACAAGGCCTGGCTGCAACTATCTGAAGCCGAAGAAGTTCCTGAAGGCCTCTGACAGCGAAAAGGAGGCCAGGGGTGATGCACGCAAGTGAGGTGCGTCAGTAGGCGACATCCCCCCGAAAATAAGACATGGTACCTTTTTTGGTGGCAAAAAATATATAACACAGGTCTTATTTTCGGGAAAACACGGAAGTTACAGTAAACTAGTAGGCAAAATGTTGCCAGACTAAAATAGCTATAAGATGTACATGTAGATACACAAAAGAACCGAGGTGGCGCAGCAGTTAGAGGCAGGTACTGCAGGCCACTTTAGCTGACGCTGATCCACAGGTCAGCAGTTCAAATCTCACCGGCTCAAGGTTGACTCAGCCTTCCATCCTTCCGAGGTAGGTAAAATGAGGACCCAGATTGTTGGGGGCAATATAAATATACATTGCTTACTGGTGCAAACCGCTTAGAGAGTGCTTGCACTATGAGGCGATATATAAGTCTCACTAATAAATAAATAAATAAATAAAAGCCAATTGCCTTAGCACAGATGCTATCTGAAAGCACTGATTACTTTAACATCAATTTATTTTATTCAAAACATTAAAAGAAAAAAATACAAAAACAAAACTACACAAAAAACCCAACCCTTGCTGAATACTGATAACTATATTTCAAAAATAGTAACTCTTCCCCCCTTGTAAGGCAGGCACACAATTTATAAGTTTCTACCACAGTGTCTGACAACTGTCTAGTATATGGAAACATACTTAACAGCTAAAACCAACAGCTAAATTAAACTTCAAAAACCCCTCTTAACAGTCTATTTATTGTATTTCACTTACAGAAAGTCCACAATGGCTTCTGTATACCGTAAGTCATGGTCCATCCGGGATCAAATATCCTTGACTGGTTCTTAATAATAAAGCTTTTCCTTAAACTATTAAGTGGGATCTTTCCTAACAGTTGGATTTTATTCTCCAAAGACATAAGTTTCCATTTTGTACCATCTCCACAGCATTTGTTGTACCAAAATGTCTCCTGCAAGTTGTTACATAGCATCTCTTAACATTTGTTTTCCAATTGGGTATATATAATAAATCCATTCCCCAGTCTCCATCAATCTTCTTGAAAAAGTTGAGTTCATCACTGGTCAATTCTGTCAATGCTGAGTCTTTAAAATCCATACCTTTCTTGGAGCCCTCTAACCAACCTGTATTTTTCAAGTCAACCTCATCTTTCAGATTTGCCAGCAGCAAATTACATTCCAATCCTTCCAGTTGTAAATCATGCTGTAGTGCTGTTACTTACATCTGATTGCCATCTTCAAGTTGATTTAAAACCATCATTATTTTATCAAGTTTTTTATCCAAATTTTCCAATTGGACTGTTCAAAGTTACAATGGCACTGAAAAAAGTGACATGACTTGTTTTTCACACTTACAACCGTTACAGCATCCCCACGGTCATGTGACCAAAATTCAGACACTTGGCCACTGACTCATATTTATGACGGTTGCAGTGTCTTGGGTCACCTTTTGTGACTTTCTGACAAGAGAAATCAAATGGGAAGCCAGATTCACTTAACAACCGTGTTACTGACTTTAACAACTGCAGTGATTCACTTAACAGGTCTGGCAAGAAAGGTTGTAAAATGGGACAAAACTCACTTAACAACTATCTCGCTTAGCAACAGAAATTTTGGGTTCAATTGTGGTCAGAAATCAAGGACTACCTGTAGAAACTCTCTACTAGGCACGAATAATTCCTGGGGTTTGGGAAAACCCTAAAATCATCCTGGATAGCAGAAAAGATATTAGTCATCCCTGAAGAAGACGGAACAAATGTTTCATGTGAGCAACATTTAAAAAAAAAGTATGGAATTCTTTTCCTATTCCTGATTAGCTGGAACCAAAAACTGAGTCTTCCTCATTACTCTGCTCTGAGTTGTGCAGCACAAGCCAGATATTTCAGCAGAGTATTCACTTCCTGTCTGATGGACTTATGGGACTGAAGAAGCCACATACATATGTAGTTCATTTGGTTCATTTGTAGATCCTACATAAGGCAAAGCAAGCTGACTAAATCCTATTAACTGTTTATAAAGCCAAATGTGGAACAGTAATACAAAAGCCCACAAATTCCTATTTCAATGTCATTTAAAGAGAACTGACTAAAGTAAGTTATACCAATTGATATAGTGGCTTTATATATCCACAGTCATGATAACATTCTTTCAATATTCAAAGTATTTTTTAAAAAATTATAGTGTACTTTCACACCTGTCCTACACAAAAATCCTAAAATACAATCCCACAGCAACATGATTAAACAAAACATTGAAAGAACGTAGTAAGCAACCTTTAGCATGTTCCTTGTTGCGGCACATTGCACAACCTGATGAATAGTAAACATAAGCTATATTTTACAGATGACGTGGAGTTGCACTTGTGACTGCCAGGATCCAAGATTACACTTAGCAACACAAAGAGGAAGCCAAGAAGTTGAATCTTATGTTTATATTCCAAGGGTCATACTACCCAAACTGAAAGACAAATGTTACGATGTGAATATGCAGCTAAACCAGAAACAGTTTTCATCAAACAAAATTAAAATATTGGGGGGTTCTTTGCTGGGAAATTTTTGAAAGAAGACATCTGAAGAGTCAGCTAACTAGCTAATCCTTTATAACTTTATCCAGGGACAAACCAATTAAGTATCTAATCTCGACTGTCCCATTAACTGTAACTAGAGAATAATCTGAAACAGAAATCAAGGCAGGGAAAATATGCAGAGCATGGCTGTAGAATTCTTTCCATCCCTTGAATAGCAGTTTCACTCAATAGGGAGAGGGGCTTAAGAATGGAGGAGTCAACAGCATTCCAAGTCACTGCCCAGCCATCTCTCCCATAGGATATTTTTTTCTGGTTCTTCTCCACCACCACCACCCCAATCTCAGCAGACCCTACCAGAAGAGATCCATTTTCAAATTCAATTTTTGTTGTTGTTGTTGGCTTCTCCCATCACATCAAATTTGGTACTGTTCTGGAGACAGACCTCACCCCATTCCTAAGAGGTCTGTAAGGGGTGTGCATAAGCGCACCATTGTGCCTACCGTCCCTGTCCTACTGTCCTATTGTCCAAATTTACCTATACCTACTTTGCTTTTGTTTATGTTTATACAATATCTGTTATCTTGTACACGTTTTGACAAATAAAATAAATAAAAATAATAAATAAAATTAATAGATAGGTGGACAAAATCTCAGATTATACAATTTATTTTCAATATTCCGTTGGGTTGGCAAGCATAAAAAAATAAGCACATAATACAGATTGAAATGTCAGTTTGGCTATTAATATTTTCTGCATTCTGCACAAGTTGGAAAATACAATTATATGGAATATTATTACTAAGTGCTATCTTGACTTCAAGTACTGTATATGTTTTGCTCTACTTGTATCTAAAAAGCAATGTCATTCCATATAATTAAAATAAAGGAACCATTCAGAATGCTCACTAAAGTGGTACATATTCAAAGTAAAATTGTTTTGCAATAAAACTAGATGTAGTAGCACTAAGCTAGAAACCAGCAGACTGTGAGTTCTAGGTCTGCCTTAGGCACAAAGCCAGATGATGGACTTTAGGCCAGTCATTCCCTAGCTGTCCTAGGAATAAGTCTATGGCAAGCCACGTCCAAAACCTTGCCAAGAAAATTAGAAACAGTTGCCAAGACTGACTTAAAGGCACCAAAAAAAGCCTTTTCAAACCCCAAATTTTATATTTTCATCTATTATGACCAAACACTATTTTTATAAATTAGAAAAAGCCTATCTTATTTGAATGATAATTCTTTTAGACTAGAGGGTCAGAAAGATTACAAAACAAACATAAATCTATTTATGTATCACATATTTAAATCACAAATGATTCATACCATCAAGACATATTCATTGCCTCACACAACACTGCCCAGAAGTAATTTCACCAATAAATAACAGCCATAAATATCTAGATTCTATATTTAAACTCAGCTACTGAATCAGCTATAATTGACTGGGTTTGCACACAAATCCACAATCCAGTTTTGTGTGGTATGTGAATCTGGCCTTAATATCATTAATTTCCAGATTTGTCCTCTATAACAGGGCTCCCCAATCCCTGCAGCTCACTACTGGGCCCTGAGCCCTTCAGAACCGGACCACAGAAATGGCAGGAGTGTGTGTCTGCAACTTGCTTGAACAGCAGGCAAGTGTGGATGCACGCGCTCAATTTGCACGAGCAGAGGGTGCGCATGCCCACTTCTTACACAAATGGAGCTCTGTTTGTGTGCTTTCCCACCAGTGCCACCACTCATGCAGAACCATCACCTCCCCACCCCCTCACCTGGTCTGCAAAGCCGGAAAGGTTGGGAAACTCTGCCCTATAAAACATGTAAAACACTGGTGCTGGATTCAGGTGAGATGCTTAAATGCTTCATTGAGCATTCTTACTCCTTAAAATCAACAGTCTAAAAAATCTTGATTCAACTAGTTGTTTTATATTTCCTTAATACAAATTGTTCAAATCAATATCCCTTGATTGACAATATAAAATATCCTCAAAATATCTTCATTTTGAGGCTTTTGAACTATGGTGCTGGAGGAGACTCCTGCGAGTCCCTTGGACTGCAAGGCGATCAAACTGATCAGTCCTAGAGGAGATCAATCCTGACTGCTCTTTAGAAGGCCAGATCCTGAAGATGCAACTCAAGTACTTTGGCCACCTAATGAGAAGGAAGGACTCACTGGAGAAGAGCCTAATGCTGGGAACGATTGAAGGCAAAGAGGAAGGGGACGACAGAGAATGAGGTGGCTGGATGGAGTCACTGAAGCAGTAGGCGTGAGCTTAAATGGACTCTGGGGGATGGTAGAGGACAGGAAGGCATGGAGGAACGTTGTCCATGGGGTTGTGATGGGTCGGACATGACTTTGCAACTAACAACAATATAAAAGTCTTACAAATTAGTCTCCATCTGGGGACATAAAGCTCAGAGGTTTACCTAAAGCAAACTGTGTAATGAGAAGTCAAAACCAAACCCAAACCCCCAAAACTTTAACCTGAGACTGTCAACAGTCGACCTCTCCCCATTTCTAAGAGGTCTGTAAGGGGCGTGCATAAGCGCACCACTGTGCCTACCGTCCCTATCCTACTGTCCTCTTTTATCGGTACTTTTTTAAAATTTATGTTATGTTTATACAAACAACTACTATCCCATACATGTTTCACAAATAAATAAATAAATAAATAAATAAATAAATAAATAAATAAATAAATAAATAAATAAATAGTCAGAGGAGTCACCATTGTTAATTATAATAATAAAAATTGGAAAGAAAGGTTTACTAATTGGAGATGGCGTATTTAAACCAATATAAGCTATTTGTCTTTATTAGAAGCACAGGAGTCTAATAAAACTTAAGTTTCAGCGCAAAAAGTATCAAACCTAAGAAAAACAGATTGAATTTACAGACTATAATGTGTGGGTTAAAAAGGGCATTTAAGCTCACCTAGAGGAACTCTTTGCCCAGAGAGTTGAAAAGTTTGTGTAAGACAAAGTTGCTTCTGAAGAAGATGCAACAAACAGTTTATGTGTAATATTTGCTTGTACAATAAAGCAACAAGCAATACTTTGCCTTTTTAACAATTAGCTGACAGAGCCTGAAGAGTGTTAGAAATATGACAACGATCATATTAGAATTCTCTAAATCTGGGGTGTCAAACTCGTGGCGTCACATTGTCATGTCATGTCACATGACATATCGTGACTTTTCCCCCCTTCACTAAACTGGGGTGGGCGTGGCCAGAACATGACACATCTGGTCCGCAGGCCACAAGTTTGACACCCCTGCTCTAAATAATATGAACCTTATTATCTGACCTCAAATTTCTATTCAATGATTAAAATATAATGATTAAAAGGTAGTATATAATTATTGTAAATTTACATTAATACAGTATTACATCACATGAAGCCAGAGTAACTTTCCCTAGTGTCTTTCTAGTGACTTCCAATCAGTGACATGTGACTGGCTACCCTTGTGTGAAGAGTCAGATTTATGTTTTCTGCATACATCCAATTTTCTAGGGGGCAACAAAACGATCTCCCAAGTAGACACCCATAATGTTTAAATATACTATAATTTTAAAATCACTGTCATTAGTTCTTTGTGACTAAGAAATGCATTTACCAAAAATGTCACTCTGCTCCACTAATTGGGATAACTATGGTTGTCAAAACATGGGAGATATTCTCAACTTTTAACTCATGGCAAAATGACAGAGAATTACATATAGAATGAGTAAATAGTTCATACTTAATGACACATCAGAGAACTATATATTATAGCTTTATTATAAGAACTACTTACAATATTGAGCTTCATATAAGTTTAGTTCTTTACAAAGGAGATAAATCCCAATTGCAGAATATGACTGTTCCACTTCTGCCCTAAACATAGTACTTGCAGATAATGTCTCGCTAATTTTGTTTTACCTATTTTTCACATAATACATGTTCAGAATTTCAACATGAAGGTCCCAGCATTTAGGAACATAGGGGGGGGGGGGTTTAACAAAAAAAATGAGGTCCAAAAGCGTAATATAAATTCTTCATACCAAAGTAAGTTATAATTGTAAAATTCAATGTCTAGAAATTGCAACAATTTCTTTGGAATGGAGGAATATTGTATATACATGTTAGTGACTGTCTCTTAACTGGAATTAAAAGGGCTATGATAGCTCCAATTGTGCAGAAAGCTAGTTACTATATGGAAGCACAAGAAATCAATCACTCTCAAAACTTACAATAGGCTTACTTCATTTCAGTACCAAGACTGTAGTGACATCAATTAACTTTCTGCTGATTATGAATTAAAGCACTAAATGAAGATCATATATCCTATTAAAAACCTGTCCCATATTCAAAAATATAGACATCTAAGCTCTATAAAACCTGGGACTTAAAAGATACACATTTCCACAACTTGCTCCAACATGTGTGGTTGGAATTACTATCGTTATTCCAAGTTCAGATGGGTGAAGGTCTCTTTTGATACATCCATGACCTGGATGACTGAGAATCCTTCAGACACCTGTGAGAAGGTTAACCACCGATAGGCAGTAAACCAATGTCAGTAAATATGTATTTTAACCAACCCTTTCAATACCTGTCCACTACAAAGTTGTATTAAAAGCTCCATTGTTTGTTATCAAACCTAAGAATAACAGAGTTGGAAGGGAGCTTGTAGGTCATCTAGTCCAACCCTGCCCAAGCAGGAGACCCCCCACACACACACCATTTCTGACAGATGGCAGTCCAGTCTCTTCTTGAAAGAGATGATGACGGCTCCCCCAGAGCATAGCCTATTCTATTCTATTCTATTCTATTCTATTCTATTCTATTCTATTCTATTCTATTCTATCCCTATTTATTTATTTATTTTAAAAAGCTTTTTTTTTTAAGATCGCCTGGGTGGTGAGCTCGAACGCTATCTCTATTCTTCCGCAAGGAACCAACGCCAAACCAGCGAACCAAGAAGAAGGTTCGCCCCGACCGAGGACCGAGTGAGGTCACGCTACCTCCGGCCTCGAGTTATAATGGGCAGAAAGAGGAAGCCCGGAATCATTCGTGACGCGAGAAGGGAAGGAGAAAAAAGGCCGGAACGGCGTTCTCCGCAGCGCCCCCTCCGGCCGCGTTGTGTCACTCTACTCCGGAGTCCGCTTCGGCCTGACTTGGAGCCCGACGGACTCCTCCTCCTCCTCTTCCTCTCGTGTGTGTGAGTGTGTCTGCGTGTGTGGCTCTCCGTCTTAATCCTCCGCCACCCCCTCAGCTTCTGCCGGGAGGATCAAGATGGACGGGGTGCGACACTGTCTGGCGGCCGACTGAGGAAAGGCCTCCGAAAACTGAGGAAGAGGAGGCGACGACGACGACGACGGCCGCGGGGGAAGCCCGGGCGCCGAGGTGAGCGAGTCTCTGGGTCGGCGGGAGAAGAGCCCCGTGCTGCCGGCCTGGCGGCGGTGTTTCCTGAGCCACCTGGCCGTGATGCCCTGCGAGGCCTGCGGCTCGCGGAGAACGCGAGTGCCGCGGCGTGACGGTGTAGGGAGCTCCGGGGAAAGAGTTTGGGTTTTCTGGGACGGCGTGGGGTCGATGGGGGAGATGGCTGTAGTAGAGATTCCGCAGAGCCTCAGCTATAGGCGGTGGTTGATAGGGCCGGAAAAAAACCTGGGCTTGGGCTTTACGGACGGAAGAGAAGGGACCGAGTTCACTTGCTGGGCCCAGAGCGAGGTCCTGTCCGTAAAGAAAGGGGGTTGCTGGGCCTGCTCTTGTCCGGGCTTTCTCGGGTCGGTGGGGAAGAGTCACAGGGGCTTCTCGGCCCTCTGCTTTGGGACTTTAAGGGGTGAGAAACAGTTTTCTAGCCCTTAAGACCTGGAGACGGTTCCCGGACGCTGCTTCCGGTTCGTCTTGTTTTATTTGGGTGAAGGGGGGGAAAACAAATATCTATAGGTTAGTCCGGTACTTGTTGGACGCCCACACTCTTGTTTGTAAGAGGGCTTGTATAAATGGGTTCTGTGAACGTATGAAAAACTTCCTCCTGGGGGTGAAGTCGTCAGTCAGTGCACGTAGTTATCCTCCAGCGATGGTGTCTTTGGGAAATTTGGGGTTATTTCCACATTTAGATTTTCTTTTCTTTTTTTCTTATTAAGCTAGAGGTCGAACCTAACCGCTTCGGTACAGGTAGTCCTCGACTTACGACCACAATTGAGCCTAACCTTTCTGTTGCTAGGTGAGTTTGGCCTCATTTTAGGCCTTTTCTTGCCACGTTTGTTAAGTGAATCCTTGCACTTGTTAAATTGGTAACACGAATTGGTAAGTGAATCTGGCTTCCCCATTTTATTTTGCTTGTCAGAAGGTTGCTAAAGGTGAATCACATGATCCTGGGACACTGCAGCCGTCCTAAATATTAGTCAGTTGCCAAGCATCTGAATTTTGATCATGTGCCCATGGAGATGCTGTAAAGGTGGTAAGTGTGAAAAAGGATCATGTCACTTTTTCAGTGATATTGTAACTTTGGTCACTAAACAAACTGTTATAAGTTGAGGACTATCTGTATGTAAAGCATATGGCTTACCATACTACCATTGCCCATTCTTCCATGTTTACTTTGTTGGGGAGAGTTTGTGCAGTTTATTTCTAGATTTTTGCATTGAGTTGCCAGGTGTATTGGGAAGTCGGTCATCTCAAAAAGTATATACAGGTAGTTCCTCAACTTATGACCACAATTGATTGAGGCCAAAATGTATGTTAAGTGGGAAATTCGTTAAGTGTCTTTTTCCCCCTTTTATGACTTTTATTACCATGTTTGTAAAGTCAATCACTGCACTTGTTAAATTGGTAACATGGTTGGTAAGTGAATCTGGCTTCCCCATTTTACTTTGTTTGTCAAAAGGTTGCAAAAGATCACATGACCCTGGGACACTGCAACTGTCATAAATATAAACCATCTGTTAAGCATACCGATGTAAATCAAATGACCATAGAGGAGATGCAACAGTCCTAAGTGTGAAAAATTGTTGTAAGTCACTTTTCAGTGCTGTTGTAACTTTGAACGGTCACTAAATGAACTGCTGTAAGTTGAGGACTACCTGTACTTTCCTCAGTAGAAATTGTGTACTCTTAGTATCAATTTTTCCTGGTTAATGAATGTGTTAGATTCAGTTTTGTTGGTCATACTTCATACGAACAATCAGTATACAGGTAGTTCTCAACTTAACAATCACAATTGAGCCCAGCATTTCTGTTAAGTGAGACATTTGTTAAGTGAGTTTTGCCCCATTCTACCACTTTTTTTTGCCTCAGTTGTTAAGTGAATTACTGCAGTTGATAAGTTACTAACTTGGTTGTTAAGTGAATCTGGCTTCCCAATTGACTTTGCTTGTCAGAAGGTCACAAGTGATCCCATGACATTGGGACACAGTCACGGACATAATTATGAACCAGTTGCCAAGCATCTGAATTTTGATCACATGATCATGGGGATGCTGCAAAGGTCATAACTGTGAAAAACGGTCATAAGTCACTTTTTTCAGTGCCATTGTAACTTTGAACAATAACTAAATGAACTTTGTAAGTCAAGGACTATCTGTACAAATATAATTGAAACTTTTTCTAAGCATCACTTGTTTAGATCTAGATATTTATACTCTTAATAGCTTTATTGACCACATGCTGCAGAATCCTATATATATATTTAGAAATAAGCCCTCTTGAATTCAATAAACTTCCCGACTTTACCTACTGCTACAGCATGTTTAAGTCCCACTGATATTTAATCATATATTTTAACATGATCCTAATACTAAATTAAGATAACACAGACTGAACCTTAAAGCATTTATTGAAATAAAACTTAGATTACATCATAGCTTTTATTCTAGAAACTGAATTCTGATTATAAAGTTAACCTCTTGTAATTTTTTGTAAAGTGTTACAGACACTGCAACTGTGACAAAGAAACACTGCAGTTTGTGGCATAAAACAACCTGTTATTGGGCAAAAGATTTGGGTGTACTGTATTTGGGTTCTGTTAGTGATGTTGAAAAGCAACATAGTAACAGCATGAAAAGAACAACTCCTTCCCTCAAAGCACAGAATGTATTAGATTTCATGATATAAAACTATTCTAAGGAAAATTGGAATTAAAATTGAAGTGTGCATTATCTTATTTTTATTTCATTTTTAAACTATATAATTTCAAAAAGAACTCAAGGTAATCTAGAAAAACATTTAAAATTATATCATGAAATTAATACCAAAGCAACAGAACACCTGATTGGGAAAAATTATAATGTATTTTATTTGTAGGTTCACAAGTCACTCCTGCTGTTAAGCAAACTCCATTATAATTTTAAGATGAGATTTTTTTTAACCCTTGAAATGCTATTTACTATTTTTTTTCTCCATCAATAACTTAGAACAATAAATAACGGCATAAATATCAAAGATTTAATACACTATTGTAATATTTCAATATATATTGCTGGTATTGTCCTAGATATCTGAAATAGCTAAATTTGATGCTTCTCTTCTGTCACAATTTTATAATTTTGTATTATTAACAATAACACTTGTTTAGATATCTGGCTCCCACTTTGAAATTTGTAGGCACCATTAGCATAATACCGTGTTTCCCCGAAAATAAGACCCTGTCTTATATTTTTTTTGAACCCTGAAATAAACGCTTGGCCTTATTGCCATGCACTCAAAAGCCCGATTGGGCTTATTATCAGGGGATGTCTTATTTTGGGGGAATCAGGGTCGCTAGACCAAAATATAGTACCAGACTCTTAGCTTCTTACATTCCAAATGAAGATTTCTAAAATGTATAAATGTTAGCAGAGCCTTTGCTGTTCAAATACTGTTCATTTATAATATTTCAAGTGCACCTTTTCCAAATGATTCTGAAGCATTGCAGAGTTAATTTATTAGAGTGCAGAATATATCATACTAGTAACACACATACTTATTGTGATAAAATTAAGGAGTACTAACAGAGAAATTAACTACAAATCTCCTTTTATTTATTTTTAGGTGAAGATTGGATTTCTTCAGAGTAGAAGATTAATTAGGCCACAGCTATTTGACTGGATTTAAAAAAGAATTTTGGTTTCTTTTTAATTTAAGAACAGACTACTTTAAAATCATGGCAGATGTGGACCCAGATACATTGCTTGAATGGCTACAGATGGGTCAGGGGGATGAAAGAGACATGCAGCTAATAGCACTGGAGCAGTTATGTATGCTGCTGCTGATGTCAGATAATGTGGATCGGTGCTTTGAAACGTAAGTAAAGTTTGGTTTGGTTTTATGCTTGTTTATGTCAGATACTCAGTTCGATTTTTATTGTGCTGAAATGTTACTGGGAATGTGTGACAAACATTCTTCAGATTGTATTGATACAGAAATCTCTGTATCAATGCTGACAATCCTCTGAAAGCAGCGGTGTTAGGAAATATCAGTAAGACCAGCTATAATGTGCTGTTTTCATTATAAAGTGGCTCGTGCTCATATCAAAGGTAATATGGGTTCAAGAAGAACAGATAAATGTACATATTAGGGCCTGCCTTGTGTTGATAAGAGTGATGAAATGTGCTTATTTCTATGTTCTTATTGTATCTTCCAAATGTTGGCTAGTGGCCCAGTTCAGATTGACCTAATCCCTCATTCTGAGTTGGGCTTATCTGATGAAGTTGTCTGAGGCATTATCTTGTGATGTTATCTGGGAGGTGTTTGAGCCTGTTAGTCTTGAGAAAGTAGCTAAGGTTCTTGGTGCTGTGGGTGTGGTTGTGACCATTTGTGTTTTAGATCCATGCTCTTCCTGGTTGGTTAATGCATCCTGGGAGAGGGTATGTAAGTGGAGCCATGTAGTGGTAAATGCTTCTTTGAGAGACGGGATGGTCCCACTGGCTCTGAAAGACGTGATCGTCGACTTCCTCTTTGTGAAAGTATCACAGGATGCCATTGATCCAGACAATTCCTTCCCAAAAAAAATTTCTCAGGAAGGTTATTGAGAAAGCAGATAACCTGTAGTTTCCTCCTGGTAGAAGCAGACTATGTGAAACTCCATCAGCCGGTTTCAGACCAGGATATAAAACAGATAGCTTTGGTTGCTCTTGTCAGTGAATTCTGGCAAACACAACTTGGAGATAAGTGGTTCTAACCTAGCTTTTCTTGATCTCTCAGCTGTCTATGACACTGTTCAGATGGTTTATGAGTGGAGGCATCAGTTTAGGGCAGGGGTCGGTAACCTTAAAAACTCAAAGAGCCATTTGGCCCTGTTTCCCAGAGAAAACAAAACACCCGGAGCCACAAAACCTGAGTGGGTGTGGCCAACTCAATGTCACTTCCACTGAATCACACGACACCCCCCAGCTAGGCCTACCCACGTTTTGTGGCTCTATGTTTTCTATGAGAAACAGGTATCTCGCTTTTCAATCTCTTTCTCTCTCTCTCCATCTCTCTTTCTCTCTCTCCTATCTCTCCCTCTCATCTTTCTTTCTCTCTTTCCCTCTCCCCATCTCTCTCTCTCTCTCCCTCCCTCCCTCCCTCCCCCCATCTCCCTCTCCCTCCCTCATCTCTCTTTCTCCCATCTCTCTCTTCCTCCCTCTCTCTCCCCTTCTCTCTCTGTGTGCTGAGGAATGATCGCCATCCCAGCGAAGGCTTTTCTTCGGGTGACCCTCCTCCCTGTGTTGCGACTCCCTGGCTGGCTGTGGCGCGTGCGGGGAGACCCTCAAATGAGCGCCAAAGCATAGGAAAGGTGCATGCGGAGGACGAGCGGCTGCTCGCTTAAGGAGGGTCTTTGGACGCGGCTTCTCTCCTGCCCGAAGGATCCGGCCATTGCCTTGCTGTGTCCCGTCCCGTCCCCCCTCCCTGCAGCTCTTCGGCCGAAGCGGCAGGAAGTGAAGGCTGCCTTACGCGCAAATGTGGTGTGAAGGCAGCTACAGGGCTGCTTCTCTCCTGTCCTAAGGATCCAGCCATCGCCTTGCCATGCCCCCCCACCCCACATGAGAGGAGAAGGAGGAGGGTCGCCAGAGCGAAGGCAGCCTTCGCTTCCTGCCGCTTCAGGCTGGAGCTTACGCCCACCCTGCTCGGCCGAAGAGCTGCCGAGGGGGGGGGACATGGCAAGGCAATGGCCAGATCCTTAGGGCAGGAGAGAAGCTGCGTCCAAAGACTCTCCTTAAGCGAGCAGCCGCCCGTCCTCCGTGTGCGCCTTAGCTGCGCTTTGGCACTTGCTTGAGCGTCTCCCCGCGCATGTGCACCCTCCTGGCCCTGCCACAGCCAGACAGGGAGTCACGAGAGGGAGGAGGGTCACCCAAAGGGAAACCTCCGCCGGGGGTGGCTATGTTCCTCAACCAGTGCCGGAGAATCAGCCCCGGCCGCTTCTCCATTCCCGCCATCACCCTCACCTTCTCAGGCCAGGTGAGGGAGGGCGAAGCCAGCCAGTGATGGGACAGGGAGCTACAGCAGGGGGCCCAAAGAGCCGCATGCGGCTCCAGAGCAACGGGTTGCCGACCCCTAGTTTAGGGTGTTGTAGGCACTGTTTTCTCCTTCCTGTGGAAGTTTCAGTCACTGTTAGGTGAAAGCAAACTAGTCCAAGAACTGTGCTTGAGAAAGTGCCTCACTGCTCCCCCCCCCCTCCTCGAATTCAATGAAGGGCATAATCATTAACACGGTGCAGTATCATCAGTATGCTGATAGCACAGTGGCAATAGTAGTTTTTTAGAATTTAGAATTATTTATTGGCCGAGTGTGATTGGACACACAAGGAATTTGTCTTTGGTGCATATGCTCTCTGTGTACATAAAAAAAAAAGATACATTCGTTAAGAATGTATCTTTGGGTCATTGGATCCTAGAATCAAATAAAACTTAAGCGATTTCTTCCTTTAATTTGGGCCAGGGTGCACAGCCGTGTTTGGATTTAGTGCACAGCTTGGGGGCCCTCCCCAGTTCAAATCTCCTATTTCTAGGGCAGTTGACAGTTGTGTCTGGGGAGAGAAATTGCTTTGTTTCATATTATGCACCAAATGCACCCCTTCATGAGGCCCTGATTATGATCACTCATACCTTAATTAGCTCTCAATAGAGTATTGCAACACACTAGATGGGGCCACTCTGAAGACCAATTAGAAAGTTCATGTGGCCCATAATGCAATGGCGGAGGATGTTATGGGTGTTCTTGTTTATGCTCATGTAATACCTCTACTCCACAAACTGCACAGGATCACCATAGGTTTCTGGTGGCAATTCAAGGTGTTGGGCTGATTGAGCCTTACATGACATAGAACTAGGTTATAAATGGGATCACCTCCTTCGAAGGATATCTGCCTGTCTTCCAGACTCTGACAGAGAGGACATTCTTTGGATGCCTTGGTGGAAACAATATGATCATAAGGGACCCAGGAGGTGTGGCTTCTTGCCAGTATGCCCAGCCCTTTAGAATGATCATCTCATGTCATATGGCCCCGATCCTGCAGTCCTTTAGAAAGAAACTAAAGGCTATGTTTCTTGGGGTCAGAATGAGTAGAGTCCCCAATTGATTAGTAAAGAAGATTTCACTTCTTATAGACATTTTATCATTTTATTAAGTTTTAATAAGATACATTGCTTTGTATTGGGTTTTTTTTTTCTTATTGTATGCTGCCCAGCATGGCAAGGTCTCTGTTGAGCAACTATATATTTCGGCTAGAGGCAAACAAAGTAATTTACTTCTTGGGAAGTACCAGTGTATAATAGTACTCCAAACGAAACCATTGGGAATCCTTTTATTCTTGAGAGTTTGCTTTGCTAGCATGTGTTCACATCAGATATAGCAAAAAATAATCTTGTACAGCTTTTCTGTACTATATATGGACCAATAGAGGAAAAAATTCCATTCCAGATATCGTGGGAGGATAAAAATCAAATGATAAAAATGTTTTTGCTTTCAGTCTGTTTTTACTGCCATCCACCCTGCTCTCAAATGTTTAAAATCTTGGTTTTTTAAAGGTTGCTGTTACGGACAATATTAATTTAGAAGAACTTTACATGCTGATATCACAGCTGCTTCTTGGTTAAGGAATTGCCAAATGGCATAGTTGTTAACAGAATTATGGTTTAGTTGCTCAACTTGGAAAAGATGAGTTATTGTGGGCAGACCTCTGCAGTATGTTCTAAATCATATATACTAAGTCCCAAAATCCAACCATCTTAATTTTTATGACACTTACTTACAATTATTGAAACTCCTGATTCATTAAGAAGACCTTGAAGATTTAACATATATTTTCTGCTTGAGAATAAGAGAACTTTTTAAATTTTGCAGGTAGTAAATTTATTTGTATTACAGCAACATTGTTAGGAGGGTTTTTTTTAGTGATGATAGTTCCTATTTTTATTAACTGCATCTAATAGGAAGTAAATTTTGTGAAAAAAAGATCTTAGGAAATGACCAAAGGAAAAGTTCAACATGGCTTCCTTGTCTTTTTAAAATATATTTTAAAATATATTATTTAATTTCTGCCCTCAATATTACATTTTATTTATTTGTTAAACAGCCAGATATATCAAAATCAATGGAAACAATAGAATAGTTGAAAAGAAAGTAACATAATTAGCTGAGTTTTGTAGCTATTTTTTTTATTGGAGCCCAAATATTGTGTGAATAGAGGCTAATATAGACTGGTAGTGGCTGATAAACTCCCATATAGAAATTCAAAGGAGAAACCAAGGCAAAATAATGTGTGTGTGTGTGTGTAGAATATAAATCAATAGTAAACAACAAAAACTAGTATCAATGGCCACTTTCACTTAATGTAAGGGCAAAAACCCACTGCAAAGGGGCTACTATTTTATTTAATACCTTTGCTGTTAAAACTATGTTGACAGAAATACCACAAACTAAACAAAAATATATTTTATATTCTGGAATTTAGTTGAAAATTTGCCTGAATCCATGTTGTTTGATTTATAAATTACTATTTCATAGAACTGCTGACTTTCATAATAATGCTGATGTTCATTTTAGTAATTCTGACCTGTTAAAATTAGTGTTAGTCATCTTTCAGTAGCAGTGATTCAGAGAGCCTGATTCATTGTCATTATATATTTCTCTCATTTGAATATTTTAGCTATTATGTGACCCAGTTATAATTATTAGGCTGAAAAGTAATTTTCTTTC
Source organism: Diadophis punctatus similis (assembly GCA_023053685.1). Taxonomy (NCBI): domain Eukaryota; kingdom Metazoa; phylum Chordata; class Lepidosauria; order Squamata; family Dipsadidae; genus Diadophis; species Diadophis punctatus. Next base: position 272,090,798 of record JALIGW010000001.1, on the reverse strand, counting down.
TTTTTTAAAAAACCTGTTTTATCAACCATGTTATTATTACTGGGTCTTTTTATCCCTAATTCTTTTTTTTTATCATTGGAGTGGTAGTAAGTGCTTTGGACAATAGAGTTGGGAATGCTTTTTAGTAGAAGGGGGAAAGAAAGGAAGAAAGAAAAGAGAGGGGGAGAAAAAGAGAAAAAACAGAAATGGGGGACAGAGAGAGAGAGAGAGAGAGAGAGACATTTCCCACAGAAAAAACTGGGAGCCGCAAAACCTGGGTAGGCGTGGCTGGGGAGTCATGTGAGTGGGTGGGAGTGACATTGAGTTGGCCATGCCCACCCAGGTTTTGTGGTTCCCCGTGTTTTCTGTGGGAAACTGGTCCAAATGGCTCTTTGAGTATTTAAGGTTGCAGACCCCTGGCCTACAGTATATCCAACCTGTATGGATTTTCTATAAATCAATTTTGTTCATTGGAATATATCCTTCTCATTCATTTCCCTCTCTCTCATTCTCTCCCTCCAGCTCTCTCATTTCTCTCCCTCTTCCCCTTCTCTCTTTGTTTCTCTCTTTTTCCTCTCTCATTCTCTTCCTCCATCATTTTCCCAATTCTCTCTCTCTTTTTCTCCCCTTTTCTCTCTCTCATTTCTCTCTCTTTCTCTCCCTCTCATTTGTTTTTCCTTTTCCTCTCCCTCTTTTTCTTTCTTTCTTTCTCTTCCTTCTCTCTCTCATTTGTTTCCCTCTCTTTTCCCTCTCTCTCATTCTCTCCCTCCAGCTCTCTCTTCTCTTTTCTTCTTCCTCTCCCTCTCCCCTTCTCTCTCTCTCTCATTTAATTCTCTCATTCTGTCCCTCCAGCTCTCTCATTTTTCTGTCCCTCTCCTTATCCCCTTCTCTTTCTCTCATTTGTTTCTCTTTCCTCTCTCTCATTCTTTTACTCCAGCACTCTCTCATTTCTCTGTCCCTCCCTCTCCCCCTACTCTCTCTTTCTTTCATCTGTTTCTCTTTCCTCTCTCTCATTCTCTCCCTCCAGCTCTCATTTCTCTGTCCCTCTCCCCTTCTCTCTCTCTCTCTCTCTCTCTCTCTCTCTCTCTCTCTCTCTCTCTCTCTCTCTCTCTCTCTCTCTTTTGTATCTCTCGTTCCTCTCCCTCTCACCCTTCTCTCTTCACTCTGGCTATCGCTCCCCATTCCCCCCGCAGCTCTTTGTCCCAGCGCGGCGGGCGCGAGCTCCAGCCCGAAGGGGCGGGAGCTGAGGGCTGCCTTGAGCAGAAATGTGGCACTTCGCTCCGACATGAAGGGACCGCGGCTGGGGCTGAGCTGCCCACAAAGGACGTGGAATCGCAAAAAGGGATGCTAGGGCGAGAGAAAGAAATTGCCCTAGTGCCCCTTTTTGCGATTCTGTGTCCTTTGCAGGCAGCTCAGCGCCAACCGCGGTCCCCTTTGTGTTGGCTCAGGAAGGGAGGGGCAGCTGCTGCTGCTTCCAAATGCACGGAGGGAAGAGCTCTGGCTTTCCAGTGCAGCACAGCTGGCTACTCACCTGGGCAAGCAGTGGCGGCAGCGGGAGAAGGAGTTGCCGTTGCCGCCCCGTGATCCCAGCCCAGGAGGGTATCCTGCTTGTGTGTGTGCACTCACAAAAGATAGAGAGATGAGAGAGAGAAAAGGGGATCCGATAAATCCCCTTTCTCTCTTTCATCTCTCCCCTTCCACCTTGTGCAGCGGGAGGAGAGGACTGCCTTGAGTGCAAATATGGCATGAAGGCAAGTACAGGGTTGCTTCGCTCCTGCACTAAACCTCCGGCCATCGCCTTGCCATATCCCCCTCCCCCCGGCAGCTATTTGGCCAAGCGCGGCGGGCGCAAGATCCAGCCCGAAGCAGCAGGAGGCAAGGGCTGCCTTGGGCACAAATGTGGTGCTTCACTCCTGCACTAAGGCTACAGTGACCCTCCTCCTCCTCCTCATGACCCCCTGGCCAGCTGTGGCGAGGCTGGGAGAGTGCACATGAGCGTGGAGACCCTCCTCAAGGGAGCAGCTGGGCTCGGCCAAAGTGCAGCAAAAGTGTGCTTGGGGTGGGCGGGCGCTCGCTTGAGGAGAGCCTCCTCACTTGTGCGCAACTTCCGGCCCCGCCACAGTGGCCAGGGGGGTACACACACACACACACACACACACACACACACACACACACACACACACGTGCATGTTTTAAAGCCGCGGCCCAGCCCTTTCTGTCATCCCGTCCTCCAGGATCCGATTCCCACCCCGTCAGCCCTCATGTTAGCGAGGCCGGCGTCGGTTGTGGCCGGGTTGGGCCAGTGAAGAGCAAGCAACCAAGGCACGCCCGGCACCAAAAAGGGCTGGAAGAAGCTCTAGGAAGAGTGAGACTCCGGAGAATCAGCTACAGCCGCTTCTCTATCCCCCACCGTCACCCTTACTTTCTCAGGTCAGGCAAAAGTGACTGGGAAGGGAGGGAAAGGGGCGGGGACAGCCAGTGGTGGGACAGGGAGCCACAGCAGAGGGCCCAAAGAGCCGCATGCAGCTCCAGAGTCGCAGGTTGCTGACCCCCGTTGTAGGCCATTCTGGGATTCGAAAGCATTTAGTAATCATGTAACATTGTTATGTAGGACAACAGCATACGTGTGGAACATCCTTTTTTCCACAATGACAGATAACTAAGAACTATTTTGTGGCATCTACTTCAGGTATCAAATAATGTATAAGTTTTTGAGTTCTTTAAAGTTGTTAGTTAAGGTAGTACTGTAAATTTAAAATGTAGGAGAAAAAGGGAGGTCAATGTTCAGACCATGAGCCTACATTCATTGAATGCTAAGAGTGGGCTACATATTTTCAAATTAAAGTACAGAGTGTAGAAGAGATTGTTGATTGTTCTAGCTTACCCACATGATGCTTCAATAGGGGCAAAAAGGAAAAGTTGGAAATGGAGGAAGATACAAGTCTAACTACTTTGATGGGATATTGCATGTTTTTAAATTTCAAATTTAGTAATATTTTTGTCTAGAGAGCTAAAAGAGAACAAATTAAATTTCTGTAAACATTTATTTAATGAAATTTATACCCCATGCACTGCAGCAGTGGCTTTTGTCTATCAGCAAGTGAGCCATTACATTGGCACCAGTTAAAAGTTTTCAGGCACAGATATTCCTTGACTTACAACCATTCATTCAGTGATCATTCAAAGTTATGGTGACTCTGAATGAACCTCTCCAAAAATTACAATTGTGGCAGTTCCCCTTGATCACATGAACAAAATTAAGATCTTGGCAGCTTGCCTCCATTTATAACTGCAGGGGTGCTTCAACACCCCTCATTTGCCTATCTCCCCCATCTATGCTGTTTTGACCCCCTGCACACCGTGGTCCCTGCCATCCCAGCCAGCTTTCACTATTTTCCTTCTCCCACAGCTGACCAAGCATGCCTGTCCTGGTCTTTCACAAATAGCTGCTACCTTCACAAGGCTTTCTCCCCGAGGTCACACAAAACATTGGGGAAGATTTATTTATTTATCATATTCATTGCTTCCCATCTTGCGGTTTAAGGCGACGCTGGGGGCTTAAGATGGCCTCACATGGCCACCAGCTGCTGTGCAAAGGGCCAGACATGCCTCGTCAGCATTGTGAGCAAGAAGGTGGTGAAGATCAGCTGGGTTGGTTGGGCCTGGGCTGAGGCAGCTGTGGTTTCCTGGGGCAGGAAGAAGCCCCTTTGCACCATGTTGCTGGGCTGGGGTTGGATTTGAGGCCTCCATGCTGAAACTCAGGGGCTCTTGCAGTGTGAAGCCCAGCCCCAGTCTGGCCCAATGGCATGGTGCAAAGGGGTTCTTGGCACATTGTAGTTCTGGATCTGACAGAATCTCTGAACCACAATGTGAAGCCCTTCACAGCAAGAAGCCTAGCCTGGCCCAGCAGCATGGCAGAAAGAAGCTTCTTGGTGCGCTGTGGTTCTGAGGCAGCAAGAAGCTCTTTTGTACCATGCTGTTGGGCTGGGCTGGGCTTGGCTTCCCGGGGTAGCTGCAACTCGGGGCTTCTTGCAGCACCATAGCCACAATATACCAAGAAATGCCACATTCTTTTCCTGGCTTTTGCCACTTGCACACATGTACTCGCGTTCTCTTTCCTCCGTCTTCCTGAGTGCACACCACACTGCAGCATTGCTTCAACTTTCACATAACGTATACCACCCCTCCCACCGCCAACTCCTTGCAGCACTCCCGCACACTTTACCAGGGACCTCCTCTGCTTCCTGCTTAACCCTCGCATCTGAAATTATGTCAGCAACTGGATTGCCAGTATCACTAAGCAAGATGGTCATCTGCCATTGCACTTTACTGCCACCATTGCTTAGCAATATTCCTGTCTCAATTGTGGTTATAAGTCAAGGGCTACCTGTAATGCTATAAATAGTCCTGAATAAAGAGTATTGTAGTGATTGTTGTAGTAGTCAAACCTGGAAGTTTTAAAAGGGGATGTATTTGGCACTATATTCTCTGACTCTTAAGAAAGTCACAACTCATATAATCAGCCTCTGTTGGTCAAAAACCACCTTGTCACTGACTCCACCTGTTGTGCAGTAGTTCTGAGTTCAGGAGAACCTAAAATTTACATACCCACTTCTTTAAGGAGAACGTAACTTACTTACTTCTCTCCATGTGGACTTAGACCCATTAAGGACTACTCGTTGAGTACGGTTTGCCAGCCAGTTGTGGATCCATCTGGTGGTAAGGTTGTCTATTCCACTTTTCTCTAGTTTACGAAGAAGTAGGTTATGGTCTACTTTGTCGAATGCCTTGCTGAAGTCTAGGTATATTATGTCCACAGTGTTTCGCTGGTCTACTAGTTTAGTCACGGTGTTGAAGAATGAAATAAGATTGGTTTGGCATGATCTGTTTTTAACAAACCCGTGCTGGCTGCTAGTTATTACTTTATTCGTTTCTAGGTGTTGACAGATCTGTTTTTTTATTATCTTTTCCAGTATCTTCCCAGGTATTGATGTTAGGCTGATTGGTCTGTAGTTTTCTGGGTCGCTTTTTCCCCCTTTTTTTGAAAATGGGAACCACATCAGCTCTTTTCCAGTCCTGACTGGACTATAAGGTGCACTATACCCCAGACTATAAGGTGCACTTTACCCCCCCCCAAAGTGGGTGGAAATGTCTGTGCGTCTTATAGAGCAAATATTGCGGTGGGGGGGAGAGGGTTGGTGCAGCACCGATCAGCTGTTCCAGGTGGCAGGGATTGCCGCCACGACCTATCGCCGTTGCTGCAGCCCATTCGCAGTGATCGGTGGCTAATCGATGGCGACGGTGGCGAATGGGCCGCGGCGAACAGGTGGCAGAGGCAGATTTTTTTTTCTTGCTTTCCTCCTCTAAAGCTAATGTGCGTCTTATAATCCGGAGCGTCTTACAGTCCGAAAAATACAGTACATGGGGGGATGAGAATTCCATGCTGGAATGACCAGGGGCAAACAGTTCTTCCACACTAATAGTAATTGAAACTGCCACTTGGTAAGGAATTAAAACCATTGCACAAGTATTTCCAACTCTTAACCCTTTGTAGGCAACCCAGAAGGGTGCGTGATTTGGGGATCAAGCAGCTAGTCAGTTTCCTCCATCCAGATGCTATTGGATGGGATCTGCAAGAATGATCATACATTTTTGCTCTTCCACTTTGAACCTCAACTGTAAAGCATCCAGAGTCCTCCAGGAACTTTCGTAGCTATACTATATAGTCCAACTACTTTTTTTTGCAAAACTTCCCCTTGAAAGGAAAGGATGGGGAGCAAATACAATTATCTCACACTGTTAGATTGCAAAGTATTATCTTTAAGTAAGGAAGAATCACTGCTATCCACAAGGCATCTTTTCCCTGAGAAGTATTGATCATCTTCCAAATCCAACTCTCATCCCATGTGTCACTAATCAGAAAATCCAGGGATGACAAGGATCCAGTCTGCAGATGATTCTGTTCATACCATAGAGGACCCTTCCCACATGATCAGAGAGATCATTTCGTTAACATGTGGCAAGTAAATGTTAGATAGCTTACTGACATCTAAACTGGTCTGTCACCACTGTAACTTACAACAATGATTTCCATTGCACAGAATGAATAAGTACTGTCCTTAATTCTGTCATAAATCAGTTTTACTGGATAATACCGCCTTCTAACATAATACTAGGGAATTATCTTCTTTCCACATGATTTATTAAGGTTATTAAGTACTCTTTTATCTTGTCTTGTTTATTTTTCTGACCTGGAATTGAGAAACTTTTTCAATGTTGCATAGGGAGGCTTTCTGTTGCCACCTGCAAAGTTATTTATTCTGAGTTTGGTAGCTCCTCCATAATAGATCTGGAAGAACAGGAAGTTATTCCTGCTTAATTGTATGAATACAGAGAATTCTGTGTCAGCAGAATCCTATTATTGGATTTCATCTGTTATGTGGGAAAACCATGGCAGCTGCATTGCACAAAACAGCTTTTACAATAGTAATATGTTTTGTTGGATAATTTCATCTTTCTCAAATGAAGTTTTCCTTATTTTCTTTCCATTTTTATAACCCTATATGAAATTGTTAAAATATGATCTGCCTATTTTGCTCCAATGTTGTTGCTAAATTTAAAGCATTTGTCTCCTTGAATAAAACAATTTAGATTTTAAGAAACATTCCTTTTAAAAAGAAGGCTTTCAAGTGGGGAAAAAGCCAGTCTTCGTTCAAGTAGCTAAATAAACAGTTCATTTGAATAAGTCACAATTGGAAGACAATGTTATTATATAGTGAATAAAAAGAATAGCAGAGAAACATGTTGGAATTACATGTACGATAGGTAAACAAGGTTCTATTTCATATAAAAAGGAAGCTACGAAAATAAGTTTTTGTTCTGTTCACCTCCCAATATAGGCTACATAAATTGATGTAACAAATGCATACAAATATTTTCATAGAGTCAGATCAATATGAGTTCATTACTGTATAGTATAAATTTTAGATAAAGATTGTTTCCGAATTTGTTTTCCTGCCAATAAAAAGAACTCCTATTGGGAGATTAAATTTTGTGTGGCCTATTTCTCTGTTTATTATTCCCAGATCTCCAGAGATTTGGAATATCTGCTTTACTGCTCTGTGGTATACTATCCAATAATTTCTGCTGTATGATACTGATGTAGAATTAATCTTTTTTTTTCTTCAAGGCAAGTCATTTGAAGAAGTTAAACTATTAAATTCATAGTGAGATATTAATTTGTAGGTGTCTATTATTTTTTCATCTTGTTGTGTAGAACACAAAGATAAACTATATTATGGTTTGGAACAAACTCAGAACTATAGCTTTATACCTGCAATTATAAATATTGGCTTGAAATTATTTGTGCAATTGGAAAATATTTCCGCTTATGGTTAAGGGTTCTCACTTTTTGTGATCCTCTATGTACCACAATCCTTTCTAACACATATTGCTTTCTAAAGTACTTAATAAATATCCAGAATAGATTTTTTTTTGCTTTTCTCTTTGCATAGGATTGCAAACGAATGCAGGTTTAATAGCAAGTTATCCTCTTGCAACCCATACAACCAAAATATTGTAAAGATTTATGATATCAGTTCCTCTTTAAAAATATATAACACTGCATTTAGTCCCATGTTTGGCCCATGCTTTTGGAGAGTAGCCCTCCTACAAACTATTCAAAATCATAGCAATAGCACTTAAACTTATATACCGCTTCATAGTGCTTTACAGCCCTCTCTAAGCGGTTTTAGAGAGTCAGCATATTGCCTCCAACAATCTCATTTTACCCACCTCGGAAGGATGGAAGGCTGAGTCAACCTTGAGCCTGGTGAGATTCCATCTGCCAAACTGCTGGCAGCCGGTGATCAGCAGAAGTAGCCTGCAGTACTGCACTTTAACCACTGCGCCACCGCGGCTCATACAAGGGAGTCAGGCAATATATAGATTTAATAAATCATTATAATACCTAAAGAATGATGTAACTATCTAATAGAAATTGTACTAATTTGATTTAGAGAAAGTAGATGGATCATTGGGAAACTGTCTCATCAGCATAATAGAAATTCGAATATGAATATATATATATATAGTGTTATTTTGTTAAAATATTTTATATTTTAACCTTCAAAATAAAGCTTTCTCAGAGAAGTCTACTATTTAAATTGATTTTAAAATTAAAATTAAAATATCAGCTAAAAAAGAACATGCAAATAATATTATTTGTACTCATTTATTCTCAATATTAATCTTGTAAATACCGGTAGGATAAATTTGAACAATGGAGAATGAATTTGCCATTGATAGATTGTATTTTTCTTCTTTCAGATGCCCCCCTCGTACTTTTTTGCCAGCACTGTGTAAAATTTTTCTTGATGAAAGTGCTCCTGACAATGTATTGGAGGTAACAGCTCGTGCCATAACTTATTATTTGGATGTATCAGCAGAATGCACTCGACGGATCGTGGGAGTAGATGGTGCTATCAAAGCACTTTGTAATCGTTTAGTAGTTGTGGAACTTAACAACAGAACTAGTAGAGACTTAGCCGAGCAATGTGTAAAGGTAGGTTTCTATTTTTCATTTGTCACCAAGAAAAGCTACAAAGCATGTTTTCAATAATATGTATGTAGACAAGAATTTAGTTGCTTTAAATTGAGAGTTTTGCTAAATAGATACAGTATTTGTAAAATCATATACTCATCACAGCCTGCAATTAAAGCCTTAGTGTAGAAACTATGTTCCTCTATATATTTATGCATCAGTATAGAGAAAACACACATAGTATAGTATTGAAAACTCCTGTATGTGCAGAATACCCATATAACAGTGATGGCGAACCTATGGCACACTTGCCATAGGTGGCACGCGGAGCCATATCTGCCGGCATGCGAGCCGTTGCCCTAGCTCAGCTCCAGCGTCCATGTGCACTCCGGCCATCTGATTTTTGGCTCGCACAGAGGCTCTGGGAGGGTGTTTTCAGCTTCCGGAGGGCCTCTGGCGGGCGGGGGAAGGCATTTTTACCCTCCCCAAGCTCCAGGGAAGCCTCTGGAGCCTGGGGAGGATGAAAAACGGGCCTACTAGGCCCACCAGAAGTTGGGAAACAGGCCGTTTCTGGCCTCCAGAGGGCCTCCAGGGTGGCGGGGGAGGCCATTTTCGCCCTCCCCAGGGATTGAATAATGGGTGTGGGCACTCGCACATGCACAATAGCACGCGCACATGCGCTTTCGGCACCCGAGGAAAAAAAGGTTTGCCATCACTGCCATATAATATGCACATACAGATGTACACATACATAGTATAGTTTATTCTGTTTGGATTATATAAATAATTATATGGCATTGTTGTTCATTCCAATTATACTACATAAAGTAAAGATCTCCAAGTTTTTGGCATCAAAATTACATACCAAGGACATTAATTAATCAGCTTTGCATGAAGGCATTGCCTAATTTCAACTAAAATATTTTCAAATCACGATAGAAAACAGTATTGTATTTTGCCAGCATTACATGTAGATTTTGAGGACGTGCTTCGGATCTTGTCAGCTGGCAGGGACTAAAAGATGGCCCCTTTCTGCAGTAGATCCTACTCTATGGAATATCACTGCTCAGATATTAAAATGACCCCAACCCTGTTGACTTTTCATAAAGCTTTAAGAACTTGCTGTGTTCCTGAGCCCGGGGGTTTGGGGGCTGAATGTGTTAAGAGCTCAATTTCTTGGCTTTATTGTTAAATTGGCTAACTGTCTTGGCTGCAGTGTATATTTATTTTGGATGCTTTTATTGTTTAAAAAATGTTTTTTATTGTTTTTATAGCGTTGGAATTGTAAGCTGCCCAGAAATAATTGATGAGATAGGTGGCTACGGAAATTAAATGAATGAATAAATATGAAAGCACTCTTGATTCATTACTCCAAATATACTCTTTGCTTTTCTATATAAGTCTTTGTTATTGTTTGGACTTCAGTCCTGCCTGATACCTTACATGTAGTCCTTGATTTACGATCACAATTGAGTCTAAAATTTCCATTGTTAAGTAAGGCCGTTGTTAAGTGAGTTTTGCCCCATTTTATGACTTTTTTGCCACAGTTGTTAAGTGAATCACTGCAGTTAGCGAATTATGTGGTCATTAAAAGAATCTGGCTTCCCTCGTAGAATTTGCTTGTTGGGAGCCAGCTGGGAAGTTACAGATTTCAGGAGTGTAGAATTCCTGTTTATTCAACCTTGCACTTCTTGTCTGTTTTCCACTGTGGCTTAACCCTTTATTTTTATTTTTCTCTTATCAGAAGGAAAAGTTACCCCAATCTTTTCAGTCTACCGCTCATTCTTCTGACCTCCTGTGCCCCCTTCCCCAACCCTGCCCACATTCTTCCCTAACTGCTAAAACAAATGGCTTCTTTCCAAAGGGGTAAAAGTGTCAAGATGTTTTGCTTTTTGTAGGGTTGACAACACCCGAGAACATTTTAATCCGATTGGCATATAGGAATGTTGTTACCTTCTTGTTTCCTGTTCACAACTGTCATCGACTGTCTTATATAAAAATTATACAGCTTGATCTTCAGATGTTTAACTGAAAAACTAAATAGTTTAAATATGTGTGACAAATTTAGAAAGCTTTTAAACGCTTGTTCATATTAATTTATTGTATATTAAAATCTATACTCTGATGTGAATTAAGTTCCAGAAAAAACAATTTGCATTGTTGCAACCAAATAGTAATATAGTAACTATTTCTGTATTTCCTCTTATCACTCACACATATTCTATCATAAAACCTGAACAATTTTCTGACTGATTTATGGAGGTTTGTTTTTGGAAGTTGCTTTTTTATATTGTTATAAATGAGTATGCTTTCCTCTAGTTAGTTAATGTATTATCTTCTCTATTTCATTATGACATTTCTATAATGTTGTGCTGATGTTTTTTTGTTTAGAGCCTTATTGTCATTTCTTTTCCCATCTTTTCCATATGGACACAAGTAATTTTGGTTGCTGTGCTGTTTAATAGCATGACTTGTTCTTCCACCTTAAAGAAATACCTGTTCATTTAAAATATATTGATTCAGTAAGATAAGAGAACTTTAGGAGCATGGGATATTTTTGCCATGAGTTGATGCCAAAATTCCATTTGTATTTAGGTGTTGGAACTTATCTGTACCCGTGAATCTGGTGCTGTGTTTGAAGCTGGAGGGTTGAACTGCGTGCTGACATTTATTCGTGATAGTGGGCATCTTGTTCATAAAGATACTTTACATTCTGCTATGGCTGTGGTATCCAGACTTTGTGGGAAAATGGAACCACAAGATTCTTCTTTAGAGATCTGTGTTGAATCTCTCTCAAGTCTATTAAAACATGAAGACCATCAGGTAAATAGTTAATAATCTTGATGAACTATGTAATTCCATAATTATGTGCATCTTGCCACGTTTGGAAATCTGTAAAAAAAATTACAAAAAGTTGAATAATCGCATCATGTTCCTCTTTTAATCAGGTGTAAATTAACTTATTAACTTGGAAGCATTAGGTAAAGGTAAAGGTTCCCCTGCACATGTGTGCTAGTCGTTTCCGGCTCTAGGGGCAGTGCTCATCTCCATTTCTAAGCCGAGGAGCCAGTGCTGCCCGAAGACATCTCTGTGGTCATGTGGCTGGCATGACTAAACGCCAAAGGCGCACGGAGCGCTGTTACCTTCCCACCAAAGTGGTCCCTACTTTTCTACTTGCATTTTTTACGTGCTTTCGAACTGCTAGGTTGGCAGGAGCTGGGACAAGTAACGGGAACTCACTCCGTTACCTGACGCTAGGAATTCGAACCACTGAACTGCCGACCTTCTGATTGACAAGCTCAGCAACTTAGCTACTGAGCCACCGCGTCCCCTATTGGAAGCATTACTGAATATTTATTAAGATAATATTTATAACATATTACTGTACTTTCGTTGAAAGCAGTGTACATGGTTTTTTCATCTCCAAGTATTAACCCCACGATAATTCCGTGCTAGAAAGACTTAAGGTATCACACTCAGCTTTATGGTTATTTGGAGATTTATATATGTCCTAGCTGAAATTGTTGCTGTTTAAATCCTATTGGTTCTACATTTAGAAATGCAAAACTGTCTTTTTCCCCCTTTTGTCATTTGAGAAAAGACAGTGCACATAAAAAGGTAGCTATTTGGGAATAATTTAAATAAGGTCATGTTCTGTTGGGCAGAACAAAGATAGAGGACTAACTTGGGAAAAATACTTTTGTCTCTCTTGCTTGGCGAATTGTTTGAATGAGGCACAAGAAAAATAGGAATAAGCAAGGATTCTGTAACTGAACATAATTGTGAATCTACAAACTAGTAGCTTTAAGGATATAGTCTGCAGCAACAGTAGAATATCTAAAAAGATGTCTGAGTGTAGTCTTGCGTAAGTATAGCTTGTAAGTATAGCATGTAAGAATCCTGAAAGAACTTGTCTCATGGTTCTTTGAGAATAATAACAACTCTTTGAGAATAATCATATATGTATCTATTTCCTTCAGGTTTCTGATGGCGCATTAAGATGTTTTGCTTCACTAGCTGATAGATTTACTCGCCGTGGAGTTGATCCAGCACCATTAGCCAAACATGGACTAACTGAAGAGCTGTTATCTCGTATGGCTGCAGCAGGTGGTACTGCTTCAGGACCATCTTCAGCATGTAAACCTGGCCGGAGTAGCACAGGGGCACCAACTGCAACAGCAGACTCTAAATTAAGTAATCAGGTGTCAACTATAGTAAGCCTGTTATCAACTCTTTGCAGAGGTTCTCCCGTAGTAACACACGTAAGCGTTCTTGGAATACTGTTAACTAATAGTTTAAAAATAGTGTTTGCTGACACATATGATCACATTTGTGCATTCTAAAAACTATAATTGAGAAACAATGACTTTCATATTGTTATTATTACTGTACATTGTAAATTCTCAGTATGTTAATTTAAAAAGTTAGCCAGTTGCAGTTGATTCATATATAAAAGCTCAGCTTTTTTTGGGGGGGGGGGGATGACGATACCCCCTTCTCACTGGATCTTCTGAAGTTATATTTCAATTATTTCTAGGATCTCCTAAGATCTGAGCTTCCAGATTCTATAGAAAGTGCATTGCAGGGCGATGAAAGATGTGTACTTGATACCATGCGTTTGGTAGATCTTCTATTGGTATTACTGTTTGAAGGACGGAAAGCATTGCCAAAATCAAGTGCTGGGTCCACAGGAAGAATCCCGGGACTTCGTAGATTGGATAGTACTGGGGAACGTTCCCATCGGCAGTTGATAGATTGCATTCGTAGTAAAGATACTGATGCTCTAATAGATGCTATTGACACAGGAGGTAAGCAAACTGTTCCTGTTTGGTATAATTTTTAATTGACCAGGACTTTTAATAGGACTGACTATACAGTGGTACCTTGGTGCTTGTTGTTAATTGGTGCTGGGAGGCCTGACTAGTACTAAAAAGGAGTAACAAAGAAACCATGTCACTCTTTGTTTCATCCGGGAAGGACCTCCTGTCTGTCCCTTTTCCTATGTCAGCAACCTTCCCAGCACTGTGGCTGTCCCCCACTTCCTTTTGCAGTGTCCTTCCTGACATGGCCTATTTCCTGTCCATTCCCATGGCCATCCACCTCTTCCTATCACAGTGCACTGAATACTGGGACAACATTTTCATACCAAAAAGTACCGGGGTACCACTGTATATCTTAGTTTTTAAAAAGAGTTTATACGTTTGTGTGATGTGCAAGATACTTGCTGAAAATTATTGTTTGTTGTATTAGCTTCATTAAATAGAGCAATGTTTTTTTCCCCTTCTCTACAGCTTTTGAAGTAAATTTTATGGATGACGTAGGACAGACCCTCTTAAACTGGGCCTCAGCTTTTGGAACTCAAGAAATGGTAAACATGGAATAAAACGATGGGGTTAACATTTTTTTCATAGGGGGAATGTATAAATAAACCTAACCTGTTGTTCTTATACAAAACAGGTTGAATTTCTCTGTGAACGGGGTGCTGATGTGAATAGGGGTCAAAGGTCATCATCTTTACATTATGCAGCATGTTTTGGAAGACCACAAGTAGCAAAGGTGAATTTTATAGTAACCATTTGGCCATTGCTGTGGTTTTTTAAATAATGCAACAGTAGAAATAAATTAACCTACCAATGTTCCTTTCTAAAGTGAACCTAAATTTGATTTAAGTATATTAAATACTTCCTGTGATGTACAATTTGAAAGAACTGTTTGTTTTATTGATCGCTCACTCATGAAGCACCTGTTCATTCAGGCTTCTGGTTTTGTTCACTGATAGGTTCCTTACCAGCTGTCACAATTACAGTAATATAAATTCATTTTCATATATCGTCTGAAATATTTCCAAATGTATAGAAACTTTTTTCTCCTTGCCATTTTTTTATACATTCTGCTGTTATTTCATTTAGTCCCAAGGGCTTTTCTGGACACCATCTTATTAGTAGAGTCAAAGATTTTATGTAATTTTAGGTGTGAAGCCTGTTTGAATTTTCTGGAATTTAGTATGTTTCTAAAATATTCACTCCATATGGATAGAATATAACTTCTATACAATTAAATGATAATTAATATATACTTGATCCAATTACAGCTTAGTAGATCTCAAAGCATGATATGGTTCCTGAGTCTGTTTTATGGCATATACCTTCAATGCTTTTCAGAAGCACAGTCATATTACCATATTTTTCGGAGTATAAGATGCACCTTTTCCCCCCCTTAAAAGAGGCTGAAAATTTGGGTGCGTCTTATACTCTGAATGTAGCTTTTCGAAGCTTTTTTTCAGCCCTAACAAGGCACTAACGATCTTCCCAGCTCTTCCCAGCTTGCAGGCTTTTTTTCATTGCTAATCGCTCCAAATAAGGCCTAACCAGGGGATAAAATAATGTGCTGAAGCTGACCAGATTAAGGATGCTAGCCAGATGAATATCTGGTAGGCAGATTTTTTCCCCTATTTTCCTCCCCAAAAACTAAGATGCGTCTTATACTCCGGTGCGTCTTATACTCCGAAAAATACGGCACCTTATCGTGAAAGAAAACTTTACATGGATCCCAAACTATCTCCAAATTGCCAGCTCTCTTATTTATTTGAAAATAAATGTCTATATCTTTTGTTGTTCCACAAAGTATGAAAATGCCATTGCCCACTAATTAGGATGGTTTTATATAAAGTCAATGCTTCAGTTGCATGATTAGAAATTAAATCTGAACCAATGTTACATTTTTCAAATAAAAGTTTAGTAATCAACATTTGATTCCTTGTAGACTCTCTTGAGACATGGTGCCAATCCAGATTTGAGAGATGAAGATGGAAAGACTCCTTTGGACAAAGCTCGTGAAAGAGGGCATAGTGAAGTAGTTGCCATTCTTCAATCTCCAGGTTAGTGTGAAAAGTTGCTAGTCTGTTTTTCTTAAAATTCAGCTTCAATATGCAAATATCAAAATGCATTCGGTTAGCATGTTTTACAACATAATCACACTGATTTGGTTATTGTTTATAGTTTGAAATGCTGACTGTCCCAATCAGTGTTATCTACCATTGCCTTGGTAGTTCTAAAACAACATAGGAATTATGAATCTTCATCTGGTATTGATCGTTGCATGATTTGAACTGTGAGGGGAAAAATAATATGTACAGCATAATTATGGGAGGAAAACGTTAGTTCAGTTTGACATTTCTGAAACTTCAGTTCAGATGTAGTAATACAATTACTAGCCAATAGCAAGATGATTAAAATAATGATATGATTGCCTTTTATGGTACCAATTGTCAAATGTATAAACTGGCTAATATGTATTTTTTCTAATTATTTGTTTATTTTTTAATTTATTAGATTTTATAACTGCTATATTAGAGCATCTCTTTGCAGTGTACATATAGAGCCAAGGTGGCGCAGTGGTTAAAGTGCAGCACTGCAGGCTACTTCAGCTGACAGCTAGTTCAGCTGTTCAAATCTCACTGGCTCAAGGTTGACTCAGCCTTCCATCCTTCTGAGGTTGGTAAAATGAGGACCCAGATTATTGGGGGCAATATGCTGACTCTGTAAACCGCTTAGAGAGGGCTGTAAAGCACTATGAAGCGGTATATAAGTCCAAGTGCTATATTACAAAGTATTTAAACATAAAGTACCCATAATATAAAAACATAATTATTACAAAAAATAAATATAGTAACTTAGAGCAATGTAAACATATATATGGAATTCCCTCAAAATACTATATTTAAAATGGCCTTGGAAAAGTTCTATTTTAACTTGCTTCTATAAAGAAAATATTTTTATTATTCATATTGTAAAACAACCAGACAGAACTGGAAGTTGAGTGGCATATAAATAATAATAATAATAATAATAATAATAATAATAATAATAATAATAATAATAATAATAATAATAATAATAATAATAATAATAATAATTATTATTATTATTATTATTATTATTATTATTATTATTATTATTATTATTATTATTATTTATTTATTTATTTATTTATTTATTTATTATTATTATTATTAATTATTATTATTAATTATTATTAATTATTAATTATTAATTATAGCTGGTCTAACTTCCTGGGAGAGGTTGTTCCACAGTGTAGGATTACCATTATGGCAATGTCTCCTTCTGGTCTCAATTATTCTAACTTCACAGAAGTAAAGAACTACAAGTCATTTTTCCTGAGATGTTCATATTGGAACATCTCAGAATCAAAAGAATCAATTCTAGTCAAAATAACATGGTCTTGAAGGTACCTCAATGCCAAGTTGTGGAGAGCCTTATAAGTTAAAACCATTCTTTTGAATTGTACCCAGAAGCAATTGGATCTATAACACAGGTCCCATAATGCAGAGATAATGTGCTGTGCCGATTAACACAGAGATCACTGCATTTTATATCAAATGTCGTTTCTGAGTCATCTTTAAAGACATTCCTATTCAGATCACTTAACAGTAGTCTGACTGGAACTATCTACTGAAGAAGCACTGGAACTACTAGAACACAGTTCCCTCAACTCTTAACAGTTGTTCCAGAAAACAGTATGGTTGATGGAATCAAAAACTACTGAAAACAACCAGAAGGTCCAGACAAATATAATCAACTGGTATAAGCAGGGGTGTTTCTGTCTTATACCCAAGTCTGAATCCTTTGGAAAATCAGTACAACTAATCAAAATGCTTTTTAAAAATCTTTGATAGAAGTTTCTTTAAACAAATTGTAGGTGACTGGATGTGTCCAGTTAACAAAGGAGATGAAAAGAAAAAGAAAGATGCCAATAGAGATGAAGAAGAATCAAATGAGCCCAAAGGTGATCCAGAAATGGCACCAATATACTTGAAAAGACTGCTACCTGTGTTTGCGCAAACATTTCAGCAAACTATGCTGCCTTCAATAAGGTAAAAAAGAAAGAAAAGACTCTCTTCATGGATGTGAATTGAAATAATCAGGTTTATATTATTCTGACTTTTAAAAAAATTTCAGCTTGCTGATTCTTCTCTCAAATTACCATATTATTTATGCTTATTGTTACCCTAATACTCAAGGTTGATTTTGAGTTGTCATACCTTGTATTCCAATGTTATTCTATAAAGGCATATTCAGGTAAGCATGTGTGAGAAGAGAAAATAGCAATGGTGTGACTCTGAATAGCTCTTAACTGGCTGGAATAAAACTCTGATTTCAAGTGAAAATAATACAAAGCAAGTAATTCAAAACTTAGTATGTAATTCCCAAAAGTATTTTCCCTTTTATTTTTTTAAAAAATGCTATTTTCTCTTGTATAGAAAAGCAAGTCTTGCTCTCGTCAGAAAAATGATTCACTTTTGTTCTGAAGCTCTTCTCAAAGAAGTTTGTGACTCAGATGTTGGACATAATTTACCTACAGTATTGGTAGAGATCACTGCTACTGTTCTAGATCAAGAGGTACTTCATTTTTATACATTTTATTTTCTTCTAGCAATGTGCAAACCAGTATGAACCAGAAAGTCCCTGTTGTGACTTTGAAAAAGGCAATTTCAATTATTTTGGGAGTATTTTAAGTTTCTCAAATGGTCAAATAGTGTTAATATGAAACAGCTGTTTTATGCGCAAAATTAAGTTCAAATTCACAATGTTTTGTACCTCATTTTTGAATATCTATAATTTTGTGCTATAAAAGTACGGTATATAGATACTATAGAAATTACATAATAAAATTTCAGTCACTGCCAATCAAATAAGATCTCAATGAATTAATTTGGATGAATCCCATCTGAGGTATCATTTGAATATAATTTTGAGCAACTTGCAGATAGCCCTCATTTAGTGACTGTCTTGGGCATTGACTATTTGAAGTTATGACCAGGATGAAAACTTATGACCTTTGCAGGATCTCTCTCTGTCACGTTCACCAATATAGTACATTTTTTTCTTTTTCTTCCCTTGCAGAGAGATTGCTTAACAAGCAATCTGTTCTCGAGCTTTTTTTTCTCTGTATCTCAGTGGTTCCCCAAAATATGCTAACCCCAAGATAACAAGCTCAGTTCTTGGCTTTAATTAGCCGGCTCCCTACTGCTACTGACAAGATTTTAATCACTTTCACACTTTCTGGTTTTGTTTATCTCCTAAGCAGTAAAAGCTGATAGGCAAATAGCCACTGCTATCATGTTTCTTTCAATAGATATTCCTCACTGTTTGTCCATTTACTCTCTTGTAATCCCTTTCTCTCCAATGAATGTAAATTCAAGCAATTCCCCTCTTGCTAATCATTACAGCACCTGGGCAAACATTCCAAAGAGTGGGGAAATGGTGGAAAAGGAAAGCTGAAGCAAAATAATCAGCACAATTGTGGTCATGTGATTTTTCCACTTAGTGATTACATCACTTAGTGACCAAGTTACTGTTCCCAACTGTGGTTGCTAAACAGGGACTAGCTATACTTTGCATATATCATATAAGAATCATAAAAATACAAGACTTGCCTCCAGAAGGGTCCACTTGAGGTTTTTAAGAAGAGATTGGACAACCTTTATCTGGAATGGTAGAATCTCCTACTAGAGCAGGAGGTTGGACTTGAAACCTCCAAGGTTCCTTCCAACTCCATTATTCTGTTTTACTTGTGCAATTGGGATTGCTGTTACTTTTATACTACTTGTATGATAGATGAAACATCTAGTTTTATTTTAGTTTGTTTCAAAGAAGCCCAAAGCTTTTTGATTTGTGTGCCCCTCTGTTCCAAAATATTCCTAGCATTCAGGTTGTTAGAATAATCATTACTACCAGCATGTTTAAGAATTTCTGTTTGTCAGTTTCATGTAGTCAATGTTGATTTTTGTAGTAATTTTAATTATATATCAAATCATGAAGAAATTGCTGAGGGTTTTTTTCATTCTATGTTACTTTTGCAGGATGACGATGATGGCCATTTATTAGCTTTGCAGATCATAAGAGATTTAGTGGATAAAGGAGGTGATCTTTTCTTGGACCAACTTGCTAGACTTGGTGTAATAAGTAAAGTATCAACTTTGGCTGGACCGTCTTCAGATGATGAGAATGAAGAAGAATCTAAACCAGAGAAAGTAAGAATTTAATCCAGTATTTAGTCATAGTTCTATTAAATGTTTGAAATTTTGAAATACTGAATTCAGCGATAAATGCAGAGAATTTTAGTAATTTGCTTACAGGCAAAATATCATGCAAGAGGATCTGTATCTATGCAGCAAGGTGTTGTTTTCTCATATTTCTATTTTGAGGGCAGGTCTAGATTTTCAGAACCTGCTTGGGAAAGTTTATTTTTTTAATTGTGATGTGCTGATTCTAAGGTAAACGGCACAATCTTATGTTACAACTCAGAGTAGTTTTCTGTGTGTGGCAGGGAACTATGCTGATTTAACTGTCATATTTAGAGGGAGCTCCATTGGGAAAGAAAATAATAAATAATGCAATTGTCTGCCTCAGGGTTAAACTGTAGAACCCTAGTCCTAACTTTTAGTAATGAAATACATGGTGATTTGAAATAGTATTCTTGGAATTAATTATAAAGTCTGCTAGAGAAGCAGTTTAGTGTACACGGCTTGTAAGTAGAGGCAAGCAATTTAATGGAATCATTCATAATTAAATTCTTAATTTTTCTAACTTCATTTAATATGTGCTGATTGGTAAGTGATACAGTTCTGGTCCAAAAGCTACCATGTTAAGGGAGATTTAATATTCTGTTCTACATGAACCCTAAAACTACATTGGCTGCTCACCATTCAAAAAGGAAATATTGCAAAATGCATTGGTTTGTATTTTATAAATGTTTATGCTTCTTAATCTATACTTGGAAAAAAGCATATGAAAGATAGAATTGATGTATATCCATAATGTGCTTTTTAGATGTAGTTTCTTAACTATATCACAGTGCTCCTTCAAATTATGGTTGCCCATTGAAATTCAGAGAAGAAAGAAAGTGCAAGGAAGTTGCCTATAGATAATCTTGCTGTATTTTACCATTTATAAGTGATTACATAGAATTCTATATTATAATATACAGTGGAACATAACTTTATGAATATGCTAATATAAATGGATTGATTTGGTAGTTTCCTTTTTTTCATTCAGTTTCTTATATTTACCAGTGAAAAGTTTATAAACTTATGTGAAAATTTATAAAAAAATACAAATTGATGAAAAAAATCAATTTGTATTTTTTTATAAGTTATGTGAACATTTATGGTAATATTTTGTCTGGTCTTTTTTCTAGTACTTTTTTTTAACAGACTATTATAAAATTGGTAAAATTGCAAAATTGTACTTGTAAAACCTTCAGAAAGTGCAAACTGAGTTAGTTTGCATTAAAATTGGTGGGTTTTTTTAAAATGAATGTACACTCAAGTACCTTAATAATCTTATTTACAGGAAGATGAACCTCAAGAAGATGCCAAAGAATTGCAGCAGGGTAAACCGTACCACTGGAGAGATTGGTCAATTATTAGAGGAAGGGACTGCCTGTATATTTGGAGTGATGCTGCAGCCTTGGAACTTTCAAATGGGAGCAATGGATGGTTCAGATTTATTTTGGATGGGAAGTTAGCTACAATGTATTCCAGTGGCAGTCCTGAAGGAGGATCTGACAGTTCAGGTACAATCTTGTTATCAAGTAATATTTTAAAGAGTTAATTACAAATTGTTTTTTATATGTTTGATTTTGAGATGTTCTGTTTTACAGGAATTGCCTCCCTAAATAGTAAAGGATGTAAACAGGTGGAAGGTGGTCAGTGATGCTTTTGTCAAATTGGCATGTAACAGTAACTTCTAGTAACTCTGTTCAGTGAACATCGTAGCTTCATGTTTTCATTCTTTCCATGCATACTAATATTAAACAATCATTAAAGGGTAATGCGTAAGAATGATAAACTGCATTCCAGGTACAGAAATTGGAATGATGTGGCTTGCATCTGGCTAGCAGAATGAAATGCATGTATGTGTGACAAATAGTAGAAACTTCCTCAGCCAACCTGAAATTGTGACAGACATTCAGCAGAAATGTTTCACGTTGAATTTTACTAAGCTGTCTGTAGTTTTTAAACTTAATAGATATTGCCTGCTGTCTCCTTTTAGTAGTTTTTTTATAATTGCAACAACTAATTTTTAAATATTAGGAAGTAATAGTAAAAATAGCGTGCAACGGAACTATAGGATTGCTGTACTATAACTTAAGATTCAAATTCTCAGGAAATGTCTTTTCCCATAATGTGAAGCTAAAAGAATACTGTGAGGATTTATTCTGAATAAGTCTGTGATTGATAACTGAATTCAGTTTCAGAAATATTAGGAAATACTTTAATTCCCAAGGTGGTGCTGAAGTGTGAATGTGTATGAACAGCCATCTAGCTTCAAGGCTAGTCATATACTCACCTGGTGCAGAAGATAGTCTCTACTGGACTGGCTGGATCAGGGAATTGCTATGTCTGAATAGAATAGCTGTATTATTTAGCACAATTTTCCTACTCCTGAGAAGTATTTTCATTGCATTTTGCATACTTCAGAATATGTTTTCAGTTTCTTTCGGGTGGGGTTATGTCTTTGTTCATTCCTTAGATTAAGCTGGGTCCTTTATCCTTTAGTCCTGTATATGAATATTGTCAAAAATGGGCATCTCTCAGTGTTTCTCTGAAAGAGAAAATAGATCACCAAAAACAGTAAATTATAAATCCTTCAAAGGTTCCCTAGAACAATAACAACAACAACAACCAACAATAGTCCAGCAACTTCCAGGGTGGAAAACATAGGTGGAAGATCTTCACAGCAAGTAGATCACATTGTAAGCCATTTATAGGCCATGTGATGCTGCTTTCAGACTTTCCATAAATCTTTCTTGGGGTGGAGATATTCAGTATAAAGGTTTTGCCTTTATGCTGGAAGTGTACGTGTGTAGTTTCACATGTCTACATTGTGCTACTGATTCCTGGAATAATGGTATGGACTTGGGTAGGAATTATTGTGATTAAGGTACTTAAATATAAGTACTTGGGGCATGATTGAACAGCCATACTTAGTTGGATTAAGTGTTTTAATGGATGTTGAATGAACTTGGATAATGCAGAGTCTTTTGTAGAATATATTTTATGGGGGAGAGAGAGAGAGAGAAAGGTAATTGCTCTAGTGAAAAAATAAGATTTCACCTGCCTAATTTGGTTTCTTTGATTATTTTAAAAATAAATTGATTGCATTTAATTTTTTCAGTACATTATCCAAAGCATATTAATGTTATATTGCCCCTCTTAAGTTTCATTATTGTAAACTGCTTTATTATCTGATCAGTGTTTAAACAGTCCTGAGAACTTGAATCCAAAATCTAAATTTTCACTTGTTTCATGAGATACATTCTTTCATGAAAACTAAATTAAGTATTAAACATAATTTTTTTATTATTATTTTTAAATAGAAAGCCGAAGTGAATTTTTAGAGAAGTTGCAGCGGGCTCGGAGTCAGGTAAAGCCATCCACAACCAGCCAGCCAATTTTATCAGCTCCAGGACCTTCTAAACTTACAGTAGGAAATTGGTCTCTTACCTGTCTAAAGGAAGGAGAAATTGCTATTCATAATTCAGATGGTCAGCAAGCCACAATCTTAAAAGAAGATCTACCAGGTTTTGTTTTTGAGTCCAATAGAGGAACTAAACACTCATTTACAGCTGAAACTTCTTTAGGTGAGTATACAGTTTTATATAATGAAGAGAAAGATATATATAATATATATATGTTTGCAGTTGTCTGGTTCAGCAGCTGGATTCCTATTCTCTTGGAGATGTATCTGGTTTGTAGAGAATATTTTTAAGCCAGGTAATATAACAGTGGATTAACAAATCCAAAATTGTTAAGGGGACATTAAGGGGACAATTTTGATTATGCAAACTTTATCTGAACAGGAATCTGTCTTAACTGTATTGTATTGGGGTTCAGTGGTAACCTGATTTTTAGCTGTTGTTTTTTCAGGATCAGAATTTGTAACTGGTTGGACTGGAAAACGGGGCAGAAAACTAAAATCCAAGTTGGAAAAAACAAAACAAAAGGTTAGGATAATTTCTGCCAATTTTAAATAGTTTAAATGTCTTCATTTTTAACTGCTCCTTATATATGCTGTTTGCTAGTCAGATATACTTCAAATTGTAAGCCTGCCTATATTTTAAAAGAAATTAAATAGTAATTTCAGCTATGAAAGAGAAGAAACCTTACTGACTTTTTTTTAAAATGGATACAATAACAAGTAATGAATAGGGGTAAACTGAAATACTGCCTGTTACCACTTCACATATAACATACCCTGTTTCCCCCAAAATAAAACATCCCCTGATAATAAGCCCAATCGGACTTTTGAATGCATGGCAATAAGGCCAAGCACTTATTTCAAGGTTAAAAAAAATATAAGACAGGATCTTATTTTCAGGGAAACACGGTATCTATATTGGTGGGGGAGGTATATATCAGCTAGAAGCACAATATTATCTGTTCCAAAGACATACTTTATCTGCAGATGTCTGACAAGAACTGTCAGAAACAGCAGAACTTTCATACATCTGTCAGAGTAGTGCTACAGCCATTTTGGGGGTGATTAGTTAGAGACAGAGATGCAAGGTCTGGTTCTGTTCAACAAAAGAGATCTGGAAAAAAATTCATTGACTTGATTGAGAGAATATATTATAAATAACACCTGTAGAACTCAGCATTTTCAATTTGCAGAAAGATTATGTATATTTTAATAATTTTATGTTACATATTCACAATTACACATAGTTTCTTTGTATGGTTTTATTTTCCATCCAGCTTTCTATCTGAATTCAAGACGACTTTTGTAAAAATATAAATGTAGAAAAACTTTAAAAATCAACAAATAAAAATTGGTAAAGCAAAAGGTAAAATCAAAAGTAAAGATCTTTCAACAGCTTTAGTTTTTTTTTAAAGTATAAAATATTTTTAATGAGCAATCTCAGACATCTCTGGAAAAGACATTCCACAGATGTTGATGACTCGACCAGCCTAGAAACAACAGTGCTGTTGTTTGTAAAAATTTCACTGGGACTCTGAATTGAACCTTTTTTTTTAAGATTAATCCATATTAGAATTCATTGCTTGTGACTCTTTGGAATCTAAAATTGAAATTCCTGGCTTATCATTCTCTGGAATCCAAGGCCTGCCAGTTAGTTTTAAATATTTTTAACATATTAACAGAGTTGGAAGGGACCTTGCAGGTCATCTAGTCCAACCCCCTGCCCAAGCAGGAGACCCTACATCTGCCTCTACCTAGGATCGAACTCACAACCTCCTGATTGTGAGGCAAGAGCTCCACCTCTAGGCCACAGCAGCTTGTTAGGTGATTGACAATTAGGAGTTTTAATTCAGAGATAGCGTGATCTATTTCTAATTGATTAATATATCTTGTAATGAGAAGAGCTAAGCAAGAGCGATTGCACAGTGTGTATTAATATACTGATTATGTATAACCAGATGTCACTGACAGTTTGGTTTATTGTTTGCTAAGAAGTAATTATCTTATCTACTATTTTTGTAAAGATAACATATCCAGAAACCTCAGAAAATTATTAATGTAAATGAATATATATATATATATATATATTCATGAATATATATATATATATAAACTTATTTTTGTATCTCTAAATAATCAGGTACGAACTATGGCCAGAGACTTATATGATGACCATTTTAAAGCGGTTGAAAGTATGCCTAGAGGTGTAGTTGTAACGCTCAGGAATATAGCAACTCAATTAGAGTCTTCATGGGAACTTCATACGAACAGACAGGCAAGTTTCATTAGTGAAATGAAATATTGACATAGTTGTTTTTCTGTTGACATTCACTTGATTCAAACATAATTCTCTTCTCAACCACTAACCACTTATTGTATGGATTGGATATCCTGGAAATATCCCCAAGATAATTTTAATTTGAGAGAGAAAATGTTACTCCTGTTTCAGAAGTGACCATTCAACCCAGATATACTGGACAATTAGTGACCTATTTCCAATGTCCACTTTTTAGGGAAGGGTTGCAAAGGAAGTAATTGGACTGTTATTGCAAAAATAGAAACATTTCAGCCTGGGTTTAGCATGAAGAGGACATCAACCACAGTGCCGATCTCTGGGAGGACTGGGTAGAAGTAATTTCAATCATGATATTCTTCTGAACTGTCTAAAAGTGTTAGGAGTGGGAGAAATTATAATTGTTCTCCTTGAAGTAAGAGTTCTTGGGGGGAGGATTGAGCCCTAGCTCATTAATTAGGAGTGTTGAAGACCTCAATTATACCCAATTGCATATCTTGGCCCCTGGCTGAATGAGCGATGCTGGTAAAATACTGTCCAGATCTAGATGGAAGAGAACTGAGTGACATTCAGCCCAGCAAGACAGGTTTCTAGGCCTGCTCTTTCTAGCAAAATTACACAAGTTTGAACAGTGTTTATTTGTTTATTACATTTCTATGTTGCCTGAGTCACAGTTACGCTGGGTTTAAAGTTTGGGAACTCTTGCTGACTCACGGTTCATGCACGAGGAGCAAGCAGCAGTTGTGGCCAAGACAGCCTTTATATAGCTTCATATTGTGTGCATGTTGTCACCTTTCCTGGAATGGCAGGCATTACTTAGTCACTCATGTCTTAGTCATCTCTCTATTGAACTGTTGTAACATATTCTTCATGGGGCTGCCATTAAGAACATTTATGAACTATATATACCTCATCAAGCAATTTAAAGTGATGGCTACACCCAGAAATACTTGTTTATATTGTAAGAGGTGCCATGATAACTATTTCACAGGCCGCCTTAATTGCTGTCCCAATTTTTCTGGAATAGCATCCCTCCTCAGTATACAGATACCACCCTTTCTTTTGATTTTTAGAAAACTGGTGCAAACCTTGTTCCATCAAGCCAGGAGGGTTGAATTGTTGTAACTTTCTCTTGGATCAGAGGGGTTTCCCCACCCCCCCAAAAAAAATTAATGCTGTTTATATGTTGTTCATGATTCCTGGTTCCATAGAATATCATGAAGGACTCTTGATTATATAATTGATATATAAATTGATTATATGATTTTAATGCCAATATACTGGAGAGAAACAATGTAGCATTTTCCTGACCTCTTAATATTTAAACTAAGTTATATTTAGGAGGCACAAAATATTCCACATATTACATATATGAAAACTGTTCTTGTAAAATTCTTATATGTGTAATTTGAACGTCTGTGTAGTGGAATAATGTGTCATTAATGGGAGAATTATTACTTCATTCTCTTTTAGTTTATTGAGGGAGAAAATACTTGGCGAGATTTAATGAAGACTGCGCTGGAAAATTTAATTGTCCTGCTAAAGGATGAAACTACAATTTCACCATATGAAATGTGCAGCAGTGGCTTGGTGCAGGCTCTCCTTACTGTACTGAATAACGTAAGTTTATTGCGGGACTGGTATAGTATTGGATTAGGAAGAGCAGAATCCAAATTTTCACTCAGCTATATAATATACTGTTGACTTTTGTCGGTTATTTTCCTACCAACTTGTTGGAAGAATGCAGAAATGATAACTGCCAACACCGTTTTAAAAAGTTGGAATATAAATCTATAAGAGCTGTGGTGATGCAGTGGTTAGAATGCAGGCTACTTCTGCTGACTGCCGACTGCCTGCAGTCTGGCAGTTTGAATCTCACTAGGCTCAAGATTGACTCAACTTTCCATCCTTTCGAAATTGGTAAAATGAGGACCCAGATTGTTGGGGACAATATGCCAACTCTGTAAACCGCTTAGAGAGGGCTGCAAAGCACTGTGAAGTGGTATATAAGTCTAAGTGCTATTGCCATTAAATAAAAATATAACTTCACTTAGGAATAGATTTATTTAATTTTTTTTTAATTTGGGCCAGGTTTATCCATCAACCATTATATGTGGCCAACATAAATTTCTAAGTATTCTAGGCAGTACAGAAAGTATAACTCTGCTATAGAGAAGACCAGAAACAGGAAGATATTTTCTCTTGCTTCTTTTCCTTGGTAAAATGTCCCAATGATTTCTAAAACATTCTTATTATCTATATGGAATGTTCAGTCCAAATACATATAGGTAGTTCTTGACTTACAACCATTCATTTAGTGACCTTTTGAAGCTTGGCAACTGGCATGTATTTATGATGGTTGCAGTATCCCAGGGCCATCTGATTATCTTTTACAACATTCTGACAAGCATGTCAACGGGGAAGCAGATTCACTTAACAACTGTAATAACTGTAAGGTGGTTAAGTGAATAAGCAGATTCACTTAACAACCTTAATAACTGCAGTGATTCACTTAACAACTGTGGCAAGAAAGGCCGTAAAATGGAAAATTCACTTAATAACCATCTTGCTTAGCAATAGAAATTTTAGGCTCAATTGTGATCATGTCGAGGACTACTTGCATATATTTTAGCTTCAATTTTTAGTCTTTTTTTTTAGACCTGCAAAAGGCTTTCTGCTTTTGATAATATAATGGCAATTGGCTTAGATCTATATGATTGTTATAAAAACTATGGAACTATGTCAAACAAGTTAAATCTGTTGTAGGACCTATTTTTGGTATTTTCACGAAGATGGACATTGTGAGTCTGTTATTATGATATGAACTCATATCTTGGCCAGGAATGTCTTTCAATTTGATTAATCGATTTAAAATAGCATAAGAGATTGTTTATGCTTGACATGGCTTTTGGGACCCTTTCAATGCTAAGGAATTGTGAGATGAAAAGTCTTTCAATATGATTACTCCCAAATTTCCTCTCTCGAGTTGTCAAGCTAAATAAGCTCCCCTACACTCATCTTTGACTGCATGTGCATGAAACACTGTTACATTCCTAGTTAGTGACATGGTTTGCATATTGTGCCATGATGTGGGCGGATAGAAGAATTATATTGAGAAATTAGGGAAATTATATTATTCCAGATATTAAGAAATGGCATTTGGAAATGTGTGGCCTGTTGTGAAAAAGACAATCCAGGTCATCCTCAACTTAGGATCACAATGGAGCCCAAAATTTATGCTGCTAAGTGAGAAATTTGTTAAGTGAGTTTTGCCACCTTTTATGACTTTTCTTGCTACGTTTGTTAAGTGAATCACTGCAATTCTTAAATTAGTAATATGGTTGTTAAGTGAATCTGGCTTCCCCGTTGACTTGGCTTGTCATAAGGTCATAAAAGGGGATCACATGACCCCAGGACACTGCAACCGTCATAAATACCAGTCAGTTGCCAAGCATCTGAATTTGGATCGCGTGACCGTGGGGATGCTGCAACGGTCGTAAGTGTGAAAAACAGTCGTAAGTCACTTTTTAAGGACTGTTGTAACTTTGAGTGGTCGCTTAAGGAACGGTTGTAAGTCGAGGACTGTACCCTGTACTTTCTACTAATCAAAGAATGAAGCAATATGTCTACAGGCAGAGATTTTGTGATATTTTACAATAATATTTTGTAGTGACTGGTTTTCAGTATTTTACGATATTACTAAATAGTAATTAGTGATAATTTTAATATATAAAGTAGAATGCCTGGGTTAACATAATAAGGCAAAAAAACTCTACATTTTAATAGCATGATAAGTGGCTCTAACCGATAAAGATATATGTTCTATTTGATTTAAGATTCATTCATACTTAGTGTGTGGCATGTTATTTTTTTCTAGCATTAAATAGTGTTTTCTTATCTTAGAATATGGATTACGATTTGAAACAAGACTGTAGTCAATTAGTGGAAAGAATAAATGTATTCAAAACAGCTTTCAGTGAAAATGAAGATGATGAAAGGTAACTTAAAGTCACTGAAAATATTACAAATGTATTATGACATAATAAGCATTTTATAATGTTTCCAACAGTAAAAACAAACACATATTGTATTATATCACCCAAAAAAATTTATTAGCCAATGATTGATTGAATTTGCTCATTTTTTAGACCATTGCTCTTCTCCTTCCCAGTATATATGGATTATTGGTACAGTTTCACACGCACTTAGCAGAGAACTGCCATTAAAAAAACCCACACCATTATTTTTTATTCCCCATGTTTAGCTATGCAAACAATATTTTCTAATAAATTGAGTTTGATACTTTGGTACATTGTACACTGTGTCTAATTTGAATTCATTTTTTAAATAATATATTCTCCAAATATTTTATAGTGCTTGTTTTCTATTTGTTCATAGTCGTCCTGCAGTTGCATTAATTCGGAAATTGATAGCAGTACTGGAATCTATTGAACGACTTCCGTTACATTTGTATGATTCTCCGGGATCATCATATAATCTCCAGGTAATTTTGCAGTCATATGGAAATCTGCTCCGTCATGTTGCTGAGGAAGTTACTGTTAACAGCTATATGATTTTTTTTTTAAATATACAAACACAAACATTAAAATAAGTGCAGATGTGTAACAATTAAAAAATAGATTGGATTCTGAAGGAAAAAGGGGGGAGGCCAGGTGCAATTCCTGCACAAGTGCATTCCATAACTTGGGAATTATATAGGGCCTCATTCTTAACTACCAGTCTTTGGATGCTGATAAAGTTCCAGATAATACAAATTTGCCCTTTTTTACCTAGAGTTGATATTTTTCCATTTATATAACCTGGAGATGAGGCTAGGATCCTTGTCCTTACCCTTTCTTTTTTTTATATAAAAACAGATGAACAAGATTAGCCAGATCAGTAGGCACATTGATGAATTCATATTTACAATCAGCTGAGGTGCAAGAGTGTGATTAAACCCTTATTGTTGAGTTCCCTTTTTTAAAAAAAAATCTCTCTGAATTACACGTTTTGGCTAATTTTTAGCTAATCACCAATATTTATATTGGAGCATATGACAAAATCTCCTTGGCAGGTATGTTTGGAAGAGATATATTATGTTAGATCAAACAACAACATTTGTTGTTATAGTTCTTTGGTTAGCGTAGAAGAACTGGTTTGAAGGACAGTGTGTGTGATGTCCAGTTTCTTGTGATCTGTTGAGTTATAACTTTCTTTGTTCATTGGTCTTTAAATGCTGCCTACAGCATTTAAAGTTGGTTGATGTTCTTTCGTTCTAAGCTGATGTTCTTTCGTTCTAAGCTGATCTTTCGTTCTAAGCTATAAACAGACGCATTGACATCGACATTGACCCAATCTACCAACCATTTAGAACGAAAGAACAACATCAACCATATTCCCGAAGGCAGCATTTAAAGACCAACGAACAGCCACGCTGCAAACAAAGTTATAACTCGACAGATCACAAGAAATCGGACCACATCACATGCAGCCGGTCAAATCAACCTGAAACCAGACCAGAAGACATCCGAACAACACCAGCACTAATTTATATCACACAGATGGTACTTAAAACCAAGGACTATGACTAAGAAACTACAGCCAGCCAATCACAACCCAAAATCAGACCAGGACTCAGAAAGGCATTTAACGGCCAGTACTCCCCTAGACAAGCACAATCCAAAGCGCACTGAATATGTCTCCTCGAATGGGGACAAAACATTTGAAACCAAATCACCAAGCTCAGAGCTCAAACCAACAACAGATTTCTTCATTATTTCAGAAAAGGGCATTACATCCAAACTATCATTTTGATATATGTGTATAATGTGTACTGAAATTAGTTCTCAATTTCCAAATATAGGAATATTTGCTTTAATTTAAAATTTAAGTTTCAGAATTCATTAAATTAAAGTAAAACTTTGTTACATTTTCTATAGATATTAACAAGACGGTTACGATTTCGCTTGGAACGTGCTTCTGGGGAAGCAGCTTTGATAGACAGAACGGGTCGAATGTTGAAAATGGAGCCTTTGGCAACAGTAGAATCTTTAGAACAGTATCTTCTTAAAATGGTGAGCAAAATCCTTTTCGTTCATTTTGCAAATGTCAGGTATTCCATGATGCTTTAGTAACTATCATAATTTTTTTAGGTGGCAAAGCAGTGGTATGACTTTGATAGAGCTTCGTTTGTTTTTGTACGAAAACTGCGGGAAGGCCAGACATTTATTTTCAGACATCAGCATGATTTTGATGAAAATGGAATAATTTACTGGATTGGAACAAATGCCAAGTAAGACTTCAGGAATTTAATCAATTTAAACATATCTTAAATAGTTTTTATAATAACAGTCGGGATCTATTTCACTGTTCACGTGATTTCAGTTTAATCTTCTAAAGTTAGGAAATGTAGAAGATTAAACTGATTATGTTATTTATGTTAGCTGTTTGAATTTAATTCTTTCATCAGTAACTGATTAGTTTCTCAGTTTGAAATGTATAATATGAAAATACAAACTTTGCGTTTGCATGAATTATATAAAATACAACTTCATTTGTTCTGCTTTAAACTTACATGTATTGTGATTCATGAATATTAATGTTGTTTTTGTTGTAGAACAGCATATGAGTGGGTAAATCCAGCTGCCTATGGGCTAGTCGTAGTTACATCTTCAGAAGGAAGAAATCTGCCATATGGTCGTTTAGAAGACATCTTAAGCCATGAGAGTTCAGCTTTAAACTGTCATACTAATGATGATAAAAATGCATGGTTTGCAATAGATCTTGGTCTTTGGGTAATACCATCAGCTTACACACTGCGCCATGCTCGTGGTTATGGACGATCGGCTCTCAGAAATTGGGTTTTTCAAGTTTCTAAGGATGGACAGAACTGGACTACTTTATACACTCATGTTGATGACTGTAGTCTAAATGAACCTGGGTATGTTTTTCTTTTATTACATTTGCATCTGTGATAATAGTATACATTTAGGCCAATAATATTATGAAACATTCTGAACTGACTAAATATATAAAGAATAATCTCTGGTACTAATTAATTCAGGAGTGTTTCTTGCATTCTTGAACTTTTTTGTGATTTATGGAAGTATTATTTTGCCATTATTTTGCTTCCAGGTCTTAGTGGGATTTTTTTTATAAAAAGGCTTTATAGTATACACTGTGTTATATTGTGAAGTAGACTGGAGCACTGATTCCTTATTTTCAAGGTGCCTGGCTTTTTAAAATATTTCATGCTTTATATCCCAAAATGTGATTTTGTGAGAGTGTTTTTGCTCACTTAAATTAAGTATTTTTTTTAAAAAATCTAATTTTTGATGCAATTTTCCCAAATGTAAAGTTCAACGGCAACCTGGCCACTAGACTCACCAAAGGATGAAAAACAAGGTTGGAGACATATAAGAATTAAACAGATGGGAAAGAATGCCAGTGGGCAGACACACTATCTCTCCCTGTCGGGATTTGAACTTTATGGCACTGTCAATGGTGTATGCGAAGATCAGTTAGGTAAGCAATGTAAAGTAACTGATTTTTCATTATTGTTGTTGTTGTTGTTACAGTAATTTGGGCCCCTAAATTGTGTATTTTCCCAATATTTGTTGATGACCATAAAGAGAATTTAATGTGACATAATCAGCTTGGGTTGTATTCATTGCATTTCAGCTACTTTGAGCCAGATTAGAATATCTGATGATGTATAGCAGGGGTAGCCAAACTATGGCTCTTTGAGGACCTGTGGACTTCATCTCCCAGAATTCCTGAGCCAGCCATGCATGCATGGCTGGCTCAGGAATTCTGGGAGTTGAAGTCCACAGGTCCTCAAAGAACCATAGTTTGGCCACCCCTGATGTATAGACTGAGTCAAAACAGGGTTTATAATCCAAATTCACATCTGTTTAGGAAAAGCAGCTAAAGAAGCAGAGGCTAATCTGCGAAGGCAGAGAAGACTGGTTCGTTCTCAGGTTCTGAAGTACATGGTTCCAGGTGCTCGTGTCATCAGAGGAATTGACTGGAAATGGAGAGATCAAGATGGTAGCCCCCAAGGGGAAGGCACTGTTACAGGTGAATTACATAATGGTAAGCAGATATTTAAATAACTTCCTCTTCTCAAATGACATTTAAAATAGTCTTTTATTCTTGCATATTTAACCTATATGAGTGGGGAAATGTTTATTCAGAAATCATTGCGAAAACAATAATTGGTACATTTGGCTGATAATTTGCTTATAAGTCATTTCGCTATTCCCTTTTGGGGTAAGCAACATTATATGGAGTAAGAAAAGGAGTAAGAAATAGAAAGCCAAAAAATAATGACATGGGATGAGAATAAGAAAAAAAAACTTAACTTAAAACTAATTTACTCCAACATTCCATCCATCCATTCCTTTCTATTCTTAAAAAAACAGTCTTGCTTTCACCCAGTTCATATTAACATATTAACAGAGTTGGAAGGACCTTGCAGGTCATCTAGTCCAACCCCCTGCCCAAGCAGGAGACCCTACATCTGCCTCTACCTAGGATAGAACTCGCAACCTCCTGATTGTGAGGCAAGAGCTCATATACTGGTTCATACATTATCCTTTGTTCCTTTTCACTTTTATAAATCTCATCAACTCCATCCAACTTTCTCACTCCTACCCTTTTTGTGATATGAATATCCTTTCCTCATATACAGTATTTGCTTTGCAGCTATATTCTCATTCCTTCTCTCTGTGTAACTATACTACTTCAGTATATTCCTTCTCATAGTCACACACTTTTGCTTCCAATCAATATCAATTCATACATTGTTAACCATGAATCTTTGTACTCTATCCCACATACTTCTCAAGAACCCCTTTCCTATTGAAATCAACTTATTTTTACTTCTCTTATATCAGCTCTTATTTCCACATAATAAAGTGGAGTATAACATGTTTTATAGAGACATTTTACTTCTTTTGATAAGTAAAAGTAAGTAAAAGACCATTACTGCTTCTTTTTAACCAATATTTGGAAATTTTAAAATACCCATCCATTTTTCCACCATTAATGAGCATTCTACCAAGGTATACATACTCATCTACTTGTTTTAGTCTTTTTACCATTTATTTGAAACTTGCAAGCCTTCATTCTATTTTCCTTGTCAGCCTTGCTGTTTGATAATGTAATCTGTAGATTTGTATTCCTCATTATATCACAGTGTCATCTATAGAAGTATATGCAAGTTTATGTCCCTAATCAATATAATATTACCACAAATATTTCTTATACATTTATCATAAATATATTAAACAGTCAAGGGGACATAATACTGTTTATCCTTTCTCAGTACTGATCCATTTGTAAGGATTCCATTCATAATGCTTTACTTCCATCATATGTCACTCTTTATTACCAGAAGCAAATTTCAGCATTCAATATCTCTGGAAAGCTTTCTCAAAACCAAGAAACATATATTAGCAATAGCACTTAGACTTATATACTGCTTTATAGCCCTCTCTAAGCAGTTTACAGCATATTGGCCCCAATAATCTGGGTCTTCATTTTACCGAATAAGGAAGGACGGAAGGCTGAGTCAACCTTAGGCCCCCTCAGGACCAAACTTCAGGCTGTGGGCAAAGTTAGTCTGCAATTACAGTTCTCTACTCTGATGACACTTGTTTGGCTATGTTAAATAAAAAGGGCAGTTGCTGAAATTAACCTCATTTATGCTTTCTAAAATGTAAATAATTCCACAATGCTAACCACAATTGTTTTGAAATAAGTTTGATTACCAATACTTGAAACTTAACAGATTTATTTCCCAAGGAAAAGAGAACAAAGACAATTGAGGCCTATACTAGGTGATGTTCCTTTAAAAAATAATGAAATCTGCCATTCTCTTAAAAATAAAAATAATAGGTGACTAAATAGTACAGACTCTTGACCTAACCAAAAGAAATACAGAGATACAGTGGGAATGACCTCCGTAGATATTTTCAAATCTAATCTACCTGGATGCGGGACATTTTTCATGCATAGTTCTAGAAACAGTCCTTAGGGAGTAGGGCGGCATAGAAGAACCTAATAATAAATAATAAATAAATAATAAAACGTGTTTCAATAAAACTAGTTAACTAATAAAGACCTTGCCTTATTTATTTATTTATTTATTTATTTTGCCACCAAAAAGGCACCAGGTCTTATTTTCAGGGTGGGGGAATGTCATCCACTGACTCACCTCACTTGCGCGTGTCGCCCCCAGCGTCCTTTTCACTGTCAGAGGCCTTCAGGAACTTCTTCGGCCGGCAAGGCTTTCCTGAAGGCCTCTGAAGCCGATAACAGAGCTCCGGATCGATCCAAAGCTCTGTTATTGGCTACAGAGGCTTTCAGGAAAGCCTTGCTGGCTGCAGAAGAAATGGGCTGAGGTGTGAGAGGCCTGGCTGCAACTGTCCGAAGGTAAGTAGTGGGGCAGCTCCACACAACCCCATCCCTACCGTAGTTTAATTTTTACCCATGCACCCTGGAGTGGGCGGGCTCTTAATTAGGGGTTGTTTTAGGGGTAGGGCTTATATTGGGTGCACATGTAAAAATCAAGCTGGGACTTACTTTCAGAGTAGGTCGTATTTTCGGGGAAACACGGTAACTGCTTTTTTACCACTGTATATAATGAAATTAAATTGGATAATGCTAAGGAGAATTTTTAGTTCTAGATTTTTAACTATAAGTTTAGAATTTATGTATTTATTTAAATTAATTAACTGCCCAATTCTAATGGACCCTGGGTGGTGTACAAAAACTAAAAAAACATTAAAACATCAAGAAACATTAAATCAGCAGACAGCCCACATTAAAATACTCTGCTAACAAAACCCACAAAATAGTAAAGGGGCCAGTAAATAGTGACAAACATCAAATTCAAGTCTGGGACCAAAGCTAGATTTCATGGCTGTCCGGAACCCTAAGAGAGAGAGTGTGTGCCATCTTTATCTTTCCAGACTCTAAATCAGTGGTTCCCAACCTTTTTGTGATCGAGTACCACTTGGAGGTCCCGTACAGTCGCCGCGTACCACCTGGTTCCAGAGAAACTAAATTCGATCAGATATCACTTTATTTCCATAATTGTACCGTTCCTTTTTTGGCCCCGCGCATCCAGCAACTGGATTCTCGGGCCGCTGGGACCAGGTGGGTGGCATGTGGCAACAGTTGCAAATCGTTGCCAGATTATCTTGTGTTAGGCAATAAACATTTTTGTGAAGTAAAAAATAACTAACTAAAAATCATTCATGACCCCGAAAGTGTTCACGTACCACCTGGAAGGCCCTCGCGTACCACTAGTGGTACACGTACCACAGGTTGGGAACCACTGCTCTAAATCTTTCTGCTTATAGATTTTCACATTTTACAGAAAGTCATATTAAAATAAATACTGAATTTAGTAATAAGTCAGGCATTCTCTGAAATAAAAATATTCTCCTAATCAACATAAACTGATATTTTAGCAGTTCTGAAACATTGGGTTTTCTCAATGTTAGGATTTTAGATTTATAACATGTAGAAAATAAGAGCCAGATTGATCTAGTGATTAAGACACCAAGCTAAAAAGCGGAAGACCATGGGTTCAAGTCCTGCCTTAGCAATGAAAGCCAGCTGGGTGACTTTGGGCCAGTCACTCTCTCCCAGCCAAACCCACCTTACAGGATTGTTGTTGTGAGGAAAACAGGAGGAAGGTGTGTTGGATGTGTTTACCACCTTCAGTTATTTGTAAAAACAATAAATGCAGGATACAAATAAATAAATTGCTTTCTCATATTTTTAAAAATAAGTTCAAAATAAATGATAAACACAGAAGATAAATATGACAGTTTGGAATTTATTGGACATTTTAGTGCACATTTTATACAAATTATATAAAAATGTTCATTTAATAAATATTAAATTGTCAATTATTTAAAACAAAATTTAAGCTAATACAGGTAATCCTCGACTTATAACCATTTGTTTAGTGACCATTCAACGTTAGAACAGCACTAAAATAAAAAAAGACTTATGACAGTTTTCGCACTTATGGCCACTGCAGCATCCCTGTGGTCATGTGATCAAAATATAGATGCTTAGCAACTGGCATTTATTTATGACAGTTGCACTGTCCTGGGATCATATATTTTGCCTTTACCGCTAGCAGCTGCAAGTGACAGTTGAAAAAGTTTGGCCTGCTTTTTCTTTTCCTCCCATCATCTCACATTGAGCAATATTATTTGAATGCCTAGTAGCCGTTTAAGAAAAGGAGCTAACAAATTTTAAAACTCTGGCTTGATGGTTTGATTGCTTGCTTTATCTTGATAGTGATTAACAAAGGTCAAAAAGGAAAAGATGACACCCAAACATTTCCAGTAAGATTTTAAAATATAGAGTTATGAAGAATAAATAGCCATACCCTTTAAACATCCATATACCGGTATTTCTTTCATGTAGGTCAATTTTTATTTTTAAGGGAATAATTTTTTTTTTAAGTTGACATCAAATTCTCTTCCCAGCATTTGGATGGGTTCTCAAATCTGTAGAATCACAGTGAACAACCAGATAGCATCTGCAACAATCATGCTGTTTGAGTTCTACATTTTTATTTTACTTCAAATTCCCTGAAGTATTTTTATAGCTCAGAATAATGGCCCGATGGGAAGCTGATCCCATGTTGTGGAGCTACTGTCTGACACGCTCCTGTCTGCTTTCTGCTGGGTCTCACAAACTCCTGTCCCTTTCTAGGCTGGATTGATGTCACCTGGGATGCTGGTGGCTCTAACTCTTACCGTATGGGCGCAGAAGGAAAATTTGACCTCAAGCTTGCCCCAGGGTACGACCCTGATTCAGCGGCATCACCCAAACCTGTTTCATCCACTGTTTCAGGCACAACGCAGTCATGGAGCAGCTTGATGAAAAACAACTGTCCAGACAAGATGACTGCTGCTGCAGGCTCCTCAAGTAGAAAAGGAAGTAGCAGTTCTGTGTGTAGCGTGGCCAGTAGCAGCGACATCAGCTTGGGTTCGACCAAAATGGAACGGAGATCTGAAAATGTAATGGAACAAACTATAGTTTCGGCCACTGACGTCCATGAGCCAATAGTTGTCCTTTCTACTGCTGATGGTGTGCCCCAAACTGAAGTAGGTTCAGCATCCAGTGCAAGTACCAGCACCTTAACAGCAGACGTGTGCAATGAAAATGTTGAAAGAAAGCTAGGACCTGACAACTCAATCCGTGCGACTGGGGAATCCAATGCCATATCCATGGGAATTGTTAGTGTGAGTTCTCCAGACGTTAGTTCAGTATCTGAGCTAACTAATAAAGAAGCTGCTTCCCAAAGACCCCTTAGTTCTTCAGCAAGTAACAGACTGTCAGTGAGTTCACTGCTGGCTGCTGGAGCGCCAATGAGTTCCAGTGCAAGTGTGCCTAATTTATCTTCACGGGAAACCTCCAGTTTGGAGTCCTTTGTCCGGAGAGTGGCAAATATAGCTCGCACCAATGCTACTAACAACATGAATTTAAGTCGAAGTAGCAGTGATAACAGCACTAATACTTTGGGAAGAAATGTCATGAGCACTGCAAGTAAGTAAAAAGTGTTTTGATAAACTATGTAATTTCTGTAGAAAAGAAAGAGTGTTCTTTTGAAATAACTTGGGAAGGGCTAATTAACATTAGCCATATTGCCCCATATTGATATATGTTATTGGATTTAGTGTGGCTAATAACAGTCACACTGTAGAATATTCCTTGCCCTTTTTAAAAAGGTTTGGTTTCGAGTAAAATAATTGTTTTTCATATTTTGTTCATTAAAACATCAAATACAATCTACCCATTGCTATGCTATTTTCCTTTGGTTTTATCTAATTGTATTAACTGTACCTTTAATTCTAGCCAATTGCTGAAGTCCCAAGGAATGCATCCCTGTGTTAACTGACATCTGCTCAGAACATTACATTTATATTTTACCTAATTTAGAAATATGTAATCTTTATATTGTGACTTTGCCTGCATTCATTTTTCTTATGTAGTATTCTTATTGAATAGTGGATTTTGATTATTTTCAGTAGAGAAAATAAATGATTGAATTTTTTTTTATAACACAACCACCAGAAGATATATAGTGCCACTTTGAAAACAAGTATATTTTACTGCAGTTTCTTACTAAAGAACTGGTAAAAACAAACCCTCGGGAGTTGGGCGGCATACAAATCTATTAAATTAAATTAAATTAAATTAAACCAGGAATAAATCCTATTTTGGGAAATTGAAAACCTACTACTGAGTGTGTTATACTTGAATGAATACAATGTCATGTAATTACTTAGTTTTTGTGTCAGCCGTTGCTTTTACTTAGCAGAGCCATTTAAAAAATGGCATGAGCACTGTTACATGCAGTGAAGAAATAGTGAAGTTGTTTTTCATAGAAATGTAGCTTAAATACCATGAACCATTTGAGGGGCTACTATGCAGTTTTCATTTGGTTTTGGAATGTTATTGCTTGTACTTCAGAAACTTAGAATAAATCAGGGTATGTAATGATTGAGGACATTTTTATGGAATCTTATATAAATCAATGTATGTTGTATTACATTTTGCAACTTTAAACATTTAATTTTAAGTGATGAAATCAGTTAAATAGCCTAGTAGCCTCTATGATGTATTTTGCAGTTCTATAAACATTTTATTGTATCTAATTTTTCCATCCTAGAGCATAATTAAGAAAGGATCACTAAAATATAATGATTGATAGCAGGTAGTGAAAGTTGGTTACGAATATTCAGTGTTCATGCCAGACTGTAGTTTGTTATGATGCACTGCTGTACAAACCATGGTGTACAAATAGACAGCAAATGAACTGAAGTGGGGAAGATCTAATGATTTTCAAGTAGAAGAACTACTGCACATCCTGAACTTACAAATAAAAGCATGCTCATTTTAAATCAGTAGAATTGTTGCCTGTAAGGTAATAATTTACTTTGGGTTAGATGGGCAGCCGAATAAATTTGATAATATAAATAACTAAAATAGTCCTTTATGGTGGCTGTTCAATGTACACAAATCAGAAAAAATAAATAGAATCTTGCAGAATTTTCTCAATATGTTTCTGCTTAGAAAGTGAAATGGAGGTAGTAACTCCTACTTCAACCTTTCTTTTGATTCTCTGGTCCTGTCCTACTAAGAACAGCTGATTGGATGCAGTGGCGCTATGAATTTGTAAAGTAAGAAACATTGTTGAACTCTTGTTTCCTTGAATAGGGAAGTAGCCCACATACATCATCAACTCTTTATAATCACAAACTTTTTATAATATGGATTACGCATCATATAATTATTAAAACTAGATATGTGGGCTACTTCATAAGAATCACAGTTGCTTCTATGCTTATTTTGATGTTTTGTTTTAGTTAACAGTCAATTTTTTCTTGGCCTGCAGTTCTGCTTTATTACCATAAGCTTAGTGACTTCTGTTTTTTTAAAATATCGGTTTATTTTTAATACACAACACTCATTAATGCAAATTGTACTACTTTGGATTATTTATTTTATCTTACCATATCTTTATAGCTTCTCCTCTAATGGGTGCCCAAAGTTTTCCTAATCTGACTACAACTGGTACCACCTCAACAGTGACCATGTCTACATCCAGTGTTACTAGCAGCAACAATGTAGCCACAGCAACTACAGTTTTATCTGTTGGTCAGTCACTTAGTAACACTCTAACTACTAGCCTAACATCAACATCTAGTGAGAGCGATACAGGTCAGGAAGCAGAATATTCTTTATATGGTAAGTTTTATTTTTAAATGAACATAAGCAGATTTCCCATTCATGGTTTATTTTTGTCACAGGTTTTGTGCTTAGTAATTTCATTTACTAAAGCATATCAAATGATTGTTTGCCCCTTTATTAGCTACATAAAGGCCTCTTCACAAAGGAACTCAACTACTGTCAATATTTCCATATACTTCAGCTCTACACACTCCTCTTACATGATTGTCACTTAAGGTACTTCTTTATTGATATTTCAGTAGTGGTGTTTTGAAATACAGGACATGAAATTTGAATGCCGTAGTAAATGAAACCATCATCTGTGTACATG
Organism: Diadophis punctatus similis; assembly: GCA_023053685.1. Taxonomy (NCBI): domain Eukaryota; kingdom Metazoa; phylum Chordata; class Lepidosauria; order Squamata; family Dipsadidae; genus Diadophis; species Diadophis punctatus. The sequence goes on along the minus strand of JALIGW010000001.1, from coordinate 272,049,381 downwards.
TATTGCACGGATTTATGGGTAGTCTTCCTTATGCTTTGCTACAGTCATTCATTTGAAGAATAGGTTTGCAACAACTATCATGGCATACTTATAACAACATGGATAGAAATTTGCTTCTGAAAATGACTACTACTCATTCTTTTTCTTCATAACTCTTCTCTTTGCTCCTCTGTAAGTTGGTGAATAGTGTGGGATATTTCATGAAAGAGCACATTGGGATGTGAATAGATTCAGGGGCATTGTCAGAAATGTTGAAAAGCATTTGCAGTTAGTAATTAGCATTTCCATAGTGTTTTTAATATTTAATGTTTGTTCAAATTCAAAACCTCAATTTCAATTCATTGTTGGCAGTTGGTTTGTACATTGTGCTTGGAAGCAGCACCAGTGCTAGTTTGTTCTTTCAGATATCTGCAGCAAATTATAATTATAAAAGATACAGAGCAGAGAAATACGATTGGATTTATATGGCCAAATAGAGGCTTATTAATGATTTCAGCATAAATATGGTTACTTATTTTAAAAATATACTAACACATTTTCATGTGTTTAACATCCTTACAGTCCTATTGCTTCAGAACTAATTGAAATTACTTCCATTTTCAATCTTCAATACAATAAATTGATTCATATCTAATGCTGAGCTAGGAATTTTAATTATGATTCCTTGAACCAAATATACCGGTAGTGGTCTGCCTTATTCAAAAGTGTAAGAATTAATGAATTGGTTTATATGTCACACTGAAGCAGGAGCAAACAACCTTGCAATGGCTTGGCATAAGATGTGAACTGATTCTTGTAGAAACCCACAAAATAACACTGAAAAACAACTGGTTAACATTACATATTTGGCAGAACAAAAGTATTTGTATATCCTAAGTAGAATATTCTTGCCATTGGAAACAGCAGGAAGTCAACATGAATCTTGCTCCTTATAATACTGATTAGCTAATTTACAGAAACTTTGTCATTAAAAAAAAAACTATAGAGAAAATCCTATGCAGTTCTGATTGAAATGTCTGTTGTTATTCTGAGGTACTACACCCAACACTTAGATCAAAGCATTGATTATCTCTTTCCATTTTTTAGGTTGCAATAGTAGTTTCCTTAATGTTCAGGAAAGGTTCTAAACAAGGAGACCTCAAGGCCAATTGTATTTCTGTTGTTATAATATGTGGTGCCTTACATGTTTGCAAATGCTGCCTAGTGTGGCTGAGCTTGCTTTATTATAGTCTTAATTACCTAAAAAGGGTTAACTAAAACATCAGCAAAAAAAAAGAACACATTCCCCAATTATTATTATTTCAGACATTGCCAGCAATGCCAACATTTAAATATATGCATGCTCTGACTATAAACAGAAGGGGCCAGTAGCCAAACGTTCATGTGTCATCTCTGATTTCTGAAGTGTTCTTTGAAGTACATCTGCAAAGAGCATATGCGTCATATAAAACCTCTGTAAACAAGTATAAAGTCTATTCTCTGACTCCATTAACTACCACTCAAGTTACCGTGGTCTTAAGCTAAAATATAAAAATCAATAGGTCTGAACTAAATCGGGAAGAAAGTCAACCTGATCTGTGTTTATGAGGTCCAAGAGCAGAATCAGGTGCAGAATGGTTCCTCAGTGAGTTCTGTGCACCATTGCTATTCTTTTCCCCAGACAATAGTTTCCCCAAATCGTTCCATCAAGGCCTCAGCCAATAGTAGCTCTGGTCCTGATGGGGCTCTAGGTTGACTCAGCCTTCCAACCTTCCAAGATCAGCAAAATGAGGACCCAAATTGTTGGGGGCAATATGCTGACACTGTAAACAGCTCAGAGTGCTGCAAAATACTGTGGGCCGGTATATAACTCTTAAAGTGCTACTGTATTGCTACCGTCCAAGGTAGAGTTTAAACATGATAAAATGCAATGCATAGTCCTCTTGCATAGTACAGAATATTTAAGACTTTCTGCTAAAATGGCAGCACAAGAAGCCAAGTGTTGTAATAGCTCCTCTGAGCCTTGCAATAGCTCTGCCAAGTTGTTATTTTCATGTCAGAGAAAAGAATTAAGGACTATTTCAGAAAGTTTAAAACACTGATTCTCGAAAACAATTGTATTTTATTCAAATACATGAAACAAACTCTGGGAATATTTGTGCTTTGATTTAGACATCTTCATTGTTACCCACAGGGAATTCTGATTCATTTATATATTTACTTTAAAAAAATATTATTATTGTGGTGTCCAAAACTCAGCATGAAATGGCACTGGGTAAATTAAGTGAGGGTCTGAGAGGGAACTAATATAATAGGATGAGAATGTATAGTCCACAGTTGTTAGGTAAGCAGATTGGGAAAACAAATGGTGATATTTTGAACAGAGAACAATGACATTTTTCATCATGTCTTCTGACTGCTAGTTGGTGCTCAAGGATGTGCTCTGCTAGTCTTCCAATTGTTTGTCCTACATAGTGACCGTTTCAGTCCTTATACTGTATGTTCTACATGACTCCTGTTTTTTCTTCTGGGGCTGCTAGGATGTTTTGGAAGGCTTTAGTTGGTTTGTGTGCTACTGTACATTGATGTCATGTGGATATAATAATCTGTTACCGGTTTCTGAGATGTTTTTGATGTATGGCAGTGTTATCCTGTTTACAGCTTGTATTGGTTGTGCTATATTGGGTGACTGGTCAGGCACTTTTTGATGAAGTTGTGTGGATATCTACTTTGTTGGAAGATATTACATAGATGACCTGTTTCCTTTTTCTGATGTTCAGGGCAACTGTACTGCGTTTGTGCTCATCTAAATATAGGTAATCCTCGACTTACCGCCACAATTGAGTCTGTTGAGTCCTCTATTGCTTAGCAAAACAGTTGTTATATTGCAGCAATTGTATGGGAAATGAGATCAGGCATAGAAAATTAATGCGTTGTTGTTTTATATAGGCAATAATTTTGAGTATAGTATATTGTTCAAATTGCTACAGTAAGGTAGCAATCATTAGAATTGTGGTTCTAAAAATAATCACAAAGAAGATTCTTCAGGGTTTTTATCACACTTTCTGAAGGCAAGAAGTGGAAATGTGTCTTTTGTGAGTCATTTTATTGCTATTGTGAAGTTTTCAAAAGTGTATGGAGGAAATTATGGGTATAAAATATCTTTTATACTTATCATACAGGAAAAAACCAGCATATTTCTATTTCTTCATTTAACATTAAGATTAAAAATTAGATTGGTTTCAATTTTTTATTTATTACAAATAGTTTTCTATTCTTTTTCAGGTTATTTTCTGAAATCCTTTTTCCTTTTTCAGCTTAATGTTGCCCTAATTTGTCATAATTTCTTAAAATAGGTTTCAGTCCTGTTTTCTTGAACATCATGCTAAGTTAACTTCTTTTTCCTGTTTGTTCCTGCTTTGAATTTATCAAATCAGATCATCTATCACCTTTGCTATTCTTTCTTTTTAGAGACTATCTTATGTTGTTTATGTTTTTCTGTGTAGATTTCCTTGATAGTTGTCGGGCTAGTACTCTGTTGGCTGAATTAGATGATGATGAAGATTTACCAGAGCCAGATGAGGAGGAGGATGAAAATGAAGATGACAATCAGGAAGATCAGGAATATGAAGAAGTAATGGTACAGTGTATATGCTTTAACAGTTCTATTCTCTCTCCATTTATTCCAGGTCTTGAATTTAAGAGAGATTTATAATTGTAGCAAAATTTGAGCAGCTTATACAAACCTAATACTCAGTGGTGGGTTCCTACCAGTGCAGTCCACTCTATAGCACCGGTAGCGGCCCGCTGATGACGTCACAGTACCGGTGCAGTCGGTAGCCAACGCCTGGGCGCCGCCATTTTTTTTAAAAAAATCTAATTTTTTATAAAAAAATTCTTCTGCGCATGCCCAGAAGCCGAGCTTCCGGCACTGCACATGCGCTGCCTTCCTACCCCACAGTGAGTCCAAGCAGGGGAGGATGGCTGAGGGAGCGCATGAGATGCTGAAAGAACGGGCGGCAGGAGCTATCTCCATTCCCCTCCCTTCAGCAGTCCGAGAATCCACGAACGTGCGATTATGATCCCAGGCATTTTCACACATTTGAGGCTTCTTGAGCTGCTGAGGGGAGGGGGAATGGGCGGCAGGAGCCTAGGATCATCGAATGGGGAGAAGCATTCAGGCCGGACGGAGCCTCCTTGAAGAACCGCTGCCGCGGTCTTGCTGCTCCCGCTGCGGGGGGCTGTGTAGTGGGTGGGCAATGTCCTCCCGCTTCTCCGGCCGCTGCCAAGCTCCCGAGGCCCACGCCCACCCGGTCACATGGCTGGCAAGCCACACCCACAAAATAAGCCACGCCCACAGAGTGGTAGTAAAAAAATTAGGAACCCGCCCCTGCTAATACTGTACGTGTTTACTTCTTTTTCTTTAGAGTGAATCGCAAAGTACAAGTGATTTATTTGTTGAATTTAGGCTTAAATCTAACTGATAAAAAGTTTTTCCGTTTTCCCCAGAGTGTTTATGGTTATGTATGCTTTAATTCAAATGGATATTTTCAATTAGTCCTACATATTTTCAGTTACTTCCATACCGTAATGTTTTGAACAGGAAGAAGAAGAGTATGAAACAAAAGGAGGACGTAGAAGAACATGGGATGATGACTATGTGTTAAAACGCCAATTTTCTGCTCTAGTACCTACCTTTGATCCAAGACCTGGCCGTACTAATGTGCAGCAAACAACTGATTTAGAAATTCCTCCCCCAGGTACACATGAGAGCAGTTTAAAAATGTGGAAAACTCACATTGTGTGAATATATAAGAGGAGGGGGAAAAATCTGATTTGGGGGGGAGGAGTGTTGTTGAGTCACAGCAATAGAATTGTTTGGTTTGGATTTAGTGGAATGTTTGAACCCAACTTCTATGGTTTATGTCACAGCATTATTAGACATGATATTACTAGGCTGGTTCAGATATTAGAAAATACATTAAGCTGATAGATACAGATATAAATATAAAATATTATATATAAAATCTTTGTCCCTGAAGCCAATGATTGAATTGGGAGAGAACAAACTTATGACAACAAATCTCCCATGCTACCTTCATGTTGGGATAAAACTAGTTGTACACACCTTTTTCAGTGGAAGGAATTGTAAACCAGGGATATTGAGTAGAGGCTAATTGTGGGACTTAAAGGGATAGAATTTAAAGGGTTGGGATAAATAATTTTATAAAATTGTACTTGTATTTTAATGAATGTATATGTTCTTCTCTTTCTTCCATTTTAAAAGTAATTATTTAAGACAGTTCATATACTGTCCCATATATCCCATCTTGTATTTCTTAGCATTGTTGGATTAATTGTCCAGGCAAAGTTATTTCTTCACAGAAAGAACAGGCTGCCGTGTTTCTGAATAATTATTCTGGTTTATGACAGTAATAAAGATTTGATTTTGATTTGATTTGATTTTTGAGCAGCAGACAATTTTGTGCAAAAGTTAATTTTAATTTTGAAAAATATCCCCCAAAGGGTAATTTCCTTGAACAGTTAGGAAATTAAAACACATTACAGAAGTAACTCTGGTTTCAAAAAACAGCAGAACTGCATAAGAGTGGTAACGCTCTTTATTATTATTTTTACTGTTCCTCGTGTTTTTTGACAATTTACTTGAAAATCGTGTATATTTAAATCTCGAAACTTGCAAGATTTTAAAAAGGCTAGGGAACTGAGAAGTAAAGATGATTTTTTTAAAAAATGTTTAAGTTTATTTATATTTGGTACACGATAGTTGACAGTAAAGTTATGCAAGATGCAATATAACAAAAATATGTGATAAGAGTGTAAAGCAATGCAGAAGGACACTAAGTAAATACTTTGTACTGCTACCCCCTAGATCCCACAAAAACTCTGTTCCTGAGGGAGACGGAACTAGAAGGAAACAATGAACTCTAAAATAATCTTGTGATACTCCTTGAACATTTTTTCCTCACTCAGTTGGAGATTTTTTTACAGACACTATGTTTTTATACCTGCACACTATTGCTAGTGGCATTTTAAGAAGATTGTAGTGTGTAACTATAATGGCTCCAGTGTGCCTTTACCAATCTTTAGAACTTACTGCTCATGGTTACTGTTGTCCCTCTCCCAGTGTTTGCTTTCTGAAAGGCCTCTACAATTGTAAGGGTGTGGGTTCATTTCTTAAGTTCAGCCTTAACAGCCCCATTGCCTTTATTACTTGCACATTTAACTTAGTTGTACACAAAGATTGCAGCAGTTCAAATTTATTTGAGTTTGCAGGTGCCTCAGAAAATAGTAAATTATTACTAATTTTTCATCAATTCATTGCTTGCAGGAACACCTCATTCGGAACTCCTAGAAGAAGTTGAATGTATGCCATCACCACGTTTAGCACTTATCTTGAAAGTTACAGGACTTGGTACAACTCGTGAAGTTGAACTACCCTTAACAAATTTCCGGTCAACTATATTTTACTATGTACAAAAATTGCTACAGTTTTCCTGCAATGGCAATGTGAAATCGGATAAACTTAGGCGAATATGGGAACCAACATATACGTAAGAATTCAAGAACATGTTCATAATTGTAAAATAATCTAAAATTGTAAATTTATATCTGCTTCTCTGATAGACTACAGCAAACACATATATTTCTGAATAAACACATGTAGGAATATTAACAATATTAAACAATTGTTAATACATGTCAGAAACAATGTCTTGAAATATTTCAATATTAAAAATACTGTGTCAGTCTTTGGGGCCATTAATTCTTTACTGTTTTCATAGCTTTTATCTTTACTGTGATAAATAGATGCGGATTGAAGAATTACGTAAAATATTTTAACTGCATCAAAACTAACCCAACATTTTTATTGCTTTTATTTTTTTTATAATTTAAAGATAAGTTTCAAGAGCAATTCATTTGTGGAAGGAAGAATTACATTGGTTGCTCTGACATTCTGTGCTGGATAAAATTTTCAAAAATAGAAATGTTTCAAAACAATTCAAATTTGGACCATTTCATATTTGAGTAAAGTTGTTTTGAGTACAGAACTCTTCATTTTGAATGTGAAAGTGCTCTTTTGAGCATATGATGCCCTTTCTTGATTTTTGGGGCAGTATCTTAAGTTCAAAACAACCTGCTTTGCTTTTGAAACAGCTGCTATGCAATTAGGTGCTTCAAATTCTTGGTTAAATTTGAGATAGCCTGAATTTGAAACATTTTGCAAACTCGTCGTCTGAAGATTATTTAACATTATATTTTTCTACAGTGTGTATAGATTTATATCCATGTATGGTGCTCTCCTCCACTTTTTTTCTAAACTAAAAGTTTCCAAACGTAACTTCATAAAAATTGTTTTATTTCTTTCATCATTCTAATAGTCCTTTTCTATCAAATTTAATGATGCTTCAGTATCCATGATTACGTACAATGACAAGCAGTTTAGAACTATTCACATATTTTGAATTATATCATCCATAGTTTCTAGCCATACTGTCCAGGGTTTATCTGAAAGTCCAAAATATCTGGAGAGCTTCAATCCTGTTGCACAGTTTATAATTTAGAAATAAGTTCTTTGGCAAGGAAAAGCTATTGAAACTATATAAATAACTCTGATCTTTTTTATGTTTAGAATTGTATACAAAGAAATGAAGGATTCTGATAAAGAAAAAGACAGTGGGAAAATGGTGAGAACAATCTTAACCTTTAGATGTTTGTAGTTTTTGCACCTAAACAGCTTTAAAGCTATGCTAAATTAATTTTGTTACATAAGTTGTGAGTTATTTTATAAATGCATGTTCCTAGTGAAGCATAAGTTTAAATCTTACAATCAGGAAAGACCAACATTAGGTGATTCCTGTTGTAGGGTTGCTGGTCAATAGAGCATGTGGAGCAGTACCTTGGCACTGATGACTTACCAAAGAATGATTTGATAACCTACCTGCAGAAGAATGCGGATTCAGCCTTTCTGCGTCACTGGAAATTAACTGGCACTAATAAAAGCATTAGGAAAAACAGAAATTGTTCCCAACTCATAGCTGCTTACAAGGTATATATCTGCATCTAAAAGTATTAATTTGGAAATGTATGGTTTTGGTCTTGTGAGATAGATTTGATATAAAGACTAACACTGTTGTCATTGTGCTGTTGTCATAGTTAGCTTTTACAAGCTGCAGGTTTTTTTTTGTATACTTCTGAATTGGTGCAGTAATGATATCCTTAACATAATGCCTAACAATAGTTTAAGCTCCAACTTGAATTACGCATCTTTTTTTTCTTTTTAAAATTTTTATTTATTTTTATTTGTCAAATTTAGAAACTGCTCATCTTCCTTACAGAGGGTGAAGTTCAAATAAAATATTAAAAACATAAAAACTAGAGGCAAGGATAGTTAAAATGCAACATCAGAGTGCTAACCAGTCCCACAGCTGTGCATGCTCCTCTGAGAACCCCATGCAAGGTGGTAGAGCCAGGTCTTTAGAAATTTCTGAAAGGCCAGGAGATTGGGAGCCTGCCTCGCCTCTGGGAGGGAGAATGTTTAAAAGGGGGGGGGGGGTGGCAACGGCAGAGAAAACTCCCTTCCTGGATCCCAGCATTTGAAATTCTATAACTGACAGGGTCCACAAACATACCTTCCCCGCTTGGTTAAGTGGGATGGGCTGTTGTAACGGGTCAAGTTCTATTATAAACTCAATTTGTATTTATTTTTTTCTGGTAATTCATGCAGGATTTTTGTGAGCATGGATCAAAATCTAATTTGAATCAGGGAGCTATTTCCACGCTTCAAAATTCAGACATTCTTAGTTCAATTAAAGAACAGCCTCAAGCCAAAGCTGGTAATGGACAGAATTCCTGTGGAGTAGAGGATGTTCTGCAGTTGCTCCGTATTCTCTACATTGTTGCAAGTGACCCTTTTTCTCCTCGAACTTTACAAGAAGGTTAGTAGGAAATGGCCACTAAAGATCTTCTCCCTAAAATTCTCTATTAAGAAAACATGAAATAAAAAAATTATGTTATTATTTCAGAAGGAGATGAACAACAGCTCCAGTTTAATTTTCCACCAGATGAATTTACAAGCAAAAAAATTACCACAAAAATTCTTCAACAGATCGAGGTGATGTATTATTGAAAAACTATTTTAAGATTTTCAGTTGTATGCTCTTTTAGATGGTTCAGAAATTTAAAATATGATTACCGTATTTTTCGGAGTATAAGACGCACCTTTTTCCTCCCTAAAAGTGGCTGAAAATTTGGGTGCGTCTTATACTCTGAATGCAGCTTTTTCAAAGCTTTTTTTCCAGCCCTAACTAGGTGCTAACGATCTTCCCAGCTCTTACCTTGCAGGCTTTTTCATTGTTACTCTCTCCGAAGAATGTTTTTCCAGCCCTAAGTCTTTGCAGGGTTTTTTCCATTGCTCTACTTGCTCCGAATAAGTTTTTTTCTAGCCCTAACCAGGTGCTAACGATCTTCCCAGCTCTTACTGGCTTGCATGCTCTTTCATTGTTACTCTCTCAGAAGAAGGTTTTTTTAAGTCCTAACCAGGGGATAAAATAATGTGCTGAAGCTGACCAGACTAAGGACGCTAGCCAGATGAATACCTGGTAGGCAGATTGTTTTCCCCTATTTTCCTCCCCAAAAACTAAGGTGCGTCTTATACTCTGAAAAATACGGTATGTTGAAAAATTAATTCTGTGAATATGCCCTTTATATATGATCTATTCATGTCACAAATAAAAATGTAAAGAGAGGTTATCTATCTGGGGGCCAAGGAGATATCCAACGTCAAATAAAACTAATGTAGCCAGTTACACAAGTCAGTCGACATACTCTCACACTTGAGTGGTAAGCTTATTTGGATGGAAATTACTGAGATATCTGTTATAAAAGTTCAGAAGATTAAATTTGCATTTAAATAGTAAACATATTCTTTTTTTTAATGTCATTAAATTAGGTGGTTTATTAAGGTGGAAGAACCTATCTGAGACAGTAGCGAGTAAGCTTTATTACTCTGTGAGATTTGGTAGGAGGGGATCTTCTAGTTCACGGGTGTCAAACTCGCCGTGTCATGTGACATTTTGTGACTTTTTTGCCTTCGCGGAGTGGGTGGGTATGTGACGCATCTGGCCCGTGGGCCGGCAGTTGGACACCCCTGTTCTAGTTCAAGGCAATCAGAAATTTTTGATCTCAGATACCATTTCTCAGACCACCGGGAAATCTCTGTTGCCTGTATGTCATTGTGGTGGGATTGTGATCAAGGTAAAGAGAGAGAGACTGCACAAATAGATAGGTGGGATGATTGTTTCAGTGTGTTAGAAGAAACCTGCAAAATCCAGAACTCTCTGGGCTACACCCCCAAACCTATCCAAGAATTGTAACTAATCCCAGTTTTAGAGTGATTTTGTTAAACAACCCCACCTCCCAAGCCAGAGAAGTGAAAAATACTTAACATGCCTCTGCTCCAGATTTCTCTTTGCCAAGGATTTCGTTTTCTTGGAGGTTGCCACGCTTGAAGATAAGATTGCTATGTAAGAAAATTAATTTTTATATAGCATTTCTGTTAATTAATGAGAGCTCTGCTAACATTGTGTGTGAAGCTGAGTGTAGAAAGGACAAGCCAGAATGTACAAATAGCTTTATATCTCTGCATTTTACCTGTCTGACTTGCCTGTTTTCACATCTTAATTATTAAATCGCAGGAACCATTAGCATTAGCAAGTGGAGCTTTACCAGACTGGTGTGAACAGATAACTAGCAAGTGTCCTTTCTTAATCCCATTTGAAACTCGACAACTATATTTCACATGCACAGCATTTGGAGCATCAAGGTGAGAACTTTGCTCAAAATTATTTAACTTCTTAGTTATTCATTCTAGTGTATAACAGTTTTTTTAACGTGAATATCATAAGCATTGGTTTGTTATGTTAGGGACGAATAATCTTAACATTCATAATATCAAGAATCTTCAATATTTTACAGAAAGTGATGAAAGAGATGCTTAGCATTTTAAATTAAACGAATGCATTTCTTTTTCTTACCAGAGCAATTGTGTGGCTACAGAATCGACGTGAGGCAACTGTTGAACGAACACGGACTACAAGTACTGTACGAAGAGATGATCCAGGAGAATTCAGAGTTGGGCGCCTTAAACATGAAAGAGTCAAAGTTCCACGTGGTGAATCCTTGATGGAATGGGCAGAAAATGTTATGCAGATTCATGCAGATAGAAAGTCAGTTTTGGAGGTAAAATATATCCCTCCTCTTAAAAAGCAGTAAAATAAAAATTAACAAGACAATCAATCTGTGTATCCACTGGTCTCTCTTTCCGGAGTAAAGGGAAAAGAAGTTTGCAGCTTCCTTTGTACTCTATGCATATTGCATAGGAAACAAAAATTATTCAGTCTCCCATTTTCATTCACTGGAAGTTTCTATTGATTCTCTGTCTCTTCTGCAAGTGAAACAAAGGTTATCTATAGAAGGGCAAATCTGAATGCATCCTCACACTGTTCTTTCATCTCCAGTGCTTTACTTTGTGTGTGTGTTGTAAGATAGGTAACATTTCCCTTGGAGTTACTTAAAAGCTTTTCCTTTATTGATTTTCAGGTGGAGTTTTTAGGGGAGGAAGGAACAGGATTAGGGCCTACGTTGGAGTTTTATGCATTAGTAGCAGCAGAATTCCAGAGAACAGAATTGGGAGCTTGGCTCTGTGATGATGATTTTCCAGATGATGAATCACGACAGGTATATTTTCTTTTCAGAATAAATACAAATAAAACATATGGTACTATGTAAGTTCAATAACACTTTTCTCCTTTGCCTTAAAAAAAAAGGTTGATATCGGCGGTGGATTGAAACCTCCAGGATACTATGTACAGCGATCTTGTGGGCTCTTCACAGCACCTTTCCCACAGGATAGTGATGAACTTGAAAGAATCACTAAACTCTTTCATTTTCTTGGGATTTTCTTAGCTAAATGTATCCAGGACAATAGACTTGTAGACCTGCCAATTTCTAAGCCTTTTTTTAAACTCATGTGCATGGGTGATATTAAAAGCAATATGAGCAAACTGATTTATGAATCAAGGGGTGACAGAGACTTGCACGGCACTGAAAGTCAATCAGAAGCCTCTACAGAGGAGGGACATGATTCCCTGTCAGTAGGAAGTTTTGAAGAGGATTCCAAATCTGAATTTATTCTTGACCCACCAAAACCTAAGCCTCCAGCATGGTTTAATGGGATCCTAACATGGGAAGATTTTGAACTGGTAAACCCTCACAGAGCAAGATTTTTAAAGGAAATTAAGGATCTTGCAATTAAGAGACGTCAAATATTAAGCAACAAAGGCCTTTCAGAAGATGAAAAAAATACTAAACTTCAGGAACTTATGATGAAGAATCCATCAGGTTCTGGACCTCCACTTAGCATAGAAGATTTAGGGTAAGGGGATTTTTCTTCTCAACTTGTTTTTGTAAATGTTGGTTAAAGGAATTAGCATATCTACTTTAAAAATTGCGTAAACTACATGTTTTCTAAACAAAATCACATAAATATAATTGATATTATTTGCAGCATTACCTTACAATTTGATTATATTGAAGTATTGTGTGGATTTTTTATTTAAACAGGCCTTTTCTGTTCATGTATATATTATTTTTCATTCAGTATTAAGATATCCTTCAATATAATGAAGTTATGATTATGAATAGATCATGCTAGATAAATTTTGCATGACCAGAAAAAGTTGATAGATTTTTCTTCAAAGTAACATGAGGTTCAGGATAAACAAAAAGTGCAAATTTATTCAATTACAATTAGTTGATAAAATCAACTGCCAAAAGACATGGATTTTTTTTGAGGATTCTCTAGTTTAAAATCTTATTAAAAACTTATAAGAATAAAGTCATAATGAGCAGGTGTATTTTCCAGTTCAGAACTTCTAGGTCTCTGTATTGATCTCAGAAGAAATAATGAGAGACAATGAATTTTTCAGTCTTGGAATTACTTGAAGATACTGACTGAGAATCAGAATATTGGGTTAGATAGGTAGATTTTTGGTCTCTTTCATCAGAGATCAACTTTTATTCTTACAATTGGATATAAGAATGAATGTGATATTATTTATGAATCCATATTGCTGTGACTCTTATCATGGAAATACTGTGATGCTTCCTGATACTTAGTTATCTGTAAAAAAATAAGTTATAATATACTAATGTTGTTTTTGTTTTATAGTCTTAATTTCCAGTTTTGCCCTTCATCCAGAGTTTATGGTTTTACAGCAGTGGATCTCAAGCCTGGTGGAGAAGATGAGGTAGGAAATAATTCTAATATGGGAATTTAGTAGTGTGCAAAAAAATTTGAATTGAATTATTTATTAAATTGAATTATTTAATTTAATTTGATGAACCCATTTAAAATGCAAAATAGCCCTTTAGTTTCTAGCATGAAACAGGCCACTTTGACAGAAATTTGGTATTTCATAGAGGATATTTCATAGCAAAGACCTGTTTCAAGCTTGAGACACTTCCAGCATGCTTTGAGTATCCCATCTGAGAGTATTGTGGAAAGATGAGCAGAATAATGTCCACATACTGTACGTGACTGAAGATTCTATACAATGATGAACCTGCAACATAGTTCATTCTCCTGTGCGCTGCTTGGAGTGTCCAAGCATGGGTTAACTTCTTGTCTGTTAGCCAGGGACTGAGTAAGAAATATCTGGCCACGCCTCCTCCGCAGCCCTTACTGAGCCAGTTGTTTTACTCAGTCGAACCCAGAGGGACGCAAAATATATTTCTGTACTCAATTTTGGGACAGGAAATTTCCTTGGACTTCCAATATTTACAGGTTTTGATGTTTGTATTTATCTGGGAATGGGTGTGTGCATGGGAAGCCTCCCTGCTGCCCTGAGGCTTGTATTGCTGCAGATAGGAGGACGAGTTTTACAATTGATTTAACCCGCCTCCATATTGTGAGATTTGTCTGAACTCTTTATTGTGTGCGGGAGTGCTTGTCCGGGGTTCCAGCGAGGCCCCTTTTCTGCTTAGAGTGTTGGCCAGCGATGAGTCAGGGTTCCGTGATCGTCTTGATGCAGCGCTAATTTTTAAATTGCCAGGAGTGCTTTTCCAGGGATCTGGCGAGGCTTTGGTGGCTTTGGAAACGATCGGGACCGATCAGCTGTGGGTCGGTCTTCCAATCACAGGCACTTTGAACTCGGACTGAATTAATGCAGCCTTATAGCGAGTGCTTGTCCCGAACTCCGGTAAGCCTCCAGCAAGAGCCGTTCAGCTGTGAGTCGGGTCTCCTGCTCACATGGCCTCAGCTCCCTTGGGCTTCACTGACTAGTAAGGAGGCTGTAGGAGTTCCTGTACAGGTTTTCCGGCGAGGCTCCAGAGCATAGCGGTGGGCCGTTTGTTCGTGAGTCGGGGCTACCGCTCACATGGTTCTCTTTCACCCTATTGACGATTCCGCTGCCAAGGGGAGAGCTGCGGGGAAGAGCCCCTAGCCTTCACCTTCTAGGAGACTAATAGCCTCTGTCCGGCAGGGCTTGTTTAGCCGTGGTGCAGCGCTTAGCGAAGGAATCGATCAATCACGTGATTGGGTTGAGAGTCGGCAGCAAAGGACTTGGTGCCGGGAGAGCTCACTCCCCAGGAAGGCGTTATTGGGCCACGTATTACAAGGTACCAGTGAGTCAGCGCAGTGGGGATTTATTCCTGGTCGCCATTTTCTAGAGCGGATCACACTTGCTCCTGTTACCTAGCCTCTGGGGGTTGGGTAGGAATAGCAGGGGATTCTACCTTGCTCCTTTCCATTCATTGTTGACTTCTGGTAATATGGAAGCTTCCTTATAAGCCTCCTCTGTGTGGTGCCGTCCTGTTGCTGCTGCAGAGGTCTCATTGCAATCTAAGCAATTACTACTAAAGTGCAGTGCCTTGCAAAGGAATCTGGTGAACTCTTTATCTCTTACTTATCAACAATTGTGTTGTTTGTGACCAAATTTGGCACAATGGGAGATAAAGCAAAGAAAGGCAGATCTGCTTATAAAATAACTCCTTCTAGAGACTTGGAGTCCTCCAAATCTGGCCATAAGTCTCATAGATCTGATAAGGGGACCCCTGGGCAGAGTAAGACTCAAAAAGACTCTTCTAAAAAGCATTCTTCTTCAGCTGAAGATAGAGACCTCAGAGGCATCTGAGATCCCTAGAGAAGCATGTTTCAAAAGTGTGTCAGCAACCTGCAACTGAAAGATCTTTGTCTCCTGTGCAGGAGGAGGAAACTGCCCTTAGGGAGGGGTCTCCTGAAAATGCTGATTCTATTAGAGAATTGTCTCCAGATGTGGACACTGAAGCCCCCATCCTGGAAGCAGCAGTTAGCAGGTCTCCAGCTAGGTCTTTAGCTGGCATTGGGGCTTCTGAATCGGATCAGCTTCACTTAGTGACCAGATCAGCACCATCTGCTACCTTTACCCCAACTGCAGTGGGCCTTAGGGCTGGGGGATCCCAGGAATTATCTCTGCCCCAGGATATTAGGGATCTTGCATCTGCTATTTTGCAAGGAGTTACCGCAGAATTGCAACACCTGGCCTCCAGGAGCAATCTGCCTGGATTTCCCAACTAGGTCATTGTTCTTCCCGCTCATCCATTCGCAGCGAGCATTTTAGTGTTGCAGAGGACAGTTTAGTAGACCAGGACCTCTGTGAAGATGAGGGCTTTATTCCTGACCAGCCTTCTTATTCTGGCCTCTTTAAGCCGGCCTTGTTTAAATCTTTCTTACACAAAGCCAAAATGATGTCACGGATGGGGTTAGCTGACATTTCATCAGACCCGGAAGTGGGGCTTGATCCCACAGAGGGTATTTTTTCTGAACCAGTTCTGGAAAAAGAGACTGTCCCCAAGATGTTTGTGGATGTTATCCAACGTCAGTGGAGTCAACCTGCTTTGCAGAATGCGCCAAGCAACAATGATAAATGGTTCTATAATATGGGGTCAGACCTGGAGGATCTTCTCCAGCTCCCAGTAATTGATACCCCAGTGGCCAATCTAGTCTCTTCCTCAGTTCTCCCTGCTGACCTGTCTGAGGGCTTGAAGTTAGAGGATCGCAAAGCAGAGATGGCAACCCATAAAGCACACCTGGCTTTGGCCTGGTCTATCAGGGCGACCACAGCAGCTTCATTTTTCAATAGAAATTCTGTTTTATGGATTAGGCAGATGTTGACTAGGGTGTCACCTGATGATTCATATCTACGCCAAGATCTAAACAAACTCCTGGTGGCTGCTAAATTTTCTGCAGATGCAACTCTTAATGCAGCCAAAAAAAAGGGGGGAGCAATCTTTTTGGAGAATCATTGGATCCTATTCTAGTAGAGAGTAGGGACAAGAGGAAAGTTTTGCCTTCCACATACAGAAGGGCAGATCATCGTATGACGCCTTATTTTAGGAGATAGCCCTTTCGTCAGTACCCAGGGCCCAGTGGTTTCCAATATCAACGCTCCTCCTATCGGGGGTCGAATCGTCCCATGGACAGGTCAGGGGGTAGAGATAGAGGCAAACAATACTTCCAGAACAGGAAACCATTTCGAGGGTCTAGTAACCGGCCCTTTCGCAGGTCCAAGTGATTCCCACACTGACGCCCCCATTGGTGGTCGGCTAAATCAATTCCTCCACCAGTGGGAGGTTACTACATCGGATACCTGGGTGCTACGAACAGTAAGTCTGGGTTTCACTCTAGAGTTCACCGCCATTCCACCAAGGCGATTTATTCGGTGCCCAGTATCCACCAATCAGGCCAAAAGACATCTCATGGAAATCGAAATCCAACATCTGTTGGATATAGCCGCCATAGAGACGGTATCCCCGGGGCAGGAAGGTCGGGTTTTTACTCCATTCTCTTCCTGGTTCCCAAAAGTTCAGGTGGTGATGGTGAGAGCCATTTTAGATTTAAAGCGACTCAACATTTATTTGGCATACAAAAAGTTCAAGATGCAGTCTCTAAAATCAATCCTCAGTTGCATCAGACCAGGCGATTATCTGACCTCCATAGATTTAAAAGAGGCTTACCTTCATGTGCCTATTCGACCATCGCACAGAAGGTTCCTAAAATTCTGTGTCGCGGGGGTGCATTATCAATACAAGGCCATGCCATTCGGCCTCTCGTCTGCCCCTCGCACCTTCACCAAGATGTTAGCATCAGTGGCAGCCTCCCTCAGGGCGAGGCCAATAAGGCTGCAATGTTATCTGGACGACATCATCCAGTCATCTTCGCCTTTGCAGACTCAGGAACACCTTCAGATCACCATCCGGGCCTTACAAGACCACGAGTTCTCCATGAACTTTGCCAAAAGTCATCTGGTCCCGACCACCAGCCTTCTTCATCTCGGGGCGATGATCAACACACGGTCTTACGAGGTGTTCCTATCACAGGAGCGACTGAACAGCATCCGGCTCCTCATCACTCAGGTGCAGAAACTTCGCTCAGTTCCACTGGCTGTTCTTTGCCAGCTTCTGGGGAAGATGATCTCCTGTATCAACATTGTTCCCTGGGCAAGGCTGCATGCTCGGCCTCTACAATGGTTCCTGTTGCCGCATCAGAGGGCGAAACGCTGCAACTCCAAGATGATGGTACGCGTCACACTGTCTGTCCTCAAATCTCTATGTTGGTGGATGTTCAGGGCCATGTCAAAAGGTTGTCTTTTCAGAGAACCCACCCGCATCACGATCACAACGGATGCCAGTCTCTTCGGATGGAGGGCTCCAGCCCAGTCCCTAGTGGCTCAAGGGCATTGGAGCGCATTGGACTTGACAAACAACATCAATTGGTTAGAGCTGAAAGCGGTTCGTCTCGCTCTACGTCACTTCAAACATCTAGTGGTGGACCAGCACATCTTAATTCTAACCAACAATGTGGCCACCCGGGCTCACATCAATCGCTCTGAGGGGGCACTCGATCCAACAATCTCATTCAGGAGGCACGACAGCTGGCCCTTTGGACGGAACGCCATGTCCAATCCATCAAGGCAGAACGCATCTCCGGGAGAGCGAATCTTCAGGCGGATTGGCTCAGCAGGACCACGATAGATCACTCAGAGTGGTGCCTGCACCTGGATCTGTTCGAGGATCTGTCCCGGAGGTTCGGTCGACCAGTGGTGGACCTGTACACCCATCCATCCAACACTCACCTTCCCAGGTTCTTCTCCAGGTTCGCAGTGCCGGGGGCAGAAGGGGTCAACACTCTTCACAGCCCGTGGCCGCAGGATCTATTATATGCCTTCCCTCCTCTCCTGATCATTCCAAGAGTAATAGGAAAGTTACTGGCAGAGAGGGTGGAGATTCTCCTCATCGCCCCGCATTGGCCCCGTCACCCTTGGTACGCGGATCTGGTCAGCCTGTCAGTTTCCAATCCATGGAGGATTCCCGACCACAGGATATCTCTCAGCCAGGGGGCAGTGCTCCACTCAGATCCTCAGTGATTACAACTCACCTTATGGCACTTGAAAGGGACATCCTGAGAAAGGATAAGTTTACGGGGGAAGTGATCAGTACCATTCAGGCTTCCAGGAGAGCATCCACCAATCGGCTATACGACGCTACCTGGTCGGCATTTTGTCATTTCTGCGACACTCATGATATCATTCCAGCTTCAGCATCAATACCACAGGTTTTGAGTTTTTTACAGGAGGGGTTGAACAGGGGCCTAGTACCCAATACCCTTTGTAGACAGGCAGCTGCATTGTCTACTGTTTTGGTCTTTGAAGGTCTTCAGTCCTTGTCTCTTCATCCTAAAGTTCGTAGTTTCCTCAAGGAGGCAGCTAATCTGAAACCACCAATGGTACACCGTTATCCGTCCTGGGACCTCACTCTGGTCTTACAGGCCCTGACTGGACCACCATTTGAGCCGTTGCGATCTACTGGTCTCCGGTGGCTGACCTTTAAGGTAGTCTTTCTGGTGGCTATCACTTCTGCCAGGCGGATTTCGGAGCTAGTGGCACTATCAATTCGTTCCGATTTGTGCATTTTTCATTCCAATAGAGTGATTTTGAGATTGGATCCGTCCTTTCTCCCGAAAGTTAATTTCTTATTTCATAGGACTCAAGAGCTTATTCTTCTGGATTTCTGTCCAAATCCTAGGGAGAAACTGTGGCATACCTTATATGTCAGGAGAGCTCTCCATAGATATATCAAACGGACGGCCGCTTTTCACAGATCTGAATCCTTATTCGTGTCATTTCAACCAACATCGATGGGTCAGAAAGTCTCACCTACTATGGGCCGCTGGCTGAAGGCATGTATCGAGAAGGCTTATGAGATCAAAGCTGCTCCTTTGCCAGGCCGCATTACTGCTCATTCAACACGGAGTACAGCCACTACTGCAGCATGGGCCATGCAGGCATCCATTGAGGACATTTGCAGGGTGGCGACCTGGACAACTCCATCACCGTTTATTAGGCACTATAAACTTGATTCCTTTGCTTTGGCAGAAGCTTCGTTTGGTAAGAGAGTTCTACAGAGGGTTCATTCCACCTCAGGAACCCTGGACCAGACCTCTTCCCGCCCTTGAGACTTATGCTTGGGTACATTCCATGTTTGAACACTCCAAGCAGCGCACAGGAGAATGAACATTGTCTTACCTGAGCGTTCCTTCTATGTGCGCTGTGGGAGTGTCCAACCCACCCTGTGGCCGTTCTGGTCCAGGGTATGGACATTGAATTTCCATTTGGCTACCTACAAGTCTGCGTCCTCTTAAAACAACTGGCTCAGTGGGGGCCAAGGAGGAGGCGTGGCCGGATATTTCTTACTCAGTCCCTGGCTAACAGACAAGAAGTTAACCCATGCTTGGACACTCCCATAGAGCACATAGAAGGAACGTTCAGGTAAGACAAAGTTCAATTTCCTTTGGGCTAGATGTCAGTTATACAAAGTCCATTATCCATATTATAATACATCTTGTATTATAATATGAAATTCTTTGGAACTTGTGAAATCTGAGGGATTGTTAGGGGTGTTAATGCTGGGGTGTTAATGTGCAGAACAGCATTATCTGTAAGCTTGACCCATATTCTTCCTGTCTCATTTTAGCAGCAAATAGGGTGTAAGCACTAGATATAGGAAAAAATCTTTTTTCCTTTTGAGGAAAAACTTAATGCTGTAATGTTGAAGCCTTGGAAGATTCAAGAGGAAGAAGTATCTGGAACCTTTTCCAGGACAATTTAGGCTTGATCACAAGACATAAACAGGTGGCCTCCTTCAGGCCTTGGGGCACAGTAGATGAGATTCCTCTGATTATATTTTCTGATGTGTTGTTTGGATTACAAGGAGAAATTACCATGTAATTATGTTGTAGTTATTTTGAAACGTATTCCTATTATCTAGAGCAGGGGTGTCAAAATCACGGCATCACGGCGGCATCACGTGACATATCGGGACTTTTCCCCCCCTTTGCTAAACCGGGCGGGGGCGTGGCCAGCATGTGACACATCCGGCCTATGGGCCAGGAGTTTGACAGCCCTGATCTAGAGAGTCAACACTTTGAGCATCCCCCCCCCCAAAGGTATATGGGATATAGATGAAATAATAGGCCTTCTCTATAGTACCTCTTACTCTGTGGAAATCTCTCCCTGTGTAGTTCAAATTCTTTTGTATTTTTGAAAGCTAATTTAAAACAAAACAATTTCATCTCTTTGCCATGCGTTCGGGGAGGCACCAGTATAGCACAATATAGGAAGTGGTTGGCTATATAATATGAAATTAAATTTTTTTGAAGTTTTCAGTGCCTTGAATCCTTTAGGATTGTTGCCAATTAGAGGTTTTATTAAATATATTTTAAAAATTTCTACTTGGAACAGCTATTTATAAAAACTACAAATATTTCACAAAATTTGTACAGTCCAATATTTCTTTAAAAATCTTCTGTAATGTAACGAGCTCCTTTTGTCCATTGACAATCTCATTATAGTTGGTAACTATGGATAATGCAGAAGAATATGTGGATTTGATGTTTGACTTCTGCATGCACACTGGCATACAGAAACAAATGGATGCCTTCAGAGGTATGTAATTGTTTATTACTGACTAATAAGAACATAAATATCTTACTTAAAAGGGAAATGGGGATCTTGGCAAGAAAAGATGTATTGCGTTTAAGTCATAGTTGGGATTTCTAAATAAACTAGTGAGAGGATTTTCTTTTCAGTTAAAATTAGTGGGTACCAGATGATTTTGGACTCATGTACCTTATTTTTCGGAGTATAAGACACACCAGAGTATAAGACGTACCTTAGTTTTGGGGGAGGAAAAGGGGTCTCTGCCTCCCAGCAATTTGCCAAACAGCAAACAGTATATATGATATACACTGTTTGCTGTGTATTTCTGTGCATGTGTGCCTGACCCATAGAAATAGCAAAGAATTGGAGAAATGTACATAATGCCAGAAAGTTTTCTTAAATGTAATCACACTAACTCCTCCCAATTATTTAAATAGATCTACTATTTAAACTAGGGTTTAACTCAGCTGCCTTATCTTAATACTAAACAGGACACTGTTACATTTCAGATTATACTTTTACAGATCTTTAAATTTGATGTGGTTTTCTGGAAGTATACATTCTCTGCTATTTAAAAGAAGATACAAAAGCACTGGGCCTCTTCAGAGCAAGCATTTATTTTAAAAAGCTTCTTCATTTTGTCGAGTTGTCTAGAACAATAATAAAGCTGTCTTTAAAAAATAAGTCTAATAATTTGAACACTCAGAGTTGGAAGGGATTTGCAGGTCATCTAGTCCAACCCCCTGCCCAAGCAGGACACTGCCTCTACCTAGGATAGAACTCACAACCTCCTGCTTGTGAGGCAAGAGCTCCACCTCTAGGCCACAGGAGCTGTTACCTCCTTTCAGTTTCAGCAGTCCAACAATACCAGCAGTTCATCTCCCAGAAATTTGTCACCTTACAGCCACCGTTGTTAGTTTCATTTTACCACGTGGCTGCAGCCTCTCAGCTGTAGGTCGGGAGGCTGCTAATTAGTTCCTTGTGCAAATCAGGCTCTGCTGCTGTTTGCTGCAAAGAGATAAATTATTGGGAGGTAGAGGCCAAAGGGGGGTGTAGCTGGGTGGGGCTACATTCGGTGTATAAGACGCACCCAAGTTTTCACCCTCTTTTTGGGAGTAAAAAGGTGCGTCTTATACTCCGAAAAATATGGTAATTGTAGAATGACCAATGTCTAAGGATATTTGGAGTCTTCAACATAGAGAGAATCAAATCCTAAGCTAAGTTAACTGTAATGTAATGATAATATTTATTTATTTAGCTTCTGTGCCATTCATCTCACCAAAGGCAGCTCTCATAAGGAAGCTTATCTTAGTGTACTAAGAAAAACAACTTTTAAAAACATTCCTAGATGTTCTAAAGTTTTGCTGAATTGGTTTCTATACTGGTTTTTAAAAGAGAGAGAATTTCAGATGATTTGCCAATATACTTGTACAAGGAGAGTATTACAATAAAAGAAACAAGACTATTTTTTCTGATAAACATCTTCAAGCATGCTCACTTTTGCCTTGTTTTTCCCCTATAAAGATGGCTTCAATCGAGTCTTTCCAATGGAAAAGCTAAGTTCCTTTAGCTATGAAGAAGTTCAGATGATTCTTTGTGGTAATCAGTCACCATCCTGGGCAGCTGAAGATATAATCAACTACACAGAACCTAAACTTGGCTACACTCGAGACAGGTACTTCATCAAATAATAGCATATTTCTATTAATTTTAAGATTTGGTCATAAAGGATAATGGTTTGGAGGAAGAAAGGAATCAATCCAGAACCATTACAACTATGAAATTTTACTTGTTACAGTTTCATATTTTTACCTTACAAGGAATTTCCCATCACAGAATACCTAAATTTTCATAAGTAGTAGATTTAAAACTTTTAAGAAATTATACTGTATATACACTATGTTTTAAGCAGTGCATATTATCTCATGTGATTGAAGGGTTTTTTTAGAATTTCATTGGAAGCTTGCCTTCTACAGACAGAGCCCTAAGAAGCTTTCCTTTACCTAATGCATCCTATTTATCAAAGGTTTAATCTCTGACTTTTAATTTAATTTGCTATGTGAAATGATCTTGGAGAACTTTAAGAATATATACAGATTTTGTCCTAAATACTTTCAAATCTCAAAAGTAATTGAAGAAATTAGGTACATTATGTAAAATTATTACAAATTAGTGTTTAATTGCCGATAAAGGAGAATATTTGTAGCTCAGGGTTGAAATGAGGGTCCTTGGTGCCCTCTGACCTTGGTTGTTTTTCATGCAGATGTGTCATACCCAAGCTAGGTAACATCATCAGTGCTAGTAAGGAATGGGGTTTACTGTTACTTTGTTTGGCAGTTCCTTGATTGGGGTTTTGTGAACAGTAAACAGCCCAAGCAAACTACTGCCAAGACCACTCCCACCAGCACTGACAGGGCAAGCCACTAGAATATAAATTGAAAGCAAACCCCATTCCTTACTAGCACTGATAATATTACCTAGTTAAGATAATGAAACGTCTGCCAAAAAAACACAACACTTGTTCACTGCTTTAATTCTTGATTGGGAGCTAAAACAAATGACCCCCCAAATAGAAAACCTGCTAGGTAAAGAAATGAGTTGAAAATAATACTGACACTCTACAAATATCTGTAGGTAGGAAGAAACAAAATGTGTACCCTAAAATGGGGGATATAGCAGTAAAAGAAATGTTGTGAATCTTATCATCCATAATGTTATAGTATTATCATCTGTAGATACATGATCTGTAGTAAATTCAGAGCTTTGTTACTAAATTAATGCTGGTTAAACAACATCCAAAACAGTGTATTGGTCTTGGTCAAATTAAACCTTAAATACTGTGTCTAGTTCTAGATACCAAACCATAAGAGAGATTCAGACAAACTGTAACAGGTGCAAGAAACAGTACCAAGGATTATTCAGAGGCTGGAAACTGAGTCTTAGGAAAGACTGAGGAAAGTCGGTATATTTAGCTTTGAGAAAAGATAAGCGAGCTATAGTAGCACCCTTTTAAGTACCTGAAAGGATATGAACTCCTTTCGCATTCCAGACTGCAAGATACAGAAACAGTGGTCTTAGGTTTATAAAAAAGCAGATTCTGACAAAATATTAGTGATAAAGAGAGATAGATGTGAAACTGCTCACAGAAGTTGACCTCCCCTTGTTGGATAACTTTGGATTTGACAATCCAAATAACCCCCTTCTGCATTGTAGATATAAAAAAAAAAGTGTTACCAGTGGTGCTTCAGCTCAGCTGTCTCTTGCTTTCTAAATTGATCAGAAATCTGACCTCCCGAGTTTCAGGTCTTTAACTGCTAGTGAGAACAATAGCAGGACAGTGGGAGTGATAATAACACTCCAGGAAAAAATGGTGGTGTCTAGCACTCTTGTTTCTGAGGTAATGCAATGTTGGTATACAGTATGGGGACCAGTTAAGGATCGTGTTCATATTCCGCTCAACTTGCCATATGACTGAGTTTCTCCCAGAGAAATTTGATCTTATTGTCAGTCTGGTTTGGAATCCTGCTTGATGTTGATGCTTGGAGATTCCATCCTCTATGCTCTAGTGTAAAGTGACCAGATTTTTTTTTTTAAGCGGGACGGGGGGGCCACCTGGGCGCCATTTGTTTTGCCCTCTGCGCATGCGCAGAATGCTGCGCATGCGCAGAGGGCAAAACACAGCAAATGTCGGCGTCCAGGTGGGGGGGGAGGCGGGAGGCCTTTCCTCGCCTCCCGCCTCCCCTTCGGGAGCCGGCAGCCCTTCAGGAGCCCGCTTCCCCTTCGGGAGGCCTTTCTTCGCTTCCCGCCTCCCCTTCGGGAGCTGCCCTGGGGCCGGGCTGGCAAGCGACGAACGGGAGGCGGGAGACGGGGAAAGGAGGCAGCCAGCAGCTTACCTGTCGCGAGCTCCAGGCATCCAAGCGCCGCGGTCTCCCGGTCGCCCGCCCGGCCCCAGGGCAACGGCGGCAGCGAGGCGACGGGGGGAAGGAAGGGGAGGGGGACGAGGAAGGGCTGTTTGCGCCGCCGGAGGGGCCGCTCGTGAGCTCAAAGCGGCGATGGCTCCTCGTCCCTCACCCCTCCCAACAGCAGCATCCCAACAGCAGCGCGCCTCCAAGGGCGGGGCTAGGGATGGGGCGGGAGAAGGAGAGGAGGAGCAGCCCCCCTTCCCCCTCTCCCCAGCAGGCAGCCGGCTCTCTGAAATTCCGCCCGACTTGCTTCCGGTACCTCTCTTTTGCTTCCCCTTTTAAGGTGACCAGACGTCCCGCTGTTTCGGCATTCTTTTCAAAAAAGCGGGACTTTTTGAAAAGAATGCGGGACGCGGGACACATGCTTGAAAAGCGTGTCTGTCCTGCCAAAAGCGGGACGTCTGGTCACCTTACTCTAGTGGGAAAGAATTCATGTCAGTCATAGGCTTGCTCAGAATCCTTTGGGGTTGGTGACTACAACAAATTTGAATAAATCATCAATAACATCATCTCCGTCCTAATAGAAATCCTGTATTAGATCTGGTCTTTTATCTCAAAGCTGCTGGTATATGATCTGCAGTCTCTGCTCTGAATGTGGCTTATTGTAAAGAACCTCTGCACACTGGGAAGACTGATTAAGGTGGTTTGTCTTGGGTATCATGGATCCAGATGAATTCTGGTGTGTGCTTTGGGATTTTCCCAGCAGTGTGGTAGACAGTTGTATCAAGCTAATGGAACACGGAGACAGCCAAAGCATTTGACAGGATTTCCCTGATCCTTCCCCCTATTTGCCGATCCCAGGGGGCCCCTTAATTTATCTAGGAAATCAAGTGACAGAAAAGATGCCTGGAGTGCCTGTGAAGGAAGATCGGAACTTGATTTGAACACTTAAGAGCTCACATTTGAATTTATGTTATGGCAATAAAGGTGGCACAGCATTCATATTACTCCATCGTTACATTGACAGAGGCTGCATTTGAGCTGCTGCAAATTGCCTTGCAATATTTTGCTGCAAGTTGTTGAAATTTGATCATGTCTTGCCTATATGGATGAAATTTGATGAGGTGACTGGTGTAGATATATATATATATATATATATATATATATATATATATATATATATATATATATATATATATATATATATATATATATATATATATATATATATATATATATATATATATATATTTGCAATATTACTTCAAATACATTTCAGGTTGTTGGTTCCCCTCAAAATAGATGGGGAGCTCTGCAGTTTGAGCCCTATTACTCATGGTTTCTTTCATGCTCACCTGGCTGCTTTAGGAAGCTGTATAGGCATCTCCTTTGGTAGATATGCATCTAGTGGTTCTTGATCTCTCAGTGGCTTGTGACACTATGTGAAGGCAGTAAATATCATATTTTTATAGGTCTGTTTGCTTTCAGTAGATGTTGCCAATGTTATAGTTTTTTTATCATAGGTTGTTTTACGTTGGAAATATTCCAATGTTGTTGAAATCTAATAGTCTGTAAAAACAATTAAATAAAACCTTTCAATTCTAAATACAACACTATTTTCCCAGTGGATAACCGAAGCAGGCTTGCATATATTTAGTTTTCTATGTTGGACTGAGTATTAATACTGTGAGATTCTGGAAATTATTGTAGATCAGAGAGAGAGTTGGATGTAGTAGTTAAGATGTTGGACTAGAAACTGGGAGATCTTGACTTCTAATCCTCCCATAGGCATAAAAATCAGCAATGTGGCTTTGGGTCAAGCATTCATTCTCAGCCCAACATACTTCCAGATGGGGAGGAAATATGTCCAACTCCATTCTTTCAATACCAAGTGTGGTTATTTGGACCACTCAGATCTGGGATATTGCATCTTTGATCTTGGAGGGGTAGCACTTCTCCCTTCAAGGTTGGTGCAAAATTTGGAAGCCTCCCTGGACTTTCAGCTCCTGCTTGAAAACCAGGTGCAACTGTTACCAGCAAGACCTTTGCACCTGATGCACCACTTGCACCCTTACCTAAATCAGATCACCATTCATGCCCTAGTCTCCTTGTGACTTTACTACCGGTACTACAATATGCTCCTCATCAGCGGTTCTCAACCTGGGGGTCGTGACCCCTTTGGGGGTCGAACGACCCTTTCACAGGGGTTGGGAGACTTCGCCCGGACGCTGCCATTTGGGTTCATTTACCCTCTGTGCATGCGCAGAACGCTTTGCGCATGCGCAGAGGATAAAAGAACCCAAATGGCAGCGGCGGGGCAGGGGTCACGTGGTGGGCGTGCGTGGGCGGGGCGTGGGAAGGTTAGGAAGGTTAGGAAGCATTAGGAAGGTTGAGAACCACTGCTCTACATGGTGCTGCCCTTAACGATCAACCAAAAGCTTCAACTGGTCTAGCAAGCAGTGATGGGCATGTTCAAGTAGTTCTTCCTTAGCAACCACTCATTCTACAACCATTTGAAGTTACGACGGTGCTGAATGAGTGGTACTTACAATCTGTCCTTGAAGTCAGGCTGTTAGCTGTCAGCAATCCTGCAATCTCATGACCGTCAGCTGGGCCTTTGGCAACTAGCTCACACTTAGCATGCTTGCAGTGTTCTGGTGATCACATGATCACCCTTTGCAACTTGCCATGTGGTTCCTCACAAACAGAATCAATGGGGAAGCCAGCAGAGAAGGTCACAAATCAGTCCTGCAAATTGCTCCCACTCCTGCGGCTTTTTCTCCTGCATGGCCACAGCACCTTCCGCACCTACTATAGCCGTGATGGCGAACCTATGGCACGTGTGCCACAGGTGGCAAACAACGCCCTCTCTGTGAGCACGTGAGCCGTCACCCCAGTTCAGCTCCACCACACATGCGCATGCGCCTCCCGCTGGCCAGCTGGTTGTCTGTTCTCTGCCGCACATGTGCGGTGGATGGGGTGTGTACGGGGGAGCCGCACATGTGTGCAGGGTGGGCGTGGGGCTGAGGTGCGCATGTGTGGGGGTAGGGCACATGTGAGGGGTGGGGCACATGGGCACATGCACATTGCATTTTGGGGTTTGGGGGAGCGCACGCATATGTGTGCACTTTGGGCACTCGGTCTGGAAAAGGTTAGCCATCACACTACTATAGAGTCCCATATTGCAGAGCAGTGGTCTCCAACCTAAAGCTAGTTGAGGAACTCTGGGAATT
The DNA here is from genome assembly GCA_023053685.1 of Diadophis punctatus similis. Lineage (NCBI taxonomy): Eukaryota > Metazoa > Chordata > Lepidosauria > Squamata > Dipsadidae > Diadophis > Diadophis punctatus. Next base: position 272,021,214 of record JALIGW010000001.1, on the reverse strand, counting down.
GAAGTCCACAAGTCTTAAAGTTGCCAAGGTTGGAGACCACTGCTCCAGAGCACATTCATCTGCCTGCCTGTGGCTTCCATCTGCGTACCCACCTCCAGCAGCAGTAGCCACTCTGACCACTCTGTCTGCCCTTGCATGGCACCCACTCCCACTTGTCTTCCCAGTTCCCTGGGCCCAGCTGCTTTGGCACCACACTGTGTCTAGCCGCTTATCTACCCACCAGCCTGTTTGCGAACTGTATGGGATTTGTAATTCCTTGCCGGTTTCCTTATTGACTTTGGAAGCCGGCAGGAAGTTGTGAGGAGATCCTTACTTAATGACCTGTATTCCTTGCTTAACAAAGGAAACTGGGATTGCTGTTACTAAGGGATGTGGTCATATGACATTGTGCTTTACAACCGCATTGCTTAGAGATGGAGATTCCAGTCTTAATTGCTGTTGGTAACCAAATACTACCTGTAATGCCTTTGCTTTGCAAGCTGCACTGGTTGCCAGTTTGCTTCCAGTGTGACTCAAAGGGCTGGTTGTTCCTAAAAACATGTATGGGATCTAATTACTTGAGGGATCACCTCTCCCCCATAGTATCTGCCCTACAGTCTTGCAGGGTTGGCACACTCCAGTTTCCTTCAATTAAATATCTATGGAGATTCTCAGTTGTCCAGGTCATGATTGTCCCAAAGGTGCTTTTTCAAGAGGCAATTGGACTTTCTTGTTTTTTTTTGAAGATGTTTCGCTTCTCATCCAAGAAGCTTCTTCAGCTCAGAGTCCAATTGTCTCTTGAAAAAGCACCTTTGGAACTTCAATTAAATAGTGTCATCTGTCAAGACCCCAGAATCATGTATTCTTTGTAACATTCCCTCAGCTCTGGAACAAGGTCCCCCCCTCCCCAAGTACTGGATGTCCCCCACTATGCTGTTGTTCAGAAGGGTGGTGAAGATTCGGGTTTTCATTCAGGCCTTTATCATGAGAAAGTGATATGTGTGTCACTTGCTGTCTTTTGTTGATTTTGTTGTAATTACTTTGATTGTTGAGACCCACTCAAGAGTCATTGGAAGTCAGGTGACATACAAGTTTAATATATTATTAAATAAAAAGGAGATACAATTTTAATAATAATAATATAATTTGGAAGCAGCCTGTACAATACGGGCTATGCCACCTTTGCAACACTAGTTATGTGAACTGTATTGGTTCTCAGTGACTTCTGCATATAATTTAAGGTGCTGCTTTTCATCTTTAAAATAGGCATGAGGCCAGGTTACTTACAGAGCTGTGGTTTTTAGGGTCCTTGATCCTTCTTTTTAATGGATCTGTATAGTTGGTTTTTAAAGTTAGTGTTTATCTATTTGCTTTGATGATGTGTTTTATTTTAGCCCTGGGTTCCTGAGATTTGTAAGAGTTTTATGTGGCATGTCTTCAGACGAAAGAAAAGCATTCCTCCAATTCACAACTGGTTGTTCAACACTTCCCCCAGGAGGATTGGCTAACCTACATCCTCGTCTTACTGTTGTACGCAAGGTAGGAACATCTTACAACTTGTCTGTGCATTCTGTGTCTAGTTGTATTATTATAAAAAGTTGTCTTTGAGTTAACTCATTCAGAAATCTGCTTCTGTCTGGCTTGTGCCAGATACCTTTTCATAGTGATTTGGCCATTATGCATGGGAAATAATAATAATAATAATCATCATCATCATCATCATTATCCCACCAACAACAACAACTAAAACTAGTAGAATCTAAAGGAAGCTTCTCCAATTGGATGCCTTCCAAATGTGGGACTATAATTCCCAAATTTCTGAAATGCTGACTAGGGATCTGATGCTTACCAAGTTAGTAAATGTTTAAACTGAAATGGAAATGTATGGTATAGTCTCTGTTCTCTTTTTAAATTACATTATGGATATTTATTCACAGGTTGATGCTACAGATGCAAGTTACCCATCTGTGAATACCTGTGTGCATTATCTTAAATTGCCTGAGTATTCCTCTGAAGAGATTATGCGAGAACGCCTCCTAGCTGCTACCATGGAGAAAGGCTTTCATCTCAACTGAACTGAGGTTCTGAAATGGGATATCTCAAACTGGTTTTGCATTCATGCCTAGTGAAGCCTCCTGTGTTGTTGTGCAGAAAATACAATCTCCATGCTGTACTCAAATGAGACTTGCCTTTCCCCCCTATCCATGAGGCTTTGGAAACACATGGAATAATTTTGTTAGCTGCTAATGTCAAAACAAATCCCAATGAATTATACAGCCAGCAAGAAAAAAGGCAAGAACAGTGTGTGATGCTTCCAAGGGCTTGTGCAACCAGAAGCTGAAGCAAATGTTTGACTGTTCCAAAGAGCAGATCTGCAGATTTCCAGTGTTTACTGATTCAAGATTTATAACAGTGCATTTGTGTAAAGTCTACCGTTTAATACCCTGTACACTACGATTCCATCATTGATCCTTGTTTTTCCTGGCTTTAAGCTAAATGGTCAGAAACTTGCTTCCTTAACTTAGTCAATGGGCATCTCAAGCTTTCTTTCCTTTCTTTAATGGTGCCTGCACTGTTGGAGTATTCTAGTGTTGGGGTAGGGTATTTGCATATAATCATGCACAACCGTTTATTATTATTTCAAGTGGGAATATATTTTGATTTCTAAATACCCTGCTATAAAGATCCAAATCCTCAAATGTGTGTTCATGTGTGTATGTGTGTGTGTGCGCGTGCGCGTGTAACTCAACAATAAAGCTTTTAAAAGACACTGGTTACTGGTGCAAGGCACATCTAAAGCAAGTTTTACTTTATGTTGTATTTCCTTTGTATATTAAAAACATTTATTTAACTTGTTGCAGTTTGAAGTTTAAAAAGAAGATTTTCATTGTGTATGCTGAACAATAATCATTAAAATGTTTGCAGCGTACAAAAGTCTTTGGTTAGTATTTTACTAGTTCCCCCAATACATTCAAAACTTAATGGAATAACAGAATAATAAGGTTGGAAGGAACCTTCCAGTCCAACCTCCTGCTCAGGCAGGAAACTTTATACCATTTCAGACAAATGGTTGTCCAATCTCTTCTTATAAACCTCCAGTGTCAGAGCACCCACAACTTCTGGAGGCAAGTGGTACCACTGATTAATTGTTCTAACTGTCAGTTAATTTCTTCTTAGTTTTAAGTTGGTTTTCTCCTTGATTAGTTTCCATTCTTCTTGTTCTGCCTTCAGGTGCTTTGGAGAATAGATTGATTCCCTCTTCTTTGTGGCAGCCCCTTAGACATTGGAACACTGCTGTCATGTCACTTCTTTCATTAAACTAGACATAGCCAATTCCTGCAACCGTTCTTCATATGTTTTAGCCTGCAGTCCCCTAATCATCTTTGTTGCTCTTCTCTGCACTCTTTCTAGAGCAGGGATCCCCAAACTTGGCAACTTTAAGACTTGTGGACTTCAACTCACAGAGAAAATTCTGGGAGTTGAAGTCCACAAATCTTAAAGTTGCCAAGTTTGAGGACCTCTGTTCTAGAGTCTCAATATCTTTTTTATATAGTGGTGACCAAAACTGGATGCAATAATCCAAGTGTGGTCTTACCAAGATTATAAAGTGGTACTAACAACAGGAGCCCTGTGGCACAGTGGTTAGAATCCAGTATTGCAGGCTAACTCTGCCCACAGCCTGGAGTTCGATCCTGATGGGGCTCAAGGTTGACTTAGCTTTCCATCCTTCCGAGGTCGGTAAAATGAGGATATAGAATAGAAAAGATGGATATAGCTTGATTTATTAACTCATAGTCAAATTTCAAAAAGTTAAGAAAGGGACAAGAGCTGTTGAGCAGCTGAAATGATTACTTATTTATATTTTGGCCTTTTTAGTTCAGAAGCACTGGTTATAATGAAAATGCATACACGTTCTTTCATCATCTGGGTTAGGGGCTACTTTATACAGAAAAATAATCCCATCAAAGTATTAACCAATACTTTAGCCGTATTGACTAAAACAATACAGAAAAAACAAATTAACGCTAATAGTTTTTGAATGGATTGAATAATGCCCATATTTCTCATTTTAAGATACTATAATAGCAAAAGCAATAGCACTTAGACTTATATGCCACTCCATTATGCCTTACAGCACTTTATGACCAGTTTACAATGTCAGCATCTTTTCTATTCAGTCACTACAACTTGTATCTTCTCAACATTTTTATAATGTTAGTTTTTTTGTCCCTAAGCTTTTATCCTTGCTTACCCGCAATTTCAATATTTATTCCAGAATTTGAAAACATCCTTTAAAGATTTTTTTTGAATACCTTGTGTTATACTAAGCAAATTAATAATGTAGGTCATCAGCAGATTGAGCTACTTTGCTCTTCACCCTTCAGAATAAACAAAAAAGCAGTGGTCCAAATACAGACTCTTGGGGACCCTCTTGGTTAAATTCTTCCACTGCAAGAATTACCTGTCTACTTTCTATTACAGCAGAGTCGTTTTTATGGGTCCTAGAATATGATTGGAAAAGACAGTGTCGCATGTCTTTTCCAGTGTTTATAACTATATTATATTCACTTAATTGACAGAAAAAAGAAAGCTCAGCCAAACATTAGAAGAGTCAAGTAGTTCCCCTTTATTAGCTAATTATTTTGCATCCTTTATTAAGTAGTTCCATTCCTCCAAAAGGTGCCAGACTTTTATGGATTCTGAGGTTTTGGACAACTATCACATATACTTGCCTTTTTGACAAAAATTATGGAGTTTATGTAGTTCTGGAACAACTGCTGGAGAAAGTACCGGTATATTCAGTCATCAGGATTCAGCCCTGGGTTTCGAACAGCGACAACACTGATAACTTTGGTCAGCAACCCATGCTGAGGCCTGGATAAGGGTAGTATACATATCCTAGTCTTTTTGAACCTCTCAGTGGCTTTCCTGATGGACTACATACTGGGGTTGAAGAATGGAGGCACTATTTTACAGTGGTTTCATTTTTTTTCTCATAAGCCAGTTCCAATCAGTGGTGATTGGGGAGGAGGATTGGCTGCTCCCTTGCAGAATGCTGAAGGGAGTCAGGTCTTTCCTCCATTAGTTAATAGCTATATGAAGCCTTTGGGAGAACTCATCTAGAAACCTTAAGCACCACTAGAGCTGCTGTCAATAGTTTGTCCCAAAGCCTGGAAACTTAAGATTTGGTTGGGAGAGAAGGCTTGAATTGAATGCTACTAAAACAGACCTATTGTGTGTACATCAAGGTTCCTCTGTCCTCGGTGTATTGTTTCTGCCCCTGAAGGAGCAGGTCCTCAACTTGGGTGTCCTTCTAGCCGCAAGGCTCTAGATCAGCAGATAAAAGCTATGGCCAGGGTGGACTTTGCGCAGCTCCTGCTAGTCCACCAATTATGACTTGTCTTGGGGCAACAGATGTGACTGGTGGTCTATGACCTCATCATCATGCACATAGACTACTACTGAAAAGTGTTCTACTTGGGGCTGGTTTTAAAGATCACAGGAAGCGCCAGTTGGTGCAAAATGTAGTCTCGGTGCTTGCTGGTGGGCATGTATTACACCTATTTTGCTGGCAATGCCAAGTCCTGTTTTAAACTATAAAGCTCTTTGTGGCTTGGCGCTGGGCTACTATCAGGATCTCCTCTCTCCATTGAATTTGCCCAACTTCTTTGAGAAGTGGATGATCGTCCCCCATTTTGGGGAGGTCTGACTTCGGGCCAGTCTGAAGAGTGGCCTCCTGCAGGAAGTATTTTTGGCCCCCAGCTTCAGTCACATTCCAGAAGCTCTTAAAAACAGATTTCCTGAAGGTAGCTTATGGGCTGATACTAGATGCTATTTGGAATATATGTTTTTGTTGTTGTTTTATCGAAATTTATATTTTCAATTTTTATTGGGTTTTTGTTGTTGTTGCAAGTCACCAAGAAGCTGCTTTTGACTGTGGCAAGATAAATTATCAATAAAGACACACACACCCAAATTCATATATAAAGATTAATTTAATTCCTCAAGCAGATTACAAACTTCAAAAACATTTGGCATGGTAGTAAAAAATGTAATTTTTGAAGGCAGCGATGTGCGCTAAACATTCACTTAAGTAATCTTTTAGCCTGAAAACAAGTATTCACAATTTGGCAAAAAAACTCAAAAACTGTCCTTTTTATTTGAAGAATATTTTCAAATATGTGCAATATTATTTTCTGGCTTGTTTCTTCTAGGTTTCTGCCATTTTATCAAGAACCAAAAGAGGTGCAAGAATTCTGGTTTTGTTGGTTTCTGCAATGCGACCATTTAGAACCATTTCATCCAAAATTATATGCACTCTGTCTAATTTGAACATGATCTGTATTCATATATCAAGTTAAGGGTTTGTATTACTCCAAGCAAATAGTATGAACTAAATTGCAAAATATCCTATTTCATCAATGCATTTATTTCATGTTTGGACACCTTAACTTTCTAATCAGATATTTCAATAGCTATGCCAAATTTATGACACCATGGTTTATATTTCAATTTGGAATTTGCAAGAGTACATGAATGAAAAGACTTAGAAACTTGAAATAGTAAAAGCAGATGTTTGTAATATCAGTTACTACTGCAAACCTGGGACTGAGAAATACTTGAATTCATTTTACGAAATCTAATGCAACGGTCTCACTATAAAATAACATTTTAAATGTTGAAATTACCCAAGTTTATATTCTTTTTATAATAGTAGTAGTGAGCTGGTCATGTTAGTGTTCAGAAAACTAATATGCTCTCGTTCCCATTTTTTTCTTTCAAACTGATATATTCAGTATGCATAATATTCAGTCTCAAAGATTTGCATAACTTATTAAGAAATCAGCTTCTTTGGTTCTTTTCGATATTTAATTGTCAATGTGCATCAACCTTAAGCATATTTTATCAAGGGAGATGATGTGTGGTTACATCAGCTGACTATTGTCTTCTACAATAATCTCTGTGTTACAAACTTAAAGGAATTTTATTCTGAATTAATTCTCATGGCTTTTCTCCCAACAATCCTGAGAAATTATAATTATAATTTATAATAATATAAATTATATACTCAAAATTATTTCATGGAGATATTTGGCCCCTATCTTTTCTTGAACAGCAACTTCCAGAGCTCGCTCTCTTGAGATTGGAATAAAGCAATTTGATGACACGCATAAATGAGATGGCGTCCATATTGAAAACATTGACTTAATTATGTATGTAATTATCCATGCATTCCACTAAGAGTCAAACATTCTTGACTTTCAAATTAAGTCTTGAGTTTTATTTTAAAAACTGCACAATTGTTTTAGAAAGGGGAGTTTTGTATCTATTTAAAACTAGTGAATGAGTCTATTTAATGTATTGTGGGCATAGAATGTTGTTTGCCATTAAAAGCTAATTATACAGGAATTATTCAGGTATTTCAATACTGCTAATTCAGCTGTCAGAAATCTAATAAATGCTACCATTTCCTGGTAGATGGGGAAACCAAGAGGATCATTGGATAGGTCTCCAAAACATGATAAAGCTTTAGGATTTGTTGGGATACACAGTGCATTCCATTTTACAGTTCAAAAAGCATCTCGAGAGGTAGTTGGGAGCTGATATGAAGGAAACTAAGAGGTTTCTTCATCATATCACCATGATGTGTGATCTAACCACACCCTGCTAAGCAGCATTCCACAACTTCATTCCAATAGCAAGTACCATATTTCATCTGCTCTTGACAACCAAGTCACTGTAACTTCCTCTTCATTCTCTCAGTCTTCTTTTGCTCACCTTGTTCTAAGTAAACACTAGAGCAACCAACTGGCTTTTTTATTTTTATTTATTTATTTAGCACACATTCTCCTTAAAAATACGTGTTTAAAATATGATTATTTTGCCCCATTTTACTTAACAAAATTAAAATTAGCATTTTTTTTCCAGTAGAGAGAGATTGGCATCAATTTCATCAGGGACATGTATTGAATGGATAGGAACTTGAATACATACTACCCTGTTTTCCCCAAAATAAGACATCCCCTGATAATATCGGGATTTTGAGTGCATGGCAATAAGGCCAAGCGCTTATTTCAGGGTTCAAAAAAATATAAGACAGAGTCTTATTTTCGGGGAAACACAGTACTTTATATAAAGTGTTTGTTGAGAACTGAAATAGATTACTATTCTTCCCTATTATAATGGGACTCCGCATGATAACACAAATCACTGCCATGAGTGTACGGTTGATCTAAAATTGTGGTCGGCTCTATCTAAATGACGTGATCTGAAAGGAACCCTGTTAAGAACTTTTTGAGTGTGCTTTGTCTATATACCAATTTAATACCTCTGATTTTGTGTACCTTGATCTCCTTGTATCTCAAACAAGCCTTCGTCTGACAATGTCACAGTTGGTGCATTTACCAGAATGGTTATTTCAATCATGAAAGGATAGTTCTTCCTTTAGCACACATCACTGAAATGTTGGCACTTGAACAAAACATATTAGATGCCTACTATGGAGTGGGGCAAGCTTGGTTTTTGGTATTGATTACATTGTGCATCTATTTCTCCACCCTATGAGTCATATATTTTTTTTAACTCTAACCCACTTCTTCCCTTCAAATGTTCTAACATGTAGTAACATGTTTGTTGTAAGTAAACAGTGTACAGTTGTTCAGAAATCAATTCTAGTATGTTCACTAGGCTTCACTTCAGCTGTCTGGGTGCAGAATTGCACTGTAGTGAACAGTTCACAATCCCAGAATCAAGATATTTAAGTTACATTTTCAAAAAGAATTTTTTTCCCCCTACAAGCATTTAATTCATCTCAGATATGAATTTGGCTGTAGCAGAATAGTAATTTAAACTATCGAAATTCAGGTTATGTTTAACTACGCTCCTCCAAATTCTTCCTGCTATCTAAATAATTAGAACTTTGAATTGTTCCTCTTATTTTTTATTTTATTTTTTGAATAAATATTGCTTTCCTAAATTAGTTTCTCCAGCATTATTCCAAAGAATTTTCTTCCAATATTTTCAGGCACAAAGCTGTGAGCTTGTCAAATATTAATGTAACAAAGAACTCTTAATTCCATTCTATGGAGAAAAAGGTTTATATCCCAGCAATTTATAAAGACTTACTCTCTTTATCTTGTTTTACATTTTGTTATACTGGAAAGTTTTTTATGAAGGTAAAAATAATTGCTACTTCCTTTTCCTAAGATGTTTTCCAACTTTTTCGTTAACCTGTTTTATGCCTTCAAATCAGTCTTGACTCCTGGACAAGTCCCTGCAAATTTCTTGGCAATTTTTTTTTTTTAGAAGTGGTTAGCCTATAACTTCTTCCTACGGCTAAAAGAAAGTGACTGACCCAAAATCACCCAGCTAGTTTCATGCCTAAGGCAGGAATTGAACTCTCTGTTCTCCTGGTTTCTAGTCTGGGTTTTAATCATTACATCAAATTACCCTGGAATCCCCTGGTAGTTTTCAAACCAAGTACAAACCTGGCACAATCCTGTTGTGCTTTCAGGGCATGCCAGTACTTCCATCTGCAGAGATAAAGCCTAATTCCTAATAAACTTCCCCTGTTAGAAAATCCTGCGGGCTGGCATAATGTAGCTTTCTGAAGATTGCACAATTTCCTTACCTAAAAATCAACCACTCAAAAACTAATTTTTTTTATTTAATTGTTAAAATTCAGTGCATGCTCTTATCTTCCCCCCCCCCCAATGTTTGCCATAAGCTCTATTGTTGAGTGTGCTGCATGGACATTTTGTATTGTGCTATTGCAGTGGTTCTCAACCTTCCTAATGCTGCGACCCTTTAATACAGTTCCTCATGTTGTGTTGACCCCCAACCATAAAATAATAAAATTATTAGGAAACTCAGGGGTGGGTTCTAACTTACCTCACTGCTGATTCGCTTCTTCCTGCGCTGCGTGGGCGCACCTCGTGGGTGCGCGTGCGCTTTGCCCGCGCATGTGCAGTACAGAATTTTAAAAAAAAAAAATGTAAAAAAAAAAAGCCGAAAACAAGATGGCGACACATGCGCAGTGCCAGAAATTCAGCTTCTGCGCATGCTCATAAGTTCCCATGGTACAGATTATTTTTTTTGCAGTAGTCTATTTGCATGTGGGTGGACCCGCCTGGAGACGGATAGAGGAGCGGTGTCTCAGTTCCTAAGACCATCGGAAATATGTGTTTTCCGATGGTCTTAGGCGACCCCTGTGAAAGGGTCGTTCGACCCCCAAAGGGGTCACGACCCACAGGTTGAGAACCGCTGTGCTATTGGGTTTTTTTTTTAGTTATAAAGTATTTATGTGTTGCTACTACTGGTATTTACAGACTACAGGAATGTCAGTGACTAGGATGGAACACTATGAAATCAGGTTTTGTAAGGAATAGGGTGCAACAGAAGAGATAGCAAGTGGCAGTGAGAAGGAGGGCACAGAAAGAATGATGGGCAAAGGAGAAGACAGGATGATCTGAACAGACTAGAAAAGTATCTTCTAGGATGGACAGTAAAGAAGTCTTCTTGATTGTTTGATCTGTCATATGGGAAGCTGAGTTTGCCAGGGCCATGAATCATCTGTGTCTTGGCTCCTATTAGAGGATAAGTGGCCAGAAAAATGGAGAAAACTAGAAGTTCTCAGAAGAGTATCAACTGTGCGGAGATGCCAAGAAATAAGTTCCAGAGGAATTGCAGTAAAACAGATAATTGCATTGGGCTCAATTTGAAGCTGATGGCAAATGAAAGATTCTGACAGTTAAGTTTGGAAAATTGGCTACACACATTTAGAAAGACTGTGGGAAATATGAAAGAACTGATATTTGAAGAGACAGGGCTCACAGATGAGGATTGATGGGTTAAGGCAGGGGTAGGCAAAGTTGGCTCTTCTATGACTCATGGACTTCAACTCCCAGAATTCCTAAGCTAGCATGATTGACTCAGAAATTCTGGGAGTTGAAGTCCACGAGTCATAGAAGAGCCAACTTTGCCTACCCCTGGGTTAAGGAATTTTGCACCTTCAAGTTGGTGTGCAGATGTCTGGACTGGATGAGAAAGTGGGATTTTGATTCCTGAGTGCTACACGTCCATTTTTACTTTATGATAGGTCAGCTACTCCATTTGGAACTAGGTCAGTAGAGGCAATGGAACCTTCCTGTACGGGAAACAGATTCCCACCCAAGAAAGGAATGATAGAAGGCACCAAACTGGTTATGACATGACAAGAGAAATGTGCAGTTTTGTTTCACTCCAGCTTTAGGCACCTATGTCTCCTCCCAGAAACATGATTATTTGCTAGACTGATCCCCTTGGCCGCCAGATAAATTGCTCACAAGGAAGTTGCTACTTGTGCTGAATCTTTCCAGATGTCTTAGACAATGTGGGTTCCTTTGAACTTCTAGCGATAGAAGAAGCAGGAGAAAAAATCTGGGTCAGGATCTCTGACCTTGATTCATGTCCTGCTTGGCTCACTGTGGCTGGTGAGGGACATTTGTTTAGACTTGGGAGAAGATTAATGACTCTTTGATGTCCTGGATGGATAATGCCCTCTGCCTTGAAGGAAATGGTGATGTATACCTTACTGAAGAACCCATTTCTTGATCTAACTGTATTGGATAACTTTCACCTAATTTCTCTTCTGGGGGAAAACTGTTGCAGAAAGTGTTGGCACTATAGTTATAAATTGACTTTCCCAGGCTTCTGGTTCTGGAAAATTTCAATCTATCTTCTGGGGAGGGGTCTGAGGTAGATGAGGTGTTCGTAGCACTATGACAGTCATGGGTCTATCCCGGTCATCCAGAACCCATCATGGGATAGTGGTCATACTTGATCTGGTTTTCTTTGAGACCAATGACAAAATGATCTGGGGAAGCTCTCTGTGGTTCCTCTATCATGGTTAGATCATGGCCTAGTAACAAAGAGATACCACTTAAGGAACACTCAGATAAAAGAGGGAGGAGCCTACAATTGAGTAACAGGCAGAAAAACAAATTTAGAAAGGATCTTCCATAATTAATCAGAAGTAAAAAGAGATAAGAGATTTGTACTGTCAGATTTGCAAGATTCTATTAACGTAGTCTTATAATAAAATAGAATTAGCTCATCTTATTGTGATTCCTGCCTAGTCTACTTGGGACACTGACAGATGCCAAATTTAGTGTGGATTCTGTGAAGATGCTTGGGGAACAATCTTGCTCTGATATCTAGGAAAGGTTTAAACCTGTGCCTAAAGAAGTGGACAAGGTCCTTATAACTGTAAGCTTGGTTACCTGCTCATTAGATCCATGCCCCTCCAGGTTGGCAAAGTTTGCCAGGAGGAAGATGTATGTGTGGGTTCTATGAAGGTGAATTGAATCTTGAGAGAACTCCTAGATTTATCCGTTAAACTGTCAATGAAAAAAAAAGGTATAGTGTTTCTATGCAAATTCCACTTATGTTACCCCAGTTCCTTTAATTTCAGTGGTGAAATTTAGGGGCATGGTTTATCATTTGGTTGATGTTGATGCAAAAACAGCAATCACACACTAAGAAACCTTCCAAAACGTGTTGCAAATCACCTGGAGATTTATGTCCACATTCAGATTTATCTTCCTTCTATCCCTAGTTTAAGTGAATATTTTAGAGTGTGAGAACTAGTCATCATGCAAATAATTATTTTATTATTACCATTTAAGAAAGTGTCCACTCTGCTTCTTTTGGCCCTTTAATTTAAATTTAAAATAATGAAAAGATAGTAGAAATAACAACATATGCAGTTTCTCAAAATGCAGCACACAAAGGATCCGTTTAAAAATCAGCCCAGCATGACCTTATTAAAGGCATGGTAGAAAAGAAACCTTTCCTGCTCTTCAAACTCAAGGGATGGAGACAAATAAATCCCTTTTAGGGGCAAGTCCAACTGGAATAACTTTCTAAAGGTGGGAACTAGCTCCGAGCCTGGAAAAAAAACACTCCTTCAAAGGAATAAGAACAGGTATCACACACAGTCGGACTACAAATGTGTATATGCTGTCTTCGCCCAGATTTATTGGCTCACAAGTTGAGATCTGGTGGTTCAGTTCTTCATACTATCTACCATGCTTGGTTTTTTTGCAGACGTTTTATTACCAAGCTAAGCATCATCATTGTAACACCTTTGGTTTTTCATGCTTCCAGGCACTGATTCTATTACCCAGCCTAATAATAAAATGTCTGCAGGAAAACAACCAAGCTCAGAGAACATAAAAAATCCAACAGCTGAACACTGAGTGACATATATTCTCTAGCAGAAAGTATATTCGCTTGAGATCTAGATATTAGGCATTACTCCGAGTCCTCCAGTCATCCATGATAAGAATCTAGTGTCGCAAACAGAGAGAGCCTTTTAAGTGATGATCTGCCTGTGAATAGGCTTCCAAGGAACATGTTGGCTTGCTATCATTTTGATACCATGCAACCTCCTTATTTTCTTAGCTTTATTTTAACATTGGCAACTTTTAAAGCTTAAGAGTTTTCTAAATTGATAACAGCCTTCATTAACTAAGGGTTATATAGTAATGTGCTGATTTTCTATTAGTGTCTGGAATGCTTTTTTATGATTTGTACAATACATTTCTATATATGCAAGTTTGGAGTTTGTAGATTTCAAGTTAATTCCTAAAACTGTTCATGCTCAATTGGTTAAAAAGTTGGTTAAAAAGAAGGGATAAAGCTTCAATATCCCAAGATCTATAATCATGCCACCTTTCCTTTGTGCAAAATCTTTGTGACCTTTAACAACTTACCACAATTCTAACGCTCACATATTTTTATATTCTGGTTCAATATGATATAGCTTTAAATCAGCTATTTGCCGAGTAATGTGCTTTAGGCAAGGAAGAGCAAGAACATAAAAAGAATAGATCGGTGGAATCAAAAAGGATACATCTAATTCACTCTGAAAAAAATAAAAATAAAAAAATTAGCAAGAGAACAGAGCTGTTATTGTTTTGCTATTTTTTAAAATCAATTTGTATATTAGTTTGCAAGCATAAGGATTCCAAATTCCTTCAATTTGCAAAAAGGTTTTCAATCTAGCAGAAACTCTTTTTCGAGAAAAATAAATGACATTTTTTATCATTTTCTTCTGCTGCCACTTCTTATGACCCCAAAAGCTTACCTCTTGTCATTTCTTCCAATGGAATGGAACAGTTATTTTTATTATACCCAGTAAAAGTTGAATCTCAGAATGCTGACTATGTTTAAACCCAGAGGGCATAATTGATCCCTGAAGGCATGTTATGCTATTCCCCAACTTAACAACTGCAAGTGATTTTTGAGGATAAGTGGATAAGGAGGAAGATGATGGATGCAAGAGGAAAATCAAATTCTAAAAGAAAAAGTGAATGGGACTTAACGAAATGATGAGTTTTACTCCCAAGTTCTGCTTTGAACATATTCATTTTCCATTTGCCTAACTGTTATGTGGACATTCTACAACTCCAAATGGTTATTTTCTAAACCAAATAACTTTGTACCTCTATCGCAATATTAGAAAGCACTCAAAAGCTAATGTCTTTTTAATGTCTATATTTGTTAATGTGTTCTGCAGAGGTGAGCTGCTAAAAACAATAACATTATATTTTGCCCATCTCAGTCTGCATGTCAAAGATTATTATATGCAAAATGCATTATATAAATTCAGCAGCCATATAAGGAGTACCTTACACTTACAGTAATTTGAAAATCTGCAAATCTCATTCCAAAAATCTTCCCTTACTATTATATACTTTGTGATTATAGCTCATTTAGCAGAGAATAGACAACTCACAATGTGTTCTCTTATTAAAAATAGTACAATTGCATTAGCAATAGCAATCTATAGGAATTGGTCTTGCCTCTCACTTTGTTAAACTCAGAAAGGATGAAAAGTTGGATAGACTATATTTTACATAGTCTATTTCAGTGCTTCTCAACCTTGGCAGCTTCAAGATGGGTGGACTTCAGCTCCCAGAATTCCCCAGCCAGTATACCACTTCTGAATTAAAAATTGTATTTAAAAGATCTGTCCACAGTTTAGAGATGGGTATATGGGGATGGAACCTAAATCCTCATTCTCATGTCATCATAAACCTGATACTGTTAATTAATCCACTAATAAATTCATAGAAATGTTAATATGGACAAGCTATTACTTTCTCTAATAATCTCGCATTATTACTTTTGATTACTTAAAGCATTTTGGTATAGGGTATTTCTCATGCACAAACTGCATTTGGGGCGTGTCTCATTTTTCAACTTTCAACTTCCAAACATTAGGGGTGCTCAAAAGTTGTGACACGCCTTGGGGGTTTTAAAGCTATTTTGATAACTTTAATATAACGTAGATGTGCTTGGTAAGTAACTCCATAAATATCATAACGTTTTAACATTTTGTTTGTTTCATTTGTGCATTAGGCATAAACAGCATTCTCCAAAAGTGAATCATGGAAAAGTCTTGCTTGGAAAGCACTTGAGGCACATACAGTATACTGCTCAGCTGATAGAGCATACTCATGTTTTGTAGGTCATGATCTATTGATGAAGGGTGGACAGCCAACTGGTAGTGTGAGAAGGAAAAAGTGCCCTACACATAACCTAAAGTTTCCATATTCAAGACTGTTCCCATGCATTTCATTAGAATTATGCCCTATACAAAGAAATGCTACATGGCCTTCAGGCTGACTGTTCACAGTACAATTGCACTTGCTTAATTCATACTTACCACTCTGCTGAAATACTTGTCCAAAACCTCAACAAAATTATGAATCAGTTCAAATACAGCCATCTCATTCTGAAATTAAGTTCAAAACATACTTTAAAAAGGAACAATAGACAGGTGTGCTAATATTTTTTCTTTTTTTAACAATTGCTTACTGTATACAGCAGCGGTTCTCAACCTGGGGTCGCGACCCCTTTGGGGGTCAAATGACCCTTTCACAGGAGTCGGGAGACTTCGCCCGGACGCCGCCATTTGGATCTTTTACACTTTGCACATGCACAGAACGCTTTGCGCATGCGCAGAGGGTAAAAGAACCAAAATGGTGGCGGTGGGGGGGGCGATCGCGGCATTAGGAAGGTTGAGAACCATTGGTATACAGTAACTCTAAAATATTAAGAAGTATCAAGAGAAGCAAAAGTAGAAATTAAACCACCAAAGTCTCCTTAGTTCTAGACTGGGGAAGGAGATAGGTAAGGGCCTGTGGGTCTTAATCATTTCCTGTGACATTCTGCTTTGTTTGGATACCGTGGACCCATTATTGCTTTTTTGATCAGCCCTCTGAGAAGAATTTCTGTACTTGATGTAATATACTCCGTGTTTTCCCGAAAATAAGACCCTGGCTTATATTATTTTGAACCCTGAAATAAGCGCCTGGCCTTATTGCCATGCACTCAAAAGCCCGATTGGGCTTATTATCAGGGGATGTCTTATTTTGGGGAAAACAGAGTAGTAATTATAAATAGAAGTTCTGTCCATCTTTGATGCTGGATGTGTATCAACTGCCCCTTCTGAATGACATTCCCCAAGGGTCAAAAGAAAACAGTGCCCCAATTCTCCCTTAAATTCTGCATCTGCTGCACTGGCAAAATAAAGTAAAACAGTAAGTGTACAAGCGGAACACCAGGATACGACACTGCACTAAATTTCACTGTGAGCAAATTGATTACACCCTGTATACATTGACACTGACATGGATGTTTTAGTTCTTGATTCCTGTTTGTAGCCTTGGGTTTTCCTCAAAGGTTTTCCTTATTATAAATACATTTTATTTTTCTCAGGAGTGATCTATATATTTATAAAGTAATGAGAACAACACATTTCAGATGCATGTACAGCAAAAACAATATCCGTGAAGGAAGAGGTGGACTATTTTCACGAGGGTCTGAAGATACAGAGTAATTGATCTGCTGACAGAAATGAGAGCCAATCGAACCAACAAATGTTGATATAAGGCTGCTACAACTCTCAGAAGGTAGCTTGTGTGCCACATGAGTTCATAGTATTCAGTTTAGATATCTAGTTAAATCTATCATTATCATTACAAAAATTCATGCCAGCCTTTTGATCTTTAACGAACCACATAATTTTTAATTTGTTCCAGCGGACCAACACTGCTATCTACTGGAATGTTTCTTGTAGCTGGTACCATGTAATAGTCCCTGACTCGTATTTTAGGCTTCAGATTAAATAACAGTGTTAAAAATTTGGGCTTATTGAGTCCAGTTTTGATTCTAGGATATGAAAGAGAATAGAAAGCAAGAGAAATGGAACAGAGAATCTTGTGTTACATCTAAGATCCATATTTTAAAAAACTCCTAAAAATATAACTTTCACTGTGATGAAAGCTTTCTACAGTTCTGAAGCAAAGAGCAATTTCAGTCTTTCTTTATGATTGGCTACCCTATTTTTTTGTAGTTCCCTTCCTCTCACTGCATCAGTGTATTTTTATTAGCAAAACACAAAAAACTGGCTGTGCAGTTGGGGGGCAAGCTCTAAACCATGGGATATAAGTAGATTAAATCACCGCAGGGCTTGCCACCTTTGAAACATACACATCTCACCAAATATATATAAAAGAGGCCAAAATATTTCAATTTCATTCCTCTGGTGATGTCATAGCATGGCTACCACATCCTTGTGTTCCTTGGGGGGCAGCCCCCAAAGTTTCCTGCCCAGCATTTATGTAGTGATCAGCAGCAGAAATATTGGATGCCATATGAACATCAGGACAAAGAAGTATCAACAAGTATCTTTTGATGTAAAAAGGATCTTCAGGGCATATCTATATCTATAAATAAGAAAGTTAAAACATACCTCTGTTTCATTGATTCCAACTACTATGAAAAGAGCAGCATACTGTCTATAGACCAACTTAAAATCTTTGTACTCAAGAAAGGAGCACTAAAGGGAAACAAAGTAAAAGATGTAAATTGATATAAAATATTTAGATGTGTAGATGTGTATTAACAATAACAATTGGTCCAATTTCTTATTTCATCACAAGAATATATAATTTATGATTGCTGGATTTGCACAACATGCTAATATAAAATCAAATGAACTACAGAATTATTCAGTGTGGTGAGTGAATTTAGTCACTCTTAGAATCAAATTATGTATCAGAGGCCACACCTTGTATTCAAACTCGGATATAGAAAATGATGAAAAAAGGATGCAATTAAGTTCAATAAGACACTTGGATTGTTCCCTTCCTGCATTATGTCAGTAAAAAAGAAACATCCTCATTCTTTACATAAATATGAACAAAATGTGGATCGCTTCTCTGTCACATTTAATAAAACAATTAAAACTCAAAAGACATATGGATTTCTCAATCATTTAATAACAATTATTTTTATCTGTGTCCAAATAGATCGTTCATTCATACTTTGTGCATACCTCTAAGACATAAATCAGGACTAATCTGATCATGGCTTGTGCTCTGGTCTAAATATCTTCACAAGGTTTGTTATTGAATGGTTTCTGATTTTCTTAACTAATAGTGGTGTTTTACACATTTTGTATGTATAAATAAAGCCAATCAGCCAGAGGTGTTGGCCTTCAAACATCTTGTAAAGACAACGAAAAATATATAAAAACTGTACTACCATAAAAACTACATTAACATTTATAACATTTCAGGAACTCTGGTCCAATTCATCAGATGCATGAAATGTCAGAGTTACGTACTTGCTCCTTTGTACGAGAAAGGCATTGCTTGATTACTTCAGCTTCCAGAATTGTCCGCTTATGAAGGTCCATGTATTCATAATAACGAGAAAGCCTTGTTTGGCCTTGTTTATTGACCATCAGGAAAAATTTGATCATGGCTTGTGCTTCAGTCTAAATATCTTCACAAGGTAAAATGCTTGAAAGAGAAATCAGAAACTCAGATTTATCAGCACTGTCAGAAATGACCTGAATGAACATATTGAAAACAAACAATGAATTGGGAACAAAATTTTACAGTCTGTACAGTAAGAGCCAAGTAATTAGGCTGTGGAAGGTACTCCAAGCTAGTAGATGACATGTGAAGACCTAGAAAAGCTGGAGTTTTAGATAAGACAGGTTTCAAATAACATTATCTCTTAAATGCATGGCTAGCAAATTAATTATAACAAATATTTTCCAACGTGGAACCTTTTTCCTTCAGTAGATCGCCAGCAAAGAGATATGGCTAGCAAGCTCAGGGAAGAAATTGCATCATCAACATTACTATGAAAAATTAGTATTCTACAGAAAATTGAAGGACTAGAAATAAGAATTATGAGAAATAATTTTATTAAAGATTAATCAGATAAAGTAAAAACTAATACAAACTACAAAAAATAATATTTAAAAGAAAAAATAGAAAGTGTGGAAAAGAAAAAAGAAAAGAAAAAGGTATATAAGAAGCATCCTTCCTCTTCATCATCAGTATAAGTTATTACCATCTCTTAAATACTACAAACACTGTCTTCTTCCCATAACTCATGTCTTAACTATAAACAAAAAACAAACACTGTATCATTCATTCCTTAACAGCAAATGTTCATTAAGGGTTATCAGAGACCACTACATATCTATTTTAACCATGATCAACTCTATATCCCTTCTCTGAACTTTTAACAATCTTAGTTTTTAATCCTTCAAATAATATCCTATAATTTAATTTGTTTTTATTTTTTATTTGTTCCTTCTCAGAAAATCCTTCAAAACTTTAACAGATCTCTTCTACACATTCAGTGAAAAAGGTTATCAAACCACTTTTCTAGTTTGATATTTGTATGACATCTTTAAGTATTATGACACCAGCCAGTTTCATTTGTATGCCCGGCATGTCATCTTTTTTCATATTATTCTTATAACTTCTCATATTTAAATACACATTCAAATCAATTTCAGTCTCATTCTATATAGCTTGTTCGTGTTCTATGACATCATTAAAACACAACTATCTATGGTGTCAGATATTCTTAAAATTAATTTCTGAGTCCATTATTCAAAAATACCCTTCAAAGCAGCCACTGTTAAAGTATTGTACTCCATTCTTTGTTAACAAGTCAAATTGAAGTATTCTTCTCCTTTAATTGTAGTATTTAATTTCTTCTAGTGCCCTCTAGCACCCAATTTTCAAAGTACCATTCTATCATGTTTTTTCCTCAAATAACCCAACAATGACAGTTTTCACAAAAAGGATTTTAAAATTAATTTCAATGTTTGTATTCCAAATCCATCTGGGCTCTTCGTCTATTTTTAAACTTTGAGTATCAATGCTTTAAACCAGTGGTGGGTTTCAAAAATTTTTGCTACTGGTTCGGTGGGCATGGCTAGAGGGGCATGTGACTGAGTGAGCATGGCCAACTTGACATCACTCACGCCCACTCAGTCACATGACCCCCACCTAGCCACGCCCACAGGAAAAGGTAGGACATTTTTTAGAACTTCCACCTATCTATCCCCGCTCTCCCTTTGCCAGTCACCCCTGTTTCCCCTCCTTTAGCGGCCCCAGCCCTAACCCCGCTTCCTCCCCCACCACTGCCTCTTTGTTTGGGCTGTTTACCTTCCATGGCAGCTTGTCTAGAGTCCGGAAGGCAAGCTGACTGGAGTTTTTGGTGGCCCCCAGCCAGCTGCCGCAGCCGCAAAGCACCTTTCAAAGAGGCAGTGGCTGGCTGCAGGCTGCTGAAAAGTACCGGAGGTCGCAGAAAAAGCTGCTGCCATGCCATCGCCACCATGCTCTTCACGCATGGATATCCCATTGGACTTGCAAGGCAATGGGATGCGCATGTGCGAAGAACATGTTGGCGATGAACATGGCAGGCGGGGCAAACGAGCAGCAACCGGGGGGACCGGTTTGGGGGCATGGCCAACCTGCCAGCGCTACTGGTTCGGTCACCTTGGTCAAATTTCTGCCAACGGTTCGCGTGAACCGGTGCAAACCGGCTGAATACCACCTCTGCTCTAAACTCTCTTTTGCTATTTATTCCAAAAAATAATATTTTTTGAATCCTTTTAAAAACTTTTTTCACTAAGGAGATGAAACACATCCAGTGAATATAATAAAAACTTGCCATTATGAAGATTCTTAATACTTCAAAAGCAGGTCAGAACAATTCCAATTAAGAAATGGAGCTCAGTCGAGTTTTTTGACTCCAAATGTTTAGATGGAGTCCCTCAATTCCCAGCCACTCAACTCATAAGCTGACTACAAAACCCAGGTTCCTACAGTCTACTTACAAGGAATGGCTGACCGAAATTCATGCATGGTTCCTGGAGATTTTGCCAGCCAGAATCCTGCATATAGCCACTGATCTCTATCATGACTGCTGTCCCACTTTGGCAGACACATTTAGCTCACCATGGCCTCCCTGGAAGAACTCTCCTTTATTGTTACCAGTTTGGTTGGTCAATGGGAGGATTTGGAAAGTAACAATCAATATAATTGATGCACAGGTAGTTGCAAGTGTACAAAGAACTGACCATGTTACTTGTTAGTAAAAGATGCTTGTACTTAATATAGATTTCTTAAAAGTAAATGGCACAAAGGGAGTTAATTTTTGGCAATTCTATGGCATCTTGACATGTTTTTTAATTTGTCCCCTAAATTCATCAATGAGCAAATCCAAATTCAGTTCTAGGGCTATACCAGTCGAATGCCAGAGATGATGAAAAAGGGGCAGTACGGACCTACTGCTCGGATAAGATGTTTGAGACTCTGGAATATAAAGTCATACTAGCTTTCAACACATTACTGACATGGAGAAAATTTAGGCCAGCTCTTGAAATTACCTGATAATATCTCTCTAAGTGCTTTCAATGCCACTTTTATCCAATTTCTACCTTGGGGTAATGGAACAAACATGCTTACCCAGGTCTAATTTACTGGGAGCTTTATCAGTTGGGAGTCATCACCCAACTCAGACTGAAAGTGAGAAAAGGATGACACAACATCAGGTTTCTGACACTAAACTGGAATTAATCATCAGGAGCATGCAGAATTTGAATCGGGACCCTTACCAGATAAAGAAAAATATATTGCACAAATCAATTAACTCACACATTACTGAAAAATAAAGACTGTATATAAAACTGAGATTAAAAACAGAGTCACAATTCAAAGTACTAGCATGTTAATTTAAAAGCCTGGCTTGGGTAAAAGAGAAATACAAGTTAGTTCTCTCTAATGTTTCTACAAATGGGGCATCTCAACTGAGAATGTACTTTTTCTTGTGTCTATCCATTTTGATTCCTTTTGGCAGGTTTAACTGGAGGACTCCAAAGGATGATCTTTTTTTTTTTTGCTGTTCAGGGAGATACACTTTACCCAGCTCGATTTTAAAACTCCAATTTTGTCCTGAGAAATCAGTTAAGCAAGGGTTAAAGATGTCAGCCAGGGAATAAGATGTATTGTTTACACTACTGACCACAACCTAAGTAATTTTATCATGAGCAATCTCTGGTATGTAAGGAATGAACGCTCCAGAACTCAGACTCCCTGACTTGTAGAGTCCTATTCTAATCAACATTTAGAAACAGTTGAATCAGCCAATGCAGAGCTATGAAAAAATACTACATTAATCAGCAGCAATAAACAACCATTATGGATAATTAATAAGGACCATCAAGCCAACTCATGGTGACTTTCTGGACAAAGCTTTATCATTTTATTTTAGCTATAACTCAAAACTCTTCAAACAGCATTCCAGTAGTTATTTTCATCCTATCCAACCGCCCTATACATTGCCTTCTCTCTTCCTTTCCTTAAGCTAGAAGCTTACACCTTAAACCAGTATTTCTCAATCTTGGTAGCTTTAAGTGGTTTGAACTTCAACTCCCAGTTTGAACTTTCCCCAGCCAGCTGGCTGGGAAATTCTGGGAGTTGAAATCCACATCTCTTAAAGCTGTCAAGATTGAGGAAACTGCCTTAAACACTGCCCCTACCACCACTATTCTTCTACACTCAGAATTCTTGGATTGCATTTGTATAGGCTACTCCATAAATCATGATTTACAAACCATAATATGGTAAATCATACTATGATTTCTTTGGCTTTTACTTAGAATTATGATTTGTAAATTTTTTATTTATAGTTTAGTGCTTTAAGTACACACAGCCTGGTCCAATGGTCTAGCTCGGTCCTTTATTATGGATTAGCTTTGCTTTTACAATTTTTAATTCTTTTAAATAATTATATAATGGTTTTAACTAATGATTTTCTTATTTACTGATTTTACTGGACTTTTGTATACCACCCAAAGACACTTTCCAGAGATAGGCAGCTGTATAAATCTGAGTAATAAGAAAGTAAATAAATAAATAAATAGTCTCTCCTTCTGTTTTAAAAATAACTTGTACTTCATCTCTAGACTCAAAATCAATCCCTATATGCAACTGTCATTTATACATCTGCATTTTCTCATATATACATACCGTAGAACACACAACCCTCCAGATTCTATGGAGGCAAATGTTCATTTGGAGCTTTTTACTGTAATGATGTTCAATCCCCTGGCATGTTGTGCTTGCTACAGTGGAATCAACAGGATGAAATTGGGCAAGGGGAAAGGAATTACTGCAGGAATTGGACCCAATAATGGCATTTCGTATCTGTGAGCATCTACTGCCAGAATTCTCTGGTAACATTGCAATCGCAAAGAATTTGAGAAGTTGAAGTCCATAAATCTGGGAAGTTGCTGCATATATAAAGATCTGATTTTGATTTGATTTGATTTGTATAGAAAATTTTATTTTCCAGACAGCTATTTCCAAATATTGTTTTACTAGACATGTACCCTTTCAAGTGGAAAACACTATGAGTGTGAACATTTGTTTCCTTCTCTGCATTATGGGAGGAGAATCTCTCAACTATCAATGTATAAAGGAATAATAAAAACACAATAAAGGAAAGCTAGAAATCTGTCTGGTGTGTAAAAGTGGAACACTACTTACATCTTTATAAATCTTTAGCTACAGTAAGTATTGAATCTTGAGTAAGTTCCATATATTTTCATTCTGACACTTTGGTACCCTTTATCTGATTATCTGTATACTATGTGAGAGTATAGCAAGTGTTAATTCACATTAAAAAATATTCGCTTTAAAGAAATATGGATTCCATTGCATATTAAGATATTATTCACCCACCACTCATAATCACCCCAAGAATTCTGGTGTATATAGAAAAGTTAAATTTTCCAAGACCAGGGGATAGCACTGTAGTGTTGTTGTTATTGTTATTATCATTCATTCTACATAAATGCAAGTTCAATTACATAAATACATGCTCAGATTTTCCTGCTCCACAACCTTTTCTTGTCAAACTGGCTTTACAGGTTCTGCAAATTTCAGAGCCTAATTTCTGATGTTATAACTTGCCTTCCTACAGTAGAAATGGTAGGGTTTTTGGATTGTTTTTAAATGTGAAGCTATATCCAACAGTATGGATACAGTGGAATTGACACTTTGATAAAAACACATTTCTGCTTCCCCAGTAGATCCAAAATTTGCTCCAGAAGTTTGGAGAAATTTCTGAAATGGTTTTGGGGTGTGCAGATTATTGAAGGAAGCAAAGGGTAAAGGAGAGGAAGTCCCATTGTGCAAGCAGAAACCTGCTTGAATTTTTTCAAGTTTCACAAACTAATGAATCAGTGCTTATCTATATAACTACTATATATCTCTACATTTAAAAATGCAATCTATGTCTCAAGAATGTGCTACTTTTCAAACCGTTTCCTTCAGGATTAAATCTGATTAGCATAAAGTAAAATCAGTTTTATCATGTCAGTGATTTGCACTGGGCCACAGAAACTTCTACTTTGAAATGAATTAAGATGTTCGTCTTTATTTCATTTGATATAACTCCAGTCTGTTCTGATCAAATGCAGTAAATTGTTGGCGGCTAATGCCAAGGTAGGGTTGTAAAGAAAGTTAATTCCCACCGGTCATCAAAAGGTACTGCACAAACTATGGACCCATGCTCTCTCATGAAGGTTTAGAATCAAAAATGCTATTGATGATGTACAGCACAAGTGCAACACAGAACTGGAAACAAAATACTGTGGCAAAAGATCAAGTATTGAAGTTGCAAAAGAAGTACATATTTCTTCTGTGTGTGTTGCCTTCAAGTCAATATTGACTCCTGGCAACCATATTTCCCTGCAATTTTTTTGTGAGTATATTTGCACACTGATCTGCATAAAGGGCAGCTACAATAATAAGATCCAAGATCATAGGGGTAATATATTGTACTTCTACTCATGTAGAAGTATATTAGGATAGTGAAGAATAATTCATTTTTCCTACAACTTCATAAGACATAGAAACCATAGTCATCATAATGTGCTGCACTGCCAGATCTACACTGAAATTTTTTATTCTCTATCCTTTGCCTTATTCTGATGTTACTAATTGAGGAATAGCGGATTTCTTCATTGGGACCTTATTTCTATGAAACACTGCCACTATGCAAACTAACAATGTTGCTCTTATCTACACATGCAGGCATAGTTCTTGTTCTAAATGCAAATTTTAATTATGAACTTGGTTAGGGATATCTGAATGTCCTATTAATTTCATCTTAAAAGATGCTTTGTTTATTGTTATGCACATGCTTGCATGATTTATTTCTTCTGTCATCCATAGTCCATAGATGAGCAAAGGTAACATTTTTTTTCTGATCAATGTGGAAGTAAGATTTTCTACCTTTTCCTAACACAAGTCTTGTATTTGCATCAGATATGAGGTTTCAGACACAACTGTAGTGATGATAGCAGGGCTGGAATATAACCATCTCCTATTGGCTGGTTTTAGTTGCTGTCGTCATGCCCTTTACTTTCAGGTCATTATTAACTTCCTTGCATCTTCCTTGCATTTTGGTTGCTGACATAGCATGACATGACACAAATGAGCAATAGCAATAATCTCACTAGAGAAGACAATAGACCAGAATCTCTCTCTGTTTTTTCTTTAGTGAACATGGTGAAGCTATGTTAGATCCGGTAGACCAGGACACCTCTACTTTACCATTTTTATTGAACCTGGTATTGCTACAGTAGGGATTAATTGTTAGAGAAAACGGTATACCACTGCACTAAGAAAGTGATAGTCCAGAACATTTTTGAACAGTCCATGAGATACTAATGTACTACCTTTGTAGAGTTCTTGATATTGTTAGAGAGAGAAAATAGCCAGGGTCTCTCAAAACAAAATTGTAAAGATTCTGTCAGATTGTTAAACTTTCCATTCCTGCCATATATCTAAACATGACCCTTCACCAGTAGTGGGATTCAATTTTTTTTTACTACCGGTTATATGGGTGTGGCTTGATGGGCGTAGTGTGGCTTGGTGGGCAATAGCACTTTTCTTATATACCGCTTCATAGTGGCAGGGCGTGGCAGGGGAAGGATACTGCAAAATCTCCATTCTCTCCCCACTCCAGGGGAAGGTTACTGCAAAATCCCCATTTCCTCCCAATCAGCTGGGACTCGGTAGGCAGAGAATAGATGGGGACGGGGCCAGTCAGAGGTGTTATTTACCAGTTCTCCGAACTACTCAAAATTTCCACTACCAGTTCTCCGAACTACTCAAAATTTCCACTACTAGTTCTCCAGAACTGGTCAGAACCTGCTGAATCCCACCTCTGCCCTTCATCCAGGCCTAGGCTCAAACCCCTTTGATTGATGGTTATTTTCCCCACTAGTTGGGAAACATATCAATTGTTGTATCTTAATTTGCCTTGGAATGGACTGTTAGAGAGAGGTACTTTGGTGTAATGGTTAAGAATTAAGGTATAGAAACCAGGAAACCATGAGTTCCAGTTCTGCTTTGGGCACGAACCCAAAGGTGACCTTAGGCAAGTCACTTTCTCTAATCCCTAAGAAGGAGGCAATGGCAAACCCGAAAAACTTTGCAAAAAAACCTCGCAGGGACTTATTTAGGCAATCTCTGAGAATTGGACATGATTGAACAGAAGATAAAGCAGACTGTTAGGACAGTAGCACTCATTGGATTGTTATTGTACAGAGTAGAGACTGGCTATAGAGGCAAAGCTAATTTCTGCTGGCATGTTTTGTGTGGTCTCATGGACTGGAGCAAATCACATTAAAATAGCTGTCTATCTGAATGTATCCTTACCAGATATTCAATGAGTACAGGAAGTCCTCTGTCCCCCAAATCTGACAATATAGTTGGCATCCCCAAGTAAAACAACAATAACACTTAAAATATTAAGAAATGGTTGTAATAATTGCTAATAGAGTTTGATATAACACATCAAGAGAAGATAGCTGATAGTATTACAAAGCTTAGACACTATGTGCAAAGAAACAGAAATAATGTTTTAAATATTACAAAAGTTTGTTTAATGTTAATTACCTTCTGCCTAATTAATTTCTAGGAAAAGCCGTGATTTTAAGAAATTGCAAAAAGACAGTTTGTTGATAATATTTTTTAAAAGTACATTTTTAAAAAAATGAAATATTGTAATAAATGAATCCCGAATAATGACATTCACTTATTTGTATTTGCAACTATATTGCAGTTTTGGAAGCTAATTCTGAAATAACAACAGAGATAGAACTGATTCAAAGTTAATATGACATATGTATGCATACAAGATGTTTTGACAAGTGTGGCCTACCATTCGTTTACTCAGCCCTTTTCTTTCCTGACATCATTTCATTGAATCATAGGAATCTATCTTAATGAGTGTCAGATCATCAATATCAATGTTGTTAAAACACCAAACAAACCTCTAGGGTTTCTGACTGGAATTTATCAACACTTGAACATACCAGGAAATTAACCTGGGACCTTTGACATAAAAAACCCAACTGCTTTACTATTAATTCACAGCCTCTCCCTGTAAGAAGTAGGGCTGACAGGGTGTCTGAGAAAATCATAATTGTCTCTTAGAAGAGGAAGTGCTACTAACGCCTTTGAAAATCTTAAGAACTTTCTCCTAGAAAAAAAATCCTCTAGAGAAATACATAATAAATAGGAATTAAAATTGTAAAACAAGATGAACAGAAGCTCTTAGGGCACCTATAAAAACTCCACAATTGTTTCCACTTCTCCAAGATGCCCTTTTAAAATACAGAAAGAAAATTAAAAGAAGTTAAGGAGAGGAAGAGCTCAGAATTTAGAATTTCTAACATCTCATGTTAGAAAAAAGGTCTTTTTTCCTTAAACTGTCTCCCTTAGTCTTTATCATTGGCAAAGCCTGATCAGCTAGTTCTCTATTCTGGACATATTTTTAATTTAACTTAAAAGCGCTACAATCCATTGTATTAGTTTCCTTTTGCCTAATTGTAAGCAGAAAAATGGCTGAAATGTGATTAGCTTCCTTTTGATGCAACTCAGTAATCATTAAGAAGATCGGGGCGATAAAGTGATTAAAGATCTGATCCCAACTTGATTATAATTTTAACAAATATATAATTTTAATTACTTAAGAATGTTTTAAAAATTTCATAAATTGTTTTTTGATGTTTGGATAAGCATCCAGTTTCAAAGCATGAATATTTAACACTAAGTCGAAGCAGATGTTGCAATAACTGCAAATCATATTAGCGTATGTGTGTCAAAAGTAATAGAAATAAACAGGGAATGGAACAATTCATAGATCCGGTAGAATGATCTGAGAATTCATGAAGTAGTCATCTTTTAAAGCTAAGAAAATCTGGAAGAGGTCAATACACTGATGGGAAAGAAACTGAGAAGTTCACCTATGTTATTTAGGATTCTACAAGGAAAAGGTTCAGGATACAGTAGAATCTTTTAACTGACTCATATACCAAGCAATGTAGTTTCTGAAAGATTTAGAAGTATGTATGATAATGCTAATAAGTAACAACGAAAATTAGTTTATATGAAAACAGGGGATTTGATTCTACAAATTGACACTAATTTTTTATTCTTTTATTCTAAAACTGATCAGTTGTTTGCAATGATAGTTGGTGGAGAAGAAAATCTGCAATTTGCAGGGATTAGATGGAAATTAAAGCCTCTACCAATGACATTCTTCCATGAAGGATACTAATGCATCCAGGTGTGACCCTTTTATCATTAAAACTAAAAATAAATGTTAAAACCATTCAAAAACTTAGCAGCGTTGAAATGTATTGAAAGCTTTTACTCACAGT
Source organism: Diadophis punctatus similis (assembly GCA_023053685.1). Taxonomy (NCBI): domain Eukaryota; kingdom Metazoa; phylum Chordata; class Lepidosauria; order Squamata; family Dipsadidae; genus Diadophis; species Diadophis punctatus. Next base: position 271,992,125 of record JALIGW010000001.1, on the reverse strand, counting down.
CTTGGGTAATGAAAAATGGGAGGTTAAATAGTAATCTGAAATGCTTACTCTAAAATCTGTTTTCAGCAGAAAGACTGGTTAAGGGAACATGAAGACCAAAAAGAAAGATATGAGTACATGTGAGCATCGGATGCTTGTCTTTCCCTCAACAATACACAATTACACAATATCGGCTTCTGAGAGCATCACCTCTGGATAACACTAATTAAGATCTTCATTTTGAATTAAGATTGTATAGTCTTTAAATACAATGCTGCAGTTCTTTTCTCGTTATTAACAAGTACATCTAGCCCTCTAATTTTTTTTTTTGCTTAATCCTTTTTAAGGCCATTGATGCTAACAACCATTGCAACATCCTATAGAAATAGAGCTGACCAGTTAATTACCTGTTATGAAAGTACTTCTTTGCTTTCTTTGAAATCTGCTACCTGTCAGTTTGAATTAGTACTTTGTGGAAGTTCTGCTTTTGAGAGCCAGTGCAGTGTAGTGGTTAAGATGCTGATCTAAAACAGGGGACCCAGGTTCTAATCCTCCCTTAGGCACAAAAGCCAGCTGGCTCACCTAGGGCCAGTCACTCACTCACTCTCAGCTCTAATTAGCATCAGGCTCTGCCAGAAGCTGGCTGAAAACAAAACGTCTCATCACATCATGTACTGAAAGCTTTGTTATGTGAAATGAAGTGACTGCATTTTCAAAATTTGGCTGGATGAGAAATAGGGACTATCCTACACTGAGATCTATTCAGCTTCTTTCTGGTAATGCATTGGTCACAATTCTGTGGTGGGGAGGTGGAATGACTATTGTATAGCACAAAACCCTGGTAGTTACGAAGTGGCTGTTCCACAGGTGGCCTAATATGAAACTGTATTTATGAAACCGGCCCTTGGGGATAAGCTGCTGTTGCTACTGTACCATACTTCCAAATGCACAGCAATATCCCTAGTTCAGCTATCAAATGTCTTTGAAGGGTTATTGTGGGTTCACCTATATTGGTACTCTAAGCCGATTCCCTTCATACTATGGAAAATTTTCATCCATTCCTTCATCAGATTACTTCTTTGTGACAATGGGATTGACTGGAGACCCTAATTTCTATTGGAAGAATGGGCCCATTCAAACATCCTACAAGGACCTGATGGATCGAAAGGGCTTCAGATAGGATTTGGGGACTAGCCAGTGATCTAGAGGGCAGTGCTGTTGAATGCCCGGTTGGACTATGGAACCCAATGGCCAGAATAACATTAGATAAGCTTATTTCTAAATAGCCTATCCACATCACTGATTGCTTTTCTGAGGAGCTCTGGGAAATTACTGTTTATTAATATATGCAGACTTATTATTATTTATTAAATTTGTTTGCCACCTATCTCACCGTGATATACCCAACATACTCAGGGAAATTAAATGGGTGAAGAGATTTCTAGAGTGACAATGGGCAAAAGAAAAGAAGCAAATATGACCAGACACAGGAATACATTCAGGTTCAAATATACTTCGAATGATAAGGATTATGGAGAAGAATTTCCTTACTGTATCTGTGGAATGAACTGGACGTGGGGTGGACAGGATACAATGAGGTCTACAGTGGTTCTTAAGGATGTTGACAGAGTTCTTTGTAGCTGTACCAGAGGTGGGTTCCTGCTGGAGCTGTCCAGTGCGGAGCTCCAGTAGGGAGCGGCCGATTGCGCAATTTGCGCGTGACTGCTCCAGAGCCCTCTCCGCTGGTCCGTCGTGTCCGTCACCATCTTTTTCGGTGAATTTTTGGGCGATTTTGCTTCTGCGCATGCGCAGAAGCAAAATCTTGCCAAAATCTCACGTGTGCGTGCGTCCCCTCGCAAGATTTCGGCGAAATTTTGCTTCTGCGCATGTGCAGAAGCAAAATTGCACAAGGGGGGCGCGCACGTAGTGAGGGGGAGCGCGCGCATAGTGAGCATGTGCCCCCTCAAAACCTGGAGATGCGCGCACAGCGCACCGGCAAGTAAGCAACCCGCCCCTGAGCTGTACCTCTACCTCATGTAATCTTGACCCCTGTCCCTCCTATCTAATTAAAGCAACCAGGGAAAAGCTTGATGAATGGACCTGAATGGATTATTGTCATTTATTTCACATGAGGCTGACCTTAAATATCAACAAGAGGGAGGCAAGAGAGGTTGAGAGTTCATTCCTAGGCAGTGAGAGATACTTCTCTATCAGGGCGCAAAGAGAAAATATCTGCTGTGAACTCTGTGTAGGTGTCAGGAAGGGCATCCAGCCAGTAACGCTCAGCTCCATTCAATCCCCCAGACCCCACCCTGAAGCAAGGGATTACAGGGTTGTAAAAAGAAAAAAAAAGTCTGTTACTATTATTGCATGGCTTACTGTATACAAAAGGGATATTTTTTGTACATTGTTTCCAAGAAATTTATACATTTATAAACAAAAAAAGTAAAATATAAATTAACAGCAAAATATTTTGAGAACAATTTTTGTTTACTTTTATGTGATATGATTTAATGAGGGCATGCTTTTTCATTTTAATGTGATGTTTCCATTAAAGAACAAGACATTTGGGAATAAAAAGGAATCTAGACCACAAAAGAATGCTCTAAGAATTATTAATCTATAGAAGTAGCAATGGTATGGAACATTAACCCTCTTTAAAGAATCCCAAGAAGAGACAGAGAACCCTATCAAACCAAAAGGATAGATTATCTCCCAGCCACCAAATGCAATATATTAGTTGAACCCTTCATTTTTCCCAAACTTGTGTCCAGATTCCCTTATGGGAATGAAGAACTTTCTTTTTCAAAATGTGGAGGAATTAGCTCTCTGAGAGGCAGATTTGCTGAAGGAAATGAGAAAGTCTTATGGACAGCAACTTACTTAGAGGTTAAAAGTACCTTTTTTGGATTATAGAAAGAACATAAATTGTAATCTTCAAAGTAAAACTAGAGGGTATGATTCGCAGAAGTGTTAGCTCAATATTGATTTAACAAGGGATTAGACGTCTTTATATGAGAACCAAGACAACACTGTTAACAACAGTGTTTTTGATAATTTTTCTGGGGGTTTTCATATTTGATTTCTGATTTTTAAAATTTTAAGAATTATTTTAAAAAACCTAGGAAAGTGTTGCAGAATTTTTTTTAAATAGCTTGCCTTTACTTAGTAGCATTGATGATGCATTCATGCTCAGATAAATAAGGGAAAAGGCAAACTTTGGAAATGGAGGTCCTGATTTTGACTTTTGGGCAGAGGAAGCTTGATTTTACCTCAGGGCTACGAGTAGAAGCTACAACAGCAAAAAGTGATAAAGATATATTATTGTCGGTCGCAGTCAGTCAGAAGTGTAAAATGCTCCTGCATGTAGTTTAGTTTATATATGGGTTACAAAGATGACTAGATAGACTATCAAAAGATAAAGAAACTGTTCACTACAGCTTTAGCCAATTTTATTTTAAATATTATGATGGATTTTCCATAGCTGATCTCCAGAGATTGCCTAGAAACCTCTCACCTATTTATCTGGAGAGAAGTTATCATCTCTTAATATAATTTCATATTCATCACAGTAATTTGAAACTAGGCTCATTCTCCAATTTCTATTTGCTGTCCTACTTTGGATGACAGTATAATAATAACAGCTCCAGCGTCAAAATCAAAGCATGCTTATATCCTAGAGCAGGGTATATGTGCTGTGCGTGTGATGAGTGAGGAAGCCTCCCCATCCACCCAAGCTGGTCAGCTGTAGACATATGAGGAATGAAACTGCAATGCTAAGAATCTGTTTCTGGCCCAGTCCATCATCAGTGACTCAAAGCAAGTGATCTGAATGAGCAGCAACAGTGGGAGACTATATACTGAGAAATCCGTACTTGCCTTCTGAAGTGAGGTACTGTGCAATGAAGCAAACAAAGGACTCCTATGCAGCCCTTATAAAACACCAATGTAAGTTCCCTTCTGAAGCCAGGAAACCACCTTTTATTCCTTCTACGTTCCCATTTTGTGGAAGAGTGAGATAAGGAAGAATTACATATAGTCAGAATTAGATACCTGAATCAGAAATGCTTTTGTTATTGACTCATAGTTTCCTACATGAGGAAAATTTCATCCTAAAGGGGGAAAACATTTTTACAAATGACTATTACATTTATTTATTGAGATTTTGTTATCTCGCCTTTATTTGTACAACTCAAGGCAATATGTATAATACGGGTAGCCCTCGACTTGCAACAGCTCATTTAGTGACCGTTCAATGGCATTGGAAAAAGTGACTTATGACCGTTTTTCACACTTACGATCATTGTAGCATCCCCATAGTCACATAATCATAATTCAGATGCTTGGCAACCGACTCACATTTATGACCTTCGCAGTGTCCTGGGGTCATGTGATCCCCTTTTGTGGCCTTCAGGCAAGCAAAGTCAATGGGGAAGCCAGATTCATTTAACAACCATGTTACTAATTTAACAACTGTGGCGATTCACTTAACAGCTGTGGCAAGAAAAGGTTGTAAAGTGGGGCACATTCACTTAACAAATGTCTCATTCAGCAACAAAAATGTTGGGCTCAATTGTGGTTGTAAGTTGAGGACCACCTCTACTCCTTCCTATTTTCCCCACAACTGTATATATGTAGTTGGGCTAAGAGGGAGTGACTGATTCAAAGACATCCACCTGGCTTCTGTGTCTATGGGAGAAACAGAGCTCACTTTTCCAGTTTCTAGATTTGTATCCTTCCTTTTTTTTGGAAGTTCAAGATAGTGTAATAAGTACTCTCTCCTCTTTATAACAAATGAGAAAATTTTAAAAACCAGTATGACTTCTCTGTTGCTGCACCTGTCCTGCGGAACAGCCTTGACTATAAAATCCAGATGCCCCCAAACCAAACTTATTAGCCTTCTGTAAGGCTGTGAAGACCTGACTTTTCATTTAGGCGTTAGGCCAGAATATTAATGGAACCCAAAACTGTATGTGCTTTTTGGTACTGTGAATTCTTGTGAGATTCCTTGATTATTGTATTATCATCATTATCATTATTTTTCATTGAATTTTGTTTCATTTCATATTGATTTTATTTTTTAAAAAATGAACTGTATCAGCCACCTAGAACTATTGGTATAAAATAGGCAACCATATAAATTATCTAAACACATAAATGTTGTGCTGAGAAGTGAATGATCCACTCACATGGCTTCCAAAGCTGAGAGGGACCATCCCAAGTATCTTCAGCCTTAATCCAACACCTTCATGACTATAAGTTTAATTAAATTTATATCTGCTAACATTCCAGTCATTTACTGAATTCATTAAGACCTGAATTTCCAAAAGTTTAAATTCACCAGGACTGAACAACTTTGCACCACAGTTTAACAATCCAGTAGAAGAATATGGCAATGAACCTAAATGACAAAAAAGTTAATTCAGATCTCACCTCTGCCATGAATTTATTATGGGACCTTTGACACACCAATGTCTCTTAATGCAGCCAATTACAATACAGGTAGTCCTTGACTTACAAGTTCAGGTAGTGACTGTTCAAAGTTACAACAGTACTGAAAAAAAGTGACATGACCATTTTTCACACTTACGACCGCTGCAGCATCCCTATGGTCACATGATTTACATTTGGATACTTGACACCTGGTTCATATTTATGACGGTTGCAGTGTCCTGGAGTCATGTGATCACCTTTTTGCAACCTTCTGACAAGCAAAGACAATGGGAAGCCCGATTCATTTAATAATCTTGTTACTACAATTTCAGTGATTCAATTTACAAATGTGGCAAAAGTCACTTAATAAATTTCTCACTCAACAATATAAATGTGGGGCTCAATTGTGGTCGTAGGTTGAGGACTACCTGTACTGTATGGGAGATAACTAATGAACCAAGATTCTTGAAAGGGTTATAAATCAAATTAAAGTAATATATCAGTATTACTTAAGTCTAAGATTTAAAAACAAACAAACCCGGAGCATCTCCTTAACTGAAATCCTCTACGTGCATTTAAAAGCGATTTCTATGCCCTGCCTCAAAGAGTCAGTGCATAAATAAAAGTCAAGCAGCAGCTAGAAAATAAGACGCGCGGCGTTCAGAGAGCGGAAGCCCTTCTGATTTTCCTTCTGAATGTGTTGCTATCCGAGAAAAGCCAACTGAGACTTCGAGTGAAAGAATAAAACGCAGAATATAAATCAGAAGCCATCAAAAGCGCAGGAAACCTCTTCCTACTCTCAGCCCAGGACATTTTCAGACGCGAGCGCATGCGCAGAGTAAGGCGGCGGCGGCGAGCGGGGGGGCAGAGCAAGGCGGTTGCTGTTACCCAGCATGCTCGGCGTACCCCCCCCCTCCCCTTGGGTGGGTGAGTGAATCTGGCCGGTGGATGATGGAGCGGAGGCTGTAATGGCGGCCGGCGGCAACCGCGATAGAGGCGGCTCGGGTGTAACTGGACTCTGACACCCAGGTGCTCCTCTACGCCGCCGGGACTTCCTCCCTGGGCCGGACACTCCCCCCTCTCCGAGAGCACCGCTGAGGACTCGGCCGGACACACTAGGCGGGAAGAGGAAGAGGGGAGGACTCCTCACAGACAATGGACGAACATCCCGGCGCCGGAGGGGGGATCATGGCGGGGGCTACCCAGCGACCTCAACAGCAGCCACTGCCGCCCATCGGAGGCAACGTTAATTCCCAGCTGCTCAACCAGGGCTGCGCGGGGTCTAACAGCGGCGGCGGCGGCGGGAGTCTCCCGTCCCAGCAGCAGTCTCAAGGTCCAACGGTGGTTCAGGAAGCGACGGGGCCCGGGAGCGGATCGGAGCTGTCCCGGCCCCAGCATTACACTATCCCGGGAATCCTGCACTACATCCAGCACGAGTGGGCCCGCTTCGAGATGGAGCGCGCTCACTGGGAGGTGGAAAGGGCCGAGCTTCAGGTAAGATGAAGCCGGGTTCCGGGCGGGCGAGAGGGACACAATGAGAGAGAGAGACCGGCTGAGTTGAGACCGGCCCGGCTTTAAGGCTAGCGGCGGGGACTTTGCCGATGATGCGGGAGAAAGGTGGGCGCGGAGGAGAAGGTACCTGCGTGTGGCGGGTCCGGCGAGGCGTGGCGCGGCGCGGCGGGCGTCACTCGGCACGTCCCCCTCGGTGCTCTTCGGGTTGGGCTGCTTTCCCCGGGGCAGCCATTTTGGTTTCTAGCATGGCGCCCGCCTGGCTCGGGCCTGTCAAGAGAGTTGGGAGAGGAGGAAGGCTCCCGTCTCCTCCTGCCCGGTCGGTCCTAGATATGAACCCCCTGTCTCTGCCGGCGTGGGACCTTCGCCTTGACAGTTATTCTCGCGCTGGGTCCGTCCCGGCCTTATTGCCGGAGCTGCAGGAATGTCGAAGCCGGCTGGCACCTCAGGGAGTTTCGCGGCCTAAGAAAAAACCCAAGAGTCATTCATATATACATACATACATACATACATACATACATACATACATACATACATACATACATACATACATACATACATACATACGTAAGAGAGGACTGTACATGTGAGTGTGACCGGGTCGTTGCGTGTATGTGTGTACACACACATACACTCATATTTATAGTCCTGTCTTGTGAATGTAAATCACGCACACACAAGGAACCCCTGTAATTTTTTCAGAAACAGGAGGCATGTCCCTTCATTCTTAATTCAGAACACCCCAAAAAGAGATGGAGAGGAAGGCATGAGTGATGTTAACGGATTATCTGTTTAATCCTCTGCACCCATTACGTGATTTCGGTGACCTGTGTTTACAAAACGTAGGCTGCTTTACAGTGTGCTATATTGTAATTGTAGCAAACATAATCATGCTTTTATCAGTGAACCAAAATTGGGGATTGTGTGTACCTGGTTTTTACTGCGTTCTAATGAGATGACTGGGCATTTCAGTTAAGTGTGAATGTAAAGAGATTATTAACATTAAAGGTATATTTCAAAATAAACAATGGAATTGACATTTTAGACTGGCTCAGTAATAACATATCCTCATGTTAAATTTAGATATGTGTCAGATCAGTAGTGATGATTGTGAGAAATAGTGCTACCACGTATTGAGTTAAAATCAAAGAGATGTGAGGTATATGGTTCTGAAAAAAATAAAATGTTGCAATGTAGATAGAAGATACAACTCTTAGAAAGTATGTGTCCTGCCTTGTTTAATGTTATTCAGTCTTTTACTTTCAATTATGTATTTTAAGAGAAAAGGGGCAAATAATAGCTATTGAACTTACAGAATTCTTATGAGGGCAAATGCTGAATTTTGCAAAATGAATGCTGCTGAAAAGCATAATCAAATAGTTTATCCACAGCACTTAGGGAGGTATGCTGCATAAATCTGAAAAATTCTTTTGGCAGATTTCTTTTATTTATTTACAACAGCTTGCATGCAGCTCAGTTCCAAGTTGCTTTGAGCAGCTTACATCAGGCAACAACATTTAAAAAAATTATAATAATTTCAACAGCAAATATCCTGTAACTTCAGCATTTGTGGGAGGGGGAACGGCGCTAGGTCAATCATTGTCCTTGAATGCTATTTTCAGAAACCTGACAAGGAAAGGGTGATCAAGATGCCCAGGGAAAAGTTATTCCACGGAAGAGGGACCATCACTGAAAAGGCTTCATCACAGGGCTTCGAAAGTGGTATTCCCTGAGAGAAGGAACCCTAACAAGTCTTCTTTCTCCATTCTAATTAAACAGGCAGACTCAGCCCGTCTATTACTGGACAAGCAAATTCAGCCTAGAGCAAAGGTAGCAGGGTTCTGATTCATGTAGGTTTATGTGACAATCAGCACCTGAATCACACCTGGAAGTATACTGGCAGTCATAATAGTAATGTAGTGTCACATGGACAAATCTGGGTATGCTGGATCACTATGTTGAAACTTCCATATGGTCTTCAAGGGCAGGCCCATGTAGAGTGAAGTTCAAAACTCCAGCCACAGGATGACAAGAGCATAAGTAATCTTGGTCATTGCCTGCTCTCCATGAATGGGTCAAAATTATTGATACTCTACACCAGTGCTCCCCAACCAGTGTGCCGCGGCACACTGGTGTGCCGTGAGGCCATGCCAAGTGTGCCGCGGCAAAAGCTCACGTCATATCCAGAACGGCCTGCCGCCCACCGAATGCTAGATTTTGCCCAGCAACATTTTGTTGCATTCGATGTGCGGCCACGGCCCTACAGCTCTGAGTCCGAGAAGTTCTATTCCCTCCCCCTTCCCCCGCTCACGATTGTCCTGATCACAAGTCTACAGGGCCTGGACAGAGCAGTGTTCATTATTAGGTATTACTTATCTGTCATTTTCTGCACTGTGTTCCAATTTTTAAGCTCGCGTAGTTCAGGGCTGGCCAAACTGTGGCGCATGCGCCAAATGTGGCGCATTGGATGATTGCAAGTGGTGCATTGCAATCATCCAATGGCTGACGCCTCTCCCGCCCGCGTGACTTGCTGTCTTTTAAAACTCAAGCTGCCTCGGCTTGAGTTTTAAAAGACAGCAAGATGCGGGCGGGAGAGGTAGGTCTGGTCATTAAGCCTGCTGGCCGCTGCAGCGAGGCTTAATGAGCAGACCTGCTGCCCTGGACACAACAGCGAGGAATGCGAGGAGGAGGTACCGGGGCATGTCCCAGGTAGGACACGCGTCTCGCGCTGGGGGTTGGCAGGACGGGTGGGGCAGGACTGGCGGGCTGGACGGGGCACGCGTCCTACCTGGGACTTTTCCCGGTAGCTCCAGTCGCGTTCCTTGCTAATAGCGTCCAGAGCAGAGCAGCCCCTTCCAAAAGATAACGTCTCGCAAGACGTTATCTTTTGGAAGGGGCTGCTCTGCTCTGGACGCTATTTACAGTAGCAAGGAACGCGACTGGAGCTACCGGGAAAAGTCCCAGGTAGGACACGCGTCTCGCGCTGGGGGGTTGGCAGGGCGGGCGGGGCAGGACTGGCGGGCGGGACGGGGCGTGCGTCCTACCTGGGACTTTTTCCGGTAGCTCCAGTCGCCGGCTGGCTTGATTTGAGGCTTGGCAGGGGGGTGTGGCGGGGCGGGGCGCGAGTCCTCCTCCCTGCCGCTTCTGTTTGTGGAAGCCGAAGAACCTTACCGGTAGTTTGGGAGAAAGAAAGAAATTTTTTTGCTGCTTTCCTTCAGTGCACTCAAAAGCAGAAGCAGCAAAAAACTTTCTTTCTCCCAAACTACCGGTAAGGCTTTTCAGCTTCCACATACAGCCTGGAAAGCAGTCTCACGCGTCTCGCGCTAGGGCTGGCTTGATTTGGGGCTTGGCAGGGCGCGAGTGAGGAAGGTGTCGGCAAGAGGCGGAGCCGAAAGGGAGGGCGACAGGGATGTCTGCTTCTTAAGCCAGCAAACTTCCTTGTCGCCAAGCTCCGCCTCTTGCCGACGCCTCCTCACTTGCTGGATTGACTCATCTGCTCTGGGCTGCCTTGGGCGGCTTGAGTTATAAAAGACAGCAAAACGCGGGCGGGAGAGGCAGGTCTTGCTCATTAAGCCTCGCTGGCCGCTGCAGTGAGGCTTAATGAGCAAGACCTGCCTCTCCCGCCCACGTTTTGCTTTCTTTTAAAACTCAAGCCGAAGCAGCAGGTGGGGGAAGCGGCCCCCGGCCACTTCCCCCACCCACCTGGATGCCGCCATTTGCGGTCTTTTGCCCTCTGCACATGTGCACAGCGTTCTGCGCATGCGCAGAGGGCAAAAGACCGCAAATGGCGGCATCCAGGCGGGCCCGCCCACCTGGGACGCCTGGGCCAATTGGCGCATGGTATCATTAAGGTTGGCACCACTGACCTACCTAATTATCAAATAAAATAATAAATCAAGTAATTCTGTTATGCCCAATTTGACATTCCTATAGTATTATACTCTTCAAAACGATATTTTGAAGATTATATTGTTTTTTATCCCATTTTTGTATGTGGTGTGCCGTGGAATTTTGGGAGAGGCTATGGTGTGCCGAGGGTGACAAAAGGTTGGGGAGCACTGCTCTACACCAACTGTAACTATTTTTTTGTGGACTTTGGTGATCGTGTATGTCTTAGATAAAAGAGAAACTTTTTTAACTTATAAAAAGTATTAAGTAATGTAAGACTTTTTTATGCGAGGTAAATTGGATCAAATTCCACAAATGAAATACTTGTTTCTTTTCTTTGTCAGCTATCAGGCCTAAACATTTAAAAACTAGAAATAGAATTTTCAGTTCTAGTGAGTTGGAGTTGTAAATGGAATACTAGATCAATCTCTTCCAGATACTATATTAATCATCCATACCGTTTAATGTTATTATGCATGGAAAAGGGCTGAACAATTCTGTGAGTTTCAAGGATATAATATGGTGAAAACATTTGTCGCCCCCAGCCCCAAATTTGTTTCTGATTAGTTGCAATTGTAGAAAAATTATGGCACCTTAATTTTTATGGCAATTTTATTTTTTTGTCAACTGATACAGCTGAAGATCCAAAATTTAAGTTCCATAGCTTGCTGTAATGCTGGTGATACTGGCCTCATAATCAGTTGTTTTTGCTAGGCCCTTGGCAAAACTTTTTTGACCTAGCAGAACACATTACTACTGGAATGCACTTTGGCCAAGCCATACTTTCACAAGCAAATGTAATCAGAGGGTTAGTTAGGATTAAGTCCATTCTTACCATTAATATTACAAGACTGAAGCCTACTTCCAGTCCAAACTTCTTATAACAGCAAGATGTAGCTTTTGCTTTCTTTAATTTGTTATAGCCTCCAGATTTGATTTTGATGTAGACATACCCTGTTTCCCCCAAAATAAGACATCCCCTGATAATAAGCCCAATCGGGCTTTTGAGTGCATGGCAATAAGGCCAAGCGCTTATTTCAGGGTTCAAAAAAACATAAGACAGGGTCTTATTTTGGGGGAAACACGGTATTTTTGTAACCAAAGAATAAGTTCTTACTTTGCTATATAATAATCTTTTATTTAACCAAATATTGTTTTGGTTGAATAGTTTTCACTTCTTTAAGGATTTTTTCCTCCTCCAGATTCATTTTGCATATGTGAAGACTGTTGTATTATTTGTGGTTTACCAGACTAGTAATAGCACTATTACCTACAAGTCATTTCAACATTATGTCATTATTATAATAAGTACAGTCTTAAAGAATTGTCAGCATTCATAAAGATTTTGCTTGCTTGGCAGAATTTGTTGTAGGATGGAATAAAACCTCTTATGGTACAGAATTCCTGTGGTAATATAAATTATGTTAGAACAATGTGAGGCTGCCTTACTGCTTTAACATTTTAGTTCAATTACTTAAGGTCAGTCAGATATCAGAAGTGATATCATGTAATGTAATTGTAATAGATCTAATTCAAATTTAAAAATAGGTACTCCTTGAGTTATGGCAATTCCTTCAATGATTGTTCAAAGTTATGGCAGCACCTTATGACTGTTGCAGCATCCATGCGATCATTCAAGCATCATTTTGGTGCTTGGCACCCTGCCCACACTTAAAACTGTGGGTATGCTTCCAACTCCTCCTACACTCTTGTGTCCCCATCTCTATCCTTTTGACCCTCCTGTCCACCATCCTAGCCATGTTTTTCCTGCTACTGTTGACCAGGTTGGTTGCCCTGGCCTTTTGCAAGGCAACTGATGGCCACAGGAGACCTTCTTTCCAAAATTGCATTTGGCAGTTTCCTCATCTGAAAAAAGGCTTCATATGGCCAACATCTTTCTCAAAAAGAGCCAGGGTAGGCATGCCTTGTCAGCAGAAAGTTCAAGAACATGACCAAGTTCAACTGAGGCAGTGTAGCATGGCTATGGAGTGAAGGGTAGTGAGAATAGCTGGGCTTTATGCTGTGTAGATGGGATCGAATGGTTGGGGCTCTGCATTGCTGGGCTGGCTGCGTCTTTGTACCACACTGCTGAGCTGAGATGGCTAGGGCTTCCTGGAATGGCTGGGGCTTTGCACTACTGGGCAGGGGTGACTGGGGCTTTGCACTGTTGGGCTGGAGTAGAGTGGCTGCAGCTTTTCTTCGATCTGCTGGGCTGAGGCTTCATGCAGTGCTATTGGGCTGAGGTGGGGCAACTCTGGCATCATGCTGGATTGTGTCTCAGGAGCCCAGAGCTGTGGCATTCCAGGGAGCCTTTGAAATGCAAGCAACTGCACAGTTCTGGGGTTGCTCCACAAGGCAGGGTGAAGGGCATCAAAAAGGGCAGAGGTGGGGGGGAGAATATTTATTTATTTATTTATTTATTTATTTGGGAATTCTTCTAGGTGGTTGGGGGGGAGTTGAAGGGGAGGCAGTGGAAAACTGAAGTTTGAGGTAGGTCTTTGCCTAATGGCTGGTGGGATTTGGTTAACAATGGCAACTAGGAGTGCTATGATTATCATCACTAAGTGATGCAGTCATGTTATGTCATGCTTTACAACTACATTATTTAGCAATGGAAATTCCAATCCCAGTTTCCATTGTAAGTCAAGGACTACCTGCAGATTAAGTCATCAAATAATAGGAATATTATAAATTATGTGTTATCTGTGGTATATTGTGAAAGATAGATTTAGAGTTTCAAGCCAATGCTTCCCAGCAGCCATTGCTACATGATATAATGTGAAGGTAAACAATCTGGTCCCTTCAGATGTTTTGAACTAAGAATTTAATAATGTCTTAGTTGAAGGAGAAAAGTCTATCAATCCATTTCGTTCAAAATTGAATGGTGAACATGCACAGCCACAAAACAGGAAGGAGCACTCAACCTCCCTATTTGGAAAGAGGAACTTTTCTCAAACTGATTAATTAACAAGGTGGAGACTTCCATTGCATAAGATTAGATCTAGCATATGTTCCACCTGGTTTACTGATACCAGGAAAAGCTCATGGTGATATTTCAGGAATGGAGTATTGAAGTTGTTGAACTCCTAATGTGAAAAGGACTGATTTGTTTTTTATTATTTTTGAGCTAAACATACAAATGTTGACTGAAAAAAGAATGTTGCCATTTTTGAAAACAGTTTTTATATACATTCTATTTTTGTGAGTTATGAAAACTAAAAGATATAGATTCATACAACAGTATTAAAGGATGAACTTCAAAACAAATAAGCATACTTCTCTCTCCCCAAAAGGGAAGAAAATCCTTGGAAACTTTGCAGTTTAAAGATTGATAAACAATACACAAACAACCCATTGCTGTAAATCAGTTGTAGATTTCTCTTCAGTATTCTTTTGATCACTTCCCATGTCCAAAAAGTTCCTAATTCCTAATAGAGTCAGTATACAGGTAGTCCTCGACTTGCAACACTTCATTTAGTGACCATTCAAAGTTACAATGACACTGAAAAAAGTGACTTTTGACCATTTTTCACACGTATGACTGTTATGACTGTTGCAGCAACCTCATGGTCATATGATCAAAATTTTGGGCTCAATTGTGGTCGTAAGTCGAGGAATACCTGTACTGGAAATTTAGCCAAGAATTTATTTTGTGTGTGTATTCGTGTATTCAGAATGTTTAATTACTAGTCTTTGGGTTCATTTTAATAGGATAAGGCCATACCTATTTCATCTCCAATACTATTAAAAATACAAATACTATCTGCTGATTCATCTTCAATAACAATGTTTATTAAATATTCTTTGACCATTTTGTTAGTGATGAATTAACTTCATTTGACAATAACTGAAAGCTAATTTCATATTGTTTAATATAATCCACTATTGATTTACCAGAATGGAACATACAAGCTTCATGTTTAATTTTATCAGTTTTCTATAATAGAAGAGTTAGTGCTTAGATGCTATAGTATATGAAAACACTGTGTAAATTATATTATGACTGCCTATATTTGCATCTGTTATATGCGGGCAATATTCATTATTTTTGATTATAGTAAATAGCTTTTTAGCCATGGCCTTTAGCTGACTTTTAACAGAAGAAAAAAGAAAAAATATATAATAGGTGACTTATTCCAATGAATAGGAGTATGAATCCATTTTTCTTTGAACAGTGTTATTAGTCTGTTTATTGGTCTCATATTCTAAATCATGGTATGAACTGCCTCCTCTCTTTCCCAGCTGCATGTACTCAGTCACTGGTTTTAGGATATTTCCATTTTATCATGAAGTTACTGGTTTATAAAGTTATTGTATGTTTTTATTTTATCTCCTAGACCAGGGGTCCACAACTCCCGGGCCACGGATGTTCAAAACCGGGCCTCTGGAGAGACGGGCAAGTGTGTGGAGCTTCACTTGCAAGCACAAGCGCCCTCCGCTCATGTGTCCTCTGCTCACGTGAGTGGAGCTTCGCACACAAGTACTTGCCACTCGTGCGAGTTGAGCTTTGTGCGTGAGTGCAAGCATCCTCTGCTCGCTTGCGAAGCTCCATTCACATGAGTGGTAGGCGCATGTGCCTGCCACTCACACAAATGGATTTGTACGCATGACATGCCACTTGCATGCCCTCCCTCCCACCAGGCTGGGCCACCAAGCTGGAAAGATTGGGGAAAGGTTCTAGAGGCACTTATGCAGATGAGTGGTCTGAGAAAGCAGAATGTGCTACATGATGTTTACACTGGGAATGTGCAGATAGAGCTTTTTTTTCCAGAACATTTTGTTTTCCTTCAGTTAATCTAGTTCAAGTATTTAAGAAATGGTATTGTGATTTATTGATTGATTGATTATGTGCCATCAAGTTATTGTCAGCTCTTACCAACCCTACTAGACAACCCATGACCCATTGAGTCATCATTCAATTGTTTCACTGTTTTTATATAGCTAAAATTCTAGAAATGTTGACATAGCTAAACAGATCAACAGAATGATGAAGGACAGGCAAAAAAGCAGTGAGAATGGGAATAATTTCCAACTTTCTGCCACTTTCCCACTCACTTTGTGGGAAGCTTTCAGGGAGAATATCAATAGAGAAGCTGGGACGGAAGTTTGCAAGTTGCTTAAGTAAGTATCCTACTGGAGCACCCTCCCCAGTCCCTCTGCAATCACTCACACAACCCTGCTGACCCTCCCTGACCTGTGCAATAGCACTTAGCACTTAAATACCGCTTCATAGTGCTTTACAGCCCTCTCTAAGCGGTTTACAGAGTTCAGCATATTGCCCCCAACAATCTGGGTCCTCATTTTACCGACCTCACAAGGATGGAAGGCTGAGTCAACCTTGAGCTGGTGGGATTTGAACAGCTGAACTGCTGAACTAGCAGTAGCCTGCAGTGCTGCATTTAACCAATGCGCCACCTCGGCTCATGCGCAACACCTTGCATAGCCCCTATAGCTCCCACTGTAGCTGTACACCCCTTCCATGACCCACACCCTTCCACATGCTACTCAGCCTGCGTTGCACTGTTGTCACACACCCTCCTTAATCCTTGCTGTACGTCTTGGGCACCCTGATTGATCTGCATTATGTCTGTGTTGCACATCCCCTCAGTCCCTCCCTGACACAGCAGCAGACTGCCCCATGATGCACCATTTCACTTAATTAAAGGTTACAAACAGATATGAGAGTTTTAGGGGTGTGTGTGTGTGTGTGTGTGTGTACACACTCATATCGAGGGAGGAATAGATAAAATATTTTTTCCCATGAATGGTACATGTACTGTATTTCCCCAGTTATACCATTTAGAAATAGTTTGTGATGCTTTTGTTTTGTGTTTTGGACCAATACTACTATCACCATTTTTTCCATCATTTGATCTGGGTTGGTGGAAAAAGAATATTGCAGAGATGAACCATTCCATTTTGCACATAAGTCATTTCCACCAGGATTGGAAACAATCAGGAAATTCTAGGACTGTAGACTAAGTTAAGAAAACTAAAACCTACTCAGAAAAAGGAAATGACAAGTTCCCTGTTGTTACCATTAAGACAACACAAGTTGAGCTTGATCTAAAGAAGGAAGCAAAAACATTGCTAACTACTGATTTTAGGAATGTAATTGAACTCCTGAGCAGAGCAGAGTTAAATGATATTGCTGGTAACTGATATTGTATAAGAATTTTTGTTATTAAGCCATCTAGTATGAGGATTCTGGCTGATACTGAGTGTTAAATAATACTATAATTCTGTAGTAACCTGGGATTTCGTTCGGAGTGAATCTGCATAATTGTTGTTTTTGTTTTTAAAAATTGGATGGAAGACTAATAAAATTCTTTAACTAATACATTTTATGCAATACCTCCTGCAGATATCTTCATTAAACAGTAAACCTTCAAGTTTAGCATACTAAGTTGGATCTTAAAATTAGTTTCCATTAGACTTGAATGTCTGTTAAGTATAGTAGCAAGGCAGGATTTTATGCAGGTGAAATGCGATTTAATTCAGGGGTCCTCAATACTCGGGCAACAACATGTTCGGAACCGAGCCGCACAAGCGGCAGGCGAGTGCACAAGCACACACAGCTCCACTTGTGCAAGTGTGCTAGCCCACTGCTTGCGTGGAACTATCCCCTTCTCCCCCCCTTTGCCGCCAGTCTGCAAAGCCAGAAACGTTGGGGACCACTGATTTAACTCATGTATAAAAATATTTTAGATTTTGTCAGTGGTATCTAAAATCTGATAAAGCCAAGTTTTGGTTTAGGACAGTGTTGGCAAACCTTTTTGGCACCAAGTGCCATGCGCACGCTGGGAAGATGATCTTCTGGTTTCCGGTGCGCACATGCGCACTGGTTACCCAGTCTTCCAGTTCCTGGCGCACATCCGTGCGTGAAGACCAGTTGGCCGGTACACATGTGCACGCCGGAAACCGGAAGAGCAGCCGCCCGATGTACATGCCAGGAAGATGATCTTCCGGTTTCCAGTGCGCACATGTGCACTGGGAGGCTGCTCTTCCGGTTTCTGGCATGCATGCACATGCGAAGACCAGCTGGCTGGTGCGCATGCACGTGCTGGAAACTGGAAGATCATCTTCCCGGTGCACGCGGCTGCTCTTCCAGTTTCCGGCGCTCCCGTGCGCATGAAAACCAGCTGGCCATCACAGAACCGGAAGAGCAATGGGCAACAGTTCACGTGCCCGGAGAGATGGCTCTGCGTGCCACTTCCGGCACGTATGCCAGAGGTTCGCCATCATTGGTTTAGGAGATTGTGCAGAGATATTTCTTCCATCATGAACCTACTACATATTTCGAAAGTATATTCTAGAGCAGGGATGTTAAACTCGTGGGCCAGATGCGTCACATGCCGCCCACGCCCCGTTTAGGGAAGGGGGGAAAAGTTGTGATACGTCACGGGACGAAGCCGTGATGACACGAGTTTGACAACCCTGTTCTAGAGTGTCAGGTGATATTCTCAAGCCAAATTTTAGGCTTTATAGGAGGCTACAGGAGAAAATAGAATTGCCTTTTTCATTAGAGGAAACCATTTCTACAATAATCCAGCTGAAATAGTTGAAGATAGAAGTTCTTTCTTTTAGCCATTTTTATGTTGCTCATGGCCATCATTTAATTTTTAAGCAAAGTTGCTTGTCAAAAAGCTTATCTACTAGTATCTTTAAATCCTCACTTTTTATGTTAAAGATAAAGTGCATTTATTGAAATTGTTCAACATTCAGGGGTTTTATATTTAATAATTTCTATCCCATTATTTTAGTACCTTTGCACTACCACAGGAATGTACATATACATTGTTCAAGATTTTCTCTCTACATAATTATTTATGAGTAGAACTGGAGTTGTCTTATGTTACTTGAAAGGAATGGAAGAAGCTGTTGAAAGTAAAAAAAATGGGCAAAGAGATGCAAAGACTACAGACCTCACTTCTGAACACTGTGGATATATATACAGTATATTTAAAAATTAACTGCTACTTGGGTTGGATATTTGCCTATGGATATACAGTAATGAGGCTTCTGTCTCTTCCCTATTCAGTTAACCTCTTTGCCTCATATTTATTCAATTTTCCCTTTTCTTCCCACTCAACTATCTCCCCCATCATATTCCCCCCCCCCCGTTTTTGTTGATGGGAAGGTGGGAAGAAAATTACAGAGTGTACAGTTTCTTTGTGAAACTGGTTTGCATGCTAGATAAGGATCAATTTTTATGCAGAATATATTCTATAGGTAATTAATTTTAAATAATTATTACATCAATTCATCAAGCACTCAATTTCTTTATTATAGAAATCAGATATAATTCAGTGGCAATAGTACGGGGTGGGGTGGGGAGTGGGATAATGGTAGACAAAAGAGAGGAGAAAAAGAAGGAACTGTTTTTTAAAAAAAAACAGGTAAGAAATGGACTACCCAATCATATTTATATACCTGTATTTCTTTGTCCTGACCTACACCTTTTTTTGGTGACGTGGCATAAGGGAATGTGGTTTCTAGCATACATTATGCATTCATATACACACTTTTTAAAATAAACTTTTCCTCCCTGGTGATTGTCTAAAGAAACCCTTGCTATTTTGGTGACACTTTTCAAAACTGGTTTGCCATTGCATTCTTCCTATGGCTGAGAGAATGACTGTCTCAAAGTCATCCAATTGGCTTTGTACGTAAGTCAGAATTAGTATTCATAATTTCCTGGTTTTTAGTTTGATGTCTTTAATTACTACACAGAAGTAGTCTCATTTTTAAAATATGCATACATATATATAAATGCAGGCCGAATTGGCAAAATAAAGCTCAGGACCATAGTGGTTAGAAACATGCGGAAGAGGCCTTCATTCTGCAGTGAATAGTTCAATGGCTAAAATGATGGTTAATATATATAAATGCGTTGTGTGAATAAATTCATTGCAGAAGGGGCAATCTATATGATTGATTTTATCTTGTGATAAAGTTGGATTAATGGGTGGGGGGTACAAGAAGCAAGACATGCATAGGATTTGGGTTGGATATATTATATATAATGTCTTTAGGCATAGAGGCAGTATCAAAGCTTCAAGATGCACAAAAATTCAGAGGTGTTTTTTTTACAAAGCTATGATAAAATTAAATGCAGAAAAAAGCTTAAATTATTAAAAATGGGAAGTAATAAAATAACTGCAGAGATAACAAAACCCACAATTTTCATACAATAACAAAATATAATGAAGTACAGTATACTACTAGTATATAATGTTCCATGGGTATTCATTAAGAAGTTCATAAACATAACATTTTTTAATATTTACACATTCATGTATACATAATTATAGAGCTTTGACACAATATCTTATTGTAAATATTTCAAAATATTTAATAAATACCCAAGATTGTGCTGCAGCACCCTCTAGTGTTTATTGAACTCATGATCCATATCCCTAATTAAGGGAATAAGGGTTATTGGAAAAAGGAAAATGTCCTCAAAAGTATTCTAGGTCATTCAAAAACGTCTTGATGTCCTTATTGAGTATATTTTAAATTGTGTTTTAATTAAACTAATGAAATACACGTTAATTTGAATGTTAGAACTAAATAATTTCATTTTAAATGTAATGATCTCACACTGAAATTAATTGTGATGAATAAGAATACTAACATGACTTCATATACATGGTGTACTAAAAGCTAGGCACTATAGATACTTTATGATATAAATTACATTAAATGTTCAAATTTGTTGCCATTTTCATATAAATACTTCCTTATGGGTAGTCCTTGACTAACAACCATTTGTTTAATTACTGCTCAAAGTTACAACAAGAGCTGAAAAAAAGGGCTGGTCCTTGCACTTAATGGCTGACTCATTGTCCCACAATTCACTATGGTACTAAACTTATTATGTACATCTTATGATAGAAATGTAAAACATATACTCATGCACACAGAACCTCCCATATATACTGTATATTTACATATAATATTATATCCTTTTGCAGTCCTACCCACATACACAGTCTTTCTTCAACACTGCAATATGAATCTTGCACCAGTCAGATGGACACCTTTACAACAGAGATTTTCAATATTTTTCTCATACATATATGTACAATCTTTCCACAACCCTTCTCCAGATTTCACAAGATATTTTTTGTGGGATATTAGGGGTGAAGGAATGAAAGTGCTCTATTGCCGCAAGTGCTGTTATGTTTTGCACTTTTCAACCAAAGCAATTGAGCAAATTTTATTGATTGACATGTTCCTTAAAACTTCAACTGATAATGAAATTTCACCATGCTGCTTTAAAGTTTGTTTCTGTGAAATTACAGTGTGGCATTTATGCAAAGCTGTGGTTCTTTTATTTGTATCTGGAATCTTTCTGATTCCAGTTCATTAAATGTCATAGGATTAACAAGAACTGATGTAATGTAATGATGAATAAAGCATTTCAATGCTATTGAGCTTCTTGAATAGAGAGTTCCCCTGCGTTTTCCTGTGAGGATTGTATTGTTCCTGCTTTATTTCTCTTCCTGGACTTATGATTTAGAAATACATACTTGTTTTTGAATGCTGTTTTGAACAAGTTTACTGTTAAACAATAATTTATTAGGAACAGGGCAGTTAGTTTGGCAAAACATTGTATTTATCACAAAGCAGTACAATCTACAGATTATTTTCTTTTTGTCGATAATATCCCTGTAAATTCTTATAGGAGGCGTAGAACATAGAATTAAAAGATGTTATGTGGTATATTGTATAAACATGACTCAAATGAAAGATAATTATGTTACCATTTTGTATTTTCAGGCTCGGATAGCATTTTTGCAAGGCGAGAGAAAGGGTCAAGAAAACTTGAAGAAAGATTTAGTAAGAAGAATAAAAATGTTAGAATATGCATTAAAACAAGAAAGGTATCTATCTCATGTTTCTCAACTGGGAAGTTTACAAAGAATGCTTTTGTATTAATTAACTTGACATTGATAATTGAAGAAAATTGTGGAATTTGAATATTGGTCTGAATGAAAAAGAGTAATATGGAACTAAATTCAGTTAAGTTGGAAGTGCTCTTGGTCCAAGATTTGGGTTCAGCCTGTTCAAGATAGGGCTAATCCATCTGAAACAGCAGATTAACTATTACTTAATTACAGGGTGGATGCTATGACAAGGAATGAATTTGATACTTATTTAATGTGCTAGCTATGGCTATTCCTGAACCGGTTGGTTTCCTGCCTTGATTGTATCCCAAATTGTCTATTTCAATGTGCTCCATTAGAGTTCCCCTTGAAAAGTGTTCTGAAGCTCCAGCTGATGGAAAACGTGGTAGCTAGGCTACTAATTGGTACAAGATACGAGAACCATAATATTTATTGCTTTGTCAGTTGCTTTCCAGGTACAATTAGAAGGTATTGATGTTGTTTTATATATCCATACATGGCTTTGAGCATAACAATATGAATTGTCTAAGATTGTTATGAACTTGTTTTAATTAGTGAAAGCTCTAACAAGAATTCATATACAGCAGTCTATGATTTGGAGATTATTCCCTTATGTTAAACTCTACACTGTTGAAACCCATTGCTGGTGCCTATTTACCTTTTTTTAATTTAGAAGACAAAATCAATTTAGTTATTTAAAGACTAAACATTTAGTTTCGTAAACAGTAACTAACTCATTTATTGTTTTTATTTTACTGTTGGTCACTAAATGAAATGTAATTTTGTGGGTTGTATGTATGGTTCTGTTTGCTTTTGGATGGTAGAAAAAAATTAAAATATGCTTAATACACTAGGCACCTGTATACACAAAGGTGATTAAACAGGAGACTTGCTAATTAAAACACTATTTGATATTTCCAAGTCTATCTGATGACCAAAGGCAAGTTCACCAGCATAAATTTTCCTTCTCTCCTTTCTTCTCTCCTGGGTAGAGTGGAAAGGTTAAAAAAATCATGATTTGGCAATCACAATCAACCTTTGTCATTGATGTCCACATGCATATAAAGGGAAGACTTTGATTGCATGATCATGATCAACATGGTGATTTCTTTGATAACCCTGCCCCACCACTAGTCTTCAAGAAAGAACTAGCTTTTAGACATAGCTTAATAGGAAAGATCACAAACATTATGAAAAACTGGCCCCACAGCCAGTCCTACCAAACAGGATGCCATAGACAGTGATGGTGACATTGATCATTTCCTTTAACCATAGGGCCAGTCTCCTGATGGGTGATTTAATTAGCCAAGATCAAGTAAGCAGATGGTAGCTCTAGCTGTCCACATGCAGTATCCACATACCTGTGATTTTAATTTACAAGAGTGCAAGGATTAATGTTTAGACATCTTTGTATGAATGTTGTAACGAAAATGCAAATCTAAATTTTATTTACTGGTCAATCCACTTATGTTTTTCTTTTAAGGGCAAAATATCATAAACTAAAATATGGCACAGAATTGAATCAAAGTGACTTGAAAATGCCAACTTTTGAATCAGGTAAAAATCTATTTATAACTATTGTATTTAGCTCACATTTTGTTCACCTTTTATACCAAAATAAGTCTTTACAATCAATATTGCAAAGAAAAACCAGAAAGCCCAGTTGCCTCTTGAAAGCACCTTTGGAACAACCATGACCTGGATGACTGAGAATCTCCATAGACCTCTAGATAGTATATTTTCTTAGCCCAACACATTAAACATATGCCTTTCTATAAATAGGTATGATTGGCAGTGGCAATTTGAGATATTTGCATTGGTCAGATCACTTTCTTAAAGGTTAAAAAAAAACTAGTAGCGCAAGAGTTGCATTGGGAGGTTGGAGTTTCCTTCATTGTAAATATTTAAACCAAGGTTAAATAGCCATAAGAAATGTTGTAGTAATGGATTCCTACAATTGGCAGGGGAACTGGATGTACTCCAATATTGCTTCCAATCTTTACATTCTATGTTTCTTCACTTCCATAGTTCCCTTTTTGGTTCAAGTTTTCTTATGTTTTGAGATAAGCCATTTATCATATTCTCTGTGAACAAGCCTTCAAGGTTCATGTTATTCCTCAAGAACAGTAATAAAAAAAAGTATGGAACAAAAAGTAAAATCAGCAAGTTTTTTTTAAAAGGTGGATTAAGTAAATTAATCAGAAAGCTGATCAAAAGTTGACACACAGTTTAAGAAATTAAAGATGACAGGTGGCTATGCTTTTCCTTGTCTATGTTACTATCAGCTACCAAGAGAACATTCCATTATTTAGTCCTATGTAAATATAAATTTTGATGTTCATGACTAACGTATGTCTCAGCAAACATAGCTTTCCATTCAAGTGGAATATCATATATAACCTGGAATTACAAATATTACATGTACCTGGTAACTTTTCCCTCACTTTTAAACATCTAATAATATGCTAAAAATAAATTGTGGGTGCTCCATCATTGGAGGCTTTTAAGAACAGACAGAACAGCCATTTGTCTGAAATGGTATAGGTCTCCTTCTTGGGTAGGGAGTGGGTCTAATAACAGAGTTGTTATTTTATTCAGATCACTGAGAGTTAACAGTGTCTTGATGGCACTTTGTTTGTTTGTTTGTTTGTTTATTTATTTGTTTATTTGTTTATTTATTTGTTTATTTATTTATTTATTTATTTATTTATTTATTTATTTATTTATTTATTTATTTATTTATTTATTTATTTATTGTGTTTCAGAAGAAACCAAAGATACAGAGGTTCCTACAGTGCCTCATAATAGTCAGCTAACTTGGAAACAAGGCAGACAGTTGCTAAGACAGTAAGTATCGTATTATATTGGGTTGAAGGTCATTGTATATTGAAGCATAAGTATATAGGTTCTGATGTGATTGTGTATGTTTACTTGAACTTAGTACTGTAATTAGCAATTAATCTAAAATAAGTGTTAGGGAATTTTTCTCTTGAAATAGATTTATCTAAAATGGTAATGTGAATTAAACTTTCTAGAACCAAAAAGCAGTGCCATAAGCTTTAGGATATTCTTAAACAATTTGGTAATAATAGCTGCATTTTAAACTGCCATACAGAACATTTTAAAGGCTCACTGGTGGATTGTGTGTGTGCATGACTACAATTCTACTTTCTTTTATCTTTTAGATATCTTCAAGAAGTAGGTTACACAGATACAATATTGGATGTACGATCACAGAGGGTGAGGTCTTTACTTGGGCTTTCCAATTCAGAACCAAATGGCTCAGTGGAGACAAAAAAATTGGAACAGATTCTTAATGGAGGAGAATCTCCCACATCAAAACAAAAGGGACAAGACATGAAAAGGTAGGCAAACTAATACAAATGTTTAGCATAAATGACTGCCTTCAAAGGTATATCTGATAACTAATTTGTTTGCATGGTGTAGTTTTCTTTAAAAATGTTATTTTTACACAAAACTAAAAAGATATACTGGTTGTCTTTGATTAGAAAGATGTACCTATTTTTATTTTTAAAAAACTTATATCTCATCTGAGATAAATTCTGCACCTGCATAACTTAGGGTAATTTGCAAGAATGTATGGAAGGAAAAAGTTTCTTTTCTTTCCACTAGCAATTAAATAATTTATTACTATGCTTCTATCATTATATTCATGCAATTATGATTACATAATAGTCATACTATTTCATGGCTAAAATTGATTATTTTCTGAAAATCTTCATTATGTGACAACTAACAATTTGGTATTAAAAAGTACATACAAGTTAATTTTTATCCTTAATGACATTTAAATATGAAAAGGTTACAATCAGAACTTTTAAAAAATCATATACATAGTTTCCTTGGTGTTTATAAATTAGAAATAAGTTTATTTTCTCTTGAGGTGAAATAATTGAGTCTTAATTCGAAAAGAGATCACAGCTATTTCTGATATTGCAAGTTATTTTTTTTTGTAGGAACCCCAGTGATGTTCTTGAAACATTTAATTTTTTGGAAAATGCAGATGATAGTGATGAAGAGGAAGAGAATGATCTTATAGAAGATATTACAGAAGGAAAAGCAAAACATCGGATAAATAAAAAGCACAAAGTAAAAAAGACCAAACAGTTTTATTAACTATTGTTATTTTAAAGATTCTGTTATTCCTTTTTGTCTTTTTGTATAGAGAACTATTATAATAAAATGGAATAGATAAATCAAGCACCTTAATATTGTTTGTATTTTTGTTATCAATACCTTGGATAGGCATCAATGGGGGGAATGGTGTTGATAAATGCTTAATTCTAAGTATATTTATCTGGCTGCTAATTCTGTACTGCAGCATAATTTTCATCTGCCATAATCATGTTAATGGGACTGTTGGTGCATGATGGATAAAAAAACATTTAAATAGAATAATACATCCTTCGACAATCCTGAGAAAGGGAAGAAGAAGATTACATAAAACTATCCTATGAATGATAGTATCTTTAATGGTGTTTCTATCAAAACTGACTTGTAGATTGGAAATGAAGGACTGGCTGCTGACCTTACTGATGACCCAGACACAGAAGAAGCTTTGAAAGAATTTGATTTCTTAGTAACAGCAGAAGATGGAGAGGGAGCAGGAGAAGCACGGAGTTCAGGGGATGGGACAGAATGGGGTAAGAAACATAAAAAGCGGTAGGAAAACAAAAGAATTTGAAAGAAAAACATATATATTTCAATTATATTAATTTAAATTTGTATTCTCTTTTCTCTGTGGTATTTGTAGACGTTTAAATCTTGCTTGATTGCTATTTTATTTTTTCATCCTACTGTTTTCTTCCTGCAGAAGTAAACCATATATTTGTCAAATCATTTTGATAATATTAAGCAGTTTGTTTTGTATATTTTAGAACAAAGTTATGAAATAAGGCAATGTTTTTAATGTACTCCTTAATAACACTGGCAGTCAATTATTTTAGAAATACAAATTTGCACAAAATACAGGGCATTACATGTTACATGTTGGCATGGAAAATAATTCTTAGAAACATTTTTAGTAATGCATACCTACATTGAATTTCCACTGAAATTGATGGATCTTGCTAAGATATTGTGTTTTATAAATTAAACAAATTTACCCATTCCATAGATCACCATTAACAAAAATACCCTTCACTGTTTTTTGCATCACTCAGTATGCTGCCTAGCAGTCAATTGAAATATTAAATATTTGATTACTTGTTAACAACATGAGGTTCTGTTTTTCATGCCCTTTACAAAGGTTTAATGTGTTGTCAGTGGAGCTCAGTTGTATGCAAAAATGTGAATTTTAATGCTTTTTAATGTGAATTTCTTTTTTTGCAATGGATTGTTGGAGACCTGTATTTGTAGGAAATGGCTATATTTTTATTTTTTTCAAATCCATATTATATGTTTTTATTAACCTCCAAATCGTTTTCAAAAGAGGTGAGAACGCAACCAAAAAGAACAAATATATTAACATTATTTTACTTATTTTTAAGATTCCAGTTTAGATATTATTTAGAGGATGTCTTAAAATGATAGGGAAATATATAATTTGAAATACAAAAATTGCAGAAATGTTTTTTATAGGATTTAAACTTTATTGGATAGAATATGAATTGTGCAGAGTACGGGATCCTCTGTAAAAGTGTAAGATGGAGAAAAGTAGCAGGAAGTATGCTGGATTGATGTTAGATGTAGATGCATGTTTTAAAATATACTATTTTAGCAGTGATCTGCCTTTTCTTCTGATACAACATTTTATGCTTAAGTTGAATACTTTGGATTGCATCCAGAAAAGTACTTATGTAAGGGATAAGTGGAACAAGACTTCCCACTGTTCTTGCTGTAGCCTACCTGATTAAGAAAAGGCTTGAAACTGCAACAGTTAAAGGTGTTGTGAAGTTCTCCATCTACTAAATTCCCTTAATGTTATATAGACAGTTGGATTTGTTATTATTTCACACGATTTCTTCAATTCATGAATGAATCAACACATGTGCATAGTTGATATTTATATTATTATTATTCACAATTGCTCAAGTTGATTACTTCCTCTAAGCTAATGAAATTGGCCTTCTGGTTCATGAGAGATAGGTAAGAAAGATTTCAGTGAATTTATTTTTCTTACTAGAAAACAGTTTTTACCTATTGAGTAGAGACTCGTTCAGTTGTATTTGCAAAGCCGTGCCGTATTCATTAAACAAATTTCCCATTCCATCATTAATAATAGTATACATAAAAAAGAGGTTAGGAAGTTGAAAATAACTGATTTCAATATGTGTATTTTGCCTCCTTGTAAATTTTTGTTGTTAATGGTTTAATCCATATTAAGTACATAGCATAGTGTTATATAAGTATAGCATAGTGTTATTAGACAAGAATTTTGAATTTGAGGTCATATTTTTCTTCCTTAAGCGACATTAGGAGTGTATTTCTAATTTATCTTAGAGGGCAGACAGTACCAGTGAAGAGATAAAAATGCTTTTTTGCGTGAAGTTCTATCTCACAGAAAGTTTTAGTTTCCTAGAACTAACATAATGGATTCAAGAATTACTGTTAACTTGAAAGTGTGAACCATCTTGTTAATAAGGATATAAAACAGGGGTCGGGAACCTATGGCTCGCGAGCCAGATGTGGCTCTTTTGATGATTGCATATGGCTCGCAGATAAAACAAAATATTCTCACTTGTTTTAATTAAGGTGACCAGACGTCCCGATTTTGGCGGGACAGACCCGCTTTTTAATCATTTGTCCCGCGTCCCGCCCGCCCTCTTAAAAAGTCCCGATTTTTTAAAACAATGTCGGGACATCTGGTCACCTTAAAACACCCACCCATGCCTTTCTCTCTGCAAGGCGGACGCAGAGAGATGACGTCGCTGCTGTCGGCGCCCCACGCTGATTGGCTGTTGAAGGGTGAGCGGCGGCGGCGACAGCAGCAAGCCGGGAGCGCTCGCCTGGAATTGGAATCAGCGAGCAGCTGGGCATCGGGGCTCTTCCCCTGCCTTCTCCATCCTCCAGGGTCGCCACTGCGGGGGTTCCGTCTCTCCGGTGGTGCCTGCGTTGGAAGGGAAGGGGGGGAAAGAAAGGCAGCCTGCGGGGCTTGGCACGGCTGGGAGTTGCGAGGCGGCGTAGCAACCGGGCTGTTCCTCCGGGTGTGCTAAAGTGCTCGAGTTTTTTCTCTCTCACACACACATGCACAACCTTCCAACGACCGGGTCGGACTGGATCTCCCAGCACGACTTCCCAGTCGTTGGAAGGTTGTGCATGTGTGTGTGAGAGAGAAAAAACTTCCAACGCAGGCACCACCGGAGAGACGGAACCCCCGCAGTGGCGACCCTGGAGGATGGAGAAGGCGGGGGAAGAGCCCCGATGCCCAGCTGCTCGCTGATTCCAATTCCAGGCGAGCGCTCCCGGCTTGCTGCCGCCGCCGCGCGTGAACACGGTCCGCGGCGGGAAGCGAGTTCAAGCGACCCTCCGCCGCTGCCGGCCTGCAACCCGGCACCCCGTCCTGCGTGCCCCGCCCCGTGCCCCGTATGGTGAGTGTTATAACAACATTATTTAAAAGAATAAATTCAGAGGCTTATTATACTGACATTTAGTTGAATTCACTTTTAAAATATATTATATGGCTCTCACTGAAATAAATTTCCAAATTTTTTGCTTTCATGGCTCTCTTAGTCAAAAAGGTTCCCGACCCCTGATATAAAATGAACAAAGCCTTGACTATTTAGGAAATATTTTAATGAACTCATTTTATTCAAAAAGTCTTAGCTGTGAAATTTCTTTTTCAAAATATTTTATTAGTATTCTGATTTTATTGTGGTTAGAAGTAAGCAGTGCTCAGTTCAATAAACTTAGTCCCAAGTAAGCTAAGACAATATTAAAGCTTTCATCTTATTCTTCTCCATTAGCTCATGCTTGTTAGCAGGTAGAAATGTAATTAATTTTAAAATAAAATTATTAACTCTAGCTTCAGTATTGAAAATAATCAAGGAAAATCCCGAACTCTTATTCTTTTTCCAATGAGACTTCCAAGTAAAATATGTTACTTTTCTGGGCTTAAAGGGACAAACATTGAAGCATTGATTATGGATTTACACAAGTCTGTTTCAACCATCATTCTCTGCCGTCCTTAATTTGCTATGGCTGGTTGGGTTGTGATGAATAAAAAAAAAAGTTCAGTAAATAAAAAGTTTGAAGATGTCCTACAATATGCCAAACTATCTTGGTTATATTATTATTTTAATAATCTTAGAGAAGAAAACTTTCTATTACCTTTATTGCTGGATTTATTTTGGAGCTACTAGATATTGCATGGAGAATAAGAATAGAGGGGAAATGCATGGTTTCAGAATTCAGTTTGCACTTCCTAAATGGTATTGCATGAAATAAATTTATTTGCTTATTTAAGTCTGCCTGAATAATTTGTTAATAATGTCTTACTAAAGTTGCAGTAATTGCATACATCAGTTTTAATCAATTAATTTCATATAATTGAATAAGAAAGACATTCAAATTTCTTCTTTATACTAGACCAATTACCATAAAATGACAGTTTGAAGCATTGTACCAAACAGTACAAGAAACTGCACCTTTAAAGTACTGGAATGTTTTTGAATAACACTTTTTATTGATTAACCTGTAACGCTCACAAATAGTTTGCATTCCCAATTGTTGATTTATTTTTCTTTTAATAATATGTTGCATGTAGACAAAGATGACCTGTCCCCAACTGCTGAGGTTTGGGATGTAGACCAGGGACTAATAAGTAAACTGAAGGAACAGTACAAGAAGGAACGAAAGGGGAAGAAAGGGGTAAAGAGTAAGTGCAGATTCTGAATATTGAAACAATTATCTGACATCATGTGGAAAACAATGTATGTTGTCATCTTTCCCCTCCATTTTAACGTTTTGCTACTTGGGGGGCAACCAACTTTAACTTTCTGTCTGATAAATCTGGAAATCATAATTTCTGAAGATAAATTATTTTCAATTTACACTTGAGGGAGGAATGTCAGAAGGTGAACAAGTTGTTTTGCTTTGGACAACTTCCAGGAAAATGGCAGCAATGATTGGAAATTCCTTCCAAATGCTAATAATGTTGCTTCTCACTATAGTTGCCAGACATTTAAAATTTTACTTGTTTTTTAAGGAGTTAAGAAAAAAAGAAAATTAATACTGAGTATTTTTAATAATCCACAACTTTGAGATTATCTTATAGTATTGCAAGTGGTCACCCCCAATTACCTCCTTTCCTGACCTTTTACGTATCTGCAAGAAATCAGAGTTGTATACTTCTTACTGCTATTGCTGTCTGCAGAAATTGCATGGAATGCAGGCTTATTTTGTAGGTGACATTCGTTTGGAAAACAAATCTAGGGATAGGAGAGATTTGTTGGAAAGGAGAGTGATGGATTTGATTTGATTTGATTTAGTGATTTGGTACAAGCAAGAGGAATCTCTTCTGCTACTCTGCAGTATTGCTACAAGGAGCCTGATCCTTTGTTTTCCTTAATTTCCCTTCAATTTATGAAATTCTGAAGGAAAAATTAAATTAGTGGTGAAAAAGTTATTCCTATTGATGGCTAACAAATTTATTTATGAATTCTTAATTTTGGACTGAAAATCATTTTAAAGCTTAATTTATACTATATTTAATATGGTAATAAAATGTCATCCCTCTCTTTCACTGAACGTAACACTTAAACTAGGAGATGTATAGTCCAGAGAGGAAGAATTCATAGAAGAGAATGTACTACAGCAAGCAAAGGTAGAGCACTTATTTGCCAGATGAAAAGGGTTATTATTATTATTTGTTTATTTATTTGATTCTATATTGGCGCTGCCCAACTCTGGAAGCTTGCAATATAATAATATACATATACAATATAGTATATAGTATATGTACAATATAAGGAAAACATATACAATATAAGGAAAACAAGGTAAAAATGCAATCAAGTAAAATAAAAATGCAATCAAGGAAAGAATGAAAAATCCAGACAACCAAGCCCCCAAAATATACAACATACAGGTAGCCCTCGACTTACAACAGTTCATTTAGTGACCATTCAAAGTTATAATGGTACTGAAAAAAGTAACTGATTTTTTATAGTTACGACCTTTGTAGCATCCCCATGGTCATGTGATCAAAATCCAGATGTTTGGCAACTGGTTCATATTTATGACACTTACAGTGTCCCAAGGTAATATGATTCCCTTTTCTGACTATCTGACAAACAAAGTAAATGGGAAAGCCAGATTCGTTTAACAACCAGGTTACTAACTTAACAATTGCAGTGATTCACTTAACAACTGTGGCAAGAAATGTCGTCAAATGTCACTTAACAGTAGAAATTTTGGGCTCAACTGTGGTCGTAAGTCGAGGACTACCCGTATATGAAGCACATCTACCAGAAGGTTCCATTCACGCCACCTCCAGGTTGGGAGAACAACCACATCTTTGAGGCCTTCTGTAATGCTATCGGGGGAAACCATGGGGATCTTAAGGGGATGCTATGCGCTTCCTGAGTCCCAAAACATTACACTGCTTTGTTGCGGGGACCTGAGCATACCCACTCTTTTGGCATATATCATCCAGGCACAAATCACAGAAAATAGGTAGTCCCTTAAATATGTAGAGCTTGATAGGCAATAACCATCATCTTGAGTTGCACTTGGAAGCACACTGGCAACCACTGTCACTCGTGAAGCAAGGATATCACATTGCTGATTGCATTCTGGGCCACCTGAAGCTTCTCAGGGCAGCCTCACAGAGAGGGCATTGCAATAGTTGAGTTTCAAGGTGTCTCAAAACTCATAGGCTTACTATTTAAGCTGCAGAAAAGATAATCATAAGCTGTTCCATGCCACCTTCACTGAACACTAGTAGCTACTCTCTTCTTGATTTTAGTTTGCAGTGATCTGCTTATGGCAATGCGGATTCAGTGCTCCAGTGTATCAATTCTGAATTATACTAAGTAGAATTCTGCTCATATTAATCAGTTTCATATTTTCTCTTCTGCTCTATCCCATTCTTGAAAGTAGCTACTGTAGTCTTGGATGGACTGAGCAGCATGAGTTTAAACAAAGTTTTAAAAGTTAAACAATGCTACTTAACAGAGAATCTTTAAAAGAAGTAGGGAATAGGTTTAAGGCAGGAAGAACTTAAATGATAAATAATATACTCAGTTTGAAGGGCTGAAGTTTACATTCTAATTCTATCTCAGATGTACATTCTATCAGTAAAATTTACTTCCATGTGTGTACATGTAAAAGAAACACACAAAAAGACTATGAAAGTGAATATTTTCATCCTTCTAGTAATGTTTAAAAAATTGTGCTTTGGAGGATTGCTTTTCTTTTCTTTTTGCATGATAATTTGCATTACTTCTTTAACCCAGTACTAATTGCATTATTCTGAATGGGCCTTTCCTGCCTCTTCTGAAATGTTTCTAACCTGTTATATTATTTTCTCCTTTATCTCAAATACAAACATCTGTTAGAAGATTATTGAAATTGCCGTATGGAATTGATCTAATGAATAACAGGTTTTAATTTAGAAAATTCTAAAAGATTATTATTTTTGAAGTCCATGATCTTGCTAATCATAGCAAGAAACTAAAGGATTAGTTTACATGCAGCTGAAGAAAGTGTGAACATTATTTGCTTTTTTCATCACATTATTCTACAAGCAGAGCAGCTCCTTTATTGACAATTGGTTAAAGTATTGGAGAAATCATGTACTTATGTTAGTGCTTGAAATAATCTCTCTCTCACACACACACACACGTGTGTGTGTGTAAGTGTGTGTGTGTGTGCCATGCATTACAATTTGCAGCCATTTGTTTAGCAACAGTTCAAACAGGGCTGTTACAACTGGTCCCCACATTTACTACCATTGCAGCACACACACACCATGGTCATGCGATTGTGATTCTGGTGCTTGGCAGCCGTTGCACATTTATTATGGTTGCAGCATCCCAGGGTCACTTGACCACCATTTGTGATGTCTTCTGACAAGCAAAGTCAATGGGGAAGCCAGCAGAGAAGGTTGCAATGGGGAAGTCAGCAGGCATGTCTCACTTAACAATCCTGGTGAGTCACTTTAACAACCTCATTTGGTAACAAGATCATAAAATCGTATGTGGTCACATGTTGTCTCACTTAATGACCACACCACTTAACAAATTTTTCAGTCCCTTTTGTAGTCGACTTATGTAGTCATAAGTCGAAGACTATATGTATTTTTTAGTAAAAGGCTTTTTTTTTTGGCGGTGTAGATTATCCAAGTAAGTAATATAATTAGTATTTGCTGGAAGGATAATACTGAAAAAAAATGTTTACAATAATTCTAGCCTGATAACCCTAATGGTCTACAAGTAGTATTCTAAACCTTTCTGAGTAAACCAGACACAAAACATGACCAGAGAAGCTAATTCTACTTTATTGTAAGATTACATTAACAGAATTTTGTCTGAAGGTACAGACTCC
The DNA here is from genome assembly GCA_023053685.1 of Diadophis punctatus similis. NCBI lineage: Eukaryota > Metazoa > Chordata > Lepidosauria > Squamata > Dipsadidae > Diadophis > Diadophis punctatus. The sequence continues at coordinate 271,957,896 of JALIGW010000001.1, read as the reverse complement.
CATCGTCACTTGTAATCACCTGATCAATTAGGGTAGGTCTTTCCTAAGTTTCTTCATCTGGCTGTTAATTTATTTTATTTATTTATTTATTTATGGTTTCTTATATGCCGCCCAACTCCCGAGGGACTCAGGGCGGCTTACAACACAGGAAAAATACAAGAAAACCAATAAATTCAATTAAAATCAAAATATAAAAATTAAAAATTACAATATAAAAGAACCATTCAACCACCAGACATACCCGGGGGAGAGTGCAGATGGAGTTAAGCTCTACCCCCTGCCTGCAGGAAGAGCCATGTCTTAACGGCTTTTCGGAAGGCCAGCAGGGTGGGGATGGTTCGGGTCTCTGGAGGGAGTTGGTTCCAGAGCGCGGGGCCGGCCACAGAGAAGGCTCTCCCCCTAGGGCCCGCCAGCCGGCATTGCTTGGCTGACGGGAGCTGGAGGAGGCCAACTCTGTGGGCCCTAACCGGTCGGAGGGAAGTATGAGGCAGAATGCGGTCCCGGAGATAACCTGGTCCTAAGCCATGAAGGGCTTTAAAGATGATGATCAACACCTTGAATTGGACCCGGAGACTAATGGGCAACCAATGCAGCTGGCGGAGTATAGATGTCACGTGGGTGTACCTTGGCACACCCACCACAGCACGCGCAGCCGCATTTTGCACCAACTGGAGTCTCCGGATACTCTTCAAGGGTAGCCCCATGTAGAGCGCGTTGCAGTAGTCCAAACGGGAGGTGACAAGGGCATGAGTGACCGTGAGTAGAGCCTCCTTCTCCAAGTATGGCCGCAACTGGTGCACCAGGCGAACCTGTGCAAAGGCCCCCCTAGCCACAGCAGTGAGATGGTGTTCCAATTTTAGCTGTGGGTCTAGGAGGACCCCCAAGTTGCAGACCTGATCCGAGGGAGTCAGTTTCGCTCCCTCGAGAACCAAGGAGGGATAGTTGTCATAATCCTTAGGAGGCAATATCCAAAGCCACTCAGTCTTGTCGGGGTTGAGTCTGAGTCTGTTCCTCCCCATCCAGATCCTAACATCATCCAGGCATCGGCACATTACATCGGCTGCCACACTGAAGTCAGACGGGGTGGTGATGTACAGCTGGGTGTCATCAGCGTACTGGTGGAAACACACCCCATGTCTGCGGATGATCTCCCCCAGCGGTTTCATGTAAATGTTAAACAGGATGGGCGAGACAACCGACCCCTGAGGCACCCCGCATAACAGGGGCCTAGGGGCGGATCTCTGCCCTCCTGCCAACACCGACTGCATCCTATCGGCGAGATAAGAGGAGAACCACCGTAAAACGGTGCCTCCCACTCCCAACTCGCCGAGACGATGCAGAAGGATACCATGGTCGATGGTATCGAAAGCCGCTGAGAGGTAGCACCAGGTCAAGTAGCACCAGGATGGAGGAATTTCCCCCATCCCGGGCCCGCCAGAGATCATCCATCAGAGCGACCAAGGCAGTTTCTGTACTGTAGCCGCACCTGAAACCCGACTGATAGAAATCTAGATGATCTGTTTCATCCAGAAGCCGCAGAAGCTGAGTGGCCACCACCTTCTCCACAACTTTCCCTAAAAAAGGCAAGTTGGAGACCGGACGATAGTTCTTCAAGTCAGCTGGATCCAGGGAAGGCTTCTTCAGGAGGGGTCTCATCACCGCAGCTTTTAACGACTGCGTTACGGATCCCTCCTCCAAAGAAGCGATGACCACCGCCCGGATCCAGCCGCGTGTCACCTCCCTGCTGGCCGAAACCAACCAGGAGGGGCACGGGTCCAATAAACAGGTGGAGGCCCCCATCGCCCCTATGGCTCTGTCCACATCCTCAGGAGAAACAGGCCCAAACTCCTCCCACAACGGTGGACGAAGACTTGCCCCTGTCAACTCCATGGACTCTGCCCAGCCAAAGTCCAGGTTAGACCGAATCCGAGTGACTTTATCCGTCAGAAACTCGGCAAATTCCTCAGCTCTGCCTTGCAAGTGTTCCTCGCTCCCCCCTTTAGCAAGGAGGGAGCGAGTCACCCTAAACAAGGCGGCTGGGCGAGAATCTGCGGACGCAATAAGGGCGGAAAAATAGGAACGTTTTGCCGCCCTTATCGCCACTAAATAAGATCTGATGTAAATTCTTAATAGTGTTCGGTTGGAGTCGGTTTTGCTGGACCTCCAGCAGCGCTCCAGATGTCTCTTCTGGCATTTCATCTCCCGGAGCTCCTCGGTAAACCAGGGGGCTTTCCGGGATCCACTGCCGCGGAGAGGTCGCAAAGGCGCAATTCGGTCTAGAGCCCCTGATGCTGCGGTGTTCCAGACAGCCACCAGGGAATCAGCCGAACTGCGTACCAGGGTTTCAGGTATTTCCCCAAGTTCCCTCTGGAATCCTTCCGGTTCCATTAGGCGCCTGGGGCGGAACCACCTAGTCGGTCCCGCCTCCCTGCGGGGGAGGAATGGAACTGCGGAATCCAACCTCAGTAGGAAATGATCCATTGGAGGTTCTCTCTCTTTCTCTGTTTGATTGTTTCCTAGGCAGCATCTCTCCCCTTATTTCACAAGGTCATGTACAGGTACTCAAAAGTCCAAACAAATGCACAAACCATTTCTATAAATAATATTTATTTATTTATTTATTTATTTATTTATTTTATTTGTCGGCAATTTGAGAACAACTCTGGGTGGCTTACAATATATATTTTATTATTGATACAAATCAACAGGAAAAAAATCTAGTATGGTAAAGGAACTATTAACTTAACCTAAGGGCCAAATGCCCTGTGAAAGAATGCTGTTTTGACCTTTCTGAAGCAATTTTTGAAGTAATTGTAGAAGAGGGGCCATCCTTACTTATGGGGCAGAATGTTGCATAAAAGGAAGTAAAAAATAAGAATATCTGTTATCTGGCCCATGTTCCATAAAACTTGCTGAAGAAGAAAGACCTGAGATAGATCCTCTATAAATGACTGGATGCAGATTTGATTTTGGTGAGGTATTGCCAATCCTGATATTGCATTTTTAAGGGTAATAATCAGGAGTTCAAATTTGAGCTGGATGTTTACTGGCAACTTCAGAATTCTTACTTTATGGTTTGCTCTAAAAGCAATTTTGTACCACATATACTTCTGGGTCTCCTCCAAAGGTAGCCAAACATAGAATACATTGTAGTAGACTACTTAAGTGGTAATAAGGGTGGTAATTCCTGTTGCTGGAGCATTTTAGGCAGAGAGGATTGTAACTGGTGCACTTGCTAAAGCTTGGAAAAAGTTATCCTGCCTGTAGTTTCCACCTGTTTGTAGTATGAACCATAAGTCCAGGAGAACCCCAAATTCATATACCAACTCCTTTGGGAAGAGAGTAACCCTTTAATGTAACTACAAAAACATTTGTTGTAAGATTGCCCTAAAATTTACCAAACAACTCTGTCTTGGTAGGACTTTGACTTAATATGTAGATTCTTACAAACTCCAGCAACCAGTTTGGGACTTTCACAGCATGACCCATTCAGGATGAGATAGCAGTGAAGAACCTGGGTTTCATCAGTATAGGTAGTCCTTGATTTATGACCACAATTGAGCCCAACATTTTTGTTACTAAGCAAGACAGCTGTTAAGTGCGTTTTGCCCCATTTTATGGCCTTGCTTGCACAGCTGTTAAGTGAATCACTGCAGTTGTTAAGTTAGTAACATGGTTGTTAAGTGAATCTGCCTTCTCCATTGACTCTGCCTGTCCGAAGGACGCAAAAGGTGATCACATGATCCTGGGACACTGCAGGCATCATAAATACAGATCGGTTTATAGTTGCTTGAGCATCTTGGATAATTTGACAAAATATTGCTCATTGTAATGTAGAGATGCAAGAAAGCATGTTTTTATTTATGAGTATTAGTCAGTTATAGATTTCAGTGGTTTTGATGGGCCAAGCTTCTTGAATGTATTTTCAACACCAGGAAAAAACAAATGTGGCTTTCATAGTATCAGAGAATTGCTTTCCTCCTGTTTCCCTATCTGTATTTCTTAAAGCTAGATGGATTTCATTTCTTTTGCTTTTCTGGACTTCCATTTTTGGGCATTTTCTATTTATTTCTGTGGTGTAATTCTGGGATTTCTCGGGCCGCAAAACATATATTTAGGATTGCATACAGATAGTACAACTGTCCACTCTGATCTGCTCAGGGGAAGTACATGAAATAGAAATTCTATGTCGTATCTCAATTTTTATTTTTTTCAAACCCAGCAGAATATTGGAAATAAATTGTGTAAAGTACATCAGTACTCTTATCAACAAGGTAATTTACTGAAAATTGAACAGAATGGAACAAAATTTGGGAACAAGGCAGAAGCTAGTGAAAGAAAGATTAGGTTTTAAAATGGGCTGAATCTGGCCCAGGGCTGTAGAGAAAAAAAAATCCAAAAAAAGAAATTCCCCCAGTGCATCTCTGTGAACAGGTAGTTGGACAGTAGCTTGGAATGTTATGGATTCCCTCATTCTCAGACCTCCCCCTTCCTGTTTATGTTACTCGGAGTGGAGCTATTAGTAAGGAAGAATTCCAGAAAGTATGTGCTAAGTGGATTTCCTACCTTACTTTTATATAAGAGAATATTTTGTGTATTTTTTAATTCCTTCATTGGCACTACATCTCATATTAACAGTTTCAGATCAGCTTTCTGGTTATTAATGATGGTTCTAAACATTAAGTGTGCTTTGATACTTATAAACTCTTATAAAAAGAGCCGAGGTGGCGCAGTGGTTAGAGTGCAGCACTGCAGGCTATTTCAGCTGACTGCTAACTGCAGTTCAGCTGTTCACATCTCACCGGCTCAAGGTTGACTCAGCCTTCCATCCTTCTGAGGTCGGTAAAATGAGGACCCAGATTGTTGGGGGCAATATGCTGACTCTGTAAACCGCTTAGAGAGGGCTGTAAAGCACTATGAAGCGGTATATAAGTCTAAGTGCTATTGCTATTGCTATAAACTACTTTTTTATTTAGAAACCCAGAAAAGGGGGAAAGTTGACAGTTTGTTGCCTCCCAGTCACCCAATTATTGTTTCCCTTTTGGTAATCAAACTTCTGTCTACTATTATCAATTAATAAAAATGCTGGGGGTGGTTTGTACATAAATTCTATGGCCTTTCATAAGGAGTTCAGACATTCAAGTTTTCTCCTCTTTTACCGTAAGCAGAACACCAGCAATTTAATTAAAATAACCAGTCTGAATCCTTTTTTTTAAGCTTCATTTTTAATTCTTTTTCAAATATGCAATATACGTTTTATAAAAGCATCTTTATTTAATAACATCACATTAAAACAGTAGTAATTAGCAAAATGGGCGTGTAAATGGATATCAATTTAAGAGGGAACAATAAAATGAACCTTTGCTGCTGACATTAATTTACAGGGGTCAACAGGACAAAACTGCACGACATGATATCTGATCTGGGCGATGATGAGCTATCCCACATCCCTTCAGGAGTCATTAATCAATCTAGGTCACCCTCTTCTAGAATGACTGATCATGAAGGTGCAAGAGCAGAGGAAGGTACAACAAATTCATCTATTTATTTGTATTTAGAAATTTTGGTATAACATACGAACATTTATAGCCCATATGAACCAGATGCCTATATTAAGATGCACTTGCAACTTGGTTCTGAAAAGACTACCACTTTATATTCACCAGCTTTTGTTTTGAATGATAGAAAATTGATACTTAAAATTGAGTTTAAATTATATACATAGAATAAATGAATTTAATAAAACAACAGCGAGCAACAAATTATAAGAAATGAATGAAATAAATTTTCTGGTGAGGAGTGATTTCCTGTTTTATTCATTTTAGTGTAAGATTTCCCCTCCCACAAAAGTTGCATTCACAGTAACTGATAGCACCAATAAAGAGTTGATTGCTAATATATTTTGGAATATGTAAATAAGTGCTAATCAAAATCTACATATTCATCAACTTCGAATATTCAGTGCAACTTATGCTCCTAAAAATTCCCTCCAGCAAAATAGAACCTTTCCTTAAAAAAACAAATCTTTTCAAGTGAACAAATGGATTACAATGTAAAACCTTTGATATATTAGATTTATGTAGCAAACTATGGACATTCACATAAACATCTTGACATTAGTTGGTCCGCTTTCATTATTATTAGTCCTGGATCCTTTGTTGTCAGCAAGAGATGTACTTTGCAGAATCATAGAACTGCTATAAAACCATCTTTCCTGATTAACAATGTTTGAGTCATTAAGCTATTCAAAGAGATATGTGGTCACTTTTATGATATGCAACGTAGCTGGATGGATCTGCTTATGATGCATAGAGGAATGGATGTATGACCTCATTCATCACAGTGCAAAATTCAGACATTCCATGTTGAAGTTTATTTTAAATAGATAAACAAATAAATTTTATCTTCCTTTGTCAAAACCAAAGTATATCCTAATAATGGAAGGGATTGATTTTTATTTTTTTTATTTTCCAACTATGCTCTGCATATGCATGATTTTTTGGTTACTTTCTTGTTTTGTAATTTCAGTGAGCTCTCCAATACCAAGAAATACAGGCTTAACATCATTATAAATAAATAAAACTACATCATTTATATATATTTTTTCCTCTAACAATAATCGCAATGAAAACTAATTGAACTTAACATGAAAAGTATGCATGAAAGATTTCTAAGATAAATAACCTGATATCTCAGTGTAAAGATAGAACATCCTTAAAATTCATATTAAAAAAATTCATATAAAAAGATCCAATGGTTTGTAACCATTTGCTTTATTAATTACATTTGAAAGAATGATTCATTTTTTCAAACTATTTTTGGGGAGGAAAAAGCATATCTTGAGGTGAAGAGCTGTGCTCCAATTAACAGATCCACTGGAGGAAGATGGATTTTTGTTGATTCTATAGCTTGCAATGCCACCTTCCATTTTCTTTCAGAGAGTACCACTTCCCTGTAAAACAGCTTCAGTATTTAAAGCTTTGTTCTTGGAGTAGTAGAAGGAGAAGAAAAGGGGCGTTGGTCTTACCTGAACGCCTTTTCTCAGTGGGTTGCAGAATAGTCCAGGAATTGATTGCTACAGTCTGATCTGTCTAGTTACTGAGTCTACATTTTTCGGCCACTCCTCCATGCCTCTCTGCGCATATCCCAGTTTTCGACGAAGTGATGGCTGAAAAGGAGGCTTGCACATAATGTTAGCGACAAAGCGGCTCCAGATCCCATGAGGGATTTTGTAGGGTGGGCCTGGACTATTCCGCAACCCACTGAGAAAAGGCGTTCAGGTAAGACCAACACCCCTTCTCCAGTGTGGTTGCAAAATAGTCCAGGAATGGGATATACCAAAGCCTGGTATCCCTAAGGGCGGGCAGCCGTTGGGACTGGAGCCCCCAAGGCTAAGTGGACCTGTTGTAAAACCCTCCTCCCAAAGGAAGCCTCCGCCGAGGCGAAGACATCCAACTTGTAATGTCTAATGAGGGGGTGGCCCAAGTGGCAGCCCTGCAGATATCCTCAAGGGAGGCCTGCGTGGCCCATGCAGCGGTGGTAGCTGCGTTTCTCGTGGAGTGCGCGGTGATGCATCTGGGAACTGGCAGAAACTGTGCTTCATATGCTTTAGCGATGCACACTCTGATCCAGCGACCAATGGTCGAGGATGACACTCTAGCGCCCATCGACGTGGGTTGGAAGGAGACGAAGAGAGCCTCCGATCTCCTGGTGGATGCTGTCCACTTGATATAAATTCGGAGGGCCCTCCGGACGTCCAGCTTATGCAACCTTCGCTCCAAGGTATGAGAAGGCCAAGGGCAGAAGTTCGACAGAACCACCTCCTAGGCCCGGTGGAACCAGGAGTTGATTTTGGGAATGAAGGAGGGATCAAGTCTTAGAATTACCTTATCCTGGTGGAATATGCAGAGGTCAGCTCTGATGGATAAGGCCCCCAATTCAGAGATACATCGGGCGGACATCACGGCGACAAGGAACGGCACCTTGAGAGTCATGTACCTGAGGCTAGTAGTCCTCGGGCTCAAAGGGAGTCTCTGTCAAGGCCTGAAGTACCCTGGGGAGATCCCATGTAGGTTATCTGTGGACCGGTGGGGGACGCAGGTTGCCGGCGCCTCTGAGAAAGATTCGAACGTCAGGATGGCGTGACAGAGGAGCCTTCTTTCCCCCAGCCAGCACAGTAGAAAATGCTGCAACCTGTCGCCATAATGTGCCGTGAGCCAGGCCTCTGTCCAGGCCGTCCTGGAGGAAATCTAGAACCTGTGGAACAGAGGCTGAGACAGAGTCAATGCAAACTGGTCTGCACCATTTGACAAAGATTGCCCAGGTGGCATTATAAATCCTGATGGTGGATTGTTTTCTGGCTACCTGTATAGTCTGGATCTCAGAGTAATTTCTCCCCCTCAAGCGGGCCCCTTCAAATGCCAGGCGGCTAGTTGGAGCCACTGAAGCTCTGGAAGGTCCAGGATCCCCTGGCTGAGGGAGATCCGCTGAGGAGGAATTCTCCAGGGTGGTGAGGCGGAGAGGCTGATTAAATCCACAAACCATGGCCTGCGAGGCCAGTGAGGAGCCACCAGGATGATCTCTGCTCCTTCCGCGATGATTTTCCAAATCACCCCTTGAATTAAGGGGAGAGGAGGGAACGCGTACAGGAGCCCGGGGGGCCAGGCGCACCTGAGAGCGTTGGTGCCCTTCGCCCCCGGGGAGGGGAACCTCGAGAAAAAGCAAAGTAGCTGGATGTTCAGGTGCGAGGTGAATAGATCCACCAGGGGTGTCCTGAATCTGTGACATGTCCTGAAACAAGGTTGGGTGAAGACGCCACTCGGCGTTGTCCACCGTTGTCATGCTTAGATAGTCTGCCTGCGCATTTAATGTCCCGGCAATGTGCTCCGCCATCAGGGAGAGTACAGACCGTTCCGCCCACCGACCTATCAGCTGGTACTCCACCATGAGGCGTTTGGATCAAGTCCCGCCATGCCGGTTGAGATGGGCCTTTGCTGTGATGTCGTCGGTCTGAACGAGGAAATGACGTCCCTGAAATTGGTTCTGGAAGTGCAAGAGGGCTAGGTGGACTGCCCGTAACTCCAGCCAATTGATGCTGTTGGCTAGGTCTTGTGCTGACCAACGTCCTTCTGCCACCTGACTGCCCAGGTGAGCCCCCAAGCCGAAGAGGCTTGAGTCGGACATGAGGATCACCCGGTCCAGTTCCGAGAAGAAGCTCCCCTTGGTGATGGCTGGGGAGATCCACCAGTGGAGTGACCTCCTGATTTCCAGAGGGATCCTGACCTGGGAGCGGGAATGAGCTGTCTTTGCCCGCTGATACGGCAGCAAGAACCATTGGAGGCTTCTCGTGTGGAAACGAGCCAAGAGCACAATCTGTATGCAAGACACCATTTTTCCCAATAGCTGGGAGAGGTGGCCAAGGGAACCCTGGGGTGCTGCAGAATATGAACCACTAGGTTCCTGATGTTGTCTCATCTGTCCTGAGACAGGAATACTTGACCTGGTGGACGGGGACAGGTGTCTCTTTTGGAAATTTACAAGGAACCCGTGATTTTGCAGGGTTCGGATAGTCAATTTGAGATCCCCTTGTGTCCTAATGAGGGAGGGAGCCTGGACCAAGATGTCATCCAGGTAGCATTGCAGCCTCACTGGGACGCGTCTCAGGTGAGCTGCAATGGTGGCCAGGACTTTGGTGAAACACCTTGGGGCCAAGGCGAGCCCGAAGGGAAGAGCTCGATACTGCAGGTGCCTGCCTGCATGACTGAACCTCAGAAATTTGCGATGTTCCGGCAGGATTGGGATGTGGGGTATGCCTCCGAGAGAGCTATGGATGCCAGGAACTCCCCGGGCCGAATTCCCTGGAGGATGGACGCTAGGGAACTCACCTTGAACCTCTTGTAGACCAGATGTGTGTTGAGAATCTTTAGATCCAGGATCGCTTTCCATCCCCCCGAAGACTTCGGTAGAGTGAACAGGATGGAATATGTCCAAGAGGCTTGAATGTCCAAGAGGTGGTTTATGGCTTGTTCCATGAGACCTCGTTTGGTGCTGTTGCTGGAGACAAGGCACTGTATGAAGTGATTCGGGGGAAGGGAGAGGAACTCCAAGGATAGGCCGAATTGGACAGTATTCAACACCCAGTTGTCGGTGGTCGTTAACAGCCACTGGTCTAAAAAGACTTGGAAGACCATTTGCCCTCCTTGTGTGACTTACTTGAGGTCTTTCTGGGTACAGAGGCCTCCGCCTGCTCCGATGCATGGGAACAATCTGCCATCGTAGGCAGAAGCACACACTTTGATAGAGACAAGGTCGCTAGCGAAGGCTGGACTGGCCAGCAACGCTGGAGTAATGACGGAAGGCCAAAAGCCCAACTAGAAAGGGCTTGTCCCAACCTGAGCAGCCACACAATGTATTAATGGCTGATGGCTAGAGCCTAGGAGGTGGTGGTCTAGTAGGACTAGCTCGCACCTGGCTGTAGACTCGCTCCTGAAAGGCTTAGGCCGTGGCGGGGCTAGCCAGCACTTGCACACAGAGTCACTAATAATTGAGTCCAGCGAGTCTGATTGAAGTCCTGCTGGGCTGGGCCGGGCCTGAGAGATGGAGAGCCGAGAATGACCTGTGTAGGACTCTGGTGGACTAGGCCTCCGAAGGCTGGCAGAGGTAAAAGGCCGATGCACGAAGATGCATACAAAATGACCGCTTGAGGCTCTCAAAATGGCCACCGCAGCCTTGAGACAAGGCGTGGGCACAGGGCCAAGGTAAAAAGGCGCTTCAGGGGGGCTTTTGAGGGACCCTGAACAAGCCGCTTCACTGGCTGTCTAAATATGAACCTCCGGCGGAAGGAGGTACCAGGAAAAAGCAACTGTCACTAAGTAGAACGGTGCCTTGCTTGGTACCTGCGCGCACCCGACTCCGAACCGAGAAGGAATGGCCTGAGGTAAAAACCAGATGTCCACCAGGCACACCGTGAAACAGCGAAGGAGAGCCAGTGGAGTTGCCAACTAATCTGAGGCAAAAAGGGCCGCGCGCTGAGAAACCTTAGGACTTTCAGATGCTTCCAAAATGGCCACCGAGGCTTGAAGCGATCAAGCAGCTGGAAGAATGGCCGCTACGGCTGCAGAGGCTTCAGTCTTGGACGCTGGAAGAGTGCTGAAATGGACACCGATGGTCCCAAATGCCGGAATCAGCGGGGCACGGTGGCGGCAAGCCAACCTCTGCCGAAAAACGTCCGAAGGGCTTCTGCGGCTTTTTTTATTATTATTATTATTTTATTTTCGTTAAGATTAAACTAGGAGTGGCCGAATCGAAAGAGATAAACCTGAATCCAGAAGTTCGGATGTCTAGGAATAGTTTGCTAGAGACGGATCTACGAAGATGACTGTTTCAGATCTGACTGAGTCGGAAAACTGGGACATGCGCAGAGAGGCATGGAGGAGTGGCCGAAAAATCTAGACTCAGTAACTTGGCAGCTCAGACTGTAGCAACACATTCCTGGACTATTTCGCAACCACATTGGAGAATAAGAACATTTCCTTTCTTGCTTCCTCCTATAAGCAGAATTCTGCTTATAGTTAAAACATAGCTATTCCAATATTGTATGATGTATTTAAAAGCAATTTATTGGATTTTTACCTTCTGTGATCTTAACACACTCTCATTGGCTTACAAATACAATAAAACTCCAATAAAAAGCAAAAAATGCAAAAAATATAGAAAAGGAGTAAAATCCATAAAGTATAGAATACTCAAACACCTTTCAACATTATTTCAGAAGATGACAACAGTAGGAACAAATCTAACTTCAAGTGGGAAGTCATGCTGAAGGGCTGGCACTATCAGCAAAGAACAACACTAATGAGTATCGCTTCTCCTTGACCTCCCAAAAGTAGGGAACAATCAACTGCTTCTTCCGGCAAAATCATAATGGTTCTGTTAGGGAGATGCAGTCTTTTAGGTAGCTTGCTGCCAAGACATAAAGAGCTTTGTTGGTTAACACTGTACTTTATTTTTATTTATCGACTTACTTAATTTATATGGTTGCCCATTTCTCATAAGTGGCTCTATTGTAAACTACACAGAGCCACTTATGTGAGCATCTGGGCTGTGTATCATGTACCAGCTGAAGCTTCCATATGGTAGCCATATGTAAGGTGCATTGTAGTAGTCTACATATGTAGTGATGAGAGCATGAGTCATTGTTGCAAAATTTTGGTTCATTAAAATAAAATGTAATGGGAAAACTGTTTTGTAAAATAGTTGTATAAGAGATAGCAAAGAGGAAATACCGTATTTTTTGGAGTATAAGACGCACCTTTTTAACCCCCAAAAGAGGGTGAAAACTTGGGTACGTCTTATACACCGAATGTAGCCCCAGCCACCCCCACCCTTTGGCCTCTTTCTTCCAGCAATTTACCTGCTTGCAGCAAAGAGGGAAGAGCCTATAAAGCCAAGCAAGTCATTAGCAGCTTCCCGACCTACAGCTGATTTGCCATGTGCTAAAATGAAACTTAAACTAGGTGCAAAGAGGCAAATAGCTGGGAGAGACACACAGATTTTTATTTTCTGCTGAACTGGATGCAAGGGGGTAAGTGAATAACTATAAATGTCTGTAGAATGTTCAAATTATTAGACTTATTTTTTAAAGGCTGCTTTATTATTGTTCTAGAGTCCAGGGGTCTCCAATCTTGGCAATTTTAAGACTTGTGGACTTCAACTCCCAAAATTCCACAGCCAGCTTTGTTAGCTTTGCTGGCTGTGGAATTCTGGGAGTTGAAGTCCACAAGTCTTAAAGTTGCCAAGGTTGGAGACCTCTAGACAACTTAACAAAATAAAGAAGCTTTTTAAAATAAATGCTTGCTCTGAAGAGGTCCAGTGCTATTGTATCTTCTTTTAAATAATAGAGAATAATGTATACTTCCAGAAATTTTAATTAATTTTAACAACTCCGTACAAGTATAGTCTGAAATTTAACAGTGTCCTGTTTAGTAGTAGAGTTAAATTCTGACTTACCTTGGAGTAGATCTATTTAAATAATTGGGAGGAGTTAGTGTGACTACATTTAAGAAAACTTTCTGGCATAATGTACATTTCTCCAATTCTTTGCTATTTCTGTGGGTCAGGCACACATGCACATAAATACACAGCAGTGTATATCATCTGTGCTGTTTGCTGTTTGGCAAATTGCTTGGAGGCAGAGGCCTTTTTTCCTTGTTTTCTCCCGCAAAACTAAGGTGCATTTTATACTCTGAAAAATACGGTAATCCCCATAATCTCATCTGCATCTCCTCCTCCTCCAAGTCTTATAAAGAGGTTCTTTGGAGACATGCAAGAGGGTACGTCTTATAGTCCGAAAAATACGGCAATCCCCATAATCTCATCCGCATCTCCTCGTCCAAGTCTTATAAAGAGGTTCTTTGGAGACATGCAAGAGGGTAGAATGATGCAGAGGGGAATTGAAGGAACATGTCCATTGCAAGAATGGAAAAGAATATGCTTTTGAAAAGATGAAGCAAATTAGTTGCATTCTTTCTTATGTGTAGTCCTTAATATTTAAAATAGGTCTGATACTTAAAATTGATCTTGACTTTGTGCAATAATTGATAATTTTATATAATAATAATTGAAGTAATTCTGCATAACACTTTGTAATCTCATGTTACGTTACATGGTTCATAAATTATAAATTGCAAAACTATTCAAACAAGCATAAAAACTCTGCATTTATGCTGGGTATATTTTTATAATATTTAGTTAAATCTTTAAGCTCATATATTAATTTACATCACCTAATAAGCAGTGTTTTGTTTCTTATAGCTGAGCCAATAACGTTTCCATCTGGAGGGGGCAAGTCGTTTATTATGGGTTCAGATGATGTATTGTTAAGTGTACTAGGCCTTGGGGATCTTGCAGACTTGACCGTGGCAAATGATGCAGATTACAGTTATGATGTAAGTAAAACATGTTTAACACCTAATATCTTTTAAACTGAACCAAGAACTTTGGGAATGTTTAGAACGCTGTTTCCCATCCGTGGCAATTTTCAGATTTATGGACTTCAAATCCCAGAACGCCACAGCTAGCTATTGATACCAATTTTAGGAGTTGGAAATCCACAACCTGGAAATTACCATGATTGAAAAACACTGCTTTAGAACCATCAATAATGCTGCAGTACTGTGATATACATTTATCTAAATCCTGTAAATAGATAATTTCTGGTTGGAGAATCAACACCAAAAAATATATTGTGCCACGTATTTATTGAATGAACATTTACTGTCTTCACTGGGAAAATTATGTGAAGATTTAGGTAACTGGTAGTACCTAATTTAGCAGGAACTAAATGTACCTATTCCAAGGACATTGGTTTAGAAGTGTTTTGCCATAACATTTTTATTTAGGTTAAGATCACAGTTTTGACATAGCTACTCCAAAATACAAAATTTCTTATCTTGTAGATATGCATGTAATTTAGGATTATTCTAATGCTGTTTGTTTAAACAAATTTTCAGTTCACAGATAGCATCTCCTATACAGATGCTAGGTTGTTGATACAATATAATCCACTATTCCCTCAATAATTACAAGCTTTTCCAGATCCTGATACTGCAAAGGAGTCCCAACTTATGATACCCCCATTATTATATGTTTCATGGTTGAGATAACGCTTCAGGAAATGAAATGCAGGGTGTTTCTCCAAACCTAACATTTCTCATTGATACCAGAAAGTTTCACTTTGGACTCATTTATCCCAGAATATTGTTCCAAAAACCTAATGGAGCATTTGGGTGAACTTAAAGCTTTCAATAGAACAGTAATTTCCTTGATATTATCCTGTTCATACCATGATTGTACATGATCACTCACTCACTCACTCACTCACAGACTTGCTCTTCCTGCAACAGCATTCTAGTCATCTCTTCTAGTAGCCATTTCCCAGAGCTTCTCAGTAAATCAAGATGGACCCCAAGATTGTAGCAACCCAAGGTCATGTCACCATGTTTTATGATAGTTTTGGCCAAAAAAATGGCATTTATTTCTGGTTTTTGGCAAAACTGTGCCCATAACAAACCATTAGTTTGCTTAATGGCTGCAACATTCAATTAACAACTGTTGCAAACAAGGTTGTAAAATTGCATTAGTCACATGATCAAACCCTTTTAGAGTTATCACAACTTACAACTGTGGTGGTCAGGCTCCATTACAGTCATCAGTTGAGGACTAACTATATAGCTGTATGCTTTTGCTACTTATCTTAACATTATTCATTTTTATTTTAGCTGCCAGCCAACAAAGATGCTTTTAGAAAAACATGGAATCCTAAATATACATTGCGCAGCCATTTTGATGGAGTGCGAGCGTTAGCTTTCCATCCTGTGGAGCCTGTGCTGGTTACAGCCTCTGAGGATCATACCCTAAAACTTTGGAACTTACAAAAAACAGTACCTGCCAAAAAGCAAGTATATATTTACATATGTTAAAGAACATGGAAGTTCTGGAGTTTTAATGTGTCAAGATAATGCTCACAGATTGCTTTTTGACATTTTTATTTTAGGAGTGCCTCATTAGATGTGGAACCTATTTACACATTCAGAGCCCATATGTAAGTATTTTTAATTTTTTAATATTGCTGACAAATGCTTCTCCAGGTAGCCCTCAGAAATTGTTGATTTAATGGCTACACATTCATTCTTTTGATTTTATTTAACTTTAAAACAAAGCAATCAGATATATTCTGAATATATTTCTAATCTTTAGAAATGTTTTATATTAGTTATGTAATTTAGAAAAAAATTGCATCAAAAACAGAAACTTGTGTGTGTGTATATAAATATGGATTCTTATTTATAGATGGAAAAGGAAGGACTTAATACTTTTAATGATAGTATTAAATATGGCTTATATACAACTTATACATTCAATAACAAGGTCATATGTTTATGTTCTAAAAATGTTGATAATCTAAACTTTCTAAATTCAAAAATTTAATTGTTTTATTAATAGTAATAATAATTCCTTTGTTTTAAAATAGTGGACCTGTGTTATCCTTGGCGATTAGTTCTAACGGAGAACAGTGTTTTAGTGGTGGTATTGATGCAACTATTCAGTGGTGGAATATGCCTAGCCCTAATGTGGACCCATATGATACATATGGTAAGCCTTATCTATAAATGATGTGATGTGTAATATAGTCACATAATTAACCTCTCTGAGATAACCTTTATGTTGCATAATAAACTGAACAATTGCTCATATGAATTTAAATTACAATGTTTTCTGTGATCTTTGGACTGATCTCGGTAAGATCCATATAGCATGTGAACTAATATGTCCTTAGCAGTGTTAAATTTGGCAGTTGTGATTTTAATAAAAGAGTTGCAGCATGAGCTAAATATAGTAGTAATAATAGCTAAATATAAGGCTAATACTAAATTGAGAAATATTTAGATTTTTTTTTTTTAAAGCTAACATCTTTTTAAATTTTTTTACAGAGCCAAATGTTTTAGCTGGCACATTAATCGCTCACACAGATGCTGTCTGGGATCTCGCCCATAGTGGTATAAAGAATCACTTACTATCTTGTTCAGCAGATGGCAGTGTTAGGTTGTGGAATCCACCTGAAAAAGTGACCTGCATTTGCACTTACAATGGAAATAGAGGTGAGTTGTGTGAAAGTCTTTACTTTTTAAAGAAAGTTCGGAAGATTAAATCAAATATACTAAAGAGTTGATCAATAGTAATTATAAAAATCAAAATTTTAATAGGTAATTGTAATCATTCTAACAGACTTTTTTTACCACATGCTTTGGCTATATATTGATGCCTTCTTGGTAGATCTGGGACAGTGGTCCAGATAGTGTGGGAAGAGATGGTATCCTATCCATTTATTTTAGGATGACAAAGATACTAGCAATCAATGGAATTGGGTTTAAAGAAAGGTAGGTAGGCTTTAATTATTTTCCAGATAGATTTGTTATGTTATGAATTAGTACTTCTAAGAAAATACTGAATGAAGAAATGTAAAAATTTGGGTTAACAAATAAATAGTTTTTACAGAATCTATGGGTTGTTTTTCCCCTGTGTGCTTTAGAATATGGAATACCCACATCAGTTGACTTCATAGGCTGTGATCCTGCCCATATGGTGACATCCTTCAGCACTGGCAACACTGTCATCTATGATTTGGAAACATCCCAGTCACTGGTAATGCTGTCCTCACAAACAGATTCTGGTAAATTTGTTTCTTTTGTTTCAATTTCTTTGCTTGAACTTAATCTTATAAGCATATTGCATCAAATTGACAGAATTATTTTGCATACCAAATTGAAATGGTTCAAGTTCTAAACATTTAGGATAATGAATTGCAATGAACCATTGTTTATCTTGAGCTCTGATGCTCTTATATCCCCTTATTTGCACACAAAGAAGAGAAATTAAAAGTTGTAAGGTTTCAGCTTGTTGCAAACTTAAGTTTTGTCATTTCTAAATAAATGCTTTGCCACAGATTGGATATAAATTTATACTCTCTAGTATTCAATGGAACCAAAGAATCAGAGGAGAAGGTCAAATTTGAAATTTGCCATTATTCCATCTCATAATAATGATTGCAGCTTTTAACTTCTGTGGAAACTTCTGCCTGTATCCTCAATGGAAATTTCCTAGCAGAGTTGGCTAATTTAATAACATAGTAACAGTTTTAATGATTTTGAAATATAAGCAAGCTATCTGCATTAATGCTTTCTTAATTCCTTATACTTAATTAAAGTGTAATAATTGCTTGTGTTTCATTCCTAGGGTTACAGTCAAGCAATCACATTAACAGAGTAGTAAGTCATCCTACACTTCCTGTAACAATAACAGCTCATGAAGATAGACACATAAAGTTTTTTGACAATAAAACGGGTAAGAAAATAAAAACAGAGTTTTCTTGAAATTTCCAAGTTTTATATTTCACCTTTTTCTTTACATTTTGGCTTATTTGAATGTTTGCCTTGTCTTTTTTATTAGTTTTTTTCATTCTGCTTTTCTTCCCTAATCCCTAGCCTTCACATTTCTATTTGCCTTTTTGTCTTTTTCTTTCTTTGATCTGTCCTTTCATCATAAAAGTGATTGGAAGAGAACACATTCATTTGACTGTAATGGTTGGTCTCAGCTTGTTTCCTTAAGCTTAAAGTTAGAAGTATTATTTAATGAATTTTTCAAAGGGATTTAAGTCATTAGGATCTAAATTTTGAAGCCTTTTTGTGGTGAATCAGATAATGTTTTCTAGTAGTTACTGACCTATTTCATGTTTCTATTAATCTGTTAATGATTATAATTAACATTTTGAAATCAGGCTTATGATGAGTATTTCATCCTGACACTCATAAGGGATCAGAATAAAACTTAGTACATTACAAAAGAAGATAAATGGTATATTAACTGGGCTTTAACATTCTCCTTTAAATGCTACAGATTCAAGGGCAAACTAATGGATAAAGCATAGTTTTTAATGTTTCTGGACTTGAGAAGCATCTAGCTCACGGGTGTCAAACTCGATCGCTTCTCATGACATATCGTGACTTTTTTTGCCTTTGCAGAGCTAGTGTGGGTGTGGCCTGTGTGTGACGCATTCGGCCTGTAGGCCGCCAGTTTGACAGGCCTGATCTAGCTGATAGCTGAATTACATACAGTAATCTTATAAACAATTATTTTCTTTCTCTTACATATTTGTTTGGCTCTCTAGTCTTCTCAAACTATAAATATTTTATTCACTGCATTTATTAAATATTTTAAAACATAATTAAAAAAGAAGTAAATAGGGAAGAGATGTACAAACCTAAAATTTAGTGAGCATTTCAAAATAACTTTTGTTTGATTCTATATATTAGAATATCTTATGTCAATCTAAACTTCAGATTAAATTGTATAAATTAAATAAAATAGAACAGAATAAATTGTAAAAAAAGCTGTGAAATTACAATTTCTATTTCATCTAAATATTCTATCACTATTTAACAAGTCACAGAGAAATTTTAATTTAAAAAATTATAAAAATTAAAAATTAAAAAATTTAAATTTAAAAAATTTTAAAATCTTATATTTATTGAAACCCAAACTTCAGGTACAGTCTAAGCCTATATAGAATAAAATTATGATCTGGAAATGTTGTCCCTGTTGAATTCAATATGAGATTTTATTTTTAAATATAAGGTTATTTGTGACATTTTACAAATTGGATGGTAAACATATTACATGGGTAGTCTTCAACTTACGGCACTATTGAGTCCAGAATTTCTATTGCTAAGTGAGACATTTGTTAAGTGACTTTTGCCCCATTTTACGGCCTTTCTTTCCACAGTTGTTAGGTGAATCACTGCAGTTGTTAAGTTAATAATAAGTTTGTTAAGGTGGATCTGGCTTCCCCATTGACTTTGCTTGTCAGAAAGTCACAAAAGGTGATCACATGACCACAGAAGACAGCAACCATCATAAATATGAATCAGTTGCATCCAAATGTAAATCACATGATCATGGGGATGCTGCAATGGTCAGAAGTGTGAAAAATGGTCATAAGTCACTTTTTCAGTGCCATTGTAATTTGAACAGTCATTAAACGAGCTGCTGCAAGTCAAGGACTACCTGTACATCCACAATTTAACATACTGTTCTTCTACAGAAAGAATTGTACATAATTTCCAATTAAAAGTACAGTGTATCCTACTGTGTTTCCCCAAAAATAAGACCCTGTCTTATATTTTTTTGAACCCTAAAATAAGCGCTTGGCCTTATTGCCATGCACTTAAAAGCCCGATTGGGCTTATTATCAGGGGATGTCTAATTTTGGGGGGAACAGGGTAGCAACTCTAACCATAGCTTCCATTTTGATATACTTTGTGGCAATATGAAGTTTGATAATATTTTAGTGTGTTGAAAAGAGAATTCAACTTTCAGAATTTGTTTGAGTTGGTAATCATTTACCAGAATTGTTGGATTTTGCAGCCTTGCCACCTAATGAGAAAAAATGATCCATCCCAATTATTATATTTCTGGACAGCCATTGAGATGACCTTGAAGAAACTCTGCAGCAACAAAAACAAAAACATGCTTTTGTAAGTTGTTGCCATGTAGTTTTTTTCAAAGTCATTTTTGTTGCTCTCCACAGTTTCCAACATTTTTATAGAATGAATCTCTTTTATCAATCAAGACTGAAGCAAAAGACATTGTGCCAGTTTTTTCTAATTGTTATGTGCACTACAAATTTAATACCTTTCTTTTGACATTATCATTGCCGCATGTCAATTCTGTTTAAATTTTGTGTCACACTCTTATTTTTTTTCTTCCAATCATACAGTTATTTTACCTTTTAATAAAGTATAAGTCTTTATTCTTCATATATATTATGTACATTAATACTAGGTAAAATGATCCATTCGATGGTTGCTCATTTGGATGCTGTCACAAGCTTAGCTGTGGATCCTAATGGAATCTACTTGATGTCTGGAAGTAAGTTAACAAGCTTTTGTATTGCCAAGAGGCCGCAGTAATGCATTTGTGCTTTATTTATAACACTTCTGTTTATCTCTTTGTTCAGGTCATGACTGCTCTATTCGATTATGGAACTTGGACAGCAAAACATGTGTGCAAGAAATAACAGCCCATAGAAAAAAGCTGGATGAATCCATTTATGATGTAGCTTTTCACCCCTCAAAAGCATACATTGCAAGTGCAGGTGCCGATGCCCTTGCCAAAGTATTTGTGTGACACAATAAAGCAAGCCTGCACCTTGGCAGCAGGTTTGCCTGGACAAAAAGAGGGAATGCATCTTACACTGCCATCACTGTAAAGGTTACTGATGACACTACATGTAACCAGCCTCAGCAGAGACTGTGTTTGGGGCAGGTATAAATTGGTCAGATTGCGATCTCATGAATAATACTGGGCTGATTCATTTAACTGTAATTACTGTATTTTGGGGTGGGGTGGGGGGAAAGCAAACCAGTATTTGTAGCCTTGACTGGATACGAACTGAGCATTTGTTCTTTAGGTGTGTCTTTAAACGAACGTGGAATCCAATCTTATTAAAGACGTTTATTTTGGACTCTGTGTGCTGCCTTAGGGTTAGGAATGTGGTGCTCTTGTGGGGGTGAGGTGGGGGGGGAGTGAGCTCCAAGAGTAGCTTTCTTTGCATCTCTTAGTATTTTCTGTTTATCGGTTAAATGCCACAGAATCCCCTTTTAAACTTTTATTTTGCTTTAAAGAAAAAGGAACTAACTTAAAATATTTAGCATTAGTTGCACAAAATATTTCGATAAAATTCTAGTTTTTATATGTCTTTTATATATTTAGCCTGTCATAACAGTGCTCAAGATTGTATGGATGACGTTTTTCTGCATTATAGTATCCTAAACCAGAGATCTTGCTGCCCTGCTGCCCTGTAACAACACGGTTCCCTTTGTTGCCTAACAAAGCTCTGCTACATCCTTTCAATAGGATATTAATTCATCATCACTGCATTACCGGTTTCCTAAAGGACTGTAAAAAAAAGTGTGTAAAAGGAACACAGAGGAATTAAACATGTCCAGCCCTTCCAATGAACTTTTAAAATTAATCTTGACATCCTATCACTATGTGATATTTTGTACATCTTACTGTATTTACGAGATTATTTATCAAGGTTTACCCATCTGGCTAATGGCCTATTATTTATTTCACTTTTTGTTGGACTTTATATTCTTTTATGTAGTATGTTAATGGGCCCTGTATATCTATTATGGCACTCTTTGAACAGTCTAAAATAGACTAAAAATGGGACATGTAATAGTTTTTAAGTTACATACAAACTTTTTTTTCCAGCTAAGCGTCTGGATTAAAGTTGATTCCAAGAAGTTGTTTCAGAACTTCTGGAGTGAAAATGTTTTTATTTGCAGTTCAGATAGAATGCAAAATTGTAGTTGAATCAAGAGTCAGAAATTGGCTGTGTTTTGAATTGTTATTCCTGCTTTTGATTTGTTTTTTTTTTCAGATGTGCTTCAGTTTATAATGTAACTAAAGATTTTGTTTGTGTAACTGCATGATTAAGACAATAAAGTATTTTTTCTAGTCTTCCACAAAAATCTTTTTGATCAGTTTGCGAGTTTTGATGAGTTTTGTAAGTTTTCTGTTTTATGAACTATGAATCAGCAAATTTTTAAGATTGTACAACATAACAAAAAGTACCGCTGTTTAAAAAGATAATGTATATAAAATGCATATAATAAATACTAAATGGTGTACCTGTATATTACTGTTGGCTATATTTTGTTACAAAATTTATATGTATCATTCTGTTCTCTAAGTAACTGAACTAGGAAATGAATGTTTAAATAGCACGTATTGTTTACATGTTGAGGTATTTTTTGTTTTTTTTAAGTAGTTGTATTATGTTGTTAGTAATTTGGGACAGCACTCCTCCTTTACAAGAACTTGTTTCAAAACATATATTCCTGGTATTTTTAAGTGGACAATACAACGGTGAGGTAACATATTTTGTATAACAACAATGCTGCCTTTGATCAAGTGGTCATTTGCTAATTATTGTTAAATGAGATATGTGAGTGGTTCTTTTTCATTCCTTGCCTCTCCTGGACCAAATAACTCTTAATTTCCAGTCTAACAGTTATTTCAGATTAGATGCTCATTAAGAGCTTCTTATAGGTTTTTATTCTTTGTTAATACTGTTTTTTAATTGTTTCAATATGTTGTTAGCTAAACAACTTTGTATTGGCGAGTTAGGCTGTCATATAAATGGAAGGAAGCCAACCATGCAGCTCACTTATTTGGCACCAAATTTAAAAAAAATAACCCCCCCCCCCTTTATCACAGGTTTGATGTAAAGGTTGCAGAGATATGTTGTTTTTCTGGGATCGTTTGAAGCAAAAGTAGTAGTGGGTTTTTTTTATCCAGAGCTACAAATATTCTCTTCTATTGTTAACAAGGTAGCCCATTTTCCTCAAAAAGTATTAAATATTACAAAGACTGTCAGTACTACCCTGACTTGGTCCTATAGGCAAGAAAGACCCTCAATTCCAATTTTTACCATAGTCATTCTTCTATTTGCAAGTATTTGTATTTTGTGATTTTTCTCGGCTGTTTGTCTTCTATTCTGCTATCTCCAGGTACTGCATTCTCCACTATTGTTGTCTTTCTTACTGATAATTGTTAAATTTAGGTGGCAGGTGCTTGTCTGTTTGAATTCTATAGCTGTAGCTTCTTAATTTTCTATTAATCTATTGTCTATTTCAGCAGTTCTTGCTTGCAAGCAAATGGTATTGCAGATATTCCAATGCTCCATTGTTGTTGCTTTGTCATGCCATTGTTTGTAGTCACTCTGCGATCTTGCAGCACTAACTGGAGTTTAACTGTTAATTGTTTCCTCTGCTTCTTTGCAAAGATGACATTTTACTGTCTTACTGTCTCCTCAATTTTGGTTTTATATGCATTTGTTCTTAAGGCTTGGCCTTGTTCAGCCAGAATTAGATCCTTTGCCTCTTTCTTTAATTTTCCTGCTCTTAGCTATTGCCAGATTTTCTTGCTAACCTGCTTTGTCTGCTATTTTTTAATTTATTTTACTGGTCATGTAATACTTTATTTTATTTATTTAGATTTATATGGCTGTCCACTCACGCTCAGTGACTGGGTGGCTTACAAACAATAAAAACCCAGTATAAAAAACAATCCCCCATCCACCTGGTGACAACACACAATCAAATGAGCCATTTGATAGACTCCATCCCACTCTGGGTTCCCCAAATCCATTGGCAGAACCAAGTCTTCAAGGCCATACAAACGAGTGTCAAAGGGAAGGGGCAGTTAATCTCTGCAGAGATGATGTTCCACAGAGAGGGAGCCACCACAGAGAATGTCCTTCTGTGTCCTGCCAGATGTACCCCCTTAGAAGATAGGACTTGCAACATTCCTTGCTTCCCCCCTCTATTGGGTCGGGTGGATATAACCGAAAAGAGACAGTCCTTCAGATAACCCAGTCCCAAGCCATGAAGGGCTTTAAAGGTGACAACCAGCACTTTGAATTGCATCTGGAAGCAAATTGGCAGCCAATGCAGCTGCAACAGGAGAGATGACACCTGGGTCTGCACAATGCCATTAGGCCACTGCATTTTGAACCAGTTGGCGCTTCTGGATGTTTTTCTCTCTTTTTTTAATTTTTTAATTTAATTTTATTTTATTGAAAAGACAGCGCCATGTCAGGATAACAATGCAAATAAAGCAAAGCCAGAGAGAGATCAATGGTAAATCTTAACATAAAGCTAATAACTATAACTGTACTATGTTAACAGTAAATACACCAATCCAACAAAAAAGGAAAGAAAACTTCAACTAAATTTCTACTTACATTAGCTTACATTTTTTTCCATATTATATCCATATTTTTATACATCTTTGTTGTACTGACATTCATAAGCTTCCCTCTCATTTCTACCTCTTGTCTCTTATCAATTCATAAAATTTATTCCTGGGCAGGAATAAAATTTAAAATTTTTCAAGGGCAGCCCCATGTAGAGTCAAAATGGTGACTGTGAGCAGAGATGATTGATCCAAGAAAGTATGTAACTGGTGCACAACCCATAGTTGTGCAAAGGCCCTCCTAGCTGTGACTGTCATCTGCTCCTTGAGCAACAGTCGTGAGTTCAGGAGACCCCCACAGATTATGCACTTACTCATCCAAGACCAAAAGTGGCAATTCTCTATGGACCAAAGAACTCCAAACGCAGAGCCACTTGGTCTCACCAGGCTGAGTTTCAGCCTGTTGGTGCCCAACCCTTAACAGCTTCTAAGTGCAAAAGAGAGGTCTCAGCATCACTTAACTCACCATGGGCTGAAAATATAATCAAGCATCATCAGCATATTCATGATATCTCAGTCCATGGTGGCAGATGATCTCACCCAGCAGCTTCATGTAGTTGTTAAACAGAAGCGGAGAGAGTACCGAGCCCTGCAGAATCCCATAAAGCAATGGACAAGGGCTGGACCTCTCGTTTCACCGACAGAGAACAGTCACAGAGGAAGCAAGTGAACCAGAACAATGCAGAGCTCCATCCCACCCCCCATTCCCAATTCTTAAAGCTGCTCCAAAAGGATATCATGGTCAATGGTATCAAAGGCTGCCGAGAGGTCAAGTACAGCAAGGATGGATGCACTACCCTCATACCACTCCCACCAGAGATCTTGTCATGTCTCTTCTTTATTTGGTCTTTCTTGTAGACCAGTTTGGTCTCTCCAGTACTCAGTAAGCTTTCATAGTATATTAACTTAAGTGCATCTTTACTGTCCTTCAGATATTCTTCCAATGCCCCTTTTTCTTCAGCTCTATGATGTACTTGCAACATTCCATTCCCACCTGTTTTCCTTGATAAGTAGAGTATGTCAGCATCATTGCATAGATGAAGGGTATGATTGCTGGTGGGGAGGTCTTTTTGTTCCCTTTTTGGCTTATCTCTTTTGCATAGTATGTAGATATTGTTTATGTCTATTGGTAGCTAATTTGTGCAAGGCTTCTAAAAATTCACTAGTGTTTTTGGATCTGGTTTGGTCTAGAATGGTCAGTTTCCCCATTGAAACTATGGTTAAGTCTGTCCATATGTTGTGAAATTAAAAAATTAAATTAAATTTACCAGTAATGCGAATAGTTGCATTTGCAAGAACTTTGGAATAAATAGAATGCCACATTTAAATAAATCAAAGGTGAGTTTGAAAAAGTGATAAATGTGTTGTGATTTTAAGATAAAATTAAGTTACCTCTTTCATGCTAATTGGTCATCTCAGAATGTTTAAAAAGGATTGGCCATCCATTTTATTATGCTGGAACTGTAAAATGATGGAAAGCACATTTGTTCTATTGTTATGGTTGAATATTTATTAGTGGTTTGGGAAAGAATATGGTTTAAATATATCAATGTGATTTTGAATTATTCATAATTACTTAACCATGAATATTTGGAATTTATCATTAGTACTTTTCTATAATGAAAAAATACCACTCTGGATTGATATTAATGATCTACTTCAGAACTGCTTCTATACTGATATAATGGAAAGACGGATCAATATTCCATGAGATAAAGCTTTAATTCTGTGTTTAAAGATCAAGCTCATTTTTATATGCATTAAATATTTTTGCTCGTTTTTGGATTTTTCTCCCTTTTTCTTTGTATGCTAAAGCAGTATTTTAAACAAATCTTAAAGAATGATGTTTCTTGAAATAGTGGCACAGTGATTAAATGTATAATAGGACATGGAAACTAAACTTTAGATCAGAAATTAAAGCAAAAACTTAGTTTACTCATAACACAGTAATCTAATCTCATATGCATAACTTGTTTCCAATAATCAGCATTATTTCTACTGTGCTGCTTTTATGTAGTAAATTTAAACATTGCAACATTTTATTATTGTGATCAAGATAAGCCACTCTAAGCCTCTGGCTAGGTTTTTTTAAACTTCATTTGTATTCTCTCCTCCTCCAATCAATTGGCAAATATTTTTTGGTAGTAATCTGAGATGTTTTTCTGACTGCTGGACTGTAATGGTTAAATTATATGTACTTATTTAATATGATTGCCAAACATATACTTTGCTCTTTAAAACTTGGTTAAAATGGGGAAAGAAATACTTTTGTGGATATTTTAAAAAAATACTGTTTGAATAAAAACAAAATGAGTTGAATCACATTGTGCCATTCTGTACAGAGAAGAGCCACTGATCCCAAACCTTGGTGGTGGAAAATGATTTCTGATAATTCTTTGTCTTTTGTTCATCTTTTTTTCTTGATCAAAACCACCCCTATTGTGGAAAGAAGTACGTTGATATTAATGCAAAATTTGAAAATCCCACTTTTCCTCTTGGAAGACTGCAAGACTGTAAAAAGAAAATGAACTTGGATACAGCCTCATTCATTCATTCATTCGAGACAGACGACTACCAGAAAATCCCAGAAATATAGTTTACATTAGGAAAAGGAAAACATTTGGAACACAAACTACTTTCCTTTTGTTGTCAAGGCAACTATATGGACATAATAACAAGGAATGGTACTTGATTCATAGAAATCCTTACCACCTGCACACACACCTTTCTAAATATTTATATACTTCAAGTTGAAGTCAGTAATGGTTCAAGTTCTGCAAACTTTGAAATTAATTAGATGTCTTAATTAAATGTATCTGATTTGCATATTAGATTACCATATATTGGTTGAATTCATTTTTATCTTGCCAGTTACATAAATATTGGGATAGATAGGAAAAAAATTGGAGTAACTACCCTAGTACCTCTGGGTTTGTGAATGAACTAGTACAATTTTATCATACCCCAATTATATGAATTAAGACAATTGTAGACTATTGTATGAAATTCTTATACTTTTCATAGTACTGAATTTTTTAAAGAAAGTAATGTAATGTTTTATTGTTATGACTCAGCCCTTAAATCAATAGTTGCATTCCTTATTGCTTTATTTATACATTTAAAAGAAATAGCTAAAATATAAATAATGTGTATTTTACATGCCATTTTTTAAAGCTCTGAGTAAAATTTTAGTAAACAAAAGATCAATTAGGCCGGGTAACAAAAGAAAAACAACAGGAATTTTTAAGTATAGTGGTACCTCAGAACACAACTGCTTTGAAATTTGTCAAATTTGGTACTTGACGCATTTTGGTGAGAAAATTTTGTCCTGGCATTTTATTTGGACATATTGTTTGTTTGGTAGTCGACACACAAGCTAGTTATTGGTGTCGGTTGCCTCCCTTTCCAGCCAATAAAAGGGTCACACACACTAGCTCTTGCCCTTTGCACATGCCCTTGCAGTCTTAGCTTAGCCTCTGTGGTCATTTTGTGTATGTTTGAGCTTATTTTACTCATCAGTACAGAAGTTTTTATTTTATTTATTAACTTAGATTTTTTCTCACGTAAAGTAGTGATATACAAACCTATTTTTATACATATTGCCTTAAAAATCTGCATTGTCCTTGGTTTGGGAACACATTAATTTACATTGTTCCTTATGGGAAAATTTTGTTTGGTACTCGTTTTTGATACTACTTGTCATGCCTCCCAAAACTAATTAATGATGAGTACCAAGATACCACTGTATAAGATACTGGTAATTAAATTTTTTAAAAACTATTAGCCAGATAAATACTATGCCTTTGTACTTAACTGCTTTTAATTTTTTCCTTTGCAAGTCATTCTAATTATACAATTTTGTAATTGTAGGTTACCAGTTTCAGTAGAATGCTTATGTCATATAGTTTAAAATACTTGGATTTAAATTCAGACCATTAAATTTAACTGAGCTAAGTCAATTTCAAGCTCAAATAGATTTTATAAGTAAAATAACGTTTAAATGGTTTGAAAGATGTGCAAGTAATTCATCATAAAGACATTTCCAAGATAATTACAATCAAGGTGTCTTTTAAATCCAAATTTATATATCGCACTGGAATCTTTAATACTAAAAATTTATAACTGAAAAGCAGTCTTTGGAACCATGTAATACTATACTGCAAACTTATACTAATATCTGTCTGGCTATATACATTCCTTAGCAAACATATTACAATGTTTATTGCATACTCACCAGAATATTATTTTTATAGTGGACATCATTCCAGAGCAAAAAGATTCATATTTAATAGAGTACATTGGATATTTCTACCTTAATTTGCAAAAGGTTTAGTGAGTAACAGTTCCAGGAGCAGCAGCAGTTTTTTGTACATAAAATGAATATTAGATAAGTTGGCCATCATTGAAAAGTTAACAAGAATATTAAAAATAGTATCTAATAGTACTTTTAGGTTCTCTATTCAGAAAAAAATACACTGATTTTAATTGAAGTTTTGCCTAAAGTCAGTGTAATAGTAAGCCCTTTGTAAGCCAGTTCACCACCAAATAACTTTGTGTGCTAGAATAACAGAACATCTTATACTCTAGAGATTTTAGTTTTGCAGATGTACTTAGAGTCAAACCCCTTCAGTCTTTGTCTTTTCAGTCTTCACTGTTTGAAGCCCAAAAAATCTCTGCAAATAGCTCTTACAATATTAGGCACAATCTGCTCCAATCCAGTAAATTCTTTTGTGAAGAAAGTATGTGTTTCCTTAGGTTCAGATGCCATATCTTTTAAATCCTCGAGTGGAGCCCAAGCAATGCCAACAGAAAATATGTTGATACCTTTAAAAATTGTTGAGAAGAAAAGGAACATTGCTGAGAGTCTGCTTAAATTTCATGTAGAAAATAATATCTATACAAACAGAACAAATGGCATTGTCTTGAGATAGGGAGCTAATCAATAGAGTACTGGACGTAGGACTGTTTGCTAAGGGATTGTGCTACTTGAATTCCAGAGGTAGATTCTAACAAGAAGATTGCAGAATTTCGCCGGAATAGCAGGAGAAAAAGCACTTTCTATTGTTTCCATCAGTCCAAATCATGAGTCTTTCCAACTGCTATAATCCAAATGAGCCATGCCCATCAACCCTACTTAACACTTTTATCTTAATTATTGCCATGTTTGTTTCAATTTTTCTAAAGTTCTCTTTTAGGCTTTTTAAACTACAAGACTCTTGTTTTTCTGCATTGTTTTTGAGATGCCTGACATTTGGAAAGGAGTTAATTTAGAATTTGCACACTGCATGTTTAAACTACTGTCCAGTCTGAGTCTAAGCCAGTTTAAGGAAAGTCAGTCTGGAATGAGATTCTATGCATCTTGCAAGATATTCACTGCAAAGTACAGAATACTGCATCTCCTACTAAGACAATTTCTTCTACTGGAGTGTCCTCCCACCTTTCTGTTCCAGTCTTTCTGGACACAAACAGGAAAATATGTCCAGAAATCACTTTCACAGTGAATGGAGTGAGAATAAGGGTAACATTATCTATTTCTACCTTCTAATTTTACTGGCTATTGGCCCATCTGGCAATGGAGCAACAGGAATCACTTGCACTACTGCGGATAAGTGAACTGTGGGAAATCAGGAGTACTGTAGAGAAAATCTGAAATCAAGCTATTTATACAACCCCTGTCCCCATGTCTACCATGTAATTAAACTATATGCAAGATTCCTGAAGAATTTCATCAACATTATAAAATTAAACACCAATTTTTCTATATGTGTAGGGGTGTGTGTGTGTGTGTGTGTATATACACACACACTGTATATATATACACTGTATATATATACACTGTATATATATATGTGTATATATATATATAATTACAGATTATTTAATCTCCCCAATATGACCTGTCATTTTAAAGTATTGTTTTCTCTGTTTTAATTCTGATACACAACCCAGACTCACTGGTGAGTGGGTGTCCCTAGAAATGTTATTAAAAAAAACAAGCAAAGTATGTCTCAGGACTGAAGTATGGTGTGTTGAATAATTATTTCTTTGACGGAGACAATAAATATTACCTGCTTTATGAGCAGCAGTTGCAGGCCCTCGGATGTCATCGTAAGACTGGCCATCAGTCAAAAGTACCAGAAAATTTTTGTTGGCTCCATCTCTCACAGGTGCAAACACATTTTTGGTTACATAAGTAATGGCTTCTCCTGTAGCAGTACCACCACTCATATAGCGGATTGCTTGAACACCTGAAAGAACGTTTTCCTTTGTTTTGTAGTCTGTAAAGCTGAATTCTATGCGCTGATTATAAGTGAACTGAATAACTGCAATTTTGGCACCGATATCTGTGATATCAAATGATTTGACAACATTACTAATAAATCCAAGCATGAGGTTGAAATTGTTGTCGCCAATGCTGCTAGAGCCATCTATGAGGAAAGCTATGTTGACGGAATTATAGCAAGTCTTGCTGCATAACATTTGTTCATGTGCACAGAGTTTTTGAACAAGAGGTTTCACGTGTTTTGTGGTACCAAACCAAGTGGGTATGTTGTAGGAAAAAAATCCATTATTTTGACAGACTGCCTGTTTTAAAAGCAAAATAAAAGGCATGCGTGTTAGCACATGTGCAAAACGGATTTTTCTGTAATACTAAAACTCTTGTTTTGGTAAATGCTACAAAGGTTTGCTTGTGATGCATGATATTCATTCTGCATTTAGGAAGCCTTTAAGAGCCAGCTCTTCCAGAGCCTTTTGGGGAGTGATGTGCTATTTAGGCTCCCACCCATTCTCGCCCTTTATCATTTACTCATTTTGCTTTAGTTTGGCAATATGTAGTTGGCATTATCATGTTGGTTTATTCTTGTTGATTTATTAAGGGTCTGTCTACAGGGGAGGTATAAAAAAGTCTTAGCTCACCGAGACTTTCATTGATATTGTAAGTATGTTTATGAAGTTCAGTTTGGGCAACTTATAACCTGTGTCTAGCATCTCCAGAACATACTGTTGAAATTCATCAGCAAAATTAATCAAGGAGAGAAGCAGCCTAGAACTAAGAAGAATTTCCTGACAGAATAATTAATCAGTGGAACAACTTGCCTCCTGTTAGAACCCTGTTCAAACGATTGGGTGTGTTAATATATGATTAAGCCACAAATCATTGTTATGTGTATATTGCTTAAAATGCATTGTGGATGATTACTATATAAGCAAGCAAGAGAGCATGCTCAGTGTGGTTTATGGTTGGTGGTTTATGGTTTAGTGTGGTGAGTGGTGTTTGACGGTGTGTTCCGGATTGAAGACTCTCTGCTGATTTACTGATGAGTAGATTACTTTATGACTGTGTGAAATTGCTGTGAGAAGAAGAGTAACTATCTGTGATAGTATAGAATAGCTGTAATCTTTGTTTGTGAGTTAAAACAAAGATAGGCAAGAAGAAGAAACTTCGCATTGACTGAATAACTGTGTATGACTTGGACTTCCTATTTAACTTTGCTATTTTGTACATATTAAAGATATTCTGTTTATTGTCTGAATAGCATTCATATCAAACTGCAACACCATTACCACAACACATTTCGCTGTGTATGTGCTTAACAGCACAATAACTCCTTAACACCTCCAGAAGTTGGGAATGCTCCAACACTGGAAGTTTTCAAGAAGAGATTGGACAACCATTTGTCTGAAATGGTGTATGGTTTCCTGCCTGAGCAGGGGGTTGGACTTGAAGACCTCCAAGCTCCCTTCCAACTCTGTTTTTCTAAAAAAACATTCTAAATTTCTAAAATAACTAAATTTTGATAGTATAGATTTAGGCCATTTTTAGAGTTCAGATTTTGTAAAGCTAGGGATGGAGGTAGCCCAATTCCAATTTTAATCCGAGTGGTTTTTTTTAAACCAAACCATGGAAAAATGGAATGAAAAAAATGACTTTATGCCTTCTAGTGACATCAAATCCACATTACCCTCTGTAGCAATCTATAAAGCTAGGAAGGTGATTTGTTGCTGATGTTGCCCATTTATGCATTAAGATATTGCACTATTTAATCAGAACTAAAATGGCTATTCTGGCTGTACAGTAATGCAAATATATAGAGATTTTTCTTCTTACCTTTTCAACAAAATTTAGTTCTTCAATCATCCCCATTTCTTCAGATGTAGGCTTTGCAATTGATACAATGAATACATTAACACCGAATTCTCTAGCCAATATACCAGCTTCTTCCAAATTATCTGATGGCCAGCCATCTAAGAAAACTACAATGATTTTAGGAATGCCTTTGCGTACCCCTTTTTCAATAGAAAAAAATCTTTGTGCTGAGTGTTTCAAAGCTCTTCCTGATAGGGAGGGAGGGGAAAAAAAGAATTATTCTCAGTACAATAAAATTCAGGATATGTGTTTAATATCTGTTTAATATCTAAAAAGAAAGATCTTATTTAAGGAACTACCATGAAAATAAAATGTACAATTATTTGTAATTTTTTTTCTATAACGAGTAGACCTGCTATTTACATTTTATGGTGGTGCAAATTACATAAAATTATTTTCATTATTTAGAGCATTCATATGATTTGACAGTCATTCCAGTGCCAAGTATTACATGTGCCAAGAGCTCAGATGAAATGAAATTTTCATTCACACATGATAAATTAATTCCTCCAACTAAGGAAAGTATTCCACCGAAAAAATGGAGAGAAATAACCATTCCCCCCCCCCAATAACTATTGTTCACTCTCAAATTCTGTTTAGGGAAATTCTGAGTTGGGGAACTGATTTGGACTTGGGTATGCAAGAACAAAGAGAGAAGAGAAAAGACCCATTCATTGTATGAACATCTCCATACATGCAATACTAAGTTTAATCCATACTAATCCGTTGGGTCACTGTTTCAGAGATAATTCCTTACCTAAATAGAGAATGACCATAGGTAACAAAAAAAAATCAGTGGTGGAGGGAGCCTGTCAGATTCCCTATTGAATTTCTTGTGGGAAACTGGCAGTGAACATTAGAAATCTTCCTTCTCTCTGTCCCTCTGTCCCCCCCCTCTCCTTTCATCCCTCCCTCTCTTTATTCCTTTGTTTGCCTTTCTCCCTTCCTAGCTTGTAATATATTAGAAAAAAATTAAAAATGTAGGGAGATATTTCACAGATGTATCTGCCTTGAAAGGAACCCATGTTAAACTGTATAGCACAATCAAACATCAGGAGCTAATCGCAGGAAATATTTTATGATGTTTTGTATTGTATCATAAAATGTTTTATGATAATTTTTATGTCATAAAACACTTTATGAAATTTGCCAAATTTAAATTCCACAGGAGC
This sequence comes from Diadophis punctatus similis, assembly GCA_023053685.1. Taxonomy (NCBI): domain Eukaryota; kingdom Metazoa; phylum Chordata; class Lepidosauria; order Squamata; family Dipsadidae; genus Diadophis; species Diadophis punctatus. The sequence goes on along the minus strand of JALIGW010000001.1, from coordinate 271,924,194 downwards.
CACGTGTGTGAAATTTGTAATACAGTCTGAAAGTTAGCCCATTTATGGTACCTTGGTTGAAAAAGGTTGCCCTATAATGCATTGTTTCATCCAGTTAAAGGTTAGAGACAGAAGAATTCTAATAGCATATTATAAAATATTTGTTATATTTGACCTGCATGGACAAGAATTACCTGTATTGGAATTGCCTCCTTGGAAAGCTATTTCTTTTATTGCAAATAAAACATCTTTTGAAGTGGTGAAGTTGTTCAGATAAAATTCAGTTTTTGGATAATCACTGGGAAAAGAACACATGAACAAAGATGTGTGACAGTTAGGATGTGAATACAACTCTCATTCACTTTTTATATAATAAACAACTTGATTCCACTTTTGGTGCTCTTGTTCAGTCTTTAAGTTGTGCCCAGCTCTTTGCGAGACCATGGACCATAGCATGGCCATGTCATCCACCCCCTTGTCCTCTGCTGTCTCCCAGAGTTTGCCCAAATTCATGTTTATTGCGTTGTTTATTACTATATAACCATCTTATCCTCTGCCGTCTCCTTCTCCTTTTGCCCTCCATCTTATCCAACATCAGGTCTTTTTCAATAAGTCCTCTCTTCTCATTTGGTGGCTGAAATATTTGCACTTTAAATGAGTGCTTCAGTATCTATCCTTCCAAAGAACAGTCAGGGTTGATTTCCGGATGAATATATATTAATTAAAAGGTAATTACCATTGAGTTCATTTATAGACTTGCAAGTGCAGAATCATTTGTGAAACCTTGGTCTAAGGATGTGGAGCCTAATTGTACACAGCTAAGAAATACCTGACTGTCCATCTTGAGAAACTACATGATTGTTTAAGATGGGCCTTGGCTTGGAGACTGACTGACTGACTAAGCAAAATAATCACTAGGGAAAATTGCAACTGTGATTATGATCTTACTTCAGCTTTCCTTTATCTTACAAACTTGCAAAGGTTGTAAATGAGAGAACTAGTTATGAAGTTACTTTTTCATTGTTAAGTGCAAGCAGTCACTAAACAAAGACCGTCTAACTTACAATGTATTTTTATTTTTATTTTAAATTTAGATTTTTTTGTGAGAATTTTTAATCCAAAATTACAGGTCTGGGGAGTCGCATGCCACCTAGCCATGGCTAATAAGAGTGGCCAATGAATTCTGTAACAAAGTTAATCTATTGTAAGCATTATGTGGATTTATTAAACAGGTTGATTGCAGTCAGTTTTGTTTGCAAGCCACTTTCTGGGAGCAAGGTTTAAGGTGGTAAACTGTATAAATATTGCAGTCCCCTCATCTTCCACCAGGACTCATACTATATCTCCAGATTTATTGGTAGCTCTTCAGTTCTTTGACAGGTTCACTAAAACTGGCACACCCATAGAGAATCCTCAGGTGGAGTTGCATTTTCAGCAAAGGAGGAAATAAACTCTTGTCAGGATCCTTAGGGCCCTCTGAGCTTACAATTTCATTACCAGAGCACTGATGATGTTGCCTATTTGGATAATGAAATATTTGCAAGAAAACCACCAAGCTCAGAGAGTACCAAGGACCCCACAGTTCAATCCTGAGTTACAATTATTATCTTCTATTGGAAACTATCGTCAGGTAGACCAGAGCAGAGAATCATCTCCACAGGAAGATAAGAACTATACTTTTTGCCAGCAATACGCCGCCCTGAGTCCTCCGGGAGTTGGGCGGCATATAAGAATACCAAATAAATAAATAAATAAATAAATAAATAAATAAATAAATAACAGCAACTTGCAAGACTGATTGTGCTTTACCTCTTTTCCTTCTTATAGTTTAGTCAATCACGGAGGCACTTGTCTGAGCTGCTTCTGAAAAGTATATTGTCTCCCAGAACTTTAAAAAAAAGGTTTAGGTCCCTTTGCCTAAGAAAGAGGTGGTTTTTTTTTGCATATTTCTGTCAGAGTTATCTCCCTTACTTTCTATCTATCCCATCTCTCCTGTCAGTCACAGTGTTCCCTCCTCTCTGCACAAAATACTTCCAGGCAGAGGTGGGTTCCTCCTGGTTTGGACCGGTTCTATAGAACCGGTAGTAACATGGCTGCCTGGGTTGCCAAACCGCTAGCAACCTCTGGCTGGCCACACCCCTGAACCAGTCCCCCAGTTGCCGTTCGCTCCCTTGCCCCGCCAGCCTGGTCACCCTCTCGTCCCCGCCCAGTCACCCGCTCCACCCAATCACCCACCCACTCACTCACTCCTCACCGCCTAAGCTGCCTTCCCAGTTCCCACGTGGTGCCTGCCCTGCGCCCCAACTGAGCTGCTTCCTCCTGCCTACAGGTAAGTCACTGTCATGCTAGGTGCCCCGCCCCATCCCCAGAGCTTGCTGCGGCCCCCCACCATCCCCACCAAGCTCGCATGGCTGGCTAAGCCGCCAAGGCCCGACGCGGCTCCATTCCAGGCCACACTGCCTGCAGCCTAGCTTGCCGTGGGCCTCCCACCAGACTCACGACCTTACCTTCTTCCCACAGCTGGTGGCAGAGGGGACGGCATGCCAGCGCCTACAGGGAACCGACGCTTGGAGCAGTTTTGGAGCTTGTTGAGGAGGAGGACCGCTCCTTGGCCCCAGCCATGCGTTTTCAAGCCTGGGCTATTGCAATAGCTTTTCACTTCAAGCAGCCCGGGCTTGAAACGCATGGCTGGGGGGTTTCGTCGGTTCCTCATGGGCGCTGAAAGTACTGGCCTTCAACCTGGCTGTTTCTCTGTGCCTGCTTTCCGGATGGGTCCCCAAAGCGCTGTGCTACGAAAGACCGGTGGAGAGAAGAAGCTGATCACATAGAGCGTTGTTCTCCAGTGACTAGTTTTCTCTGCCCCGCTCTCTTCTGGGAGAGCAAGAGAGTCTTCCACAGCACAAAGCCTGTAAGTGTAAGTCCCATCCGGAAAGCCAGGCAGAGAGAAACAGGTTGAATCATGTTTCTCTCTGGCGCAGCGCTTTCCAAACTTACTAGGACCCAAAGTGCAGTGCTGCGAAAGACCCTCTCTCTCTCCCAGCAACAGAGTGGGGGAGAGAAAATAGGTCACCAGAGAACACGTGGAGGGCTCCATCATGTGCTCTCCAGGTTAGCAGCTGCTGCTTCTTCCCCCTGCTGCTTTGGCCTGGGAGAGAGAGTCTTTCGCAGCACAGTGCTGTGTGTAAGTCTCACCTGGAAAGCCTGCGCTTTCCCAGGGCCCCGAGGGCCGCCCCCCCGCCCGCCGCCGCTGCCTGTAGCTTCCCTTTCATCCACTGCCACCCCCACCTGCCACTGCCTGGAGCTCCCCTTTCACATGCCAACCCCCCACCGGGCTAGCATCTCCCAAAGCCGCCAGCATTGCAGGAGCCAGTCCATGTGCTCTCCGCTTGCTGTTTCTCCTCTTTGCTGTTTTTGCTGGGAAAGTGCTTTCCCAGCAAAAACAGCAAAGGAGAGAAACAGCCACTTTTCTCCGTGCTAAGTTTAAGTGCAAAAGCAGCAAGCAGCCATAGAGGCAGCGAGAGGAATATGGGGCGGAGAAAGACGTGCGTCTTCCGATATTCCTCTCGCTGCCTGCATGGCTGCTTGCTGCTTTTGCACTTAAACATAGCACGGAGAAAAGTCTCCCAACAAGGGCCGGAAAAAGAGGCAAGTAGAGGGGTGCTTCACTCCTGCTCTGGAATACGGAGTGAGTCTCCATCCACCGCCATCGCCCTTCTCCTCTCAGGGCAGGCGAGGAGGGAGGGTGAGGGAGGATGAAGTGGGGGGGAAGCCAGCCGACAGGGAGTCACAGCAGGGGGACAAAAGAGCTTCGTTTATCTGGGAACCTGAAATGACTCTTTATTTAAATCTGGTAAAAAGCACCCAAAGAAGAACGAACAACATCAGCAAAAAAACCCAACCCCAATCCTCGCCTGTTTTTGGAAATGAGTGACTTTGAGATGAAAGAAAGAGAGGAGAGAGAGAAAGAAAGAGAGAGAGAAAGAGAAAGAAAGAAAGAAAGAGAGGAGAGAAAAAGAAAGAAAGAGATGAGAGAGGGAGGGAGTGGGAGAGAGAGAGAGAGGGAAGAAGAAAGAAAGAAAGAGGAAGGAAGGAAGGAAGGAAGGAAGACAGATAGAAAATTTTTTAATTGTTCCATTATTATCATGTGTTAACATTTTACACTGTACCTACACCTAGAGTGATTTTACTGCCTTTCTTTTGCTCAGGGCTACCACATATTTTTCAGGAATTTACATGCTTTCAATGTCTATAGTCCAGAGCATAAATATGTGTGTGTTTATTTTGTACATCAGGTTGCATAAGTCCAGCTTAATATGCTATTCCTGGAATGTGATGTTTTGCATACATACAGAGAAAGAAGCATTCTTGTGATCTTTGACTTTTACGCTTGCTGTCAAACATCAGCCATTATACTAATTACTGTTTTGAACAATATGCAGGTTGTATTGCATGAATGGCTATTTTATATGTGAAATTATGACTGAAATATTTCTGCACCTATATTGGTTCTCACTGTCAGGAAGTTTCTCCTTAGTTTTATGTTGCTTCTCTCTTTGTTCAGTTTCCATCCATTGCTTCTTGTTTTGCCTTCTGGTGCTTTGGAAAATACATTGTCCCCCCTTCTTTCTGGCAGCCCCTTAAAAGCCTGTTGCCTATCACACTCTTGGGCAAAGCATGTGAGCCATTTCCTCCTTTCAGTGGTCCATGAAAGTACATCTATAGTATGTATATAATAAAGTTGAAAAAAGGTGAGCATTTTTACAGAACTATAGATACGTTGAGGTTGGGTGTGACAAGGAATGGCTGGGTGGGGAGGGGAGGGGCCAGGTGAGGCACCCCTTGATGTGAGTGACATTGAGTTGGCCATGCCCACCCAGTCACATGACCATCAAGCCATGCCCACAAAATAAGCCACACCCACAGAACCGGTAGTAAAAAAAATTTAGAACCCACCCCTGCTTCCAGGTCAGAGTAATAGAACAAACTGCAGATTCCCTTCTTTCTTTTTTTTCTTTGCAGCAACGATCAAAGATTACAAGACAAATTCTGTAATGCAGCTATACAAATGCATCTTTGTAAGAGAGTACAAAGTGAGAGAGAGAAAGAGAGAGGAGAGAGAGAGAGATGGAGATGTACTAAAAATAATAAAAAGTCATGGGTTGTGTTGTAAAGCAGTAAGAGTCAAGAAAGGGTTAACTGAACTATAATTAGGGAGTAATAAGAACAGAGAGGTGAAGTGAAGAGTAAAGATTGTTAAACACAGAAACTTTCAAGAAAAACAGAACTCTACTGTAGGAAATTAAGTGGGGATAAGAAAGGAAAAGAGCTAACATTTAAAAATGTGGAAGAAGAAAGCCTGATCTCTCCCGTCATAATTTGTTATAAACATATTGCAACACCCTGCCATTCCTAACATTGCCAAGAAAAGTGCATGGATGTAGTCAACACAAGAATGTATTTTTCCTTTTTAATCTTTGTATTAACCCCAGAGCAAAGTTATGTATTAAAAAGTATTTGGTTCATTTCAATAAATTTTTGCCAAACACCTGTTGAGGACTATTTTTCTGATTTTCGCCACAATATTGCAAATGGACCATAATCATTGGATAGGTGTCAAGCAAAAACACATCTAATTTAAGAAGTGCTATTTTCAATTTAGTTCTTGCCCTGCCTTAATCACTTGTCAGTGTTTTTCCACTATTAACTGTCTTAAAATATGAAACTTTCCTTGGCTCTCTATAAAAGTTTTTTTTAACAAATTGTTCATTTTGGAGCCTAGATTCTATTAATTCCCTTGGATGAAACATTAGTGGTCCTAGTGTAGTCAACAAATATAATTGCAGTAATTCTTTTGTGTCTGAAAGTTTTATGGGCTAACTCATCAACTTGGTAACAAGCAGCTAAACTCTTCCAGATGTTTTGGGAATTTTATTCTATGTGTATTTTAAAATCTGCTTATTTTTATTTTGTTCCTAAAGTAACCAACATTATTTTGGTAATAGGTAGTGAGAATAGTAGAATCTATTATTTGGGAACAGTTGCAGGGAAATATCCTACACTTTTGACTATCACAGTCATTGCAACTTTTACAGGAATGAAAGTATAAATTGTAGGATTTCTTGTGTTCTCTTACCCCTAAAACTGGAAAATTATCACCCTAGAAAGCTGCATCACAGAAACAGGAATATAAATACAAATCTCCCACTGATCTGAAATATATTTTTAGCCTGTTTGTTAATGGCGACGAAGACACTTGCACACCAATGATCCCAGATTCATATCAAATTTAAAAAACCATGCTATTGTAAGAAGCACATCCCTAAAACATTTTTAAGTTAAAGAGAACTGCTCTGGGGCATTGAATTGCATTTGAAAATACTATACCAAATAAGATGATTTGTTATGTTTTGTTATTTTAACCTAAAATTCATTCAGTATCATATACCTACACGGCTAAAACTTAGGATCAGCAGGGCACTACATTCCAATTCCTCATTATGAAGTTCAAGGAACAAGGATTTGATCAAAGCAGCTTTCACAAAAGCTGAAGGAATCAGCAGCACGCTTGAAATGCTAAAGAGAAATACTGCACTACAATGTTTTGTTGAATGTAGTTCCAACAGCTGTGTGCTAGATATGGTTACTGAACTATGAAATACCCAGATTAGAGTTTTCATCACTTTGCAACAACAATAGCAATATCTATTTTGTGGAATTTGAAATTATGGAAAGTTGAGTTTTTAAGCATTTAAGAGTTCTGGATTAAAGAAAAATAGGAAATATAGGAAACATAGGCAATGTCAAAGCAAAGTCAAGGAAAGCTTCTACCACAAACCCTTTGATTTTGATTTCTCCATTGGGCGTCGTCCAAATGGTGAGTTGCAACTCTAAGATTCTAAGCAAAATATCATGCTAGAAATCATAGCACTTAAGAAGGAGTAATGTACCAAATAGAAAGTATTTTTCATACCTGGCCTGTATTACTCCCACATGTGGGCCTTCAGATCCGATTCCCAGCATCATTGCCACCTTCCCAATAAAGTTTTTCTGCAAATTAAATCTGCGCTGCCCAATATTGTAGCTTCCATCAATCAGGAAAGCAATATCGGCTTGACAATCTATGAACATGCAAAACAGTTTATTAACAAAATGATACAATAATTTTAGAGATTTATTTTATGTGGTATATGATAATAACTTACCTTTGTTTCCAGACTTTTTCACAACAGGTTTTTTAAGTCGTTTTCCTCAAAAAAAAAGAAACAAACATAATTTAACTTTATATATTTTGATATAAGCACTAATGTGTCATCATGTAAACCTGAAGATATTCTGCACTTTTCTATGCATCCTTATCTCTTGCATATGGAAAAATATGTACAGTATATGTATTGTTTATGATGATTCTCAATCATCCAAGTCATGGATGTCCCAAAGGTGTTTTTGAAAAAGCAACTGGATTTTCTTGGGGTTTTTTTCCCTTCTTTGAAAACATTTTGCTTCTCATTTAAGAAGCTTCTTCAGTTTCAAGAATTGTATCAAGAAAGTCCAGTTGCCTTTTTAAAAGCACCTTTGGGACTTTATATGTATTCAATCATCTTCATACTGTTAAATATACTTTACAAAAATGGGAGAATAAATGCAAAATTGTTTATTTCCTGAGAAGCTTTTGGTAGAAAAAGACATATTCTTTATTTATTTATTTATTTTTACCTGCAAATGGCCGTGCTGTTGCAATAGGATGCCCAGCTGCTTCAAGGGCTTCACCTTTAACACCTATTATCACATTGAAAAATAAAAGAAATTTATTGCCCTGCTCTCAAAAGATGTAAAAGGGGTTGAGTTTGTGAATTATTCCAATTTCCAGATCATTCATCTATTGTGGAATTAGAATATATTTTAATTTTTGTCCATAAAGCATTCTTGCTGCTGTCAACATATATAATAGGGAGGTACCAGATTTTTTTCAAGTTCCTTGTCCATTAAGCCTAAAAGAAAAGTCTGACTAATTTCATTTTCATTTTGATTTGTATTTTATTCTTTGATAAATTTAATAAAATTATTACATTATTAAAAGCCCAGTCATCTTTAGCACCAAAACAAAACCCTTCGCAAAGGCCTTCTCAGCCTGAATCAGACCAACATTAAAGAAACTCAGCCCATCAGCTCTACACCAGGAAAAAAAAGAAAGAAAGAAACGGCAAAAGAAAGAAAAATAAAAGAAATTTATTGCCCTGCTCTCAAAAGATGTAAAAGGGGTTGAGTTTGTGAATTACTCCAATTTTGCTTGGGAAAGTAAATTACAAGCAAGCTGAATTTGTGCTAAATCTCAGAGAAGAGTTTTCCTCTTTCTCTACATCCTTTTCCTTCATCTTTCTATGAGTCTCTTGCTGAAAGTATACTGTTACCAGAATCAAAATACAATCAAAGTTACAAAATTCATTATCTCAAGATGCTGGGTTAATTTCTAAAACTTTTGAGAAAATAAATCATCCACTTACTAGCTACTGAAAATGATGATCTTGATTTAGAGAAGAGTTGGGATTGGATTCCATTGGCATATTTTGCTGAGTAGTTCCCACGCCCTGGTAACATCTTCACTCTTACAGCCCCACCTGAACTGGTGATCACACCTCTGCAGCAAAATAAGATTTTCAAATGCAAGTACTAACTATACAAATAAAGTGCACACAACTGCTACTCTTTGTAATATGCTACATTTGTTCATGCTAAAAGTAAGAACTGCTCCATCAACATGTCACAGATTGAGAAATAAAAGACAATTGCCTAGGTTCATAAGCATGCTTAATCATAAAATAGAGATGGCAAATTGCAGTACGTAGTCTGCATGTTGCTCTCCCAGCACTTTTTTGTAACCTCTAGAGCAGGGGTGCCAAACTCAAGGCACACAGGCCAGATCCGGCCCACAGGTGATTGGATCTGGCCCATGGGGCCACCCTGGAAACAGCGAAGGAGTGGTCCGCAGTGCCTCTGCAAAAACAGAGCTCGGGAGGGCTGCGCCTGCACCCCTGAACTCTGTTTTTGGCTGTGACGGCCTCCTGCAACCCTCTACCAGTGAAAATGGAGCACAGGAGGGCTGCACATTTTTGCTGGAAGAGCGCTTGGGCCGCCACAGACGTCCCGACATAAGTGGTGTCAAGCTGGCCACACCCACCCAGCCCCCCCGAGGTCAAACACAACTCTGATGTGGCTCTCACTGAAATCGAGTTTGACACCCCTGCTCTAGAATCTGCTGAGTGATTCCCCCTCCAGTGGGCCAGGCGAACCTTTCTATTTTTAGAGGCTTACAGGAATATTCTGAACTCTTAACTGTTGTGGAAGGTCTAAAAGTACATCATATCACCACCAATGACATCATAATGTGTTACAATTCTGTGATCCAAATAATTTTTAAAAGTATGTCCTTGCACCCATAAAGACTATGTTCACAAAGCATTTTAAAATAACATTTTAAAAATATGAACAGTAGTTAAAGATATGCATGTGATACATACAAGAACTGGACAAAGAAATGGACTCATTTGAATAATTTCCACTATCTGGGAAGTGAGCAAAAGTCACTGTGAGTTGGATTTCATCTGATCCACTTAAACTAAAAGCTTCATTCAAAATACACACTGGAAGTGGAGCTCTGCAGAGACAGTGGACTGGGAAACAAGGAGAGTTAGGTGCCTATCTCATCAGCTTCATGCCAAATCTGAGCATAGCTTAGTAGAAGGGAGACGATCTAAGCAGTCATTGTTTTCAGAAGATACTTAGTTGAATCCTTCAAGGTTGTCCAGACCAGAAAACAAACTCCATTGGATTAGAATTAAATTTTACGGAGACAGACTATATTAACAGAATCTTGCAAGTGTGGTTGTTTTTCCTCTCTCCTTCGTATATCCCATAAGTCAGGGAACAGTCACCCTGTCTCTATTCCTAATACAATGTCATTTTCCAGGGCTCAAGAAATGCTTCTTCCCTTTTTGTTTTTATAATACTTTTTATAATATTCAGGTTCTGACTCTTTCCTTCATCTCCATGGCTCTCTATACATAGGATGTTATTCTGTCTTACAAAAACATAGTATTTCTAATGGTAGACTAATATTATTGCCCTTATGTATCTATAATTTCTCATATTCCTCTTATATCTAGGGATATTACATCAATCCAATGAGTTTCCCAATGGAGAATCATATCCAAGTAATGTAAAAATATCTGGAAAGTTTATTCATTGAAGAGTTCATGATTGTAAAAGTTGGCTGCCCAGAATCCAATGATTCAATTATTGTTTTTATATTTATACATTCTTTCTTCAAACCAATTTCTCTTTTGAAAAATGTATCCATCTTCTTTTTTTTAACCTCTTAGATCAGAAATTACATTACCTCATGCCTTCATGTATGAGGTTTTACATGACTTTCGCCTAATGAGCAAATGATACAACGTAATATCTGCATCACTCTGATGTGAGAGATTAAGAAAAAGAAGGCGGACTGAGTTTACAATGGTAAATATGGACTTGATATATCTCTTCCTGCAACACCTTTTGAGCAACAGGTCCTGGATGTGGTGATATTGCTATGGGAGCAAATTAAACAAGGCTTTGCAGCAGTGGTGAAATCCAATTTTTTTTACTACCAGTTCTGTGGGCATGGCTTGGTGGGCGTGGTGTGGCTTGGTGGGTGTGGCAGGGGAAAAATACTGTAAAATCCCCATTCCCACCCCACTCTGGGGCTAGCCACAGGTGGTATTTGCCGGTTCTCCGAACTACTCATAATTTCCACTACCGGTTCTCTGAACTATTCAAAATTTCCGCTACCAGTTCTCCAGAACCTCTCAGAACCTGCTGGATTTCACCCCTGCTTTGCAGAGCATATTATGGCAATTTTTTTTACACTGACATGGATGGTGGGGGCAGGGGAATGGAGAAAGTGACAATGAAAGTGTTGAATCAGAGAATTGGGAGTATTCAGAGTAGAGAAGCTGGCTGAATTTTAAAGAATATAGACAAAGAAGAGAAGAATGAGTGACAAGGATGAGAGAGAGACCACAAGAGACAGGGATCATTGTGATGGAGTACATGATTACATTATTGGCCGCATTATTAAATCAGGCATTGAGTGAGAGAATAGTGTGGTTGGAAGAGGTTGGGAGAGAGATACCATGGTGACATTCAACTAGAAAATAGATGGAAAGATTAAATGGAATTTCTGAAGCTTTTGTGCTTAATTCAATGTTTATTAAATACAAGCATAGGTTAAATTTAGAAATCCCTGTTTACTACTTTATTGTTATAGTCTCTTGATTCAAAGTTAAACTACAATCATACATAAAGGATTCTCATTTATCTCCTAGCCAGATACCAGTCCATTTTAATTCTTCCTAATTATTTTTAATTATTTCCATTTTATGTATTCCACTATCTAATTTAATTTAATTTAATTTAATTTAATTTTTTATTTTATTTTTTCCTATTTTAATTCTTCTAAGATCTATTTTAATTCTTCCTGTGCTTTCAGGCCATTCCTGGTATCCAGTTACATGTTCCATTCATCCTTAATTTCCTATCATTCCTACTATTCATTCATAATTTCTATTGCATGGTTGATAATTAATCTTACCTGTGAATGGCAGCTCCACAGATACTAGATTCAGAGGCATACTTAATGTTTCCATAGACATAGAACTGCGATATATGACAATTTGCTGGGCAGATGACATCTGCTGGATCTTTTCTAAGATCATATCCTCTTGTAAAACATGTAATAACAGTGGGGGCTACAGAGTGGATTAAAAAAATACATAAAACAAGCTTCGTGGAAATATCAGCACAATATATGCAAAACATCCACATATAATTATATTTTGCATTACTATCACTCCAAATGAATCCACTGCATGATGAAAGCCTCTTCATTAAAGGTTATAGACTAACCTACCATACTGTTCCAGTGGAATAAAATTACTGTAATGCATCCAATACAAATTTAAATATTGTTTTTTCAATAATTCCCTTTAATCTTAACAACAGTAAATTAAAAAATATCTGCCTTATAGTGATAGTCCTGACCAGTCTATTTTTCTTCTTTTCCATCCTACCTGCTGCTCCCTTTTATCTATTTTATAGTTTACAGTACATGCATTAAATTTTCTATAGTGTTTGATGAAAGGTTTATTGTAAAACCCACTGTATCTTATACCACAAGCAATGACATTAGATTCATTGAAACTTTAATTTAAAAAATCTGATCCTATCATTCTGTAGAAATCATTTAAATACTTTGGTGAAACTACAAGAACCAATGGGATTCTTCTGTAAACTGGACTGTTTATAGGTATCAGTAATTGTATTCCTTTGGAAAAATATTTAACATATATGGTCCCAAACACTATAGCTATAGTTTCAATCTTGGCATCCTTACTGTATGCTTCCAAGATGCTAAACTGCTTGAACAGAAAATAAAAAAATTTTATTCAAAAATGCTATTCAGCCTTTTACAGAAGATGTAGCTACAATATCCATCTAGTGGATTTTTGGTCTTATTGTCATAAGAAATTAAAATTATAACGTTTTTAAATTGAGCATGAATATTTATTCATCTGTGGTTTTTTTTAAGAAAAAGAATTTATTTCATCTTTTCATGACTGTTGAATTTACCTCTCTAAAAATGATCAGTAGATCAAATTACAATTCATGATTTAAAGATATTGACTGTATTTTAATATGTTTTTAAATTGTTTTTTTAATTGATTATATGTTTCTTTACCTGTTGTTAGCCGCCCAGAGTCCCCTGGGAGTTGGGCAGCATAGAAATTTTATTATTAAATATTAAATTAAATTAAATTTGAAAGGCAATATAAAATCGGTCCCTAAAACACATCATATAATTGGATTTGGAGTTGTCCAGTTCCGAAACACAAGAGTTGAGTTTGAGATTAATTTGTGTATTTAACCTCATTGCATTAAAATAGACAGCCAGTTTGGTTAAAGGCACCAGGCTAGAAACCTGTGAGTTTTAGTCCCACCTTAGGCACAAAATCAGCTGGGTGACCAGCTGGGCCAGTCATTCTCTCAGCCCTAGGAAATAGGCAATGACAAGCAACTTCTAAAGTCTTGCCTAGAATACTACAAGAATCTTCACTGATTTGAAGGGGTGTGTGCATGCGCACACAGACTTCAAACACATAATCAATTGATTCAGTCTTCAGAAAACATAATGACCTCTTTTTCCCAATAATTTTCAATCTTTATGACAGGCTTCTTGCTAGATATTCTTTTTAATTTGTCATCTGTTTGCAGCCTTCTAAAAATGCAATGGGTCAGTTAATTCTCAAGTACTCTCTAAAATTCCTTGTCTGGTACATCCTGCACTAGAGAAGCAGGCTCCCTAAGGAAGACATTAGCTTCAAAGAAAACCTGTTTTCCTTTGTATATGTTGGCAAATATCTATGTTGATGTCTCTGGTTGTAATTTCAGCATTAGTTGCATGAGATATTTTAATTATTTTAAACTTTTGCTATGGGGCTGATTAAAAGTATCATGCAGTGGTTATGCCTCTATTATTTTGGAATATAGCTGTCGATTTTCTGTTTTTAATTAAAGAATTTCACTGTAATGGTTACAGTTAGTAATGATACATTTAAACTGCAGTCCGGTTCCATACACTTCAGAAATCTGGTATTTGTTAGAAGAGTATGCTTCTCTCCTAGTTGTTAAAAAAATATTAAAGTTTTGAAATGCAGTAATGATGGAGGGGAGAAATATGACAATCCAAATTGTGGTAACCAAGAGGAAATTTAGCACATAAGTATTAATACTTTATTATAATTATACTATATGTTTTTAAAAGCCTTAAGGATCTATTTATGTTGCAATGAATTATAATTATTTTTTTTATTCAAAAAGTTTTATTAGTACAAAGTATAAACATTTTTCTCTTTTTCTCCCCCCTTCCCCCTCCCCCCCCCCCTCACCCACCCCCCCGACTTCCCAGAGAAAGCACAGGGCATTATATTCAATAAAATAAATTTCAATTAAACTAACAAATTCTTAATTTCCACATCTCTCTAAATCTTTAACTCCTTGTTGCACAAAACCTTTTAAGCATAATCTAAAAATCAAGCATATTGTTAATCAAACAATATCAAATCAAATCAAAACAATAATTATAATTATTAATCACTATAATTATTAGTGAATGACTGGGAATATCAATTCACTCTTTTGGATATTGAATAAAAAGTTGCAAAATAGTGTTTTAAAGTCTATGTTCTTCCACATAAATGCACCACTATCTTTATTGATAAAAATATCTATTACTATTTTATTTCCAATTATAAAAAGTGGAATGACATGTGTCTTCCATAATGAATTTACGAGAGAATATGAAGACACTGATAAGTTGTTTGTATTTTTTTCTGTAAGACATTTGTAAAATATTAGTTTAATTCTGCCAAGTGATCATAGATATGGTTTTTGTTATTATAAAGCATTATATTTAACTTTTTGGAATGCCTGTTCAGTTCTAAAACTGAATTGGGGATTATATTAATGATCAAAGAATACAGTGCAAACTAGCCAAGAACAATATTCATCATTCTGAATTCTATGATACCTACTCATGTATCTAAATATGGCAGAAAATTATATTTACCGTATTTTTCGGAGTATAAGATGCACCTTCCCCCCCCCAAAAGAGGGTGAAAATCTGGGTGCGTCTTATACCCCGAATGTAGCCCCGCCCAGCCTCTAAAACGGAGCTTTGCAAGGCTGAAAAAGCAGCCTCTGAAATGGAGCTTTGCAAGGCTGAAAATAACCTCTAAAACCAAGCTTTGCAAGGCTGAAAAAGCAGCCTTTTAAACGGAGCTTTGCAAGGCTGATATATCTGTTCCAGGCTGTTTGCTAAGGACGCTAGCCAGATGGATGCTGGTAGGCAGATTTTTTTTCTTATTTTCCTCCCCAAAAACTAAGGTGCGTCATATACTCCGGTGCGTCTTATAGTCCGAAAAATACGGTAAATGTATCTGACATTATAGTTTTGCTTTGAATTTGGTTCTGTGTCCTATCCCATTCCAAGTTGTTATAATGATCATCTTATACATATCAAAATCTGTATGATCTAAACTATTTTGCAATTCTGTACCTCATCGGATACCTCAACTATTTTATTTACAAGCTCTGTAAACACCCAATAGTTTTACAAGTTATTCCTAGAGAACTTCTCTAAGAGAAGTCATAAATAATAAAAACAGAAAGCAATAAGAGTAAAAACCCAGTGCCATCATCCTCTGATGTAGCCAAAGCCATAATCTTTAAGTTTCAAACTTACCCTAACCCAGCACTTGGGGGAAGATCCAGCTCTGTGTATAGAAGATTAAGAGGATGGAAGCCTGCTGGATCTCAAAGGGGTTAAATGTGTTTCTATAGGGCAGGGGCTACCAATGGAAAAGGCATATGTCATAGGACCCACTAAATATCCATATTTAAGGAAAGGGACCTGGAGCATGTCTACTGTATCTGGTCTGGCTGGATAAGGAAGAGACGGTCCTACAATTAACCTGGCCTCATGCCATATAGAGATTTAAATGTTATAACCAGCACCTTAAATGCCATCTGGGGAAAAAATGTGGGAGGCATTACAGTTGTAGGAAAAGGAATGGCGGAACCTAGGGGCAGAATGAAAAGAGAGATCAGTCTAGAATCCCTACATAGCCACAAAGTGAACAAACACCAAACCTCCTTGAGTGCTATTGACCCTTTTCTAACTCTAACCAGGTGCTGACCATTAATTGATAAGATTCCTGTGCATAGGCTTTTAGCAATGACCTTCAGGTGTGTACCTGGTCTTTCATGCCTGACAGCAGTTCATACTATGTGCACCATCACATTCTGGACCAATTGTATATATTTAACCCAATCATCAATTCACAAATCAATAGTAGAGGGGATTATATGAATGAATATAAAATCATAAAAGAGGGTTCTATTGTAATTATCTGCATGTTATCTCTATGACGTTATTAAAACCTATCTGTAAATACAAGACTCTATAACTGATAAAGTTGGTTTCCTTTACAGTAACAGTCACTTACTTCATTAATGATACATAAAGCCTCTATACTTCCATACAACTCAGAATTGTATGGAAAAACTCAGAATACTTTTCTTCACTTATAAAAGCAGAGTTTATTTCTCCTACAACATTCATCTTGTAGGTAGGGTAAAGGGAAAAAAGAAAGAAAAGAACTGACTTCCGACTCTTTTTAAGCACAGAATAAAATAATAGCATTACAGTTTCAACTTTTTTATTTTTACATACTTATTTCTAGAACAACAAGCTTATCAGCAAAACCCAAAGCCAAAGTTTAATTTTTTTTTCAACTCAAGCACAAAATCCAGAAGTGGTTTCCAAGTAGATACCAAGTTGGATATACTCTTTTCTTTGATTAGAGCAGTTAATTAGCCATCTCTGCTAGTTCCATCGAGTTTTTCCAATCATTCATCTATTGTGGGAATTAGAATATATTTCAATTTTTGTCCATAAAGCATTCTTGCTGCTGTCAACATATATAATAGGGAGGTACCAGATTTTTTTCAAGTTCCTTGTCCATTAAGCCTAAAAGAAAAGTCTGACTTATTTCATTTTGATTTGTATTTTATTCTTTGATAAATTTAATAAAATGATTACATTATTAAAAGCCCAGTCATCTTTAGCACCAAAACAAACCCCTTCACAAAGGCCTTCTCAGTCTGAATCAGACCAACATTAAAAAAACTCAGCTCATCAGCTCTACGTCAGGAAAAAAAAAAAGAAACAGCAAAAGAAAGAGTGACTTGAAAAACAATAGAGAGATAAAATTCAAACATGGACCCCAAAATTGCAATTCATAACAAGCATGCCCATTGTCTATCTGTCTTATGAAAAAGAAGATTGAAATGAAATGCTGACTTAGTAAACTAATATAATCCTAATAATGGAAAGAATAAATTGATACATGTGGAATGTATTATGTTTCATTTTTCTGTACCATTTTTTGGGGGGGAAAAACCTAATTTCTATAATAATTTCACAAATATTCTAGCTGGAAAAATCACTTTTCAAAAGAAATTAGCATAAAGTTCTGTTCTACTTTAACTAGTTATGAAAGGAGCGGCTAGCAGGTAAGATTCAGAATTCCAAAGTTGCCTTTGAAGTATTTTGTAGGGCAAAGGTGTATCTTTGGATTTTAAATTTTAGAACTTAGGAAAAGTTGAATGTGGCTACTTTCTTCTCCATTGATGCTAGTTCTTAAAAACTGATAATGAAAAAACCTGCAACTGTGCTGTGTTCCCACATAATTTTAATCTAACTTTATCTCTATATAAGAGCAAAAACGGCTTTCTTAATTGCTGTATCTCGGTTAAAGCAATAATAGAGTCTTTTATTCGGTATTTTTTCTTCATGCACTGGGGAGCAGAGGATAAATAATCCTGCATTTCCTTTTATACAGCTATTTAACACTTAAAAACGGTTTCTTTACGTTGAAGAAAAAGGAAACAATATACTGGAGCTAGAACGATTTAAGATTTAATAGCAAACCATCTTCAGCTGCAGAAACTGAATACGGAAAAGTCAAGAGAGATCCTGGGACTCTTAAGAATTAACAAATGTCAAAGAAAATGTTCTGAAGGCGGGAAATAAAGACGCGTTGCCATTCTTACAACGAAGGAGGAAAGCCGTAACCGACGAAGATCTTTCTGAACTCACCGGAACGTTCAGCTCCCTTGGCCACCCCGGCCGCCAAGACGACACCTGCAATCAAAGGCGGAGAAGGAAGGGGCTTACACGAAGCCCTTAGAGAGGGGGGAAAGGCAGGCTTCGCATCCAAACATGCCGCTCGGAAGGCAAGAGAGAGTTTGCCGTCGAGCCTCCCTCTCCCTCGGCAATTTCACCCCCGTGGAAGGTGCGCGTTTGCTTGCCGCTCCCCATTGGTCGCGAGGGGACGGAGCGCGGGATACTCACCTAGGAAGAGCAGAACGGGCGCCATGGAAGCACCTAAGAGGAGAGAAGGGGCGCCGTCAGGGGACGGGTAAACTCGGGGAGGCGTTCTCTCGTCCTCTCCAGAGTGAAAAGAGGCGCGGAGGGGGACACAATACCTTTGGGTTGAGGGGTGGGCTCTCTTCTGGCTCCCGGTCGGCAAGGGCTCACACTCCCCAGAAGAGAATTGGGAAGAGGTGCACCCTGCTGCAGAACCGGGGCGGTGGAAATATGGCCCCGTTCAACGAAGCGTCAAGGAGAGACGGTGCGAAGGCGCGGCGGTGAAGAGAGAGAGAGAGATGAGGCGGTGGCAGGTGGTAGCTGGATGGAGCCGCGCTTTGCCTTTTAAATGCCGCCCGGGCGCATGAGCAACGCTGGGCAGGCTCTGGTCCGCCTGGGTGGGCTGAGAAGGCGGTTGTCCCAGAAGGGAGGCAAGGCGCCAAGGCGCACTAGGGTGCGCCGGACTCGGGCTTTTGGCAGCTGCAAGGCGCTGCTTCTGAGGAGTTCCCCAGAGCCAACAGGTGCATCTCAGCTCTCGCGCTCTTTAAGCGCGCACTTCGCGGCGCGGGGGCTTCGCCTGCAATCATTCAAAGCCCGCGTTTTCTCCTTCCCGCTCCCTCGCGTCCCATTAAATAAGGGTGAGGAACACCCCACCCCACTCGCGCTGCTCGTGGGCCGTGCGTTTATTTGCCGCGCTTTTTGCTTAAGGTCGGGTGAGAGGCATAAACGAACGAAGGTCCGTCTCGCTCCCTCCGTAAATTGTCCTTCGTGAATTGGCGATGCACTAAATGGAGCTAGACGCAGGGGTCTCCAACCATGGCAACTTTAAGCCTGGCGGACTTCAACTCCCAGAATTCAACTCCCAGAGTTGAAGTCCGCCAGGCTTAAAGTTACCAAGGTTGGAGATCCCTGAGCTAGAGAATTGGTCCATCTTGACTCTAAGCTTGTAGTCCTTATGGCTGACCCGACCTCTGCAACATTTCAGAAGAGGTTTTGTTTTATGTGGTTTTGTTTATCGTAGCCAAAGATTGAAGTTAGCGTCATCAACCTATCTAGGCCTTTGCTGGGACAGCTGCCTTTGCTTTCATTGGAGCCTTGTGGTGGAGAAATGGGAGACTACAGGATCCGTCCCATAAAAGAGTATTTTGTTCTCCCAAAGAGCAGAACGATGCTCATCTGGACTACACTAATTCTTGTAACAAGACACTTCACAAGGATCCAAGTCTCAACTATTTTTGTCCTGGGGTCCTTCAGAACATAGCATATCTCTTCTCATATTTACATTCGTCTGATGGCCACCCCTGGTTTTAGCTTCCTTCATGTTTCCTTCTCCCTGATCATTTTCCTCCCTGTTTCCCTTCTCAAATTTTCCCTACCCTAATACTTTAAATATAGTAAATGCAGTAAAGAAACTGCCATCTCTCTCTCGCTCTCCTTCCTTCCTTCCATCCATCCATCCATATCTATCATTTATTTATTCCCACCTTCATTATTTTTACAATATAAGTAAAGGCGGCGAACATACCTAATGCTCTGTTCTCCTGTTCCCCCCCCCCCACAACTTCATTATTATTTTTATCAAATCAGAAACTTGAAGAGTGTCACTGGCCCTGATGATGCCTTACTGACATGACTGAGTGAAAACAGCATGTCACAGGAATTTTTTTCCTCTGCGCAGCTGCCACTGGGAAGTAACATTTTGGGCTTTTTGTTTGCCTTCATAATACTCTCCAGGTCAAGACTCTATTATGGCACAATATTTTCAACCCATATTTTAAGATTAGTGTGGTATGCTTGTGATCCTATTAATGGCCCATGGTGTGAACTTTCAATATACTTTCTCGGTGATGCATTCTGAGTTTGGATTTTCTCCCTTTAAAAATAAGTTTGGTTTCCACCTGCCTGCTTTCAACTAGCAAATAAAACCATGTTTGTTTATATGAAATTTGAGAGTGGATTCTAGTCCTGGAATTTGCATTGCTATTATATTACCTGATATATGTTTTTTTTAATTGAACATATTTTAATTGCAGTAACCTTGTAATTTATTTGTGCTGGCCTCACCATGACTCCTTTGAGAGGAATAGTGTTATAAATTAAATAGTTTGTGATGATTTGAAGATTCAAACTGCAAACAAAAACTGAGAAGTAGAACTCCCTTTTAAAGTAGTATATAGTCTTAATAAGAAGGAAATTTTTGGATGTTGAAGCCCAGACTGTCATAGCCAGTGTTGTTACTAAAGCTTGCAGAATTCTGCAGAATATAACCTTGCTGCTTTCCCCCCCTTTTTTTAACATGTAGCATTTAAAGAAATTATTTCTACTACTTTGCTTTCCCATCTGGGAAAATTTTGGGCTCTGCTCTAATAATTACTACTGATATTTCGAAATAAGTTTTTTTTATCCTATTTCCTTGACAAATATTCTGACCTGTATGTGTTGATCAAATGTCTTTATGCTTTCGATAATTTAGTTTAATTAGAAGTTATTTTTTCAATCTGGCTGGTAAACGAATATAAACATTTTCTGTGATATTTAATTAATACCCCACAAATAATTCAAATTGCCTTTGGATAATCTTACGTCTTTGTTAATGGCCAATGGCCACAAAGCTAAGGTTAGCAGAAGACATGAATTCTGAATCTTATTGTGATAATCACCATAAATGCTTTAATTTTCCATTTTGCTAAAATAGTGTAGTATAGGAACAAAACTTAAACAATTTTAATACTTTGCAACAAAAGTCATCAATAATGACATAGAACAGAAGGCATACCAGTATAATAGTGGAATTCTTGCTCACAATGAGTTAGGCAATTTGCCTGTTTCCAATGATCTTTATAACAAACCCAATGCCTAACAAGAAGTAAAGTCTATTAAATTTTAATCAAAATTTACTTTCAAAAGATAAATGAGCAGGATCATGTAAATAATTAAATTATACATAGTCACATTTTTCTTTTTTTAAAAAATCTGAATTCTTTCTTTCTTCAGATTATTATACTTCTTTTAAAATAAAACATCTGGTTTGGTTTTCTTTTTTAGAAAGAATCTGACAATCTATCCCAATATAAAATGAAACCAAACAAGTAACAACTATATATGTTCATACTGATGTAAGATTATATAGTCATTATTAGATTATTTCTTCTTTGCACATCATGTTTAATTATAATGCCAGGATTATAATTTTTGTCTCCTAAAATTAGTGAAAATACTGTATTTGAAATCAAAGGCTCCTTTGTGAACGGGGTAAATTGATGCCCGTTATTAATTTATTGAAGGGATCACAATTGAATTATTTGTCCACTTCCAAATATATTTTAATGACAACAAAAAAGGGTGATTCAAAAACAACAACAACATCCTGCAAGACATATACAATTGCATTAGCATGATAAATTTGATACATTGTAACACAGACTAATCTTTCCTGGTTCGTTTTCCAGCAGCCGAAACCTTCATACTAAATCTATAGTGAGCACCAGTTTGATTTTTCCATTATGTATTTTTGATTAGGCATCAGTTGAATTGTTGGTTTGCATCACAATCCATCTACTCCAAATCATCAGATATTTAAGTGGCAATTATAAAGATTTTACATTACAATGAGAATTACTAATTAGATTAAATCCTTACGTAGATAAATACTGGCATAGATTTGTTTTAGGAAATAGTACATCTGGACTAATACTTATATTTGCAATTGCATGGATAATGTATTTTGCAGCTATAATTTCAACAAGCGTATGGGAAGCACTTATTTTACTGAATTGACAAAGCAACTATAATGTTAGGAAAATGGTCTGTAACTTGTACAACTTTGCAAATAGTTCCTTGTTAGAAAATGATTCAGTTCAATGCATTTATACTATTCTCACAATTGTTCAGCTAATTAATCTTTATTTTTAAGTATTTAAGTGCAACATTCGAAGAGTCAATTGTTTTTCTAATTTTAACTTCAGTAGAAATTCGGATGCAGTGTTGTCCATTATATTTTTAGAATTTATTTAATCTGGACATTTTTAATAGTGAGCAGACAGTTATGTTTTAATGTGATAGTTTAATGCACAATGTAAAGTGCATTAGTGTGTGTATTAGTTAGTTTATTGAAGGATATAATCTATGTAATATGTGTGTGTCTGTGTGCATAATGATTAAAACCTATTCATTAAAACACTGGAGCATTCTACACAACAAAAGAGAATGTCTCCCAATCAGCCATGAAAAGTTATCTAGAACAGATCTGATTTTATATTAACTTGTAAATAATTTAGCAACTGAGGCAAGAGACTTTGCTCATTTCTGAATGAGCTGTAAATCAAGTCAAATTTGCTAATGATTTCCTTTTCACTTTTTTTGTGTGTATGTATCTTTGTTAAATGAAGATAACACATTAGGTTAGTTAAGTTTTTGTGAAGACATTTTTATTGCACAATAAATCTATTAATCTTTAAGATGCCACACAAGTCTCTGAATTTCAATTGACTGAATTGAAAAAAAAACTTTTACCATTATATGTTCAAGCAAGAGACTTTTTGGCTTTTTTCAAAGCAGCACAAAATCTATCTCAATTTTGGTTTGAGTATCTTTCTTAGTAGATTGAGAGAATGCTATGGACATAGTATACCTTGATTTTCAGGAAAGCACATCACTATATTTTGATTAGCCACCTGTTTAAGTTTGGGCTGACAGTTAAAATAGCATGACAAACAAGAAATGTAATAATTATGTGGATATATAGCTGGTTTGGGCATTGTACTAAAATAATGCTTGGCATCAGTTCTGTATGAAAATACAGTAGAATATTGAGTGCAGTTCCACAAAATTCATTCCTGGCTTCTATAGTTTATATTTTATATTAAAATATCCTATATTCTAATGATTGATTTAGATCAGCGTTTCTCAACCTGTGGGTCGCGACCCCTTTGGGGAGTCGAACGACCCTTTCACAGGGGTTGCCTAAGACCATCGGAAAACACATATTTCCGATGGTCTTAGGAACCGAGACACCGCTCCTCTATCCATCTCCAGGTGGGTCCACCCACATGCAAATAGACTGCTGCAAAAAATATATATCCGTACCATGGGAATTCTGAGCATGCGCAGAAGCCGAATTTCCGGCACTGCGCATGCATCACCATCTTGTTTTCGGCTTTTTTTTTGCAATTTTTTAAAAAAAGATTCAGCACTGCGCATGCCCAGTTTAGCGAAGGAGGAAAAAGTCCCAATATGTCACATGGTGCCGCCGTGCCGCTGTGAGTTTGACACCCGTGGCTTAGAGGAATGAACTCAAAAATAACAAATGTGAAAAGAACATTTCTCTGCAGTCAGGATGCAAATGACAGTGCACTACTTACTCCCACCAGTAGGTGGAGTATGTTCTTGCTTTAATTTAACAAATCGTTCTTGTTTATTCCAGCTAATGAAAAAAGAGGAAAGGAGGAGGAGGAGGAGGTATGAATGGAAAAAGTTGCTACCCCAATACACAAATTTTATTTAAAATCAAAAGATCAGTTTTTGACTTGGCAGAAGAAAGAAGAGTGATATTACGGTTGAAATATGAAGGGTAAAAAACTGCCAAACGGAAGGGATATTTTAAAACTCTGCATATTTCTGTATTTTAAAATATTCTAAGGCTTTGCTGCAAGACAAATCTGCATGGAAATGAATAGAAGCCTGGAGTGGCTCTTTATTTGGCATAAGTAATTCAATCATCACAGTTTCCATTCCTGAATAAATAGATGGATTAAGATGAAAAGCTTTCTTTTAAAAAAATTCTTTTTAAAAGAAACAGATTTCTGAATGTAAATATAGTATTGAATAAGTCTAAGAGGGACTTCCCTTTCTCTCTGGAATAACAGGAAGACAATAATTAGATACAATTATGGGTGTTCCTGCTAGATTTAGATCAGTGGTTCTCAACCTTCCTAATGCCGCGCCCCCACCGCGACCCACCCCGCCGCCACGCCCGCTGCCGCGACCCCCGCCCCACCGCAGCCAGTTGGGTTCTTTTACCCTCTGCGCATCCCTCGGTGTCCAGGCGAAGTCTCCCGACCCCTGTGAAAGGGTCGTTCAATCCCCAAAGGGGTCGCGACCCCCAGGTTGAGAACCACTGATTTAGATGATGAACCATTCTCTGCTTGAAGAAAGTCAAATTTCTCTCAATATTTATTTCAGGATGTGCCAGGACTTCTTTTTTTTTGGAGTGACGTGAAGAAAAGATTCAGTACACCT
Source organism: Diadophis punctatus similis (assembly GCA_023053685.1). Lineage (NCBI taxonomy): Eukaryota > Metazoa > Chordata > Lepidosauria > Squamata > Dipsadidae > Diadophis > Diadophis punctatus. The sequence continues at coordinate 271,899,953 of JALIGW010000001.1, read as the reverse complement.
TAATTTATGGAGAAATGTTTCATGTTTACAAGATAAGTCATCTGTGTACATCCTATTCCAACTTGAACAAAAGCTGTGATATCTCATTTAGTGCTTATACCTGTTTTGTCTTTACAAAATACCCTATACATAATTGGCTTTTTAAATGTATGCTTTATTTTTAATTTGTTAGATTTAGGCGCTGATTTTTGAAGAAAGTAAAGTAGCGTTTAAGGCTACTACAATAATAATACTTTTAAAATGCAGAGTAACTTTATAAAATGCAATTTAAAAATCTGCAACAGTATATTTACCAAATGCATTATACTCAAAGCTGAGATGCATGCCTTTAAAAAAATGTTTAGCCCTGTAATGCAGGATGGGATCATGTCCACTGATTTCATCCTCACATATAAAAATAGCATTTAAAACTTCATATGGGGATGTGGAATCAGGTTTAAAGTAAAAGGATTAGACTTCAAAGTTATAAAAAAAGATAGCCAAAAATAACACAAAAGTATAACTGCAGCTACACTTTTGACTACTTCCTCACAGTGTTACTTAACACTGCCAGTTCGTTTCTGCAAGAATAAAATAATTGATATATTTAAAATTCCAGAGAGATTATGTTATGGATGTGTTAGAGCCTGGTAGCATTTTTAAAGGTTGAAGAAATTATTGTGTCAAACTTATTTTAGGTTAAGACTCACTTGTCACATACACAAAATTTTATCCTTATTTGGCATCTCTGTTAGAAATGGCAATGCTATTACAGATTAAATCATAAAAATCTCAGCACAAGGGAAATCCATTATTTTACTGTGTAGAGCCCTAAAGAAAACAAATTTGAAATGGGGTGGCTATGAGTTACTCCCAACTGATGATGAATTTTCAGAACAAAATGATTAATTAAAAAGGGACTTTCTGTGTGAGCCAGAAAAAGTATTTTTGGTGGTTTGACAGTGCTAAAACTACATTTGAATTAAGTTCAGCACCATTGCCTTCTAGTGACATAATCATAATAGACTGAAGTATTTTGCAGTTTGTTGGACATCACACTGGATTTTGAACAACAATTAGAATAGCTTGAATAGCAAAGAATGTATTTTAGAACAATACAGTTTAGACGAGGAAAAAATAGCTACTGGGCTGATTTCCTGAATAATAAGAAGTAGTCAAACACTGGAGACAACTTAATGGCTATATGACTTTTTGTGGGAAGCCCTGCAAAATACTGGACTTTGATCAAGCTAGCAAGACCATAAAACAGAGAATTCTTGACACAGACAATATTAGTTTTAGCCTAAGATGGTTTAAACTATGGAGGGATCCCTATAGCTTCACTCAATTATTGCCAATTTCTGATGAGTTCTAAACATCACAGCATATGTGTGGCTAGTTCTTTCCTCAGTTATTACTGAAGGCAGATATCAAGATCCTGAAATTGGGATATTTTTCCACTGTGGTTCTCAGGAAATTGAAAATGTAGACTATGTTTTATTATAGGGATCGGCACACCACCTAATCGCTGCTCTCCTTAAGGCTCTACTAATGTGAGTCCATATCTCACTTCTTTTGACAGATTTCTGAACCAATATTAGCCAAACAATTCAAAGTCACAGTGATGAAAATTTGCTTGCAATTGATATTTGGCACACCAAATCTTCAACAGCTTCCAGAACACCAATTGGCCCATTTTGCTCTTATAGTGACAATGAAAGTTAAATTTACTCCTTTTTAAATCACACATGCATCCCTAAATATACTCTTGATGCTTAGGACGATATCTTATTTTACAGGGTTTTACAATAACTGATAATTTCTTTTTATTGATTTGATTTAATTGTAGTCAAGTGATATTTTTAAAGAAAATGTCTATATGGTCCTCACAGTTCTAATTCAATTATATCTTGTATGTTTTATTTGGGTTTTTTATTTGTTTGCTTGCTTGTTTGTCTCATGTCTTTACATTCCTATTTTTGCCACTGGTTCATCATTGGCTGTAATAAACAATGAACCCAAACAATAAAAACTTTTTATTTAGGAAGACTGATATCACTTTTTTAAAAGCTTTTCTTAACAGTTCCTCCTGCTGTATAAACAAGTTCAGTGCCACTGAGTTATCCAAGATTTTTCTTCTTCTTTCTTGGGTTACAGCAAGTAGACTTAAATTTGTAAAATTTTATGGAGCCCACCTGAAACAGTGGAGGAAATGCCACAGCAAGTTGCAGAGAATGGGATAACAATAAAGTTTCTCTTCTCCTTTCTCAATACAGAATGTTCTGATCAAACTCTGCAAAGATAATGATTTCACGGGTAGAAAAGAAGCTGGACCCAACCCAATGAATTTTTTTCCAGGAATGTAATCAGAGCCTCTCAACAATTTACATACATTATTCATAGCCAACCCGATTCTGTTTTAAATAATTCTTTTGAGGGTTTTTTTTTAATTCTTTGAAACAGGCCATAATATTTTTATAGCATTAGAATTGGAAATTTTGCAATAATGTTTTTCTCTCGTATCATAGAAGGTACTCATTTTGGCTGGGAATATGTAGCATTGAAAGGAACATAAAACAGCATTGGATGCCAGGATAGTGAAAGAAAAGTGAAAAGAGGATAATAGTAATCTAATCTGAAATAGAACGGTAGTCAAAAATGTAAATAATGCATTTACTAATGATTGCATTATTCTCCTTAGTCTTCTTGAAAGTCAAGATAATAAATGATAAATCAAGTTGAGAAGGGAAGAAATTTTATGTATTCATTTATTAAAAGTATGTATTTATTTGCATTTTACATAGTTCATGTATATTAATCTTTAACATTGGAATTGCCATGTCAAAAGGGCAGTTGTAATCTGGTTGTAGAACAGAGAATGGAAAAACAAGAGGGAAAATAAAGTGCTTACCCATGCAAGACTGCTGTTACTGTCCAAGAAGAAATAAAATAAAATTATAGATAATGGTTGAATCATGCTAATTTCCTTCTATCTATGAAATTTTATAGAATGAATCTGAAATAGCCTTAACAGAGAAGATGCAATATTCTAAACAATTAGCTGCTGACCTATGCTCTTTACTCAGATAGAAAATATGTATTTTTATTATAAATCAGGTTAGACATTAGGTGTCAGAGAAATTTGTGCTTGCCTAGGAATCTATTAGAGTTTGTTGCAGAAAAATCAATTTCCAGAAGCACACACAGATGACTGATTCAGCTGGATTCATAAACTTCTTTATAAACATAGTAATATAATATATATATTTACAATACCATTAGCAGAGTAGCAACAGTTAAAAGTAAAACGTAAGCAGCTTCTAGTTCAGAGTTCAGAGAGTACAGAATGTACAGAGTGGGCTGAGCCACGCCCAGCCTTAAGCTTAAGTTTCCACTTTCGTTTCTCTGCACATATTCAGAAGTATTTAGCTCTCATTGGCTGACTTAGTTGCTATGCCTATTCATTGGCTGACCTTGTTACCATTGGCTCTCCCAGCCATGAATATTCTAACAGAATCTCAAATTATGTTTTTTTACATTTCATAAAATCATAGATATGGGTTTTTACTGGTGCTGTGCAGGACACCGCACCGGTAGGAGCCTGGCGATGATGTCATTTTTAGGCGCTTTTTCCAGCTTCTCCGCGTCCTGAGCTGTCGGAAAAAAACCCTCCCACCCGCCCTTGTTTTAGTAGTGACCTTTATTCTTCCTCCGAAGCACAGCTGAGAAGCTCCTTGTGTCTGGGTAAACTGAGTAAACAAGACCAAGGGGGGGGGTTGGAGTGGGCCTTCTGGAGTTTGGGGAGTACACTGAATTGAGTATTTAAAAAAGAACCTTGTGATAGATGGCATCATAATGAATATGGCCTGAGTCCAGGAGAGGTAGCTGCTGGGAACTTTACGCAAGTCCACAAGTCTTAAAGTTGCCAAGTTTGAAGACCTCTGATATAGGGCAATCAGGCAGAAGACCAGCAGAGCGCATCCATGAACACTAAACAGCAGTTAGAAGACATAATGGAATGCCTTAATTTCACAAAACGCCTTAATTTCACAAATCATACTGTCAGCATCCTAGATGAAGCCAAGTCCAAATATGTTAGAGAATTCCTGGAAGACTGGCATGTAGATAACTTAGTCATCAACTGGCACATAGAAATAAACAAAATCTACATATCATTCAAAAGTGACAATAAAAAAGCCAAAGAGGAAACAAAAACACCAAAACACTTCCTAACCGGTAATCAACACCCAGATGAACAGAAACTTGCACCAAGATTAACATTAAACCAACTATCAAGAAGTTAGACTGTGCATGGACTTCCGTGGGATCAATGTCGTGTGCGTCCAAAACACGTACCCCCTCCCCATTATGAAAGACTTGTTGAACCACCTAGCCAAAGGCAAAGTGTTCACAAATCTAGGATTTGAGAGAAGCGTATTACCGAATATGCATCAGGGAGGGGGATGAATGGAAGACCTCCTTCAACTGCCCTCTGGGGAGCTTCCAATTCAGGGTCATGCCCTTTGGATTACAAGGGGCCCCATGGTCTTTATGCAATTTATAAACGAGATGCTCCACCAGCATTTGTACAAGGGAGTACTCATTTATTTGGATGACATTCTCATCTTCAGTGAGACCCTAGAGGAACATGTGAAACTAGTGCGGCAAGTCCTAGAAAAATGTCTGGCTGCCAAGCTGTACACAAAACTGTCTAAGTGTGAATTCCACAAAACCTCCCTAGACTACCTGGGATATCACATTTCCAGCGAAGGGATAGAGGTGGACCCAGGAAAAGTGAAAGCGGTGCTGGACTGGCAACCCCCACGCACCCGCAAGCAATTACAAAATTTCTTGGGATTTGTGAATTTCTATCGACAATTCATCCCCACTTTTGCAGAGGTGGCGCTGCCACTAACTGAACTGCTAAAGACAGGGTCGTCGTCAACAAAGCCCAAGCCTAACCAGCCCATTGGGTGGATGATGGAATGCCAAAAAGCGTTTGAAAAGCTTAAATGGCTCTTCGCCCAAGAGTCTATTTTGCAACACCCCGATCCAGAACAGCAATTCATCATTCAGTCCGATGCCAGCGATGGAGCTGTAGCGGCAGTGCTTTTGCAGAAAAACGAAGAGGGCCAACTCCTGCCATGCACTTATGTTTCAAAAAAGCTCATGACCACTGAAAGGAGGTGGGCCATTTGGGAGAAAGAAGCCTATGCCATTTGTTGGGCATTGCTCACCTGGAGACAATTCCTAGAAGGGGGCAAGGTGCCATTCGAGTTATGGACAGATCACAAAAACCTCAAAGCCTTGAAAAGCCCCAGGAAACTGTCACCAAAACAAGTTCACTGGGTTCAATACTTCAGGAGATTTAAATTCAACCTGAAACACATCCCGGCTGGGAAGAACTTACTGGCAGACACTTTGTCCAGAAAGCCACAGTATGATAGCCCAAAAAAACAAGAGGTACACGCCCTCATCCCCCCTCAACAGGAGGAGACGGCAGCACAAGTTACTACCCGAGGCCAAGCCAGACGACTGGGTGCTCCTGGCCAGGACAAATGGACCGCAACATTGGAAGCGGCTCTGCCCAGTGACCCCTGGCTCAATGACAACAAGGAAGTCTTGACCATGAGGGAAGGCCTGGCCTGGAAGGGATCCAAGCTATACGTACCTGCCAGCTTGAGGCTGGAAGTACTATAATGAATCCATAACTCCAAACTGGGAGGGCATTTTGGGTTCCTAAAAACTCTCCACCTAACCCGACGCCAGTTTTGGTGGCCAAAGATGAAAGCTGAGGTGGAAGACTACATCAAAAGCTGTGCCACATGTGCGACCAGGAAAAATACTACTGCAACAAGTGGCTAAACCCAGAAAACCCTGGGAAGAGATCGCAATGGACTTCATCGTAGAACTCCCAGACAGCAACAGGAACACGATGATTTGGACAGTTATCGACTTATTTTCCAAGCAAGCCCATTTCATCGTTTGCTCAGGTCTACCGTCGGCTAGGAAACTAGCGAAACAATTTCTCAAACACATCTACCGCCTGCATGGCGTCCTGAAAAGAGTCATTTCTGACTGAGGCGTACAGTTCACAGCCAAGTTCTGGAGAGAGTTCTTAAGGGCGATTGGATCCACACAAGGACTCAGCTCGGCTTTTCATCTGAGTACGAACGGGGCATCTGAACATAAGAACGCAATGGTTGAACAATACATCCATTGTTATGTAGATTACCAGCAGGACAATTGGTCAGACTTGCTACCATTTGCAGAGGTAGCATATAACAACGCTGTCCATAGCAGCACTAATTTCTTTTCAGGTTACCAACGGCACAGAATTTGTTCCCATGCCTGAACTACCGATAGAAACCCCCACTTCCATGTCTCTAACGGAGTGGATGGAGACACTGAAAAAGGGATGGGAGAACACCAAGAAAGCAATAGCTGAAGCGGCAGAAGCCTACAAGAAGCAAGCGAGCAAACACCAATCGCTCCAGCCCCCCTTCTGAGCAGGGGATAAAGTTTTCTTGTCTACCAAATATATCTGGCTGAGAATGCCAAGCAAAAAGCTAGGGCCAAAATTTTTAGGTCCTTTCCCGATAGTTAAAATTATCAACCCAGTCACAGTTCAGCTGGAACTACCCAGAATATTGGGAAAAATCCATCCTGTATTTCATTGCAGTTTATTAAAGCCTGTGATTGGGTCAAGCTTAAGGCCACAAATCCAACCACCCCCTCCTCCTGTAGTTATACAAGGGGAGACTCATTACGAGGTGAAGAAGATTTTAGACTCCAGAATGTATAGGGGTCAGTTACAATATTTAGTACATTGGAAGGGGTACCCTTTGTCAGAAGCTATCTGGGTAAAAAGTTGGAATGTAAAAGCTGAGAGACCAGTGAAGCAATTCCATGAGAAATATCCGGATAAGCCAAAGGGTCCCCCCCGGAGGGAGGGGTGGTTAATTATGCTGTGTTAACCCCCTATGTTATTTTCTCTCTCTCTCTTCTTTAGGACACAGTCTTTTCCTGAGGGGAGGCCACCTGTCAGGCCGAAGCCATTTTATTTGGGATCTTTGGCCTGCCACACTTTATACTATTCTACTATGCATTTTCTACTGTGGGAAATTGGGAGGGGGGGTGGTATCAGGTTTTTAGTATGTAGCCATAACAAATTCTTTCTAGAAAGCCAAGGTCATCCTTTGTCTCTGCACCTCTGCACCTACACGAAAGGAGATGGGTGGACTCTGCCAGCATGGCAAATGAAGATTGGACAACGTGATGGATTTGTGGGTGTGGGGGCAAGGGCTTGAACTTTCAACTGGGTGGTGAAACCCAGAGGACTTCAGATTCGGGTTTCACCCAGTTGTACCAACATGGCTCTGTTAATAAATTGGAACTTTGAGGAATACTTTGCCTCAGACTCTGATTTAATTTTGGATGCTATTTGGAACCCTGACAGCTATATTGACAGGGCAAGCCACTAGTACAGAGTTCCCCAAGCTTTTCAGCTTTGCAGATTGGCAGGCGGGAAAGAGGGGGTGGTTTTGTGTGAGTGGTGGGCAAACTCTGTTCGCACAAGCAGGGGGCACGTAAACCTGCCACCTGTGCAAATGGAGCTCATGTGTATGCACTTGCTTGCTACTTGCATGAATGGCGATGTGTGCACACATGGTCATGTGTGCCACTTCCGCTGCCTGGTTCCAAAAGAGCCGGTAGTGGGTTGCAGTCTGGGGATTGGGGACCCCTGCACTAGTATATAAAATGAGAACAAACCTCATTCCCTACTAACAATGATTATGTTACCTAGTTAGATAATGAAACATCTGGAAGAAAACAACCAAGTTCAGAGAGCACCAGAGATGCCACAGTTCAACCCTGAGCTACAAATATTCTCTTCTATCAGGTAGATCCTTCTAAGCAAGCTCCTTTATTGCTCCTCACCTATAGACAGAAATCTTGCCAAACTAAAGCAACTACATGCATCATTAAAGACATATTCTGAGAATTTCTACAGGCGCTATCTTGACCCTCTTTCTTCCAACCAAACTATTGAAATTTTGCTATTTAAAGTACCATATAAGAACAAAGTGTCCAGATAGCAAAATAGTACAAAATAAAACATCCATTAAAATAAATTAAAAATAAGAAATACAAAAAGAGTGGGATTCAGTAAAATGACTGAAGTTAATAAATTACAAATTTTACAGTACAGTATACAAATTTCAATTAAATGCATGAGTCATGAAGATTAGAGATTGAGCTATTTAAACTCCTGCCTTTTCCGAACGTGACACTATGGAAATATTTAATGCTTTTAAGCTAAGCAACCTGAACTAAAAATGCTCTTTTGTTAGCATTCTATTTTTGACCAGACACTTCATGAAATATAAAGGACCTTTGCAAATGGTTTCTTTTAAACTGCTGCATAAAATATGTGGCTTTGTAAAATGCACAGGGTTTCTGGCTCCAGAAAAAGAAGAAGAAGTCTGTTCTGACTGAATACAGGGATGGCAGACTGGGGTGTACAATTTCTGTTTGTACCACACAAACTCTTTGGAATTTGATTTATGTTTTAGAACACACAGTGGCTTACTTTAAATATTAATAGGGGGGTTTGAAAAGAGTTTCAGTGTTTGCTCAGGCATGTATTAAAGAGTCAAAATAACTGGCAATTGCGATTTTTCCTAAACTGTTGAGAAACGTCAGAAAGACTAGAATATCTGTTTTTGTTTACTTAGGCATCTCTTCCTTTCCTGTTGTTGTTTTTAGTGGTTAATAAAATATCTGTTTCACTGCTAGTAAATCTGCTTCACACAAATATCACTGGATTCGTGGAAAAAAATGTATTGAAAGGTATAGGGCAGTGATGGCGAACCTATGGCACGGGTGCCACAGGTGGCACACGGAGCCATATCTGCTGGCACGCGAGCCGTGGCCCTAGCTCAGCTCCAGTGCACATGTGCGTGCCCGCCAGCTGATTTTTGGCTCACGTGGAGGCTCTGGGAGGGCGATTGCAGCCTCCGGAGAGCCTCCGGGGTGGCAGGGGGGGGTGTTTTCACCCTCCCCAAGCTCCAAGAAAGCCTCTGGAGCCTGGGGAGGGCAAAAAACGGGCCTACTGGTCCCACTGGAAGTCAGGAAATGGGGGCGTGGGGGGGTCACGCACACATGCGCAGGGGGGGTGGGGCAAGTGGGGGGCTTTGAATTATGGGTGTGGGCACGCACGCGTGTGCGACAGCACAAGCGCGCACTATTTCGGCACCCGAGGAAAAAAAGATTCGCCATCACTGGTATAGGGTAAATTCAGATGCTTTTTATGAGCATATTTGCCAGTAACTAATATCAGGTATTGGCATTTTTATTGTGATCTGAAACTAAAATGATAAATTCTTCTCTTTGTTACTTTTAAGTCATTAATCAAAATAATAAACAACTTATTTAGTTGTTTCCTTTTGGAAATTGGTAGACAATTGTGTTCTCATTAACTTTTGGCAGTGTGATTTCTGGAGACCATAAACATCTTGGAGATATTAAACACAATTTTGGAACTGATTTTGTGTTTTTTTATTTAAAAAATCCCATCTTTTTTTAAAAAAAACTTTAAAACTTGCTATTTTCTCTATAAAACAAAACGGTTTGCTGCACAGTTAGATTTTATCACTGGCTCCTGTTTCTTTTTATAGTTTGCCAAGAAAATATTGCTACTCATCAAAATGTTAAGTCAGCATAAAAACAATTCAGCTGGCTTGACACGCTATTATATACATATATTTAAATACATTTTATTAATTTTCAAATCTTTTTTTTAAAATGACAATTACAAAAATTCTTTAAGCAATTCTACATTGTTACAGAGCTTGACTTTTGTTAGAGTATTAATACATTACATTACCCTTAATCTTATTTCATTTATCATAATTACAAATACATTTGTATTTACATATTTACATATTGCAATACTATTTTAACTTTCTCTTTTCTTTTTTCTAAGTTCAATCTATTGATACCATTTGTTCCATATATTATAATAGTCCGACTCTTTTTGACCCCGTAATTCTACTATTATATTTCTAATATAATATTCCTTCCTTTTTAAACTAAAAACAACGGATTTTCTCTCTCTCTCACCCACATACACGCATAGACACGTACAAACAAATGTATAGATCAGGAGAACACAAGTGATCATTTCTGAAGTATTTTCAAAGCAAAAATCAACCTGTAGGCACGCCCTCTCCTTCTTCCATGACCATTATTGAAGTAGGTGGTCTGAAATGAACAGAGAAAGTGAGACACTGCTGCATTTTTAAAGGAATGGCAGTGGAATAACACATTGCTGTCTTCATATTTTGATCATGCAACCATATTGTCACTGTAGTTTCAGACTTTCAGTGCATATGAGACATGTTTTCTAAACAGAGCAGCATACATTCTTTATATGAACTGCATTGGCAGATACTGAAGTCAGCCACTAAATGTGTCAAATCATTCTAGTCTGTGTCTTCCAGCTGTGCAACAGCACAAAGCATCACTGTTGTTCTTTTGCAGTATGCGGTCCAGTACATTATTACTTTTTCAGACAAACTTTATTGAAATAATTTTTACACTTGCCTATTTCTTTATTGAACATCTAAGTAGTGAACAATGATTTTTTAAAAATAGTAAATCATTCAGAATAATTTCAAAGAAATTAAAACAGCTGTCAATATACCATGTTCTGAGGGTTCAGATAAAATAGATAGCCAGAAAAATAACCAGCAGGGCTCACGATGGACAGGACAGAAATCAAACAATTTGTCCCTAGTCTATAACAGGCTTTGTTGAGATAAATGCTGGAAATGTGCTCTTTAAGTGTAATTACACATATTTGTTTAGATTGGATTCACACATTTTTGCTTGACTGTTGGGCATATTTGAAATTATGAGGACATGCATGTATTATGTATTATGAGGTGTGTATTAGTTTTTTTAAAATCCAACTGCAATACTTTAACTTAAGTAACTCAAGGCAGCAATCTACCTAATACTTCTTCCTCATCCTAATTTTCTCCACAATAACAATCCTGTGAAGTGGGTTTTGCTGAGAGAGAGCGACTGACCCAAAGACACTCAGCTGGCCTGTATGTGTGGTCACAAAAATCACTAATGTGAAGACTTGTCTGTTTGCCAAAAGGCTGCCAAAGTGGACAGAGCCAATGATAAAACAGCAGTTTTTCAAAAGGGAGATGCATGTAGGTACATATTCATTGAAAACTCAAACACATTCAACTGGACCATAATTTTCCAAAAATCAGAACAGTATTCCAATTATTTTTGCTTTTGGAAAGATATTATTAATCTCTGTATGCTCTGTATTTGTTTTGGAAGTAATTATAGTATGGAAATATTGTAATATACTGTATAACACTATAATTTCTTGACTAAATTAGGAAATAATAAGAAATATAAGCTGGATATGACACTTTATAATGCTTGGTGGACATGTAAAAGCTAAAAAATGGATTCAAATATGTACGTTGATAAAGAGAATTTTAAAGATTAATATTCAATTGAAGCCAGAACTTTCTTTTTGGGATTGATAGATAAACAGAAAAAAGCCATGCAAGACTATTTCAATATAAGATTACTGCTCTAGTATTATATGTACAAAGAGGGAAAGATTTGGAATCACCCACCATAGTGGAATGGTTGATGAAATTGACAAGACTTGCTGAGATAGACAAACTTAACTTCTTTGATTTAGAGAAAGGACAATATCTACATTTATGGGTGATTGGAAACCTCTTACAGACTTTTTGAATAAAAATTAAAAACAAAAATTGGGGTTTTTTTATGATTAGACAGGATAGATTATAGAAAGAAGAGAAGCATCATGTAACTTTAGAGAGATAAAAATATTGAAAGCTACTTCTTCATATTGTTATGTCTTTCTTTTTTCCTATTCTTTTTTTTCCTATTTCTATTTCCAGTTTTTTTTTAAGAATTGCACTTTTAGCTTTTTTTTGGTTATTTCTGTTTTCTTACTGTTCTATTTTGATTTATATTGGTTCTTGTTATTGCTCTTAAAAGACTTTCAAGTCATGGGTGTCAATAAATACCTTTAGATTGCTAAGGGCAGGTGTGTTTCTGTGTTCAGCATACAAATATAATAATTTTTTTTTACCTTAATCTTTTTATCTCTTTGGAGGAATGCAAGTAGGGTTATAGCTGGAGCTGGCCACAAAGAAGAACAAAATTTTATTTGCTTTTACTGGCTTTTTAGTTTGGGACTGGTCCTTTAGCTTGCTGCGATATAGTTCAGTTTTCTCAGATGGTCTCATGGTATACATTAGGTCATTTTGAATGACAAACTGTGCTATTGTTTCATTGTTGGCATTATTCAATTGGTCTCCGAATGCTGGAGGTCAGAGATAGTTCAGAGCATCCTAAGTGCTGAGTGCCAGGGCTATGGGAAGTCGAGGCATCTGATCATTACAAAAACATTTCTGGAAATCAAAGAGATCTATTCTGTGTCCTGTTATTTTTGGAGTTCAAAAGAACTACATAAGATCTCAAAGCTGCAAAGCTGGAACTGTATAAGACATAATATAAAGTGTTTTTTGTTTTGTTTTGTATGAAGGATATTTTCCTTCATTAAAAACTGAATATTTGAAATGCATAAATTAAGAATATATAGGAGAGGGGTTTGCATGTGTATGCCTCTTTTAAACTATGTATAGGCAGTCCTCGAGTTACGACCACAGTGGAGTCCGAAATTTATGTTGCTAAGTGAAACATTTGTTAAGTGAGTTTGCCTCATTTTACAACTTTTCTTGCCACAGTTGTTAAGTGAATCATTACGTTTATTAAATTAGTAACATGGTTGTTAAGTGAATCTGGATTTCCCCATTGACTTTGCTTGTCTGAAAGTCTCAAAAGGTAATCACATGACCCTGGGACCCTGCAACAGTCATGAATATGAACCACTTGCCAAGCATCTGAATTTTGATCATGTGACCATAGGGATGCTGCAATGGTCGTGTGAAAAACTCATAAATCACTTTTTTCAGTGCTGTTGTAACTTTGAACAGTCACTAAATGAACTGTTGTAAGTCGAGGACTACCTGTATTCAACATCCAAAGCTGAAATGGCTCTTAGCAGGACTTAGAATATGGAACCCATTGCTGTTCAGTAGCTCAGTCACCTCAAAGCATCTGCTAAAAATAAAATTGTAACGTTTATTTTATTCTTGGATTCTTCTTCTTAAATAGCTTATTATTTCATTACTGATCAATAGGTCTCTTCTTACTGTTCTCTCCAGCTGCTCCCTCTTTCTTTCTCCAAAAATGATGTTTTTATTTAGAGCTAAATTATGCAATATTCACTGTGCAGTTCAACTTCTAGGTTTTTATCTGAATCCAATGAAAATAGTCTGATTGAGTGGGACCACATCACGAGGGGGAGGGAAAAAATTCATTTAAACACTTGGTGCCAATGTATTTTTCTTTTTTAAAAAAGCCTTTCCTCTGCACGCAAGTATGCAATTTTCTAAACTAAGAGAGGGCAGGAAGACTGGGCTATTCTCTTCATCCCCTACATCTGTAATGGCGAATCTATGGCACGCGTGCCACAGGTGGCATGCAGAGCCCTCTCTGCGGGCACGCGAGCCGTCACCCAACTCAGCTCCACCACACATGCGCACACGCCTCCCGCCGGCCAGCTGATTTTTGGGTATCTGCCGCGTATGTGTGGAGGGCAGGGCGCATGCGGGAGACACACATGCATGCGTGGGGGCATGGGGGGTCATGCGCGCATGCATGGGGTGGGTGGGTGGGAGAATAGGGGGTTCAGGGGCCCCCAACAGCCCATTTTTGGTCCCAGGAGGCTGCAGGGAGGCCTGCTAGGTCCAAAATGGGGCGGGGGGCATGCACACATGGGGGGGATTGCAGGTGGGTTTCACATGTGCATGCACAGGGGCTGAGGGAACTCAGGGGGTCATGCAGGCATGCACGGGGGAGGTCACACGTGCATTGCATTATGGGTGCCAGCATGTGCGCACACGTGCTGTTGCCCGCGCACTTTCAGCACCTGACGAGAAAAAGTTTAGCCATCACTGCCCTACATGCTGCTGTCTTGATGCACTGTGCACTTATTCCAAAGTAAATAAAGATGGAGGTGGAATGATACAAAATCTATATGATAGTTCAGATATCTGATTTAGATGAAGAATATCTTGCACTTAAGAGGGAAGATATCTGAATCAATGAGATTCACCCATTTGTTATTAGTGACAAATGTTACATTGAAAAATTAACATGAATTTAATATTCAATATGAAAAAAGCCGCCTCCCCACCCTTAGAGATGCAACTTCCACCAATTCCTTGGAGGGTAGAGAAAGGTTTAAGGTTCAAGTTAGAATGATAACATACACAGGGATCTGTGTATCTGCTACTATTATTCATAAACTTATTTGTTTTCTATTGAGATTTAATTGAATAAAAAGTATTTCTATCTCCTCCTCTAGTTAATCAGACTGTCACACTTTGGAACTGTCCTAACAAAGCAATAAGTTTATTAGAAACAGAATGTAGTTCTTGCTGCAGCTAAAAGATAGTCTCTGGTTACTAGAACAATTTTGACATCTGGCTTTTCTCAGAAACCTAGGACACTGAGTATTTTTGTCACTGGCTGCTGATTAACTTGTTTTGTGTAGCACCAGTGTTGTTGGTATTTGTATGGATGAATCCTTGCTTGTTTTACTGCAAGGACAAAATGTATAATATTGTAAAGGGATTTAAAACTCATGCCAGTATGGATGAGTAGATTATAAAATCTGGCAATTTGGTGAAAAGAATGATATTTTGGGGAGTGCAGCACCTAAAATTCACATGATTAGCACAGAAATATGGCCATATGCTAAGGGAAACACAGAACAAGGTATAATTACCTGGACGAACAGAAAACAATTTGATGGCACCAAATCTGTAAATAACATTTTTCATTTAAAATAATGCGGCAGTTATAGAATTAATACAACTTTTAGAAGAAAAATTTAGTCTCATAATTATGGAAATGTTTTTTTTTTAAAGCTGCTTTTCTAAAGTCTGTATGCATTAATTATCAAATGAAAGGCAGATTTGTACTCCTTTTCTCAGTTTAGCAACGTTACATAAAAAATATGAAGCAAAGCACTTTTTCTTTGGTTCATTTATATGCCCTAAATGATTGTAACCTAACAATGCCAAGGATCCATGATGTGTATTATCTTGTTTTTCCCTTAATAGAAAAAGCTTTCCCATTTGCTGCATGTTTTAGCCAAATATAGATTATTAGGCCTTTTTTCAATGTTTATTTTCCACCATAGACTTTAGAATGGCATGTTCTGAGAATTATTAGGAAGAATCCCATCCAGATATTTGCCAGATCTGTCAAATTTAATATCATAAATAGAAGCAGTTCAAGAAATTCTCATCTGTTCAGGACTCTGATGGGGAGAATCCGTTCTCTCTCTTTGCAGCAGCATTCTGTAATTGTTTCCTGTTTGCATCTTTCAAAGTGATTTTTGGAAGTAGAACTTTTTACAACTATTAAATTCCCTAAATTTCAAATACACGGCACATTGTTCCATCAAAATGTTTGCTAAGATACAATACTTTTTCCGAGTTCCAAAGAATTATATGTAACTAAAGCAGTTTTATCGACTCCCACCTTCCTTCTCTTGCCCTCTTAGCCTGGAAACAAAGTTGGATGAAATGATCATGTAGTAAAGGATTTTTCCCATACAGCATAAGTTTGCCATATTCCTATTTTATATACTGGAAGAAGGGCAACTTAATTCTGATATATGGACAGCACAATCCTAATTATCATCTTGTAATTCAAGGAGAAACAATCAAGTCTATGACTAGATGAGAGAAATGGCTGTAAAGACTGGTAGATGGGAACTAACCGCTTAGGCATGAGTTCATCACTTCAAGATTAAAAGAATTAATTCAATCAACAAAGAATTGAAATATTATGTTACTATGGACAATTTCTACTTGGAGACAGTTTTTGAAATATATAAAACACACCACAACATGATTAGTTATGCTGCTAATCATTAGGCGTACAATTTATGCCTTGTAAAATCAGAAAAAAAGATAACATAAATCTGAACTACATAATAGTGGTAGCTAGTCAGATCAGTCACAATCTCATTCAGTTATGAAATCTATTTGCCTGTTCTACAACAGTGAAATAAAATGACCTGCCAATATCAAAAGCTTGGGAGAATGCGAGTAGAATCTGAACCAAAAAGCACTTTGAATATAATATGTAAAAAGTAAATAAAGTTGGGTGGCCTCTAAATTGCATTTATGCCCAAGTCTAAAGTAGGGAAAGATCCTATTAATAGTTCAGGAAAAAAAAATTCCCCCAAAAAGAGTTACATTCCAAATGTAACTGCCTGCAAATGAACACAAGAAACAGGCATAAACAGATAAGCATAATTCAAGTTTGGTAATTTATTTGAAGTATATGTTTTGCATGTGGAATGCATTATATATAAGTACAGAGTATTATTTCATAAAAATTACAAATAAATGAGTTGAAATGTAAATATATGCACAGGTAAAGATGTTATCAGCTACCATGATCTCTTTTTCAAACGTTGTCAAAATGTTCCTTTTCTGTCCTATTTCTGTCCAAGTTGGGAAAGCTAAATATATAAAAAAAGAATAAAATGAGTTTGCTGGTTACTTTCTAATACAAAAAGGACATTTGACTAAACCCCAATGCTTGATTATTACTAAAAAAGGAACAAACAGAAATGATCAAAATTCAAGACAACTGATTTTTCTCATGGGTAAAGGTCCTTCCCCATGGGAGGAAAAACCATGAGAGAAGTACTTACACAAAATGTAAGAGTTTCCTTTTTCATTCATTTACTCAATGGTGCATCCAGGCAGCAAAATCTGTTCTACATTTCCCTGCTCTAGTCCTTTATCCCAATCTGACACCGTCTATTTTTTCCATCAGGTCAAGCTACATGGGACAAATCCTTATTTCCAGGACTTATCAGGTACCGTATTTTTCGGAGTATAAGACGCACCGGAGTATAAGACGCACCTTAGTTTTTGGGGAGGAAAATAGGGGAAAACAATCTGCCTACCAGGTATTCATCTGGCTAGCATCCTTAGTCTGGTCAGCTTCAGCACATTATTTTATCTCCTGGTTAGGACTTAAAAAAACCTTCTTCTGAGAGAGTAACAATGAAAGAGCCTGCAAGCCAGTAAGAGCTGGGAAGATCGTTAGCACCTGGTTAGGGCTAAAAAAAAACTTATTCGGAGCAGCTGCAGCACATTATTTTATCTCCTGGTTAGGACTTAAAAAAACCTTCTGAGAGAATAACAATGAAAGAGCCTGCAAGCCAGTAAGAGCTGGGAAGATCGTTAGCACCTGGTTAGGGCTAGAAAACAACTTCTTTGGCGCAAGTAGAGCAATGAAAAAAAACCCTGCAAAGACTTAGGGCTGGAAAACATTCTTCTGAGAGAGTAACAATGAAAGAGCCTGCAAGGTAAGAGCTGGGAAGATCTGTTAGCACCTAGTTAGGGCTGGAAAAAAAAAAGCTACATTCGAAGTAAAAGACGCACCTGAATTTTCAGCCACTTTTAGGGAGGAAAAAGGTGCGTCTTATACTCCAAAAAATACGGTATATACTGCATGCATTTTGTGATAAATAAGATTCTGTCAAACCCTATGAGATGCCTCTTGAATATAGGTAAAACCAGTGGTGAAATCCACTTTTTTTTTACTACCGATTCTGTGGGCGTGGTGTGGCTTGGTGGGCGTGGCAGGGGAAGGATACTGCAAAATCCCCATTTCCACCCCACTCCTGGGGGAAGGATATTGCAAAATCTCCATTCCCACCCCACTCTGGGGCCAGCCAGAGGTGTTATTTGCCGGTTCTCAAATTACTCAAAATTTCCGCTACTGGTTCTCCGAACTACTCAAAAACAGGTTCTCCAGAACCTGTCAGAACCTGCTGGATTTCACCCCTGGGTAAAATCCCACAGAAGAAAGGGCTGCTCCACCGAACAATTAAATAATATATGGAAAAATTAAACCACATTTTATGTGTTTGCAAATGAATTTTGAATCTACATATACATGAATCACTGCATCATGATACTACTCTATACATCAAAAATAACAGGTTCAGCAATATTAAGCAAATATTGACCAGTTAAACATTTTGGGCACCAGGAGAAAAAAATTATTGTATTCCTGTTACTGATTTATATGTACTACATGTAATGATAAGGTCACTTTGACAAATTCATCAGAATTAAGATTTAGATATACTAAGGTGCTTCACTTTGTCAAGGACTTTCCCTATTGCACTGAACGCACAAACTGCTGTACTAAAAGCAAATAGAGGCAGTATGAGACTTTTGTGCTGAGTGTCTGGTTACCTGAATAGGTGATGGTGGTGGTATTATTATTATTTTTATTCATTAAACATGAAACTCAGTCAACTGAACATTTAAAAATGTATCACAAATATCATTGACTGATGCTGATGGTTGGTACAGGTTGCTGCTAGCATCCTAGGTATCAACCAAGTATCTTATAACCAAGTATGAGACTTTCATTCTGAACGTCTGGTTTCCTGAATAGGTGGTGGTATTATTATTATTATTATTATTATTATTATTATTATTATTATTATTATTATTATTATTATTATTATTATTATCATTATCATCATCATCATCATCATCATCATTATTTAGCATTATCACATTAACCAGGAGACCGCAATACTATTGCAGAGTAGTAGTTTGGCTGACAAGGCACCAGCTCTGCTGTAGAAAATGCTCGTGAACTTCCCATGATGCACCACAAAAGGACAAGCTGGCTTCGTATCAGATAGAAAGACAAGCAGTTCTTCCTGCAGCAGCATCCAAGGCTTCCTCCCTCCCCGGACCCACCTCGCCAACAAGTGCCACAACCGGGAAGGTTCAGAAGACAGGAATCTAACTGCCTGCATGGAGCACCAGCTCATCCCCCCCCTCCCCGAAGTTGTACCTATTTTATCTACTCACAATAGAACATGCTTTTGAACTGTTAGGTGGAGAGAAGCTGAGGCGAGTGACAGGAGCTCACCCTAACACACAATGCTAAGACTTGAACCACTGGAGCAGAGACCATCTCCAGCGTCATTAAGTCACTGAGCCACTGCACCTCTTCCTGAACAGGTTATTTATTTATTTATTTTATTTATTCGTTTTTGTCAAGTACGTATTGGTAATATACATAGATCTAACATTGTTTATATACATAAGATGGGTACTGATAAGAGGGAACAAGAGACTAATTACTGATTTGAACACAACAACACATGGGCATATAATAAAATAGGAATATGCCTCTTGCTTCCTTTATATCAGTTCTGAGCACCTTTTAAGTCAATCTTGAATCTTCTAGGAATGAGTTTAAGATAAACCATATTAACTGCTTGAATACATTCACTAGCATATTTTATGTGTCAGCATATTAATCTATTTTAAAATTATGTTTTAATTTAAATCTTACCTGTTTTAAAAACTCTGCAGCATTAAAGAGTTCACTGCAGCCATATAAGACATGTTTACCTTGTTTTCCCTATGAAAAACATAATTTCATTAAGACATTGTTAATTACTTTAAACTAAAAGAGAATAAGATACAATATCAATTCAACAACTTCAGCAAACAGGCTAGTGAAGAACCACAGTGCAGATACAATCTGTAATTTCATTTATTTTAGTGACAACAAGCAATAAGGCATTGTTTATGGGGGGAGGGGTTAAATTAATGTATCTATGTAAAAGAAATATGTCTACTTGTTATATAGTATATAGCTCATCATATCATCCACAGTAATATCAGATGACACATGGATAACATAAAATTAATGTAAAGCAGAAATAAATGAGATGTCAATAAACTTATAATTCATTAAACACTTGGGTAAATGAAGAGCTAAGTTCTAGCAGTGAGTAATATGTTTTCAGAGGGGAATTAATAGTGGAATGCTTTGGAGAATTTTCTGAGCCTATTGCATTTAATTTTAATTACAACTCAGTTAAATGCAAAAACATTTAAAGCCATTAAAGAGCGGCTGAATTTAAACTCTATGTTAGGAGTTGGAATTAAAACGGAACACTAATATAACAAAGTCTCTGGTGTCTTTGAAAATACCTCCCCCTGAGAGCCTGTAGTTTACTATATTGGTTTATATTATCAACACAATAACTTATATTGCATCAATACAATAGAATTATTACATACATTATGAAATAAGATGGTTATTATCAAAGGTACAATCATAAAAATTATTGTGAACATTATATTATCTTTATAAAAAATAATGATGAAATCAAACTTGGGACATTAATGAAATACAGAAATTGGAAAGAAAAACTGAAGGTTATTACAAAAAGCAGAGGTATCATAAATGTTAAAGGTCTATTTTACAATAAATAAAGCTTTCATGATATGCTATATTCTATAAATGTATAGGAAAAATAATTGTTATGCATAATATGAAAATATTAAGGAGGCTTGTCGGAGAAAAAACTTGTTATATAAAAGCAATTTTATAGTAGCATTTATTTTAATTTGCTTAACATTTTATCCTTGATAAACAATAAGGGTGGATAAAGCAAGCAATGATAATTCTACAGGCAGTTTTATTTGCCTGTTTGCAGATTACTACTTAATAATAGGAACATATATCAGGGGTGAAATGCTACCGGTGCGGACTGGTTTGGGAGAACCGTTAGCAGACATGTGGCCTGGTTCACCGAATCGGTAACGATGGCTGACTGGCCACGCCCCTGAACCGGTCCCCCGGTCGCTCGCCTTGCAAGCGGATGTCCCGGGGTTGCACATGTGTTGTGCAAACTTCGATCTATCCCTGTTTCTCCTTGGCGCACTGCCTCGGCGAGCAGCCCAGTCTCCAGCTCCCCGGATGCTCTTTCCCAGGCAGAAGCGACTTGCAGTCCATCCAACAATCCAGAGAAAGGGGCGAAGCGGCACCCCAGCAACGGAAGAGTTGCCGCAATGGAGTTGGCCAGAACCCGGCTCGTCTTCCCCCACCTGAAAGGAGACCGGTCGTGTACAGCGAGCCCACAAGTGCAGGTCTTGAGCAGCAGCCGGGCGCATCCAGCCCATCCCTGTTGCCGCGCACGCAGTGGCTGAGGCTTTCCAGGCACTCTTGCCTGCGGCTACTTTGCAGGAGGCGAGCCGGATGGGGAATGGGAGAGAAGGCGAGAAAGCGCGCCCGGCCACTTACCGCTTTGCTCCCCTAGGAAGACCAATTTGAATTTTCTAAGCGGATTCCCGAAATCGCCTCCTGTAGTCATGATGTGCCTGGCTCGGCAGAGGGCTGCGCCGGGAGGAAAGCAAGGGCACGGTGGGGAGAAGCAGCGTCTGCAGACTGGCTCCTTAGCTCAGGGCGACTCTAGCGCTCCCCTGCCCTTGCCAACAGTGGAGGGAGGCTCCGACCTCGGCGTTCTACAGGGGAGCCGCCAGAGCCCAGCACAGCCTGTGCTTGACGGGCAAGAACGCGAGTCTGCACTGGAGGAGGGCTGTGGGAGATGCTGGAGCAAGCGCGCTCCTCTCAGCCGCCTGCTGCCGCTGCTGCCACCCACTCACCTCCCTCCCCAGTCTGCGTCTGCGCTCTGGCCCTATCCCAGCCAGCCTGATGTCATGCTGGAGCGCCAGCAGTCCAATGTGGTGTGCATGTGTAGCAGCCCTGGGACATCCGCTTGCCGTCCTGGAGCGCCGCCGCCGCAGAAGGTAAGGCCGCTGCTGGCGGTGGGGGGGGAGACCTGCTGCGCTTATCTGACTGCCGCCCGCTTGCCTTCCCCTCAGCCGCCGCTGCCGCTCTTAGTCCAATAGCAGCAGCAGCAGACGGTAAGGCCGACAATGGCGGTGGGGGGGAGAAGGAAGACCCGCTGTGCGCGTCCAACTGCCACCTGCTTTCCTTCCCCTCCGACTTGGGTTCCTCTCATCCAGCCCATCCAGCCCATGACAGGGGACACGCTGCTGCCGGGCCAGGCTGTCCTCCCGTCGCCGAGCACTTTCTTCCTTCTCCCGCCACCATGAGAAAGAGAGAAAGAAAGAGGAAGGAAAGGGAGAGAGCGAAAAGAAAGAGAGACAGAGACAAGAAAAAAGTGAAAGAAAGAGAAAGAGAGAAAGAGAAAGAGGAAGGGAGAGTGAGAGAGAGGAAAGAAAGAAAGAAAGAAAGAAAGAAAGAAAGAAAGAAAGAAAGAAAGAAAGAAAGAAAGAAAACTTATAACAATTGAGCCCAAAATTTTGGTTGCTAAGCAAAAGCAGTTAAGAGAGTTTCACCACATTTTACAAGTTGGCCACGCCCACCCAGTCACCTGACCACCAAGTCATGCCCACAGAACAGGTAGGGAAAATTTTTAGATTTCACCACTGACATATATTACTTATTATTGTTTTACTGTGATCTGGAATATAAGTTAACTTATAATCCAGATCACAGTAAAACCATAATGGAATGTTTTGCTGGAAAAGGATGATATTAGAAGTCTGTAACTCAAAGGTGCTTTTTAAAGAGGTAACTGGACTTTCTGGTTTTTCTTTGAAGATGTTTCGCTTCTCATCCAAGAAGCTTCTTCTTCTTGCAGAGCTGAAGAAGCTTCTTGGATGAGAAACGAAACGTCTTCAAAGAAAAAACAGAAAGTCCAGTTGCCCCTTAAAAAGCACCTTTGGGACAACCATGATCTGGATGACTGAAAATCTCCATAGACATAGATGATATTTAGAAGTCTGTAAACTCTATAATTAGCCACCCCATTATTTCTATTTGTACGTATTAATATGGACATTTTTAATTTTTGTTCAGTTCAGTAAAGGGAAAAACTGCACATATTTTTTTCCATCTTCAGTTGAAAAGAACAGAGCTTCACACAGGCCACCTATTATTGGAGATAATGTGTCAAGAAAAAGAAAATCAGAAATGTAATCATAAGCAACTATCTGAAGAACAGGCACATACGTACCTTTATGTAATCAGCAAGGTTTTGGTATTCGATATAATTGCCACCTCCAACTACAAATACAATTGCCTAAGATTCAAAGAAAAAAAAACATTTACCATAGGTATTAATATAGCCTAGAGATTAGAATATACGCAAGATGCAAAATAGTTCATTCTAGCCTAATGGAAGAAAGGATTTTAATATCTGGATAAAATTCAGGCTATTAGAGAAGAGATTATTATTTATTTGGTAGTAACATTAAGGTAGCTTTTCGTAATGGTAAGTGTGAATGACCTTGGGAGACAGCAGAAAGAGCCCAGAGGGGACAATTGGCATATAAAATATGTCTCAACCCGAAGAAGGGGGGATGGCATGGGAAACATTTCAGAAATGGACCCTCCCTATTTTTCTGGAGATGAAAAGGAAAGGAGGGAAGAAATACTTTTAGTTTTGCAAGATTTTGTTAGTGTAATCTTACAATAAAGACAGAACTAGCACACCCTTGGATGAGCTTCTTCTCTGGACTACCCTGCAGGGCTAACACTTTTGCAAGATAACTTTTAACTATATCTCAAATTACAAGTCTTCTTGATGTGCTTCATTAAGATATAAAACCCCTCAATGAGCAGCAGACAATGAAAAAAATGTTATTTTTGGCTTCTATCTTCAACTTTTGGTAACTTCCCGATTATTTACACATGGGTATTATAGTAGAACTTAGTTGAAGTGAAAAGAAATGCATAAAGCTGCAGTTTGAATGTTTTAAAGGGGGGAGGGGTCATCCACTTCTCTGGAAAAGTAATGGTGTTATTTTTGGTAATTATTATTTGTACTACTCATTAAGATATACCTGTTCATAATCACATTTCTGATGATAAGTGAGTTTTAAGAAAATAAATTTAAGAACAGGGTATTATGTTAAGATTTTCTCATGAAATCCTTACGACTTAAGGCAGGGGTGAAATCCTCCCGGTTCAGGCGGGCCGGTCGGTCGTCGTCAAGCAGATAGAGATGATAGCGATCGCAGCGTGAGCCTTCCCCCACCCGCTTCCCCCGTCTGCCTGGACGCCGCCATTTGGGTTCTTTTACCCTCTGCGCATGCGCAAAGCGTTCTGCGCGTACACAGAGGGTAAAAGAACCCAAATGGCAGCGTCCAGGCAGGCGGGGGAAGCGGGTGGGGGAAGGCTCGTGCTGCAATCGCTATCGTCTCTACGACTGACTGCCCCGCCCGAACCGGGAGGATTTTACCACTGACTTAAGGAAAGAAAAAGGATTAGGAATGCTTACTCAACTTTTTGAAATTAGAAGGATTATACATTCTTAGGTAACTAATAAAACTGTAATCAAACTAATAATTTCAAATAATGGGATTTGATTTTTCTCTTAAAAATCAAATAATGGGATTTGATTTTTCTCTTAACAGTTATTACATTTTATCCTTGTAAGCCACCCGGAGTTGGTCGCTGAGAGTGAGTTGGGTGGTCATATACTTTTCTTAAATAAATACTTAAAGCCAATTTTTGTCACCAATTGTGTGAAAAAAAAAAAAGAACAGGTCTTACCTCCTGAAATGGATTTTTGTTTCGTGGAACTGAGCTGTGATTTAAACCAAATCAAACAAAAATGAAAAATAACCTGAATTATACTAAGCATAAAATATCCAGTTCCCCTAAGATTCCTATTAGGCCCAACTTTAAAAAAAACCCATTGTAATAATTAATTAATAGAAAGCTGAAATTCTGCAAAGGAAACTACTAGCATTCAGCATCATATAGACATCACACTAGAATGTCAGAGAACATCCTAGGCCAGTGATGGCGAACCTTTTCTGGTTCGCGTGCCAAAAAGGGGGGGGATGCGTGGGATCACGTGTGTGCGTGCCCACACCCATAATTCCATGCACCCCCGCGCATGTACATATGACCCCCCCACTCCCAGCATGCAATGGCACGCCCATTTTTTGCTCTCTCCAGGCTTCTAGGTGCCTGGGGAGGGCGAAAACGGCCTTCCCCACCCCCTCTGGAGGCTGGAAACAACCTGTTTCCTGACTCCCAGTGGGCCCAGAAGGCCCAAAAATCAGCCGGCCGGTGCGCACATGCACGCCGGACCTGAGCTCGCGTGCCCATTGATATGGCTTCGCGTGCCACTTGTGGCACCCGTGCCATAGGTTCGCCATCACGGTCCTAGGCACTTTTTTTTGTTGGTAAATGTGAATTTGTTGACTGCACATCAGAAGTGGGTTCCTCCCAGTTCGCACCGGTTCTATAGAACTGGCAGCAAACCGCCAGTGACATCATGATGACATCACGGAACCGGTTCTGTCGGTGCCGGTCTGTGGACGCCGCCATCTTAAAAAAAATTTTCCAAGTTTCCGGCACTGAGCATACGCCGCCATCTTGTTTTTGGTTTTTTTTGGGGGGGGTTAAATTTTTCAGCACTGCGCATGAAGCGCACGTGCGCCCACGAGGCACGCCCACGCGGCAGGAAGCGAACCGGCAGCGAGGTAAGTTAGAACCCATCCTTGCTGCACATGTCTTAGCATGCATACCGAATTCCAAATGTGCCACCCCCTCCCCAGTAGATTGTAGATGTACCCGAGTTTTACTGGACAAATTTTCTATCTGTACACTTTCTTCTTCTGTTTCTTCCTTTATGTCCCTTTCTAAATATATACTAATTTAAATTAACTGCTCTTGGTAAAGTTCTCTCACATTAAAAGTAGGTAATTTCTTAGATTATTTTTTTAGAGGGTGCCTTTGAGTCAAGTCCATTCGTAGTCACTGCCTGAACAAGTTTGTGAAGTTTCTTTGGTAGCATTTTTGGATGTGGTTTGCCATTGCTTGCTTCCTAGGGCTGAGAATGACTGGGCCAGGGTCATACAGCTTGCTTTCTGCCTATACAGGTAGTCCTCGACTTACAACCACAATTGAACCCAACATTTCTGTTGCAAACTGAGATATTTGTTAAATGAATTTTGCCCCATTTTACATCCTTTCTTGCCACAGTTGTTAAGTGAATCACTGCAGCTGTTAAGTTAGTAACATGGCTGTTAAGTGAACCTGACTTCCCCATTGACTTTGCTTGTCAGAAGGTTATAAAAAGTGATTACATGACCCTGCCACACTGCAACTGTCATAAATATGAGCCAGTTGCCAAGCATCTGAATTTTGATCATGTGATCTTGGGGATGCTATGTGAAAAATGGTTGCAAGTCACTTTTTTCATTGCCGCTGTTAACGTCAAATGGTCACTAAATGAACTGTTGTAAGTTGAGGACTACCTGTAGTATATTTCAGAGTCGGTTTTTTGAATATTTAGCAAACTGGTCAACCAGAGCAGTAACTAAAATAACAAATAAGTAAACTGGGTAAAATATGCCTAAACAATAGATATTCAAATATTTAATATAAACTGTGAAATGGAATATCACATTTTTATGTTATTGTATATTTTTTACACTAATTAGTGTCTGCATATTGCCATTTTTCAAACCTTAAGTAACTTAGTAACAAACTCACCTGTCACTACCTCGCAACATTTTAGGGTCAAAATATCTATAGTCATCTGTCTCCTATTAAAAGACAAAATTGGTTGGAACACATTTTCATTACCTTATTTTTTATTTCCCAATATATTTACATTTCCTTGAAATATTTTGAAAATATTATTTAAATAACTAAAATATCTATTGTAGCTGCCACTCAAGGTGAGACATGGCATTCGTAGTTGCTAAATCTTTCAAAACATACTATTCATATATTTATTTGAAGTAATATAAAATGATAGTCCTAGTTTTCAAGCTTCATGTTGCTGCATTTCCCCAAAGTACATTTTGTACTCATAATCCATTCTATTCTGAAAATATATTTATAACTAATGCTCAAATAATACAGCAATCAAAATATTTCTTCTTTCATTCTGTATTTAAAACAAAATGAAGTTTGTTTATAAGGTGTGAGATATTAGGACACTTTTGGATTTAACATTGTTATATAAAAATATTTCCTTCTGTTTTTAAAAAAATTAATTAAATATTAGCACTGATGACTACAATGCATTTTTCTGCTTCTATGCTCAGTATTTTGCAAAGCAAGAAAAAAAAAGAAAAAGATCAATTTTGTTTATGGCCTTTTAAGAAGAAAATATTATTCTACCACATTCTATATTTTTAAAAAAATTGTAACGTACATAACAAGCCAAATGATCTTTGAGGGATTCACCTTTGATTTCAAAACCTATATCAATAGTGCACTCCAATGCCCGTAGACATTACTAAACATTATAAAATTCTATCTGATATCTAAATAATTCAACCACCTTGGATAGATTTTGGTATCTTTAAAGTCTGAACATAACAACCAAAAAGAGAATTGAAATTATTCTGGAAAACAATGGATTGCTGAAGATTACCTATTATTTAACATTTTGCATCTGTTAACTCTGTGAGAGTCTGAAGTAGCTTATATAAGGAATTTCCATGATTTTCTTTCTATTGTATTACATGGATAGTATTTGAAAGAGAACCATAATTTTTGGGAATATATTAATTCAATCTACTGTAATTTTTCATTATCTATACTTACAGGATTTGACTTCATCTCCATAAGGTTATCTAAAATGCGGGTCGCTGGAAGATTCTATAAAAAAAGTATCTTAATTTAAGTGACTTGCAAGTAGTTTAAAACAGTAATACATACTCAGATCATTATTCAGTTCTATTATCATTAGATAATTCTTTTTGAATCATCATGTGGTTCGAATAGAATTCCCTCATGCTGGCTCCCCTAAAAAAAGCATTTGACCACTTCAGACTTTATGACAGAACAAATATAACAGATAATGGAGATGTACTCATGTATTTTTTAAAAAGAGCATTGCTTTTTAAAATTAAGCTTGGTGGGTAATACTGAAATTAAGAAATGTATACAATTCTGCAACATCCTGCGTTATTAATGAAGCAGAAATATAACGTAGGACAAATAAAAAAGTACTTTTTTTAATGAAATGCATAATTCGAGTATGTTATTCACCACTAATCATGTAACAATAGCCACACATTTCTAAATCGTTTTTTATGGATGCAGCTGGTTATACTTCAACAAATGCAACTTCAGATAAGTCTAAATTTTATGATTACTGATTTAGCCTCTTGTGCAGTCACTGGTACTTATAAAACCAAAGCACATCTTGTAATCTGTAGAAAGTATTTGTTATTGCATAGATAAAATATGTATAATCACTAAGTAATATGCTGCTTCTAATTCAAAGATAGGATAACACTACTTTGCTTCTCTTTCCCCCATCTTTTAAAATATGAAGTTTCATTAGCTTTAATGAAGACAATTTCTGAAATAGTAAGAAATCTGCCCTATTACTCTGCTTTGATATTCTGCATACTGTCAAAGTAGCAGAAAAATGAAAAAGTGGAGACATCCTGAGTTATATATTTGGATAACATTTTCTTGATGGAAAAAGTATTCCCTTTTTTATTCTCTTTATAAAGATTTTTTTAAATTTTCTAATAATTCTAATAATTACAACTTGGCTATTTTAATAAAGTCTTCCAGGCATGTTATGATAATATTAAAACATTATTTCAAGAAACTCTTTTTATGTATTAGTAGCAATATAAACTAGAGAAGCAGAATTATGTAACAAGAGAATATCAGGACAATCCAAAAGCTGGATGAAATAGTAGCGAACCAAACTTCTCTAGAAAAAAAAATTGGAGTTTATGAAAATGCCGTACATTAATATCCATATTATTTCAGAGAGCCAGAGAATGTCACACAAAGTACAAAACTGAAATGGAACCTTTCCACACAGAGGTAATTCAGTTCAATTCTGATCAGGTCAATTTAATTTTATTCACCTTGTTAAGCATGCTAGGTATTGCAGCCTAACTGGGACACATGCAATTTATGAAACGCTGAAGTGTTTATCCCTGTCTGAAAAGTCTGTAGTCTTGGGTATATGTTTATTCAAAAATAATGAATATACTTAATGTAAAAACATACCTGCTGCTTTAGTACTAAATTTTTGACTCCTTCCATCACAAACTGGGATCCAGTATTCATAACGCGTGAGAAAAGACTGAAACAAAATGCACATCATAAAGATTTGGTTTGTGTCCACAAACTTAAGTAACAAACCTTTAGTACTGAGTCTGTATGTCAAAATATATTGCTGTTATTTATTTATTGATTGATTTGGCAATATTTGTAAATTGCCCCAATCAATTAAAACTCTCAGCAGTTAACAGATAAAAATAAAACAGCATGCCAGTAACAAAATAGTGAAAAACAGTAGCATCAATGCGTATCCAAGATGAACATCCAACATCAACTTGGTTCAAAAACAAATTGAAAAACCCTGTTTTCACCAACTTACAAAATTCTAATAGGGAATTTGAGAATTTCCCTGTTTCAGAGGAAAAACTGTTTCAAAATAGGGGGCTGCTACAGAGAAGGCCTGCTGCACAGCTCACTCCCAAGTGCCTACCATATGGGTTTCTCAGCAGACCTGCTTAAGAAGTTTAGACTGGATGGGCTAATTTAATGTTGGTAAGGTGGTATCTAATGTATCCCAGTGCTATACCAATTAGGATTTTATAGATGGCAACCAGCTCTTTGAAATGGGCCTGGAAGTCTACTGGTAAGCAGTGTGGTGACTTTAGATTTATTTTGCAGTGGAAGGACTGTCCTGCTGGGAGCTTGGCTGTGCATTCTAGAAATTTGCTGCACCCAACTTGTTTCCAAATGTATGTAGACTGTCTTGAAGTAGTTCAGTTGTGTGGCAATCATATTAATAGTTTCTATTACCCAAGCATGGATATAAGAATATCAGTCAGCTTCTTTCCATTGTTTAATTGCATTTTTTTTCTTATTTAACCTGTATGGGGAATGTTTTAGACTGAAACTACAACATAGGATGGCAAAAGCAACAAAACACATTTGGAACTCACCCCAATGACTTTGCTGCACTATTTCCATACATAGCTGGACCTGAAGCCATCTTGGCAAAAGCTCTGCAAAATGTAAATAAATAAATAAATTATATACCTGATATACCTCATATATCAGCAAATGATTTTCAGCAAATGATTATGAATAAATTGTTTATTAACAAAGCACTTCCTAGTCCTTTTGAGGATAAAATTGCTCCTTTAACATAAATGACAGTACTATCATAACTAATCACACAAACACACTATAAAACTGTAATACATATTATTGAAATAATAAAGGGAGAGTTCCTGTAATAATACACTTGGCAGATGAATTTATTTACATGGACCAGAGTTTCCCTATTTCAGGTAAAGAAAACAGCAGTCAAATCATTTTTGTTCACATATGACTCCACATTCTATCTGGAAATCACTTGTTAGATCACAGATATATTATTACATATACGGTTGGGAAGATTTGAAAAAGCCTATTATTATCTTATTTGTGGTTGAGTAAAAATATGCTCTAATAATAATGCAGCTCATCTGTTCCACACATGCCCAATAAATAAAGTAGACAATGAAGCCAAATTTTATTGATATACTATTGGATATGAAGGCTAGCAAGACTCCTGAATCTTTAGCAAATACAATGGTAGACGAGAAATGGTAAGAAAAGAAATGCAAACTGTGTGAGAATATAGGTAGCTGTGGATGAGAAGAAATTATGTTTGTGCAAGGAACAGTACTAGTATTGATTGTATCTTTTCCCATTTATATGTCGCTGCACAGAATTGGGGAACACTTCAGGCAAGCATGCACCATGGTATGGGGAGGAACGGAAGAGTTCTAGCAAGGATAAGAAACAACATTTCCAAAGTCTTGCATATATGAACATCATTTTATAAATTTTATAAGCAATGTGAATGAAGAATTAAAACCATTCATTCATTACACTCCATTAAGTCTTTTCCTAACAGCTAAAAGCAGTTACTGCTCTTATTTTGAGCACTATGAACATATGGCAATGAAACCATAGGTGGTTATTCTAACAACAACAATGCCTGAATGAAATGTATCTTGTGACATCATGGTTCAAGCTCTGTTCTCATACTTGTGCTGTGAGGTTGCGTGAAAGTACAACAGAGGCAGAGTTTGCATCTGAATATTGCAACCCATGTTTCATCACTTATCCTCCTTCCTCTCCTATTATTGGTAGTCCTCTTACAAATGAATGGTCATTTGTTTAGTGATCATTCAACATTACAATGGCACTGAGAAAAATGACTTATGACCGTTTTTCACACTTACAATGTAGTCTCCCTATGGTCATGTGATTAAAATTTGACCGCTTGGCAACTGGCATGTATTTATGACAGTTGCACTGTCCTGGGGTCATGTGATACCTTTTGTAATCTTCTGACAAGAAGGGTCAATGGGGAAGCCAGATACACTTAACAACCATGTTACTAACTTAACAACTGCAGTGATTTACTTAACAGCTGTGGGAAGAAAGTTTGTAAAATGGGACAAAACTCACTTAGGAACTGTTTCACTTAGCGACATAAATTTTTGGCTCAATTGCAGTTTTAAGCTGAGGATTACCTGTATACCTCCCTTTGGGGTCAAAATACCTCTCCTTACAGTCCTGGATGAATTCTACGTTCAATCTGAAGCAAAATTCTGATCTAAATTTTAGCAGTGTACTACTTTCTTATATTATGAAAGCAAAAGTTACTTACTTCCATTGTTTAATGAAGTTTAAAGGATTAAGGTTACATCCGGCATCAGTTAGTGCTTTTTTGTACTGTTCCAAATCTGCCTGGAATGAAATGGACATTTGAAATTTGTGACATTTTAAAATTTATTAATAATAAATATATTAGTATGACAAGAAATAAGCTAATATTCATCTTCCAAATATAAAAAGAATGAGCTATTACACATAAAGGCAAATTTATGTGTAATAAACCACTGCTGTGAAATTGCTGATCAAGAAAATAAGGTCACGGCAACAAATCATTGAAAGCAGTTACTTTTGTTTCTTTTTGAAGAAGAGTCTATTTGAGAAAATGAAAGGAAGCACTCCTATAAAATTAAATTAATTTACTAATTATTTTACTAAGCCTTTTAGTATGTGTGATGGTCCATGACAATCTCATCATATCAGACTAGTTGCCATGCTGGCTGGATGTGAGGAAAGTTACAGTCCAAAATATTTGGAGAACATAAGATTGAATATAATATAGATCAACTTTCCCAAATTTAAATTTTGAGGATTAAGATACATTTACATTTCAGGTCCGCCAAAGGCAAGAGTTTAAATCACTGTAAATACAATTTGATTGGTACAATATAAAAGTTCAGTAATGAATAAATGCAAAGGATAGTATTTACAGATCTAGAAGTCAGAAAATATTGCAGGTAGCATTCATTTAACAAATGTAAATAGATAACTGTAATAGATAACTATAACAGATATTATCTGCATAGTTTTCCTTAAATAGTATATCTACATAAACAGTATAAACAATATATTCTTAAATAGTCTATCTGTTTATAAAATTCTTATATTTGTTTTGATTTATTTATTTAGTACAGAAAAGGGTGAAAAAGCTTTCCTCAAGTAAAAACTAGAGTATTTTATGACATCACTTAGTGATAGAAATTCCAGCCCTATTTTCTATTGTTAAATGAGTGGTATCTATAATATTTTCTAAGTTTGAGGTATGTACACACTATCCTTTGTATTTCTTTTTTTTACTGAACTTCTATGTGTACCAATCAAGTTGTATTTATAGTGATTTAACCTCTTGCCTTTGGAGGATCTGAAAAACCAGGTTAGACTGGGATAGACGGTCATGGAGAAAATTGATCTGTATACCTTGATGGCCTATAATCAAACAATTAATCACTTGGGATTTTTATTAGTATTAATATTTCAAATGATTATAATGTAAATTATAAACTAAACAAGTTAGACAACACTAAGCTCTGTTAAGCTCAATGGGATTTTTGTTCTTTAAAGATGCTCAGAAAAGCTAGCTTTTGCAGTTAACCTCTACAGCTTTTTTGCTGACATAAAAACCTTTCCTGTGTTCCCTGATATTCACAGAATATTTTGATCTTTTAAACATGTTCACATAATAAATATTAAAATAGTTTACATATTGCTAAATCACTGTGTGGCCTATTTGGCTATGACAGGGGTGGGCAAACTATGGCTCTTTGGGGACCTGTGAACTTCAACTCCTGAGAATTCCTGAGGAATTCTGGGAGTTGAAGTCCACAGGTCCTCAAAGAACCATAGATTGCCCACCCCTGGGCTATGACATAGCATATGATATGAATTCTATCATAATGGATAGATACAAGCCTAAACCTGAACACGTATTTTTATTCAACAATTTTTAAAAAAAGTTTAATGCAACACATAAACGATCCACTATGTCTGCCTGGATCTATGTACTTTTCCATTGTTCATAGGTTTGAAACAATGCATTTAGAGTGCAACAGGAAATGACAATGTTATTGACCAAAAAAACTTAAACTATAAATTCACTTATGTTACTGACAAAAATAACATTAGGATTATCTATATGTAGATGTTTGCTTCAAACATACCTCAGAAGGTAACTGTACAGAACTTATGAAATAGATAAGAAAGAGTCGCATCTTGTCTTCTGCAGTTCCCGCTGTTCAGAAAAAAGGTTTGCTTTAAAAAAAATCTTTCTTTAAATTATTATAAAATACACTTCACTAAAAAATCATCATAATAAAAAGATTACCACTTCACTTTTGGCATTTACACTGGTAGGAAAAGTACTGACAAATTAGCAGTCGTGACATAGAACAAGAATCAATTTGGTAACTACTTATTCAGCATTTGCTCATCTTGAACTCACTCCATCTGTGATTCTCCTGAGATACTTGCTTCAGAGTGGAGATAATACTATCCCTCAATTTGCATAATGGATGGAGCAACTGTGTGTATATGTGTGTGTGTAGTAACACCAATGGGGAAAAAAGCCTATTCATATAGCAAAATGGATAACAGGAAAAACAATGGGAAACACCAGGGTCACCAGGGATATGCAGTGGCATGGTATCACTTATTTCTATTGAGAATATAACTGGTTGTACTTTTGATCAATACACAAACCTGGTTTGTTAGAAACCAACAGACCAATACCCCCAAATATATTACATCTCTTAAAATAAACAATTTGTACAAGTTATAAATGCTGACTTTTCGCACCAGAGTCCTCTAATGTCTTAAACAAAATTAATGAGATTCCTCTGTTCACAGGGACAGCTAAAAGAGTTATTAACCAGAAGATTTTTTTAATGTAATAGTCAAGATTGGAAATACATACAGTAGGTTACAAACAACAGTCTATATCTTTACTTATAGTAAAGTTTATATCTACTTTATATAGTACAAGACCTTTGGTTCTTCTAGCTCTGCTATTTCACCAGTGACAGTAGTTTTTCAAGTTTTTAGGTAGAGGTTCTTGTTGCTATACAAGCAAGTTAATTAATTCATCTTCAGAATATTAATGAACAGAAAGGAACTTTGCAATAGATCCAAATTATACACTTACCATCAGGATCAGAAATCATATCCAAAAGTGATTTATCCAATGTGGACTTGCTCATAATTTTTTCTTCATATTCAAAATACACATCTAGTTTCCGAGTCTGAATGAAAAGAAGTTGCCATTGGAAAGTGTTTTTGTATACGCACATAGCCACACACCCATTTCTATTAGAAAGTAAGAAATGTTTCCATATTTTTAATACATTTTTCCATAGTAAAAAACTAAAAACAATCACATAGGTTCTTTGAATAAGTAGTAAGGTTCATAGAATATATACAATATATGTAAATATATATAACATGTATCATTATACATATGAATACATATGTACAGTAAATACATATAATACATATATGTATGAATAATATGTATTTTCATAAAATACATAGAATACATAAACTATTATATTTTTCTTCCATCATACCTCAAACTCAAAGGATTTACAGATCGTTCATCTGGGGGTTAATCAGATTCAGTTGCTATATCCCATGCCTTCAAAGCAGCTGCAGCACAAAATCTTTCCTTACTATTTTATTATATACTTTAAAAGTATTTAATAATATTGTTTACTGATTAAATTATTAGGTAAAAAAAAACCCAAGGTTTTAAGCAATCCAGCCTATCCAGAAATGGTCTACATCAGTGATGGCGAACCTTTTTTGGTTCGCGTGCCAAAAGGGGGGAGGGGGAATGTGGGGGATCACGTGTGTGCATGCCCACACTCAAATTCCATGCACCCCCGCACATGCACGCATGACCTCCCTGCTCCCAGCATGCAATGGCACGCCCATTTTTCTCTCTCCCCAGTCTCCAGAGCCTTTCTAGGAGCCTGGGGAGGGCCAGAAGGCCCGAAAATCAGCCGGCTGGTGCACACATGCACGCCGGACCTGAGCTCGCGTGCCCACCGATATGGCTCCGCGTGCCACTTGTGGCACCCGTGCCATAGGTTCGCCATCACGGGTCTACATCAAACAGGTTACAGCCAAATCATCTGAAAATAAACTTAAAACTACTTCCAATTAGGTCTAGTGGTTAAGGCACCAGGGTTGTAGAAAGCAGGAGACTGTGAGTTCTAATCCCACCTTAGCTATGAAAGACAGCTGGGTGACCTTGGGCCAATCATTTTCTCTCAGCTCAATTCAGCTCACAAGCTTGTCATTGTGGGAAAAATAGGAGGAAGAGGAAGGTATTTTGATATATTTGCCATTTTAAGTTATTTGTAAAATTTGTAAGGTGGGATACAAATAAATTAGTGAGTAAGTAGAAGCTCAGTTTAGCCACCCAAAACAAAACAAAGCCAATGGGCAGAACATATGGTACTAATTGTTTGCAACCATTTCAGACCAATTGCAAACGAACTTGTTCAATGGGTCTGGTAAAACTATATTATATATCTCAAATCAATGGTTTAGTGGGAGGGGAAGGTTCATACTTAAGCCATTTTTAATTTTCTAATGCAATAAAGATTAGAGCTTTCTATAAAACAGTCTACAATAATTTAGTATCCTTTACATGATATTGGTAAATGGTAAATGCAGAAGTCTTAACAATTTTTTCTATTTCTTAAATTTAACTTCATAAAATGTAACTCACAAAATAAAGGCAATACTTTGCATTATATTTACTGGAAATTACTATTAAACCATGAAAATACTCAACAAAAACCAGAGACCCACAGAAGAGGGGAAAAAGAAAAGAAAAAAAAGAAACCCTCTGAAAGTACAATGGCTCTTTTTCTGATATTTAAGTCATACTAAATACCAATGAAAAGAAAAATGAATAAAGATGTCCAAAATAGTAGTACAAAAATGCTTCCAATAATAGCAGATATTTTCCATGCATCTATTAAATTCTGATTATATTTCTGAGTTTCCAAAATCTTACTAGGTTAAAACAAGGTTTCTCTTCTTCTAAACTTTTCCGATAAATATTTGGTAATCCATCTTGGGAAATACTGATGTTTCTTTCCAGCTTCTTGCTTAAACACTGAAATATGCCAAAAAACTGCCAGAATTTCTGAAAGGTGATTAATCTCAGAGTTCCTTTTGCTATGCCTTAAAAAATAATCTAAGGCAATTTGAAAATAAGCTGCATAGTGAACTACTACAAAAGTATCATTTAAGATTCATTGTAGAAAATATAAATTAGCGTATCAACTATTTTAGCCTTGATAAATTACACTATAATTACACTTCCATAAAGCTTTATTAAATTACTCTGAAGTCAAAGATATATGGTATGGATAGTACTCAATTCTTTACCTCCATAAATGGCAAAGTCTAGATTCTGTGATGAGTGGCTTCTATGGATGGAAATGGGAGAAGGGCAATGTTCACTTATTTCACATTTTCTGAATCGCGTTTCTCTTTTCCATTCATAGACGACTTCACTGGATCAAGCAGTCTTCCAACAGGCCATAAAGTGGGGACAGCACATCTGTGTCCATATGCAGATGTGTATATATTCACTGACACATCCTTCCATATATATGTGCATGTACAAGAACTTTTTTAAATACAGATTTAGGGGCAGCCAATTTATTCCAAAATAAATTATTCTTTTACAAAATTAATGATAAAAATTAAAAAATAAATTACTATCTCTTACTGTAATGCAAATAATGGAGACATGAGATAACAATTAAGGATCCTAGAAAATAATATTTCTTCTCCATTTTGGCTTCAACTGATAAAAACTTACAAGAAAGTTAGCTAGCCTTTCTTTCCTCTTATTTTTCTCTAAGAAACTTCCTGAAGCAGAAAGGAAGCATGCTAATAATTTATTCCACCTCTGCAGTGTCAAAAGCATCTAATTCAGTAAGGCCATCTGATTTCTATGCCTTGGGAGGAAAAGACAGTCAACTATGGAAGTATTTCCAAACCACATCCTGCCTTGGATTTTGACAGCGGTCCAATGTAAAACACTGAAGAAAAAATAAACTAACTAACTTTATTTTCAACATTACTTTCTATGGAAACAGAATGCCAGTGAATTAAGCTTCAGTTATCGAAGAGAATTGTGAAAAACATTTTATGCAAAAAAGTAGAAAAATGATTGTACTTATTCAATGCAGGGGGGGGGGGAATATTCTCAATAATAGGCAAATCTTCTAAAATTCAGTATCATCACAAAAAACTAATTAAAATTCCAGTTTTTTATCTCTGGCCTTTGGCTGTAATAAAGTTTCATTCAAACTCATTAAAAAAACAATCTATAGTACTATATTTTAATTATAATAATTGAATTGTTGGTTTGATTAACAATTTCCAAAATTCAATTCTTATTCGATAACTGTGCATTCTCAAAAGATTGTACCCAGAAAAGTTATGGAAGAAAAAAAGACTGGATTGTTTAGTTTTCTTTTATGAACTTTTTTGTAGCAGCATGAGACAGTAGTCTGTAATTCTGCCTAAGTTTATTTAAAAAAAAAAAACCAGACAAAAATGAGAATTCAGTCAGGCAGAACAGCAGCTTGAGTATAAAGCCTCTGGAATAAATGAAAGTTTTCATACATTTTAAACAATGATAAAAATATAGGACTATTAAAAAAGAAGTTTGCTTTTCTGAGTATGAAATGAAAAATCCAGGCAAGCTAAACTGTTATGAAGGGATTGAATTATGCCAAATCATTTTTAAAATAATAAAAAACCCACACTATGCTTGTTTAAAACCAGCTATTTTGTTTGGCTTAATAACAAATGCAATTATAAAACACCCTGCCACCCAATCTCACATGACAAGGATACTTTGATTGAAAAGAACACTTTGTTTTGAGAGCAACTGTATTTGCACAGAATCTAAAATGCTACTTATCTAACCCATTATGGCATTCTTGTGAATGATGAAGGGGATTTATTTCTCCTTGGCATGGACGACATAAGACAATATTTTGTAATTTATTGGAGCTCTGAAGAAAGAGGTCAAAATCAGAATTTTCAAGCATGGAGGCTAGAAATTCATATACATATTGGCTATACTTTAAACCAGTGGCCCCCAACTTTTTGGATGCCAGGGAACGGATGATGGTTTTTCCCTGGACTGGGGGGCATAGTTTCACACACTGGTTCGATCCCACGGATGTGTGGATGGGACTTCATTCGCTTGCATGGATTAGTTCCTGGTGGGCCGTGGAGCAGTGCCAGTCCACGGCCTGGGGTTTGGGGACCCCTGCTTTAAACCATATCAAGTACTCTTCAACATGGTACTATTGCATCCCCCTGAGACTCTTTCCTTTTTAAATGATTACTTTATCCAGAGAAAGAAAAAAAGGGTCTAAGTACCACAGGAACTCTTGGGAGTCAAACAATTGTTAAAAGTTCACAAACCACGATGAGCAGATTAAAGTTGGAGTAACTAGGAACTGGGGCTATTTTACTAAGCACAGAATGTAATTTTATTTCTATTGAAGTTTTTTTTTTTTTAAAAAAAATCCTTTTGTGCTCTACAAATGCCCCAAAATGATAATAAAGTATAAATCAATACTGATCTAAATGGTAGCCTAATTTTATAAAATAGATCTGGGAGAGAAGACTCAAGAAAACTAAACAGTGAAAATTAGTAAAGGCTGAAAATCAAAGCCTTTTATTGTCTGATGAATGTAAGCTATCTTGCAGAGTGCCAATTATGTTTAAACCATTACATATAAGAGAAACATAATGCAACCAATTGTTCATTATAACTACTGCTGAATACTCTCTTGCCAAAAAACTCTGTCCTCGCCATTTCCTCTGCGTTGATTCAGTCACAGCTAAAACTTGGAATCAAATTTCATAGTACACAGTATCTCTCTGTGTTTTTTGTTGCATATTATTTTTGAAAGGAATAAAACATATGGCTGAACATTCCTTTTAATATCCTCAATTAAAAGGACTGATTAACTATAAATCTGATAAACTTTAAAATGGCAATATTTTATACCTTTATATGTTCCAGAACGGCTGTTGCTACATTTGTATGAAGATCTATGAGTCTTTTCTTTTCTAGAAGCTCTGGAAGAGAACTGAAAAAGATTTCATTCAAACTTGTCTGTTTATTCTATTTTAATAGCATAATTAGTGTTGTATATACAAACATGCAATTTGGGAATCAATCTCAAATAGTACAAATGTATCAAATAAAAGCAGGGAAAGGGAGAATCCATGAAGGTGCATCTCAGAACTGGGCCTCGGGAAAATATTAAAAGTATTCTGAACTAAATAATATTTAGATCCTGTTTTGTTCTTGTTTGCTAGCCATAGAATGTATTGCACAAGAAGAAAATATGAACCTGGATAACATACTGTCCAAATCTTTCTCTATATGCTCTGAAATCTTAATACTTTGACACCCTCTTCTTTTACCAGTATGATTTTGCAGATAACACATCTGGTTTTGACACCCTCTTTTTTTACTAGTATGAGTGTAGATAACACAACTGTCCAGTTTTGTTGTAAACTAGCTATTCTACTTCATCATATTTCTGAATGGTGGCCATAAAACAGTTCATGATTCAAATCCTTCCTAATAATTTAGTATATCTATTAAGTCAAATGAGGTTACAGTACAGGAATTAAAATTAATTTTGCAACACATAATAATCCATAAAATTTTCAATACTTAAAGAGCTCCTACTTTTCCCAAAATGTAGATTTGGGACATATGGTTTTACATCATTATACTATTTTAATATTGCATGAAATATTTAAAGAAGAGCATTGCACTTAATATGAAATATAGTCTAATATCAGAATAAGGAAGGAAACTGATTAAATGGTGAACTTCTTGCCCATTAAGTGTTTCATACTTGCCTAACAGCTGAAGTTAGTTTAGCCGTATTATCAGACAGCATACTTATTGCTCCTTCATCTTCACCTTCCAGCCCCTAAGAAGAAGAAAAATGTATTTTTATTTATTTTTATTCATATGTGTATGCTTAAAAACTAAATGGGGCATTTAATTTACACAGAATGGAATTCTCGTTGTACATAACATTGAAGAAGAGGCAGTTAAAGCAATTCAGAAATATCACAATGAAGTCTTATTGATTATATGCACACAACTTATTGTAGACCTGACTTGCAGCTTATCAGAAAAATGATTCTCTGAATAAATGTTTTAGACATACAATAAGAAATCCATATTACATGACATTAGCGTATCATGAGAGGCAGGGCTCCTTAAAATCTATTTTTTTTTAGTTTTAGAATTCTAAATTAACCAGCAAGTCACTTCCAGCGTATTTTAAAAATGTCAATATATTTAAAGAACCCTATGAAGTCCCAAAAGAGTATTTTTATTATATCAATAAATCTTACCATTATACTTTTAAGCCGCTTCACTTCATCCTCTTGAGTTCTGTAGGATTCCAACTCTTGCTGGACAGACTCTGCTACCTCTGGAAAAGGACTAATAGAATAGAATAACAGAGTTGGAAGGGACCTTGGAGGTCTTCTAGTCCAACCCCCTGCTTAGGCAGGAAACCCTACATTGCTTCAGACAAATGGTTATCCAATATCTTCTTAAAAACTTCCAGTGTTGGAGCATTCACAACTTCTGGAGGCAACCTGTTCCACTGATTAATTGTTCTAACTGTCAGGAAATTTCTCCTTAGTTTTAAGTTGCTTCTCTCCTTCATTAGTTTCCACCTATTGCTTCTTGTTCTACCCTCAGGTGCTTTGGAAAATAGTTTGACTCCCTCTTCTTTGTGGCAGCCCCCGAGATATTGGAACACTGCTATCATGTCTCCCCTAGTCCTTCTTTTCATTAAACTAGACATACCCAGTTCCTAATAAATATTGTGTAAACTATTTGTTAATTCATAATCTGTATTTTAAACATACATTTTTAAAATGTTACTTATAGCTTTCTTCATACTACATTTTAAACTTTGTTTAACTTACTGAGAAAACAGTAATATAAATTGAAGCATAAATGGTGAACTGGTGATATAAAATACTCTACTTACCTTCCTTTATGTTTCTGCCAAAATTTATCAGCTGCAGTTAAATCATATGTTTTTTTATTTTTTTTCTTTGGTCTAGCACCTGCTACAGAATTTTCCATTCCTGAAGATTCTTCCAAAACTACTCTGTTCAAATGAAAATCCTAGAAAAGATTACTTTAATTAGAGATTATTGCCTATTACCTAGTATTTCAATAGACCATTTTAAATTCAAAATAAGTTAATAAAAACACCAAACTGATATTTGACGTTTTGCTCTTGTAAATAAAGACAGTTTTTCAATTAAAGGGAATATTTGAATTCTTCTTTTAAATTTCTCTGTATATATTATATACAAATAAGAACATGTATTTTTTCTGTTTAATATATGCCACCACACATGGTCTCAAAATTAATAGTTTTGAGTTACTAATTATTCATTATTTCTGAGTAAATTTTGAAATTCTGAGTAATTCTGAAAGTTACTCAACATTTCTGTTAGTCTATTTTATAGCCTGGAACAAAGATTTTTTTTCCCATTGGTAAAGTATTATACCAATGTTGATTACTAAAACTGGTAATTCAAATTATACAAGTACTCTAAATAACAATA
The DNA here is from genome assembly GCA_023053685.1 of Diadophis punctatus similis. NCBI lineage: Eukaryota > Metazoa > Chordata > Lepidosauria > Squamata > Dipsadidae > Diadophis > Diadophis punctatus. The sequence goes on along the minus strand of JALIGW010000001.1, from coordinate 271,857,875 downwards.
GGTTTGATCATTTTTTCATACTTAGTAGCCAGGTCATAAAGCTCAATAACCCTGGAAGATGATTCACCATAGAATGATACAAATTTAAAATATTAATTTTAATTTTTACCAGCTGTTTTTCCATTAAGCATTACTCAATCTTATATGAATGCTGCAAAATATATGGAGTTGGCTTGTAAATGATAACAGCTGGTAGAATACCATATAGTTCTTCATGGAAATTGCACATAATGCCTTCTTTAGAAGAACTGTGGACTATGCCATGGGAATAAGGGTCAATGTAAAAAATAACTTTGTATTTAGAATACAAACCTTATACTGAATTTAATTTAACCTATTAAAAAAGTTCATGCATCACCATGAAGCCAATAGACTACAAAATATGTATTTATTTTGACATGTCAAGTAATTAATACAATGAAATACTTTGTAATCTTTCTTGATTACAAATTTAATTCAGTTTCTTGGAACAATTCTTTCTATAAAATTTCACATTTTAGATTTTTTTTTATTGGCTCACATTCATAACTACGAAAAACTACTTTTCCATTGAAGTTATTAATATGTAACACCTACACCATCTTGTGGTGATTAATGATATTTTAATATTTAATGTGTAGCTTTGAGAAATAAATACTGAAGAGATCAAAACATATTTTATAAACATACTTCAGAAAAATCTAAATAACAGGCAAAATACATATTACCAAGTAAAATATGTTTTATATTTTGGTAGGACACAATCTATGAGATAGGGTTTTAGACAGAACAGAATCATTTTAAAGAAATTTCATTGACATTATTTGGGACTGGCTGTAATTTTATTTAAAGTAATTAAACCAATTTTAAGCAATGAAAGGCAAGTACCTTGCAGTTAGTTGACCTTTTCTCTAGACCTCCTACACAATCTATCTTCTAAACTTCTATTTCATTTTATTAATCAAAGATACAACCATTATTTCAATCTTTTCCAATTGTTTTGACATATGAATCCTTTATATCTGGCACCAGGCCATGACATACCAGAAACAGGACTGCGAAAACAAGTGAAGCCCCATTCGTGTGATGCAGGCAGCACATGAAACCACACCCACTCGGGTCCATGGAAAAACCTATCTCCATGGAACCAGTCCCTGATGCCCCAAAGGTTGGGGGCCACTGCTTTATATGCTTGTCCTATTTTCAGTACATTTTCCACAATCCTTTCCAAGTTCAGAAAGTAAACTTTTACTATACCAACAATATATATGAAACAGTGGTGACTCTCCTCACATAATACCATTATTCTATCATATTATGATTAGTATAGTAAACCTCTATTATAGGCCACTGGAAGAATAAAATTTCAAGAGGTTTTGAAAGCAAATTAGGGAAAGCAAGATTATTCCCCTCCCCCATGGCATCAGACTGTATGTTCCTCCACAGGACAGTTTTTCTTACATAAAATCCTCTTGCCAGGCAATTGATACAGACACTTCACCACTGTGCAGGAACAAATGAGAAAAATGGAATTCCACTAACTAAAAATAATGGCTGGTGACCAAGCTCAGCCAAAATCTGGGCAATCCATTATGTCAAAATAAATCATATCATATGAGAAAAACTATACAACACACCTTGGAAATGCTTACATTCCCAAGTCTATATAGCAAAAGTAAAGCTGGCATTAACTGATATATTTGCATATCTCTTGGGATATCAGCTATTTGGAAAGAAACTGATTTTTAAGTTATTGGTGTCAAGTAAGAATAGTGGGTGAGGTGCATGCATTGCATTATACTTTTGTATTATGGAGGTGGGAGTAAAAAGAAGAGAAAAAAAAAGATAAAATACATAGTACTTACCAGTACATCATGTACTAAGGCTTGGTAGGTCCAAGTATGATGTAGAAGAGTTGCCAAATCTATATTTCTGTCAACAAGTACTAAAAGAGGTCTCTGAAAACTACAAAAAAAATCTGTTTAGAATCTCTATTGCTATCTGTATACTTAGAAAATTTTAATGATTACAGCTGTATTGGAACACTGTAGTAGTTATAATGAACATGAAGCACCGTTCCACTGAATATAAAGGTTTTTAATAAAATGAAACATTTGTGCATAAAATTACATTAAAAGCTAATAAGATTGTCTAAAACAATCTTCTTAATCATCAATTTTCTTCAAGAAACATTTTTAAATACTGCTTTTATTTACTACAACAATAAGTAAGCTATGGAGAAGCAGCGACATACTTTAATTCTACAAAGCACTAATCAAATAATATTTTTTAAAGAAATATTGCCAAAAAGTGAAAATGTTACCTAAATTGCCCAGCCCCAAGTGTGTCCCCAGTGAAAAGGCTATTTCTGGCATCTCTAAGGTTCTCTCGGAGTTTCTTATCCAATTTCTATGGAAACAAAATACAATTTTCAAAAACCTATAAAGTTGGTGCTATATGGGGGGGGGGGGGAGAGGAACACACCTGTAGATTTCTTGCAAAACTGGGACAAAGACAGAAAATAATTAGGAAGATGGGTCATGAATTTCTCAATAATTAATAAGATATATCCAAAACCATTCACATCATTACTATTTTTCTAGATACTATTAAAAATAGATCTCTCAACTGAAAATATTGTTTTCTCCAGAGCAATCCGGTATCATTTCAGAATATTTTCTTTGTGACTGAGTTGTGCTGAAAAAATGATGGACTGAAGACAGCTCTGCAAAAAGTAGAGCTGACAACTGCGGCAGAATGAAGAGCTGGCAAGTAGACTGGCTCATCATAATTCTTCTCTGGATAAGAAAGATGGCTTATCTTTCAGACAGCAGTCCCTGGTGGGTTTAGAGCTCTGGGAGATGAGCAAAATAGCTGTCTGGCTCAAACCGTGGTCTGTTTCTTTGGGTTTGCAGACTTCTTTTCTAATAACTTTTGGAAACTGTTTATTAACTGCTTTTCAGCTATTAGGAACCTTTGGATAGCCTTTAGATCAGTGGTTCCCAACCTGTGGTACGTGTACCACTAGTGGTACGTGAGGGCCTTCCAGGTGGTACGCGAACACCTTCGGGGTCATGAACGATTTTATTTAGCTATTTTTTACTTCACAAAAATGTTTACTGCCTAACACAAGATAATCTGGCAACGATTTGCAACTGTTGCCACACGCCACCCACCTGGTCCCAGCGGCCAGAGAATCCAGTTGCTGGATGCGCGGGGCCAAAAAAGGAACGGTACAATTATGGAAATAAAGTGATATCTGATCGAATTTAGTTTCTCTGGAACCAGGTGGTACGTGGCGACTGTACGGGACCTCCAAGTGGTACTCGATCACAAAAAGGTTGGGAACCACTGCTTTAGATAAACTCACTGGGTGAGTTTCCTTCAATCCTTAAAAAAATCAGTTTTAAATACAAGTTTACAGACTAATGTTTTTTGAATAAACAACAAAAGGATGATTAAAGCTTTGATTTAGAAAGTTACAATGGACTAATGGTCTAGACCAGTGTTTCTCAACCTTGGCAGTTTGAAGATGTGTGGACTTCAACTCCCAGAATTCCACAGCCAGCAACGCTGGCTGTGGAATTCTGGGAGTTGAAGTCCACACATCTTCAAACTGCCAAGGTTGAGAAACACTGGTCTAGATAAATTTGAAATAAGACTAATAAGAATCTTTCCCATGGAAAAATGCTGTTTTGAATTCTTAAAAAAAATGAGAACTTTACATTTTGGACACTATAGAGAACCATAAAAAACTAAGATTACAATTAAAGGCAACAAACACTTAAATTTGATTTATTAATACAGAACGGCGCAAAATACTTTAATATTGGATATACTAAAGGATATTTGTGAACAATGGACCCAGAAGTTAATTCCAAACGTGTCTGCCTCTACAGATAGTCTGTGTTTAAAAGATGTTTGCAATGAAAGAGGAACCAATTTTACTGACATGATTGAGATTGATTTGAAAGTGGATTTAAAAATGACAGGCTACCAGAATAACATGTAAAAAGGAGTTACACTGGACATACAAAAGTAAGCGGATAATGTCTTAAAAATTAAAAGGTATATACGAATGAGAAATCAAGAGAGTGACCTGAATAATTTCCTTATAATGGATTTACAAAAGAGGCTTTGAAAATTTTTATGAGAAGGAACAAAATAAAAATGAAAAGAAATCAAGTTCTAAGACATTATTTGGAGGGACTAAAGATCAAGATAGTTAGAAGCAAAAGGTTGGAATATAAAGTTGGTTTGTTTGATGAAAATTAAAATAGATATGAGAGTAAGTCTGGCGTAGTGGTTAAAAGCATCAGGTTAGAAAACGGGAGACCTTGAGATCTAGTCACACTTTAGCACAAAGCCAGCCCAAGGAAGGAGGCAATGGTAAACACTTCTGAAAAAATCTTGCCAAGAAAACTGTAGAAATTTGTCCAGGTCAGTCTCCAAGAATCAGTGGGAAATAAAATAGATATGTTGTTATCTGTAGTATTTGAACAAGCCAGAATTTTAAACTATGTATAACTTTGATAGAAGAATTAAAAACAATTAACTGAAAATAGAAGAAAATCAGATTGCAACAGTACCAGATGAGATTGGAGAGAAAAGTATATAATCCTAAAATCTATTTATTTTGCTCCAAAGCAAGTTTAAGATTTGATTGAATAAAATGAATTGGGAAATTCTTCAAATGTGCTTGACTTGATACATCCATCCATGTGAATTTACCATCAAGCAAATGCCAAATCTCTTCTGCAATTGAAGTCAAATATACAAATAAAAATGCAACTGATCTAAGACTAGGTAAAAAAGTATAAAATGAATAGTCTGTTAATACTATATGTTGTTAGCATTTGTCCACACTGTAATAGAACAATACGTGCAGTCAGTAAATAAGACCTACTAATGTTAGTACAAGACCTACAAACGTTGGTACAAGAAAATCAAAGGTTTGATTGGGCACTTGGAAGAGGATGAAATTTGTTTTTGCAAGCTACAGAAACTACACTAATTACTGTATAAAATCCATTCTACATTTTATATTAAAGCACCTTCAATGTTTATTTCAATGTCTAATTAAGTTGTTATGAAATTAAATTTCATAACTTACCACTGCCACCATTTCTGCTGCAGTTCCTCTTGAGCATCTAATTATTGGAATTGCTCCTGTGAAAATAATGTTCAATAAATATCCTTTGATCAAGTCTAGTATATATTTAAGCTAGATTACATATTGTTTGCAATGCTGCACAGTGCATTTTTTATTAAAGAAACAGGTGGATCACAACTTTACGGGACTGGCTACTACCACATACCTCCTAGCGACCGGTGAGATCCCACAGAGTTGGTCTCCTTCGGGTCCTGTCAGCCAGACAATGTCGATTGGCGGGACCGCGAGGGAGAGCCTTCTCTGTAGTGGCCCCGACTCTGTGGAACCAACTACCTCCGGAGATCCGGACCATCCCCGCTTTACTGGCCTTCCGCAAAGCCGTTAAGACCTGGCTCTTCCGGCAGGCCTGGGGATAGGGCTGTGGAGAATGATTTTAAACGGCCACCCCGTGATATGTTTGATAGTTTTTAAATTTTTATATGTATTTTAATTATTGTTCTGTTTTTATGGTTTTGTTCATTCACATGTTTCTCTTTGCTGTGAGCCGTCCAGAGTCCCTTTGGGAGTTGGGCGGCATACAAATTGAACAAAATAAATAAATAATAAATAAACTTTGATAAAACATACTGTATATAGACACATACATACATATTAAAAAAACAGACAAAGTTTATAGCACTTTTCGGAAAATAAAACAGCAGATTGATAAAGCAACAAGAATATTATATATTGGAGGCTCTGCTAAAAAGAAGGCCTTTACTAACTTTCAGAATGAGATTAGTATTCTCATGGAATAGACTTTCCAAGCACTGGGCAAAGCCACCAAAACTAGTTCTAAAAAGATAGTCCCAAAAGTTTATTAGAATATAAAACAGGGCTCCAAAGTTAATTTTAATCAGTGGCCCAGTATATACTGGAAAAGGAAGTTCTTCAAATATTCTGTTTTCAATCATTCTGGCATTTAACATTAGTAACTAATTAACTAATTAACATTAGTATAGAGTCCAAAAATAAACTGGCGACTAGTACAAAATTTTTAATACCTGATCATAAGCTCACTATATATAGTCCCTCTCAACATGAGTTCAGGACTTCCAATGCAGAATGTATTTTAAAAATCCTGATATGATCTAAAACTTTATATTAATTGTAAAACAATTAAAAATAATTTCAAATTTCATACAAATAAACAATAACAATTCTGCTTAATTCAAGCTCACAATGTCATATCTCCGTGAAAATAGGAAACATGATGAATATTAAAAAAAATTTAAATTCAAGGTTCAAACTGATGAGGAATCTTTGAGAAAATGTTATTTTGAATAGGATAAACTTTAATGCTAAAATACAACTAATGGAAAAATGAGGGAAAAATATAGAAGTGCACATAAGAGATGACAAATCCTGTTTTATTATTTACTCCAGATAGTATATTGAAGTCATCATCTTTACTAATAATTGTACAACAATGAAAAAAGAAGTTTACACTTACCAAGTGTAACAAAGAAACAGAAAAGGCTGTCAACAATTGTATCCATAATGGTCTCCATTTCTGTATCTGTTATGTCTGGTTTGTTAATGGCTATAGTACCAAGAAGGAAGAAAAATCATCACAGAGTGACTTTATTTCTAGCAAAGAATTCTATATAATAAATCCTACTCTGAAAGATAAAACACACATACATGCAACACATACAACTTGAAAAACGCTACTTAGTCTTCTTTCCATAATGAAAAATATATCTTGATGCTATTAATGTAGAGAGCATCAGATCAGCAAAGTCTGATAAACCAATCTACTGATAGGCAGATACATGGAAGATTTAATAAACATGACATTTTTCTTTTTCATTTTCTTGATTTGGATCAGGCAACCCAACCCCGCCTTGTCTAAACCAGGTTTTACTATCATTACTTCTCTTCCCTCTATCCCACTGGAAAGAAAGTATATAAGCCATCTCAAGGGATTATTTCCCCCCCAAATTCTGAGGATGATCCCACCAATAAATACTAGCATCCTTCTTTTGCTCTTTGTAAGAAAGACTCAAAACTCCTAAGATCCTGGAACATTCTTTCAGAAGCTAAAAGATTGCAGTTTTTTAAAAAATTGCCTCATTAAGATTCATTTTTATCTTAATAACAAATGCATGTTTAATGATGTGGTCTAAGTATTTAATAGCAAAATTCTGTATCAGTGATAGAAAATTTGTATGCAAGCAAAGAATTACAGCATTAAGATCTTATACGGTTTAATTGTAATGCACCCTCAATAACATGGTTTAAAGGGTAGGCTGAAAAAAAGTCTAACAAATATTGATTTAAAATGCCGCACGTTGCATTAAAAAGAATCACCTACCATGATATGAAACAAGCTCCTTATTTTGATTGCATAACACAAACATGTCATCTTCCAAGGTAATGAAATTGAGGTATTGGTCAAAAACCTATACATCAAGACAAAATTATCACCACTATAGAAACAACTTTGTAGATATTGCACATATTTAATTAATATATTTGAGAAATATCACAGTGATAAGAATAAGAAAATGAAGTAATACATTCAGTAGCGAGGCAGTCTCAGGAAAAGTATGTGTGTAGATTAAAGAGGTACTAAAGATGACACAATCAGAGGGCAGTAAGATGGTAAAAGCACAATATCTTTAAGGAGCCACTGACAGACAGTATGAGTGCTGGATCCAAAGGACCTTTACTTTTCTACTTTAACATTATTTTATTATCTCATTTTTACTATTCTTTAGCAATCCTACAAAAAGATATGATGCAAAGGATTACAGTAGTTAAGGATTCATAAAAATATAGGCTTTCCAACTTGTGCAAAGAACTTCCAATAAAACAAAACCACCACAGGATATAGTTAATGCCTACATGCATTATGTGCCTCTGGGGTGACTCCCTCCCTATGGAATATTACCCCAGAAATAAAATTAGTCCCCAACTTGATACTTTTCCAGAAGGCCCGGAAGAGTGTTTCTGTTAGAGGACCTGGGGAATCCCATGTTGATATGGAGCTGATCAAGCATTGGTTTGACTCTGTTTCTTGCCACTGCAAGGTATGTGTATTGTACAGGTTTCTGTACTGTGATTTTTAATTTTATAAGCCATCCAGAGTTACCATGTGTGAGTTGTTTAATAAATGAATAAATTTGTTTAATAAATGAATTAGAAAATGATAAAATGTGAGTTATCACAACTAAGTTTGCAACTGGCTATACATCTTTATGCATAACCCATTCTCTCTATGAAAAAATCCCCTTCTTACCCCTATGGACGGGATGAGTCTAAATCTCGGGTCCTCTATCAGAGGCCTAGGAGTTTGAGAGTTCTGTGCTGCATCTTAGCTGTTCCTAGCACTGCCTTCTTCTGGACTCTGATATTGTTCCTGGGATCACACTGGAGTCACTTTCCCAACTTAGAAGTCACAGTCCCGAGTGTTCCTACCACCACTGGAACCATTTTGGCCTTTATCTTCTACCTTCTCGCCAGTTATTCCTTTAGGTCCTGGTACTTTCTCCAGCTACTCTGTTCTGACCTAGGCTTCCTTAGAAAGCATGAAGCAGAGTCTTTGTCCCGGCGAAACCTTTTTTATTTACATGACTGTGAATTCCTTTCATTCACAGTCTGCAAGGCTTGGCAAACAGTCTTTCAGAGGAATATTTATCAACACAAACCTTATCTCACTTGGAACGCTGCCAGAGAACTAGTTTCCAAATGCAGGGCAAGGCAAAACTTGGCATAGAGTCTATTAGTCACAAACAGAACTTTCCACTCTTGAAACGACCGAAGGAACTAATTGTTTCCAGCCCCGTTCGCTCCTCTTTTGTTTCCTATGGGAGGGGCCGATCATCTCCAAGGTGTGGCTTTACTCCCAAGTCAACCCTGCTTTTTCTCAGTTGTTCTTGTCTTCTGGCAGCTCTGCGCATGCACACATTGGGAACAGGCTCCAGCTGTTCTTCTGCCTCACTGCTGTCTAGCTCCCTCTCTGCTTCCGACGCAGAGCCCTTGTCCGAACTTTCCCCAGCCCCCAGGACTGGCCCATGTTCCTCCCCAACCTCCTCACTGTCTGTCTCTGCTGCCGGGACACAACATTCTCATACTCCCTAACCCTAACCCTGATGTTGTTAGTATTTGGCACTGCTATATCTAACACCACTGCTGTTTTCTGGTCCTTATTTACACCATGACGTCTCGTTGATTGGCCAGTACCTGCTTATCTGTATCTGGAAGTTCCATAGGATCTTAGTCCCATTATTCTCTACGATCTTCTGTTGAGCCCATACCCTGTGGACATTCTGGTACACAATGCCAGCTACTTGGTTGTGTCGTTTAGTGTATGCTGTTCCTGCCTGCATCTTACATCCTGTCACTATGTGTGTGGACTGTCTTGGGGGCTTCTCTGCATAGTCTGCACCTCAGCTGCTATATAGTGTGATAGATGCCTGCTTCTATGAACTGGTGCTTAGTGCCTTTTCTTGTGCTGATATGATCAGTGCCTCAGTTCTGTTCCTTAATCCAGCTCTTTCCAGTCACTGGTAAGGTTCTCCAATGTTTGCCACATCAGCTATCTGTCACTAGTACCATATTTTTCGGAGTATAAGATGCACCTTCCCCCCCTAAAAGAGGCTGAAAATTTGGATGCGTCTTATACTCCGAATGTAGCTTTTACTAAGCTTTTTTTCAATCCTAACGAGGTGCTAACGCGATCTTCTGTGCTTTGCTAGCTAAGCGATTTTTCCTTTGCCTGCTTTTTTCTTTGCTGCTCCCTCCAACAATCAGCTGAACCTTTTTTCAGCCCTAACGAGGTGCTAACAAGTTAAACGATCTTCCCTTTGCCTGCTTTTCTCGTTTCTCTCTCTGAAGAGAGAAGTGAAGTGTTTTAGAAACTGTTTTTTATCCCCAACCAGGGGATAAAAAGCAAGCACATGCGCTCAAAACCAGCAAACTAATGTGCTGAAGGTGACCAGACTAAGGACTAGCCAGATGAATACCTGGTAGGCAGATTTTTTTTCCTATTTTCCTCCCCTAAAACTAATGTGTGTCTTATACTCCCATAATACTTGCCATGGGTCTTTCTTGCCATGGGTCTTTCTCTGCTTTGATCTTCCTCTCATGTCTGCTGCTGCTGCTGTTACAGCAGCATATCTCAGGATGCCATCTTTTGATATATTCCTGAATGTTCTGGATTTTGTCCAGGACAGTGGCTTTAACATTCACCAGATCCCACCTGCCTGTTTCCAGCTGGTGTACAGTTCCTGGGTTTTTGATTTGGCGTGGAAATCTTTGTACATTGTGAGGAGCTTCTGAGTCTTCACATCAACAGTTTGCATGCTCATATTATGGTGGCCAGCTCACTATACTGGCAGGGTATCTGATGACTAGCAGGCCATATGTGGTATTGGTGATCTTATTCTTCCCATTGAGCTGGCTCTTCAGGACCTGCTTACCCTTTGGTGATACTTGGACACTGCTGTCTTTCTTGCCTCATCATGGTGTCCATGTAACTGTGAGATACCAAGGTATTTGTAATTGGTCTCTATGTCCGCATATCCATACCCATTACTTGTGATTATCTGGCCTATGCAGAGCAGCAATGTGCACATGCATCAGTTGGTGTGTGCCATACTTGATGGCCACCTGTGTGAGATGTTTTGAGTTGACTTCTAGTGTTGTCTTCCACAGTCCCATTGAGTACTTGAGGAAGTCTTGAGTGTCTTATTGTCTTAAACAGCATCAGGCAATCACAAATCCATGTACTATATGTGTTAAGAGATTCCAATGCTGAAACTACCTTTTGGAATTAAAGATACACAGTACCAGTCACTCTACAAGCAATGTATCTTCAAAGATGTATTTTTAAATTAATTATAGATTTGTGCCAAATACATGCTTTGGAAATACATAAGCATGTGTGTCATGTTCACCTGTATCAGTATAGCTTAAATTAAACTTCGTACCTTAGCAACTTGTGTAACTGCATTGGCACCAAGAGCAGCATTTGCTATATCTTCCAGTTTACTTCTTGAAATGGCAGAAATAAAATTTAAATAATACGATTCATAAAGTTGGTTTCTAAGATCCTGAAAGAAAAAAAGACCAAACCAAATAATGTTAAATAAGTGGGCTTTTAGTGAATAAGAGTGCTTTAGGATTAAAATATTTAGCAAACAGAACAGTAAAGATGTAATTATTTTATGCAATTTTCCATTGGACAAATTAACTGCCAAGAATTCACCTTATTTAGAAGTACAATTTTAATTTCTTACTAATTTAAACATATAGAAATTACCTTTAACATATGCCATGAGAACTTGAATGTGGATGCATAAAACTGAACAGCTGAGATGTGGTTGTATGAAATTTTGTAAAACAAACCAAGGAGGTATGTTTAATTACATTTGGGGTGTCCTGCATCATGATTAAATGCATTTTTCTAGTCCCTTGCTGAGTCATCTATCACTATTGAAATTTCAATTGAGATGCAATATTTTTAGTTCCTTATTGGTAACACTGACCTTCATTAATATAATCTTAAAAATGCTTCTAAGTGAAATGGTGCTTATTTATTTTAAAATGAATGTCTCCTGGGTTACAGAAAATATGGGACAATCTATCAAAATTCTGAGATATAGCTAGGTCTTAAAAATATGGATATACCCCATCTGCTGATTAAATAATTTGTATCATGGCTAGGAAGCATTTTCTATTGAAGAGACATTATACAGTGACTATTTCCCTCCCATTTGCTCCAAAGATAGATATAAGATTCAGTCAGTGCTCTGTCCGCAGTTTCTGAATAAAAAGCTATTTGGAGAGCTCAAAGAAGCATATTTGAGAAATAGGTATATTAAATACAACTGAAACTGAGGGTTTGAATGCCTTTTGTCTGCCATAGAAAATATACTTGCAAAGGAAATCTCAAGTACCATCTCCCTACAATGGAGTAATGACATTCTACAATGAGATAAGATGTGGCTGTTTGAGGGATACAAGACAACATTCAAGGTTCTTTGCTAATGAATCTTGATGCTCTCCTGACATTCAATATATGTCAATATATGTCTCTTTCTTGGAACTGAGGCATCAGATGGATGGGAAGATCCTTTTCTGGCTCTGATGAAAGACTGCATGGCTGGGTCGAAGTTCAGAGTGATCGCTCCTGGCTAGATGATACAAAAGTCTTACTTGGTAGAGTGTGACCCCAATTTCTGCTATGTGCCTGGCTGAATTCATAGCTTAGATATTCACAAATGCCATTTTCTGTATGAGGAACTGCAGTGAAGATCTGAAGGGGGCTTGGGTGAAGGCTTGGAATACTAGCTAAAGTTCCTGTGAAGAATACAGTATATGATGAATTGGACACAATAGTCCGGTCCAGGAGTGTCAGGATCAGTTCCAACTCTGACACAACTTCCTCCAGAAGTTGGAACTTCCTCCATCCTAAGAAGCATCTAGCATTCCAATGCCTGAGGCAGATTCATTGGGAAATCATTGGAACTAGAAAGACCATTAAGCTTGTGTGTGTGCCATATACAATGAAGAATAGAGAGCAGAGCAGCAGTTTACATGCAAGGGAAATTCCCATCTGTTATCGAGTTCATTGACATAGGTTCTATTTCAGGGCAACTGCTAGCCTGGCTTACTTCAGTGGAAATACCACTCTTATTGAAAACTCTGCTTGTCTGTACCCAAAATTCCTGCCTATGAAAACTCTGTTGTTGTGGATACAGACCAACTGATGACCTATCCATGACACTGAGATCTTTGGATTATGCCCCAACAAAACTTCTGCTTGATGCATTCGGCCTTTGAAAACTCATGACAGACAAGCTTCCAAGAGATTTGATTCTGCTCAAATTTTGGATGCAATCACTTATGCCCCCCCCCCTCCCCGGTCTAAAAACTATAACATCTCCTCACAATAACATATCTACTCTTTATTCTGCCTTATATTCTTAGAACAATGCACTTGTCTTCACCCTCAGGCTAAATTCTTGATTCACAAACACGTACGTATTTCCTTCACACATGATTCTTGTTGTTTCCCACACTTCATGCATTTAAATAAAGTAGAATCCTTGGGTCATGTAACTAGGTTTATTCTTTCCTATTTTTATATACATTTTTATCAAGTTCTCCACATCCTGCTTTTCTAGCCTAGTTCTTACTAGTTCATGGTGTCTATTTGCTGGGCTGTATTCTCCTCTTCCAACAGCAGTCAGTTTAAAACTCTACCATTAGGTTTTCAAAGTATTTTTAAATCACATTCCTCCCAGTTCTTATGGGTCCATCTCTTGCAAGGAGTCCATCATTCTTGTAAACATGTCCATTATCAAGGAATCCAAACTGTTTTTACTAGTACCATACTGTAGCCAGAAGCTGTAGCTTTGGATGAAGAAGATAACTTTCATCATCCAAAAATTCAAGCCACAAGTTTGATTACACTCAAGTTTATCTCTTTTGAAAACCATGAAATCCAGCATTGAATGATCACTTTCTCAGAATGTATCCCTCACGTGTAATACTGAGATGAAATGTCTACCTCTTAACAAGTAGTTAAGAGTAACAGCTGTCACTCTCTCATCTTATTTGTATCCCCTTAAATTCTATATTACAATTTCGTTACTATTTATAGAAAACGTTAAATAGGTTATATTTACCTGGCATAGCCTATCAATATTTTCTTCTGTTGGCATTACAAAATATATTGCTGGAACATCAGGAATAGGGTCTCGATCAGAATGAAGAAGACTGAAAAGAAAAGAAACAAGTTATTTAATACCAAGTAAACAAACTAAAAAGCCATTTAAAGAACAAAGACATCACTCTGATCCTATGAATTTACTTGGGATTAAGCATCACAAAAAGCTGAGTATTATTAATTATTTTCATCATCTTTCCATAAATGATGGTCTATAATTGTAAAAAAATGCAAACAGATCTATAACAAAATATTTTTTAAAAGTTAAACCAACACTGAACACACTAATGTGTAAAATCAAACTGATACTTTTAAGTTTTAAGTTCTACTCAAAAACTCAAGAATAGGGATTAATTAATAAGAAAGCATTTTATTTATTCCATGACAATCTCTGTAAGTGATTGTATCTTGGCCAGAAAGGAAATAAGATATACTATTTAATGAAATATATTTTCTCCTATTAGCAACCTCCGTGAACTCTTTTGAACTCTACTGAAAGACTGTTTTGACACATGATTAAAACATATATCTTTAGATTTTTCTCCTAGTGTTTTTCAGTATTTTCCAAACTAATAATTTTGTCATCAAACTCATCAAACTTGTTTAACTTTATACTGACTGGCATGCTAGTGCTTCAAGTCTGCTTTTGACAAGACAGGCAATGGCCCTGATTAGTATTGGGGCCTTATAACTTTCTCATCTACTGCCTCATTGGCTGGATATCCGACTTGCAACTCAATCTGATAAACTTTCAATCACGTAAAATCTTTCAAATACTATGCATTACAATATATGTACAGACATAAACATACGCAATACATACAGATGCAAAGTAATGCCCATATCTCTTAATTCTTTCACAGAGAGTAATGGAGATATTATGTCCTGGCCAAATCTGTCATAAATAAGAACCTAAAATGGAAACACAAATAATATTAAGACATACACTATGTATATAATCTTAATACACTCTGTGTATGCTCTTTTCTCACTAACAGTTACTATATAGTTAATATTGTAGGTAGTCCTCAACTACCTCAAAATATGGTATTATTCAAAAAGTAAGGACACCTTTTATTTAAACAAAGGAAGGGATGAATTTACAGAAAGGATAAAACAGTAAGTTAAACAGTTTTAGTTGCAATATTAAGAATAGTTTTGGAAATAAATGTTCTTCGATGTTTACAATTACTTTTTTATATGTTCAAAATTTTAGGCCAGCTAATTTTCAATTGTCATTTTATTTATTTATTTATTTGTTTTTCACAAATAACAATTGCTCCACCATGTCACCTTATTAGCTAGAATTATAAAATATATTTTTCAAAAATATGACAAGGAGGTTAATTTGACAATATCAATTATCTTGGATAAAAGATCAATTTATAACTTGACTTACTTTCCATACTGGTTCACCTGTACTGTTTTTAACAGGTGGCACATTAAAATTCAACATGCGCTTCAAAGCCCCTGAAAAAAGAAAGAATTCCATTTTATTTGTTAATGATTATAATGATCACAATATTAAAATATTTATATTTGGGAGGGGCACTGCAGAGAACGGGCCTGTAATCTTTTAAATATGCTATTACCAAAATGCTTCTTTCAAACTAAAGGAGTAGAGAAATTCTTGTTTATGGATATTGACATCTAAAACAGAGAACTATAAAGGAAATGAAAACATGTGAAAATCTCTAGGTACCCAGCACATTTATACAAATGTCTTTGTAAGCCCTTGACACCACCTTTATCAGATGCAGCAGGCAGAAGAAATGCAATTGGAAGATCTATTCTATGTACATGTACTCCTTGCTTAGTGACCACAGTTGTGACTGGTAACTCTAGTCTGTTGTTAACCATTGCAATTGCTAAGCAAAACATCATGTTGCTGCAACAGGTTTGCAATCTCACTTCCATCAGTTGTTAAGCAAATCACGGTGGGTTGTTAAGTGAGACATCATATGTCTGTGAGTTGTGGATTTTACTGCTTGTTGGAAGTGGGAACCATGCAAATGTAGATCATTTGACTGCAGGGCACTGCAACAGTCATAAATACTCACAAAATGCCTGAATGTAGATTGCAGGACTGCAGGGATGCTGTGACAATCAAAAAATGTGAGGACTATTTGTACAGCTAATTTTACCACATTGTTCTAAGTTTGACTGGATACTTAAATAGGCCCCTCATTAAGTGAGTTCTAACTGTACAGATCTTGACTGTGATACTCTTAAATTCCAGAAAAGATTCTCTACTATATTCTAATCATCATTATTTGATAAATATAGGACAATTATCTTATTTAACCAGTCATTACATTTATCAAGTCCTTCAGAAATTTCAGTTGAAAAAAAGGCAAAAACCAACTATTCAAAAGATTATCAACAAGAAGAAAAAAGGCTTCACGTGTAATTTATATTCACAGTTCTTCATACCAGTAGCAATGCAAAGATCTAAAGAAAAAGGGGGATTTGTTTACAAGCTTGGGTTTTTGATTATAACTATATGGAAAGAAATAAGACGACTGTTGTCTTCTATTGGTCTCCTCGTATTGGAGGAGACATTTATTAAAAAAATGTTTATGTGTAGACTTTCCCTTTCATGGTAAGCACTAATCATGCAGAAGGTGCCATTGATTTTTTTTTCAATCAACAATTAAAGGAGAGCAATAAAAAGTATGCCTCCTTCACAATTATTATATAATAATTAGAATAGAATATACCAAAAGTCAAACTGGTCATGAGAAATTTTTAACAGCCTGTCTTGGACTCTTCCATTAAAGTCCACCCAGGCTCCCCAGGAATCAAATTGACAATGTATAGTACATCTGCCATGTTTTATCAGGCCTTTGAGTGTGCTAAGGAGATAGTTCACTGAGTACTTGTAGGATAGGAAAATGGTTCATCAACAAGTTATAAGTCTTGGAACAGTGATCTCACTACATCTAACAGTGTGGTTGGATGCTCAACCTTGATTCTTGGCAGTGAGTTTTCAATGGACAGGAAGGCAAACCCATCGGGCACTTTTACAGAGAAAGATGTGAGTAACCGAGGTCTACTTCTAGCATAACCTCTTTCATGCCATCAGAGCAAGTTGGTATTCTATTTTCTACTCTCTTCCCTATACTGACACCCCCATTTTTAATGTGTTAGTTTATTATTTATGGTATCTATTTTTATGGTGTTTCTGTCTTCCAACTACCCAATTACTATGACAGATTTTTCTGTCTGACTTCAGCAAAGTCCCTGTTTTTGGCAGGCTGTGGCGTTCATGATTTCCAAAGTTGTAAGGGTGTTCTTTCAACCTGTCACCTATTACATTTCTACCATAGGTAATTGCCATGATCTTTGGATGCAGTGACAAGGAATTATGGGAGCTGTGATCAAACACACCTAGAAGACATCAGATATTAGACGAAGCACCTGTTAGCTGTAGTGCATAAAAGGAGGACCCTGGCTTCATTTCAAGAACTAATATATATGAATATGAATCAAGAAGTCAACTATGTCCATTATTTCTTGGGATAATAGGTCTTTAGAAATCTTGCTTGTTTTTGGATATTACCTCTTTTTTGATGTAAGAAGCTCAACATTCTTATTTTCTTTATTACAAAATAAAGCTTATTTACTAGACTTGTATTCCTCTATATGTAAAATTTCTTGGTATATTTAAATCCATGTAAGTTTAATATTTCTAGTTATGCTTGCATTTTAGAGCAACTTCTGGAATGAAGCTTTCTAACCAAAATGGATCTGTGGGAATATTGATGAATAGAAATGGCCAAATTATACTAGTCCTATAGGGAATACACAGATTGCCAGTTTGTTTCTATGCATGATTCAAGATTTAGGTGACATTTTTTACAGCTTAATTTCTTGATACCTTAGGATTTGTCTCCTTCCATACTGTCATGTTACTAAGATATGACAAAAAGCCCTTGTCTATGTCCCAGTTGGGGCAAGAAAAATAACCTTTTATGGTCACATCTAAATGTTGGAATATTGTATCTTGGGAGGCTAGGTTAGCATCCTCTCTGGCATTTTGCCAATAGGTCAACATATTACCTTTTAGGAATATATGACCTCTAAAAGCAACCTGAATGTTAGAAAATACACTTTTTGTATCTACTTTGTAAATTTATTAAATAACTTTATTAGTCTTTTTTTATCCCAAACAGTTAAATATTTCAACTTTGTAAACGTCTTTGAAAAGTCCCTATACAAAGGTATAGCAGTTATGGATTCTCCTACAGGTTACTAAATTGATGAGAGCAAGAAAGGTATACCCTAAAAATCAAAGCACACCATGGAAACCTGCCAAAGGATCCCTCCAAATAAAGCATATTGAAACAAATTGATAAAACAAGTTTGATATGGATTAGTGCAAAATGAGATTAGTTTAAAGTTATGTTAACTCCATATATAATTTAATTGTTCTGAACTGAACCACACATTCTTCCTTCTTCTGTAGCATAATAGCAAGTAATGTTTACTTCTAAGCTCAACTTCTGAGAGCATACCTGACATGGAGTTTATCTGGGAAAAAATATTTTACCTACGATATTGGGCCATAAACCAAGCTATAAAATCAACGTCTCATAATTTAACAGAAGTAGAGAATGGCACTGTCTACCTTGGAAAAAAAACCTGACTCTAATGCAACTTTCCTCACCCAAGTGATTTCCAGATGGCTTAGATGACAAACCCCATAATCCCAATGAGCATAACTATTGTTGGATGGGAATGATAGATGCATCCATCCATCAAATCTGAGGGCATCTGGTTGGGGAGTGTCCCCTTAAAGGACCCTATGTTCTACATACTCCAAGTACATGTTTCTTATAAACGATTCACTCTTATATTTTCAAATTGTCTTGTTGATTTTAAAAAGATTAAAACGGCATACCAGCCTAAAAATTAATTCAGGTATTTCTTTCTCGCTGAAATAAATTTCTTTTGCAAGGCAGTACAGGTAGTCCTCGAGTTATGACCACAACTGTGCGTGGCGCAGTGGTTAGAATGCAGTACTGCAGGCTACTTCTGCTCACTGCTGGCTGCCTGCAATTTGGCAGTTCAAAACTCAGCAGGCTCAAGGTTGACTCAGCCTTCCATCCTTCCAAGGTTGGTAAAATGAGGACCCAGATTGTTGGGGGCAATATGCTGACTCTGTAAACTGCTTAGAGAGGGCTGTAAAAGCACTGTAAAGTGGTATATAAATGTAAGTGATATTGCTATTGAACCCAAAATTTATGTTGCTAAGTGAAACATTTGTTAAGTGAGTTTGTCCCATTTTATGACTTTTCTTACCACATTTGTTAAGTGAATCACGGCAGTTTTTAAATTAGTAACACTATTGTTAAGTGAATCGTAACAATCTTCCATGGTGAATGTGAATCAGTTGTCAAGCATCTGAATACAAATCATGTGACCATGGGGGGAATGCTACAATGGTCATAAGTGTGAAAAATGGTCATAAGTCACTCTTTCAGTGCCATTGTAACTTCGAATGGCACTAAGTGAACTGTCGTCAGTCGAGGACTACCTGTACTGGTGGTGGAAGGCCGGCTTCCCGTTTTGCACCATGCCCTTAAACTTTAGCCCACGAAGTCCTTCCTAGCCGGTAATCGCCAAGGCTAAGGGAAAACGAAAATAAAGGAAGGCACCCTAAGCGAGAGGTACAAGGGGCATCCCAGTAGCGGGGGTTCTATCAGCCCAGCCGAGACTGAGCATGCCCGCTCGCTCGCTCTCACGACGGGGCAGAAAACAGTTCCCTCACATAAAAAGCACCGAAGCAAGCTACAGCGACGAAGGGAGGGCCGCAATCCCACACCGGACAGACACGAAGAAGGAGACCCTAGCCTTCTCCTTGGAGCCAGTCCCGGCTTCAGACGTTCCGAAGAAGGTAAGGCGACCAGACCAAACAGTCCTGCGGGCGACCTAACGCCGGGCACTCACCGGTCTGCTTCTCCCGGATGCTGGCCGCCATCTTCCCTTGGTGTTCGGGCCGACTCCGCCCCCCTCGCCGCCGCGCCATCACCAGGCCGGCAGACGTGGCGCGCCAGAGGACTACGCCGATTCTTGCGGGCGCGCGGCGGGCGGAGTCTGCCGAACTCTTGGCGACCTGTCGGCGCTGATGCTGTTGCCCGTTGAGGTTGCTTCCTTTGAGAAAGGGAGAAAGATGCCGCATCTTAATTGACCGGCGTCCCCGTTCTGCTTCTTGAAGGAACGGGATTTGGCATTTGGCATTTTCCTGTCGTATTCTGCGACTCGTTCCAGACAGTATTCACTTTGTGGGCGACAGTTGGTGGGATGGTTGGTGCCGGACGGCTGGATTGATAATCCTCGGCACTGTTTTATGGGACTCTTTGTGAGTGTGAAAGCGGATCGGCGCATTTAAACTTTCATTTCTGACCAAACCTATGGCTTCGATGCTTTTAGGGGATTACCTTTACATTCTAAAACTTAAAAGAGCTGTTATCGTTTGTTCTTCTCCAAAATATTCTTACAACTCGCGGACCCTGCACTTGCGGGGAAAATGCTAGGATGATGACGGTGATCAGATCAGATCAGCAGAGTTGGAAGGGACCTTGCAGGTCATCTAGTCCAACGCCCTGCCCAAGCCGGAGACCCTACATATAAACCTTAGCCTCACTTATTAGTGCACCTTAAAAGGGAAGCAAAATCACAACTTTTCCGAATGAATTAAATCCCCTTACCTCTTGATTTTTCAGGGTGGCGGAGGGCTGACTGAAATTGGATTTAAAATCTGAAGAGCTACAGTTTCCCATATCTATCTCCAGACAGACATTGAATTCAATTACTTCAGTAATAAAACGAAAAATATTGTATTTGTCTTCCCAAAATGCCAAGAATGATTTAAGTTCCACTCTTTTTTCAAGCAGTGGTTAATTATCCCTGCATTTCACAAGCAATTTCTGTACCCGAAGCCTAATTTCTGGGCATCAAATTACATAGGTAGATTAAGTATTTTTGTAACAAATCTCGTTTCTATATCAGAATAGTTGGGAAAGGGATCCAGAGGTTTTCTAATCTGTAGCAAAAATTAACACAGAGCAATTTACTTTTTAAATAAATGTCTGACAATAATAAAGCAAAGGAAATTGAAATGGAAGCAAAATGAAAAAAGCAAAAGTGGAATAGGAGTTCCACCTGTGTTAGATGAGATTTGGATTTAGTTTTGGTGTAGACCCAGATCCAACCTTGAACCTAAGCAGCACTTTTCCAGATTTGACTGATGTATTATTACCTGCATCATTTTGGAATGAACCTGACTAGTTATATTCAATTTTGATAAACATTTATATAGGGATGACACAGAAGCTGTGTTCAGACAATTGCAATAGAAAAGCTTTTACTGGATCATGTAACTCCCTTGTTAGAAAATGCTTTCTTATCTTCCATTCCAGGCAAAATCCAAAACATTGGTTATGACTTCTAAAGCCTTATTAACTTCTAAAGCCCTATTAAATTATAGTTTTTCTACACAGGAACTATAAATTTTTCAGTAAGAGATCTTTGTTAGAATTAAAGCACTTTTGGTAAAAATTTGAGGGTCTTTTCTTCATCTGTTCCCATTCTGGAATTCTTTGTTGTTTCTGGAATTATTGTCTAATTACTGTCTGGTCATAGCTGCTCTAAAACCTTATATTTCTGAGCAAATTACTGAATGTGGAAACAAATCAACTTTTAATGTACATTTTAATATAATTCCAGCTTGAAAATTGAACCAGGAAGTTTATTTTTTCTTGCTATGGCTTCACGCATTCACTAAAAGGCAGAAAATAAGCACATTTCTTACAAATTGATTATACAACATTGGCTGCACATATGCCCTACTTTCACTTTTAAAAGGACCAAAAACTTAAATAAACTTAACACTTAAAGGTCAGTTTGTCACATTTATGGATGCTGGAAGAGACATTTGTTCGATTACAGTTGTACATATATGAATACAACTGGGATATTAAGACCACCAACTTCGTTCAAGATTTAATCAGACATATGGAAGTCAATGTAACAAATAGATGCATACAATTAGAGAATGCAATTGACTTAGTTCACACTTTTCCCCCCAAATCATGAACCCAGCTTTTGATAGCATTGACAAAATGTCTATTATTACTTTTAGCATTTGACATTTCTCATTGTTAAGTGTAATTAGGGCAGGGGGTAGGCACAGACCTTTTTCATCATGTTACACCGATTGTTTAATACAGTATTATCAAGTTAAGTCAAGTGACATGACAATGTTTAATTTTAGAAATCTCACATATGAAATGTCTTTGTATGGCAATATTTTGCCATAAAAGCAAAACACTTCATATTCATTCCATTAGAATTAGCTTTTCACTTTCAAACTATGATTGATGTGTAATTTAAAGATTACTAAACTTCTCCTGACCTGATTTCTATATGCTTGTGTTTTGATAGGAAAAGTGCTGGAAGAAATGTGCTGGAAGAAACAATATTATGTAGATTCCTTGTGCATTTACAGCTATCTTTTATCAGGCAAAAGGAGTTGGATTGGCACACTATTTTAATCATTTCCCTGTAGCATATGTGTTCTTCAGAAGTTAATCATTTATAAACTATTTTCTATTGTTTTTAAAAACAATTTTAAGTAAAACACCCCACCCTCCCGGATTGGATCTTGACTGACTTTAGGGTATTAGAAATTAGTAGGACTTCGGTTTCACCTAAACCAGTGATGGCTAACCTTTTTGGCGCCGAGTGCCGAAAGCGCACACACGCACACCCATAATGCAATGTGCGTGCAGGGAGCTGCACGCCCCGCCCCCGTGCATGGATGCGTGACCCCCATGTGTGCCCCACCCCCCCACAGGCACGCACATCTCCAGCATGCACCCCACCCCTGCATGGCAGATACCTGAAAATTAGCTGCCCAGTGGGAGGTGCGCACGCATGTGCGGCGGAACTGAGCTAGAGCGACAACTTGTGTGCCCGCAGACAGGGCTCTGCGTGCCATAGATTCGCTATCACGGACCTAAACTTTTCAGAATATCCTTGCATCTGGATGTAACTTATTGCAATACTGGTAGTACAATTCACTTTGAAAGTGAATTGTTAGTATGATTAAGTTTTCACTTTAGATTAAATTCTTTTTGGTGAGACAGTGGCAACTTTAAATAACCTTTACACAATCTTTTGAACAATAATTTTATATAATTATTTTCATGCATTCCAAAGAAACTATAAATAATATCCTTCTGAAGTTTCTATTTGGACATGGAAAGTACATCAGTAACATTTGATCTAATTGTGTTATATGTCAATCCATCCATCCTTTATAGGTTTATCCCACATTAATTTTGTCATTAGACTCACAATGTTTAATTATTCTCTAAAGAATTTGGACCAACAGTACTTAAGAAATAAACATGTAACACTTTTAACTAGAAATCCTTGATTTATTGCACTTTACATGGATATTGATAGACACACACACACACATATATATACACATACATACAAGACAGTTCTTCCATATATTGCTACAAGTAATTTAAAAGCAAAGTATAACAGACATTGAAAGTTACAAAAGGCTTCTTGAAATAATAGTTTTACACAAACCATAATTTACAAATTTGTAACTACCGGTATACACACAAGATTTATATTCCACTTTTTTTTCTTAATGCTGAGTTTCATCTTTCAGTGGTACACATTTCCTTTTTCACATGTATTTTTCTCAATATACTTGTGTTAGAAGAAATAATAGTGAATTCATGAATCTTATTTCAAGTACCTGAGCTCAAAAGGAATACTGTTGCCCTGAACTGATACACATATATAAATCCTATTAATTTACAGTGTTTCTTACTTCTCTGTTGTAATCAGTAGATACAGTATTATACAGTCTAGCAAAGTTCAAATTCAAGTACTATAATCATAATTGGAAGAATGTGTGATACTCACTCTACAGATAAATTACATTGAGAGATGATTAAGGCATATCTTATTTCCTTACAGTCCATCCCCATAAACTGCTATAAAATGTTGCTAGAATCACATGATAAGAGCAAAGAATGGATAATAAGAAAAACATCCAATATCAATCATGACACATAAGCACCATTGACTCTGGGCAACAAAGGGAATCTCAATATTTATATATTTATAGAGTTATGTCTATCACAAAGAAATAGGATGACATTGCACCAATTTCACTGTAAAATAATTTATGACTGAAGCAATAATAAACTTTGATGAGATGGAACATTCAGTAGCTAATTCTAGTTGTCCTTACCCAATATGAAATTTTGGAACAAAAATGGCATTTTCATCACCATCCATCCATATGTTAGCATTGTTGATAGTTCTGATTTATATTACTACCTTGTTTCCACTAGAACCAATCAGAAATTAGGCAAAATATGATCCTTATATAGAAAAAGCATGACCAGGAGCAAAACTACCAATTCTGTACGTTTGTAAGATATTTCTCAAATATATCTTCCTTTAAAGCAAATGAATACTGAAAGCACATTAAAAACATGTTCTAGTAAAGGCATGGTGATTTGTTATTCAAAAAGCTATAATTTCTCATTAGTCACGTTGAAAGGTCTTAAAAAACTACAGATATAACCATATATTATTGACTCACACCAAAAGGCTATTTGTATGTGACAAAACAAAGTATAAAGTTCACTGAAAACTTTTTGTCTACAGCTATCCGTATATCCTGTAAAACATCTATAAAAATATGAAATGTGAGAATTACCAACATTTAATTCTGAAAATGTTTTTGAACTGCAATTTTCTAAGCAGTATACAAGAAATATCTAGTCACCCCCAGAAAGTTTCCCATTAAATTGTCACACATACTGCTTAAACATCAAATGGAATTTTGTAACTGTTACATTAATTCCACTGAAAAACTAAATTAAATAGCAATAGCACTTAGACTTATATACTGCTTCATAGTGCTTTTACAGCCTTAAGCGGTTTACAGAGTCAGAATATTCTAATTAATTCCAGCATACAATCAAAACCTCAGTGGAAATCAATAAACCCCAAAGTAGTATTTAAACTACGTCTGTCAAATTTCTGCAAAAATGCCAAGATAAAAATCTCACTTTTCAAATGAAAATGTAAATAACTATATATTAACATGAAACACCACCTAGGCAACACCATATATATGACTATGAGTTCTAGTCCTGCCTTGGGCTGGGTAACAGTGGGTTAGTCACTTTTTCTCAGCCCTAGGAAATAGGCAATGGAAAATACTGAAAATTCTCGGGGGGAGGGCATGGGGGGAACCCTGCAGGGATTTTTCCAGATAGTCTCTGAGAATCCAACATGATTGAATGGAAGGGGGAAAAAAGTATATTAAAAAAATTACCTCCAAGATATTTACACAAGCATAGTACTCGTGTATTCAAAAGTATGCGTAATCAGTTTTTTAAAAAACAAAATAAATTACAAAATATCACATACAGGCAATCCTCAACTAGCAGCCATTTGTTCAGCAACTGTTCAAAGTTACACTGCTCTTGCACAAATGATGACTGGCCCTTGGAGCTTTGACTATCTCAGCAATCCTGCAGTAACAGGATTGTAATCTGAGCTCCTGCAATCCTGTGATCAAGTCAATGGGGAAGCTACAGGGAAGGTTGCAAGTTGTTGGAGTAAGTCATTGCATCACCCGACACCCCTGACCTCTCACGGACCCTTTCCCACCTGGGCAGCGCTACTTACCTGCCTGCCAGCTTGGGACTTGCACTTTCCCTTTGATTGTGGGAAGCTGCCAGGAAGTTACCTCATCTAACAATTGTGGGATTCATTTAATAACAACCAGGACTTCAGGAATTGCCTTTACTAAGCAATGCAGTTGTGCTTTACAGCCACATTGCTTAGAAATTCCAGCCCCAATTATTGTCATAACTGAGGACTACCTGTAAACCAGTAAACCTGTAATATAGTTTCTGTCATAGATCCACAAGCTTTGTCTGGTTGGGTAGCCAGAATTTAACTAATTCACACTGAAGAAAGAACTTGAATTTGTGTTATCTCAATCACATCGAAAATAAGGCCCACCAAACTGCTTGTTTACAGAAGAGGACTGAATTTGTGTAACACTGTAATAGGAGAATCTTCAGACCTAAGTACAAGTAGATTTCTGAAAGCCTGGAAATAATTGTTCCCTTTCAAACACATTTTAAATTCTTTAATATAAGAAATTGAAATTTGCGGTCAGAAATTGTGGGAGTAGAAACATTCCATCCACTCTGCTGAAATATTAACTCCATCATGCCTTGAGTGCTTCCTCTACAGATGAATTCAAGTGGTTGAAATCGATATCCTATATCTACTGTAAGCTTTATTTCAAATCACTAATATACATGCTTGCCAAGGATGAAACTCTATTAATGAAATAGCCTTATCACTATACTAGTAGCTCAATACCCATGCTTCACTACGAAACTACTGTATGTGATTGGGCTTGATAAATTGACTCTTAAAGACTGACAGCCCGCAGGTCGGATGAGTCACACGCTGGACCACTGGCAGTTGGAACAGAGTTTTTTTCAGGTGGGGAGGGGGAATAGAACATCTAACTTCTTAGCATCAGAGCGTGTTAATAATATTATAAGAAATACTAATGATCTGATAGTCATTTCCAAAAATCATTTCTTAGCGAGCACCTAGAAGCCAAGAGGAACATATGTGCCAAGTTTCAAGTTTGTAGGCTTTATGGTTCTGGAGATTTCGTGATGAGTGGGTGATATTTAGCTTTTATAGATTATAGATTAATAGTAGCCGGATGATGCGTGAGTGGTATTTGGCTTTTATAGATTATAGATTAGTATTTTATAGATTATAGATTAGTAGTAGCTAGATACCCGTGCTTCGCTACGAAACTATGTGATCGGGCTTGATAAAATGAGTTAAAGCTTGAAAATGTTCCAAAGCTGTTCCAACTGTCAGTTGCCTTATATTTTCCTTCCTTCCTTCTCCCTTTCCCTTCCTCCCCTTCCTTCCCTCTCTCTTTTCCTACCTTCCTTCCCTCTCCCACCATCCCTCCCTCTCTTTCCCCTTCCTTCCTCCTGTCAGGCTGAAGCCATCTTGGACTGGAGCCTTGGCTGCCACACATTATGCTATTTCAAAATGTATTCTTTACTGTGGGAATTTGGGAGGGGTCATTGCATGAGGAATGTCTGCATGTAGCCATAACAAATTCCTTTTTGATTCTCAAGATCATCCTTTGTCCAGCACCTGCCCAGAAGTTCATGGGAGTAGCGGACACGTTGGCAGAAGATGAATGGTCCATGTGATGAACTTGTGGGTGTGGGGCAAGGGAATGAACTTTAAACTGGATGGAGAAACCCTCGTGGGTCAGATTCGGGTTTCTCATAGATGTGCCAACATGGCTCTACAAATAAATTGGAACTTTGAGGAATACTTTGCCTCAGACTGATTTAGGATGTTAGTTGGAACCCTGACACCTTCCCTCTCTTTGCCTACCTTCTTTCCTTTCCTCTCAGGGGTGGGTTCCTGCTGGTTTGGATCGGTAGTGACCCACTGGTGATGTCACGATGGCGTCACGGATCCGGTTCGGTTGGTGCCGGTCCATGGCCGGCGCCATCTTTTTTGCGAATTTTTTGCGAATTTTTTTACTGTTTTGAAGTTTTTTCCTCTGCTGCTGCTTGAAAAAGGGCCCTCCCGCCCGCCCCCGGGTTTATACTTACCTTTATTCCTTTGCCCGAAGCACAGCTGATCAGCTCCTCAGCTGTGTTTCGGGCTGATTATAGCTACTGAGAATGCACGGAAGCAGAATTGCATGAATTGATGTGTGCGCGCGCGCGTAGCGATCGCACGTGCGTGAAACATCACGATGCGAACCGGTGGCGAAGGTAAGTGGAACCCACCCGTTCCCTCTCCCTCCATCCCTCTCTCTCTCTTTCTGTCTCCTTCCTTCCTTCCCTCCCTTAAGGCAACTGGCAGCTGGAATAGAGTTCCTTTCATGTGGGAAGGGGGAGTAGAATGTCTAAACTCCCAGCCCACAGGCTGGATGAGTCACGTGCTGGTCACGCCCATGCCCACTTGGCAGTTGGAACAGAGTTCCTTTCAGGTGGGGAGGGGGAGTAGAACGTCTAACTCCTTAGCATCAGAATGTGTTAATAATATAAGAAATACTAATGATCTGATGGTCATTTTGAAAAATCCTTTCTCAGCAAGCACGTACAAGCTAAGAGGAATACTTTTTACCCACACAATTAATTTTCAATAATTGAAATTCAAACAATTTGGAATAGCATGGATAAGCTCCAGAAGTTTCTATTGTGCAATTTAATAAGTGACAACAGAAATTACTTTTAAATGATAAACTACTGTGATTAATCTTTCAGCTCAGCACAACCCAACAAAACCAACAGGGAAATGTGGCCCAGGGGAAAACATAAATTTGCTTTTTTCTCCTCTTAGTAAAAGCAATGTCATATCAATTTGAATTAAAGCCAGGAGGGGGCATGGCCAACGGCGCAGCGCTATGGGTGTCTTCCGCGCTCTGCGGGAAATTCCAAATCCAACTGCTCGGGGACCTGGAACCAGACCGGAACCAGGTCAGAACCACCCTGGAGGGACGGTGAAGAAGAGAGGCACCGGTCAGTGGTCTGGGGGGACTTGCAAACCCCCCAGGGAGCTGGCACCAGCCTCTCGACCAGCAGCTGTGGAAGAGAACTCTGTCGCCATTAGCTGGGACGGCCACGATCGGAATAGAGAGATCGTGGATTGCCTGGGTGACAAGATCTAAGCATTGGTGCAGGAGAGATGTGAAGAAGTGTTGAAGCTGGGTGAATGTTTGGCCGATTTAACGATAAAAAGAAGAAATTCAAAAGGAGACTGAAAGATATCCCAGAACAGAGCTAGCAGCTATCTAGCAATTGGAAATACCATAGAGAGAGTTAAATGAACAGAGTTTAAAAGCCCAGAAGTTTGAGGATGGTTTTATAATTGGACTTGGAGGAAGTTAAAGTGACTGAAAAAGAATAAAGAATTTGAAGAAAATATCCTGTATGTGGATTTAAAATGTTTTGGAGAATTTTGAGAAATAATTGGTTTATTGTATTGGAAATCTGGTAATGCCATCTGCTGGTTGGAAGAAATATTGCAATAACTTGTGGACAGATAGAGAAAAAGGAACATTGGTTGACAGCTGTGAGAATTAACTTTGTTTACAAAAAAAGATAACCTTGAAACTCTGAGAATCTGAAAGGAGTGTATGCTATGCTACGATGTTTGATCCTGACTTATCATGGGAAGGAAGATAATAAGACTGTGAACTGGAATGGAATATATTAAAAGTGGATACCAGAATACTGAAACATAAAGAGACTATATGGATTTAAGCTTTAATTAAGAGAGATTTAAAGATGGAAGAGTGTGTGTACAAAGAATTAATTGGGTTATTGAAATATATCAATGAAGACATAAAAACTTATCTCTTGGGAATTAGAGGTAATAAGAAAGCAGAAATGAAGACAGAATACATAGAACATTTAGAACCTATAGTGTTGGAAAATAAAAATGAGGAACAAGGAAAGTATATTGAAGGAAAAAGGACTGATAAAAAACAGATAGATAATTTCACTGGGATTTACAGTGACAAGAAAAGAGTAGAAAAGGGGGAGTAACACCCCCCAAAGGAATCAATCAAAAGATAGAGGATGTAATAGGGAGAAGAGATTAGGCGGAATTCTGAGGAGAGTTCAACAAATACCAATCTTAAAAGGAAGAAAAGGAATTCAGAAAAAAAGAATTTATACACATAAAATAAAATTAAGAAAAGGAAAAAATTAAGAGAAGGGAGAGAAAGGGAAAAACTCACAAGAAGTGGAATTTTTGAGACTAAAGGAGAATGGATGAAGAGGGGAGGTTAATAGAACGGAGGAGGGATGATAAGACATATGTTAATAGTCTTATTTGTATCAATGGTATTAACTGTGTATAATTAATTATGGTATAAGGTTTTTATGGAAGAGTGGTATATGATATAATTATGAATAGTGATGATGTAAGCTATATTATTGTAAATGCAATTGTTGGAATGTGATAAAATTTGCACAATTATGTTGAAAGGTTTTTTTTTATGTCAATTTTATATCACATTGGTGCATGATGGTTAAAATTAAATTGACGATGAAAAAGGTGATGAATTAAGTGAATTGATGGAAGGTTATATAATTTGAATAATGATTATTTTTTATAAGATTTGTTTTTATATAAGATTCGTATAATTCATAAATTTGATTTAATGTTGAAAAGGATTTAGATAATTACTGAAATCGTTGGAATGTTATAAGATTTGTATAAATATCATTTTCAAAGGTTTTTATAGAAGATTATATAATTCATAAATTTGATTTTATGTTGTAGATTTTAGACAATTAGGTTTTTTTTTGTATATTGGGAAGTTGGTAATGTTACCAACCAATGGATGGATGTGTAGCGATAAGTTTAGATTTGGTTTAAATATTAAGGATGAGTTAAAATAAGAAATTGAGTAATAAAGGTGAAAGGGAGTTATTAAAAGGTAAAAGACATTAGAAATTTAGGGCATTTAGAAATGACAGAATAAAAATAAAATGAGTAAAGATATAAATAGAGGAAAGGGAAGAGTATGGCCTAAAATTAAAAGCATAAACAGGATGGATTTGAAGGATAAATAAGAAAGGCACAAGAGATAATGAATATGTATGGAAGATAAGTTACAGCGATTAATTTGGAAGAAAACTGAAAATTAAAGATGGTAGACCCAGGCGACAAAAATAGGTGGCAAGGAGGCAGCATTAGAATAACAGTAAACAAACCTAAAAGAATATAATATATATATATATATGGATAAAGGGAAAGATACAAGTTTAAGAGTAGCACCGATGATGGAATGGAGTTAGGGATTTGAGTTGCCCGTCTGTTAAACATAAAATGGATTATGATTAGATGTACTCAGGGAAGGGACAAGAGGGAGGAGGAGGAAGTAGAAAGGAAGGGGAGAGAGGGAGGAGGGAAGTAGGAAAGAGGGAGAAAGAAGGTAGAAGGAAGAGAGGGAGATAGAGGGGAGTAGTATGAAATATAGAGGGAAAACAGATGGGCGATAAAAGTACAAAAGGTGCAAAATTAGGATATTTGTTTTATGGTATATTGGACAGAAATGTATAATTATGTATGTTTTGATATGATTTACGGTATATGTATGGATGTCTATGTGAAGTTGGTGAAAAAAAATTAAAAATAAATAAAAAGAATTAAAGCCATTTAAAGGGGTTGGTGTATCCATACATGTGTGTGAAAATGTTATGTGTGTGCATAAATTATTCCATCACCTATTTCATAAGATTTAATACTCTACATGGTGTATCTATAATGCATCCAACATAATAGATTTGAAATAATAGAAAAATGAAATCAAATGCATAATCTTTCTAGTTAAGTCCCGAGTAGGAAATGGCATTTCTAACTTTGGTATTTCTGGGACATATATAAAGCTAACTCGTCTCAGCCTTCTTCTAAAAGTCTCATTTAAATCAAATGATATTTGCTTCAATTTGCATAAATGTGAGGATAATTCTTAAAACATCTACATACATTTTCTATAGTATGCACAGTCTTATAGAAGATAGTTTCAGAGTGAAACATCATATTCCAGGTTTGAAATTGCTGCTTTAGTCTAAAACAGACTTGAAGCTTAGACCTCTCCCAGTATAGCCAGAATAATGCAAGAACTCCTCTGGCAAGGGTGGAACTGTTATTTCAAGGAAAAAGCACTTCTATGTCCAAACATATTACCATCTCTAACTGAAATAATGAAACTGAGTTCACAAACACATCTGACGCCAATTATAGCTTTTCTGAATATAGAATTCCTACAATGCAGTTTTTAAAAATCCTTTTATATTCAAAAACTATTTTTTTTAAAAAAAAAATTAGAACTACAGAACGGAAACAGAGTTATTTGGCATAATCCCACAAATGTTCAAGGAATTACAAATATGTAAGAGAAGATAACATGAGGTAATCTTTAGGGGTTTTCCCCCCATGTTTATAATTAATAGCTAGAATACTTTAAAGGAGTTTGTGTGTGAAATTAACATCTCCTGAATCAGGAATCCACATAAATAAACCCACACCTCAAATCTTTACACAAAAACACAATATATAAAAGTTGATATATTACAATTTGGAAAGGGTTCCTGAATGCATTTACAGAAGTTTTGATGTGTAACATTTATGATATAAAATGGAGGGTGTAGCACAATCTCAAACAACCAATTATTTGCTGATTTGGCCAAAGAAACAACAACCAAAACCCAGAACAAATATAATGCAAAATTGATTTAAAAGTTTTGTTTGCTCATCATTTTGAAACACTGTTCAAAATGTAAAGACTGAAATTATGCATTTCCATGATCAAGTTTTAAACCTGTGAGGATGAATGTCTGTTTTCCAGTAGGCAAGTAGCAAGTTTCTTGTGTGCTTCATCATTCAGTTTTCAGTATCCATTGTAGTGACTAACATACTCTTGACTGTAATAGGGCACGTTGGATGGCAATATCCAAAACTTTTTTAAAATTCTCATAAGATTTTGTTATTGGAAGCTGTAAACAGTTAAGGTCTCTCTTTCCGATGGGATATTTTATATGCAGAAACATAACTGAAGGGTCAGGTTCAAAGCCAATGGGTGGAATACTGCGGATGCCAGTTGCAAATACTAAGATATCCTCTAGGGTTACAGATGACTCACCACCTACACCAAGAAATATGAAGATTGTTTTGAAAAAGCCATTGTAGTTAATCAAAATATCACATTAGTTAAGAAGTTACAGATGAAATGGAATAACATTTTGACTTCAGGAAATCATAACAGCAAATATGTTAAATAAAAGTGCAAAACAAGCCTTTCTCCACCAATAGTGCAATCTGATGTCTTATTTTACAGGTACAAATATATTTCAAAAGTTCAAAATTCTAGAAGTAGGCAATATCCCATTTTCTTACCTTCTGTCTCCTGTAAATAACCCATCCAGAAATCAAGGCATCTGGCCTTGTCTGCTCCTGATAAACATTGAATTGTAAAGAGATCACCAAGAAGTTTTGCTGAAAGTTTCTCGGGTTTGTGACATAATATGCTACAGAATGCATCGGGATTCATTTGTATTTTTTCCAAAACACCAAGTGTTTTCAAACCTTGTCTAAAGCTTTTGGAGAAATAGAGAGAGATGCAAAGAAAGAAACTGCTATGAGTCTTTAGTGCTGTTTTTTTAAAATAAAAAGAACCTTGTGGACACTACCAAATTTATTTTTTATTACAGATTTCTCTTATTTTAAAGCAAAAACATACTAGATAATCTCTATTGGCAAGAGGATTTAAAATTATGCTTACTAAAATGGTTCGTGTGATTGCTTCAACTAGAAAGGCAAGCTCACATATTCTTACTCAGTTTTTATTGATTCTTTATCATTCCATCCATATGTCCCAAATCTAATAAAATCTCTTGAAATATATTAGAAAGCTTCATAACCTTTTGCTTGAGTAACTTATGATAGTTGAAACAATCCTCAAAGGATTTCCAAGTGTTGAGTTACAGGGCTTTTTTTTTTTTTACCTACACCACATTTTACCAAAATTATTAATTTTTCAATACTACTTGATTAAAGAGAAAAAACAATTCGGTGAAAATAACTCAGACATAATGAGCAAACATATTTTAATGTACACCCACAGGACATCACATAATATATTCTTGCAAAACAATTGAAATGATTCTTAAATTAGTTAGAAATTTTAAAACGATAGGAATGATTTCCACAGCAAGCAAACCTTTCAAATGGTAAAAGAGTTCTTTTGATGACATGGTGATTCAGAATCTCATTCACCAATATATTCTTATCACATAATGCTGTTACAGGATTCAAACATCCAATAGAAGCAAGATAGTCAGAGCAATCACTTATTGCTGATTCTAAGTTGCTCAGTGTTGTGGCAGATTTTATCTAGAGAAGAAAACCAAGCATATTTGCATCATTAATGAACCATTCAAGGTAATACATTCCCTGGGAACAACCTGTTCCCTTTATCCCACCATATCTTCTCAGGCCTGCCACCACCATAATACTCTGCTTCATCCCATCTTCCCAATGGCAACCCCATCCCCAAACGTAGGTTCCCCAATTCTCAAGGCCAAAGATCACCCACTGTCTTCTACAACCATTCCTGGGAGGGGAAGCAAGATACCCCGAGGCACTTTAACTTCACTAGTTCTGTGTCACAATGATAACCAGTAACCACCCCCCATTCCACCGCTAGCACTCACAGGGGATCCTGGTTCTGTTGCTCTCATCAATTGGTAGAGAGCTTCCTTCTCATTCATCCCCCATCAAGTCCTCTTCTGGCTCTCACCAGAAACCAGGGGAAATCAGTCCTCAGTCCACACTGGGAAACCAATAGGCCAGCAGTCAAGGCACTTAGCCATCAGATGGAATCTACATTGACATGATCTACAGTTGCTTTCTTCCTCCTTGGGGCTACCAGGAGAATAAGCAAAATGATCTCCATAGTAGAGGGGATAAACAATAGTTTTCCACTGTATTGTAACACCTCTCTGCCACCCTCATACCTCTAAAGGCATCAGCATCCATCAGTGATAAACAGATGGTGCAGGAAGGAGCCATGCCCACAACCACTTTTCACAAGCGCAGTTGGTATAACAAGTATGGCCAGCAGAACAGAACAAATACAACCCATCCTCCAGTGCGACCTGAACAGGTCCCTGAGGAGCAGACTGAGCTGGTGTGAAAAAAACACCGTCATGTTGAAAAAGCTGTGGCCAGATTCACAGATGCATCTCAGCTTTGTAGGCAAGACTAGTGTGCAGAGTAATTCATCCTGCAATGTGCTCCTTCAGTCTGAACAAGTCCAAAAATAGTCCAAGCAAGTCTACAAGTCCAACTTCCACCTAGGTAAGTGCCACCTCACTCAAAACATCCTTCAACACACCACAGCACACAATTATGAGGACAGCCCGTCTGTGATTCTCTCTCCTCTTTCTTACTGGAAGTTTATATAACCTACTATCTTATAGAGCAATTGCTCACCTTCTCTATTGCCTGCAAAACGCCTATATCAGCAACATCTTCTACTGTTGGCTTCACATTTTCTGTGCCATAGACGAGGCAGTGAAACAAGGTTTTAGAAAAGAAGCTAGGAGATGAGCCTCCATGAACCAGAGAAACTGCAATCATTTTTCCTGCTTCATAGTATAAATTATCTTTAAGAGCTGTAAGTACAAATGGTATATTACACTTACTGAATACAACTGATAGAAACTTGTTTTTTTTAATATACTTTATTAATTTTCAATTCTTTTTTTTAAATAATAGTGTATAATATTTCTTTGAGCATTTCTACATTGTCACATATACATTCAACTTTTGTTGAGATATCAATACATTACATTTTGTCATATTTCATTCATCCTGCTTACATTTACATTTACATATTTACAGTATTCTATACTTCTTTAACTTTCCCTTTTTTTCTTTCTATACTCTATCCAATGATACCATTTTTCCCATGTGTTATAGCAATAGCACTTAGACTTATATACCGCTTCATAGTGCTTTACAGCCCTCTCTAAGCGGTTTACAGAGTTCAGCATATTGTCCCCAACAATCTGGGTCATCATTTTACCGACCTCAGAAGGATGGAAGGCTGAGTCAACCTTGAGCCGGTGAGATTTGAACAGCTGAACTGCAGCTAGCAGTCAGCTGAAGTAGCCTGCAGTGCTGCACTCTAACCATATAATAATAATATATTATATTATAATAATTTGAGTCTTTTTGCCCCCATAGTTCTATTGTTAATCTATCCATTTCAGCGCAGTTATAAATTTTTGTGATTATTATACTTTCTACAGGTGTTTCAGGTTTTTTCCAACTGTGCATAAGCTATTCTGGCTGCAGTGATTATATGTAAAATCAAGTATTTGACACCCTTATCATAGTTGTTTTTAAAAATTCCCAAGAGGAGGAGCTCCGGTGTAAATTCTATTGTTACATTAGTTATTTCCTGAAGCCATTTATGTATTTTGGACCAATATTTCCTCACTTCGGGACATAACCACCACATATGAAAGAAGGTGCCTTGTAGAAACTTGTTTTAATAGGAGAAAAATGTTAGACCAAAATCCATTCCATTCCCCACAAATCAGTCAGAACTGAAGACGTTTTTTGGATGAGAAGCAAAACGTTTTCAAAGAAAAACCAAAAAAGTTTGGTTGCCTTTTGAAAAGCATGTTTGCGACAACCATGTCCTGGATGATTGCGAATCAGCATGGATATTTAGACGAAAATATAGTATTCTTTTTTTTACATCATTAGTAGAGCCACACCAATTCCACAGTATCGGGAATAATTAAAACAATGTGAAACAAGACAGTATTTTCCCTGAACTTGAGACAAAACTTACAATAAATTCTGTTTGTTTTGTACTTAGCCCAAACATCTGAAGTAACCATTTTAAGATATTAGAATAAAGGCTCCTACCTCTGCCACCATTATTTATGTCTAAACATAGCTAGCAATCAAAGCTGCATCCCCTCCTGGTGTAAATTCCAAATATGTACATGTCAAGCTTACCTTGAGAATCAAAGGACAAATTCTTTGAGAGCCCCCCTTCAAATAATGATGAATTCTGAAGATGAAGCATCAGCAATTGAAAAAAATCTTCCTTTGATGAGCAACAGAGATCCACCTCTATTTTATTCCTGCAGTTTATATACTTTACTTCAATAGTGTTAGCAGGATTGAAGTTCCGCTTCTGAAATCCTTTTAAAGCACTACCCCAGATATTTTGTCTGATGATATTCAGTCTTGTTGGTTTGGTATTAATCTGTAATCTTAATTCCCTCAGAATTTTGGAGACTTCTCTTTTCTGCATTCCAAGTTGCCTATATGAATAGCAAAGCATCTATTTAGGTACTTCAGCAATAATTCTGATGGCAAGCAAGTATCAGGAGTATTTTTAAAAAAAGTATGTCTAAAATAATTTACCGTATTTTTCGGAGTATAAGACGCACCGAAATATGACGCACCTTAGTTTTGGGGGAGGAAAACAAGGGAAAAAGGCCTCTGCCTCCAAGCAATTTGCCAAACCAAACAGCAAACAGCACAGATGATATACACTGTTTGCTGTGTATTTCTGTGCATGTGTGCCTGACCCATAGAAATAACAAAGAATTGGAGAAATGTACATTATGCCAGAAAGTTTTCTTAAATGTAGTCACACTAACTCTTCCCAATTATTTAAATAGATCTACTCCAAGGTAACTAAACTCTAATACTAAACAGGACACTGTTACATTTCATACTATACTTGTACAGAGCTGTTAAAATTAATTAAAATTTCTGGAAGTATACATTATTCTCTATTATTTAAAAGAAGATACAATAGCACTGGGCCTCTTAAGAGCAAGCATTTATTTTAAAAAGCTTCTTTATTTTGTTAAGTTGTTTAGATTTACAGGGATCTCCAACCTTGGCAACTTTAAGACTTGTGGACTTGAACTCCCAGAACTCCACAGCCAGCAAAACTAACAAAGCTGGCTGTTGAATTCTGGGAGTTGAAGTCCACAAGTCTTAAAGTTGCCAAGGTTGGAGACCCCTGGCTCTAGAACAATAATAAAGCATTCTTTAAAAAATAAGTTTAATAATTTGAACATTCTACAGACATTTATAGTTATTCACTTACCCCCTTGCATCCAGTTCAGCAGAAAATAAAAATCTGCCTGTCTCTCCCAGCTATTTGCCTCTTTGTAGTTAGTTTCACTTTCATTTTCCCATGTGGCAGACCCAATCAGCTGTAGATCGGGAAACTGCTACTGACTTGCTTGACTTTACAGGCTCTTCCCTACAAGCAGGTAAATTGCTGGAAGACAGAGGCCAAAGGATGGGGATGGCTGGGTGGGTGAGGCTGCATTCGGTGTATAAGACGCACCCAAGTTTTCACCCTCTTTTGGGGGGTTAAAAAGGTGCATCTTATACTCCAAAAAAATACGGTAAGCGTTATAATAATTGCCTAATTTTAGATAGGGAAACAAAAGGATTATTCTGCATCCTAATCTGAGACCAGTTTAGGCTTATTGCAGAAGCATCTAAAATTACATTTCTATTGAGATAGCAAATGTGGGTTGTGGTATTGGTTGTAGCAGAAAGTCT
Organism: Diadophis punctatus similis; assembly: GCA_023053685.1. NCBI lineage: Eukaryota > Metazoa > Chordata > Lepidosauria > Squamata > Dipsadidae > Diadophis > Diadophis punctatus. The sequence continues at coordinate 271,819,812 of JALIGW010000001.1, read as the reverse complement.
TGAATGGAATTCTGATTAAGTAATACTTCTATCAATAGAAGTATAGTTCTTTATACCTCTTGAAAATGTGCACCGGAGAGTATCGTATTTTTTGGACTATAAGACGCACCCTAAAAGAGAGTGAAAATCTGGGTGCGTCTTATACACCGAATGTAGCCCTGCCCAGCCTCTGAAACGGACCTTTGCAAGGCTAAAACAACCTCTCAAACCGAGCTTTGCAAGGCTAATATACCTGTTCCAAGCTGTTTGCTAAGGACACTAGCCAGATGGATGCTGGTAGACAGAATTTTCTTTTTCTTATTTTCCTCCCCCAAAACTAAGGTGCGTCTTATACTCCGGTGCGTCTTATACACCGAAAAATACAGTAATCTTCTTGGAACAGTGTAGTCACTTCCAAATATTTGTGGGAGTGAAGTACTTCCCTTCTACAACTGAGATCACTGGATCGTAATCCTGTCTCATAATGGAAGATCCTGTCTATCTGCATGTCCATTTAGATTCAAAGCCTATATCACTAATTTTGAAACAATGTGCAGGATCCTAAAAGCTAAAATTGTATTTATTATTATTTTACGGTACCTAGTATTAGAAGGCAAACTATTTTAAAAACCAAACTAGTAGAGCCAGATGCGTCCAACCAAAAGTAATGGGTAAGTGTTGCAAGAGAGAGTGGCATTCAATGAGTGCTTCCATATACCCACTCAGTTTTCCTGGGCCCAATTCTGAGGTATGGTTGGAACATGCTCTCTCTTAAAATACTGAATAAATTTTTATTTGTCAACTTGGTCGATCTCTCTATGAATGAAAGGAATCTTGGGGGATAAAAGAATTCAAAAGCTATTTGCAATATGATCTAAAGAAAAGTTATACAAAGTACCCAACTCCCCTTGTTTTTTAAAACTCAGTCATCAAATGCAACTCTTTTGTTAACTTACGTTTTTTTTAACGACAAATTCCTTACTGAAGGACTGATGAAGGCAGATGGGGATAAAAATCTGTTATTAGAAGAGGGAAGATCTAGTTGTGAACACGGAGTAAAACCATTGGAGCACACCATCTTTGGGGACCTGAAGGGAAAAAGAACATCCCCAAGAATAACTTAATTTTTACTCAAGTTAGATTCGTTTTTACAAATAAAAAGCTGAAAACACACAAGTCCAAGCATATATATTTCACCCCAAACCTATTTTGAAGGCAGTTCTTCATAATCTAAATCAGTGGTTCCCAAACTTTTTCAGTCCACCGCCCCCTTGGTGCTACAAACTCATCCTCACCGCCCCCACCCCACCCCTCAGGTGGGTGTGGCTTAGTGGTCAGGTGATCGGGTGGGCGTGGCCAACTTGTAAAGTGTGGTGAAACTCACTTAACAACGCTCTTGCTTAGCAACCAAAATGTTAGGCTCAATTGTGGTCATAAGTCTTTCTTTCGTTCTTCTCTACCTTCCCCCTTCTTTCTTTCTTTTTCTTTCTGTCTTTCTTCCTACCATCTTTCTTTTCTTTCTTTCTGTCTGTCTTCCTTCCATCTCTACTTTCTGTCTGTCTGTCTGCCTTCCTACTTACCATCTTTTTCTTTATTTCTGTCTTCCTTCCTTCCTACCATCTTTATTTCTTTCTTCCTCCCTCCCTCTTTCCTTTTTCTTTCCTTCTTCCCTCCCTCCTTTCTTTTTCTGCCTGTCTTCCTTCTTTCCTACCATCTTTCTTTCTTTCTGTCTCTCTTCCTTCCTTCCATCTTCCCTCCCTCCTTTCTTCCTTTCCTTTTTCTTTCCTTCTTCCCTCCCTCCTTTCTTTTTCTGTCTGTCTTCCTTCCTTCCTACCATCTTTCTTCCTTCCTTCCTTCCTACCATCTTTCTTTCTTTCTTTCTCTTTCTTTCTCTTTTCTTCTTCCCTCCCTCCTTTCTTTTTCTGTCTACCTTCCTTCCTACCATCTTTCTTTCTCTTTCTTTCTTTCTTTCTCCCTCCCTCTTTCTTTCTTTCCTTTTTCTTTCCTTCTTCCCTCCCTTCCCTTCCTTTCTTTTTCTGTCTGTCTTCCTTCCTACCATCTTTCTTTCTTTCTGTCTTCCTCCCTCCCTCTTTCTTCCTTTCTTTTTCTTTCCTTCTTCCCTCCCTTTTTTTCTGTCTGTCCTTCCTTTCTACCATCTCTCTCTTTCTTTTTCTTTCTTTCCTTCTTCCCTCCCTTTCTTTTTCTGTCTGTCTTCCTTTCTACCATCTTTCTTTCTTTCTTTCTTTCTTTCTTTCTTTCTTTCTTTCTTTCTTTCTTTCTTTCTTTCTCCCTCCCTCTTTCTTTCTTTTCTTTTTCTTTCCTTTTTCCCTCCCTTCCCTTCTCTCCCGCCAGCCGTGGCCAGGCTGCCGCCACTCACCCAGGCCGATGGCTTGGTAAGCGTTCTCCGGGTCGTGCACCAGGTCGTAGAGAGCCATCAAGGCCGGCTGCCGCGTCAGCAGCTCGGGGTGCTGCAGCTCTTCATTGAGCTTGGGGAGGCCTCGGCGGCCGAAGGCCACAGGCACCTTGGTGGGGTCGATGTTGGGGGGAAGCTGGGCTGAGATCCGCGGGTGCTCCATGCCGGAGGGGAGCCCGCCGAATTGTGCACGCCGGGTTGCTAGGCGACAGGGACACCGGGCAGGAAAGTCCGCGCATGCGCAGGTTCCGCAACAGGGCCTTCCTGCGGATCTGCGAGCGCTCGCCCGAGCAGCTTTGGGAGCGGTCGGCTTCCCTCGTCGCTGTGGCGCGCTCAGTACCTAGCACTTGTAACTCCGTGGCATTCCACGCTCTTGGGTGCAGGGCAGCCCATTCTGAAAGAAAACATCTCGCGTTTTCTTTCAGAATGGGCTGCCCTGCACACAAGAACGAGGAACGCGAGGGAGCTTCAAGTGCTAAGTAGGACGCAGTTTGGGGAGACCAGTCGTGTGGGGCGGGGCGGAGTGGAGCCTGGGTGGGGGCTGGGCGGGCCGTGAGACGGGCATCATACCTAGCACTTGTAACTGCATCGCATTCCACGCTCTTCTGTGCAGGGCAGCCCATTCTGAAAGAAAACATCTCGCTTTTTCTTTCAGAATGGGCTGCCCTGCACACAAGAGCGAGGAACACGAGGGAGCTTCAAATGCAAAAGCATGGCGAACCACCTACTGCCCCCTGGCCCCTCTCACCGTCCCCGTCGCCACCCTTGCCTCTCACTGCCCCCCTAAGGGTTCTCACTGCCCCCTGGGGGGCGGAACCGCCCACTTTGGGAACCACTGGTCTAAATAGTTCTATCTATAATAGCTAGATTTTTTTTTTTTGCTGGTTTCATAGAAAAGCTTGTTAATATTGCACAAATGTTTACAGATTCTTTATACACAAGAGCACATCAGTTGCTGAGAGAGCAACTTTTCTGATGGTTAAAAAAAGCTGCTTTAAACAATTTCTAAGAGATGCATGGAGTTCAACATAAAATGCTTGTTTTTTTAGCTTGCAACATACATTCTGGTTAGTTATAATTTAGCAAAATACAGATATGCAAGACAGTAGCTTGAGCACAAATCTTTGGAAGCTTTTGATGCAGTACAACCGACAGTGTAATTTAACTCAAAACTGCCGCTAATCTATTATATTCGACAATTTCATGAAATATGGTTTGAATTTAACATTTTTAGGATTAGTTTCAAATATTTACTATGGATCAGTGATGGCGAACTTTTGGCTCACGTGCCAAAAGGGTGTGTGTGCGCACTAGTGCGCGTGCGCATACCCACACCCATGCCCTCTCCCATGCATGCACACAACTACCCTGCTGCCCCTCGCACATGTGCACAACTCCCCCGTGCATGCACACAGGCCTCACTGAAGCATCCGGACTCACAGGCAAACCGGAAGTTCAGAAAAACAGACTTCCGGTTTGCCCGTTGGGCCATTTTTCGCCCTCCGGAGGCTTCAGGAGCCTCGAGAGGGCAAAAACCGGTCTTCCCCAAGGCTGAAAATCAGCTGAGTTTATGAGCCTGAACTCACTGTAGCACATTTCAGCTTATTTATCATATTCACTAGCATAAGCACAACCTATGGGTAATATTATTGTTGTTCTTATATTCTTACTTTTATTTTGTAGACTTTAAGGCAGGGGTGTCAAACTGACGGTCCGCGGGCCAGATGCGTCATGCACAGGCCACCCCCACCCCTAGCTCTGCGAATGGGAAAAACATTGCGAATTGTCACATGACAGCAACATGATGTCACGAGTTTGACACCTGTGCTTTAAGATGATGCACGTATTTCTATCTATTTTACACACAACCACCAACCTGTGAAACCAGATTGTTGGGCTGACAGCCAAAGTAAAGCAGCTGGTTGCTATGCCTAGGAGAGGAACAGAGAACCTCATGATCTCCTAGTTTTTAGTCCAGCACCTTAACTACTACACCAAACTGGCTCTCTAAACTTTTTTACATGCTTGTGAGAAGATGGAAATCACATGCCTGATATGGATGCCAAGGTGGGATCCTGGAGACTGTCTGGGGCATTTGGGTGATGGATCTTCCATCAGATTGTCTCCATCTGCTTTTTCTGGCATACTCAAAGAACGCTTTCGCCATTTCTTAGCACTTCCTGTATAACAAAGTAATCAAATATGGGGTTTTTTCCCATAAATTATTAACAGCTTTCAGTTAATTCAAGCTTTATGAGCAGTGGGTTCTTACCATTTGATTTGGCAAGGATGGTCCTACATTCAATGCATTCCCAGTTTAGCTCCAAGCTTGTTAGGGAGGAACACGCCAAATGAGTTCCACTAGAACCACAATATTGACAGCGTTTTATTTCCCATTTGCTAAAAGGAAGGGAAAATGTATTATTAATTATAACAATAACTTTAATTCAGCAAAACTACACAGGCACTATTATTCTTTCTGAAAAGGAATTAGATTACACATTTATTGGGATGTAACAAAATACGAGAGTGAAAGACTAATAGTATTTTAAATTAGAATAAAATAGTATTTTATTCTAGGCTGCCTTTCTATCAGGAAATGAATGTATTGATACTTAATGCAACTGTTCAACTACATTTTGTTCTGCAATGCACAATTATTGAATAACTGCTAAGAAATAGGCTGACATACATTACAAATAAGAACTGTCACAGAAAAAGCTAAAGCAACAAACAATCACAAATCTTTAGAGTCTAATCTATGGGCAACTCAGTCCTACAGATAATCTATGCTGTCATCCTTAAAAGCTTTCTGAAAAAGCCAAATTTTCACCATTTGACAGAAAGCTGTTAACAATAAAACTTCAATGGGAAGTGACAAGAAAGCCTCCCCCAAACTTCCCATTAACTTCAAAAGGTAGCATATAGATGAAGATCCTTAATCTTTATCCGATTGCAGATAGCATATACTTTTAAACGTAACTTTTTCATAACTATTGTGTATTATAATAAAAAGAATTGTTCAACATTTCAACAAAACAATGAGTTTGCCAAATACAATAAATTTAGTGCAGTGATTAATAAACTGGTCTAGAAACCAGGAGACTGTGAATTTTAGTCCCATCTTAAGAATGAAAGCCAGCTGGATGACCTTGGGCCAGTCACTTTTTCTCAGTCCAACTCACTTCACCAGGTTGTTATTGTGGAAAAATAGGAGAAGGAATAAGTAATATATATTGATTTTTTTTAACTCTAATTTTGTGTTTGCTATATTTGAAAAACTACAACAAAATTAGACATGAATGGTGACAAAGGTATCATATATTACTACCTATCAGGCTCATTGTAGTCTCTTCCATTTTTGCAAAGGCATCTTTTAATATCACAATGTTGGTAACGTTGAAGAAGTTCTTGATAGGCGTTCTGTTCTAGTTCCCAGGAGGCATCTCTGGAATCATTTAAACATTTATTAGAATACTTTAATTCTGCAGTTTAGCTTTTCTTGTTAAACAAGATATAACAGCAAACTACAGCATAAAAATGTACTCACACAATATAATAAGACAATACACATTTAAATGTATTAAATGCAATTTAAATCACTTACTTTTCTGGAATATGGATGCCCATTCTTAACATTTCATTCTGAAATTTTTCTTTATTATTACATACAGGACATCTAAAGAAATATACCCCTGCACTGAGAGCTTGACACTAAATCCAAGAGAAAAATAAAGAATAATCAATAAAACTTATTTACTTCACACAGAAACAACTAAATGACTTTGAAAATTAAGGCATAATATCTGTAAGAACAAATAATTGATGAAGGTATAAAGTTTTTTATTCCCTTTAAATTTTGCAAATACTAACTACAAGGGATAAATGAAAAGTAATGCCTTCAATGTTACCAACAGATGGCAATACTAATGCACTAAAACCTCCAAGATGTTTGTTAACATATGTCCTTTCACTTCAGTTGGCAGAAGATCGCTGTGAGAAAAGGTTGCCTTGATATTGTTCATTCTTTGAAATGGAAGCCTGTGACTTCTCTCAGTGAGCTTTAAGCAACACTCCATGTTTAATTTTTGACTGAAGTAGTCCCTCCTGGGACTTTCATGATAGAATATGGGTTTTTTATGGCGATGACTGCATTGACATTACTATGTCAAACAAAAAAAAATGGTGAATAGGAAAGATGTTTGTGTGATCAGAATGAAGTGGACAATTAAGGCAACATATGAAAAATGCTAGTGAATTGGTTAAAGACAATTGGCAGATTATTCAAAGGGACACTGCTGTCAAGCTTACCATTTTGCTTAGCAGGAACATGTGGGTCACGTTACCAATGTATTTCAATATAGTATCAGAAGGTTGGGCAAGATGAGTTGCAGATTATGGGCAACTTTCAAGGGTAGAAATTTACCAGCAATTGTTATTAAGCTAAGAGAATTAAGGTGATGACTTTTTTCCATAACATTAGGACAGCCAATGAAACATGGATTTATCCTGATAATCCAGAAATGAAGTATTATAGTCCATGGAATTATTATCACAAAGCTACACCTGTAGAAAAAAATTTCAAAATCCCAGTTTGGCAGGAAAACATATGGCTACAGTTTTCTGAGACACAGATTACTTTTAATTTGGCACCACTATGAGCTCAAAGTACTTCACTACAATACACAAAATTCTGAAATAACGATTTCACCAGAATTCGGAAGCACAAGAAAATTTTGTTGCATCATGTGAATGGTAGGCCTCGTAGCTCATAAGCCACTCAAGAGGCAATTATGAAGATGGATCTTACCACATTACCCTATTTGCCATACAGTCCAGACTTGGCATCATGCAACTTCCATTTTTCCCCAAATTGAAGGAATACTTTTATGGGCATCTGTTTGAGTCAAATGAAGAAATGGAAAGGACTTTCAGGACCTGGTTGAAGAGACAAAGTTATGGAGTTCTTTCGTGATAGCTTTCAGAAGCTTGTCCATCGTTGGCATAAGGATATAGTGAATGGTGGTGATTATGTGGATAAGTAAACGTAGGTAACAAAAGAGCTCATTTCAAAGATTATTTTCCTATTTCATTTATTAAAATATCCTCATATGAACTAAATTTATAGAGTTGGAGGCATTACTTTTCATTGCAACCTTGTAGATCAAGTTTTTTAAGAGTTCCCTGGATCAAGTCATACACTGATTTCTGACTCACTACCAACCTACTCTGAATACAGACATACTTTTTAACAATAACAATTTACAGATTTTGTTTTTAGTAGTAAAAAGGAACTTCTGCTATGTCAATCCAAGACATACCTGCAAGCATTCCCTATGAAACCAAGCATTTTTACAGCATGGACTTGTCAAAATGTTGTATGTAGGTGCTTGTTCAACCAACTCCAAACATATTGTACATTGTGACGATCCTTTACAATTAGAAAGATGTTTTTGAGTGGGTCGGTGTTTCCAACAATATGACCTTAAATCAGAGAGGTAGAATTATATATATATTTATTTATTTATTTGTGAGATTTATATACCGCCTCACAGTGCAAGCACTAAGCGGTTTACACCAGTAAGCAATGTATATTTATATTGCCCCCAACAATCTGGGTCCTCATTTTACCTCCCTCGGAAGAATGGAAGGCTGAGTCAACCTTGAGCCGGTGAGATTAGAACCACTGACCTGCGGATCAGTGTCAGCTAAAGTGGCCTGCAGTACCTGCCTCTAACCGCTGCGCCACCTCGGCTCATACTCACTTTAAAAAACTACAATTGTTACTCAGGTAAAACATGTACTTTAGAAAAAGATAAAGCTGTAAGGACCAATTTGCTTTCATATCAACTAAAGTTAATCTGGTATTATTAAGTGAAACTTTGCAATTTTAGGAAAAAAAATAGTTTCAGTACTTTTGAAATAGTTTTGAAATAATGAAGCAAAATAAACTTACGGAAAGGTTTCTCTGAATTGGAAAAGGCATCCTCTTTCTATTCCACAAGGAAAGTGGTAGCTTTGTTTGCATCTGGATGCTATACAACCAATTGAAGCACCTTTTTTCTTACAGATAGCACATTTCTAAAAAAATACCATATTAAATAATTGTAACTAAGAAGACTTCACCATACTTACGGATTTAATGAATTTAAATATTTTAAGCACTATATTTTTGTCTTTTTTTATTACCATTTATAGAAAAGTTATTTTGCATTAAAGCTTATACAAGAAAGAAAACTGATATAGTGAAATAATTAATCACTGATAGTCAAATTTCAACCAGTTTTTTTAATTATTTGCTGAAGACAATGTTTAATAAATTATTAAATTCATAAATGTAATATACCTGCATACATTCTAATCTTAATATAAATTGTTTAATACATTATCAACTCCTATAAATTGCAAGCATTAACTTTTTCAAATAAAACATAATTTTTTTCCTTTTGTTTCATCACCTACAAACAATAATCGTGTAAACTCTATTGCACAGCCAATCCAGAATATCACTGTCTGTTTTGTTTTCAAGAATGTGATCCCATAAAATAAAAAGTATCTCCTCTTTTATATTAACCTTTAGTGTGTTGTTCCCTCTCAGCCCTAATCAACATCAAGCTTTGCAGCAAACCAGCTGATAAACAAACTCACATCAAATCACAACTTGTTAAGTAGGTGAAAGCAAGTAGATCCGGCAAATGTGCAGAACATTACTGTTGTTGCTATTCTGAACAGCTATTTTAGTCAACAGATTTTATGAAACTTAGCCACAATACTGAAGTTAAATTAAGTACCGTGTTTCCCCGAAAATAAGACAGGGGCTTATATTTTTTTGACCCCCAAAAAATGCCCCTGGCCTTATTTTCGGGGGGTGGCTTATTATTTTTGGGGTGCAGGAAGGTCGCGACGCACCACTTACTGAAGTTTGGCAGCTCCGTGGTCTCTCAGCTAATCTGTTTAGGGGAAAAAAAATCTTGCATAGTGCAGAAACTCTTCTCGCGAGAATTTGCAAGTTCTCGAAGCGAGAAGAGTTTCTGCACTATGCAAGATTTTTTCCCCTAGCCGAGGGAAACCCCAGAGCTGTCAAACTCCAGTAAGTGGTGCGTTTCGCGGTGGGGCGGAGTTTGGAGGTTTCGGGCGAATGATGGGGCGGGGTGCGACGCGAGTGAGGAAGGCGGTGACAGGGAAGCCGCGAACTTCCAGACGCTGGTAAGATCATCAGGCACAATTTGGGGGTGGCGGAGAATGCAGGGCTGCGAGGTGCTCATCTTACCAGCGTCTGGAAGTTTGTTTGGAAATAGCCGGAAGTGAATCTTTAAAAGGGGGATGAACCTCCCACACTCCAACAATGCGGAAAGCGGTGCGATGCAGTGGAAGGAATCCCCTTCGCACGCTCTGCCGGGCTCTTTCCCTACCCAGCCACCCGCGTTCGTTCCCTCCCTCCCTCCCTCCTTCTCTCCCATTGATCCCGGAGGCTGGGAAGGCAGCATCCCAACCAACGATCGATCGATCGGGCATAGCATCGCCAACCCTCTGTGCCCCTCGCAAAGTTCGCCAGTCCTTCGCCAGACCCGAGGACTAACCCGGGCATCGGGCGACGCGCCTCCGCTCCTGCACCAATCGGACCCTGGGATAGGGCTGCCGGGTCTCCACCCATCCCCTGCATTCGTGATGCGACGCTCCGGCCAGCCAACCCGAGCCAAGCGTCCCCACCTTAAGGCAGTTGATCCTGCGCCAGCCAAGTCCGAGAAGCACTGCCCAGATCGCTCGCTTCCCCATCCCGATCCTTCTGCCGCTCCCGAGTTGCCGTTTCGCGTCTCTCGCCGGACGGGAGCACATGTCACAGGGAGAATGGAAGGGGCGGGGCGGGGCGGGGCAGGCGGTCTACCTTGGCTTGTCCCGGAACCTCCGTCATGTTATTATGGTCTTCTCTCCACGGCAGCCCATTGTAAAAGAACGTCTCGCGAGTTCGCCTGATGATCTTACCAGCGTCTGGAAGTTCGCGGCTTCTCTTTTCAGCAGGTCTTTGCAGAGAAACTTCTTGAGGGAAGTTTCTCTCTCTCTTTCCGGGCCAAAAGAGTGCCGCCGCAAAAAGAGCGGCTCCCGGCATGTTCCCCCCCTTTCCCCCGGAAGTAGTGGGGGGGCTTATTTTCGGGGGGGGGGGCTTATTTCAAGGCATGTCCCGAAAAAGCCCTGTGGGGCTTAGTTTCGGGACAGGTCTTATTTTCGGGGAAACACGGTACTTAATGGTTGTTAGTCTGTCTAGCTTAATCTCATCTCAATTTGCTGCTCCCTCTTCAAATGGGTTCCCAAAAGTATGGCAGCTCTGTGTATTACAGCAAGGATACACACAAGAAAAAAGTGAAGTATACCACTATTTAAATCTTATTCCAACCAGCCTTTCGCAATCTTTTTATCCTGGAGGAAGCCTTGAAATAATTTTCAGGCCTCACAGAACTTCTACACAAAAATAACAAAAAATATAAACATTTCACAATAAAATTCACCTCTCATCTACATTTCACCATCTTCATAACATTAGCAAAGCAGAGGCTGACAACAGAGTCATAGCACTAAACATTCCCATTGCATTGTGTGGCATGGCAACATATAAATAAATAAAAAATCATACTTTTTCATGAAATTCCTTGGGTTTCATGGAAACCCAGTTAAGAAAGGCTGTTTTAAACCTTTGTATGAAAAGTTCATTTTGCAGGAAACTATAAACCTGCTTTGGACACATCTAAGACAAAGAACTGATTAATTCAGCTGGTTCAAAAGTAATACAGTTCCAGTTGTATAGTTGAGAAAAAAATCTTATTTTTTTCTTTTTCAACCAAAATAGCTTAATTACATCTGTTACTGCTAATGTGAGCTTAGGATATATTTAAATTTATGAATATTTATAACCCCTTGGAACAGATTCATTATTCAAAATCTCTTACCAGTCTTGCAGCTCGATTAATTTCTTTTTGGATATCTTCAGGTAAAAAACCATAAAAGCCTTCTTCATCTTCACCTCTCTGCCAAATCCCACTTGACATTAACTATAATAAATTTAATGAAGAATTAAATCAAGTGACATTCCAGACATATCTGCATTAACTTTTCACCATAAGAAAGCGTGTAATTTAATCATTACTGAGGTTTACCTGCAGTATAATTATATGTGATTTTCAGCAAATTATTGAATCATGTTTGCAATATATTTGTCCTCGCAAATATGGCAATAAAAGTTGCCATTTATTCAGCACAGGTAGTCCCCACTTAGCAACTGCAATTGGGAGCCTCAACTATGCATCAGTTGTAAACGGAAAAGTCATGTGACTTAATATCCAAGTTTTCACTGTAGTTAAGAAATCACCACAAGTAGTTAAGTGCAATGTCACATGATTGCAACTCCTGCTTGACCTCCCCATTTACTTTGCTTGTCAGAAATCGACTGTGAAGGTCGCAAATGGCAATTATGTGACCATGGGATGCTGTGACTGTTGCATATATGCCTGAATCATGATCATGTGACCATGGGGACATGTGAAAGCTGTAGCTTTGAGGATTGTTTGTACTGTAAATCTCCTTGTCCAGTACCACTGTAGGTTCAAATGGTCACTGAATGAATGGCCAGTAAGCCAGGACTACCAGTACACCTTTTTGTATTTGGTCCACATTTCCCAGCCAACCAAAAATAACATTAAAGGATTAGAACAAATTCAGATAGTTATGGCAACACTTGCTTCTAAGGAAATACAGACATGATTTGATAACAATTCCCATTGTTTTCAAAGAGGTTCACTATCAATTGTAAAGCTAGCATTGCAACTTTATTGTATAAAATGATATCCAGATCTTTTGCCACTTTCTAGTGGCATAGTTTTGAATTTTAAATGTGCGTAGTTTTAATTTTTAATTGCTTTCTATTTATCTTTTTTATGTTCTGTGAGCTACCCGCTCACCCTATCGGGGAGATGGCCAGCATATAAATAAAAGATTTTTAGAATGGAACATTGCTAAAGAGAAGTTTAAGTTTTCTCTGCTTCAGCACAGTATTTGTTGCCGAGAATCTTTGCATGGTTCTGTTCTGACTCTCAATCTCAATGAATTCAGAATAAACCTGCATCCTTTTTGACCCTCACATGGCATATTTGCACATGGAGCTTTGGCATTATTCCTGTAGTGGGGTTGTATCCCTTTGTTCCCATGCCTGACATCACCCTTTGCTCTTATTTGAGGCTCAGTTTGCTGTGTCATTCCCTGACCTCTTCTTTAAGACACCTTTTCTTTTGTCTGAGGATATCTCTTCAGCCAGGAATAACATGTATTCAGGTAACAATGTGGATTGCCGAATACTATGTATGGCCAGTAATTGGCTGAATGTGAATAGCAACCTTAAACTGAATTCAGAGAAAACAGAGGTGCCTATTGTGAAGGGTGACATTTCTCAACAAAAGTGGCCATGTTTTCAATGATGTTAAAAACAATTCTCCATTGTCAGAAAGACTACGCATACAGTTTGAGAGTATTTCAAGATTCGCATTTCTCTTGAATTTCTTAGATTGAAACAAGGAGCAACAAAACCTTACATCAGCTAGGTTTATGCACACACCTTTACTCCTTTTAGTTACTAATTTGAAAGGAAATTGAGCTCAACACATATTATTTGAGTTTGTTAAACAGACATATATTATAACACAGAAACAGTAAGAGCAGTCTGTAAATTATCTAACTTTCCAATAGACTCTCAAAATTATTGGGGGGGGGGCAGCAAAAAGTACTTACCACACAATAATAATGAACAGTGAGATTAGAGTTCTCATAGGTCCTTTTTTCCCCATATTTTTCAGGACAGTCATCAGCCCGTTGACAGAATTCACAGGCTAAAAGATAAAAATAATGTTATGCCGACACTATGAAGTTCTACTGGTTATTGGACATATAACAAGGTAACCAGAACATCATGCAATAGTTTAGCATATTTTATAGATTTCTCTGAACTATTAAGACAAATTGTAGTAATTACAACCCCAGAAATTACTTCTGACTGCATTCATAAATAGACAAGGCCACTTGGAAATTTATTTATTTAGCAAATTTATACGGTTGCATATCTTTACCAATTAACACCAGGTAGCCAACAAAACATAATGAAATAAAAAAATAGAATAAGCATCGATCTATTTAAAGTAGTTGAGACTCCTCACAGATTCTCTGTAAAGAATCTCAAGTATTTTCTGACAATATAACAGGATACACACATTAGGCTCTAGAAGTAAGTTGGTTCATTGGATGATGGAAAAGCCTTCTGGAAGGCATGTTTCCCATGACACTGTTTCACAGAAGGTATGTGGAACGTGCCCACCATACAGATCTACTGTGATGGGCTGAAACCACTGGAGACGGGCAGGCCCTCAAGTACTTGGTTCTAAACCATGTATGGCTTTGAAAGTGACAACCAGCATCTTGAATTATACCTAGAAACTAGATACTAGAAACCAGCGCAGCTCATGTAGCAGTGGGGTCATGTGGATGTTCTCCACTGCTACCAAATGAATTCAAGGCCAGCCCTATACAGAGTGGATTGCAATAATCCATCAGGAAATGGCTAAGGCATCAATGACTGTGAACAGTGCCTCCAGATCTAGAAATGGATGTAAGTAGTGTACAAAATGGTTTTGTGCAAGTGGCCTCCTGGGCACAGCTGCTATTTGCTCCAGCAGGACTCTCAGGCTGCACATCCACTCTGTCTGTGGGCATGCTATTCCATACAAACAATAGAAGATGTCCAGCTGAAGGGAGCTCTTGAACCCCCTGCCATTTAGTCCTGCTAGAATTGAGGAAAAAAACATCTTCTTCCCCATCTAGATCTTTCAAACATCACTTGGGCAGGAATTCATAACTGAGTATCATCAGCATTCTGATACTTTATCCTATGCCAATGGCTTTATGTAGATGTAAATAGGAGTAGGTAGAGGGCCTAGGGCTAATTGTCACCCCCATGTTATTTATTTATTTGTGAGATTTACCGTATTTTTCGGAGTATAGGACGCACCTGAGTATAGGACGCACCTAGATTTTAGAGGAGGAAATCAAGGAAAAAAGTATTCTGAACCAAATGGTGTAGTAATATATTATTTAATAAAATACCAGTGTAGCATAATACTTTTTACAACCATGTATACTTTTTACAACCATGTACACTTTTTACAAACTTCAAACTTGACAGCTTTAAGACTTGTGGACTTCAACTCCCAGAATTCCTTCTCCAGTCATGCTAGCTTGATGTGCCGCAGTCCGCTCCTGGAGGAACGGCTTCTCCAGGACGGCACCTGGGCACAACAACCAAGTGGGGCCACTCACGAAACCAATCCTAGAAAGAACTTGCGGACACGAAATCTCTCTGGGTGAAGTGACGATTTATTGCTTAGCAGAATAGAATATATAGACCCTCATACGCAGATGAGGTTTGCAAGTGTCATTCATTACAAGGACCAATAACATTATTGATAGCTGCGTGCTTCCTATGTGTGTCTTCACGTGAACCCTATTTGCGTTTTCAAGCAAGCAGGTATAGAAGCATGTCAACAACATTCTGTGGTCGGCCATTTCCGTCCTTTGTAGCTAGATGTACAGCCCTGTAACACAAGTCCTAACCTAGCCACCTATCTGAACTATTGAACCACTAGCAACATCCATGACGTTTTGACCTACTTAAGTTTCAGCAAGCTTCTTAGCATAAGCCTATGTGGTTAACCATTTCCTCTTGCAAGTTTCCATACATATGTTATGCACTTTATTCTCTTAGAGGAATCTAACAGAGTTTTAACAGAGTTAGAAGGGACCTTGCAGGTCATCTAGTCCAACCCCGAAAGTTGAGGGAAGATAGGATAGCAACACTAGCTCAGGAATGGGAGTTGAAGTCCACAAGTCTTAAAGCTGTCAAGTTTGAAGTTTGTAAAAAGTGTACATGGTTGTAAAAAATCTTGCCAAGTTTGAAGACCCTTGCACCCCTAACCCAGGGGTCTTCAAACTTGACAGCTTTAAGACTTGTGACTTCAACTCCCAGAATTCCTTCTCCAGTCATGCTAGCTCAGGAATGGGAGTTGAAGTCCACAAGTCTTAAAGCTGTCAAGTTTGAAGTTTGTAAAAAGTGTACATGGTTGTAAAAAGTCTTGCCAAGTTTGAAGACCCTTGCACCCCTAACCCAGGGGTCTTCAAACTTGACAGCTTTAAGACTTGTGGACTTCAACTCCAATTCCTGAGCTAGCATGACTGGAGGAGGAATTCTGGGAGTTGAAGTCCACAAGTTTGAAGACCCTTGCACCCCCTTGGCAAGTTTAAGACTTGTGGACTTCAACTCCCAGAATTCCTCCTCCAGTCATGCTAGCTAGAGTTGAAGTCCACAAGTCCTCCCAGTCTCGCAGCCAGTTCCCTCCTGAAGTTCAAGGGCTGCAACTTGAGCTGAGCAGATCTGCGGCGAAAGCGGCGGCTCCTGGTTTTCCCGGCCAAAGAGCGCTCGCTAGAGAAGAGCCGCTGAGGAAGCAGACGAAGCGTGGCGGCAGGCAGGTGTTTTGGAAGCGCCGAGGGCACCACGCGCGTCCGGGATGCCCCTCTCGCTTAGCCGGCAGCAGCGGGCGCAGCGAGTTCCGTCCCCACACGCGTCCCCGGCGCTTGCTGTGGCGACGCTGTTTTCTCCGAGACCTTTGTCTCGGAGAAGGAGCAGTAGACAAAGGTCTCGGAGAAAACAGCGTCGCCACAGCAAGCGCCGAGGACGCGCGTGAGGACGGGACTCGCTGCGCCCGCTGCTGCCGGCTAAGCGGAAAGCACAGAAAGCTTTCCGCTTAGCCGGACGCGCGTGCTGCCCTCGGCGCTTCCAAGACACCTGCCTGCCGCCGCGCCTTGCCTGCTCGTACGCCCGCTCGCTCGCAAGCGGGCAGCGGTGGGGATCGAAGCGGAGCGGTGGCACCTCGAAAGGACTGGGGTGCTAGATGTAATGCTTCTCAGGAATGGGTGGCGGGGGCAAGCAGCGGTGGTGGCAGCGGCAAGCAACAGCGGGGACAGCGGGGGCAAGCAGCGGGGGGGGCAAGCGGCGGTGGCGGAGGCAGCGGCGGGCGGCGGGGAAAACCTCCGAAGGGTGGGGGCTGGGGGGGGGTTGGGGGCTGCATTCGGTGTATAGGACGCACCCACTTTTTGACCCCCTTTTTGGGAGTAAAAAGGTGCGTCCTATACTCCGAAAAATACGGTATATACCGCCTCACAGTGCAAGCACTCTCTAAGCGGTTTACACCAGTAAGCAATGTATATTTATATTGCCCCCAACAATCTGGGTCCTCATTTTACCTACCTCGGAAGGATGGAAGGCTGAGATAACCTTGAGCCAGTGAGATTTGAACTGCTGACCTGCGGATCGCAGTCAGCTAAAGTGGCCTGCAGTACTGCCTCTAACCGCTGCGCCACCTCGGCTCTTATATAAATAGCACAGACTGAAAGGAAAACAACCACAAAAACTGTGTCTGTCTATCCCCTCCCAATTCTCCCAGCTGATCCAGAAGAATGTCATATCTACAGTAGTGAAAGCCACTAAAGGAACCAAGCAGGGCTAGAACAGATACAACACACTGTCATGAACTTGCCATAAAGAATGATTAATGCTATCCTGCTGCTGTAACCTGACATGAAGTGCAACTGAAACAGATCTAAATAAATTTATTTCCTCCAGAAACCTTGGGAGCCCCAACTCTACCACCATCTTCTCAAGAAAGAACAGCTTGGAGAAGACCATATATCTTTGATCAAAAACAAGACATACCGTATTTTTCGGAGTATAAGACGCACCTTTTTACTCCCAAAAAGGGGGTCAAAAAGTGGGTGCGTCTTATACTCCGAATGTACCCACCCACCCACCAGCCGCCACTCAGCCTGGGGAGGAAAGCGTTTCCAGCCGCCGTTGCAGCCTCCGACCTCGCCGGAGGACTTGCCGCCCCAGCCGCCGTTGCAGCCTCCGACCTCGTCGGAGGACCTGCTGCCCCAGCTGCCGTTGCAGCCTCCGACCTCGCCGGAGGGCCTGCCGCCGTTGCAGCCTCCGCCCTCGCCGGAGGACCTGCCGCCCCAGCCGCCGTTGCAGCCTCCGCCCTCGCCGGAGGACCTGCCGCCCCAGCCGCAGCCTCCGCCCTCGCCGCCCCAGCAGCCGTTGCAGCCTCCGCCCTCGCCGGAGGACCTGCCGCCCCAGCCGCCGTTGCAGCCTCCGACCTCGCCGGAGGACCTGCCGCCGTTGCAGCCTCCGACCTCGCCGGAGGACTTGCCGCCCCAGCCGCCGTTGCAGCCTCCGCCCTCGCACCTGCCGCCCCAGCCGCCCGCGTTCCCGCTGCAGGACCCAACGACGCCGATACTCACCACCGCCGATACTCGCCGCCGCCGGAGCCACCGCTGCTGCTGCCTGAAGCGAGCAGCCTGACAGGTATGAAGACAAACTTCCAAGTTTGAAGAGCCCTTGGTTAGCGGTGCAAGGGTCTTCAAACTTGGCAAGTTTAAGACTAGTGGACTTCAACTCCCAGAATTCCTCCTCCAGTCATGCTAGCTCAGGAATGACTGGAGGAGGAATTCTGGGAGTTGAAGTCCACAAGTCTTAAACTTGCCAAGTTTGAAGACCCTTGCCACCTCTAACCCAGGGATCTTCAAACTTTGCAACTTTAAGACTTGTGGACTTTAACTCCCATTCCTGAGCTAGGATGACTGGAGGAATTCTGGGAGTTGAAGTCCACAAGTCTTAAACTTGCCAAGGGGGTGCAAGGGTCTTCAAACT
The DNA here is from genome assembly GCA_023053685.1 of Diadophis punctatus similis. NCBI lineage: Eukaryota > Metazoa > Chordata > Lepidosauria > Squamata > Dipsadidae > Diadophis > Diadophis punctatus. The sequence goes on along the minus strand of JALIGW010000001.1, from coordinate 271,801,627 downwards.
TGTGGACTTCAACTGCCAGAATTCCTCCTCCAGTCATGCTAGCTCAGAAATTGGAGTTGAAGTCCACAAGTCTTAAAGCTGTCAAGTTTGAAGACCCCTGGGTTAGGGGTGCAAGGGTCTTCAAACTTGGCAAGACTTTTTACAACCATGTACACTTTTTACAAACTTCAAACTTGACAGCTTTAAGACTTGTGGACTTCAACTCCCATTCCTGAGCTAGCATGACTGGAGGAGGAATTCTGGGAGTTGAAGTCCACAAGTCTTAAAGCTGTCAAGTTTGAAGTTTGTAAAAAGTGTAATGGTTGTAAAAAGTGTACATGGTTGTAAAAAGTATTCTGCTACACTGGTATTTTATTAAATAATGTATTACTACACCATTTGGTTCAGAATACTTTTTTCCTTTTTTTCCTCCTCTAAAATCTAGGTGCGTCCTATATTCCAGTGCGTCCTATACTCCGAAAAATACGGTAGTTACTGATCTGGAGAACTTAGTATTAAACTTTATTAATCCAATTAGAATTCAAAACATTAACATTGTAGTGTTTGTATAGTCATTAAAAATTCAATGATGATTAGTAATAATTATTACTGTGCTTGATTGTAAAAACACCCAAAATACATGTTTAAATTAGTATCAGTTCTTTTGTCACCAAGGTTACTAAGTACAGGAAAGGACAGAGTTTAGTATTCTCCAATCTGGGAACCATATAATTTCCATAAATCCCAACCAGCATGGCTATTGCAGACCCGCTAATTGAAGGCACCAGGCTAGAAGCTACATTAATTAAACAAAACATAAATAGTTAGAAACACTTACATAGATTCTGGAAGCATCCAATAATGTTCTTACTCATTCTAGTGTTCTCCATTCAACTAAGCCATATGAAAGAAAAAAATTCAGTTGCTATGAGATATTAAACTTTTAGTCTGTGAATTATCTAACCCTCTACCGTTTTAATTAAAAACAAACTGTATGGTAAGAAAAATAAAGAACTGCATACACACACACACAGCAACATGAAAGGGGCATTGTTCTTACCTGACACGCCCATTCTTGATGTGCTGAGAGAATCCAAGGAATAGGAATGAAACGGTTAACTCTGCCTTCCTGTTCATTAGACTGAGTCAATCAAATCTTTGTAGCCACGCCTCTCGTGTCTACTTTTCCCGTTTTCGACGATGGCGTGATAATTGGCCTGATCGTGATGCTTGACTTGACTACCCCTGGACACTGGGCCAGACGGCAGCCAGGGTGGGTTTGGGATTCTCTCTCAGCACATCGAGAATGGGCGTGTCAGGTAAGACAACGCCCCTTCTCCGAGTGTGCTGAGGAGAAGCCAAGGAATGGGACATACCAAATCTGGCACGTCCTAAGGGTGGTCAGCAGCCTGGTCCAGAGTCCCTGAGTCTGCACACACCTTCTGAAGGACTCGTCTGCCGAAGGCCGCTTCAGCGGAAGCGAAGGCATCCAGCTTATAATGCTATATAAACAGGGATGGAGAAGACCACGTCGCTGCTCTGCATATCTCTTCAATGGAGGCCTGTGTGGCCCACGTTGCTGTAGTGGCCGCGCTTCTAGTGGAGTGTGCTGTCACTTGCCGAGGCAATGGAAGAGCCTGAAGTTCATATGATTTAGTGATGCATGCCCGTATCCACCGGCCTATTGTTGAGGCTGTGACTTTATTACCCAACGTGGAGGGTTGACACAAACAAGGACTCCAATCTCCGAAAAGAGGATGTCCTCTTGATACAGATGCAGAGAACCCTCCTGACGTCCAAGGTGTGCCATAGATCCTTCCTTATCGAGAGGGCTGCTAACTTGGAGATGCGTCTTGCTGAGGTGATAGCCAGGAGAAAGGAGACCTTGCAGGTGAGGAAACGAAGACTGGCAGAGTGCAAAGGTTCAAAGGGTGCAGAAGAAAGACTGTAGGACCGTAGGTAGATCCCAGGTGGGATAGCGGTGTACCTTCGGTGGCTTTAAGTTAGTCACGCCTGTGATAAAGCTGCGCACAATAGGATGTCGTGCGAGGGACTCCAGTTCCCCACAAGGTAACACGGACAATAAGGTGGCCACTTGTCTGCGTATCATATTGGCCGATAGGCCCTTGTCTAGTCCCGCCTGTAGGAAGTCTAGGATTCGGGCCACTGATACTGAGAAGGGACCAATAGAGGCTTGGAGCACCAGATGGAGAAGATTCTCCAGGTGGAATCGTAAATCCTGTTGGTAGATGGCCTAGAGGCTTGAATGGTATGTATCACCCGGCCAGAGAAGTTGTCCAACTTCAGAGCCCTCCTGCCAAACAGTTAATTGGAGTCATTGTGGCTCTGGGTGGAGGAGGACTCCCTGAAGGAGATCTTGTCTGGTGGGATTCTCCAGGGTCTGGACACTGATAGGTTAACTAGATCGGCGAACCATGGCCTCCTGGGCAAGTAGGGAGCCAAGAGTAGTAGGAAAGGAAAGGCGTATAGCAGCCCCCAGGTCCATGGAATGCAGAATGCATTGACCCCTTCCGCCCCCGGTATTGCGAACTGGGCATAGAACCTGGGTAGCTGGCTGTTTGCCAGGGTGGTGAACAGGTCCAGGATTGGAGGGCTGAAACTTTAGGACAGCGTCTTGAACAGGTCAGGGTGCAGGCGCCATTCTGCGTGGTCGACCGTGGCTGTTCCCACGAACATTGGATGTTCCCAAGATATGTTCTGCCCACAGGGATAGAAGATGCCATTCTGCCCATTGCACTATGAGGCAGTATATAAGTCTCACTAATAAATAACTAAATAAATCCTCTGTATCATTGGACATAATGGTGGAGGAGGCTAAGGCCGCCACAGGCCCATTGATTGTTGGCGTTTGTAATGCTGCAGGGAGCTTCGGGGCCACATTGTAGAACCACTGGTCACTCACACTCGGTGATGGGTACACCCCTGGTAGAGCTGATTGTTGCTGGACGACATCCAGGAATAATTTCGGGGAGGGGATCTCATTATCAGTGGCAGGCTCTGAGAACACCAGACTATTGGGATGAGCTAAGCTCAATGCGGGATCTGACGCAGCTGGGTCTGCTGCTATCCGAGCTGTGGTTTTGGCTTTGTAGAGAAGTGTCTTAAATAAGGCAGGGCGGAAGAGTCCTGTGAAGGCTGGGGTGTGTGTGGAGCCACTCCTGCGTCCTCAGATAGCATTAGGATGTTCAAAAGGGACCTCGGCTCTACAGGGAATGAGTCGGATAAGGGCGGCCTTGCCGGTCAGACCGGGGAGCCTGCTTGTCGTTTAGGCCCCGCTGTGCTTGACCTCCTCCTTGAAGTGTGTGTGTGGGGGTTTATAATAAATACAATATAATATAATACAATATAATACAATATAATACAATACAATATAGTAATGTAATGTAGTAAATAAATATAATAAATATCATATAATAATATAATATAATAATATAATATATAATATAATAATCAGAGTTGAGGAAAATGCGTCAGTCGAGCTGAAGATGGAGTTAAAAACTGAAAAAGTAGACATGAGAGGCGTGGCTACAACGACTTGATTGACTCAGTCTTATGAGCAGGAAGGCAGAGTTAACCATTCCTTTCCTATTCCTTGGATTCTCCTCAGCACACTCGGAGAATGTGGCTTTGATTTTGATCAGTAACCTCATAGAACTTTTTCATTACAGCTAATGATTTATAGCAACAGTACAATTTAGCATAAACTTGAAAGTCAGAAATATAAATACAGTCTCTTTTTGACTACACAAAATTACCTGGAAAAAAAAATAAGGTATTCTTTGCTGTTCTTTTGTCTCTGCAAATTTGTGGACAGTCCTGCATTCAGTCTTCATCCAGATAAGAAAGATGATGAGGAGCAAAAGAAGAAAAAGACAGAGCAAACAAGAAAGGGAAGGAGGGGTAGGGGAGGGGAGTAGAGTAGAGGGGAGTTAAATGTTTTGTATCAAATGAACAAGCAAGGAGGCAGATGAGACAATAGATCATAAAGGCTACTACTCTGGCATAATTAGGTCATAAAGGTGTTTCTCTGAGGCATTACAGTTGTCATCCAACCACTCAAGTCAGGGATCTCATAAGTCAATACAGTTATATAAAGCAGAGTAGCAAACCCTATTGGAATATAATGCTAAGTGTCAAATCCAAACTACACTTTTAAAAGGACCAAAAGAACTGGAAAATAATTAAGTGAACAAAGGAAAATTTACAAAATTATAAAGTTAAATTATACTATTCTGCTTAGTATTTTTTCCCCTAGCAATGTTAACTTATGCTACATTTATGCTATGTGTTTGGAGATAAGAGTTTTATCTCTTATTTGCCAAAGGCAAATCTAACAAGTGGAGACAAAACAATTTATTCTTGTCAACTGAAAATAAAATAAATGAATTTGCAGTAATATCTTTTACCACCTCAAATACTTTAATGTGAGAAAATAAGACAACTGCTATTGGTTTAGGAATATAATATACATGCAACAACTTCAATATTTGTACATGGAACAGATGTAAGATCTTGGTTAAAACTGTAAATCAGATGGAATCTGTATTCTTCCTGAAAACAGAGGAATACAGAGGTGCCTACAGAAGCAGGCAAAAGCTCTATGTCAGCATTTCAAATCATTTCCAGTCCCATATTTCATGGTTATGCCGCAATTCCCAGAGCATTTTCTTAGAAATACAGAATAAGAAAAAAATTACAACCCCCCCAACACTTTCAAAATAAGTGTCCTGTTATCAGTCAGTATTCTACTAGTAAAAAATAACATTATAAGAAATTGTTGTTTGAGAAAAGTAATAAACCATTGGTTATCCCATGATTATTTTGAATACAGTACCAGTGCACTATTGATGAACATGCAATTTATATTTAGTTTGTAAATCACTCAAATAAAATAAGAGGTTTTGGAAAGTGAATTAAGTTTTCCTTCTTCCTTGTTCATTCATGAGGGGATATGCATGCATGGCTGGCTCAGGAATTCTGGGAGTTGAAGTCCACAGGTCCTCAAAGAACCATAGTTTGGCCACCCCTGGGATATAGCCTGGTCTGCTTTTTTGCATACATTACAGAAAAGGGTACAGATTTTATTTATTTATGATCTCCACGACAAATCAGCTCAACAATAACTGAATGTGATTTTTCAAAATACTCACAGAACTTAAAGCTGTTTTCCTATAAGCTTGTGTAAATGATAGGGGTCTTATGTTCTCTGCCTTGACTGAGTCTGATCACCAATCTTGCTCCATCTGCACTCTTTAAGGATTAGAAAAACACAATGACAATTATTTTTTATCGGAAAAGCATAAATATTCTTTATTAGTAGTAAAAACCTTACAAAGTGAAATGTTAGTACCCCTACGAATCAAAAATAATACTCAAAAGAATCTGATTCTATGGTATGTAAGCCTTCTACCACTTGAGCATTCTTCAGGTGTTTGGACATCAATTCTTATAATTCTTAGCAGTTACCAAGGTGGTTGGAAATTTTAGAAGTCCATACACAATTAAAGTTGTTCTATGGTGTTTTTAACTGCTGTTAGTTGCCTGGTCCCCACAAGCCCTACTACGCTGCCTCATCATGGTGGTGGGTGTTCCTGGCAGAAATCTGTGAAGAATATTGGAAATGTATGCAAAAAATATATATTCTCAGCTTGATGACCCAAGATGTAGGGGTCATTCCAGCTATCCAGCAAAAGAAAACAGGTACCTGTGCTAAGCAATAACAAAATAGATGCAGATTATCACTTTAACAGCAATGGCAAAGGCATTATTCATACTGTGAGAGAAGGCAATATTTTTTACTAAATATGACATGGATAGAAAATGATTGACAATTCATGGAGAAAATCTATATGGTTGCTAAGAGTCAACAACAACTTGATGGAATATATTCAAATTAATCAATTGTCCAGAGTCACATATTTCAGATGGGCAATCATTTAAGTTGAAATATAAACAAATTTGATGGCTTCATTTCATAAAACCGCAGCTGCTCTTATAAGACCAACTTGATGTATTTATTACATTAAATATATTTCATTATTTCATCGGTGAGAAAAAGGGTTTGGACAACCCTTTCTGAAGAACTAAGGGATTCTCCAGTGAAATATGCTTGGCCACACGCTATACCAGGTTCAGATTAGAAAAAGAAGAATTTCATTCCAATAGCAAATAAACAGAATATTAAATAATACAAGTCTAATAATGCAATTCAGGTATTTAACCATTTCTTCTTTGCTGGATGATTTCAAATTACAAGTAACCTTACTTCTGGTGCATCTAAACCGGGTGTTAGCAACCCGCAGCTCCGGAGCCGCATGCGGCTCTTTGGGCCCTCTGCTGCGGCCCCTTGTCCCATCATTGCCTGGCCCCGCCCTTCACCCTTCCCTCTCTCGCCTGGCCTGAGAAGGTAAGGGTGATGGCAGGGATGGAGAAGCAGCGGGGCTGATTCTCCGGCGTTTCACTCTTGTGGAGCTTCTTCCAGTCCTTGTTGGTGCTGGGCGTGTCTCGGTCGCTCGGGGAGACGCGCAACCTGATCTCTGCCACAAGACACTGGCCTGGCTGTGACCGATACTGGCTTCGCTAACACAAGGACTGGTGGGGTGGGAATGGGATCCAGGAGGATGGGACGTTGGAAAGGGGGAGGGGCCAGCAGTGCCCAGCCACGGCTTTAAGAAGGTTCAGGGCCGCAGGGAAAAGGGAGCTGGTCCCGTGGAACCTCGCACACCCATCCCGGGGGTCAGGCTCGGAGAAAGCCCTCCCCAAAGATGCTCGCCCATCAGCCGATCTCTCCCTTCTCTCTCTCTCTGGCCAAGCCAGCAAGCTCTCCTTGGGGCGCTTCGCTACTTTTATTTCTTCTTTTTGGAAATCTGGGCTGGCTGAGGAACGATCGCCAGCTGCAGTGGACGCTTCCCTTCAGGCGACCCTCCTCCTCATCTCATGACCCCCTGGCCGGCTGTGGTGGGGCTGGGAGGGTGCACACACATGGGGAGACCCTCAAGCGAGTACTAAAGCGCAGCAAACGGGCACACGGGGCGGGTGGCCACTCGCTTAAGGAGGATTTTAACAGGACGCAAAAGGACGTGGCTTCTCTCCTGCACTAACTCTCCGGCCATCGCCTTGCTGTACCTCCCACCCCCTGCAGCTCTTTGGCTGAGCGTGGAGGGCGCAAATGTGGCATGAAGGCAGGTACAGGGCCTGCACTAAGGCTCCAGCAACCCTCCTCTTCCCCCTCTCATGCCGGGGGGGGGGACATGGCAAGGCACTTGCAGGAGCCTTAGTGCAGGAGCCAAGTGGCCCTGTACCTGCCTTCACACCACATTTGCACATAAGGGCAAGGGGGGGAGGGAACGACACGGCAAGGTGATGGCAGGAGCCTTAGTGCAGGAGAGAAGCTGCGTCCTTTTGCATCCTGTTAAAACCCTCCTTAAGTGAGCGGCCAGCCACCCCGTGCGTGCACGTGAGAGACAGACATAGAGACACACACACACACAGTGATACACAGAGAGAGGGGGAGAGAGGGAGAAAGAGATGGGGGAGAGGGAGGGAGGGAGAAAGAGATATGAGAGAGGGAGGGAGGGGGAGAGAGAGGGAGGGAGGGGGAGAGAGAGGGAGAAAGAGAGATACCTGTTTCCCGTAGAAAAGAAAACTTAGCCACAAAACCTGGGTAGGCGTGGCTGGGGGAATGATGTGACTCGGTGGGAGGGAGTGACATCGAGTTGGCCATGCCCACCCAGGTTTTGTGGCTCCCGGTGTTTTGTATTCTGTGGGAAATGGGTCCAAATGGCTCTTTGAGTGTTTAAGGTTGAAGACCCCTACTCTAAACAGAGATTCTTTTCCTAGTACGGTCCTCTGGTATTCAGGATTGACAAGTTCCAAGTACTTGAACAGTGATGATATTTGTACAGATAGAATTTCCTGGACAGATAATGAAGGAATGTAGAATTTTAACTCATTTGGGAATATCATGGTGTTTAGAAATTACACTCTTAATTATCTTTAATCACCTCTCTCAAAGAAGAAATTTGTATGATACTGTTACACCATGATCTTCCACATTTCTATGTGCAGAGATATGGAAAACTAAACTACCCAATGGTAAATGTGATTTCTGTATTAGGGCTGTGATGATAGAGACAGGCACAATAGTGCTTTAACATGAGCAAAACTTCATCAAAGTATTAAAGTGACCATATCCTTTGCAAGCCTCATATTCTTGTTTCATAAACTGACCATAGTTGCTTCCAATGCTGTACACACAGACCACCAGACACAGATTAACCAGGAAGCCTTACAAATCAAGTTGTTCCTTTGTTCATGCCAATGTGCTTTACAAAGCATCTCTCTGGAACCTTTTGCACATACAATGCAAGTTCAATTTTCCTGACCTCAATCGATGGATTTTACATGGGAAGAAATGTTCCACAAAGATTAATTACATTTGTGTCACAATGTGACTAAACAAATATCATTTACAAAAAAAAAATAATCTAAAATTTTGCAAATGAAACAAATCATTGCAGCTGACCTACTTTTCAATTAAATGATCATCTGGAAATAATGGCATCAAATTAATTGACTAAAATGAAAGTTAAGATAGTATTTTACTTCCACTAAATTCTTGGAATCCAGGTAAATGGCAGCTTGAATTTGGCTAAGAAAAATGAACATTTTCAGATTTGATAAATAAACCAGACAGCAATTTTTGAAAGGTGGATTTCCTTTTTTTATTTTGTATATTAAAGTTTTTAATATTTGACACCGATCTTCTCAATTCATGCTTTTGTTACAACATTCTAAATGAAATATTATTATAGTATCAAATAAAGCAATTCAACATCTGCTCATTGCAGCTGTAACACTATCAAGAAAATAAAGCTGTACATTATAATCATAACAATCAAAAAGACAATCTAAGGTAGTGAACATAAGCGGCGTTAAAAATCAAGTTTACACTGCTGTGAACAAAACATTTCCAAGTTAGTCAATTTTAAATAAACTATTTGTAACATACAAAACAAGAGGCAGCAGAATTTTAGATGCATGTTTTCCATTCCATTAAGGAGCAACAAAGACAGCGTGTGTGCTTCAGCAGCTTTCACAAATGCTATCTCACAATATGTGCTTTGCATTTAAATAAGAAAGGGTCTTAAGTTCACATTGTAGCTTCTGACAGGCTAATGTTACCTTTTTATCTTTCAGCAAAAAGCTTTGGGGAGATGAACAGCAGCGTCCAAGAAAAATTATCTGGAGTATACAGTATTATGTTCTGCAAGTTAGAAAATATCTAATTTTTGAACTTAGAAAATACCAAAATATTTCATCCGAATGCTCAACTTCATTCAGAATTAAATCCCACTTACACTGGATATTTCCTAACAATTAGTAATTTGGATTCAGAGTTCTAGCTTCGAGGCGATGTTTTTCTGTTCAATTGTGTCCAATTCTTAGGGACTGCCTGGGCAAGTTCCTGATGTTCTTTTGGCAAGGTTTTTTAGAAGTGGTCTGCCATTGCCACTTTCTTACAGCTGACAGAAAGTGACTGGCCCAAGGTCACCCAGCCGGCTTCATGCCTAAAGCAGAACTAGAAGTCAGGTTCTCCTGTTTTCTAACCTGGCTCTCAGAGAGTGCTTTAGCTGTGACTAAAACACAGTAACAGAACTTCTGCTATCAAGAAAAATGGATGTTACCCAGTCCAGGAGTCTGCAACCTTAAATACTCGAAGAGCCATTTGGACCGTTTCCCACATAAAACAAAGGGAGCCACAAAACCTGGGTGGGTGTGGCCAACTCGTCACTCCCACCCAGTCACATGACTCCCCCAGCCACGCCTACCCAGGTTTTGCAACTCCTGTTTTTTTTCTGTGGGGCATGGGTCTCCCTCCCTCCCTCCCTTTTCTGTTTTTCTCTTTTTCCTCCCCGTCCCTCTCTTTTCTTTCTTTCTTTCCCCCTTCTCTCTCATTCTCTCCCTCCAGCTCTCTCATTTCTCTCCCCCTTCCCCTTCTCTTTTCCCCCTCTCTCATTCTCTCCCTCCATAATTTTCCCATTTCTCGGTCTCTTTCTTTTTTCCCCTTTATTTCTCTTTCTCTCCCTCTCATTTTTCCTTTTCCTCTCCCTCTTCCTTCTCTCTCTTTCTCTCCCTCCAGTTCTCATTTCTCTATCCCTCTCCCCTTCTCTCTCTCCCCTTCTCTCTCTCTCTCTCTCTCTCTCTCTCTCTCTCTCTCTCTCTCTCTGTTTCTCTTGTTCCTATCCCTCTCCCCCTTCTCTCTTCATTCCTGCTATCCCCCCCCCCCCGCAGCTCTTTGCCTGAGCGTGGCGGGCATGAGCTCCAGCCCGAAGGGGCGGGAGGCGAGGGCTGCCTTGAGCAGAAATTTGGCACTTCGCTCCGACATGAAAGGGACCGTGGCTGGCGCTGAGCTGCCTGCAAAGGACGCGGAATCGCAAAAAGGGGTGCTAGGGTGAGAGATCGTCCTAGCACCCCTTTTTGCGATTCCGCGTCCTTTGCAGACAGCTCAGCACCAGCCACGGTCCCATTCGTGTAGGCTCAGGAAGGGAGGGCAGCTGCTACTGCCATCGAATACACGGAGGGAAGAGCTCTGGCTCTCCAGCGCAGTGCAGCTGGCTACTCACCTGGGCACGCAGTGGCAGCAGCAGCAGGAGGAGTTGCAGTTGCAGCATCATGATCCTAGCCCAGGAGGGTATCCTGCTTCTATGTGCGCGTGCGCTTGCGTGAAAGATAGAAATGAAAGAGAAAAGGGGATCCAATAATTCCCTTTTCTCTCTCTCATCTCTCCCCTTCCCCCTTGTGCGGCGGGAGGCGAGGGCTGCCTTGAGTGCAAATATGGCACGAAGGCAAATACAGGGCCGCTTCGCTCCTGCACTAAGCGTCCGACCATTGCCTTGCCATGCCCCCCCTGTAGCTATTCGGCCGAGCGCAGCAGGCGGAAGATCCAGCCTGAAGCGGCAGGAGGCGAGTTCAACTCTGAGCTGCATCTAAATATATAAAAGCCAAATACCACCCACTCACCACTAAATGTCCAGAACTGTAAAGCCTACAAACTTGAAACTTGGCACGTATGTTCCTCTTGGCTTTTAGGTGCTCGCTAAGAAAGGATTTTTCAAAATGACCATCAGATCATTAGTATTTCTTATACAGTATTATATTAACATGCTCTGATGCTAAGGAGTTAGACGTTCTACTCCCCCCCCCCCCCCGTTAACACACTCTGATGCTAAGGAGTTACACATTCTACATAAATTTTCAAGCTTTAACTGTCAATGTATCAAGCCTGATCACATAGTTTCATAGCGAAGCACGGGTATCCAGCTACTGGTTCCTTATATTCTCTTCTATTTAAACATAGAATTTGTTTAAGTTTTGGTGAATAAACTGGAAGGATAAACCACAAACCATGATTTACAGACCACAATAGTTATGTTCAGATAAAATATTGAATTAAAACCAAAGTTCAGTCTTGATTCAGAAACCAAAGTTCAGTCACATGTAAATCCAGTCTTAGGCTGATGGGAGTCTGCAGTGTCAAGCACATGGTTTTGATGGTATATTATACACCATATGTTCAACACCCCTGTATAGGATTGCCATAAAAAACACAAACTCCATCTTAAAGATTTTTAGGAAAACTAAAAACTAGATTAATATTCTGTGTAGTTTTATGGGGCAAAACTTATACCTGGCAAATTATGCAGATAACTGCATATCTAAAAAGGCTGTTGTAGAGTTGGGGGAAAAAGCTGTTCTCTGACAAAAGCAATCAAATTAAAAGAATCTGGAGCAATTTCTAGAGAATTATAATTTTAATTGACTCAAAAGAATAATTACTATAGTGTAGAAAAAGTAGGCAAAACAAGTTAATACCTATGATTATTTATAACATACAGAAAATAAAAGTTTTTCTCCATTCCTGATATAGAATTACTATATAGTCCATTCCTGATATAGAATTCCTACTGCATAGAATTACTATGCTAGTAACGTGTTAGACCAAGTAATCGTGCTATTAACTATAAAAATTCAAAATCATGGGGATGACATATTACTTCTAGGATCCAAAGCAATGTGCTACATAATATCAAATACTGAGGAACATAAATAGCAGAGTATCAGTGTGTTTGTGCTCTGCATAGGAGTTTGCCTTAGTGTTGATCACTCTAGGAACAGTGTGTTATATTTAGACAAACATTTCTGCTGCAATTATAGCATTCATGACATTTCTTGACATTGAAAAATGTTAGGAAATGGTGGAAATGTTATCTCCTTTCTATGTACAAGTAGTATGAGAAAATTATCATATTCCCAGAACGGCTTTTTTTTCTGCATAAGATTATTTGCTTTTAATACCTGGGTAGCAATCAAATATGCAAAATATTGGAGCAGCCCAGCTAGATCAGACAACCAATTAAATAGCAACCTGTTTCCTATACAGTAAGATTAGATGTCCAGAAGATCACAAGCCGAGGTGGTGCAGTGGTTAAAGTGCAGCACTGCAGTTCAGCAGTTCAAACCTCACCGGCTCAACGTTGACTCAGCCTTCCATCCTTCTGAGGTCAGTAAAATGAGGACCCAGATTGTTGGGGGCAATATGCTGAACTCTGTAAACCGCTTAGAGAGGGCTGTAAAGCACTATGAAGCGGTATATAAGTCTAAGTGCTATTGCTATAGAATACTTTTTGACAGAACCATCATATAGCCAACACTATTAGCTCTCAGAAGCACAACAGTCAATCCACTTTTGTCATTCCTCCTAAAATGGAAACTTGCTTTAAAATAAGTCTTTTGCAATTACTTTGCCCTTTGTCACATTTTCCTAACCTAAAAAGACCATGTCTTTGAGAAAAATATTTTAGGCTACTATAAAAAACCCCCAAAAATACAAATTCTTACATGTTTACAAAAGTAATTCAAAAATGTAACTGAAACAATTCAAATGGTGCAGAAATCTGTCTTGAAATTCTTTCAAGAAATCCAAAGAACTATTTTAATTTACAATAAAACAGGGGAGGGGGAAAGCCTTTTCCTAGTATTAAGGTGCCTCCACACAAGTCCAATACCACAGATGTCAACATTCAGACAAATGCAGGAAAAGATTAGCAACACTTCAGATAAAATAGTTTATAGTTTTTAATATTTAAACCAGATACATGTTATATACTTAGTGCAAGAAATTGCCCTAATTATGGAACAGGTTTTCAAGCTTCTATGCCTGAACCAAAATGTAGCTAAAGGGACTGTTTTGCTCTGTGCTGAAGTGGTTGGGAGAGAGAATTAGGGAAAAGACAAAACCCTGGTTGCTATAGGGCAGGGGTCTCCAACCTTGGCAACTTTAAGCCTGGCGGACTTCAACGCCCAGAATTCCCCAGCCATCTGGCTGGGAAATTCTGGAGTCGAAGTCCACCAGGCTTAAAGTTGCCAAGGTTGGAGACCCCTGCTATAGGGAAAGGACACAACTGCTATCCTGAGGCAGAGAAAGTCCTGGGAAGATTTGGGGGGAGGTGGACAAGCTAAGATATGCTGCATTTGAATATTAGCAAATTAGCTGCATTTGAGTATTAGCAAAAGCTCTGTGGAGAGAGGAAAATAATGAGGAGATAGATGGGATATGCAGTGCTGGGAGTAAGTGAACCTCCTCCCTCCCTTTAGTTACCTATAGATTAAACATACCAAGGAGTATCAATTTTCCTGAGACTACATGGCTACTATAGGGGTGCACAATTTGCTTAAAGAGCAGCCAACAGATACAAAGGTGTTCATGATGGTTGCCAACCTTTTTTCTTTGTTCAGATCCAAATACTGTGCATCACTACTTCCAGTCCAGCTTTTGTATTGACCAAAAGCACTGCTATCTGGCTTTAATTTCAGCTTCTTCATTCTCATCTATTATCTAACTTAATATTCAAAGCTGTCAATTGTTTTTGGATTTTAGTGACACGTTCAAGATATTTATTTGCAAAGCTGTCCACTTCACTTTCATGTGACTCTGGCCCAATAAACAATTAAAATACAAGATAAATAATCATATAATTCAACGATAAAACTAGTTAAAAACTAAAACACCTCACTCCAAAGCTGGAACACCCCCCCAACCCTACCAGATATCATAGAACCTAGATCAGTGGTTCTTAACCTTGTTGGAGGTACTGACCCCCACCAGTTTCATATGCGCATTCACTGAACCCTTCTTAATTGGAAAAATAAAATATTCATCATGAATCATATGAGTCGGGTGTGTGTCTTGACCTCCGCCGAACCCGCGAGACTGACTCACCGAACCCCTGGTGTTCGATCGAACCCAGGTTAAGAACCACTGACCTAGATTATTATGGCAGATTGTAACAAAATTTCCCAGTAGTGCAGATAATCTATTAAGAGAGTTTTAAATAGGTAAAGCAGGGAAAGCTCATATGTATTTTTAACTTTTATATTGTGTTTTTAATTTGATTGTTTTCTCGATCTGTTGTACCCCGCCCAGAGTCCCTTTGGGAGTTGGACGGCCTATAAGATTGATTAAATAAATAAAATAAATAAAGTCACAAATGAGAAATTAAGTGGAAATTAGGAACAATGACCTTAACGAAGTCTGCAAAATTAACCACCTGAATATTACTTTGAAAAGCCTTGCCCCGTGCATCTCTCTTCACAAATAAATCCGATTTATGTCATCCTTGCAAGTAAGAATGGAAAGAAATACACCCCATTTCTGTAATTCTCTCAAATTACTTGGGAAATAGGACCATTTGAACGCACCAACACGAACTCGCGAGTAAACAACTGACCAAAGAGGCAACAACAACAAAAAAAAGGTGGTGGGACGGAGAATCTCGCTTACCCATCAAAATTCTCAGTCTTTGGCTTCGCTGCAACCAAACAGTAAACCCTCAAATCCGGGATTTCTTCTTTTAAGCCGATCGAGCCTCAACAAACTGCAGCCCTTTTTTTCTCCATTTCTCCTTTCGTACTGCTACTGTTTTAATCCTAGTATTCACCTTTCGGGGAATATATCCCGCCGAGTTTGACGGGTTTACTCCATAGAGAGCAGCTCCCTAACTTAGTATAACCAGGGAAAGTAGCCAAGGAGTCGCGCACAGCAGCTCCACCGAAGCCACGACGGATAATTCGGAGCGCAAAGAAGCGCCGTACGATAAAATAAATAAACAAATCCCTACGCAGAAAAACCCTTCACCCTCTCTGTGCCCCCGTTCGCCCGAGCTGCCCCGTCGCAGATCCTTCACCCAGCGCACAGCCCGATCTGGAAGCCTCACCTCCAAAACGCGTAACACGCCCACGTCCGCTCGAAAATAACCGCCGCGCTATTCAAACTCCGACATCCGCTTGCGTCACAAATAGAGGCACGAATGGAAGAAAAGAGCCCCGCCCCCTTTCTCCGTTGTAAGCTACATCCATTGAGTCGATTTTCTATTGCGCTGGTCTGAATAGAATTCTTAGAGCGGAGGGAGGGGCTGGTGGTGAGGAATCCTTTGATTGGATGATTGGCTGCTATTGGCTAACTATGTCAGGAGGGGGGAAAGAGGCTGGGCTAATTTTTCGTCTCTCTCCATTAAATTTTTCGTCTCTCTCCATTAAATTCCACCCCATTAACGGGGAGGGGTGGAATTTTTCAGCCATGTGAATTTGTCAGCCGGAAAAACCAGTTGATCTTGCCGGAGTTTGAGCCTTGCCTCAAGGAACGGTTCTCAGTATGTGAAGTTGGCAGAATCGTCCGTGATTCAAATCCTCATCGCTCCGGGACCCTTAAATAAGTAACCCTCCACACAATGAATAGAATAGAATGAGCTGGACGGGACTTTGGAGGTCTTCTAGTCCAGCCCCCTGCTCAAGCAGGAGAACCTATATGCCATATAGAACACGTTTACTTGGGAGTAGCCTCCTTGTATGAACCCAGCCCATGTTTGTTGGAAGATGTGCATAGATTGTAAGGGTTTATTCAGCGAAGTCCTGTCTGCCCAGCCACTCGTAAAAAAACCATTGATTTTAGTGAGGCTTATTTTAAATAGCAAAGAATTGCGGCCTTCCATTATAACCCTGAATCTTTATGCCAGTTTTATCAACATTTATTTGCGTCCTACCTTTTATTATTTTTACAAATAAATTGGCGAACATACTTTTGTCCTATTTCCCCCATATCAACAACTCTGAGGTGGGCTGACAGAGAATGACTGGCCCAAAGTCAAGTTAACTAAATTTAATAGATATTATTGTAATAGACCAATCCGGTAAGGAGTTCTCCGTGTAACTAGTATATACTTGGTACTAACATATTCCACTTGAAAGACAGTGGGGAGGCAGTTATCAGACAAACTAGGTTTAAGTCCATTCCAAGAAACTAATTTGAGAAAAGTCTCAGAGTGAGTGAGGGAAACACATTCAGACTTGCAAGAATCAGTAACTATAGCTAAAGTAATACAAGTGGTTTTAAACCTATGTGATGCTGTTTCTTAAGTCTGATCTATTCTATAGGGCTGACACCAACAGAAGACATTGTTTTATGGAAGCATGCCCAGTCTGTTGGATCTTGTGGGATGGGTACTTTCAATTGGAAATAGGTGGTTATGCAAATAAACTATCACTATGCCATGAAGAGATTTATTGGTGATAATATAGGTGATACTCAGCACATTTAATTATATCTGGAAGTCTATTAGTAGTCAATGCAGGTTGACTGATTAACAGGTTATGCACAACTGGGATGGAAGAGAATGGCAGTGTGCCTGCTCCCATTACTTTTCTTTTTTTGCATAGTGTCTCATGCAAACTTCATTGTAATAACAAATTATGATATAAATTGAGCATCACAAAATACGTAAGGGCATAGAAAGTGCTGGCCCACCTGAAAACCATAACAGATCTGCTGCTAGACCCCTTGCAATTTGCCTAATGTGCAAATAGATCAGCTGATGCTGTCAATATGACACTGAACTACACCTTACAATTTACAACTACACCTTACAACATCTTGAATCCCCAAAGACTTATGCAATTGTAGACTTCAGCTCAGCATTCAACACCCATCATTCCAGAAATCCTTCTCTCTAAACCATGGGTGTCAAACTCGCAATGTCACATTGTCATCACATGATGTATCACGACTTTTCTCCCCCTTCGCTAAACTGGGGGTGGGCATGGCCAGCACATGACACGTCCGGGCCACAAGTTTGACACCCCTGCTCTAAACTGAGCTAGCTGTGCCTGACCACACTTACAGATGGATTATAAGCTTTCTAACAGATAAGAAGCAGCAGATGAAGCTAGGTAAAATCTTCTGATTAATGATTGTAACTATGATTTATGATCTATGACCTATCACTTTGTTGTATGTATGTACTTATGCACTGGAGACAAATTCCTTGTGTTTCCAATCACATTTGGCCAATAAAGAATTCTACCTACCTATCAAGAAAAAAACCCAATATAATGATATTTGAACAATGAAAAGAAATATAAGCTGAAGGAAATGTCTCTTTTCTCTTAGGTAGAAAATTTCCCCATAAAAGGATAATATTTGGTAGAAAAACCCCAAATATTTTTCCTCCCAGTCATTTGGATAAGGATTCTGTCACAATACAATATTTATGTTATCTTGGGACTTCTACTTTGTTTAAAAAAAAAGCCAAATGCAAGAAATATTTCAGTTACAGTGTGTATACCAGAGGTGGGTTCCTCTCGGTTCGGACCGGTTCGCCTGAACTGGTAGTAAGCTGCTGGTGATATCATGATGATGTCATCGAACCGGTTCTGTCTGTGCCGGTCTGTGCGCGTTGCCATCTTTTTTTTTTGAATTTTTTTTTAAATTTTTTTCTTCTTCTGCGCATGCACAGAAGCCGAGTTTCTGGCACTGCGCATGTGTCACCATCTTTTTGGCTTTTTTTGGATTTTTATTTTATTTTTCGGCATTGCGCATGCATGCGCATGCAAAGCATGCACGCGCCCATGAGGCGCAGCCACGTAGTGTGGGACGAAGCGAACTGGCAGTGAGGTAAGTTAGAACCCACCCCTGGTGTATACATTCTGCTAAGGTGTTTTTCAGAGCTAAAGGCTTTATGTTTGTTGGCTCATTACTGAGTGATTTTCACCTTAGGTTCATACAATGTGGTATACAATAGTTTGTTTAACTATGGTTTACTGAATCACTGGCTGGATTTATATAATATATTGAGCAATAAACCATGGTTCACAAATCCTAATGTGTATGTTCATATAATACACTGCCCAAAATAAATCATATGGCAATGTTTATCCATAGGATGTCTGGGGAATACACATTTGTTTTTGACACTGTATGAGTTTGGAGTGCCATCCAGACACAGCCATTATATCATTAACCTGATGTGTAGTTCTCAATTTATGACCAATCACTTAGTGACCATTGAAAGTTACTATCTACCTGAAAAAAGTAAGTTATGACCTGGTTATGACCTAGATGAATAAAGTAGTTCTACAAGTATCCTAAATGCAGGCAGCATAGCCATTAAAACAAGAATCATGAAAACACAATTTACAATAATTACACAATAAGGCTAAAGACCCTAATCTGCTGAATAAATGTGTAGCATTTAGTAAACAAGATATCTTTACTTAGGCTTTACAAATATTAAATTGTAATGTTTGGTGTTTTCATCTGAGTTCTGTTTGAGCCTGTGGATTACAAAGAGGTAGTTAAAAACCTCTCTAGAATAAGTTTTGCCACATGAGGGCTGTCTTTAACTGCCTTTAAGAAAGCAATGCTGAAGAAATCATCTCTCAATCCAACCATATTAGACAATTTGTGCCTAATCTTCAACCTTTTCTTCTGGGAAAATGGCCTATCAGTTGCAGAATATCCTAGATGAAATATATTACTAGGACCTCTTTCAGCAGGGGTCCTGAGTATGAGGCAGGCAGAAATCAATTGGTTTCTCTGATGGACAACTTATACTGCGACTTGGATGTGGGTGGTGTGACAGGTTTGCAGTAGTAGTTCTATCTTCTAGAGCAGGCAGTTCCAAACACCAGTGCTTTAGGAAAAATAATCAGACCACTGCCCAAAATCAATATGAAGCTATTGGAGAATTTTTTCCAAAGATTTGAGATGAGATATTAGCTCCAGAAATTTTGAATGCTCCAACGCTGGAAGTTTGTAAGAAGAGTGTTGACTAGTGGGAATAACGACAGGAGACAGTCTTCAAAAGGAACTTCTTTACTTGGCAACTTCTCTGTACAACCAGCAACTTGCAGTCTGACAGCTAGTCCTTTTATAGGGAGCTGTCAGATGCATCAACCAATGGTGTTTGAGTATTCTCCCATTCAAACACTGGACCTGGGTGAAACCATGTAGGCAGTTGATACATAACAAAGAGACTGGACAACCATTTGTCTGAAATAGTATAGGGTTTCCAGCCTGAGCAGGGGGTTGAACTAGAACAGGGGTCTGCAACCCGTGGCTCTGGAGCTGCATTAGCTCTTTCTGCTGCGGCTCCCTATCGCTTAAAATATGTGTCACAACCACCAATGTGTGACACCCTCTGGCATGCGATTTATTGAGCTTTTCGACCCATCTTTTTTGGGGGGGAGTTCAAAATGTTTTTGTTGCATGCAGAAATAAAACTCTGTAGCAGTTCATTGATTTGTTAATATGGCTCTGCATTACATCCTACAACATCTTGAATCTCCAAAGATCTACGCAAGGGTCCTCTTTGTAGACTTTAGTTCAGCATTCAATACCATCATACCGTTCGTTCCTCTAACTAAACTAAATCAGCTAGCGGTACCTGAACACACTTAGTGGATCACAAGCTTCCTAACAGACAGGAAGTAGCAGGTGAAGCTAGGCAAAATCACATCAGATACATGTACAATTAGCACAGCCCCCCCCCCAAGGCTGTGTGCTCTCACCACTTCTCTTCTCTGACTGCATCTCAAACAATCCATCTGTTAAACTACTGAAGTTTGCAGATGATACAACAGTGATTGGTCTCATTCGAGACAACGATGAAACCGCATACAGACGGGAGGTTGAACAACTAGCCTCGTGGTGCGACCGGAACAATCTGGAACTGAACACACTCAAAACCGTAGAAATGGTGGTAGACTTTAGGAGAAACCCTCCCATTCTATCACCTCTTACAATACTAGACAACACAGTATCAACAGTAGAGACCTTCAAATTTCTAGGTTCTATCATATCTCAAGACCTAAAATGGTCACCTAACATCAAAAATGTCATCAAAAAAGCACAACAAAGTATGTTCTGTCTGCGCCAACTCAGGAAGCTCAAACTGCCCAAGGAGCTGCTGATACAGTTCTACAGAGGAATTATTGAGTCTGTCATCTGCACCTCTATAACTGTCTGGTTCGGTTCTGCAACCCAACAAGACAGACACAGACTTCAGAGGATAATCAGAACTGCAGAAAAAACAATTACTGCCAACCTGCCTTCCATTGAGGACCTGTATACTGTACGAGTCAAAAAGAGGGCCATGAAAATATTTACTGACACCTCGCATCCTGGACATAAATTGTTTCAACTCCTACCCTCAAAACGACGCTATAGAGCACTGCACACCAAGACAACTAGACACAAGAAGTTTTTTCCCAAACGCCATCACTTTGCTAAAGAAATAATTCCCTCACCACTGTCAAACTATTCACTAAGGCTGCATTACTATTAATATTAGTCTTCTCATCGTTCCTAGCACCCATCTCCTCCCACTTATGACTGTATGACTGTAACTTGTTGCTTGTATCCTTACGAGTTATATTAATATTGATTGTTTCCTGATTGCTTATTTGTACCCTATGACAGTCATTAAGTGTTGTATCTCATGATTCTTGACAAATGTATCTTTTCTTTTATGTACACTGAGAGCATATGCACCAATGACAAATTCCTTGTGTGTCCAATAAAAGAATTCTATTCTATTCTATTCTATTCTATTCTATTCTATTCTATTCTATTCTATTCTATTCTATTCTATTCTATTTCATAAAAGCAATACACTATAGTTTTTTTATACATAGCATAAAGGTAAAAAATGATATATGCCGTGTTATCTTCATTTTAGCTGTCAAAATGGTTTTGTGGATCCTGGTTTTTTCTATGGGAAAGGGGTCCAAATTGCTCTTTGAGTGTTTAAAGCTGCTGACCCCTGGACTAGAAGACCTCCAAGGTCTCTTCCAGCTCTGTTATTCTATTCTAATATGATAATAAAAACTAGTTCTACATCTCTACCCTGGACTAAGCTGGAGATGTGATAGTGGTCCCTAACTGGTCCATGGAGTCTGTAGGAGATTGGATGGGAAGAAAAAAAAATTAAAACAATTCCTGTAAGGTATAAGCATGGTTTGTCCAAAACCCATCTGGTTTGCTGCTGGTTCCAGTGTTGGCTTTATATAGGGCTGCATTATCCCTGAACAAAGGTCAAATCAATAACTTAGGACTGGGATAAATTCTTCTGAACTCACAGCTACTGTTTTATTAGCAGATAATGTCTATATCCAGAGATGTTTTTGCCTATTTTTGGCTCCTATGTCAATGGCAGCCTTCTCTGAGATGAGAGAATCAACAGTAACAGTAATTCATCCCTTCATCCCCTTGAGACTGGATTATTGCAATATACTTTTCATCGGTTGCCTTTGATGACTGCAAAACTGATGCAGAATACAGTGGTTTGCTGATGGGTAAAAATCAGCCTTGTTATATCTATTTTGCAGCGCTGCATTGCCCACTATGAAAGTTTGTTTTTGCAAGAACAAAATTATAGCTAGGCTGACCATTGAAAAAACTGTTCACAGTTGGGTTGATCAGTCCATTATGTACAGGTGGAAAAATAAAAAGATGGAAACCAGTTTCAATATTGATTCTATAAAAAAGACTATATCTTGGAGCATGGTGTCCCTGGATTTCTGTTGTTACAGCTTCCTAATTTTTCTCCATTAAATACCATGTATCAAAAGTTATTGCATTCTTTTGAGCTTGACTAATTGATTTTGGTCTTGTCTGCTAGTTCAAGCTGACCACTAACTGCCTGAGTACAATTCAAAATGTTGGCTTTATTTATTCGTACCCATTTCCTGTGTTCATATTCATGTTTATACTTATACCTGTTATCTCGTACATGTTTGACAAACTAAATAAATAAATAAAAATAAATAAATAACTAAAGTAAAACAGAAAAATATAATAAATATGTATGCCGATGGTGACTTGCCTTGCCTTAAGAAAACAACTTTTATAAATAGTAATAAAATATATTGGGCAAAACAACTACTGAGTCTTGTTGCATGCATTCATTCATTTCTGTTATAGATTTGTTTACTTATCTATTTAAATAATTTATAGTGGCGCCCTTCTCACTAAAATGATTCCAGGCAGATTATAAGGTTATAACAAAAAATATTTATGGAACAAAATACAAAAATCTATAAATCTATAAAAACTTCAAATTTGATGGAATAAATATTTCTTTTGTTAGTTTCTTCTACCACGCCGCTATGGTCCCATTTTGTTCTACTTTCAGGGAGGTAGCCTGCTGAGGGATAGATGGACAGAGTTCTGACACTCTTTACATAATTACTTTCCAACATTCTGTTGGGGTTGAAAGAATAAAAATGGCTTTTTAAAATAAGATTCAAATGGAAAGAATGAATATGCTTAGCAAAAATGCAAAAATGTTGCAGATAATGAAGAAAAGGTGAAATTATTCAACTCTTATTTTGTCTTAGTCTTCT
The DNA here is from genome assembly GCA_023053685.1 of Diadophis punctatus similis. NCBI lineage: Eukaryota > Metazoa > Chordata > Lepidosauria > Squamata > Dipsadidae > Diadophis > Diadophis punctatus. Next base: position 271,778,890 of record JALIGW010000001.1, on the reverse strand, counting down.
ACAATAGAAAATATGTATTCTCTCAGAGTACAGAATAGTACGATGAAACAGAACTGAACTTTGAGACTAATAAGATCAGAAAATATCCATTTACTCACAATTCAATTCTCTGCCTAACCAAATCTATTGGGGAACCCTGAAGACTAAGTAAAGTGCTAGTTTTGAGTAGTCAAGGGCAAATGTCCTTGTTTTCAAAAGTAGAAAGAACAATCCAGTAACTAAAAAACCCATAACACTAACTCCAATACCGAAGAAAATTCTGGAGCAGATTATGAAAGATTAAAATAATTAAAATTATCATTTCATGATTAAACGAATTGAAATAAATTTTCAGAAAAGAACTACATATTATAATCAATTACCATATTTTTCGGACTATAAGACACACTGGTGTATAAGATGCACCAAGATTTCAAAGAGGTAAGTAAGAAAAAAAAGTTTTTGTCCTCCCCGGCTTTCAGGAGCACTCTGCAAGCTTCCCAAACCCTCTGCGCGCCCCATTTTTTGCAAAAACGGGGGCATTTTTGCCTTCCCACAGCTTCCAGGAGCACTCTGCAGGCCTCCCAAACCCTCTGTGCACCCCATTTTTCACAAAAATGGACCAGTTTTTCACTCGTTTTTGTGAAAAACGGGGCACACAGAGGGTTTGGGAAGCCTGCAGAGTGCTCCTGGGGGCTGAGGGAAGGCGAAACGCCCCTGTTTTTGTGAAAATGGCCCATTTTCACCTGTTTTTTTGCAAAAAAAGAAGTGCGCAGAGTTTGGGAGGCCTGCAGAGTGCTCCTAGGGTCCGGGGGAAGGCAAAAACACCCCCATTTTTGCAAAAAATTGCCGCTTTTTTGCCCCTTTTTTTGGAAAAACGGGGGTGTTTTTGCCTTCCCACAGCCTCCAGGAGCACTCTGCAGGCCTCCCAAACCCTCTGCACACACCATTTTTGCAATAAACGGGCCCATTTTTTGCAAAAATGGGATGCGGGGGAAGGGCTTCGGGAGGCCAAAAATGGCTGTATTCGGTGTATAAGACATACCAACATTTCCACCCTCTTTTATACTCCGAAAAATATGGGTATATAAGAATTTATTAGTGGACTATGCTTGAAGAGTTGCAATTGTTTTAAAAAACATTAGAAATATGTTTTAATATTAATCATTTTATAATATTTTGTTTGATGTGATAGATTATCAGAGACAAGGATTCTTCCAGCCATCATTCAAACTAGCAGATATTCTCCTCTACATTTTCAAAATCTATTCTGCAGGGCAATTCCTTGGCTAACTTTGAAGAATTTCTATAGTTTTTATACTTTTCTGATTTATCTTTCATTTTATTTCATGCTATATCAGTAGATTTACAGTACTTGGCGCTTCAGCTAGCTTTTCTAAACACTATTTTAATGCTAGTATATAGATACAGGTATATATGTACAATCCTTTGCATATTTACATATTTACATTTACAACTGAAATAGGGAGTAGGGCGGCATAGAAGAACCTCCAAATAAATAAATAAATAAATAAATAAATAAATAAATAAATAAATAAATAAATAAATAAATAAATAAATAAATAAATAAATAATGATTTTACTTCTGAATATATGCAATTGATCTTGAAAGACATACTATTTTCTAATTCATAGAATCATAGAATCCTAGGGCTGGAAGCGACCTTGAAGGTCTTCTAGTATCTAGTCCATTCCCCTGCTCAAGCAGGAGACCTTATACTATTCCAGACAAATGGCTATCTGGTCTCTTCTTAAAAACCTCCAGTGATGGGCACCCACAACTTCTGGAGGCAAGCCATCCCACTGATTAATACTAACACTTGTCCCAAAAGTGCTTTCTTTCAAAAGGCAACTGGACTTTCTTGTTTTGCTAGATGTTTTGCTTCTCATCCAAGAAGCTTCTTCAGTTCTGACTGAATGGTGGAGAAGGGAAGGATTTATATTCCTTGCAGTTACGTGGTTGTTAGTCCTCTTTCTGAGAGCCGTTGAGGCCACTTGGAGGTTTATCTGTGTCCTCATGGTCACCTGAATCCTGTGGTCTGCCATTTTTTTCCTGGAAATCCTTTCATACTTCTGGCACTACCTGAAGGGTGTTCATCCCAAAATGCATAGCTAAATGTTTAACCAAGACCTTGATGACTGAGAATCTATATAGACATTTGCTTGAATGAACGAAGTTTTTAGAAATGTAATGTCTTTTGTCTAGATGTTGAAAATAGTCATTCTTTCAAAACAATATCTGGCAACTCAGTATTTAGTACTAGGACCAGTAGTGAGTTCTAAAATCCTTTACTATCAGTTTGTGCGTGTGCTTGCGCGTGCGATGCTTCTGCACATGCGCAGAAGCGTCCCGGGCTGTTGGGTGGAGCCTCCCACCGCCAGCACTACCAGTTCTAAGAACCGGGCTGAACCGGGAACAACCCACCGCTGACTAGGACCACTGTTTTTATTCTCTGTACTACTATATATTAAGATAGTGCCATGTTTACTAGAGCCTTTTGACTGTTTTACCTAATTTAAAGCATATTGGAAACAACCTTTAAGCTGAAAACTCTGTAACATTTGTTTTCCTATACTTAAACTTGTACTACGAGGCTTATTCCCAAGTGTGTCTAGGACACAATTTAGATTTCTATCTAATCTGTTCACTAACATTTCTTACTGCCACATCTGACTATAAATACATGGTCTATTTATGGTGCAAGAATGGATAAGCTACTTAGTGATTTTACCTCTTGAGGGTGGAACTTGCAAAGAAAATAGACTTTGGGGATTATTTTGCAGTGAAAATGATTATTTTGCCAGAAAAAATAAAACTTTAGAGTAAATTGATCTATTTATAAAATGCTGGCTGATGAACTATTTTTTTTAAAATAAACACATGAAAATATTTACAAGATAATGGGTTTATTAGGACTAAGTAGAAAGTTAATCAGCCCTCAATTCTTTCGGAATGGATATATTGCTAAACAAAAACATTAAAAAGTCACAATGGGCCATGATGTAATTTCAGAAAATGTAAATTAAAATAGATCTATTATTTCATGGATCATAGAATGAATATGAAGTGTTTATTAACATCAGAGTTGAAAGGGACCTTGGAGGTCTTCTAGTCTAACCCCTTGCTCAAGCAGGAGATCCTATATCGTTTCAGACACATGGCTGTCCAATCTCTTCTTAAAAGCCTCCAGTGATGGTGCACCCACAATTTTTGAATGTAAGCTGTTCCACTTACATTGTTCTCATGTCAGGAAGTTTCTCCTTAGCTCTGGGTTACTTCCCTCCTTGGTTAGTTTCCATCTATTACTTCTTGTCTTGTCTTCTGGTGTTTTGGAAAATAGATTGACCCCTTCTTCTTTGTGGCAGCTCCTTAGATATTGAAACACTGCTATTATGTCAACCCTAGTACTTCTTTTTACTAGACAAACTCAATTCCTGCAACTGTTCTTCATATGTTTTAGCCTCCAGCCCCCTAATCATCTTTGTTACTCTTCTCTGCACTCTTCTCTATTTCCATGCCAGCTTGCAGATTAGTGATTGTTCAGCAGATTAGAAACCAAACCAGTAAAAACAATTTAGTGAGCTAGTAATTTGTATATGTTTATTTCAAAGGACAGTAGAGGATGCCTACATGACTAATGTGATATGAAGATCTCCTTTAAATGTTCACAAGTTTACTTTCAGAGAGCTATGTGTTTGCCATGGTTTATTTTATCCATTCATTTCCATAATGGTGCCATGTTCACCTTTATGTAATGGCTCACCCAGAAAGCACCTTTCTCCTTTTGTGAAGCCTAAGGTATGTGGGGAGTTCTCATGTCAGTCTAGATGATTCACAAGGCAGAGTAGGCTGTGTGCCCTATATCAATGCAATTACATAATCAGTACCTGTAACTGAAATCATTCTTCACTCTCACTGGTGAAAAAATATGACAATAAATCTATTCTTCCTATGATTTTGCTCCATTGAAAATAATTACATACGGCAAAAAACCATAGCTTAAAGTATTACCTTCACCCCATATCTAAAACTTTTGTTCTCCTTAGGCAGTTTGTTAGAAAAAGAATAAGCCCATTTCTGAACAACAAAGTATGTAATTTTTTTTCACAGCAATATAATATGGCCAAAAAAGGAGGCAAGACTTGATTTGATTAGTTAATAGAAGGTCCTGTAAATGTCAGCAGTGAATTTCTGCAAACCTGCTCTTTGATTCAGAGACCATTTTCATAATGAAGTATAATTAAGTAATATATGTACATGGATGCATATGCACGCACACTCAATTTTCAAACAAAAGTTCGTATTCTACTAAAGACACTCCACAGAAATATATTTATTTCTAGATTCAGTCTAGGCTACAGGTCAGCAGTGAAATCTACTTACCTTCTCTACCGGTTCGGAAGCGCGTGCGCCACCATCACACATACTTTTTCACCCTCTGCGCATGCGCAGAAGGCTTTGCGCATGCGCAGAGTGTTAAAAAAAGGAAATGGTGATGTCTGGGTGGGCGGAGCCTCACACTGCCGCCACTACTGGTTCTCTGAACCGCCGGCAGCCGCCGCTACCGGTACGCCCGGACTGGGCCGAAACGGTAGCATTTCACCCCTGGTACAGGTGCTCAGTATGAGCCATGAGGATGTCACAGGCATAATGACATCATCATGCAAATAACAAATATGTAATCTACACAAGCCCATGGTCTAGACCACAGATGTCAAACTCATGGCGACATGTCGCCATCACGTGACGTATTGCGACATTTTTCCCCTTCACGGAGCTGGGGTGGGCATGGCCTGCACATGACGCATCTGGCCCGTGGGCCACCAGTTTGACACCCCTGGTCTAGACCTTACACTTAATTGTATTGTTATTTTGGAATGGAATAATTAGCCTGACTGTTTGGTAATTATGTGGGACTACCTAAACAGATTTGTATGCTCTCCTCAGGAATATTTTTCCCTCATAATGAATTTGATGATTTGCTAAAACTGACCTTAAAGTTTTATGTCTTTAAACAGTTTTATTACTGATACCAACTTCTCTTTAGCATTAGTCAGTTAAAAAAAGGATAATAAGAGTTTTAATTCAACAAGGCAAAAAAACAACAACACTGTTCCCCTCTTCTGTTCTACTGAAAAAGTAAAATATTCACATCCTAAAATTGTTCATTTATTTTAAAATGATTTTTCATGTTATTTTTTTTTTAAATATTTGATGGAGGGTTTACGTTTAAGCTTTTATTTAGCTGCAGAGCCAGGTAGATGGCAGCATTTAGCTAACCGTGGCTGATTTTAAAAAGCTGACTAGTATGCGAATGGGAAACCACTGAGAAATCCTCAAACTGTAGGGTAGATTGGAAAACAGAACAAAACAAAGCAAAACAAAATCAGTGGCAAACAAATTCCATGGAAACTCAATGCATGTGTCCGTATTGTCACTGAAAGTCAGGCTCAGCTTGAGACTAAGGTTTGGTTGCAGCCCAGAGTAGTTAAAATGTTATGCTGAAAATTCAGTGCAATATGTTAAAACTATTTTGATATCGACTTTTAATGCTTAAGAACCAAGAAAGATATGCTCTGATCAAGAGAAGGAGATTTCACATGGAAACAGATTTAATTACTCACCAGATTATGAACCAAGGCCATTAATTGAATACATTTTGCCTGCGTTTGGATGGGTAACCAGCTGTATGTTTTCAATAATTATGTAACAAAAAAATAAAACTATTGTATTTTCTTACAGTATGGAATAATAGATATCTGTCTGTCCTCAGTTTAATTTTTTTTTTGCTTTTTACTTTTGTTCAGCGTAGCTGGCTGGGGAATTCTGGGATTTGAAGTCTACAAGTCTTAAAGTTGCCAAGCTTGGAGACTCCTACTTTAGTTGGCACTCACTTGTTTGTTAATATATCTGTAACAAAAGAAAAAGGCAGTATTAGCAGGCTCAAACTTCAAGATCTAATAAAGAGCTCTAAGAACTTGGCTACTAAGGTTTCTAAAGTAGAGATATTACCAAAGATTTTTTTTGGGTTTGGTTTATAAAAGAAAATCCAATACTTTTAAATGGAGGCTAAATCAGGGGTGGGTTCTGACTTACCTTGCTGCCGGTTCGCTTCCTCATGCGCCACGTGGGCTCATGCACATTGTGCATGCATGCGCATTGCTAAAAACCCAGCTTCTGCACATGCGCAGAAGCAAAGAAGCAAAAAACAAGATGGCACCGCCGAGAGAGCTGGTTCGGGGGCGTGGCCAGCCAGCCATCGCTGCCGGTTCAGCGAGCAGGAGGAAATTCCCGCTACTGGTTCTATAGAACTGGTCCGAACCAGAAGGAACCCACCTCCGGGCTAAATAAAATGTTAGTGAGAAGAAAGATAAATTCAAGGAAAAGTTTTATTATAAAAAATCAGTTGAGGATATTTGATCTTAGACAGATCAGAGATAATGTTAGAAAGAAGAAATAGTGAAGGTTTGTAAAATTAATGTTTGTAAAAATAACAGAACTTTTCAAAAAATAATTTAAGTAAATGCACTATTTAAGAATGGCTTGGGATACAAAGTTAAGATTTATTAGAAGTTATTTTATAGAACATAATAGTGAACTTAAAAAGGAAAGTCAAATGAAAACACATGCTATTTTTCAGAGAATTTTTCAAAGAAAATTTTTCAAATTTTCAAAATTTCAAAATTTCAAAGAAATTTTCAGAGAAGTATTTCTCAACAAATCAAGCTTTTGCAATGACAACCGTCTGTGTTAACAGTAAGATAAATGGAAATAAAAATGATTATGTAAAGCAAAAAAATGCTTTGTAATTTGCAAATAAACCAGGGAAGTGGCTAGTATATAAATTATGAAAAAAGAAAAGACAATGATATTGAATTACAGTAACCTAAGAGGTTTTGACAATTGTTGCACCATTTAAACAGTGGTAGAAACCTGTTCTAGAGCCTGGGGCTGCCACACCAAGGCTGCTATAAAGGAGGAATGGCATCAAGAGAACTGTTAGGGGCAGAACAGCATTAATGGTACATGTTGGGCCAGTATTAGTGACCCCAAATTTGGATTGCAAATACTGATTTTTTATTTATTTATCAAATTTGGAAACCACCCATCTCTCTCAATATGAAAATCTATTATCACTCAATGAATTTGACCTATGTCTATCTACTGTAAAAGAAAGCAGCTAACAGGTAATCCCAACAACAAGTTTAAGTTTGGAGCTCTCTGTCAATGATCTATTATTATATTTAACTCACAGAAAGTCTACAAACAGCTTCTAATCTACCATATACCCACTGCAATCATTATCTCTGATCCGTCCAGGATCAAATATCCTCAATTGATTCTTGATAATAAAACTTTTCCTTGAAATTATAACTGGGATCTTTCCAAACAGTTGCACCTCACTCCCCAAAGTCATACGTCTTGGTTGAGACAATCTCTGCAGCAGTTGTTGTTCAGTAGGTTTTTCCACAAATCACAGCATTCCCCAGTTATTGTCTTCTGACTGCATATAATGAGTCTACTCCTCAATCTTCTTCAGGTTTCCTTAGAAGCTCAGTCCATCATTCCATCTACTCCACGGGTGTCAAACTCAATCACGTCACGTGACGTATCGTGATGTATTGCGATGTTTTTTGCCTTTGCGGAGTCGGGGTGGGCGTGGCCCACGTGGGACGCATCCAGCCTGCAGGCCGCCAGTTTGACAGGCCTGATTTCTACTCCATCATCTCCACTGTGAAGAAAAGGCCTTCTTCCTGATTCCCACCAGACAGAATTCTTTAACTGATCAGGCCAGCAACATACCCCTTCCTGTCTGACTAAGTAGGATGGGCTGATGCAATGGGCAAAGACGGTTACACAGGTAACCTGGCCCCATGCTATTAGATGGCAGAAATGAAAATGTTTATCAATTCTTTGCTACCATTCAAAGGTTATCCCAGTCAATACATAAGAGGCTTGTGATCATATTTGCCTGCCACTATTTTTGCTTGCCCCTTTGCTGCCCAGTATATGGGCAGGTGCTGCTTTATGGCAGACCATGACAAGCTTTGGTTTTTGAAAGACTGAAGCCATGTCTGAGCCACTCTATGCTGGTGCCCCAGGGAGGCTGCCACCCCTGCCTTGATTGTATTTACACTACTGACAAGTAATATTTATGAATAGATAGTAAGTATGCATAAAGAATATGTTTATGTACAGTGGCATTTATTGAAGAATGGGATGTAGGTTGTCATGGAGATTAAAAGCTTTGAAGTGCTTTTCTTTGGTGCTAGTTCTAGCTGTTGGCCATGAGGATATTAGTTCTGGCACCCTGAATCTTGCATTGTAAAAATAATTGCACTTTTATCTGCACTACAAGAGTTATTGAAGTAGGATAAATACATGTCGACACACGGACACATCTAAGTTTAAAGATAAACACGCTGGCTTTCTGACACATTTCTGGTCAAAATGAAGTGTCTGCAGTTTTCAGAAACCTCTAAAATGCTTGTTTTCTGTTGAATGGTCATTCAGGCTGTTTACAAGATGTCATTACAGGCTATACAGAATCTGTACTTGCTTCAGAAAGAAAAAAAAATCATTGAGGAATATCGATAGCCTGTGAGTCTCTGGTAAATAGATGGGATTTCTTTAGAAAGAAGGTCTTGTGTTTTGTAAGTAGAGCCCGGTGTACAGGGTTTGTGTAACAACTCTAAACTCATTTACAGTTTGGTATGAAAAGCAGGACAACTTCTTGAACAATTAAGGGAAAGTGGTTATTGACAAGTTTACTTCTGTGAGAGGCTCAGCCCCTTCTCTATCAGAACCCTGTTGTGTGCCAGACCTGCTTTGGGTAACTTCTTAACCAATAAATCAATGTCAAATGCTGCAGTCTAAACAGCATGTGGCCACAAGCACAAAACAGACATCAAGTGAGTTTTCAAAACTGACTAAAAGTGATGGCGATTAACTAGAATTATAGATATTTATATTTAAACTGACACCATAGAATACTTTTGAATCTTGACAGATATGTGGAATATTTAAATGTGGTAATTGCAGTTACAGGACCTCCTGGGATCAACCTGCTAGAAAGGGAGTGACATATTACAGGTTGGGGAAGAAATAAAAAAAAAGGAACATAATAAAATTATATTAGTTCATGCATGTACAAGTATGTGGTGTTATTATTATTTTTACTATATTTCATTTAAAATGACAATGGTTTAGAAGACGTTTTATTCATTCTGTTATACTATAGTTCTATGTTGATTTAATCAGAATAGAGCTGGAAGGTCTTCGAGTCCAATCCCCTGCTCAAGCAGGAGACCCTATACCAGTGATGGCGAACCTTTTTTGGCTCGGGTGCCAAAAGGGTGTGCGTGCGTACGATAGTGTGCGCATGGGTGCCCACACCCATAATGCAATGGCCTCCCCCTGCGCAAGCGCACAACCCCCGTATGCTTTCGGTAGGCCTGTTGGGCTGTTTTTCGCTCTCCCCAGGCTTCAGGAGGCTTTCCTGAACCCTGGGGAGAGCAAAAAACAGCCCAACAGGCCTACCTGGGGTTGGCAAAAAATGGCCCAACGGGCCAATCGGAAGTTCGGAAATGAAACGGAAGTGGAGCTGCCCTACTACTTACCTTCAGATAGTTGCAACCAGGCCTCGCACACCTCGGCCCATTTCTTCTGCAGCCGGCAAAGCTTTCCTGAAGGCCTCTGTAGTTGATAACAAAGCTCCAGATCGATCCAGAGCTCTGTTATCAGCTGCAGAGGCCTTTCCTAAAGGCCTTTCCTGAAGGCCTTTCTAGCCGATAACAGAGCTCTGGATTGATCTGGAGCTCTGTTATCAGCTGCAGAGGCCTTCAGGAAAGACTTGCCGGCTGCAGATGAAATGGGCCAAGGTGTGGGAGGTCTGGCTACAACTGTACAAAGCTGAAGAAGTTCCTGAAGACCTCTGACAGCAAAAAGGAGGCTGGGGATGATGCACACAAGTGAACTTCCAGTTGGTGCATTGGGCCGTTTTTGCTGTCCCCAGGCTTCAGGAGGCTTTCCTGAAGCCTGAGGAGAGCAAAAACGGCCGAAAAGAAGGCCGGAAATCAGCTGGCAGAGCTGACATAGGGCAACGCCTCGCGTGCCCTCAGATATGTCTCCACATGCCACAGATGGCACGCATGCCATAGGTTCGCCATCACTGCCCTATACCATTTCAGACAAGTGACTGCCAATCTCTTCTTAGAAACCTCCAGTGATGAAGCACCTACAACTTCTGGAGGCAAGCTGTTCCACTGGTTAATGATTCTGTTAAGAGGTTTCGCCTTAATTCCAGGTTGCTTCTCTCCTTGATTAGTTTCCATCCACTGTTTCTTGTCCTGCCCTCTGGTGCTTTGAAAAATAAGTTGACCCCCTCCTCTTTGTGGCAACCTCTCAAATACTGGTATGCTGCTATCATGTCTCCCCTAGCCCTTCTTTTCTCTAGACTAGCAAAACCCAAATCCTGCAAATGTTCTTGGCCTTTAATCATCTTTTGCACTTTGCACTTTTCCCCCAAAGTCTCAACTTCTTTTTTGTAATGTGGTGATGAAAACTGGATGCAGTATTCCAGGTGTGGCCTTACTAAGGCTTTATAAAGCGGTACTAATACTTCACATGATTTTGATTCTATGCCTCTGTTTATACAACCAAGGATTGTATTAGCTTTTTTGGCTGGCTCATATTTAAGTGATTGTCCACTAGGACTAAAAAATAAATAATACTCAGACACAAGCACACTGAATATGTGTAATGAAGCGTATGCCTAAATAAATATGTATAGGGTAAAATATCCTGATTACAAATTCTAATGTTTAGATAGTAAGACAACCCCCCCACTTCATTTATAAAAGTTGTATTTTTATTTTTTCATTCAAGTAACTACACAGCATATAATAAATATCACTGTTTATATCAGAGAACAATATTTATTCTTTCAATATTTTTGATGCAGACTGTGTGATATATACTATGTGATATCCAGAAGTGGAAATTGGGAACAGGAATGCTATTTGCAGATTCTGTGCTTTCAATAATTGTGTGAATGAGGTTAGTGGTCCTCTTCATAATTTGATGAGAACTACTCCTGATATGAATACATTAAGTTAAAGATAACGTCTTCTTTGAGTCAGGTTTGATTTCTGGCGACTTTGTTTCAAATTCAGAATTTAATTATATGAGATTGAGTGTCAGGCCTGGAAGCCATCTTGGGCATTGGATCTTCAGGGCTGCCACATTTAGTGCTGTGGGAAACTGGGAGGGGGGTTGTATGGAGCTGGGGAGATATATAGTCATAATTACATTCCTTTCTCCAAGAGTCAAGGACATTCTGCCCTGCACCCGGAGAGGCATGACTGGGAGGCATCTCCAGTTGGGATGGTGCCTTGACTGGACTACGTAATGGACATGTGGGTGCTGAGGCAGGGTTTTGGACTTTCTTTTGGGTGGGGAAAACCTGGAAGCTTTCAGATTCGGGTTTTCCCAGATGTGACAATATGACATATCTAATAAAATGGAACTTTGAGGAACTTCAGGCCTGGGAGTCTTCTTTCGTTGGGGGTGTTACTTGGAACCCTGACATTGAGAAGCATAGAAAATAATGTGCATATCAACTTAGACTGGCTGTAACTACTTCTGGATATTTTAAGTAAAATGCTATGCAGAAAATATTTCAAGGAGAGGTCAACAATTAAATATCATGCAAATGATGCAATCGTTCTTGCACCAGATATATAGCCAAAAAAAGTAATCATAGCATTGGCAAGGACCATCTACCTGTATTTCACTGAGTCCAACTTCCAACTCAGTGTAGGAACCTGAACGAAAGCAGCCCAGACAGATACTTAGTCTCTCATTGAACGCAACCACAACCTCTATCATTTCTGGGTAATTGGTTGTGCTAATTGGTTGGGGGCTTTTTAAAAACATCAATCAGAATCTGTCTTCTGGTAGTTAAAATCCACTATTAACTATTAACACACCTTATTTTGGAACTAGAGGAAATATGTCTTTTATTTCTTCAAATATTTGAATAAGTGTCTCCTAGTCCCCCAGTCATCTTTTGTTAAAGCTAAGCTAAGCATAACCAAGTACTTAAAACTTTCTTTTGAGGCTACAGTTTCTAATCCCCTGATCATTTTCATTGTCCTTATTTATCTTTGTTCTAATATCTTTGTTTTAATTTCAGTGCCCAGAACTGAACATAATATATAAATAGAGTCTGACCAAAGCAAAACAGGATGCAACAGTTATTTCCCATGATTTGGAAACTCTACTTAAAAGAGAATACCATTGGTAGTTCTCAATTAAAACTATTCAATTAAATTTGTCAACCATCAACAGCCCTCTCTAGATAACAAGACTTCCTTTTCACAGGCTTTATTTATTTGTTGAATAATGAATTTATACACTGCCAAACCTTCAGTTACAGTAACAATTTATACACTGCCAAACCTTCAGTTACAGTAACATGTTAAATACAATAGTAATTTAAGCTTCACAGAAAGCAAACAGCAGTTCAGAAGCTCTTTGCCATTAAACTATGCTTAAATATTAGATTAATACTTCCATTCTGTCCACTATGCAGGGGTCTCCAATCTTGGCCACTTTAAGACTTGTGGACTTCAACTCCCAGAATTCCTCAGCCAGCAAAGCTGAGGAATTCTGGGAGTTGAAGTTCACAAGTCTTAAAGTGGCCAAGGTTGGAGACCCCTGTACTATAGTAATGAACTGTATATTCAGCTTCAACATAAATGTGTCATGAACAATTCTATGACACAAAGGTATTATTATTATTTGGTTTCTCTTTATTTTCATTGTTAGCAGTGCAGCTTGTGCACAAATCTTTTTGAGCCCCCATCTATCTACCCCTTATTACAACAGCCTCCACGCTAAAATGGCTCAATTATTTATAGTTCAGAATGCTCAGCTAATTTACTGCAAATCATTGGTGATCTAGGGGTATAATTCAACCTTCCCGGAACTGAATAAGAAAGAAAAGGCTGAAAATATTCCATTGTAACAGAGGGAATAAACTATTTTGTTTGGGTCTTTAAAAAGGGCCAAGAAAAAAAATATACAAAGGGAAATTACAAGTATTGGCTAGTCGAGACTTCACCATATGGACTGGGATTTAAACAGGGTGCTGTAAACCTGAAGGTTTGTGCCTTCCATAAGGCCAAAGTTCCCACATAGGGTAACTATTAAAATGACATGTATGATGCAACATTATAAAAAGGCAGAGATGGCCAGGAAACATCTCTTGGCTTAATTCCAACAGTTATTTGCAAACAGTAAGTCCAAACTTTTTTAAAAAACAAGAACAGTAATTTTTCCCCCTATCATCTCTCTGGGTAAAGAAGATATGGGAGGGAAGGAAAGAACAGGAAACAGAGAAGGGATGATAAGGAAAAAATAATGCCCTCACTTTTGGTTCAAGCCCTTTTCCTCTGGCTTTAATCCTATCTTCTAATAGCCTATAAGCTTTTACAAATTATTTTTGGTGGAATGATATCATTAAAAGTTGAACGTTATCTCCTTTCTATTCTTTTTTTTAAATTTTTTTAATTAAATACACAAAACAATACAACAGTGACATACACAACAACAAATAAACATTTTGGGCTTTTCTGTTTAGCCCCTAACTCCAATAAGCTATCCTCGGAACTTTACATAATTTAAGTTACATTTTTTTTACCATAATAAACAAATTATTTTTGGTGGAATGATATCATTAAAAGTTGAACATTATCTCCTTTCTATTCTAAAGGCATCAGTGAATTGAAAAAGTGGTCACTGTATGGGAAAAGAAAGGCAGTAAAATGGAGTTTTAATGCCTCACAAACGATGGTATGGTACCCTAGTATCTTGAAATCAAATAACTAGCTTACAAAGCAATATGTCTCCACATCTCCTGCATTTATTTATTATTTATTTATTTATTTTGGTATTCTTATATGCCGCCCAACTCCCGAAGGACTCAGGGCGGCGTACAACAGAGAACATATACATATAAGTATACATATACTTAAATGCACAAATCTTGTCCAAAAGCAGATTTATATACCGTATTCCAATGAAGCAGAGTTATAAGATCTTTAAACTGGAGGAAATGATTTTAAAAGACATTCATGTCACAGAATGTTTTAGAATCCTAACCTAGAGTAAAAGGAATGGAAACAATAGAGTTGAAGAATTTATAATTGCAATCTTTCTGCATTTATAATGCAAAAAACTTTCATTTCATGAAGGATCATAGACATATAGGAAAGCATTCAACAAAATGTTGGTCTTTGAAGCATATGCAACAAAGAATTGTATAGTACCTTAATGTCTAACCCAGTGATGGCGAACCTTTTTTCTCTTGGGTGCCAAAAGCGTGTGCGTGCGCGCTGTCATGCATGTGTGAGTGCCCACACCCATAATTCAATGCCTAGGGAGGGCAAAAACGTCCTCTCCCGCCCCCGCAGAGGCCCTCTGGAGGCCGGAAATGGCCCATTTCCTGACTTCCGGTGGGCCTGGTAGGTCCGTTTTTTGCCCTCCCCAGGCTCCAGAGGCTTCCCTGGAGCCTGTGGAGGGCGAAAACACCCCCCCGGAGGACCTCTGGAAACCTAAAATGCCCTTACAGAGCCTCCACACGAACCAAGATCAGCTGGCCGGCACACACATGCATGCTGGAGTTGAGATAGGGCAATGGCTCGCGTGCCGGCAGATATGGCTCCGCGTGCCACCTGTGGCACGCGTGCCATAGGTTCGCCATCACTGGTCTAACCTATGTATTGTCACATAAACTTTCATACAGCTCATAGCCTACTTGATTTATATTCGCATATATGGAATGTAACCTGAATATTATATGTGCAATTTTTAGGATAACAGCAATTAGGAGGATCAACTCACCTATAGTTTAATGCCTTCTATCTTTAGTAAAGTTAGTATTTCCTCTTGAAGTTAAAAATGAAGGAGGAATTTATGGAAAGTTTTTCTTCTTTGAATTTCTGTGTGTGTGGAAGGAAAAAAATGAATCTAAGCCCACTCCACTCTGTGGGCTAAATTCTTTCAGAAACATTTCAATAGGGCATGGTGGAGTAGAGGACAGGCTGCTAAATGGTAGGCAGAGCCAATTGCTTCAGGTTTTATCTCCATCTTCCTCTCTTGCAAAGTACTTAAACTATATATTATAGTCACTTATTGTCTTATTCAGTGTAAAGGTGATTTAGAAGTTTGTATGCGGGGAGGAAAGGATTGTGGCCTTCACTACTTCTTACTGCCACTTCAATTATGCAGTTTCCTCCCATTTTTATTTTTTGTATAGGAAGTTGCCCAAAAATTCTTTCTGTCTGGCAAACAGTGCAAAGATTTTGTGATTTAGTAAATAGCATTGCCAAGACATTGAACTTGTCTTCTGTACTTTTTAAGAACTGAGAATGTTTGCTGGGCTTTCACTGTTGACATAGGAAGGGTATTATGTCTCTTAGCAAACTCATTATTTTTTATTTTACTTTATTTATTTTATCAAACACGTATTAGATAGTACATATAAGTATAAACATGATTTGAATACATGAAATGAATACGAATAAAAATAAAAGGGTACATTATGACAGGGACGGTAGGCACGCTGGTGTGTTTATGCACACCCCTTACAGACCTCTTAGGAATGGGGTGAGGTCAACAGTAGACAGTCTAAGGTTAAAATTTTGGGGGTTTGGAGATGAAACCACAGAGGGGGGTAGTGTATTCTAGGCAGTGACCACTCTGTTGCTGAAGTAGTATTTTCTGCAATCGAGTTTGGTGCACTGTATGCTTACCATAGCTTTATGTCGTGACCTGTTTTTACCAATGTTTTTTTTTGCTTTTCCTCTGGAAGAATGGTTACTGTAATTAAGCCTGTGTCCCCTGATACATTTGGGTGAATGTTTTTATCCATCCAGCTGATAATGTGTAATTAGAACAGAAAAAACAGGGTATGGTGATGAAAAAGCATGTAATAATTCATAAAATACATTATGAATCTGACAGGAGAAATCAGTACAGCTTTGTTATTTTGGGCAACTGCCCTGTGACTTTCAGAATATGTAACATCAGATCACATTTAAGCCTAACTGAATAGTTGAGAAACAACCTGGAATAATGCAGTGCAAGAATTTTTTAATCTTTCTCTTACCTTGCAGAACAATTCCCCTCCCACCTGCCTGCTAGCATTTGAAGCCAACTCTTTAAAAGGTTAAGAATCTTCAATCTCAAAAAAGGAAATAGGTTGAGGATTTGCTGGAGCTAAGCCTCCACCTCCAATCTCCCTTCTGTATTCCCAGAGAAAATGTAACAGTTTGAGAACTGTTCTAAATTTATTATGTCCCATAATGTGAAATATAAAAGGATTTTTTTAAACAAAAAGGCTAGCAAACTCTGTTCCTTCTTACTTGTGATGTTGCTGTCCTGCTCTCCCTCTCTCCCTTCATAGGAATTTCTATAGGAATATTTTTTTCTGGACTGAAATACTTCATTTCTAACTTTTTATCTGTAAGAGTAGGAAAGACAAAAAAAGGGAAAATGTTTATTTAACACGAGAAAAGAAATCAAAAGAAAAAAAGAGCATTCAACATGAAAAGTATGTCAGGGAACAAAAGTATCTTACATAACACTCTGAAAAATTGGTAAAAAGTACAAGTGTTCACACCATATTGTAAAGTAAATTCTTTAGAAATTGTTCTGTTATTTCAGAGGTAGCAGACATACCATATGCTGTATCTTGCAGTTGCTATAGTAACAGCTCTTAAAATTTAAACATAGGAAAAACTGTTGCCTAAAGTCTCCATGACTTTCATCATATTCTGTATGTTTGGTTAATATCCCGAGTTTCGTTAATACATTTAAGGCAGATTAAACGCTTTGTTTAAAATATTTGTATTTAAACTGAAGCATCTTAATGGGAAACAACAGTGTTATATTGCCCTGTTTTTCTCTTACAAGGTTAGTTTATACAATATAACTGCCACCCTGAAACTGTCTGAAGTATTTGAATTCTGACCATGCTGAACAATTCTTGCAGTGTTAGTATTGTGTATATTGCCTTTGTGGTAGGTTATTTTTACCATCCTCCAACATTTCTAACCATGGCATATAATGGAAGTGCTTACACACAACACTAATGGGGTGTTCTTAAAATCATCCTAATCAGCCAAAAAAAAGATCAAATAGTGTCACATGAAGAAGATGCTTAGTGTTAGATTGTGGGCAAGGATCACAGGAGACAGACTTCATAACAGCTCTTTTACTCAGCTCACTCAAGTAACCAGCAAAACATGGTCTGACAGCTAGCTCTTTTATAGAGGGCTGTCAGACACAACAACCAATAGCGTATGAGCATTCAAACACATGACCTGGGTGGCAACAACAGTTCAGGTAGAGTTCAACTAAAAACATAACAACTTACAGTTCAGTCAGAGGTCATCTAGTCATGACAAGTTTAGGGTTCAGTTAGAGGTCAGTCAGAACACAACATTTAGCCTAGTTAGTTTTAAATCCTTGTTGCATATTTGGTTTGGGGCACCTACATAGATTAATGAACTGTATGGCATTAGCCATTCATTAGCCTGATTTGCAAATGAAGGTAAATATACAATATAATTATCCAAATATAGGATAATGTTGACGAATCTAATCTGAGTTGGTCACCGGGACCAGAGATTTATTCTTCTTCCAAGCTTTTGGATTTGCGCTAGAGCCCATTTTCAGGGAACTTCTCTCTCTCTCTCTTCAGAATTAGCCTGATTCATTCATGGTAAATATATTGTGCAACTCCAGAAAATGGATTAATTCAATAACTGGCTAAGGAAATGGCATGAAATCATCTTCTGTATAACTAAGCGATAACCATGGATAAGATATTCCACTGAATATTCAGGGTATTGAGCCTCTTCAGCCAATATCCTGGATGGATCTGTGAATAGTTTTTGAATACTATGGACAGAAACAGGGCAAATAATTCAGATAAGTAATTAAATGATGGCTGCCAGATTTAGGTTGCAAAAGTCGAAATGGAGTAGAGGAAAAAGCCAGTGCTACCTCTTTATTCCCATCTACTAGGAATCTGGATTTTTGCAGGTGAGAAATAAACTAGCACATATCATGAAAGAGCCTGTTCTCGGTTTGGTCTGCCATGTATTGGATGGGGAAGACTGAATTTCCTTTCTATCTCACTGTGTTTGTGATTCATTGTGTGTGTATGTGTGTGTATGAAAGCGAAGTAAGAGCAGTGGATATACTGGTGTAGGAATAGCACTGCTTTGGGATTGCTCTTAATACTTGGTTCTATGGTGCTGCCCCTACTTGCATTTTAATATGACACAATTCTTCTCTGACAATACCAATCTTTTCTCTAAACCACATATTAGCTTGAACTCATCCCCAAGCCTTAACAGAAAAAGCCTTAAATCATCTTTAAGTGTAGTGATTTTAATGTAGTTTTCTTTTGAAGCGGACACCAGGCCACCTCAGTGTGTAAAAAATTTTCTTGGTGATGACAGCTGATTAGGGTCAGATGTATGTTTTGAAGTTTTGGGTAGTGCAGAGAGTTTCTCCTCTGATTTGTTTGTTTGTTTGTTTGTTTGTTTGTTTGTTTGTTTGTATGACTTGTTTGCTGTGCCCATCTTGCCTAGAGGTGATTCCAAGTGACTTACAAACATTTCAGCCATTGTTGAGGGAGTATTTTATTATAACTATATTTTGAACTCTATTAGCATTGTTTTCAAGTTCACTTTTATTTATAGCAATCCCATTCTCCTCACTGTAGTGACTAGAAAACTATGTTGAGCTGGGCTTTAGCTGCTTATTTATCAGGTTCTTTTTCTCTTTTTTTGGTCAGCTTCAATCATATCCCCTTTTCTTAAATAAGAGCTAAGCTTTCTAGCAGGTAATCCCTTTCAATTCTGTAGGATTTAGCTAGTTGTATAATCATTGCAGCCTCTCCTTCTTTCTACTCTGAGGTGATTCCCACTCTGAGGTTATTTCTGCGCTTGTCTCGTTCCATATGTTTCTTTACTTTTCATCATTTTAACTTGGGAGACACCCATGTGGGATGTGGGGAAAGGGGCAGACAACCTAGCAGTTTAGAGAAGCCCAGGCAGAGTTCCAAAGTCAGATTCTCCTCATTCTGGTTGTAGTGCCTTTTTGATGGATGTTTTCCCTATTGGCTGGTGATGTGTGGAAAGGAAATGCCAGCAGAGAAGACCAATCACCTTGCTTATTATAGGGACTGGCACATTACAAAATGAAAGGAATATTATTTAGCAGTGATTTGGAATAGATGTAGGAAAGGCGGGATAAAGATTGGCAATGAGCGTAACCAATTTTTCCTGCCATTTTTCTATGCCTATCAAGGATGGTTGGATAGCACTTTAATACCATAAATAGGAAAAGGCCCTCAATCTGGCCACTGGAAGGGGAAATTCAGTGTTGGTTATTTCCTTATCTGGGTTCAGATGACCCTACATACCTTCCTTACAGTTAAGAATATGACCTAGTTGGCTTCCGGTTCCGGCTCCGACGGCGTCGCTGGCGCTCTTTGCAGGGCGCACCTCCGATCTTCTGTAAAAGCCGCCAGAACAGCTGTCTGGCGGCTTGAAAATCTCTCCCCGGGCGAAGGGGAGAGATGAGAGCGAGACAGGTGGGGTAGAGCCCTCCTAGTGCCCTAAAAACCAACTTAGGGCGCGTAGGGTAAGGGCTCCCCAGGTAGCCTGTCAGCTGCTCCGGAAGATTGGAAGCTTCCGCTTTTAAAGCGGAACAAGATGCCGCGACCACCGCTGCTGTTTTAAAGGAGGTATAATTATTTTAAAAATACAGAGAGCAGCCAGAAGAAGACAGGAGTCCTGGAGGTAATAGTTTGTACTTTAACTCCATTCCTGGGTCTTTAAGATGGAAGAAACAAAGTAACTTAATAAGGAGTGGCAACAAGATGGCGATTGGCAACTGTGGTGTAAAAGAGAAAGTTATTTTTGCTTTGTTACCAGCCCTTTCCTCTGGAAACCTTTGATTTGAAGGATGATTTCCCCCCCCTTTTTTTTTCTCTTCTTTGGAATTAAGTTATAGTTTTATAGAAGGAAAAAATTTAAATGGCTCTGGACTTTGAAAAGAATTTTCTTTTTTAAGTAAAGATCTGGGTTTCCTCTTCCTCTCTTCTTTGTCTTTTTTTTGAAAATATTGAAATGGCTTCTAAACTTGAAAAGACTGTAGTGAATAAAAGAACTGAGTACTCCTTTGAACATATTTTAAAGAAACAACCTATGCCTGATTCTTTAATACCTGAGACTTTTTTTAATACCCTGAAACTTCTGAAAAATGAGTTAATTTTAGAATTCAATTCAAAACTTGCTGAGATAGAAAAAAAGATGCAGGCTGCTATGGAGAAGATGAATTTACAATTGAGAGCGGATGTGGTGAAAGTTTGCAAAGGATTAGCAGTGAATATGGAAGTTTTGGAGAAGGATTTGGAAAAAAATAAGCAAAACATAACAATTTCAGAAGAATATATAACCAAGGTTCAAAATGATATATTAAAACTGGAAAAAGAAGCGATGATCTCTCAATTTCAAGAGATGAAATTTGCTATAAGAGTCAGGGGCTTGAAAGAAAAAAAATTTGAAAATCTGAAAGAAAGAATGACAGAGGCACTGGAGCAGGTGTCTGGATTGTCTAAAGATGAATTGGCTACAAAAATCGATAAAGTATATAGAATCAATTCTTGGTATGCAAAACAAAACCACTTGCCAAGGGATATTGTAATATACTTCACTACCAGAGCTTTGCGAAACAGAATCATACAGGCGACTTATAATAAAAATCTTCAGACAAATGGTCAAGAAATAAAGATATGGAAAGAAATCCCTGCCAAGATGCTTAAAGATAGAAGAGAATATTCGTTTTTGGTTCAGGAATTAAAAATACAAAATTTACAATATAAATGGAATGTACCAACAGGAGTAACTGTAAAATTCTTGGGAAAAAGATATGGACTAAATACAATAAAGAAAGCTACAGAATTCTACATCAATGTTTTAAAGGCTGATATTTCTAAAATTCCAGTGGAAAAAGGCATGGAAATAAGGGAAGAGGAGAAGGGAAATCCGGATATACGTGATCAAGAGGAAATTTCGATGATTCCAAAAGAGTGGCACAGCCAGACAGATGTTTACGTGGATAAGGAGACGGAGGAATGGGATCAGATGACAGCTGAAGCGACAGATTGGAAATGGCCAAAGGACAGATGGTGTTGAAACTTATGGGATGGTTGGAAAGATGAACAAGATTGTAATCATTTTTTTTTCTTTTTCTTTTTTATATATGTTGTATTAATATTGTCTATTATTGGTATTATATTTTATTTCCAGATTGTTTTTTAGATATATATTATATATTTTGGAGTTATAAATTTGATATAGAGTATTTCGTTATCAATAATTTGGGGATCTGAAATATTAATATTGTTTATTGATGGTATTTTCATATCAAATATTTTGAAGTTATAAATTGGATATAGTGTAATATTTTGGTATCATTATTTTGAGGATATAGGGATTAAGTTTTAAAAATTTAGAGGTATAAAGAGTTGGTTTTTATTTTTTTTATTATTATTATTATATATTTTGGTTACTATTTTTAGTATAGTAGATAATATATACTCTGAGGCGATACCTTAAGGTATAGGATTATTGTTATGAAGGTGTATTTTATGGTTTGAGGTTCAGAGGAAATGTTATATATATAACATTATGTTATTAATAAGTGGGTGGATTTTAATTAAGTTTAAGGGTGTTGAAATATAAGGGGTTAGCCAATTATTATTGATATATATATATATATATATATATATATATATATATATATATATATATATATATATATATATATATATATATATATATATATATATATATATATATATATATATATATATATATATAAAATATTGGGAAGTTAATACTTTGGTATATTGTAAAATTATGTTATTAATAATGTTTGAGTTATGACTAAGTTTAGTGTATGAGGTTCATCTTTGTTTCCTTTTTATTTGTTATTTTGCTTATTTTTGTTCTTTACTTGTTTACTTTCTCTTTAATTTTTAACATTTTGAATAGTTTTAATCTGGAGTTAAAGATGCCGATAAAATGAGGGATCTAAGAAGTTATTTTAATTTAATTTAAATTTATGTTATTGAATACTATGCCCTGTACTTTTTCTGGGAAGTCTGGGGGGGGAGGGGAGGGAGTGGGTTGTGGGTAGGGGGGGGTGGGGGGGAGAAAATTGATAAAAATGCTTGTACTTTGTACTAATAAAACTTTTTGAATAAAAAAAAAAAGAATATGACCTAGTTATAAACAGTCAAAATGCCCCACTCCAATCACAATCTGGGCCCTGATCTGATTCAGATGACATTAAGCAAATCAATTAAGGCTTAAAATACAGCATGACAACTTTTTATTTATTTATTTATTTTGTCAAGCATGTATATGACTACAGGCAAAGTATAAACATTAATATGAATATATAATAAGTACAAGCATGGTTTTGAGTACATGCTTTTTTTCGAATACATGGGGACTTTACGACAGGGACAGTAGGCACGCTGGTGCGCTTATGCATGCCCCTTACAGTCCTCTTAGGAATGTGGTGAGGTCCACGGTAGACAGTTTAAGGTTAAAGATTTGGGGGTTTGGGGAAGAAACTACAGAGTTGGGTAATGTATTCCAGGCATTGATCACTCTGTTGCTAAAGTCGAATTTTTTGCAATCAAGTTGAAGTGGTTTACATTAAGTTTGTATCTATTGTGAGCTCATGTATTGTTTCGGTTGAAGCTGAAGTAGTCATTGACAGGTAGGACATTGTAGCATATAATTTTGTGTGCTACACTTAGGTCAGATCAAAGGCGGCATAGTTCTAAATTTTCTAGGCCCAAAATTTCAAGTCTGGTTTCATAAGGTATTCTGTTGCGATCAGAGGAGTGTAGTACATGTCTCGTGAAATATTTCTGGACATTCTCAATTGTATTAATGTCCGATATGTAGTGTGGATTCCAGACAGATGAGCTGTATTCAAGAATTGGTCTAGCAAATGTTTTATATGCTCTTAGTTTAAAGTGACCAGATTTTTTTTTTAAGCGGGACACCGACGGGGGGGCGGGGCCGCCTGGACGCCGGCATTTGAGTTTTGCCCTCTGCGCATGCGCAGAACGCTGCGCATGCGCAGAGGGCAAAAGACGGCTAATGTCGGCGTCCAGGTGGGGGGGGAGGCGGGAGGCCTTTCCTCGCCTCCCGCCTCCCCTTCGGGAGCCGACAGTGGCTTGGGCTGGCTTGGGAAGGGGAGCAGCCCCCAGCGTCTCTTGGCTCTCCTCCTCCCTTCCCCCCCGCCCGCCCGGGGGTCCCGCGCCGCCCGCTGACCTCACGCACGTCCTTGAAGGCTGCGAGAAGCGGAGCACGGCCCAGCCGGACATCGGCCTCACCTTCCCTCACGGCCCTGGCACCGCGGCCGCTGCTTTAACGCGACCCACTCACCGGAGGACGGAGCGCCCGGAAGTTGGCCATCGGGCCTGCGCTTCACATCCGGCGTGGGGTGATGACGTCGCGCGAGGGACTTTTTCCCGCCCTCGCCTTCAGCAGCATCTCAATTGAAGCTCGTAGGTGACCAGACGTCCCGATTTTGAGAGGGCCTGCTGCTGCTGCCCAACCTGGCCGTCCTCGAGTGCCTGCAGGCCCGATTTTTTGAAAGAATGCCCTAGTCGTGCATTCTTTTAAAAAATCAGGACTTTTTAGAGGGCGGGCGGGACGCGGGACAAAGCATTAAAAAGCGGGTCTGTCCCGCCAAAATCGAGATGTCTGGTCACCTTATCTTAGTTAGAAGTACAATATTACCAGAGAAGAAGCTACACAAGATTAGGTTAACCACTCTTAATGCCTTCTTAGCAATGCTGTTGCAATGGGCTCTGGCACTTAGATCATTAGAGATGAGTACTCCAAGGTCCTTTACTGAGTGAGGATCGTCAACAAGGTCGTGATCATCTAGTTTGTATTTTGTATTCTGATTATTTTTGCCAATGTGTACGGCTGAGCATTTGTTGATTGAGATTTCAAGTTGCCACTTGATTTTAATTTTAAGGAAACCATTTGTTAGGAATTATATATTGTGGGGTTGTTTG
Source organism: Diadophis punctatus similis (assembly GCA_023053685.1). Taxonomy (NCBI): domain Eukaryota; kingdom Metazoa; phylum Chordata; class Lepidosauria; order Squamata; family Dipsadidae; genus Diadophis; species Diadophis punctatus. The sequence goes on along the minus strand of JALIGW010000001.1, from coordinate 271,754,693 downwards.
CTTTTGTTTTCTGCAATTTTGACAACTCCATAATACCTTTCTAAGATGTAGAATACATAGTACTCAGTATAGTCTCACAATACCTTTAGACAGTATAAAAATATTACTAGCATGGCATATTTATTTTCATGCCCTGTATAATTATTTGTACCCGGACTATCATTAAGTGTTGTACCTTATGATTCTTGACGAACGTATCTTTTCTTTTATGTACACTGAGAGCATATGCACCAAGACAAATTCCTTGTGTGTCCAATCACACTTGGCCAATAAAAAATTCTATTCTATTATTCTATTCTATTCTATTCTATTCTATTCTATTCTATTCTATTCTATTCTATTCTATTCTATTCTATTCTATTCTACAAAACATGGCATTCATATATTTTTGTAACTATGTACTGGGAATCATTTGAGCTGTCGTCACTAGAAGATCTACTTTCTGATGGTCTATTAAAATGTATGCATAGTCAGAACCATCATGTTTCACTTCAAATTGGCTTTGCCTTGCTGAACAAAAGCCCTTTATCTGAGGATGATATTCTATAACTGGGGCTCTACCAATAAACAAAACAACAATAAAAAAATTTCTTTGTTCCCAAGCACATCAAAGAAAAGATCAAAATATGGCTATCTAGATATACCCTTAAATATCTTGTTGTTAGTTGCAAAGTCGTGTCCGACCCATCACAACCCCATGGACAATGTTCCTCCAGGCCTTCCTGTTCTCTACCATTCTCTGGAGTCCATTTAAGCTGGTGTCAAACTCGATTTCATTGAGGACCGCATCAGGATTATATTTGACCTCAGGGGGCTGGGGTGGGTGTGGCCAGGGTGGGTGTGGCCAGTTCAACATCAGTTGTGCGGGGGCGCCTATAGTGGCCCGAGCGCTCTGCCAGCAAAATGGGTCCTGAGCTCCGTTTTCGGCTGTAACAGCCTCCTGCAACCCACTGCCAGCAAGAGGCATCGCGGGCTGGTCCTTCGCTGTTTCCAGGGTGTCCCCGTGGGCCAGATATAAGCACCCCGTGGGCTGGCTCTGGCCCACAGGCCTTGAGTTTGACACCCCTGGTCTAGCAAGTCTGAAATAAAACGCAGTGCATAATAATCACTAATAGTTACAGAGTTCATAATTATAATCATGCAGAATACTCAGGATACTTTCTTTTACAAAAAATGTTCATACAGATACAGAAAAGGAAGAAAGGCAAATATATCTTTTCTTCAGATTGTTGTCTAAAAATGTCTTTAAAGCTGCATTCTCTTGTGTAGACATGAGATATTGCCATTTAGCTGGGATCTGGGCTCCAGGTAGTATGTTAATAACAGGGGTGAAATTCAGCAGGTTCTGACAGGTTCTGGAGAACCGGTAGCGGAAATTTTCAGTAGTTCAGAGAACCGGCAAATACCACCTCTGGCTGGCCCCAGAATGGGGTGGGAATGGAGATTTTGCAATATCTTTCCCCCAGGAATGGGGAGGGAATGGGGATTTTGCAGTATCCTTCCCCTGCCACGCCCACCAAGCCAAGCCAGAACCAGTAGGGAAAATTTTTGAATTTCACCCCTGTAGTACAATAACATATTTGATGGGGTAGCAAGGTCACAGCTTCCTGCTTCCTCAAAGCGTCAGCAAAATCTGCATATTATAACCAAAAATGGAGGTTCAGGTTGCTATGAGGCAAAAAGAAGAGCATAGTCCAAAATTTGCAAATTGTACCGTTTATGATATTGAGAATGGAAATAAATACTCTTTGCTTCTAATGAATATCAATATTATGTGTCTGCAGAAGTCTATTCTGAAAACTATTGGGTCTTGCAAAAAAGCAGTCACCTAGAGGGCCGAGACTTGTTTGTGTTAATTTATTATTGTTTGCAGAAGGTCATATGTTGCAGGATGTGACCTAATTGGAAGGGCCTGCAATCAATCATCTCACTTTCATAGGCCTTTCCAGTTGGCTGCATATGAGCAAGCCAAATTATTTCACAATAGCCTCATCAATGAAATTAGCAGTTGCCACCAATTTCAAAAGAGTCCCATAGAGCTGAGAGTTGTATTTCTGAGCCTGTGGGGGGTACAAAGACTTGCAGGAATAACAAAATATAACTGCATACTGTCAGATCTCTCCTTAATCATCTGAGGAGCTCTCTGCAAAGTTTTTGAGAGGAAGCCTGAAAGTTTCCCGGAGTAAAGGTTTTGGGGCAATTCCAGTACATACTTGCAAAGTGTATGACATTTCCACAGATGTGACATTTCCAGCCACCTCTGAGCAAAGAAGCATAGTGAGGCAAATTACCATTAGATGCCGGAAGACACTACAGTAAAATATGTCTTCAATGTTTCTCCGATACAGACAACTATTTTGTCATTGCTTCTGTTTGCAAAGGCAGCTGGGTTTGTGTATGTATGTGTGTGAAATGGTTGAAGAAATGCTGTGAAACTGTTTTGCCTGATTATTTATTCCATGCCTCAACTTTTCTAGTTTATCACTGATCACCATATGGTATTGAAATAGCACTTCCAAGGACTATGGTGTGCCCTTTCTAATTCATATTTTGGTTCATTGAAAAGGTCTTCCTGAGGCTGATTGATTAGGGCAGAATCCTTTCAGCCTCTTCCCTGATATATAACTTAAAATTTGCTGTGTATTCATATATTTGGTGTCTTCCTTACTGCAATTTACAAATCTCTGATTTAGCAATTGCTCTCCTAATAGATTCATCAAAAGAAGCTCTGCATAAAGTATCAATAGCTGTCTAGTATAGTGTTGCTGCTTTGATGAATGGAACTGTCCATCAGGCCACACCTTCTTTCAAAAAGCTAAGAATGAATGTTATCTTGGTCCAATTTGTGGGAAATTTTGTTTTTTGGTGTTGAGCCCTCCCAACTTCTAGAAGAACGGAGTATAGGCAATTGCCTTGCTTAATGGCTGTTAAAAGTTAGTGTGGTGCTAAAAAGACAATTTAGCAACCAGTCCTCACATTTATGCTCTTTGTGGTGTCTCCCTGCTCTTATTTTCACTTGCTTATTTATCCCATACCAAGTTATCCATAAAAAGAAAGAGAGAGAGAGAAAAACACAGTTCAGCTGAAATAAGTAGCAAAAAAGCAAAGGAAAACCAAGGTAAAATAATAAGCACAGTTGTGGTCGTGTGATTTTCACTTAGTGACCACTTTGCTTAACAACCAAGTTGCTGGTCCCAATTGCAATTATTACATGAAAATTACCTGGATCACCGGCAGTGGAGTAGCCACTTGTGATTGAAGTAAATCCTGGCCCAACTATTAAGTTAATTATCAAGCTCATAATTTGTGTATCTATTTGATGACTGTACCTCAATAAAGTCTTTGCAAGGCGCGGTGGCTCAGTGGTTTAATGATGCTGGACTTGGTCTCTCTCTGGTGGTTTGAGTCCTAACATTGTGTGTCAGGGTAAGCTCCATCTCTCATCTCAGCTTCTGCCCACCTAACAGTTCAAAAGCATGTTCTATGTGAGTAGATAAATAGATAGCTCTTTGGTGGGGAGACAAGCTTGGACTTTGTGCGGCAGTTAGACTTGTGCCAGCACCAAACCTTCCTGGTTGCGATGCCCATTTGTGATGTGGCTTCGAGAGAGAGAGAGAGAGAGAGAGAGAGAGAGAGGGCCTTGAATGATGCTGCAGGAAAAAAAAATCACTCGTCTTTCTGGTGTGAAGCTAGCTCACCCTCCTGGGGCACACCTTGGGAAGCATGTACCTAACAGAGCTGGTAAACAGGCAGCCAAACCAGTACTCTGCATTAGCATTATAGTCTCCTGGCTAATGTAACAATGCCATAAGCTAAATAAATAATTTGTCATTTGTTTTGCTGACAACAAGGTAGTACAAGGATCAAACGTCATGTCTTAGCCCAACATGCAAGATCCAATATCTCTTTGATAAGTGAGTATGGAGGCTTTTAAAATTAAAGTCCAACCCAGCAAGATTGACAAACTTGGGAAATAAGAACCATTTGGGTTTCAGGGGAAAGTCTTTATTGCCAATAAGGTAATATAACAGACCCTGCAAAGCCTATCAAAGCAAATTCTACTCAAGATATATCTTGTGTAATTAAGGCAGAGTTACTTTGAATCTCTTTCTCGTGCTTCTCCCCATCTCTGGGCTGAGATTTCTCATTTGGATGGTCCTTTTTCCTCCTCTCCTTTCCTAGACTCTGTTAGCTATTCCATCACACATAATTGTTCTCCAAGAGTTCAGAATGTCACATGTTTCCATTAAATTTGGTACTTGAAAATCCAAACATTAAGTTAACAATCTACCGTAACTAAAATATATCTGGGTTAGTAGAAAATGTTGTTCAATACCAGTCTATTCTAAGTGGAGGGTTTTTTCTGCTTTTGCATCAAGAGTGACTTCCTGCTTCAAATGGGAGCTACTAAAACTGAAGAGTTACTCAAAATCTTATTCTAGAGCAGACTTATTCTCTAAGAGTCCAAGGAACAAGAAAGCATTTCTACACTCACTTTCTGTGATTATACCTTCATTCCAGAGGTGGGTTCCTGCCTCTGGTTGCCGGTGCAGTTAATCGCTGAGTTCGGCGCAGAGCCGAAAACGCTGCTCCCGTTTGTGGAGCGGGAGCTTTCCCCGGGCGCTTTCCCCGCCCGCATGGATGTCGCCAATTGCGTTCTTTTGCCCTCTGCGCATGCGGAACGCTTTGGGCATGCGCAGAGGGCAAAAGAACGCAATTGGCGGCATCCATGCGGGCGGGGAAAGCGCCCGGGGAAAGCTCCCGCTCCGCGAACGGGAGCAGCATCTTCGGCTCTGCGCCAAACTCAGCGATTAACCGCACCGGCAATCAGAGGCAGGAACCCACCTCTGCTTCATTCATTGTTATTTCCAGGTCTCAGTAGTGATTAAATTTATTAGTTGGACAACTCTTCTCACTTGTCAATGGTGTTTTGGTCACACAGTTGAGATATTTTGATCTCCTGCTCATCCGCCGAAGAGGACACTTCAAGGAAGACCAGACACTACTTGGAATCAACAATCGTTTCAGGAATGCAGAACATAAATTTTTTGATTTTACCTGGATCTCAGCAGTTCTGCCTGACACATGTTGAATATTTGCTTGCAGGAGGTAACTTGTGATTGTATATATACATCAAGACAACTGATATTCACAGTATAGCTGGTAGCTGGTGGAAATGAAATAATCTGTATTGACACATTGGGAAGTTTCACATCTTTTTCTACTTAACATGCTAACGTGATAATTGCCAGACTGATGATTTTTCCAGTGACACATCTCCCTTTGTCAATATTTAGACCTGTGTATAGAAAACCTATCTAGCACACCTGGCTAATTTTCACTTAATTTAAAAATAAATGGAACATGTTTTGCTTGCAGGGGTAGTAAAACCAAAAAAGAAGAAGGTTTACAATTCTTTTCCTTGAAACCCCCTTTGCTTCACATAATTACTACTTCACAGAAATAAAATTAGCAGCAATGTTTGATTCAATTCTAATTTTTTTTTTACATCTTAGTACTTTTGACCAAATGTTATAGTGGTTTAAATATGTTGACAGAAATCTAGCCTGGGTTTTATTGACTATTGTGCTTAAGTATATGAACTAATTTATTCATCGGTACAGTCCAGTTCATTGGTGGCCATTTCTAATGACAAATTAAAAAAAATATTTGAATTTGTTTTACTTACCGTATTTTTCGGAGTATAAGACGCACCGAAGTATAAGACGCACCTTAGTTTTGGGGGAGGAAAACAAGGAAAAAAGGCCTCTGCCTCCCAGCAATTTGCCAAACAGCAAACAGCAAACAGTACAGATGATATACACTGTTTGCTGTGTATTTCTGTGCATGTGTGCTTGACCCATAGAAATAGCAAAAAATTTGAGAAATGTACATTATGCCAGAAAGTTTTCTTAAATGTAGTCACACTAACTCCTCCTGATTATTTAAATAGATCTGCTCCAAGGTAACTAAACTCTAATACTAAACAGGACACTGTTACACTTCAGACTATACTTATATAGAGCTGTTAAAATTAATAAAAATTTCTGAAAGTATACATTATTCTCTATTATTTAAAAGAAGATACAATAGCACTGGGCCTCTTCAGAGCAAGCATTTATTTTAAAAAGCTTCTTTATTTTGTTAAGTTGTCTAGATTTACAGAGATCTCCAACCTTGGCAACTTTAAGACTCCCAGAATCCCACAGCCAGCAAAGCTAACAAAGCTGGCTGTGGAATTCTGGGAGTTGAAGTCCACAAGTCTTTAAATTGCCAAAGTTGGAGATCCCTGGCTCTAAGAACAATAAAGCAGTCTTTAAAAAATAAGTCAAATAATTTGAACATTCTACAGACATTTATAGTTATTCACTTACCCCCTTCCATCCAGTTCAGCAGAAAATAAAAATCTGCGTGTCTCTTCCAGCTATTTGCCTCTTTGCAATTAGTTTCACTTTCATTTTCCCACGTGGCAAATCAGCTGTATGTCGGAAAGCTGCTAGTGACTTGCTTGGCTTTACAGGCTCTTCCCTCTTTGCTGCAAACAGGTAAATTGCTGGAAGACAGAGGCCAAAGGGTAGGGGTGGCTGGGTGGGTGGGGCTACATTCGGTGTATAAGACGCACCCAAGTTTTCACCCTCTTTTGGGGGGTAAAAAGGTGCATCTTATACTCCGAAAAATACGGTACTTTCAATATTTCCAAGCAGCAGTGAGAAATATTTGGAGCATCAAATTTCCTGGCTTTGGGTTTCTTTGGGAGAAACATTGTATGTATTTGTAATACAGTATTTAATTAACTTATAAATCTACAGGTAGAATGTGGTAGAGAAAAACATTTCAGTTCCATTGCCCTTCTATAAGCTCATATCCCATTGTTCTTTGAAACTAGGATATTGTCCCACTGACTCTGAAAGGAGATGGTGTCTATAATTACATAACATTTTTATCTATGTCTGATGCAGGGGTGGGTTCCTACCGGTGCGGTCCACTGTCGTTCCGGTAGCGGCCCACCGATTGCGCAATTTGCCCGCAATGGCTCCGGTACCATCTTCGCCGGTCTGTCGCATGGCACCATCTTTTTTTTTGAATTTTTGGGCTTTTTTTGCTTCCTGTGCATGTGCAGAAGCAAAATCTTGCAAGGGGACGCGTGTGCGTGCGAGATTTTGGCAATGTTTTGCTTTTCCACATGCATGGAAGCAAAAATTTGCCAAAATCGCACGCACGCACGCATGCGTCCCCTTGCAAGATTTCAGTGATTTTTTGCTTCCTGCGCATGCGCGGAAGCAAAATCGTGTGAGGAGGCACATGTGTGTAGCGAGTATGCACATGCACAAAACACGATGATGCACATGCAGCACACTGGTAGGCAGGTAAGACCACCCCTGGTCTGATGGTGTTTGAATCTTTTCCAAACATGTCTTTAAAAGTTTTGTTCTTATTTAAATTGTGGTTCTTACATGGCTCTAGGTTTTATGCCTTCTTTTTTATGCTGTTTTTGTCATCCCCAGCCCTCCGACGGTACCTGGGGCCGCCATTTGTGTGGGGATTGCCATTCCGTTGCTGAGCACTGTCGCATTGTGTCTGCAACGTCCACTGTGCGCCGAGGCATGCCCTTCGCCCAGTCGACTACTAAATGATGTCAGGGGCATGCGCTGAAGCCGTTTTCTCGCTGGCCACTGTAGGACGCAGCGGAGCAGCATGGAACAGCTGGGGAACAGCTGGAGTGACTTGCGATGGATTGGGGAGGGAGTTGACAGTTTTATTTTGACATTTTCCTTTCATTTTTAATTATGTTATTCTATTCTGAATGCATTTATTAGAGATTTTGATTGTCTCTGGAGAAGAAAGCTAATAATTTGAACAAAATTCTAAACAAACTGACCTGGAATATACTTGCTGATTTCCTTCTTTTCCAAAACTCTAGGTTTTTGCTTTTTGTTTTGAAGAGATTTCCATTCAGAATATTAAAAGAAAGCTCTGAAAATGAACAATTTTATTTTATAGTATTAGCTGTCTGAATTTTGGCCAAAGATTAGTAACAACAGTGATTATTTTCATGGTTTAAACTATTTTTGTTTTGTTTTTAAGAGAAACGAGAAAGGCAAGAAAGAGAGAGAAATAATCGATATACATAACATTACAAATGAGTCTCGAGCTTTGTAGTCAATTTCAATATTAAAAGTCTGAAACCTTGTATCTTATAATACACCTTGTTAGCTTGCAAACTTTCCAGTTAATTCAAATGCTATAATATTTCATTCTTTCATGGTATGATCAACCCCCCAAAGGGGATTTAAGGTTCCTGCTGTTTGAGTTTTTCCTCATTGGTAAATGCTTGGCATATGTTGATTGCAATCAAAATACAAACATAGATTAAACATAGCATTTGCATTTTTTGAATTAATGGTGAAATATTTTTGACAACTCTGAGAAGGATACAAAATTAACTTCAAGGAACCCAAAATTAATTTTACCAATTATATTCTTGTTGTAGTTTCTCCTGATGGGGACTGCATTCGCAAATGCTTTCCGTGGAGCCTATTGGTAACAGCATGAGCATAATGCCATAAATGGCAAGATTCACTGACATTGCACAGAATGTACAAGATCATGAAACCGATTTGCTAAGGCTGGAAAGAATGAATGTGTATGGAACAGTGTCCCTTCTGCTTGTATTGCCAGACAAGTTGTAAACCCGATTGGGTTACCTGTGTTTGCAAACTTCTATTTAACCTAAACATGCATGAAATTTCTTCTCTTGCTGAATCGCATAAGCAGCTTCCTTCTGCAGTCATGCCAGCATAGCTTTGTAACATGGGCTTGTTTTGTGAAAGAAGTCTAATTTGCCGTACTAACAGCAGGCAATCACTAATCTTTTTGTCTCTGCCGCTGCTGTGATTATGTTGTATTCAGCCTTGGGATCTGTTTTGAAATTCAATTTTTGCTCGTTTGGTTCCATGTCACAAAGCAGTCTGTTGTAAAATCCAGCTTTGTACATTTGTGGGAAGACTCAGGCAAGAAGTTTGCTGCTGTCTCCTCACCATTACTAGGCCTTTATCTTACAGCTGCATGTTCATTAGTGTATTTTGCCTTTGTCTCCCTGCTCAATTTGTGCTGAGGAAAACACATTTCCCTCAAATTGTTTGTTTTATTGCATGTCTGATACTTTGGCCCTTGTAGGGGAAGTCTTTGCATTGTGTTGTGATTGCCTCCACATTTATTAGAAACAAATCTGGTCTCTGCTACTTGTTTACCCTCATTGTGTCTTTATGTATGGGTATCTGTTTTTAATTAGGCACACTCTAAATCATTCACTGCTTGCTAACACTTTCATTTGAGAAACACAGTTTTCAGTAACCTCGCAAATATCAATTTTTTTCAAAATCGAATCCACATCCTAAAATAACTTTGTCATAGTCTCTTGTTAGCAGTGATATACACATACACACATATATACCGACATACAATCAGTCTGTAATTAATCCATCTGTTAGCTGTTCAGATTTAAACTGTATATTAATTATTGCTTATTATCTACAATGGGAATGGTCAATGGCTTATCTTGTCAGTTTGCTAAGAAAAAAACATTTTTTGCATGGTGCACATTCATTCATTTGGTTCCCACTTTTGATTGGCTTATTCCTTCTGACACATTTATTCCGCCATGTTTAGCACCTCCATACATGGGATGGGTAAATTCTGCAGGGGACAGTCTGAGATTGAGTCAAATGTTTTTATAATTCTCAACCCTTAGTTCAGGGCAAGGGGATTATTAGTTATCTAATAATACAGTATTTTTAATAATATCATGAGATTTTGATAGTCCCACCTAAAATTTTATAAGCTTTGGCAATCTTCCAACATATTGGATATTTGAAAAATGTTTTAAACCTATCTCTTTGTCTCTCTATCATCTGATTTGGGAGTCCTATGAACGTTATTAGAATGGAAATACACATATGTGTTGGTGCCTACAACACCCTATTTGATAACCCATGGCTTCTGTAGTATTCCCTAACAGCTTTTGGGGATGATACTATGGTCTACATATAGAATTTTTTTTAAAAAAGTGATTTGGCCATTTTGAACAAAACTAATATCGAAAACAATATTGAGACCTCCTTGATCTTGGATGCAGGGATGTCAAACTGGTGGCCCATGGGCCAGATGTGTCACGTGCAGGCCCTGCCAACCCCAGCTCCGCAAATGGGAAAAACATTGCGAAACATCACATGACGACAACGTGATGCTGCAGGTTTGACACCCGTGATGTATAGTCATAACAAATGCTTAGTGATGTATGATTGCAGCCACAGAGTAGGGTCATCTTATTGCTATATGCTGATCTGAAGCTCAGAACAGAAGTCAATATCTGTTAATATTCTGCAGGCAGTTGTTTCAAGATTCCCAATAATGAATAAAGTACAGTTACAGGCTTGTTGCCCTCTTACCCTATTTTTATTTCCAAATTGATTAAAGCTATATGTTCTTATTATTGATTGCTGCACTGTTAGCCAGATGTTTAGAGTGGATTTATTAGGATTATTGTTCTCTAATTATTAATTTCCTTTACTTTATTGTGGGCAATTTATTTCTGCATATAAAATGAATGAACAAACAAATAATTGCAAAGTTTTTTTTTGTGTGTGTGTGTATAAAGAGGACCATCTGTTTTTATGATCTTGCTTCCCTCACTTCACTTCACATGTTAACCGTAATTTGCTGGCTTTAAATCTGAAAGAAGAAATATATTCTAGCACATTAAACAATCCTTCTATATAGAGGCAAACTGCTTCTGCTTGTTACATATATTTTCATCTCCCTCTCTTTTTTTCTTTTTTTAATTTGCAGTCCTCTTGTGCTGGTATTAATTAATTTTGGTTACAGTTTAGACATTTTCTCTTTTCACATGGACGTACTGGGGGAAAAAATACTGCAACTCAGCAGCCACTAGTATGCAGAAATAAAGTAGAATAAAGAAACACTTATCATGGGAATTCAGTGCTGTATAAGGATTTAATATGAAAATATGCAAAGAGAAATACACTGCAAATATTATTTGAAGGGATACTGTTTGTAGTGTTTCCTGTGTACATCTGAATATTGTTCTGATTCCTGTGAAATGATAAACAAGAGAGAGTAGAAAGCTTTTTTTGTTTTGTTTTGTTTTGTTTTGTACTGTTTGGATTACATCAGCATCATTTCATACAGAAATGTGTCAAGACAGATAAAGATGATTAGAGTTGGGGAGAGGGGCATTTCTCCATGAATAGCATACCCTTTTCTTATCAATGGCCACTTTCTTACCTCAAAAAGTATAATTGAAACTGTCCATTTAGTGTAAGGGTCTAATTGTGACTAAATATAAAAAGATGGATGCAATTTTGAAGACCATTACACAAACCAGATGCTGTATTCGAAAGAATGAAATGTGTTGTATTAGATCAAAGGCCTTTGCTGCAAGGCAAGCTGTTCACTTGATGATCAAAAGCAGCTTCCTATTTGTTTTCCGGAGCAATTAGCAATAGCACTTAGACTTATATACCGCTTCATAGTGCTTTACACCTCAGCAATTGATACACGATGAAAATGGTATACTGTACATACCAATAGATGTACAGTAAGTGGCATTCTGTCTTTTTCTCTTCCGATCCTGTCTTAAAATAGATTACTCCTGAATCTCTGATAGGGAAGCAATTTTCAGAATATGATGTCAATTAACCAGCTAGCAGGTTAGAACAGTTCCTTCCCCCTGCCCCACAAGTGTCAAGGATGTAAAAGAAAATTGGGGGTGCATTGCAGGAGGTATACATTTGTAGTGTTGGGTACAAGCTGGTCTGCATTTAAGAGAGTAATGCAGGGGCCAAGACAAAGTGCAATTGGATCTGATTTTATTTACAGTGAATTAAAACAAATATAGTTAATAGAATTATTCCACCATCATGGATTTTGGCTTGTGCAAATTTGAAATTGAAATTTGGAATTTGGAGATCTCTGGTGGGGTTTATCCTGACTTTTTGGAAGTCTGGAAAAGGCGGCATTCAGATGTTAGGCTGACCCTCTTTGGCTGATTGCCTAGCATTTGATTATCCACGTGCTCATGAGTGAAAGGTTTTATTATGTTTGAATAAACCCAAATAGATGGAGGTTTCCTTCAGGATTATGAAAACTAAAAGATTGGTGGTGGAAAGTCAGGCACAAGATTCCCCCCCCCCTTCACTGTAATGCATTTTCTTTCTTCTGAATTATAATAATAGATTTTTCAAATCTATTGCCTTTTAAATTTACCAAGGTCATCAAAATGAAAGTGATTTGGTTCAACTTTGCTCTATGGAACCCAACTTAAATTACCCCAAGATGGCTGTCTAACCTCTGCTTGAACATGTCCAGTTGAGAAAAGCCTATCACCTGTCTAAGAAATTGGTTCCATGGGTGTGTATAATCCAAACAGTGAGATTGTCAACTGAAAAAACTCTTCCAACAAAGCAGTGCCCCTAAATTATTCTAATTATTCCATATTGCTATAATATTTCCTGCTCTGATTTATGTTATTTCAGAAATCTACAGATCCCCAGGAATAGTTCTTGAGTAGGTGCTGACTGCTACATGTTAGGAGGAGAAAAAAGGAGTATGTGAAGTTGTGTTGATTTTTACTTCATTTTTTATTTATCCATTTATCTTCATTTTGCCTTTATCAGTTGTGCAGCAATTCCATCAACAGGCACATTGACCTACAACCAGCCTACAAACCCCTCAGAATCCAAATCAACTGCAAAGCAAACCAGAGACAGCACCGACCCTCAACCAACTCACGCAACCCTCCCAGCAGTTCACCTCCCAATGACCTGACCTGATGTAATCTCCTTATCACAAGACCCATCATAAGACTCACTGATGACTCACACCTGACCCATCACAAGACCCTCACTTGACACACCCACACCTGAAGCCCTTATAAACAGAAGAACACTGACACTGACACGACTCTGCTGAAGATGTTACCTAGCCTGGTAACGAAACGTTCAGAAATCAACAAGCTCAGAGAACGAACCTTTATCCTCATCTTTATAATTTATCTTTATTTTATCTTCATTATTTTTATTTTATTTATTTATTTATCTTCATTCTGATTATACTCTCATTCTGCATTCTACAATTCTTGGTATTTAACAACATACTGATTGCTTTGATTAAGTCCCATATTTTGTCCAATAGGTCATACTCTTTATCATATTGTTTTGCATTTAGAAGCTGCTTCAGACCTTAGCTATGAGATTAATTGTCTCACTTTGTTTTAGTCAACATGCCTAACTCTTGTGAAGGTAAAATGATAGCTCAGCTTCTAGCTGTTTTCATTGCAATTTTCAGCTCATTGTCTCAGTTATTTTCCAAGCATTGCTGCCAAACCATGTGTTCTCACCAACAGCAGAGAAGCATTTTTAATGTTATCATGCTGCTGTTATTGTGAATTACTGTAAGTCATGGGAGCTGTTGACATCAGAAGGCATATTGCAAGGGAGAAGGATTTGTTTCCATAGCTGTATACAGTTCAGTCTCATTTATCTAGCATCTTAAAATGTTTGGCTAATGGATGTTTTGATGAGCACTAGAGTTGTTATGTGAACTTCCTTCTCCCAGATATGAAACTATCTATATCACCTGTGTTGCCATAATAAAAATGAGGCAACAGCTGCTGCAAAACCATCTTTTCCCTTTTTAATTACATTTTTATGTAATCTGTTGATTTTTGTTTGAAACAAAAGTGAATCTATATTGTTTAAAAATTATTTTGCAGAAACCCAGATGAAATTCCAACTGTTGTATGGTTTCATTCTCCAGCTTCAGTTTTTAGTTGAAAATAGTTATTTTGGTAATGTAAACAATTTTTCTGGGCAATAATGCAAATGTTCAGTTCATTGATTCTATTTATTACTCTGTTTTTATTGCTGCTATTTTTCTTCTACCTGAATCAGTCACATGAGTGATCTCAACATATCAGGGACCACATAGCAAATGGGATGTGAAAAGGCTGCTTAGTAGAAAATATTTATTTAGGTTTTTGAAAGCCAACATTTTTACAGTTAATACAAGTTCACTTAACAGGATGCAAAGTGGAGGATTAATAGAAATGAATTTTTAAAGGCTTGATAATAGGGACAATGCTTTTTAAATTGCTCATAAATGATCTACACTCACAGGTAAGCAGTATGGGAGCCTATGCTGATGACATCAAACTATTTAATTACATTATTAATAAAAACAGCAGGCGAAGAATTTAAAGGCATCTGTCTAAAATTATAGGAAGAGTCATTTATAGGTGTTAAAAAGACAAATGTGGTAACAAAGAGCAAAAACATGCAGGCTATTTCAGAAGTACACATATACATTAACACACAACACATTCTAAGTTTATGTAGTATATGGGCATATTTAACCCTAAAACTGAAAGTAGGTAGTGAGACAGAGGGATGCTGAAGTCCATGATTCTGGGTATTTTGATCTTAGTCTATTTATTTATTTATTTTTATTCATTTATTTATTTTGTCAAGCGTATATGATTATAAGCAAAGTATAAACAAATACAGTATAAACATGATTGTATGTATATATAATAGTACAAGCATGATTAAGAGTACAAGAAGTATGAATATATGGGTATATTAGGACAGGAACGGTAGGCACAATTGTGCGCTTATGCAAGCCCCTTACAGACCTCTTAGGAATGGGGTGAGGTCGATGGTAGATAATCTAAGGTTAAAGTTTTTGGGGTTTGGGGAAGAAACTACTGAGTCGGGTAAAGTATTCCAGGCATTGACCACTCTGTTGTTGAAGTTGAATTTTTTGCAATCAAGTTTGGAGTGGTTTACATTAAGTTTGTATCTATTGTGAGCTCGTGTATTATTGCGGTTGAAGCTGAAGAAGTCATTAACAGGTAGGACGTTATGGCAGGTAATTTTGTGAGTTACACTTAGGTCAGATTGAAGGTGGCGTAGTTCTAAATTTTCTAGTCCCAAAATTTCAAGTCTGGTTTCATAAGGTATTCTGTTGCGAACAGAGGAATGTAATACTCTTCTTGTGAAATATCTCTGGACATTCTCAATTATGTTGGTGTCTGATATGTAGTGTGGGTTCCAGACAGATGAGCTGTATTCAAGGATCGGTCTGGCAAATGTTTGTATGCTCTGGTTAGGAGTACAATGTTACCAGAGAAGATGCTACGCAAGATTAGGTTGACAACTCTGAATGCCTTCTTAGCTATGTTGTTGCAGTGGGCTCTGGCGCTTAGATCATTAGAGATGAGTACTCCAAGGTCCTTTACAGAGTGAGGATCATCAACAAGGTCATGATCATCTAGTTTGTATTTTGTGTTCTGGTTATTTTTGCCAATGTGTAAAACTGAGCATTTGTTGATTGAGATTTTTAGTTGCCACTTGTTTGACCATTCAGATAGATAGTCAAGGTCTTTTTGAAGGGTTGTAGTATTGTCGGTGGTGTTGAATAGTTTTACATCATCTGCGAAGAGGACACAGTTACTTTGTATATTATCACAAATGTCTTTTATGTAAAGAATAAAGAGAGTAGGTCCTAAAACTCTGCCTTGAGGAACACCGCTGTTAACAGGTACAGGGTTTGAGAGAGCTGTTCCTATTTTGACCACTTGTTGTCTGTTTGACACTTGTTGTCTGTTTGACAGTCAATTTGGTGGTATCCGGTGTGTTGTGCAGTATTGGTGCCATGGATTATTTTTTTTTTGCTAGTTCTGGATTTATGGTCACAAAGTGCTGTGACATCGAATGAAATCATAATTTAATCATCTTTTGTTTTTAGGTCTTTGATTTTCTGGAGGTACTGCAGTGGGGAGTTAATAGACTATCCACTCTTCTCATGAGATATCCAAGCTTTTTTGCAAGTTCTTTAACATGCTGTATGTTGGGGTCCCTGATAAGGATACAACTGAATGAAAAATATGTTGGGTATGTGTATTTTTGGGCATCTATAGAAGCATGGGAGTCCACCGCTCTTCATCCACCACCGTTTTTCTTATGTGACTTGACCTTTTTTGGTTGGGTCAATGAGGGTTCTCTATCGATTGTGGGCGCACTGTCCACTGCCGAACACAAGATCTTCCTGAAAGGCCTCATGCATTCTCTCCTATTGGAAGATGTAATGTATATGAGAAAGATCTTGGGAGACTGGGCATAGAGGCAGGCTGCAAAGGGAACAGTCAGATAAGAGACAGCATAACCTATAATCCTGGGTGGTGCCTGAAACTGACAAGATTTTAATCAGTTAAATGCTAAACTTTTGTCTCCTAACCTGCAAACTAGGCAAACAACTGGCTCTAGCACATTCCTCTCAAAGTGTATTCCCCATTGTGGGCTCTACTCACTTATAATCCTTTCTTAGATTATGGGGCTCAACTGCTGCCCAGTGCTGAAAAAGTACACCCAGAACACTCCCTGGGATTATTTTCCAGATTTGGCTAAATAACTTCTAGTAGCCAAATGGAGCAAATGGGAAAATTTAGCACCCACATTTAATGGTGTAATAATAACTCACTTTCAATAACTCACTTATATTACTTTACCATTTTTTCTTTTTGACACTTCTTACTATTATACCATGCTTTATCATAGCTTTTCACATTCTCTTGTACACTGAATATACATTCTCTTCTACACTGCACTTTTCTGTCTCATTGTACGCAGTTTTGAATTTTGAATTTATTTAGCAAGTGGTAATTTACGGATGACCTTGTCTGGTCGTAGAAGCTAAACAGGATTGTATCTATTTAATACTTGAATAGGATATCACAAATGCACTCTGGGCTAAAAGGTAGTCCGGGAAGATGAATAAAACATTCCAGAGGAAAGCAATGGCAAACCACTTCTATACTATCCCTGGAAACATTGCACAGATGCACCAGTGGTGGGTTTCAATTTTTTTTACTACCAGTTCTGTGGGCGTGGCTTGGTGGGCGTGGCAGGGGAAGGATACTGTAAAATCTCCATTCCCTCCCCACTCCAGGGGAAGGTTACTGCAAAATCCCCATTTCCTCCCGATCAGCTGGGACTCGGAAGGCAGAGAATAGATGGGGGCAGGGACAGTCAGAGGTGGTATTTACCGGTTCTGCGAACTACTCAAAATTTCTGCTACTGGTTCTCCAGAACTGGTCAGAACCTGCTGAAATCCACCTCTGAGATGCACCCATAAGGCACCAAGGGTCAAGCTTGAAGGACCTTTCATGTTAATAATTCATGGCACATTTACCACTAAAGACTAAAAAAAGACTTTACTTCTGCTTCCCTGGATTTATTTATTTATTTATTTATTTATTTGTCAAACATGTATAGTAGTAATTTGTATAAACATAAGTAAAAAGTAACGATAAAAGAGGACAATAGGACAGTAGGACAGGGACGGTAGGCACAGTGGTGCACTTATGCACGCCCCTTACAGACCTCTTAGAAACGAGGAGAGGTCGACTGTAGACAGTCTAAGGCAGTGATGGCGAACCTATGGCACATGTGCCACAAGTGGCACGTGGAGCCATATCTGCCGGCACGCGAGCCGTTGCCTAGCTCAGCTCCAGCACGCATGTGCGCGCCGGCCACCTGATGTTTGGCTTGCACGAAGGCTCTGGGAGGGTGTTTCCAGCTTAAGTCTTTTTCTGTTTCAAATGTTACAACTCAGGGTACTCTGAAATGCAGATACATTTGGGACCATCACCTGTCACTTTCAGGGTGGTTATAATATTGGGGCATCCCTGGGCTGTGTAGTTCTGGGCTTTGGCTCTGAGGTTCATATCTAGTCCCTCCCTGCACTGACAGTTTGGGCTAAATCGTCATGGAACATGTGCTGGATACTCCCCAATTCTTGCTGTACCCTAAGGAAGTAAATAACTTGGAATGAAGCGTGTACAGTAAGACTCATTGCCTTGAAATAGGAAAGCAAGCAATTAAACCCTCCACAGGTGTTGCACATAATTGTTCTGGGCAAATCAGAAGATTAAGCGTTGCTGCAACACAGAGCACAAGATGGCCTAAACTCTGTTTTTCCTGCAGAACTGCAAATAGTAGCAAATCAAAAGGCTGTTCTCCTTAATTACCACTGTATGAGGCATCAGGCTAAAAGCAGGCTCATTCGGCAATGTTTTCTATATAGCTACAGTATGAACAATCAATGCAGGCCTTTATGTGCCACGTAATAGACAATATTACACACCAAATTATTGCCTGCTTTCATTTTACAGGGAGAAATCACTGGTGAGTCTAGGCCATTGGCTTCTCAGTTTCCCCAGCAAGCAATGTGTTGACTGAACTAAGAGAACAGTTTTACTTCTTCAAACCAGTGGTGACTATTTATACTTAAACACGTTGTTTCACGATTTCCAGCATCTCCTATTATGCGACAGCCTGGGAACAGGATGGTTGTTTATGGGTTTTGCAAGCTGGTATTTGTGGCATATTTTGCAAAGTTTGCACATTTCCTTTTGTTCCCTGCCCTACCATTTTTTATTCTGCTGCCAAAGTATCCTTGTGAGACCTAGATTCAAGGTTCCAAGGGCCAGGTTTTTGGATATAACTCCCACTGTTCTCCGAGGAATATAAGAGGCACAAGTAGTGCAAAAGTTTTGCACATAGAGTTGGTATCACCCACACTTATGAATATCTCACTTGATGCATAAACAGGACAAGCAAAAATAATCCTGTGAACCTACCTGATTCATTTAAAGAGTCAATTATTCATGTTATGTAGCACAATAGCTTTTTTTTTAAGTCCCATGAAAGTGAAGAAATGGAGACAACTCTGCTCTGAAACTATCCTCAAGAAATTTGAAAGGGAGAGCCTGTTTCAATTTGGCAATAAGGAATCTCTTCCATTACAGAACCCAGGCAAGATCATATCAAATAAGAATATGTATGTGATGTTTTGCAAGCACATTTAGTAAATTTTACTGCATAGACATGTCTATGAAGTCACCAGGAACCGTGTATGATTTGAAGAAGGCTTTATAATTTTTGCTATTGTCTTTCCCTTCTTCCATCCTTCTTTATTAAACTTACAAAACTGTAACTCCTTCCAAAAGATACAGAAGTATTGTAATACTACGCTAAGCAATAACCTATACTGATTTTAATCTTCCTGTTTAAAAACAGAAAAGAAAGATATCTTAGAAGGCAATTATATTCTCTCTCATATTTCCTCTACCCTACACCAAAATATGCCCTTCATGTTGCATCAACTATTTTTTCTGTCACATTGGCCTTTTCTTTGTATGATTCTCTTGGGAATTTATTCCCCAAATAAATTACCCTCATTGCTTCTTTTAGGCCATATCTCAGGGGTGTCAAACTGGCGGCCCACAGGCCGGGTGCGTCAGGTGCAGGCCACACCCACCCCAGCTCCGTGAATGGGGAAAATGTCGCGAAACGTCACATGATGACAACATGACACCTCCACTTTGACACCAGTGCCATATCTAGTCTTTTGTATAATCTTCTGTTTCCAAATTATCTCAAGGGCAATTGGCTTTGGTATTCCCATTATTCTCTTTTCCAATAATCATATCACGTTGGTCTCTGGGTTGGGGGAGATATGGAGGTAAGAGAGGACAAACTATGACATATGCAACACCATCACAATGATGTCACATATATTTGAGGCAGACATCATGATGCAAGGAAGTATGTACGGTATGATTATTAGGAATTCCTTTGGATACCAAGGTCTCTTCTTTTAGAAAAACTATTCTGTTTCCCCCCCATTTCTCTCTTTGCAAAAAACTATAGATACACCATTCTTAGAAATGTTTTGGGTTGGCATTTGTTTCCTCTTTTACTCTTCCAATTATATACTAGACATTTCATTTCTTAGTCACACTCTCCCCAAAAGACAAGTATTGTTTTCACCCACCTATTGTATTTTATGTGCAACGTTATCGCTCCCGATACATTAATCTTTTTTAGATTAATGTGTGATTCCAATTTCCCTAATATATTATAAACATGCTTTAATTACTTTGAGCTTGTCCAAATTTCAAATTTTAATTTATAGAATATCAATCATTATTTCTCAACAGTTATCTATATAAGTAGATGGGTCAGAATAAGAATGAGAATGGGGAAAAAAATGGCCCTGAATCCAGAGGTGTTATTTTATCTACTACTGTCTGTAGTTCTTGTCTATCCTGGGCTTTATTCTACTAATCATTGGCATTTCCCATCCTACAACCTTCAAGGGAATCTAGCTGCTGGCAGGACAAAGGATTTAGGAGAGAAGATTGTTGTGTCCTTCCTCATTTCATACATCATCTACACCAGCAAGAAATTATGAGAGATAGAACTGAATAATATTCAGAGGCTCACAAGTAACTCCTATTTGTCCTTCAATTATAACAATGTGGTTCCTGCAAATGAATGAATTGTTCTAGGACCCAACCAACTAGGTATATTTATTGACATGGACTAGTTTTTATAACTACTGTACTTATTCATGCTGGGCATAATACTACAACTGGTATCACAAACAGTAGCTTCTGGGTAGTGAAGAAGAGAGGGGTGGATATAAGGGGTTCCTACAGACTTCTGCTTTTCTCCAATATTCTTCATATGCACTTACCTAGTTTGGATAATGAAACATTACAAAAAAACAACCAAGTTCAGAGAGCACCAAGGACCCCTCATATGCACTTCTTTGCTTCCAAACATCAAATTGGGAATAGGGAGACAGGAAGCAAAAAATAACGTAGAATAGATTTTTTTATTGGCCAAGTGTGATTAAACACACACGGAATTTGTCTTGGTGCATATGCTCTCAGTGTACATAAAAGAAAAAGATATGTTTGTCAAGAATCGTAAGGTACAACACTTAATGATAGTCCGGGTACAAATAAGCAATCAAATCATATTAGGAACCAGTCAATATAAATCGTAAGGATACAAGCAACAAAGTTACAGTCATAGTCATTAGTGGGAGGAGATGGGTGAGGGGAACAATGAGAAGATTAATAGTAGTGCAGACTTAGTAAATAGTTTGACAGTGTTGCGGTAATTATTTGTTTAGCAGAGTGATGGCGTTCGGGGAAAAATTGTTCTTGTGTCTAGTTGTCTTGGTGTGCAGTGCTCTATAGCCTTGTTTTGAGTTGAAAACAAGGAGTTGAAACAGTTTATGTCCAGGATGTGAGGGGTCTGTAAATATTTTCACAGCCCTCCTTTTGACTTGTGCAATATACAGGTCCTCAATGGAAGGCAGGTTGGTAGCAATTGTTTTTTCTGCAGTTCTAATTATCCTCTGAAGTCTGTGTCTGTCTTGTTGGGTTGCAGAACCAAACCAGACAGTTATAGAGGTGCAGTTGACAGACTCAACAATTCCTCTGTAGAACTGTATCAGCAGCTTCTTGGGCAGTTTGAGCCTTCTGAGTTGGTGCCGAAAGAACATTCTTTGTTGTGCTTTTTTGATGATGTTTTTGATGTTAGGTGTACATTTTAGATCTTGCAATATGGTAGAACCTAGAAATTTGAAGGTCTCTACTGTTGATACTGTGTTGTCTAGTATTGTAAGAGGTGGAAGTATGGGAGGGTAGTGATCTCTGTCTTCAAGCAATGCATTTCTAGTAATGAAACATTACTGCAGCATTTCTCCTTCATCTTCTGCTTTGTTGGCTAGAGAATTCTGGGAGTTGGCATCCACTCAAAGTTGCCAAGGTTGAGAAACAGTGCATTACTGAGTAGAACTAGACTCTCACCATAGTTTTCTTGGGACATTCTTTCTC
Source organism: Diadophis punctatus similis (assembly GCA_023053685.1). Taxonomy (NCBI): domain Eukaryota; kingdom Metazoa; phylum Chordata; class Lepidosauria; order Squamata; family Dipsadidae; genus Diadophis; species Diadophis punctatus. The sequence goes on along the minus strand of JALIGW010000001.1, from coordinate 271,732,921 downwards.
AATCATCAGCTTTCTGTTCCTACCTTAACCTAGCCGATTTCTTTCCTTGCCACCTAGCCTGCAAACCAGACCAAGGACAATTGTTTATGCATCTGCCCCTATAATGTCATGTCCTCAGGTCTTGCTCTTCAAATTGAATAACTTTTTGTTTTTGCCCCAAGTATACTTGCTAACTTTGACCAGCCTTTATGGCTTTCCCCATCTTCTGTTTTGCTTAACAACAGAGTCTGTGGTGGGGTGTGTGTGTGTCAGACCGATGGATTACAGTGTCATAGCATTCTAACATAACCCCCTCCTCTTTTTTACTTGTGTTATGACTTACTAGATTCCCCCAGTGGTGAAATCTACTTACCTTCCCTACTAGTTCGGAAGAGTGTACTTTGCGCCCGTGTGCTTTGTGTTTCACTTCGTATGTGCTGTTCCGCCCTCTGCGCATGCGCAGAAGGCTTTGCGCATGCGCAGAGGATTAAAACAAAGAAAATGGTGATGTCCGGGTGGGTGGGCAGAGCCTCGTGCGGCCGCCGCTACCGGTTCTCCGAACCACTGGCGCCGCTATCGGTGCGCCCGAACTGGGCCGAACCGGTAGCATTTCACCCCTGGATCCCCCCCAAACCATAGAGTTTGTTCTGTAGTGCTGCAGCAACTGCTCTAATCATTCTCCTAATGGTTTTGAAATACTATATAAAAACTTATCTACTTGTTCACTTATGTTTTAGGGAAAATGACAATCAAGTAACAAGCACGAGCAAAGCCCAGCAAAATATACTTCTCCCTGTCCCTCCAGGCCTTATTTTCTGCTCTTGACTTTTGCCTGATAGTTCCCTCAAGACTTTGATCCTTACTGCTTGGATCCCTACTTTTGCAGATTTGCCAAGATGCCCTGCTGGATAGGATATTCTAGCCCCATATTCAATTTTGGAACACACTGGATCTGCCCCAGTTTGGCTACATTTTGCAGAGAGCTCAGCTCGAGACCTGAGTAATTATGTTTACTAGATTTTTTTTTAAAAAATATGATAAGTTCAAATAATGTTTCTAAATATGTAGCAAAGTGAAAAGGAGCCAAATCTGGTAAACTTCAGACATGAACAGCAGAGAGAAGTCGAAGTTGTGTGCTGAATAACTATGTGGGAAACTACTGCAGTAATTACCCTCCTATCATTAGTGACAAGTAATTGCCATAGCAACCTCATTGCCACCTCTCTTTCTCTCTCGCACACTCTCTCTGTTCTTTTTCTCTCTTTTTCTCTCACACATTATACATTCTGAATGAAAAATATGCAGACTTTATTTTACCGAATTGCATATTTTTTAACAAACAAGATATTATCTCTGTTGCCCAAACAAATATCCACGTTCATTCTTTGTTTAAGAATAAACGTGCTGGGAGATTAAGGTTGCAGGAGCAAAGGACTTTCAATTATACAAGGAGCGCACAAGCAGTCTCTGAATTTAGAAAAACAAAACAAAACCCCAAACATCTGAAAACCATCTTGAGAAATTGGAAACAGTCACCTGACTGGAAGGAAAATCACTTAACTTGCTGTTTACCCTCTCAAAATGGGAATGCTGAATCAAAAGTATATGAGGAAGTCAAATATTTTACAACAGGCCTGTATTTATAGTTGTTTGATCCCTCTAAATGATTTGATGGGAAAAAATACTTCCACAGGAAATCAAGAGTACTGTCTAGTACTAATTGTGTGAAATGTGCTTCATAGAATGTCAGTCTCTTTGGTTAATCACATGCTTACTATATTAAATCTGACAACACTAAATGTTATGGATATGCCTGCTTTTTCAGGGATGACTAATGTGCAGACTTATTTAACCTGCTGGAAAAGTTGGCTAATACATAGCAAAAATGTGGCACAATAATTTCTAAAGAACAATTCCATCCTCTATTTCATGCTGTTCTATATATTACTTAAGGTGCTCTGTTTATACAATGGTAATTGGTGCCAATCATGCTGTATTTTATGAACAGACGTGATTTTTATAGATTCACAATTTGCTGTCTATGCCAATTAGTATAATAAATTAAAATCAATTTGCTGCTGCTGCCTTTTTTTTTACATAAGGATAAGGCTTATTGGAGTTGCTAACTGCCCTGTGAGAACATATAGTAATAATTTTATATGTTGCCGATAAGTCAAACTTGAGAAATATTTTAAAAAGTAAAACCACATTTTTTGGGTGGGGTGGGGGTGGGGGAAGAGGAGGAATTTAAATTTATTTTGGGATCATGTTCCTGATCCACACTGTTCCCATATTCCATGCTATTTATAAGCATTTGTAATTGAGACATTTTAGAGATCCTGTCTAATTTGGACCCAATATTTTTATCTTCTGATACTTTCTTGGAAATTTATATTCTCTAGGTTTCTGCTCTATGGGAGATAACTTTTAACTGATTTGTATTGTGTAGTTTTTAACTGTCTCTCCTCCATTAAAAATGGACAGAAGTAGTCAAAATGACTAATCCATTAAATGATCAGCATTAAAAAAAAAGAATAATCCACAGAATTAACACCACAAAATGCATAATACTACAGTAATTATAAACAGTATTAGAAGAAAGAAGAAACTAACAAAGCAGATCGAAACAGTGATAGAGTTACATTTTGCTGAAAGAGAATAAATTCTGACGAACAGCATAATTTTAAATCAGATTTCTTAAATTTAGTGCCATCTAGATATTTGGATGAATAATTCTTAACACCTTTAGCCAGCATGGATTGTTGGGGGGGTGGGGGGGGGGGGTTGTACAGGATGTCAGATTGAAATAGACTAATCTAAATTAATCTGGGATTGCCATCTGTCAGATTCTAAGTGCTTTCTTCTAGTCCTAAGGAGAAGACTCTCAGGTTTAAGTTTATTGAAACAGATGCTGCTTGTTACCGTCTCAAATGCACATTGATGCATTTTAATGTAAGAAAGACACTGAATTAGAATTTGAACTTGACATTTCACAAATTATGCTTGCTGAAATTCATTTTGATCCAGATTGGCCGTGGTTTTAGAATATATCTTTCACTTAAGGGGCCCCTTCAGATCTCAGGCAGAACCTACAGTGGGTGGAATGGGAAGCATGCAGAAAACAGTAGAATACATAAGGTTCTGCTGCTACATACTTTTTGCCTTAATGCAGAAGTGCTATTTTTCAAGTTCCTACACCAAATCTGTATAAATTAGGAATTGTGAAAGGAGTCCTCTCCAGGCGTGGGTTCTGACTTACCTTGCTGTCGCTTCGCTTCCTCGTGTGCACAGAAGCTAAAAACAAGATGGCGGCACTTACGGTGCTGCAAAGAGAGCCGATTCGGGGGTGTGGCCATCTGGCCATTGCTGCCGGTTTGGTGAGCAGGGGAAAATTCCCGCTACCGGTTCTATAGAACCAGTCCAAACCGGCAGGAACCCACCTCTAATCCTCTCCTGCCAGATAGCCTTATAGGACTCAGCTTCAGGCTGACCTTCCAAAAACAGAAAGGAGAAGTCTGTGTAGGTTTAATGAAACAACTGTAGATCTTTAGAGGGAAGATGTTTTGAGAAAGGAGAAGAAGAGGGTGTTGAGGTTTCTGAAAAGAAAATAGATTTCCAAATTGTTCATGCTGCCTTAGTGCCTAAAGCTGGTCAGATTCAATAATTAAGAAGATAGAGAAGACATTTCAAGGAATCATCTACCACAAAGCTTGCAATATATACCCTTTCCACTAGATGTCAGCAAACTACCAATAAAATTATTTAGATCTATAAATTTAAAAATAGACTGTAGGTTTCTTTAACCCTATCATTCAGCACATTTGAATCTGAAAGCGAAATTATAGCCTTTAAAACAAAAGGGAACTGGAGAAAAATGCAGAGACACGATGGACTGGTATAAACCATTTGCATCTTTCCAGTTATTTCCATTGATTATCTTGCAGTACATTTTTATACCAAATAATAAACTATTTTTTACCTGAGATCCAAAACAGTGATCTTTTCTCTGTCCAAAGCCTTATTATTATTATTATTATTATTATTATTATTATTATTATTATTATTATTATTATTATTATTATTATTATTATTATTATTATTATTATTATTATTATTATTATTATTATTATTATTATTATTATTCAGGAAACAAAGAGGAAAAGAAGGTAAGGAAGATTATCCATTGATAAACAAGGTGATGCGTGTTTTTATAGAATTAAAATAACATTATTATGAGCTAGCATACTTTTGGCAAAAAACTGAATCCTTGTAGCATTTATTTGAAATTACATGAGTTGTTCTTTTGAACAGCACACTTAATCAATAACATTTATTTTAGAAATTACTTAAAATTAATCAATTAGTTGGTTAATTAAATTAAATTAGCACCTTTAATTTGTTTTAATAAAGAAAAACCTGGGTTTCTGTAACCCAACCAAGGGAAGGAAAGCATTTTTTTTTAAAAAAAGTCTGAGAACAATTAATTGTCTCTGTTAGCATGCAGCTTATAAATTGTAATGTTTGTATGTTGGCTTAAATAATAACCAATATAAAGTGGGATGGAATAGTTTGCAGTCATGGAGAAAAGCAACTGACCAACCATATGAGCCATAGACAGATTTCAAATGCTTTGCCCAAAATTCCTTCTCTTGTGATTTTTAAAAACATTTCCTCTATTTCTGGTTAAGTTGGTTGCTGCGCTATTAGGTTTGCATGTTCCATCTTGGGGCAGCCCAGCCTCCTGTTGAAATGCAATGCAACCTGTCAATAGAAACAAATTTCTGTTTACATTTCTACCTGAAGCAGAATTTATTCCTTTGTAATAACTCTATAACAGTGATGGCGAACCTTTTTTTGTTTGGGTGCCAAAAGGGCGCGCATGTGCGCGATAGCACGCATGCATGTGCCCACACCCATAATGCAATGCTCTTGCCCTGCGCATGCATGCATAACCCCCCCTGCTGCCCTCCTGCGCATGTACGCAGACCTCACTGAAGCCTCCGGACTTCCGGTAGGCCCGCTGGACGAGGGGGAGGCTGTTTTCGCTCTCCCAAGGCTTCAGGAAAGCCTCCGGAACCTGTGGATGGTGAAAAACGGACCCAACGGGCCTACCGGAAGTTCAGAAACAAAATTCCGGTTGGCCGTTGGGTTGTTTTTTGCCTTCCCCAGGCTTCAGGAAAGCCTCCTGAAGCCTAGGGAGGGCGAAAACGGCCTCCCCCGCCCTACGGAATGCCAAAAATCAGCTGGCCAGCGCGCACATGCGCGCTGGAGCTGACATAGGGCAACGCCTTGCGTGCCCTCAGAGATGGTTCCATGTGCCACCTGTGGCATGCGTGCCATAGGTTTGCCATCACGGCTCTATAACAACGGTAAGCATGTTATGTTGAGTGACCCACTCTTTTATAATAGCAATAGACATGTTAGCGATTAATGACAAGTTTGAAAACTCTACATTTTTTATAGAAAAGGTGGGCAGGTGAGAAATCTGGAAAAAAATATTTAATTTGCCCATGACAGAATTAAGCTAAATTTCATGAAAATGCTTAAGAACTCAGAGGAACATTGTATAAGTTAAAAAGGAATTTTCTTTGGCAATTAATTTTGTTCCTGTTCCAGGACCACTTTTTCAGAAGTACAATGAAGCAATGTTTAGCTTGCTAACAAACCCCCCTTCAGGGTTCCCTATCATAACAATTAGCTATTCCTCATCATATGCTTGATGGCTCTGTCCTCCAGCTATTTATGTGCTGGTGAATGTCGGCAATGAGGAAACTTGCCAAACACGTTTAGGCTCTTTCTATGGGCTAAAGCTCTCAATGTTTGTGAAAGAAAGAAATATTATAAATCTATAGCCAAAGTGGGACTTCTGAATTATTTTTGACCCTACACCCTAAGTTAATGGGTAGCCATTTCACTGTAGTTTATAGACTTAAAATTAACAGGTGAGAAATCGTTAACTAAATACATTCACTGTTTGTTGAAGGTATTACTTATTATGTTATTGTTCAATATTTGTAAAAGCATACGTAACAGTATTTTAAAGTGCGCGCGCACACACACACACACACACACACACACACACACACACATGCATACTTGATAGGAAGAAACAGAATAAAAACAGAGCATCTAAGATAAAAAGAAGATAGAAAAACAAAACAAAACAAGAACAAGATGAAAAAGAGCAAGTCTAACAATCTTGGGGAAATTAAGTGGTTTCTTCATGGCTGGATTAAGGTGTGTGAATGCCCTGAAACAGTTCCCATAATAGTTCCTCCTTCTGCTCAATTGAACTTGCCTGTGAAAGTGTTGGCTTGTTGTAGCTGAGAGGGAAGAATTCTGTTGAATGTTGCTAATATGAAATAGATGGATTAATTCTCCTTTTGCATGCTTTCCCTGTATGTGCACTCTGGATTAAACAACTCAGAGTAATGAGCAATTCAACTCTGGATTAAACAATTAATAGTAAATGAAGATGAGATTATAAAATAATGCATTGGCAGGATTCTTGTATTTTATCTGTTAATTTTCCTGAAATCAAAGGCAACTATACTATACCAGACTACAATATAAATCAGCAAAGATACTATTTAATATGAAGTGTCTGTAATAATTTTCACTGGTAAAGTTACCAAAGCAAAAAAAAAAAAATCACCCTACATTTAAACATTTGGAAAAGAAGGAACTAATAATGCAACCCTATATATATGCCTATTCAGAAGGAAACTTCATCATGTTTAATAAAACTTAATCCCAGATTAATCCCTGACCACAAAGTTAGAATGTTACTTTTTGTAGATTAGGACAATTATTGAAAATTATTCCGTGCTATGACTCTGTCTTCAAAATCTAATTATTTTTGTATCTTTCCCCTGGATCTTTTGCCTATGAGCAATGGATACTTGAGCACAGATTTAAAATGAAATTTTGGGCATGTCATAAAATTCTTTTTTTTAATTGAATTTTTATTGTTTTTCTCCACAATACATCCATACATATACCTTAATTCTTAACAAAATACACATAGTTATACATTTCTATTTGATATAACATAAACCCATATCTTGATTTGAACCTTTTATACTTTTATTGCCCGCCTGTTTTCCCCTTTATGTCATATCACTCCCCTTCCTCTATCTCCCTCTCTTCCCTCTACCTTCTTTCTCCTTCTCTCCCACTTTCCTACTTCCCTCCTCTCCCCTTCTTCCCTTCCTTCTCTACTTCCTTTTCTCCCTCTTAACCTTTCTCTGAGTGTATCTATTCACAATCCATTTTATAGTTAACAGACAGGTAATTTATGTCCCTAATCCCATTTAATTATCGGTGCTTCTCTTAAACTCGTCCCCCCCACCCAGTATCCAATGTCCTGTTCCCCTTTCCATTTGCTTTGGAATGATACTGTAGAGGATGATAAAACTGCCCTTGAGTAATGGAGGTGTGAACCATTGAAAGGGGACTTTGAGAAGAGATTATACAATCCTGAGAAAGAGGGAAGTGTGAGAAACAAGCTCAGAATAATCTCACCTTGATTCTGTTAAGTATAACATAGAACATACTTTCAAGATTCTGTTATTCCTGGAAATCATACCTGTTTTTTTTTAATGTAGTTTGTTTTGAAGGGCTGGTAGATACCACGTTTGATACCCTTCAAAACCCACAAGAGATTTGGGAGAACAGGAATATAATCCCAAAATTCTTTTTTGTGCTGCAGTTTCTCTTTAGAAAAGCCAAGGCTGTTTCAGTGCCATGTCCTCGTTTAATAATCGGACTAAAATGAACTCAGACAATCTAATTATTACAAGCCTGGTGCCTCTAGCTGAGTTGTAGCCAAATACCCAGAATTCTAAGCTACCACTGATTTTGTGATGGACATCCCGTTTGGAGGACATCATATTTGGGAAGACTAATCGATAAAAAGAAAGCAAACATCTGGCGTCCAACGTTGTAGTTATATTTGGTGGGATTTTTCTCTTTGCTTTTATTTTTGAATAATGTCTTGAAGCTTTTGAATTATTGTAATTTATATTCTGCATTTCTTTTTAACCCTGAATATATTACACTGAAAAGAAAAAGCTACAATTGACTTGCAACAACGTCACCGATATTTGAACTCAATTTTTTGAGAAAAGTTCTGGATCTTCAAGTAATTTTATCAAGCTTCCTTGATTTGCCGGGGGGGTGGGTGGGGGGCGGGTATCAGGGGAGGGTTCTGGTTACATTCGCTACCGGTGCGCATCGTGAGCATGCGTGGAAGTGAAATCGCATCCCATCGTGTGATTTCACTTCCATGTATGCTCAGGACGACATTACAAGCTGAACACAGCTGAGGAGCTTCTCAGCTGTGCTTTGGTGGAAGAATAAAGGTCAGTAATTCACACAAGGGCAGGTGGAAGGGCTTTTTCCCAATAGCTCAGGACGCGGAGAAGTGCCAAAAATGACGTCATCACCGAGCTCCTACTGAAGCTGCATTCTGCACCGCACCGGTAGGAACCCACCACTGGCGGGGATCAACTGTTATATATTTCTCAATACATCCTTGAAAAAAAATGCATTTATATTTCGTTTATTGATTTCTTAATTTGGATCGTGTGATTTAGCAGTATTTGAGAAATGTTGAAATGGGTGTTTACATTTTGGGGGGGTATTATTTTTTCTTTTATAAAGTTCATTAAAGGGGGGAAAGGGGGAAAACTACACATTCCTATATTTGATTGAATAGTTTACATACTAGTCAACAAAACAATAACAACAAATCAACAGCACACTTTATTTTATCAATCTGAAATGATAAAATGGGCGTTTACTTACCTTGATACGCCCGTTCTCGTTGGTTGAAGCTAGCCTTCAGATAGGGTGATCCACAGCCAATCACATGAAGGACTGAGTCTACCAATCAGAACTGAGCCTCTGTCCGCCATGTTGGTTCCAGGCCCAGTTTTAGACGAAGATGGAATGTAGACTCGACGTGGATTGTGCCTGTTAAAGGTAATAAGGGAGAGAAAAAAACACCCCCAGGCCCCGAAGGGAAGAGACTGACAGGCCATCAGTAGAATAATCAAAGTGTTTATTAGGTAAACAAGAACAATGCAATGGAAAAAAGGCAACAGAGCCAACCAGAAAAAACCAACGGGTGGGACTGAAGGCTAGCTTCAACCAACGAGAACGGGCGTATCAAGGTAAGTAAACGCCCATTCTCCATTGGGGGTTGAAGCTAGCCTTCAGATAGGGACATACCAAAGCCAAGTCCCTCGGGTGGGAAGCACCTGTCAAGAAGGAACCAGGAACCCTAGGACAGAGGCGCCACCACCTGTTGTAGTACCCGTCTACCAAAGGCCGCCTCAGCCGAGGCGTAAGAGTCTATTTTGTAGTGTCGAATGAATTGGGATGGCGACACCCAGGTCGCCGCACGACACACCTCCTCCAGGGAAGCCTGAGTTTTCCAGGCCGCGGAAGTGGAAGCACTGTGGGTGGAGTGAGCGGTAATTTTATCCGGGACTGGCTGGCCCGCTAAGGTGTAGGCCTTAGCTATGGTGGCCCGGATCCATCTGCCAATAGAAGGAGATGAGACTTTGAGACCCATGGAGCGAGGAAGGAAGGAAACCAACAGAGCCTCTGATTTACGGAAGACAGCTGTTCGGTCTAAATAGATCTTTAGAGCCCTCCTGACATCCAGCGAGTGCCAAAGGCGCTCCCTAGGGTGACGGGGATGAGCGCAGAAGGAGGGCAAAACGAGTTCCTGGGAACGATGAAAAACAGAATTAACCTTAGTGAGGAAAGATGGATCCAACCTGAGTACCACTCTATCCGGGTGGAAGACACATAGATCCTTGCGGATCGAGAGGGCTGACAACTCTGAAATGCGTCTAGCTGACGTAATGGCAAGGAGGAAGGCAACCTTATATGACAGAGCACTAAGGGAAGCTTCCCGGAGAGGCTCATAAGGAGGCCCGGTAAGTGACTCTAACACCAGGGGGAGATCCCAAGTGGGGAACCGGTGAATCACCGGAGGACAGAGGTTGGAAGCTCCTTTGAGGAACCTGTGGACTAAAGGCAAGTGAGCCAGGGATTGGACGTTAGGACAAGACAGAATGGACGACAAGGCCGCCAGTTGTCGCCTAAGGGTATTAGGAGATAGACCCCTGGATAACCCTATCCTGAGGAAACGAAGGAGCATGGGAATTGGAACATGCAAGGGGGAGATGCCCTCCCTCGAGCACCACTCGCAAAACACCCTCCAGGTGGTCTGATATACCCTGTTGGTAGAGGGTCGTCTAGAGGCTAGCAGAACCTCAATGATGTTTTCATCAATCTTCTGACGCCTCAAGAGTTCCCGCTCAACCACCAGGCGGTCAATTGCAACCATTGCACGTCCGGATGAACCACCTCCCCTTGGCGGAGCAGGTCTTGGAGCGGAGGAAGTTTCCAAGGAGGAACTTGGGAGAGGAGCAGGAGGTCCCCAAACCAGACCCTCCGCGGCCAGTGAGGAGCTATCAGAATGACTTCCGCCTTGTGTCTGAGGACCTTCTGGATGACCCTGGGTAACAGAGGAAGTGGAGGGAAGGCATAGAGAAGGCCCTGGGGCCATGGAGCTCGGAGGGCGTCGACTGCTGCTGCACCCCTGGATGGGAAGCGGGAGAAGAAACGAGGAAGCTGGGAGTTCTGTGGAGTAGCAAATAAGTCTATTAGGGGGGGTCCCAAACCTGTAGACTATATCCTGAAAAACCCTCGGGTTTAGCTGCCACTCCGACTGGTCCAGCTCCGTACGGCTAAGCCAGTCAGCCTTCTTATTCGCCTCTCCCGAGATGTACTCAGCAGAGAGAGAGAGGAGACGTCTCTCCGCCCAGAGACCGAGGCGTAGAGCCTCCCGCATTAAGACTTTAGATCGCGTCCCCCCTTGTCTATTCACGTGAGCCTTGGCCGTAATGTTGTCCGTCAAGACTAACACGTGGGACCCGGACAGGAGATGCTTGAATCTCCTGAGCGCTAGAAAAATGGTCCTGAGCTCTAGGAAATTGATGGGGCTGTTGGCCTCAGCCGAGGACCAAGTACCCTGGGCCAGGTGACCATTGACATGGGCCCCCCAACCCGTCAGGCTAGCATCAGTGGTGAGAGTAACTCTGTCAGGAGGGAGAAACAGAGACCTCTGGGAAAGCGCCGGAGAAGTCCACCAGAGAAGCGATCTACGGACCGCGGGAGGAACGGTGACCTTGAAGGTCGGAGGCCCTCTGCCCGGGGTTTGAAAAGGAAGGAGGAACCACTGAAGTTCCCTAGAGTGCAGACGTGCCCAGGGGACAATGTCAAGGCACGAGATCATCTTTCCCAGAAGCATCACCAGCAGTGCCACCGAAACCTTGGGGCTCTGTGAAATGTTGTCAATGATGCTCCGGATGCTGTCCTGGCGCTCCTGAGAAAGATAAACTCTGCACTCTCGGGAATCGATGACTGCACCTAAATGGAGAATGGAGGAGTTAGGAATCAGACAACTCTTTGAGAGGTTAACGGAAAATCCATGACGATGAAGTTTGTCTAGGACTAACTGGAGGTGCCGCTCCGCGAGAGAACGGGAGGAGGCTTGTAATAAAATATCGTCCAGATAGCACTGGACCTGTATACCCTGGGAGCGAAGCCTCGCCTCCAAGGCCGCTAAGACCTTGGTAAAAACTCTAGGTGCGGAGGAAAGCCCAAAGGGGAGGGCTCTATACTGATAATGCCCTCCGGCAAAACAAAACCTAAGATACTGTCTGTCTGAGGATCTAATGGGAATATGGAGATATGCTTCTGATAAATCTAAGGAGACTAAGAAATCACCAGGATGGATAGCCCTGAGGATCGAACGGAGGGATTGCATTTTGAACTTACGGTACTTAACAAAACGGTTGAGCCGTTTCAGGTCCAGAATGGGGCGCCAATCCCCTGAGGACTTGGGAACTAAGAACAAAATTGAATAAACCCCTAGACCTCTCTGAGACCTGGGAACCGGCTCTACGGCTCTAATCTCTAGTAAATGTTGGATGGCTTGATCCATCAGAAGCCGTTTGAATGGCTCCCTGGAAACTGAACAGGGAACAAAACTTGGATTAGGAGGGTTAGTGAACTCTAACGATAGCCCAAAGCGAACCGTGTCCCTAACCCACTTGTCACGAGTGGAGAGATCCCATGTATCAGCAAACAGGGCCAGTCTGCCTCCAATAGGCAGTTCCCCCCCCGACTCACTTGGAGCAACGAGGAAACTTAGATCCTCAGCCTCTGAAGGGGCGTTTGTAGGGTCTACCCCTGGCAGATCTATCTGAATAGTAGGACCTTGCCCCGTACTGACCTGGGGTTCGGGGCTGGTTGGAACCCTGGTCGGCCGGCCGAAATGGCCGCCGGGAGTAAGGGGTATGACGAAAAGACCCTTTCCTGTTATAAGAGGGTAACGCCTTCCTACGGTCCTTTGACTCAACTAGAAGGGGGTCCAACACCTCACCAAACAGTGACTGGCCCACAATGGGCTTGGTCGCTAGGCGCCATTTTTGGCGTGCGTCTGCAGTCCAATTGCGAAGCCAGTTAATTCGCCGACCGACCGTCGAGGCCGCGATGGATTTGGCGGAAAATCTGGCCGCCCTCAGGGTAGCGTCCGCCGTAAACTGGGTAGCCGCAATGACCTTGTTGAGGTCTTGGTGGATCCTGAGTTCTGAGGTTGGAATCAGTTCCTGAAGCTGGTGTAACCACAGCAAGGAAGATCGGGCAAAAAAACGAAGCCGACGAAGATGCTCGAACCGCCCAAGCCGATGCGTGATGAGACTTCAGCAGGGTCTGTTCCAGACGACGATCATCTGGTTTCAGGAGCTCCTCGGAGTCACCCGGAATTGGATTCGGGGAATGTAGAGCCGCCACTGGAACATCCACGGACGGTGGTGCGATAAGCGTTGCCAGCTCGGCTGCGATGTTAAAAAACTTCTTATCCTGCACTGAGGGCATAGGCCCCGAGGCTGGAGCTGTATACTGTCGCTGAACGTTGTCCAGGAAAATCTTGGGAGCAGGTATTACGTCAGATTCTGGCAGCTGCTCCGAGAACACCGGAACCTTGGTGGCAGGAACAGAGGTGTCAGTAGCCGCCGGAGTTGTAGGAAGGCCCGCCACATTCCTGGCCTTATGCAGCAAAGATTTGAAGAGGGCCGGTGGGAAAAGGCCCACTGAAGCTGGCTGTTCTGGCTTGAGACCGTCGTCCTCTGACAGGGCAGTGGGATCACACTCACCCTCTTCCAAATCTGGTGGTTCACTAAGTTCGCTGGAATCATCAGAATATTCCCCCGTGAGGTCTTCACCTTCTAGGGGCTGAGGAGCAGCTCGACTGGAAACTCTGCCCGCAGGGGCCTGAGAGGGCCAATTCATCTGTTGGAATCCGGCCAGGCATTGCTGCACCGTGGAGGCCACTACCATTTGCCAGCTAGGTTGACCAGGCAGAGCAGAAAGCCCAGGTTGGAGCTGAGAAGGGCTGGGCCCTGCTTGAGCTGAAGCCATGCCTAGAGGTTGGGGCAGGTTATCCATAGGAGCCACAGTGGAAAGCTGACTAGGCCCAAAAGCTGAAGCCACCTCTTCTGGGGCAATTTGTGGTGTGGCCACTAAGCCACAGTCCTCCCAAACATCGATGCTCACCAAGGCAGAGGTGGGGGCATCCAGCCTATTAAGGTCCTCCCCCCCCGACGATGGAGAGATCTGTGGAGGGGGGAGGGAGGTCGAGCGCTGGGCAGCCCTGTCCGTCATCTTGCGGAGCGCACGATCGCGCCTCCGCTCGTCGCGCTCGACCGCTTTGGAGGCAGGCACCAAGCTGGCCTGGGGAGCCTCAGCGGGAGCGTGCACCAGGGCCTCGACCTGCTTGCGGGTCTTGGCCGACTTCTGCTGGCGCTTGCCGGATGGCCTGGAGGACGAGGAGGATGAAGAGGCTTCTGCCATCCCAGCGGCAATGAACCGGCAAAAAACAATACAAAATCGGCCAATCAAAATGGCCACCGCGACTCAGCTGGCTAAGGGCGGGAAAATTGAAAATGGCCGGGCCGGCAGCGAAAAGGCGCGAAAATGGCGCGGAACAAGAGCGGAGCGCCGAACAGCTGATCCGGCTCCGCTGCGGGCAGTAAAAAGGAGGCGAGCAAGCTCTTTGTGCCTCGCCCGCCCGCACTGCTTCAGGAGGGGGGAAAAAAGCGTCCCAGCTCCCCCTCCCTAGGCCAATCAGGGGTGCAAGCACCGATCTGAGGCAGGGAGCCCAAGCGCCGCAGCGCTGCAAAGGGTTAAGTGCGGCTTTTTTACTTTTTTTTTTCTTGCCCAGGAGGGAGGATGAGCCAAAAAATAAAATAAAATAAAAAAGGGAGTACAAATTTAGTCAAAATAACTCACAGGAGATGAAGAAGCAAGCAATCAGGTAGGAGAATCAAGATCCACGTCTATCCTAATGACTGACTGAGTCTAAAACTGGGCCTGGAACCAACATGGCGGACAGAGGCTCAGTTCTAATTGGTAGACTCAGTCCTTCATGTGATTGGCTGTGGATCACCCTATCTGAAGGCTAGCTTCAACCCCCAATGGAGAATGACAATGTATATAACATAAAAGAGTGAAGGTGATAGTGCAGATATCAAAAGGATGGGGAGAAAACACAATTACTAAGAATTTGAAGACCCTCGCCTTGAAATTCCTCACCTTGGTACAACAGTGATAATGTGACAGACGTCTCTGTAAAATCAGGCCTTCCTCAGTGTAGGTAATAATGGAACCACAACCCATAAATTTTGGGCTTACTGCAGATGGCAACTCATGAAAGCACACTATACAATATGTGCTAATATGAATCCTGGTGTTATGATAAATCACTTGTCTAAAAAAGCTCTGAAAACCTTTTGGAGGTATGGAATACAGCTGTTGTTATTTGGATTTGGATTAGTTTAACACATTCAGTTTAACTGAATGAATTTACATGTCTCCTTGTAATGAATGCTAAAACTATGTTTGCATAACTAATTTGGCAATTTTACTGCAAGAAAAGATATGCTTCATATTTTATAGAAAAGAAGAAACAATTGGACACAGGAGAAAAAAATCTTTAGCTTTGGGACATATACTTGCTATCTTTCATGTATGCTTTACACTATAATCCTCTGAACACAAGAGGCATAGTTTAGTAGTCCCCATAATAACTTGATAATTTTCCAAGTCTCAACTTCTGATATATTTGGGTCAAAGTACAAAGCTTAACTTTTAGCACTCTATAGAAAGGGATATGTGTGCCAAAATAAAGCAGTGTTTTCTCATAAAGTAAATGTAAGAACTAACAAGTCAACCTTGGAGTACACATATCTAATGACCTAAGTGCCAGAGCCCACTGTAACAACATTGCCAAAAAGGCACTAAGAGTTGTTAATCTAATCTTGCATAGCTTCTTCTCTGGCAATATTACACTGCTAACCAGAGCATACAAAACATTTGTTAGACCAATTCTTGAATACAGCTCACCTGTCTGGAACCCGCACTGCATATCGGACATTAATACAATCGAGGGAGTCCAGAAATATTTCACAAGAAGAGTCCTCCACTCCTCTGCTCGCAATAGAATACCTTATCCCACCAGGCTTGAAATATTGGGATTAGACAATTTACAACTACGTCACCTTTGATCTGATCTAAATATAGTTCATAAAATCATATACCAAAATGTCCTTCCTGTCAATGATTACTTCATCTTCAACTGCAACAATACATGAGCACGTAATAGATACAAACTTAATGTAAACCGCTCCAAACTCGACTGCAGAAAATATGACTTCAGCAACAGAGTGATTAATGCCTGGAATGCACTACCTGACTCTGTAGTTTCTTCCCCAAACTCCCCAAACTTTAACCTCAGACTGTCTACAGTCGACCTCACCCCATTCCTAAGAGGTCTGTAAGGGGCGTGCATAAGTGCACCACTGTGCCTACCGTCCCTGTCTTACTGTCCTATTTATTTTATTTATTTATTTATTTATTTATTTATTTATTTATTTATTTATTTATTTATTTATTTATTTATTTATTTATTTATTTATTTATTTATTTATTAGTGAGACTTATATACCGCCTCATAGTGCAAGCACTCTCTAAGCAGTTTACACATGTATATTTATATTGCCCCCAACAATTTGGGTCCTCATTTTACCAACCTCGGAAGGATGGAAGGCTGAGTCAACCTTGAGCCTGTGAGATTTGAACAGCTGAACTGCTGATCACAGTCAGCTAAAGTAGCCTGCAGTACTGCACTCTTAACTGCTGCGCCACCTCGGCTATTGTCCTCATTTATCTGTACTTCTATGCTTATGTTATGTTCATACAAATACCTACTATCTTGTACATGTTTGACAAACAAATAAAATAAATAAATAAAAATAAAATAAATAAGTCAGCTGTGACGAAGCAAACTATCTTGTAGCCTATGTGAGTTAGAGAAAACTCACTGTAATCTGTTTTTTTGAGGAAAAGTGTACCATGCCGTAACTTAGTACAAGCTTACATTTTTTATCTTATTGCCTCTTTTGCTTTTTCAGATATGTATGTGTGAATGTCCTTGTGATAAAGGGATATGACCCAGTCTTTAGTTTAAACTGAACTAATGACAGAGAAAGTCCGCTATGATGTAGTGCCAACCAGTAGATTATTGCACAAAAAGTCAGAGGAAAAGTGTTACAGAAAAGGGCACATACCGGTATATAGATTTCTGTAGCTGCAGATAGGCAAAGATTCATTGTAGCCTTTAATGAAAGGGTGCCCTCCAGATGTCATGGAAGCCCCAATCTGGACCTTCAAATCAATATGGCTAACAGTTGGCTGGGAATTTTGTACTGACTTGTCAAACTAAAATTTGACAACAGGGTAATGAGTGACAGGGGCCAGTATTATTATAGTATGAAGGCATCCAGGATTTCAGTATTCACTAAATTTACATTGGGTGAGCTATTTATAGTTGTTTCCAACTATATATGTCCCCTATTGGCTGGGTTCACATATTGCACTAAATCATGTTTTATTTAAAATAATTATGCATTATGTGAACTTGATTATTGCAATTGCAATTATTGCAATTATTACAATGTCTTTGTATCATGTATGAACCAGAATAGTATGGACTGTTCAATAACCCACAATTTAAAAAAAATGCTTTATGGTGGTATGTGAACTGCACACTTAATAATTAAAAATCCATCTAATGAAAGTTATGCACAGTTAAGCATTTTTTAAAAATTAAACTAGTGATACTTTAATGCTGAAGTCAGGGCAGAATATGGTACTTGTTATAATGAAGACTGTTTGAAATGCAGCTGGCTGCAATACAATTGAGGAAGTAGAAATTGGGCACAGCTTGAAGATTTAAAATGCATAATAATTCACTTTTGTTGCATCAGTTTCCCCAAAGCAGATTCTGGATTTGATCCAGAGATCCACCTGCACAGGAATGCGTTGATGTGCACATGCTTCTTCATGCAAAAAATAGTTCGAAGGGAATGGATGGTTAGTTGTGAAATTCAACAAGAGAAGAAGTGGATGGAGAGTGGTATGGAATGGGTGACAAAGAGAAAACTAAGATGGATAAGTAGTTCATTTTCTTAAAATTTGAACTGAGCAAAATGTGAAAATATTTCATTTAAAAATATAATTTTGAACCTTAAGTATGGGAATCATATTTAGTGATAAATTAGTTTTCTTTCTTTTCCCCCTCATTTGTATAATCCTATGATGGTGAGGTGGAGCATGATCAACTTCATGCTAGACATACTGGTAAATATATGACATACTTCAATCTGTAATGAAGAAGAAGAAGAAGAAGAAGGAGGAGGAGGAGGAGGAGGAGGAGGAGGAGGAGGAGGAGGAGGAGGAGGAGGAGGAGGAGGAGGACGAGGAGAAAGTTGTAAGCCGCCTAGAGTAGCCCCATGGTGAGATAGGCGGCAAATAAATGTATCAATCAATCAATCAATCAATCAATCAATCAATCAATCAATCAATCAATCAATCAATCAAATATAAGGTCTGATGATACCATGTTACACCACTGTAAAAACTCTAGCACCTCCCACTTTTTACTCCTAGACAATTACAATTTTTAAAGTCAATTTACATGGATAACTGTAGGTAAATAAACACTGCCATTTATAATCTCTGAAATGAGCTGTCTATGACAAATTGTCTGCTCAATAAACCCAGCAAATTGTAGAAGATTTATGCTGCTATAATTCATTTTTTCTAAAACATTGTAAGCATCATCTTACATGTTTGCATACACTATGAAAACAATTTCATAAGCTTATGTTCTATTTAAATGTGTTTTTTTTAACCATTGCATTAAAATCTTACCTAAAATAGTATACTCTGATCTTTGGTTCACTGTTAATACACAGTAAAAACAAAACAGGTGACTGAATGTTATGTGGGAAGTTATATAGGAGTATACATATAATTAACTGCAAAATAGCATTAAACTTTCTAATACCTGTAACTAAACATGTTTTTCTTTAGATGCCTTTTCAGTCACCCAATGCTGACTGTTTTAAAATGCTTTAGTAATGTGTACCTGTTCCAACAAACAGCATTAAAAATTCTTCCGCTTATCTGAAGTAATGTATGATGTTCATACATTCAGCTGAACACAGAGAGGGGCTTCAAACTGCATAGACAACAGAGGCCAACATGCAATTCTGCCTCCTATTTTTCATGAACTTCATCCTACGTTCTTAAGGAATCTCTCTGGGTACTATATAAAGCAGGATCTAGATCATATAGTTACCTATATCATATTCATGCAACTGTGAGTAGAGTTTTCCTTCTCTTAAGTGTGGTTGAGTATGTGGAGGATTGGAAAAAAGTGGGCAGAATGTGCTGTTCTCTACACTATTTGAAACTCTCTCTGCATTCAGCTGAACTATACACTGTTGGTTTATTTAAAACTCCCTTGATAACTAAGCTTGAAATATAAGTATTGTGGGAATAATAAGATGAACCATCTCACTCAAAATGTAGAAAAGAGATGTAAAGAGCCACGATGGCACAGTGGTTAGAATGCAGTATTGCAGGCTAATTCTGTCCACTGCCAGGAGTTTGATCCTGACCTGCTCAAGGTTGATTCAGCCTTCCATCTTTCCGAGGTCGGTAAAACGAGGACCCAGATTGTTGGGGGCAATATGCTAACTCTGTAAACAGCTTAGAGAGGGCTGTAAAAGCACTGAGAAGAGGAATATAAGTCTAAGTGCTATTGCTATATTCTTCCTTCTTGTTTTGAATGACTTCCTTCTGATTGTAACCAATGGAAAATATTTTTGTATATCCTCACCAGAGCTAGGATGCATGCCTTCCTTTCATGTTGGAGACTAGGAGGATTACCTCTTGGCTGTCCCGTGCTCTGCCACCTCTGCTGTCCCCAGCTTACATTTGCCCTTTCCTTGCTGAGGTGGCGCAGTGGTTAAATGCAGCAATGCAGGCTACTGCTAGTTCAGCAGTTCAGCTGTTCAAATCTCACCAGGCTCAAGGTTGACTCAGCCTTCCATCCTTCTGAGGTCGGTAAAATGAGGACCCAGATTGTTGGGGGCAATATGCTGAACTCTGTAAACCGCTTAGAGAGGGCTGTAAAGCACTACGAAGCGGTATATAAGTCTAAGTGCTATTGCTATTGCCTAAAGTCTGAGTGGGATTACATTCATGACAGCAACAGAGACTACCAGAGCTGCTGTTGCTAAGTGGGATAATCACATGATATCTCATTTAATGTCTGCAGTGCTTAGGGACAGAGATACTGGTTCCAATTATGGTGGTTCTGCCAGGACTCCCTAAACTGTATCTGATGACCCTGAATACATCATAGGATTGCAACATTAATATAATATATTGCTTTATACCCTTATAAAAAAGGCTATGTGTGTGTCCATGTGTACTTGTCTGTTTTTACAAACACTAAGCACTTTCTTGCATTTAAAATGGTGACAGTATAACATTAAAAATCATAACAGGCAATTACCCAAAGGAAAACAAGTTACCTGTTCCAATGTTGATTTTGGTAAATTGGATTAATTCCCCCCCCCATGCTTCACAACCTTCCCTCTTACAGAGTTAATATTTTTATAGTATGTTGTAAAAAAATAAAAATAAAGTTCAGATAATTAAAGGCCAATCTTTTTATTGCAATTCCTTGTGTTATGAAATCCAAGCAGATATGGAAAACGCTATAATTGCTGTTTGACACTTTGGATGTTACATTTCTCTAAAACCCATAACCTTCAAGAGCTAAACTAATTTTATCAACCTTCCTCTGAAATTAAAAAAGTGATCATTAGCCTCAAAGGAGCTGTGAATAAGTTTTACAGATTGAAGCCTATGTGCAACTCCCCTTCGAAGAGTCAAATTAAGTGATCAGTTTCTATTTAGAGGCTTTTTCCAATATATTCGATCCCCCAGGAGATCTAGATCCGACCTAAAGGAAGGGGTTATAGTTATTTCTGTTAATGTTTGCAACAGCTTGAGATATGTCATCTCACGTGGCTTAGGGAAATTGCTGCCAGCATAAACCAAATAATTCCCTTCCTCTGACCCTTAAGGATAGCTGGAGAGTATAACTTCTCATTATTAAGATATCTGCTGTCCTGCTGTACCTCTGTGCCACCGTCTGCTTTGCAGTTGTCTTTTCAGCTGAGCCACAAAGATTTCTTTCTTTCTTTCTTTCTTTCTTTCTTTCTTTCTTTCTTTCTTTCTTTCTTTCTTTCTTTCTTTCTTTCTTTCTTTCTCCTCTCTCTCTCTCTCTCTCTCTCTCTCTCTCTCTCTCTCTCTCTCTTTCTTTCTTTCTTTCTTTCTTTCTTTCTTTCGTCTTTCTTCTTTCCTAACATTTTTTTCTTTCTTTCTGTCTTCCTTCCTTCCTAACATCTCTTTCTTTCTTTCTTTCTCTCTTTCTTTCTTTCTTTCTTTCTTTCTTTCTTTCTTTCTTTCTTTCTTTCTTTCTTTCTTTCTTTCTTTCTTTCTTTCTTTCTGTTAAAAATTACATTTAGTAATCATCTGCACCATGATTGCCTTGGGGTTGAGGTAAAATCTTAGTAGAGGTCGATACAAAACCCTGGACATTTTCCTCAATTTAAACTGAGGCTCTGGGTCTTTTCCTCATCCATTAGGTTAAAGTTGATTAAAAGAAAAATCATTAGGATGTAAGTAATTTATATTAGAACTAGCTGGATACCCGTGCTTCGCTATGAAACTATGTGATCGGGCTTGATAAATTGACACTTAAAGCTTGAAAATTAATGAGTAGTTATGATTGGGCTTGATAAATTGACACTTAAAGCTGGAAAATTAATGAGTAGTTAAAAAAGGCACTGTATTATTTCATTAGAGATGGTAAGCAATAGCAATAGCACTTAGACTTACATACCGCTTCATAGTACTTTACAGCCCTCTCTAAGCGGTTTACAGAGTTCAGCCTATTGCCCCCAACAATCTGGGTCCTCATTTTACCGACCTCAGAAGGATGGAAGGCTGAGTCAACCTTGAGCCGGTGAGATTTGAACAGCTGAACTGCTGAACTAGCAGTCAGCTGAAGTAGCCTGCAGTGTTGCACTCTAACCACTGCACCACCTTGGCTCTATAAACTAAGCTAAACTAAGTTTCTGTTACAGATTAAGACATTATTGTAAGTCTAACAACAATAAAATAGATGGTCTTAACCCTTTAATCCCACCAGCAACCCTTGCTTTTTTTTATCTGGGTAGCCAGGCTAATAACTTGCATAGCATAGACTTTCAGTTCCTCCCTCAGATGAATTGCTCAGGACCTCCCTGTAAACTTTCCTGGTTTTGCTCTCTGGCTGGAGGATGACCAGGCTATCAGGTAAACTGACTCTGGAGCATGCAACATACAACTGGCCATGGGAGAAACAGTCACTTGTCAGATGCACACCAGTCACTTTCAAAATCTGTTCCTGGTGATGGCGTAGCATACCTTAATGGGAAATTCTAGATGTTTGAACTCGAAGTGGTAGTCTGATGGGATCAGAGGAATTCGGGGTATGAAAACGGTTTCTCCCTCATTGACACCTGTGAAAATCATGGCTTCAATTACGTGTTTGTACAGCGTCTTCACCTGAAGCCTGGTGCCATTGCACAGTTTCGGAGGGGTTAGATTGCGTAACAGCATGATTGGAGCGCCAACCTTGATATAGAGGACATGAGGTGGTAATCCTGGTGGGTTGAGAGTGTGCAAGAACTCCACAGGGTAATGTACAGCATCCTCAACCTCCATTATCGAGTCCACAGATTCATACTTCATATTCTCAGTGGACAGCTTCTCCAGCAGAAAGTTGTTGATGCTGTTGGCTGAGTTGT
This sequence comes from Diadophis punctatus similis, assembly GCA_023053685.1. Classification (NCBI taxonomy): domain Eukaryota; kingdom Metazoa; phylum Chordata; class Lepidosauria; order Squamata; family Dipsadidae; genus Diadophis; species Diadophis punctatus. The sequence goes on along the minus strand of JALIGW010000001.1, from coordinate 271,710,587 downwards.
TTGTTGAAGTGAGAATAGCTCTTTCCCTCAGCCATGAAGCCCAATCCACTCCAGCCTGATGAATGGGGTATATTCTGTCAGTAAAGCTGATCAGATCTGTCACAACATCACAAAGATTACTCGGAATAGTTATTCTTCCCTCCTCTTCCAAAAGCTTGCCATCACCAATATCAAGTAATAAGTTAGAAAACTCTTTTGCCCTCAAATCACATTTAAGGTGGACACGCATGTTAACTGTCAAGGTCAGGACTTTGACTTTAGGCCATAAGATGGATGACTTGACACAGGCCTTTACTTCATCTGCACATGTCCCTTGTGGCACAACAGGCAACGTTTGCCTGAAGTCATCAGCCAAAAGCACCGTAACTCCACCCATCAGACGGTTGCTGCCCCTAATGTCCTGGAGCGTCCCTCAATACCTCCTTTGTGAGTCCTGGTGCACTCATCCCACATGATAAGTTTTGCTTCTCAAAGCACCTGAGCCATGTCACTCTGCTTAGAGATGTTACAAATTGCACACTCAGAATGATTCAGGTTGAGAGGTAACTTGAAGGCAGAGTGAGCTGTCTTGGCTCCATCAATCAAGGTAGCTGCAATTCCTGAGGAAGCAATGGCAAAGGCGATATTTCTTCAGCCCCTAATTTTGGCCAACAACAGATTGATCAAGAACATTTTGCTAGTGCCACCAGGAGTGTCAAGAAAGAACAACTGCCCAGAATCAGAAGCAATACTGTGCATGGTTTTATTGTAGGCTTTCCTCTGTTCTTGATTTAATTTTGGAACATTCACAGCAACTGCTTCTGTCAGCTAAATGGTATTATAAGACAGTTCACTCAGGTATTGACAGTTGCTGACAATGGCTCCTTGCTCTCGTGAAGGTGGTGGTAATCAGAACTGTAGGAGTGTTTTACCCAACATGGATATGACAATATCCTCCTTCAGTGGTGGTCGGTGATTGAAACTCATAAGGGAATATCTCTCCCACCGCCTTGAGTTCAGAAGCAGTTCCATAGGTGGAAGGCATAGACATTTTGGTGAGGTAGCGACATTTAGTACTGTAAGGAGCCCCAGACCGCTTCTGAGTGAAGGAGTGGAACGACTGCCAGTTTGAACTGAGGTAACGAAATTTGAGGCAACTGGCAGTTGGAACAGAGTTCTTTTCAGGTGGAGAGGGGGAGTAGAATGTCTAACGCCTTAGCATCAGAGCGTGTTAATACACTGTATAAGAAATACTAATGATCTGATTGTCATTTCAAAAAAGTGAGCACCTAGAAGCCAAGATGAACATACGTGCCACATTTCAAGTTTGTAGGCTTTACAGTTCTGGAGATTTTGTGATGACTGAGTAGTATTTGGCTTTTATATATATGTAGATTAGAATTCTTTATTGGCTAAGTGTGATTGGACACAAAGAACAAATTCAACAAATTTCAAATATACCAGCAGTTTCAGTAATTGATCAGCCTTGTTAATATAAGTAATTTCTTTGTGAATTAATGAATTTAAATCCAATGAGAAGTCCTTCTTCCTTTTGACGTTCTTTAACTACAAATCCTTCTAGTTCCAAGGAAAAATTACCAATCACATTTGCCTACACCAGGGGTAGGCAAAGTTGGCTCTTCTATGACTCGTGGACTTCAACTCCCAGACTTTCTGAGCCAATCATGCTAGCTTAGGAATTCTGGGAGTTGAAGTCCATGAGTCATAGAAGAGCCAACTTTGCCTACCCCTGGCCTACACCAATGGGTCTTAAGAGCCTTGGTGGTACAGCAGTTAAAGTGTGTTAGAGTTTGCAGCAATCCAACCAGCAGGCAAGTAAATAATTCAGCAGGATTCATTTATATAAGAAACTTCTTTATATACAATACTATACAGCAGAAACCAGAACCAGAACTCAGAATCCAGAAGTAGAGAATCAATAATCACAGAAGCTATAGAATCACAGAAGCACTCATATATGTATATATATACACACAGTGAACCTAAGCCATGCCCAGGCTCCGAACCGTCTGGGTCACCAAACAGTCCCCATTGGCTGACCTGTTACCATGTCTATTCCAATTCATGACAAACTGCAGTAGTGCAGGCAAAACTCTGTCCACAGCCTGGAGTTCAGTCCTGACAGGGCTCAAGATTGACTCAGCCTTACGTTCTTCCGAGGTTGATAGAATGAGGACCCAGTTTGTTGGATCAAAATAATGCAAATAATACTTCTACATTCTACATTGTAAACCACCCAGAGAAAAGCACGATGGGACAATATATAAGCCTAAATTCTATTGTTATTATATGTATTCCAGTGATAATGCTCTTTCTGAACAGATATAGTTTTGTTTTTTCACCATTAAAATAATGTGGAGAAGAAACTATTTGAAACAAAACAAAACATCCCTCCCCTCTAAATAAAATTGTAAGCATGTGTTCTGGTTAATTAATATTATTTTGCTATTGGTGTTTTTTTTTGTGTGTTACTATATTTTTACATTTACATATCCTTCAATCCTATCCTTCCCTTATGGCAATATGCATTAATTGTCTTTTAAAAAGGCACAATATTTCTCTGAAAACTTTGATTCCTCTACAGAATGTGCAACTCTTTCACCTTTTAAAAAAGCATAGTATTTCACAGCAGAATATATCTATCTAAATAACACTTATACATTTATTAATTATTCACCTCTAGCTGCAGTGAAATGTTATTTTAAAAGCAGAAAATAATCCCCTGTGGGGCAGCTTTTTAATATAGAACTTTAGCTTCTTTTGAGGGGGGCAAGAAGGAAAGTACTTTTCAACATTTAACAGAAGAGTTTTTTTTCAAAACAATTTTGGAACCTAGAGTAGTGTAAAGTAAAGTGCCCTTAGGATCAGAGTACAAGTCTTTAGAGGTTTCCTACAAACTCAGTTAGATTGCTAAGCACAATCATTAAGGCATTGGAAAATAATCTGTTTACCACCTAATGTAGTTAAATAAAAATGTGTTGCTTGAAAATAATGCTTAAACATTAGATGGTACAACCTCTCCCCAAATCACACTTAACATTCCACAAATAGAATAAGCAATTCTTTTAGAGCTTGTGGACATATCTAGAATGTGAAAGTTCTCATAAATGTAGGTGTCCATAGAAGCTACTGTGCAGCCATGACATCATTACATTATCACACCCTTAGTGCAGTTTGTGTAATTTGCAATGCAATTGACACACCTTATCTAATGTGCATCACTTGTACATTAATATCATGGTTTACATAGGGATGTAATTTGCTTTTTACCTTGTTCTGTGGACATGTGTGCTCACAAAATGGTTGCCATGGTACATATGCCTAGGCATAAAATACTGGTACCCATTTACCAGAAGGTAATCCCCTGCTGGACCCTCAAATTCTTACATATAAGAATACAAGTAGTCCTCAAGTTACAACCACTCATTCAGTGACCATTCAAAATTGCAACATTACTGAATGAGGGGGACTTACAACCAGTCTGCAAAGTTGCAGCCATTGTTTTGTCTCTGCAGTCATGTGATCATGATCTGGGCACTCAGTGTCCAGCTCATGATTATGATGTTGCAGCAAGCCACACTCATGTGGTTACCATTTATGACGTTCTATGAGGAATGGCGCCTATGGAGGGGGAGGTGATGCGATGGACTACAATGAACTGACTCAGTAGTTGGTTCTAAAACCCTTTACTACTGGTTTGTGCATGCGCTTGTGTGTGCGCGTGATGCTACTATGGATGCACAGAAGCGTCCTGGGTGGGCGGGCAGAGCCTCCCGCTGCCGGCGCTACAGGTTCATAGAACAGGGCCGAACCGGTAGCAACCCACCGCTGAACTGACTGTTTCCCAGAAAGGGGGGAGCACATTCTAAGGAGAGGGTTAAACAAGAGGAAACAAAGCCCAAAGCTAGATAGGAGACAGAGGAAGAGAGTTAGGATAGCCATTCCCTAGAATCTCCCAGGGTGTATCTGTTGGGTTGAGAATGGTAAACGTTTAGTCTGGCAAGATTCTGTCTATAGGATATAAGCAAATAAAAAACTCAACTGTGGCTGGATTGTTCTATGTCATTCTTGGACTGGGCCTGATACTTTCCCTGCAGGCTTCCCACAAGCAAAGTCAATGGGGAAGGCAACAGGGATGGTTGCTCCTATAGGTTGTTTCGGCTGCTTTTTTCTCCCAAGGAGTCCTGCTACAGAGTATGAGATCCCAGAGATCTCATTCTCCATAGCGCCCCCTGCTTGCCTGTGCTCCATAATGCCTGCCTATGATTCATGCCAGCCCAACTGTGTTCAGAAGCATATGCCCATAGGCAGAAGTATCTGCCCACAGCATCTGCCAATCCACTTTCAGTCTCCACTGATCCACTAAATGATGGCGCTGTGAGTTATGACTGTATCACTAGCAATGGCACTTCCAATACCAATTGTGGTCTTAAGTCAAGGACTACCTGTGGGGTATGTATTTCTTGCAGCTCAGTCAGGCCAAAATCTGGAGTAGTTCCAGCCCAAGTTCATCTACAGTAGGATTGATATCACATTCTGTATATAGAATGTGTTTAAAAAACGAAATAAAAATAACTTTTGGTGATACAGGTAGTCCTCACTTGCCAACCATTCATTCAGTGACTGTTCAAAGTTATGATGGCATTGAAAAAAGTGACTTACAATCAGTCCTCAAAGTTGCAGTCATCACAGCATCCCCATGGTCATGATTTGAGCGCTTAGCAGCTGGCATGCATTTATAATGGTCACACTATTCTGTGGTCATGTGACCACCATTTGTGCCCTTACAGCTGACTTCTGACAAGCAAAGAATGGATAAGACAGCAGGGAGTGACAGATTGTGATCATGTGACAATGAAGAAGCTTCTTGGATGAGAAGTGAAACGCCTTCAAAAAGAAAAAACAAGAAAGTCCAGTTGCCTCCTGAAAAAGCATCTTTGGGACAACCATGACCTGGATGACTGAGAATCTCTACAGACGTTTAGCTATACAATTTGGGATGAACACCTTTTGAATGGTGTGGGAGTAGGAATGGATTTCCAGAGAAAAATAATAATTGCAGACTACAGGAACCAGGACCACTACTCAGGTGACCCTGAGGACACAGACAAACCTCCAAGTGCTTCAAGGACCCTCTAAGGATGCAGATTACCAGCTGTCTGCAAGGGATATAAATCCTTCCATTCCCCACTATCCTGTCAGAGCTGGAGAAGCTTCTTGGATGAGAAGCGAAATGCCTTCAAAAAGAAAAACAAGAAAGTCCAGTTGCCTCCTGAAAAAGCACCTTTGGGACAACCATGACCTGAATGACTGAGAATCTCTACAGACATGTGACATTGTGTTTAATGATCCATATGCTTTGCTTAACAACTGCAATCTGAACTAATGTTAGTAGTTGGTGTCGCCACACGATGTTTCACTTAATGACTGCACCTCTTAGTGGCAGAGTTACCAATCCCAATTGTGCTCAGAAAGTGAGGACACCCTGTAATGGTTGGGAAGACAGTATGAGAAAGTGGAAAGTATCCTTTCTTTCTCCTTCTGCTGTCTGTAACACAACAATAGTTCCTTTAATTTTTTTTTCTTTCATTGTGAAGAAAATATCTTTTTGCTACCAATGGGAGACTTATCACAATGCCAGTTACAAGGGTGAATTTTGCTCTGGAAAACTGCAGGGAAAGGAGCTATATCTTCATTGTTATGATCCTGATAATTATTACACACATATCCAGCTGTTATTTTGTAAAAAATCTGCTTGTTAAGTGCAGAGCAGTTCATCTCTAATTTCACCCAATGAAATTAGAAATTATCTCTTGTAAAACTAAAATGTATCCAAACAATCACGAAGATTCTGGTTCATTCTTATGTATTTTCTACTGAGGAGATAAAAGAACTTGGATTTAAGAATAGGCTTCCTTATTGTTTGCTTTACCGAATCTTCTGGAGTCTTCAAAAATCACACCTTTACCTCAGACTGACCAAGGGATACCATTAAAGGTTTTTTTTTCGGAATATGGATACTGTGCAGGTCAGGATGGAGAGGGTCAGGCTTTGGAACAGGGTCTGAATAGAGAGGAACTGAGAAGACTGGTCTGGAGAACTTTTCACTCTTAATTCTGGATGGAGTAGCATTCCCCCAGGCAGAACAATGTGGGAATCCTCTGGGACTCTTGATTTTTGCTTAAAGAACATGTGGCTGTGTGGCCAGAAGAGCTTCTGCACAAACGTATTTGCCACCCATCTCGTATCCAATAACTATGGGCAGTTTTCAACATTAAAAAACATTAACAAATATTAGAACCATCAATTATAAAAAAACACAGCAGATAAAACAATTAACAGATAAAACCATTAATGCAAGACGGCAATGGAGAGAGCTGAATACATGGGGGGGGGGGGAAAGGAGGTGGAGTTAGGTTTTAATTAGTCAACCGCTTCCAGTATGAATTTCCTCCATTGGGTCTCCATGCCATCTGGCAGAGCCAAGTCTTAAGGCTCTTATGGAAAGTCAGGAGGATGGGAGCTAATCTCACCTCAGGGGGTAGGATGTTTCAGAAGGCAGGATCCACAAATCCTGCTTTTTCTGTGAAACACCAGCCCCCTGGAAGAGCATATCTCCTGAGATTTGGATGGCCCCAACCTGCTGGTCTTTTGTAAGGCCTTGAAGACCTGGCTTTTCCCTTAGGCATTGGACCAGGTGGTTGGATGGACCCATCTGTAATGGCTGGGTATGAAGTGACTGTGAGTTGGCCTCTCTTACGTTACACTTTCTTTTGTACTGTTTTTGATTTGCTGGTTTTATTTCTAGTTTGAAACCTTTGTTAGCCTCTCAAAATTACAATCTGAGAGTTGGGTAGCCATATAAACTGAGTAAATAAACAAATAATTACTAATTGCAACATATACCTGCAGGCTCATCAATTAACAATACAAGAGCACAGTAAAAAAAAAATTAGCACAATAAAATAATCCCAAACTATATCGGCCTCATTGAAGTTGGAGTACTTTAACTAAATTGTTATTATCTCGAATGGGTCTGTGCATTTGCCTGAACATTTTTGCATAGTTTCATGCAAAAACGGTGTCTTCATTTATTTTATCATTTCACCAAAAGTTACTGAGAGTCTTCCTTAATTGGGAATGTTATCAAAATGGTATTTTTCTATTAAGTATATTAATAAAACTAGATAGTGTTATTTGTCTTTATTATTTATTTCTGTTGATTTTCCCATTTTGTTTTTGGAATTATAATTCATGTTTTAAAAATTTAGCAAGAATAAAAGACCTTCAGATAAATTCACTGGAAAAGGCAGTTACTTGCATCAAAGCTGTTCTTGCAATGCAATGTGACATTGATTGCTTTGGGCACTACTTGGATTTCCTACTATTAAACACTGTAATTGTGTATGCTGTGTTGAGTTGCAGTGTAATACAGACTAGTCTATACAATTGAACATTTTCCTCATACATATGTTGTAATTATATTTGTCAGACCATGATAATTATAGGGCATTTCCACATGGCAGCCTAAGCTGCTCATTTTCCAGACTGCTTCAGTTTTTTTTTTTAAGGCCAACTTCAGAAATATTACTCTAGATAGTGTGGGTTGGTAATGGGATTGACCTGGTGCTTAATCTGGAGCAACATAGATTCTGACTGATTGTTCCCCTGCCTCTTCTCCTTCCTAACCACACAAGGAAGTCAAGCGTTATTAGATTACAACTAAAATAAAACGGAGAGGAACAGTGTGAAAGGATGAACTGCTCTGAAACTATCAAGGTCATGGTGTTTTTTCTCTGCAGTGATCTGACTGTTATGAATGAATGAATGAATGAATGAATGAATGAATGAATGAATGAGCAAGCAAGCGAGCGAGCTTGCAAGCAAGCAAGCAAGCAAGCAAGCAAGCAAGCAAGCAAGCAAGCAAGCAAGCAAGCAAGCAAGCAAGCAAGCAAGCAAGCAAGCAAGCAAGCAAGCAAGCAAGCAAGCAAGCAAGCAAGCAAGCAAGCAGACTGTGGAAAAGTGAGGAGCCATAGGATCCATGGATGTGGAGAAGAACCTGGAAGGACCCTGAGACATCTGAAGCCAAAAATGAATGTTCAGAAATCAAGCCCAGCCTTAGACTGTAGATGGTAGCAGACCAAACTTCGCACTTTTCAGATGCCAGAGAATTGGGCAAGAGAATGTTGAGTGGGGAAGGTGTTAGTGTTCCTAAATCTGCAAAAACGTAAATGTGGGAGGAGGAAACATATAGCAGGGGGACCAGTTAGCTCTGTGTATGCTCCTGGATTCTTTTCTATCCATTTCTGTCATCAACAAACAGGTCTTCCTTTCCCCCCCATGCAGAATCACTTCAAAATGTGACAGCCAAAATTTGGATGGATTTCCCGCAGTATTCATTCTATGAAATCTGTTGTTAATATTCTTGCAAATGTATATGAATCTTCCATTAAAAATTTCTTGTAAACAGGACAAAAAGGGTATAGGCTTCTATACCCTTTATATACTTCAAACAGCTTTGCCAAACCAGAGGTTTATGCATGACTTATAATTAGCTTCAAGGTCATCTTTCTAAAGCAAAAATTATATCTTCAGGCTTGAATGGATTCCTATTTTTAGAAAGAGAAGTTCAGCCAACTTTTTTTTCTGCCAATTTTTTTTAAAGTCCAAATTTTACTGTGTCAGTTGAATCAGTGCTTACTCTGTGGAACCCAGAAAACTGTAACAGTTTCCTTAACCATAGGGAGTGTACATTTCCCCAACACAATATTGTTTAAAACAGAAATACAAAATATCTTGCCCCATATCTTTCTTGTGTATTCTTGCATAAAATATTTTGTATACTCCTTCTTGGCAATCCACTTTTGCTGAGATTGCCCTTTCTATGGAAAGTAGCCCTTAAAATGCTAATTTCTTCCAAAGTTCTATAATAATGAAGATTATATTATATTATATTCTTCAGCTCTGAGCTGAAGAAGCTTCTTGGATAAGAAGCAAAATGTCTTCAAAGAAAATCCAGAAAATCCAGTTGCCTCTTGAAAAAAAGCACCTTTGGGATATTGAATTGATGGAAAATGGCAACATTGGTGGCATGAATAACACATTAACCCTGAGTCATTTGATGGATTTTTTTTACTTAAATAAAATGAACTTATTGCCCCAAATTGGTTAGATTGGGGCAGTTTATAAATATTGTTAATAAATAAATAATGTTATCCATAATGTTTTACTCTATATCAGGCCTGTCAAACTGGCGGCCCACAGGCCGGATGTGTCATGCACAGGCCACACCCACCCCAGCTCCGCAAAGGCAAAAAACGTCATGATATATCATGATACGTCACGTGACACGATCGAGTTTTGACACCCGTGCTCTATATAGACCAGGTCATTAGGAGTTACCTGTATAAAAGCCTATCTTTTGTATAACCCAAATGAGTGACTTCTTTCAAAAAAATAGGCAGACAATTATTTTTACAGGAAGGCATTATGTTTTATTATTATTATTATTTTTAAATGGCCAAGAAGTATAAGAGTATTGGGATAGTATGCAATGTCAGAGAAGTAGCGGGTCTTAAGATAATAATTTTGGAGCTCATTTGATCAGTAAATAAAAAGAAAACATAACACCCCAAGTTGCTATTTGCTGCCGTATTTCATGGGCAAGATCTTGGGGGACTCTGGGGACTGTGAAAATTATGCTAGAGCTTTTATATAGTTCACAAGTTACTCACCCTTGCATTAAGAAAACAGACAACAGGGAACAATGACACTTTAGCACTATTTCCATCGTTCATCTATTTCACACCATTTCTGCTTCAGTCTATAGATTAAAAACTTGTTTTTGGATATGCAATAAATACATTTTTGTTCATGTTCTTTCCTAACATACACTTTCCTGAAACATGCTTCTTTAGCATCTCTATTTCTGTTTGCAACTATAATGTGATGGGGCAATGACCTTAGGAGACAGGGCAAAGAGTTGCAGCCGGAGGGACAGTCAGATAAAAGGCAATTTAGTCTGCAAAAGGAATGCAGGTGAGTAAGCAGCTCAAAAGTTGACACTCCCTAGTTTCTTGCGCTGTACAGAGGACCAGGGGAAGAGGAATATACTTTCAGACTTACTAGCTTGATGTCAGCCTTGCAAGATAGACCATGTTGGAAGAAATGTCCATCTGGGTTCAGTTCCAAGTGGGAAGAAAGTCACTAGAAACATGGAGGCTGCTTAGAAGGATGGTTTAATGGTGAAGCAGAACCACCAAGCATGTGTGATTCTGGGTAGAAGACCACATGTAGTGGAGAGTGAGATATATTTATTGGGCCTTGCAAGAAATGTTTCCTATTGGTTGTCAGACTCCCAGGGGGTTTTGCAGTGGTCCAGATAACCTTGTAGACTGTCTGTGTCCCAGGCTTGATTGAATCTTGCTGGGTGATGATGTAATGAAGAGGGTTGTGTTCTGAAAGGATGTTGGGCAATTCCTATTATGCAGGTGTGAAATGCTCCCGGTTTGGGTGGGCCGGTCGGTCGTCGTAGAGCCAATAGAGCCGATAGCGATCGCAGCGCGAAGCTTCCCCCACCTGCTTCCCCCCACCCGCCTGGACGCCGCCATTTGGGTTCTTTTACCCTCTGTGCATGCGCAGAACGCTTTGTGCATGCACAGAGGGTAAAAGAACTCAAATGGAGGCGTCCAGGTGGGTGGGGGAAGCCTCGCACTGCAATTGCTATCGGCTCTATTGGCTCTACGACTACCGACTGGCCCGCCCGAACCGGGAGCATTTTACCCCTGCTATTATGGCTTAATGGCTTTGTCCTGGTTTGGATCTTGAATGAAGGCTAATCCTATCACCCAGGAGCTGAAAGCCTTTTGTCTTGTAGATAGGATGTCCCAGTCTTTCTGGGGCTATTAACAAAGATGGGGGCTGCTTTCCAAGAGCATGTTTCTCCTTTTCTCATCCAGGGAGGTATAATATTCTGCCTTTTTAAATTTCCTAGAATATTTCATTCTTCTAGGAGAGGGGTGAGTGCTAACTTCCTACAACCAGATACAAAACACAACCAGATGAGCTAATTCTACTTTCAAACAGAATCTTCTTATCTGACTACTCTCTTGTATTATTTCAAAGTCAAGTTGAATCAGAACGTGAAGTCACAAGACATTTTGTTGTAGCCAACAGATTGAAAAAGCGCAGAAGCAAGAAGCCAAGATTCCCAGCATACTTCGTAGACAACCTAAACAATTTGTTTTGGATTCAGAGTATTTATGTATACAAATACAGTTTGAATTCAAAGAAAAACTAATTGTGTAGGTTTGTAGGACTGAAAACTGAAAGCTGCCAGACGTAGCTTTTTTTTTTAACCCCATAGAAATTGGATGTTAGAAGCAGTAAAAAGTATTTTGGATACTTGGAAATTAGAAAAGGGAATAGACAATGTGCAGAAGTATGAGGGCTAATTGATTAGCGCATACCAGGAAGTATCTACAGGGGGTGTCTGGCATACCGGCAAGCTTGAATAGCTGTGAAGTAGATACAGTCTTCATAAACAAAACAAAATATAGGCTTATTTGGCAGTCTAAAAGCTGAACTTTTATAGTTTTTTGGAGGGTGTATATACAGTAGTTTTGAATAACACCAGAATGGCAACATATGAACAAAGAAAAATATCATTCTTAATATATAAAACAGGACACACATATATCATTCAACAATGGTAGATTGGCAAGCAATGCCCAGGGATGGTTATAACATATCTGAGGCTCTGAGATTATGTGAGCTTCCAGTGACAAAAGTGAATGGAAGTGGGTCTACATAGCCTCTACATCAGTGTTTCCCAACCTTGGCAACTTGAAGATGTCTGGACTTCAACTCCCAGAATTCCCCAGCCAGCGAATGCTCTACATAGAACTGATTTCAATAATGAATTTCCACTCATGAGAACTGCCTATTCATGTGGTCTCTGGATTGTTGGAATTCAGTTTCAGTTTACCCGCAACTCTTCTATTACTACATTGCGGAACTGACTTACCCTCTGCAAAGCTTCATGTCTCAGATGGCAATAAGAAATGGAAGCACATTTTATTTGAAATCTTCTAATAACCTCATGCAATTGCTATTTATAGAATATGAAAAATATGGAGGATAAAATGAGCTTTTGTGAGATCCCACAGCTCAAATGCCATATGTGCAAGATGAATAGTTCACAGTCACCATTTCAACATGTCTCCAATATACAATTTCAGAGCCAGTTTAGTGAAGTATTATTAAAGGCAAGACTGAAATCAAAGTTCAAGGCTCTCAAGACACTTGTGCTCCTCTTGAACCTGTTCTGATACAGATTATTTATAAATGTGGCTATTCTCAGGCAAGAAATGGGTGCAAGTAAAATGTTTCCTTCCCAAACATCTGGAACTGCTGCTCTTTCCTACAGAGCCTAAAAAGAGCTATTAGTAATGTGGCAGAAAAATGTAATAATCTTCTTTATGTTAATCCAAGCAACAGGTTTTAAGATAGTTCCAAAATCCTGGTGAAAAGCAAAAAGGAAGCAATCATGCCAAGAAACATGTACTACGGTAAGTATGTTCAACTAGGGTCAATCAAACTGAAATTAGAGATCTTTCTTTTTGCTCCTGGCTTATTGAATGAATTAGAGTTGGCCAATTAATTTTACTAATGCTACACTTTGGGAACCAACACAAGAAAACACAACGGGCACTTGCTTTAATCTGCCCATCCATTTAGAGGTGAGAACTGAGCACTATTTCGTGCCTAATTTAAGCTACTTACTGCCATGGAGTCTCAAGTAGAGCAGTAACCTGGAACTTGGGATTTCTTGCATTTCTTTGGCATGCCTGTCAGTTTCCTACTTTCAGAGGGCAAATCCCTTCAATTAACAGCTGCGTAAATCTGTTCACACCTGAGAAGCAGCATGTAATCCCTAAAAGTATATTCCACCCGAGAGAAGATCGTTTGACCCTTTTGCCTTATTAGCCTAACTTATATTAGAGGTCATAACAGACAACGAGTTTGCATAATGGTCCTGTAATACAGCTTCTGCAAAACAAAAGACATGTTAAACCATGAGTTAAATGCCAACAAAATATATACACAACCGTCTCAATAACAAATGCACACATTTTCTTTGTAGCATTTCCCCCCTCATTTGAAGTTCCTCAGAAATTACAAGAAAACCAGCCTAGTCATTCCTGATTTTTGTACTGCTTGTCAGGTTCAGCATTACTTCCTGCTTGTCAGTTCACATTAATAAAAATTTACTCTAGATAGAAGCAGATTCTGCACATCTCGCCATTTTGAAAAACAAAGTTTGGTTTCTGTTTAAAAGTAGAGCAACATTTATACTTTCCCAATTTTATACACAGAACTAACATATGGTATAGCTTATTAAGATATGAAATCTGGGCTGAATGTTCAGATTTACACATCAGTTACACTGGCACCTATTATCAAAGTGAAAATAGACGATTGTGAGAACATTAAAACATATTGAAGCTTCTCTCACAGCCTCTAGGTACAAAGCACATTACTGTATGCCTGAGCCTTTTCTTAACTTCTTATCCTTCTGCTTGCTGTTTTTCACTCAAATTATGACACCTTTTTTCTAAAATAAATTAGCAGGATTTTCCCTCCTCCTTTCAGTTTTCAAGTTTAGCTCCTTAGAAAAGATTATTATAAAGTAGAGTCATTAGGCTTTGGTAGGAATCCAAATTTTTGTAAAGCAAATGGGGAGGGGAATCCCTTCAAGAATTAAAAAAAAATCAAATATTCACAACATGCATGGAATTAGTACAAATCCTTCTGATTATAGTACTTATCATTATATGAAAGATTGACTTTAATTCTACACAACATCCATGAATGAGGGCTTTCAAAGAGGAGCTTTTTCCCTACTGACACTTACGTAGTTATAGGCCTTCAAAACAAAGCATCTATTCCAAAATATGGAGCACAGTAGAGTTATGTTGAGAGGTTGGTATAAACAGCCTGCAGAGGTTGCTGTTTCTGTCTTGCATCATGTTGTTTGGAATCCAGCAGCTATGCCAAAACTGAAATGAAGAGAGAATGCATTGTAGCTGGGACTGTTGTTCCAATTTCCCATGCATTGCCAAAAGCCCTACATGGCTTAGGACCAGGGTATCTCCGGGACCGCATTCTGCCTCATTCTTCCATTCGATCGGTCAGGTCCCACAGAGTGGGTCTCCTCCAGGTCCCGTCAGCCAAACAGTGCCGACTGGTGGGGCCTAGGGGGAGGGCCTTCTCTGTAGGGGCCCCTGCTCTCTGGAACCAACTTCCCCCAGAGATCCGAATCATCCCCACCTTGCTGGCCTTCCCAAAAGCCATTAAGACATGGCTCTTCCTGCAGGCGGGGTGAGTTTGAGACGACTTTATACCTGATGTCTCCCCCATGTATGTATGGTGTTTATATGTTTTTTAAATTGTTTTTAAAATTGCCTTTTTAATGATTTGTTTGGAGTTTTCATAAAATGTTGTATGCCGCCCTGAGTCCTGAGGGAGTATGGCGGCATAGAAAACTGCCAAATAAAGATAATGCATATAGTATCACTATCTCCCCCCCCCCATTTTTACACCAATGCTCCTAGGAGCTGATAGCTTTTTGGAGGGAGGTGGGAGGGAAGGGTGGCCTTCCAGGCTATTTAGTTTTCAAAAGTTACACATTTGGAGCACAACATATGTGTCCTATCTGCAAGCCTATGTGCATCCATTCAAAAGTACACATCATTGAATTTATTCAGGAGTACTTCCAGATAAGTATCTATCTAATTGTGGTTTCAATGGAATGATAATAAAATACGGCTATGGTGGGAATGGGGAATTGGGATACCAAAGGATTTTATGGCTGCCACTGCTATTTTTATGTAGTAGTTTTGTTGTAAGGAATATCATTCTGGGTTCAGTTCCAAGTGGGGAAAAAGACACTGGATTCATGGAAGTTGCTTGGAAAGAAGGTTTAATGGTGGACAGGAGCACATGGCAGGAGCCCCTGTACAGAAAAGGTAGATTACATGCTTCCAGGTGTGAGTGAAGAGAAAAGGAAGGACAAAATGCTGGGAGTTCCTTGCTTTATACTCTCTCTTGGGCTCCTCCCTAACTGTTTCCTGTTCCTATATAGAAATGTATTCCATTGGCTGTCAGATTCCCAGAGGCATGCTGGGGCAACTCTTGTGGGCTGTCCTGAATCCCAGGGGCATGGTTGATGGAATCTTACCAGGTCCCACGTGGTGTTATGAAAGGGCTTTGGGATTCCTATTATGGTTCTTTGTTATGTAGAAGACTGTTCCAGGCTAGGTGGGAGGAATGTGGCAAGGGTGGGGCAGGGAGCTGCAGGAAGCTGCTTTGTATTTAAAACACGTTTCTCTTTTCCTCATTAAGGGAAACATATTCTTTCCTTTTTCAATATTTCCTAGGATATTTCATTTTTCTAGGAGGGGGTGGGTGCTAACTTCCTACAAGTTAAAGCACCAAACTAGAAACTGGGAGACTGTGAGTTCTAGTCCTCCCTTAGGCTGAATGCGCTTGGGCCACTCACTTTCTCTCACTCCTAGGAAGGAAGCAATGGCAAACCACCTTGCCAAGAAAACTTCAGGGACTTGTCCAGGCAATCTCTGAGACTCAGACATGGTTGAATGAAAGGGGAAAAAAAATCTGCTAGTTTAATGCTGGCCTTTCAATCTGAAGCAAAAGGAAGGAAGGTCACTTTGATTGGTTGAACAATATTTGTGTTTCCAGAAGTGTGATGTTAACCAGTATGTAAGGAAATTTTTTGGAGAATCTTATTTGAATGATGATGGTGATGATGATGATGTCAATAATAATAGCACCAGAGTTTGGCCTTGGTTTGTGGAAAAGGGACATGCAAGTAAACTGATGACTATGTTGACATGTGAAACTGCTTATATTGAATACGACTATATTTTGCCTAGTGCTATCTAGCATATTTGACCCTGGAACTGCAAAACTTCAAGAAAAAGCATTCCATTTTGCTGAGATTTTTAAATTTGGCATACATATGCCATACTGCTAATCTGCAGCTTTCCACCAACATAAGGAGCAAATATTGGCAAATATTTTATACTGAATCAAGAAGTAAGTTAAAAATAACAGAACTGTTATTGTAAGAATTGTACTCCAGCCCCAAGTCCTTTTGTGCTGCCTTATCATGGCAGAGGTGGTATTGTTGCTGGGAGGGAATGAGCGAAGAATGCCAGGAGTATATAAACCAAGTATGGTCACCCAAAATTTGAAGGTAATCCCAGCTGCCCATCTAAAGCAAGCAGACATATACATTGGGCAGCAGTGAATAGGAAGATAATAATAATAATAATAATAATAATAATAATAATAATAATAATAATAATAATAATAATAATAATAACAACAACAACAACAACAGCAGCAGCAACAACAACAACAACAACAACAACAACAACAACAACGAGTTGGAAGGGACCTTGGAGGTTTTCTAGTCCAACCCCCTGCTTACATCACTGTAGACAAATGATTATCCAACATCTTATTAAAAACTTCTAGTGTTGGAGCATTCACAACTTCTGGAAGCAGGTGATCTGGATACTGGATGCAGGTGATCACTTTAGTGACAATGGCAAAGACATCATCTCATTTTGTGGGAAATATTCTGTATTTTAACAAGAAAACAACATGGATTAAAAAAAATCATGCTGGATTATGTCCCTCTCATGGAATTCAACATGCTACTGAGGTACAGTTGAATGTCTTTTGGAATACTAATGGTTTTAACTTAATACTAAAGTAAAACCTTCAGGATGTTTTAGTTGCTGGAGTTGCCAAGCAGTTGCCAAGAAAATCTGAAGTTGTAGTGACAGTATTAGAGTGAGAAAATGGAACATCAGAAGAGTGAACATGGGAAAGCTCAACACAATGAAAGATGAAATGAATTGACTACACATTGACATCTTAGGCATCAGTGAATTGAGGTGGACTGAAATTGGAGAATTTCCAGGCAGAAAATCAAAAGAAGATACTATTTAATATTCAGGATACAAAAAATGTGTTTTCATACCGTAGTTAGGAGGGGATAGCAAGGACAATACTTAGCTATAATGCAAATAAAGAACATACTGGATGACGGTGGTTTTAAAACAGGAGGAAGAAATGTCTCTTCCCCAAAATCCATGGTAAGTACTAATCTTGGGGAGTAAAAGAATATTGTGCTAACAAAGAGAAAGTAATCTTTTGTTCCAAAGGGCAGAGTAGTGAATTGAAATTATAAGAGGGCAGATTCCAAATGAATGTTAAAAATTACAACTAATACTACGAGCAGTTCAGCAAAGGAACAAATTACCTCACAAGGTGACCAGCTTCCTTTCACTTGAAGTGTTTTAAGCGGTGGCTGGGCTATGGATTTCTGCACAAAATTGGGGATTGGACTTGATGGCCAAATATCCCCTTCAAACTCAATTCAATGATACTATATTTACTTTAATACATATTTATATATTCTTAAATTTAGTACATATTAAATTATATTCAGGAGAATAGCCTTAATTTATTTACAGGAAACAAATGGGCAAAGACAGTAGGGGAAAGTTTAATCAGATCATTAGAAGATAGTTTTGAAAGGGACTTTATCTATGATAGAAAGGAGATAAATATTTTCTCTATCCATAATTTAACAGAATTCCCGTCTTAAGTGGCCTGTTATGCTTGTCTGTTTAAATACCTCAGCTGTGTTCTTTGAATTGCTGTGACTATCTGTGGTCAAAAGTGATTTTTCCAAAATTTATAACAGTTACACTAATCCGATTTCAATTTGGCTAGACATCTCTAATGTAGCAAGACAAACACAAGCATTAAAACTGCACTGTTTTTATTTTGAAGAGAAAGAAGGTACATACAGTATAATGTGATTAGATGGAATTATATTTTTTTTTCATTTAAAATGTATTCATGACTGAAAGGTAGACTCTCCTTAGTGAGCATCACAGAGAATGCCAGTTAGGGGGGAAAATCCAGTAAATATTTTCACTGAGTTTCTTTTCTTTACACAAAATCAATATATAAGTCTTTAAGACTGGACCTAATGTTCATCATATGTAAAGCGGTTTAAGGTACTGATTCCTACTACTATTTTATCCAACTGGATTCTGGAAGAGCTGAACTATAGCTGAAAAAATGTGTTCAGGAACAGAATTAGTTATAGGGAAATATTGAGTACCATGGCATTTCCCTAATATTCTATCATTTGCTTTATATCTGACAGGAACAGACCTACATTTAATAACAAGAATCTGACTTAATCTATTGCTGTTTGACTCACAAAAAATAGACTCTTCATATCAGAAGTGTTTGGAGTATCAGATGATTTGTAAAATGCTCATTTACACTGCTCCAATTATGAAACAACAGAGCAAACTTGCATTAAACATGGTTGCTCATGGTTGCCATACCATCTGCAAATGCAGCCACTCAAATGTTTAATTGTTGTCCAAGATACAGTCATTTGTTTCACACATGTGTTAATCAGAAGCCTCCCAAGTGACTTATAAAATAAATAATGCCTCTCAGAGGAAGAACTTCATCCTAATCCCCCAGAGTTTTGCCTCTGCTTTGATTTCATTGCTTTTTCCCACATCAATTGAATCGATAAAGAATCTGGATTCAGAACTTCCTTTCTGACAGAAGGCTATATTGCTTTAAATAGAAAGGAGCTATTTCAGCAGGATATAAATCCAACGAGTAAATAAATATATTAAAGAACGAGCTACCATTTCATTGGGTGATTATTGTATTCTGAAAACACGCCACAATATCTTAACGTGATTCCTTCATAAGGAGATCCGCATGAGATTGCATGCTGTACTTTATGAAATGCAAACATGTAACAGATACACATGAGATGCAGAAGGTTTCAGGGTTGGTTTTATTTAGTTATGTATTTGGAAACTTATTCTCTGTGAAGCAGCTTTGCAATAAAGACAATGGTAGCTTATTATGTACAAACCAGAAACTATGGCTTCATGTTTCAGTGTGATCCATGCTTTGAAATGTACTTAGCTTGTTTAACAGTGGTTCAGAAAGTGCAGCAAAGCTGGATTCTTTAATTCAAACTATTGCAAATACAAGTGAAGGTCTTTTTTCAGCTGCATGGTGAAAACTTTATTTTTTCTTTTTTATTAAAATAATATTTATTGAATTTTCCTTTAAAAACATAACAAATACACACAACAACAAAAATAAACACAACAGAAAAAAAAACAAATACAAAAACTGTAGAAAACACTACAGTAAGCAAATATCATACGCAATCAACTACAAACATAACGCCGACTAATACAAACCATAAAAGTGAAATCATGCTTCTTTGACAGCCTATTAGCTATTACTACTAATCTTTATACACTCGATTATATATTATATCTGTATTTATACATTATAGATCTTATCTTCTTATAAACTATGTCTATTGGAATGTCAACTTTTATTTCTACAGCTAATTTACCCAATTCATATTTACTCGCACTATATATGTATGTATAAGTATATATATATTCCATCTTTAATCCTACTGTTTGCAAACATTACTTCAGTCAGAAAGTGAGGTAAAGTATCATGGTATATGAGATAAACTACAGTTTGTTATATCATTGCAAGAAGTTATACTATAATAGATTTCTGTATTTTTTTTGTCCAAGCCAATTATACCATCTATCCCAGGTTTTATAAAAATCTGTCTCTTCTTTGTCCTGAATTTCCATCGTTAACTTGCACATCTCTTCTACTTCCAAAATTTTATTGACCACAGTTATCATTGTTGGTATTGAGTCCAATTTCCAAGTTTGTGCGTAAGTAATTCAAGCGGCTGTAGTAATGTGTAATATTAAATATCTATCTTCTTATTTTTTCAGCTGCATATTACGTGTAAGTCCTTTATCTCTCATTGAGTGAGAGAGATAAAGGACTTATAGTAAGCAAGCAAGCAAGCAAGCAAGATAAAAGATATATCATAGGCTCATTCTAGATCATGTACTTCATTTATTTGCGACAACAAAAAAGCCAACAATGTATTTTTCATAATGCACATAATATTTATGACAGTAAACAAGAGATTTACTAAACAGGATAGGTGTGAAAAAAGATTACAAGAGGCACCACGAAGACATGAATGTTTAAAGAAAAGTTATCCACATAACAAATACAATAAATTTCAAACAAAGATAATTGGAGGTGGCAGGTTGAAGGAAGGGAGGGGAGGAAGTACTGGGAAGATTACAAGATTGTACAGTAGGAGAATCAAGGGCTGGGCTGTCTGATTGGAACAGTTCATTAGAATGACATATACCTTATGCATATTTTTATACATGTACAAAATGGAAAACAGATTTAACAGATGTTTGGACGGAAAGGTGAGAGAGTTAATGAATATTGAAAAAATGTGGCATGATGCTGAAAAGTTTGAGAATCCATACACTGAACCATAGCTTCCAGGATATATACACCAGTCACTTTTATTTTTGCTAAGCAGATGAATATAAAAGAATGGAAATTTTAACTTATGTAATTTTCTCATCCTTTTCTTTTATTATAAACATCAGTCTTTTTTCCTCCTACTTGAGTGCAACTTACTTTAAATGGGGGGGGGGGGAGAATCCATCAACTACATTGAAATAATTATAATCATCTATTAATCTATTTTTTTAAAATATAGCACCATAACCTAGGTTTTAAAAACACAACTATTCATAAATTATTTCTGCTGTGCTCCAGAGATGTAAATGGTTCGAAGTCGCAGCTGAAGCAGAGGCAGAAGCTCCAGGCAACTGCCAAGTTTGGAGAAATCACATATTACAAAGAAGGAAAACCAGGGCTTGGGCAAGAGCACAGCTGTTCAGTGGAGCCACAAAAAGCTTGTACATTAAATAATCATACATGAAGATGGTGAAATCAGTTGGCATCCATTGTTCAATGTTCTAGAATTCTCCAGAGAGCATGCTAAGGCTGGCTAGGGAAAAGCTGTCATATACTGTATGAAAACCCCTTCTGTTTTCATATATCATTGGAAAGAATTAAATTGTGGTAAATTTTTAACAGTCCACTGCCTTTTCTCAGCCCAATAGGGGTTCTTTTTTGCATTTATCAAATTATTCCCGTCAATATGTTCAGATACTTACTATCCCAATAGTTCGGACATTACGATTAATTGTTAATAATACAATAACAAGAGCAAAAAGGAGGTTCGTTGATGAAAACTTCAAAAGAGAGAAGGAGGAGAGAAGAAAGTAACCTTTTTGGCTAAGTTTAACAAAAGAGTCAGTATTAAGCTGTACCAATGCAACAATTTGTACCCTTGTCTTCAACTTAAATTGTCTTTAGTTGTTCTGGTATTAAAGTAGGGTTTCCCTTCCTAATTTTAATGCTATCCAGGGGCAGCCTCAAAGTGTGTAAAAATCTGTCATTGTATGCTTTGCCATCCCTGATTTTGAAGTTGAGGTCAGGAAATCAGCAATGGGAATGATCAGAGGAGTATCAGTTGATGTTCTCCCCTTTCCTTTCATCCCTGATCAGCACTTTCTCTGCTATTGCTCTGTAAAAACTGAGCATACAGTAATTGTTTTAAGCATCAATTATGCTCTGTAAAAACTGAGCATAATTGTTTTAAACATCAACAAAAACACATGAATATGAGCTTTGTCAACCTCCACAGCCAAAGCCATAGCATAGTTTCAAAAGAGACTTGCAAGTTATTTCTGAATGAGGTATAATGAGGTCAGGCATAGGGCCCGCTGCAGTGTGAGGGGTTGAGTGGATTTGTGCCTTGATAATCCCATGATCCTGCTGGGATTATTACGAATTCTTTCTTTATTGCTTTTGCCAATGTTGTGCAAAGCTAGAATAGTGGTCAATGAAACAATGGGGTCAAGGCAACACTTCAAAAGATTTAATTCTCTTCATGGTTCCTACTTGGCTTTTTTTTTAACTATTTAGCTTGTGTTGTTATAGAATGGGGGTGTGGGTGGGAGCAGGAGCACAAGAGGCCTCGAGATACTTGGTTGTGTTGTGCTATCACACCTACTCTATTCTTATTGTGTGCTATGAACGGGGAGGGGATGTTTTTTCCACTTATTTATTATTTATTTTATTTGTGAGATTTATATACAGTGCAATATATAGTGCAAGCACTCTCTAAGCTGTTTACACCAGTAAGCAATGTATATTTATATTGCCCCCAACAATCTGGGTCCTCATTTTACCCACCTTGGAAGGATGGAAGGCTGAGTCAACCTGAGCCAGTGAGATTTGAACCGCTGACCTGCGGATTACAGTCAGCTAAAGTGACCTGCAGTACTGCCTCTAACCGCTGCGCCACCTCGGCTCTCTTGCTGGTGATGTAGTGAAGACAGAGGGCAGGATAGGGATAAGCACTGAGGGTAGCAAATGTCATGGTAGGATACTTTTCTGTTGACTCAGGGATGGGTGGATAACACTTTATTTCCATAGCTGGCCTAGTTTAGGATATGAGGCTTTATTGTTTAGCCTCCATATTTCTTTAAATCAAACAACCGCTTCATTTATGGATAGTTAGATACTAGCCAAATTTCTGAATGTTAGCTCAATATGATATTTCCTTGGAAAGTATAACATTCAAGTCTGAGAAAGCCAGAGACCAAAATGTCACATTTCCTGCATGGCTCTCACTTCCTTGCTGGCAATCAACATAGAGACTGTATTTAGACCGTGGCTGGTGCACATGGCTATTTCTGTCACGTGTACAATCGCAGAGAAACCTTGGCCAATTGGCCCTGTCGTTGTGCTACAGGTGAAGGAATGCAGGCAGTTTCCATGTGGTTTCCCTGCATAGAAAGTCACAACGAGGGAAAAGATGGCCATATGGTAGGGGTATATTACAAATCATGGTTAAAGTGGCACGAAAGGAGCAGACAGGAAGAGGACCAAGAAGAGAGAGGAGATTGGAGAGTCTCCGCAAGTGTGCCCTTTTCCCCCCACTACTAACTGCCACTGGGGTTTAATGCAATCTATAAACTCATATGTCTGTTTACATACCAGCAAACGATACATCTTTCTGATCCACTTACTCTTTCAAGCCAAATTTATACACAGGGCAATGATGTTGTGTATACAAGACACAGAGCTAGCTGGAGGCTGTCCCTGCTTTCACAGCACATGTCATCCTTATAAATAAAGCATTGGCTCTGCTAAAGAGTCTGAGAACCAAAGAGCCACATTGCGTGCAAATCCAGCTCAGTGCCTGAGCTTCTTTGAGTTTGAAGCTAATCCTGACTGACATGTTACAGTAAAAGTACTTATGAAATCAATAATAAATTCACTGCTGTTGATATCTTGGGACATCAAAGATAAAGGAGAAATAAGCCATGGAGTAAACAGTTCTGCCACTATGCCAGTTTTTCAAGGAGAGGGGCAAAGGAAGACACAAGAGACCATGGAGTAAATTAGTACTGTGCTAGTGTTGTTTTTAATCCAAGGTCTTGACACCAATGAAAACATAAAAATGGGATGCAAATTTTTTACACAGAAGAAAAATTCCCAAGAGATCATGTATGAAGATACAAAATCCTGAAATTGAGAAGTTAATATAATTTTATTAACATTGGAACAATGCTGCCACCCTGGCATTTTTTTTAAACACTGAAGGGCAATTCAATCAATCCTCTTGCTCAGCGAAAGAGCCAGCAATGGATTGCAGTTTGTTAAAAGAGCAAATGTAATATTGGGAAGTACAGAGTCCAGACCACAAGGAACAATTGTTCTATTTTATTCTGGTCTAATCAGACCCCATTAGGAGCACTTTGCCCAATTCGGACTACCACCATTCAAAAGGACAGTGACAAATTGGACTGGTAAAAGGTTGGAAACTAAGCTATAGGAGTAACGGTTGAAAGATCTGGATATGCTTCGTCTACAAAAAAGATGACTGAGGGGAGTTTTCAATCATCTAAAACAGGGGTGTCAAACTGGCGGCCCGTGGGCCGGATGCATCACGTGCAGGTCATGCCAACCCCAGCTCCGCGAAGAGAAAAAACATCGTGAAATGTCATGTGACAGCAACTTGACACCGCAAGTTTGACACCCATGTTGTCACACTTATTCTCTATTGCTCCAGAGGGCGGGACCAAAATGAGAAGGAATGAGATTCATGTTAGAGATGAAGAACTCCCTGACTGTGTGAGCTGTAACCAGTGGAACAGGCTGCCACATGAAATGGTGGTTTTTCCATCTTCAAACAAAGACTGGAATGTAATTTACCAGAGACTTTCATGAATGGAACAGTGGACAGGACTAGGTTTGCTTCCAGCATTGTAATTCTATTACTCATGACCTCAGTTTCTCAATTACCTCTTTGGACAAATTTGCTGCCTCCAAACTCTAAGTAAATCCTGGCTACGGAATACAGATATTACTATAAGTGATATGCTATTGGTTTGTAATGTTCTAAGTTAATTATCTTGTTTTTTTCTTTTTCTTAAACAATTGACTCAAGTTACAGTAACTGGAGCTATAAAATGTGAGGTGCTCTTATCCGGTACTTTGCTACATGCAAGCAAGCATCATTTAATTAGATTAGAATCACTGACATAAAACTTACCTGTAGGATTGTAGAGAAGAAGTGTTTCAGAAGAAGAAAGTTATTTGTTTCATCCTTAATGCATGCATGTGCTTGTGTGCTTGAAAAATGTAGAATGAAAACATGGAAGTGTTACAAGTGGGTCATTATGCTACCTGGATCTTCCATAAAATTCTGTCAATAAGGTCATTTTAGATGAGAGTTGAAACTCACAGACCAGAGGTGGTTATCATTTAACCATGCAACAACCACTCACAAATTATAGCTCTCTTAACAGTCTTGCTCACTATAGATGGTGATCAGAGGTGGGTTCCTCCCAGTTCGGACTGGTTTGCCTGAACCGGTAGTGACCCGCTGGTGACATCATGTTGATGTCACTGAACTGGTTTGGTTGGTGCCGGTCCGTGGGCGCCGCCATCTTTTTTTTGAATTTTTTTTGAATTTTTTTGAATTTTTTTCCTTCTGAGCATGCGCAGAAGCCGAGTTTCTGGCACTATGCATGTGGTCGCCATCTTGTTTTCAGCTTTTTGGGGATTTTATTTTGGATTTTTAGGTACTGCGCATGCGCATGCACGTGCGCGCAAAGCGCACATGTGGCCACAAGGCGTGGTCATGAGGTGCGGCCACGAGGCACGGCCACAAGGCACAGCCACAAGGCGTGGCCACAAGGTGTGGGAGGAAGCGAACCGGCAGCGAGGTGTTAGAACCCACCCTTGATGGTAATGTGTTATGATGATGTGCTATGTAATAGAAATGATAGATGGACTAGATACATGAGGCCTCTTTAGCAGTTCGGAATCGTCTTTAGGTTCGTCTGATTTTTCAGTGTTGGCAGAATCCCAAAGCTAAAATAATTTATTACCGGCTTTGCTACAATGTATGTAAAACTTCACTTAATCTAATCTGTTTAGCAACCATTCAAAGTTGTGACAGGGCTGAAAAAGTAACTTTATGACTGCTCCTTGTATTTACAAGCCAGAAAAGATCATCCAAATGCCAGGTTAAATATGATCTGCAAAACTTGTATAAAGAGAAAAACCTGGCAATACAGAGAGCCTTCATTTAGCGATTACCTTGTAGAGCGACCAATCACAGTTATGATAGTGATGAAAAAATAACTTTGTAACCAATGATCACATTTATGACGTTTGCAAGTCTGTAAAGCAAGGGAAAGCTGAAGGAAGATCATAAGTACAGGTGTGGTTTTGCTTAACTGCCACTTTAGTTAATGAATAAATTGCCATTCCCAGTAGTGGTCACTTAATGTGGATTGCCTGTATTCTGGAAGGGTGCTTAAAACTATTTTATGTATGTTCATTGTTCAAAACTGCCATTTCAATTGTTGAGTCATCAATATGATTAGCAAACACAAATTAAATGCAGGAGATCTTTCATTATTGCTAGACATCCTAAATGTGTGACTCATGTTTTGATTCTTCCATGTTTTGAAATAAAGTGTGAATGGATTATAGCCCCAGGTATCTTTGAAGTATGTTGGAAAAAGAACGGCATGCATTTGTCTATGTCCATGAAACTTCCTTGTGAGGAGAGCCACAGAATTCCTTTCAGTTATGGAAGGATGACTGTTGGGTATGGTGCCAGCTGGTTTGGACTACCCTCACAAACTCTGTAGTATATATTTATTTTATTTTATTTATTTATTTATTTATTTTTGTCAAGTACGTGTTGGTAATATACATAGATATAACATTGTTTATATACATAAGATGGGTACTGATAAGAGGGAACATTAGGACAGGGACGGTAGGCACGCTGGTGCACTTATGCACGCCCCTTACTGACCTCTTAGGAATCGAGTGAGGTCAACAGTGGACAGTCTTAGGGTAAAGTTTTGGGGGTTTGGTGACGAAACCACAGAGTCAGGTAGTGAGTTCCAGGCATTTACCACTCTGTTGCTAAGGTCATATTTTCTACAGTCGAGTTTGGAGCGGTTCACTTTGAGTTTGTATCTATTATGATAGGATGTATTTTCAATTAGTCTTGGGCCCAATAGGCTCTAGTTTGATACAAAAATACCCTGATTTCATATAGCTAATCAACAGTCAACAACATATGCCAATTTTAATTTTCTTAAGCATGTGCAGAATGTTAATGCTTGATTATCAGTAGTTTTCTTGATCATCTTTGCAATTATTTTCCCGAAGTAGCACTTTCTCTTTTTCATTGTCCTTTGGCCTTAACTCAAACTCCTATAGCAATCCATGTGATTTTATCTGCATGTGTAAGGAAGTATATTATGTCTTGTAACTGGTGTTTAATTGCAGACAGTACTTAAGGATGAAAAGAACACCATCTCAAGGTGGTACCTCATAATCAATATGAACATAAATTATGGAGCAAAATTGTGCAAGAAATAAAGTTTACAGCTAAAATAACTTCTAACCAATAATTCCCCAAAAATCTGTTAAAGCTTTTTCCTTTTGCACACCATCTATGTTTCCATACCACCATACAACAGTTTGAAACTAACCAGCAACAGTCTTCATTTCCATCAACCTTGAAACAATAAACATCATGATCCAATCCATACTCCTTATTCCTCTCACTGCCCAATAGATTAGAGCAGGGGTGTCAAACTGAAGACACATGGGCTGGATCTTGCCTGCGGGGTGCTTAGATCTGGCCAGTGGGGCCACCATGGAAACAGTGAAGGACCAGCTTGTGGTTCCTCTGCCAGCGAAAATGGAGCTCTGTGTTTGCTGGCAGAGGGCTGCAGGAGGCCATCATAGTTGAAAATGAAGCTCTCCCTGGTCTTGCCTTCCTCTGCTGGAAAGAGTTGATTCCCCAGCCCCGTCCGTGCCACCACAGGTGCCCTGACACAAGTGATGTTAAATTGGCCATGCCCCCACTGGCCACGCCCCCCCACTCCCCCGAGGTCAAACACAACCCTGATGCAGCCCTCAATGAAATTGAGTTTGACATCCCTGAATTAGAGCAAAGAAAAAGCTGTGTTTCGTGTCCCACCCCATTGAACATTTCCCTCTCCCCTTTCTTTCAGTGCTGGAAAAACACTTGGTGTCTTGTCAGCCAGATTATGTGGCATCATTCAAAATCTTCAAAAATGCCTTTCTCTTTCTGAAGAACAGTTCCTCTGTGAAAGTTGGACCATTCACTTCTTTGATTAGGGTTCATTTACTTTTGCCACAACTCAGTACTTATTTCTACTATTTCTCACTACTTATTTCTACTATTATTTCTATCTTCCAGGGTCTTCTGTGATCACTCAGTGTCTTATTCCTGTTCCCTAGGAAATACTATATATTTACACAATTTATAAGAGTTTTCCTCAGCAACCTTAATCATGCTGGCTTGGGAATTCTGGGAGCTGAAGTACACACTTTTAAAAGTTGCTAAGGTTGAGAAGCACTGGTTTATATAGTAGCATATCTCTCATCCCATCTACCCAAGCAAAGATTTGTGATTAAAAGCTAAGAAACAGATGAATCAAGTGTGTTTGTGTTTTTCTCTCTCTCTATGTGCAAATGTGTATGAAGTGGAAGGGCTGGTGTGGAAAACAGGAGAAAAAGCTGTTAAGTTTGTTTATTTTCTTCAACACAAAAGTGGTGAATATTCATCCGTGTTTTTCTTCCAGTAAAATAAAATTCCTGCTATTTTACAGCCTGCCTGATTGGAGGGTGATAATAGCTGTGCACTTCTTCAAATTGCAGGACAAAGTTCAAGGCAGAAGGGAGGAAGTTCCATATGTTGCTCAATATTGTATGAACCAAACTCTGAGTTTCTCTGGGACCAACTTACTGCTCTGCACAAAATGTTATGAGACTCAAATCATGATGGTGATGATGATGATGGTGATGATGATGATGATGATGATGATGATGATGATGATGATAATAATAATAATAATAATAATAATAATAATAATAATAATAATAATAATAATAATAATAATAATAATAATATTTACATAATGACCAGTGGATTAATTTAGCAGCTAGACATGATCAAGTTGCTAAATTAATTCGCTGGTCATTATGTAAAAAATATGCCCTACCTGTATCCAAAAAGTCATGGGAACATAAAGTGGAAAAGGTTGTCAAAAATGAGACAGTGAAGTTCTTGTGGGACTTTTGAATACAGACAGATCGTCATTTGGAACACAACATGCCAGATATCACAGTTGTCGAGGGCCGAAGCATACAATTTATTGATATCGCTGTACCAGGAGACGCCAGAGTCGAAGAAAAAGAACTGGAAAAAATCATGAAATATTACAACCTGGCCATTGAAACTACATGGCTATGGATGAAACATGTAACAGTGATACCCATTGTCATCGGGGCACTTGGTACCATATCCAAGAATTTTACAAAACACATCAAGAAATTGCAGCTTCCTGCAATAACACCAGCAGAACTGCAAACAACTGCGCTATACGATATACATCGTATATTTTAAGAAGATACTTGGTTGATATCTAGGATGCTGGCAGCAACCCATATCAACCATTAGCACCAGTCAATGATATTTATGATACATTTTTAAATGTTCAGTTGACTGAGTTTCATGTTTAATGAATAAAAGAGATAATAATAATAATAGTCATAAGGTCTCTCTGTAAAACTGATCCCGGTTAAATTTGGAGACATTTGTGTGGATGCAACTAATAGAATCAGTTCAGGGCACTTCCAAGTGGACCTTAAAATGGTTCTGAAAGCTGTGAGTTTCCATGCTACCATTTGTGTTGGGCTGCTGAGTTGATTAAATTCTAACTTAGCTGCAGTATATCCCGAATTAGGTGGGGGTGGGGAGCAGCCAGTCAGTTCATTTACAACAGTACAACACTGCAAATGAAGGGCATATGGGCAATGTCATTTCTCATTGGCAGGAATTTATGCCTCAATCAGCCTCCCAGCTCTTGGGTTTCAGCTGAGATTGCATCTATTTTACAAGCCCTTAAAGGGGAAGACAGTTTGATGGTGTCATAGATTTGCCCTTCAGAGCAAACACTTGTATTTTTTTAATTGCCTTTTACCAAGATTCATTCCTTAGTGGGATGAAGGAAGCTTCTCTTGCACATCCCCAGACAGCCTATCTAACCTACACTGCATACCTGTGCAACTCCCTGATTTGTGATGCATTTCTGATGCATAACCACACACTTCCCAACCCACATGGTACCTCTCTCATACCCTTAGTGAGGGAGGAAGAAAGGGAGGGAGAAAAGAAAGAAAGGAACAGTGGAAGGAAGGGATGGATGAATCAATGAATAAAGGAGGGAGGGAGGGAGGGAGGAAGGAAGGAAGGAAGGAATGATTTTTAAAAAATCATCCCTGCAAGCTTCAAATAAGGAAACTTAATGGGGAAACCGGCAGAAAGTCAGAAACCCCACTGGTGATCACACTGCTCTTTTCCCCAAATGTGAGATTCTGTTTAGGTAAAGTTATCTTTGAAATGATGACCCAGTGGGGCACGCATTGTCTGGAAGTTTTTAATAGCTTGACATCTTTTGCAAATGCTTAAGTCATTTTATTTACTTTTTGTATGGAATGTATATGGTGATGGCAGGATGGGATATTTGTTGGTCCGGGGCCCGCCTTAGTTTGGGTGGGACACAGGGGTGGGTTCCAACTTACCTCGCTGCCGGTTTGCTTCCTCCCGCACTGCAGTGCAAAAAAACCCCATTTTTTTTTAAAAAAAGCCAAAAACAAAATGGCGACGCATGCGCAGTGCCGGAAACTTGGCTTCTGTGCATGCACAGAAGAAAAAAAAATAAAAAAAATTCAAAAAAAAAGATGGCAGCGTCCACAGACCGATACCGACTGATCTGGTTCGGTGATGTCATTGTGACATCACCAGCGCGTCGCTACCGGTTTGGGTGAACCAGTCCGAACCAGGAGGAACCCACCTCTGGTGGGACATTGTTTTAATGATGGTTTTGCACTGTCTTATTGGTCAACTTGGAGAAGAATGCTATTGGTTCATAATATCCTTAGCTTGTTTTTGCTTTCTGAGGACTGAAGTGGTGAAGATAATTGCACTTCCACCTTCAAGTCGGTTTGGAGGAACTGGGAAGAAAGAAGAGTATCCTATGAAAGTGCCCCACAAAAGTCAACATGCAGGATTGGTATTTGAGCAAAAGTTTAAGGCCATGCAGCTCATCAGGCATGTTAATTTTTACAACAATGGACTATTGTATTTTCCTTTGTCATAATCTAAATATTAACGACAGCAACTACAGAAGCATTGCCACTGATATTGTATAGATTGGAGCTGTTAGGAAAATGACTACTGATAACAGCACCATCTGTGCTCATAATAATACAAGATAGGAGTGAAAAGTACATTTGCATACTATCATATGCTAGAAAAAATAGATCAGAATAAGTTACATCCATTTCATAAGGTATCCCAGAAAATAAGTCAAAATGCAGAGCATAGAATAAATAGAAAAAAATATACCCACAGCCTTAGAAATCCTTGTAAATGTATACAGTCACAGTTTTAATCAGTAAAAGAATATATATTTATTTTAACCTTAAATAGGAATTATTCCAACATAATGCTAGCAAGCACTTGAAATTAGTTCTTCCATTATTCCTATAAATTGTGTCACATCTAGAGTATCTGTAATTATAACTGTACAGAGCAAATATTTAGGGATTAATGGTTATTTCCATTAACATTGAATTTTCTTCCCTTTTGATGCTATCCTTTATTGCATGTGGTTAAAATTAAGATTTGTTTTATCCTCTCAGGACCAAACACTAAAATTACATAGCAGGCAAATGGATAATCTCACATTTTTTAATTTGAAAAGGAGGCATAGAAAGTTGTTAATTTGAATGAAAGAATAGCAGGAGAAAGGTGGCTTAACTCACCTCTCTGAGCATCAAAATCTTTCCCATATTTAGATTTTCTCACAGCAAGAGAAGATAATGAGATTTGATATATTTTTCCTACAATATGTAAAAGAAAAGGGTTCTTTTTGAGCAAGTGGTAAGAAAATAAAAAGATAAGCAGAGTCTATTCATGCTTTTCTTCTGCACTTTACTGTGGTTCTAGTGGCTGCTTTTAATAAAAATAATCAAAATCAAAATATTAATCATGACTTCTATGTAATATCTTGCTCAGTGCCTAACAAAACAGCATGTTGTATGTGGGGGAAGGAAGGGAAATACAGATGAATGGATACCACCATAGGTTCTAGTTTTATGTTTCCAGACATTTCTACATTCCATCTATACCTGCCTGAATGGAGATATATCTGAGCTTAATTTGCCCCATAAGCTGTTCTTGGAGACTCATAAACCTGCATGATCTTTCATAACCTTTAGATGGTCTAATAAAGATATTAGCTAAATATGGTGAGACAGGTTAGGCAAGAAACTGCTTAATAATGAATGGAAACTGATCAAGGAGAGATTCAACCTAGAACTAAGGAGAAATTTTCTGACAGTGAGAACAATCAACCAATGGAACAGGTTGACTTCAGAGGTTGTGGGAGCTTCATCACTAAAGGATTTCAAGAAGACACTGAACTGCCATCTGTCAGAAATGGTGTACTCCTGCTTGGGTGGGGGGTTGGACTAGATGACCTACAAGGTCCCTTCCAATTCTGTTAATCTGTATCTAAAATATAAACTCTAATATTGGGAAAGATATAGATCAAGGGATGGAGTTTTTAAACTCTGGGCACTATTCAGGTTCTTGATCAAAGGCATAGTCACTCTATTTCCTTCCAATGGCTGAAATATTTCATTTCATTAAATGAAATGAAAGATTCATCAAGGGTGCCTTGATATCAAGACCTATTGTATGCATCCTTTTGTGAGACAAACTGTTTGCAGATGCTGCTTTATACATCTTGGAAGATCTGGGATTTTAGAATGATAAAGTTGGAAAGATCTGCACCTCTATAACTGTCTGGTTTGGTTCTGCAACCCAACAAGACAGACACGGACTTCAGAGGATAATTAGAACTGTAGAAAAAACAATTGTTACCAACCTGCCTTCCATTGAGGACCTGTATACTGCATGAATCAAAAAGAGGACTGTGAAAATATTTACAGACCCCTCACACCCTGGACAGAAAGTGTTTCAACTCCTACCCTCAAAACGATGCTATAGAGCACTGTACAACTAGACACAAAACAGTTTTTCCCTGAACACCATCACTCTGCTAAACAAATATTTCCCTCAACACTATCAAACTGGACTTCCGGTTTCTCCTTTGGCGACATCAGAAGCCGGGAACACTCCACATCCGAGGGTCCCAGATTGGGACCTAAGCCCCCCCAGAGAGGGGACGAAGGGGGACACCAGGAAGGTAGAGGGGAGCCGCATATCCTCTCCCTGAACTGGAAAGCCCATAGCTGACAACATGGAGCAGCGGCAGCAAACATGGCTGCCACAAAGCTGAAGGAAGACCAGAAACACCAAGAGTGAGCAGGAGGGAAAAGTGAGTGATTTGCGATATGGGCTAAAAAGGATTGTTGCTTTTTAAGGATAACCCCAAAAATACGAGGGGGAAAAATATGGAAGCTAAATGTTAGCGGCGGGACAAGCATACTAAAAATCTGAAGAAAACATTTGGGAATTAGGAGGAAAAAAAAGTTTTTGCTGGAAGTTTTAAAAGAAGATGTGATTTTGGGAAAATACTTTGTTTTAAAGAAAAATATTGATATTCGAATTGGAAGTTGTCTCTACCTTATTATAACTAAGCTGATTATTAAATACCTAACTACATACTGGATTTAATGAAATTGAGAGCGCAGAATAACAAAGGAATAATACTGAGATGAAGCACAAGTGCCATTTTAAAGAAAGAAAAAAGGGTGCAACACTTGGAACTTTTGTTTTTGCTGGATAAATAAAGCGGAGGAAACCAAAAGAAGGAAAAGAGGTGGTAAAGCCCCCGTTTTTTTCCTTTGAATTTTGGTTGAATTGTAAAAATGATAACAAGTGGAAATTGAGACATGGAATGGATACATCAGGATATTAAAGACATTATAAATGAACAGTGTATGGGAATGAAAGACATACTTGAAGATATGGACTGCATAGAACTAAAACTGGAAAATATAATACAAAGAATAATGAGTGCAGACCAGATAAATGAGGAAAACATGGAAGATCCTGAAAGAGTGGAAGATACAGAGGAACTAGGAAAAAAACAAGAAAGAAAATACAACAAAGGGATGATGGAAACACCGAGGGTGAAAAAGGGATTGGAGCAGAAGGGGAAGATCATAGATGGCAGCGAAAAGATAAGGGAGAAAAAGAAAACTAGAAAGGGAAAAGAAGATAAAGCTAGAAAAGATGAAAGCAAAATAAAACAACAAAGGGGGAAAAAGAGAGGAGAGAAAGATAGAGAGTATAGCAAAAAAAAATGGATTCAAGAATAGAAATGAGAGAGTTGAAAGAAATTTGGGGGAGGCAACCAAAAAAGAGAAAGAAAAGAGGACTAAAAATATGGAACAGGGTAAAAGATAAGGGATATAAAAGAATAAGAATGTGTATGTTAAATTAGTATAATAGAATTAAATAAGTTTGAATAAATTGTTTGTTGTGGTGATAAGAAATAAAAAATAATAATAACATTTTTGAATATAAGATATGAATATAGAAGAGGTATAATGTGAAAAAAAATAACTTGTATTAAATATATGTATGAATTAGTATGTAGAAATGGAATTATAAAATAACAAAAGAAAATATGAAAATTGAAAAATGGTAACTTTGAAACATGTTTTGTATGGGATATAAAAGATAAAAATTAGTTTTGAAATGATTGTTAGAAATGTGAGAAAGTGATAGAATTAATTGTTAAGAAGATAAAATTAGCTTCTATTAAAGAGTAAGAATGATATGGAAAACATTATTATTATTGTTTAGAAAAGAAGAGAAGTAAAATATATTAATATTATAAATGTATGTTATACTAGAAATGTGCAAGGTGGGAAAAGACCACATCTTTGATTGTTGGAATGAAAGGAAAAGAATAGGAAAAGGGAGAAAGAAAAGAGAATAGAGAATAAAATAAGAGGGGAAAAAGACTAAAAGACAGACAATAAAAGACAGACAAAAATATTAATACTAGTGTATAGATGTATGAAACTCAGAAAGCAAACGCTCACAATACGAGATGTAGAAAGACTAAAAATAAATAAAACTTATTGAAAAAAAACACTGCTAAACTATTTACTAAGTCTGCACTACTATTAATCTTCTCATCATTTCTATCACCCATCTCCTCCCACTAATGACTGTATGACTGTAACTTGTTGCTTTTATCCTCACGATTTAAATTGACTGGTTCCTAATATGATTTGATTGCTTATTTGTACCCGGACTATCATTATGTGTTGTACCTTATGATTCTTGACGAATGTATCTTTTCTTTTATGTACACTGAGAGCATATGCACCAAGACAAATTCCTTGTGTGTCCAATCACACTCTGCGGGTGCCTGGAGCTGCTGGCAGCAAAGGGGGGTGGGAAGATGCGTAAGGCACTTCCTTATTCCCAGTCCCGCTTGCAGACTCCCAAGGAGGGCATACTGTGCAAGGCGGGTGGAGGCAGGCTGGACGGGCATGGCCGAGTGGACCTTTGCCGGGGCTGCGCTCCGGATTCTCTCCAAATGTGACTCCTTTCACGCAGTCCACAGCCAGTGCAGAACTGGGCTCTTGGGGAGGGAGGCGGGCAGGTTGGGGTGGGGATGTCAGGTGCTGCTTCATTCGCAAATGCCTCCCCACCCCGTCTGCAGTCCAGGGGCAAAGAATGTTACTTCTATTCTGCCCCCTGCCTAATCCAGAGGAGGCTTTCGCGTGGATCCCTTTCATGCGGCTCTCTGGGCGAGAGGGGCGCACGGTGTCCCTCCCTCTACCCAGGAAGGCTGCTATTGAATTAGCAGTGCAACCAACAGGACAGCTATGGCCGTTTTCCTTTCTCTTTTTGGAGGGTGGGGTGGCCCGCTCCACCCACCCTCGTCCTGGGCTTCCTCCTGCCCTTTGCTTCCCCTTCACTTGCCTTTTGCGCCCGCTTCTTAATTGTATTTTTTTAACTGTAATATTTAATGGCATCAAATAATTTGATTTTCTTTGGTTTTAGATTTGAATGGTTTCCATGATGATAATAATTTTGTTACAATTAAACAACCTTTAAAGATTTTGTTATTAAATAAGCATTTACAATTTTGTTATAATTAAATAAGCATTTATATTTTTGTTATATTAAATAGGTGTATTTCATATTAATAAATACATAATGTTCTCTGATCATTATTTTACAAATGTATTTATCTTTTTTAAAAAATTCATATTAGTGATCTGCGGGACTCAAAATTATGAACTAGAGTCCGCAGGATTTAAAATTATGAATTTAGTGGTCTGTGAGATTTAAAATTATGACCTTGGTGGTCCCTGAGGTCCAAAAGGTTGGGGACCCCTGCTTTAGTCTCTCCCTCACAGAAAGTAGCTCTAGTAATCATCCACACAGCTCTTTTTCTTATGCTTGGAAGTTTTTCATCTAGACATTTGGCATCATAACTGATAAACTGTAGATCTCACTATGCAACAAACTGCAGAATACAAGAGATGTAAATCAGGGGTGGGTTCCAACTTACCTCACTGCCAGTTTGCTTCCTCCCGCACTGTGTGGCCATGCCTCATGGGTGCGTGCACGCTTTGTGTGCACACACATGCACAGTACAACCCCCCCAAATTAAAAAAAATATGCCAAAAACAAAATGGCGACCGCATGCACAGTGCTGGAAACTCGGCTTCTGCGCATGCGCAGAAGAAATGTTTTTAAAAATTGTTTTGAATTTTTTTTAAAAAAGATGGCGGCGCCCACGGACCGGCATCGACCAATCTGGTTTGGTGACATCATCGTGACATCACCAGCGGGCCGCTACCGGTTCGGGTGAACCGGTCCGAACCAGGAGGAACCCACCCCTGATGTAAATGCAAGCTTTTACAGCCCTGGAAAACCTGTCCCACAGACTTTTTCCTACAGGAAAGGGCAACTGGCCTCACCTATTGAACTTCAATGCTCCTCAGTCCTACCCAATATGACTAATGGTGAGGAACAATGGAATTGGAATCCAATCACTTCTGGATGCCTTTGCTTTCTTAATTTAAACATAATTACACTTACATTTAAATTTTAATATTATTATAGTCAACAATAGCAACAAAAGAAATGCAATATATCGCTATATAAATTTTTATTTTTCCATTTGAGAAAATATAAGGGTGATGAACATGAAAAATGTGAATTCATATTGTAAGGTACACAGGAACATTATGTGATCTGGATATAACGTATTTTCTGCTTATTAACCAGGCTTATCCAGAAACCAGAACTACATACAAAAAAAGTACAGAACTCTTCAAGACCTGTTTATCAAAGGTGGCACAAGTGCTTATGAGTTTATAATCTAAACTTCCTCTTCCAATTAATACTGGTATTACACAGTTGAACTTCAAGATCTTATGCAGTAATGAAATACTCAAGGGAACGCACAGCATATGGAAAGTCTCTGCTAACCTACAATAGATTTATTAATTACTGTACAATTGCTTAAGCATTATATAAACCCCTACCCCTCTCCTTACTTGCCCTGCTGCACCCTGGCCAGGTGACACATGGGGATTGGGAAAGGTAAAAGCACTTTGTAGATGCTGGTTGCATGCATGAATAGAGAGTCTTCTAACCACTAACCTGTGCAGTCTTTCTTTTTATCCTTTGCTCACGTTTTTCCATTACGCATCACCTCGGCTGTCCTTTCATTGACCTGTTATATTGCTGAGTCAAACCTGACTTGCTGCACGACAGTGAACTTTTATATCTTCATTTTGCTGTTTCTGAATTGACTTTCTTATCTCTTTAACTTGCTTGTTCCTGTACATATATGCATTCTTCTCTAGGGTCAAATTTTAGTCATTCTGTTTTGGCCATACTTTTCCCAACATTTTAGTTCTTGTAATGCTATTTCCAATTGGTTATGAATCAATGATTATAATGCTTTGCCCAATCTGTTATGAAGCAGTGATCTACTTTTCTGAACCAGCAACCTAAAACTAAATAACACCTTCTTCTCGAACTGCATACATGCATTTTATTGTAATTGTTATTTAAAAGTAGGGCTGTGCAAATCATTCAAAGAGAACTTACAGATCCATTCCTCAAAGCTTTGAAGGAGCTGTAAATATGTGAAAATTCAAGACCGCTGCTTTCAGGGTCTCTCAAGCTCTTCTGGGCATGTACAGGAGACATTTCTACTGGGAAAGCCACTTTAACGACAGGATTTCTTTCTTTCTTTGTTTGTTTGTTTGATTCATATAGATACACATCTCACATACATGATCCCACATGCAGGGGAATTCCACTTTGCTTACAAGCAAAGTGCCTCATTGAATGATTTGCACAGGTCTAATACATAACCTAAAATGCTTAAGTAATCACAGAAAATTAACTCTTTCCTTAAAAAGTAATCTGTTCAGATTTGGCATCCATGGAAAAGCCCTTTTGCAAGCACACCTTACAACTTCAGAAATGGGATATGTTTTAGGAACACAGCTGGGGCAAAAGAATGAAACTCCCTTTACCCATCCACTCTCTACCATGATGAAAGTTCTAAAGTTTCCCTACAGCTATCAAAAACTGCATGCAGACCCCATGTTATTTCTAGTTTAGCCCTTAGTGTCTTCATGGAGCCTAAAATATCACTGTTTGAGTATATTTGAATACTGAGTTAAAATCAGCTCTTCAGTAATATGCAATATCATCCTCATGCCATGCCTTTGCAGAGTAATTATGAGTAAAATTAGCCATAGAAATACATTATCATGTCATTATATTTCTGCAATTAGTGTCATCTCAACTTCTTTCTCCAATCAAATGACTATTTCTTTAGATCAATAATTTTAAAGTTTGAGCTTCCATTTTTATTTTCCTTTGTTTTGGAGATGTAATGGTTTACTCATATTTATTGTTCTTTATTGTTATTTAACTGTGTGTTTCTTTTGTGTGTATGTATGTATGTATGTATGTATACATACATACTATATATACATTATATATATATGTGTGTGTGTGTAACATTTTTTGCTGATAAATTTATCAGCAAAAAATGTTACACACACACACACACATATATAATGTATGTATGTATGTATGTATGTATGTATGTATACATACATACATACATACATACAATACACACACACACACACACATCTATCTATCTATCTATCTATCTATCTATCTATCTATCTATCTATCTATCTATCTATCTATCTATCTATCTATCTATCTATCTATCTATCTATCTATCTATCTATCTATCTATATAA
This sequence comes from Diadophis punctatus similis, assembly GCA_023053685.1. Classification (NCBI taxonomy): domain Eukaryota; kingdom Metazoa; phylum Chordata; class Lepidosauria; order Squamata; family Dipsadidae; genus Diadophis; species Diadophis punctatus. The sequence goes on along the minus strand of JALIGW010000001.1, from coordinate 271,671,635 downwards.
TGTTGATACCCCTCATTTCTGATGAGGGGGTTTCCAGTATTTTGGAACTTTGGGGGGGAGGAGGGGAAGAGGCATCTTAATGGTATTTTGTGATAAAAGTTTATTTTTACACATATAACTTACCTTGCCGCCAGTTCGCTTCCTCCCGCACCTTGTGGCTGCGCATGCATTGCGCGCCGCATGGCTGCGCCGCATGGGCGCAGTGCCAAAAAACAAGGAAAAAAAAGCAAAAAAAAAAAAGCCAAAAACAAGATGGCAGTGCATGCGCAGTGCTGGAAACTTGGCTTCTGCACATGTACAGAACTAAAAAAAATTTCAAAAAATAAAATAAATAAATAATAAAAAAAATTCAAAAAAAGAGATGATGGCATTCATGGACCAGCACCAACAGAAACGGCTCCGTGACATCACCACCGGTTTACTACCAGTTCCATAGAACCAGTGTGAACCGGGATGAACCCACCTCTAATACGAGATGAATATATGATGAAAACTTCAGTATTACTCCAACTGATTTCTGTTCTGCATCTGATCTCCAAGGCAATTCCTTTGGTCATAGGTTTTCTCACAAGGACCACCCAGGCTGATGTTCAGTTAGACACAAACTCCTCTTTTATTCTCTCTTTTTGACTATAGGACAAAAGGATAATTCGTCTTTTATTCAGGTAATTCTCTCTCTCTTTGTTTCTTCCCAGATGCAGTTACTACATTCTTTCTGGAACAGAGAAGAGAACAAGGAAAAGCCTCTCATTCACAGATCTCCAAACAAGCCTACTAAACTTGTCAAACAATTTGAACCAGTCTAACCATTTTTTCCCACAACCATAAATTCACATGTCGGGGGCAGAGCTATGAGATATCGAAGTCTTGTGATTGCAAAATAGATTTCCTAACCCAGAATAGCTTTTCTCCCATGCTGCAGAAGATATATTGGAAGGAAGCAAAGAGATGGAATCACTGCATACCCCAATTTCAATGGTATAATATTATAGATATTTGCATTGTTAGAAGCCTTTAGAAGGAATTAGACACTTAAAAGGACACAGGGAAACATTGCCTTAAAAATATTTTGCTAATCCGTTTAAAAGAGAAAGTATGGGTTCTATTTCCCAATTTCTCCCTAGATTGGGTGGGGGTGGGGGTTAAGAAAAAAGCCATAGAAATCAAGACCCTGACCTATATCCTATGTTCTATTCTTCTGCTTTTCCAAATATGCTTATCTAGGTACAGTGAAATCTCATGCTAATAAACTGAGAAGCCTGTTCCTGTTTTTCACCAATGTCTATTAAATATAAAAATATTTTATATTTTTATATATTTTTATATTTTGTATAATGATATCATTATGCAAAAGATGCAGATTGGTGCAAAAGATATAATTTGCAGCATTTGTGTGATGATAGCAACAAATAAAAACAGCATTAAACATTTCTTGCAAAGTGATATGGGAATTTGGCCCCCTTTATGAAAATCCCATTGTACTGAGATCCAATAAATTGAGGTTACACTGTAGTTTGATTTTATGCTGACCGATCATAATGCAGTAGTAGAACTCATTCTTTACAATGTAAAGTAGCCTAGATATAATATAGGTAGCAGAATCTGAAGAAGGCCCAAGGAAGTCTGGTGCATGAAAACATGAAGAGTCACCCCCATCCAGGGGTGGGTTCTACTTACCTTCGCCACCAGTTCGCATCGCGACGTTTCGCGTGTGAGCGCTTTGGCTTGCGCACATGCTCAGAAGCAGGAAAGAGCCCGAGACACAGCTGAGGAGCTCATCAGCTGTGCTTCGGGCAAAGAAATAAAGGTCAGTATTCACCCACGGCCGGGTGGGAGGGCTCTTTTTCAAGCCGTGGAAGGGGGAAAAATCCCCAAATAAGATGGCGGCACGCATGGAACAGCACCGACAGTGACGTCACCAGAGGGTTGCTACCAGTTCGGGCGATCCAGTCCGAACCAGGAGGAACCCACCCCTCCCCCCATCATGAATCAGTATGACCCAGTGTTACCGAGACCTGGCTGGGGCAGGAGGGGGGAGTAGCTCTCTCCGAGATATGCCCAGTCGGTTTCTTGGTGCAGCATCATTCTCGACCCCAGGGAAGGGGGGGAGGAGTGGCAATAATAACGCGCAGAAATCTGCATCCTCGTAGGATCCCTGCCCCGGAGATTGTTGGGTGTGAGACGCTTCTTCTGAAGTTGGACTTAGGGGTTCAGGTGGGCCTTTTCTTAACGTACCTGCCTCCCAGCTGCGTAAGCAAGGCCTGCCTGAGCTGCTCGAGGCAGTAGCCGCCTTGGCAGTTGAGTTCCCTAGGCTTATGGTGCTGGGGGACTTCAACTTGCCTTCTGCTGGTGAAACCTCTGTGGTAGCTCAGGAGTTCATGGATTCCATGACAACCATGGACCTGACCCAAGTAATTCAGGGTCCGACTCATGAGGATGGTCACATGCTCGACCTAGTGTTTCTTTCGGGGCAGTGGAGAGATGATCTGAAGAAAAGGGACATAGTCATCACCCCACTGTCATGGTCAGATCATTTCCTACTGAGGTTAGATTTCGCAGCCCCATTCCTCCCCCACAGGGAGGTGGGACTGACTAGGTGGTTCCGCCCCAGGCGCCTAATGGAGCCGGAAGGATTCCAGAGGGAACTTGGGGAAATACCTGAAACCCTGGTACACAATTCAGCCGATTCCCTGGTGGCTGCTTGGAACACCGCAGCATCAGGGGCCTTAGACCGAATTGCGCCTAAGCGACCTCTCCGTGGCAGTGGATCCCGGAAAGCTCCCTGGTTTACCGAGGAGCTCCGGGAGATGAAACGCCAGAAGAGACGTCTGGAGCGCCGCTGGAGGGCCAGAAAGACCGAGTCTGACCGAACACTATTAAGAATTTACATCAGATCTTATTTAGTGGCGATAAGGGCGGCAAAACGATCCTATTTTTCCGCTCTTATTGCGTCTGCAGATTCTCGCCCAGCCGCCTTGTTTAGGGTGACTCACTCCCTCCTTGCAAAAGGGGGGAGCAAGGAACACTTACAAGGCAGAGCTGAGGAATTCGCTGAGTTTCTGTCGGATAAAGTCGCTCAGATTCGGTCGAACCTGGACTCTGGCAGGGCAGAGTCCATAGAGTTGACAGGGGCAAGTCTTAGTCCACCATTATGGGAAGAGTTTGGGCCTGTTTCTCCCGAGGATGTGGACAGGGCTGTGGGAGCGATGGGTACCTCCACCTGTTTATTGGACCCATGCCCCTCCTGGCTGGTCTCAGCCAGCAGGGAGGTGGCACACGGCTGGATCCAGGCGGTGGTCACCGCTTCTTTGAGGGAGGGATCCGTACCGCAGTCGTTAAAAGCTGCGGTGGTGAGACCCCTCCTGAAGAAGCCTTCCCTGGATCCAGCTGACTTGAAGAACTATCGTCCGGTCTCCAACTTACCTTTTCTAGGGAAAGTTGTGGAGAAGGTGGTGGTTACTCAGCTTCTGCAGCTCCTGGATGAAACAGATCATCTAGATCCTTATCAGTCGGGCTTCAGGCGTGGCTACAGTACAGAAACTGCCTTGGTCGCCCTGATGGATGATCTCTGGCGGGCCCGGGATGGGGGGAATTCCTCCATCCTGGTGCTACATGACCTCTCAGCGGCTTTTGATACCATCGACCATGGTATCCTTCTGCATCGTCTCGGCGAGTTGGGAGTGGGAGGCACCGTTCTGCGGTGGTTCTCCTCTTATCTCGCCGATAGGATGCAGTCGGTGTTAGCAGGAGGGCAGAGATCGTCCCCTAGGCCCCTATCATGTGGGGTGCCTCAGGGGTCGGTTCTCTCACCCATCCTGTTTAATATTTACATGAAACCGCTGGGGGAGATCATTCGCAGACATGGGGTGCGTTTCCACCAGTACGCTGATGACACCCAGCTGTACATCACCACCCCGTCTGACTTCAGTGAGGCAGTTGATGTAATGTGCCGGTGCCTGAATGACGTTAAGATCTGGATGGGGAGGAACAGACTCAGACTTAATCCCGATAAGACTGAGTGGCTGTGGATACTGCCTCCTAAGGACTATGACAACTGTCCCTCCTTGGTTTTTGAGGGAGCGAAACTGACTCCCTCGGATCAGGTCCGCAACTTGGGGGTCCTCCTAGATCCACAGCTAAAATTGGATCATCATCTTTCTGCTGTGGCTAGGGGGGCCTTTGCACAGGTTCGCCTGGTGCACCAGTTGCGGCCATACTTGGAGAAGGAGGCTCTACTCACGGTCACTCATGCCCTTGTCACCTCCCGCTTGGACTACTGCAATGCGCTCTACATGGGGCTACCCTTGAAGAGTATCCGGAGACTTCAGTTGGTGCAAAATGCGGCTGCGCGTGCTGTGGTGGGTGTGCCAAGGTACACCCATGTGACACCTATACTCCGCCAGCTGCATTGGTTGCCCATCGGTCTCCGGGTCCAATTCAAGGTGTTGATCACCATCTTTAAAGCCCTTCATGGCTTAGGACTAGGCTATCTCCGGGACCGCATTCTGCCTCATACTTCCCTTCGACCGGTTAGGGCCCACAGAGTTGGCCTCCTCCAGGTCCCATCGGCCAAGCAATGCCGGCTGGCGGGCCCTAGGGGGAGAGCCTTCTCTGTGGTTGGCCCCGCGCTCTGGAACCAACTTCCCCCAGAGACCGAACTATCCCCACTCTGCTGGCCTTCCGAAAAGCCGTTAAGACATGGCTTTTCCTGCAGGCTGGGGGTAGAGCTTAATCCACTCGAGCTCACCCCCAAGTATGTATGGTTGTTGAATGGTTGTTCGATGTTTTTTATATTGTGTTTTTTAAATTTTTATATTTGTTTTTAATTAATATTTAATATTTGGTCATTCTTGTATTTTTCTCTGTTGTACGCCGCCCTGAGTCCTTCGGGAGTTGGGCGGCATATAAGAATACAATAAATAAATAAATAAATAAATAAAATAAATACTACCGTGATGTGTTTCAGGTTCCTATCTCTACAAACCAAATTATCAAAGGTTTAAATGTTATGCTGGAGTCAAATCTGTACTGAGGCTGAAGTTTACAAATCATGCAGGTCGCATGATCAAAATTTGCTTGGCAACTGGCATGTATTTATGATAATTGAGCTGTCTCAAGATCAATTGTAACCTTCCCAACTGGTTTCTGACAAGCAAAGTAAATGGAGAAGCCAGATTTGCTTAATAACTGCATGGTTTTTTTAAACAACTGCAGTGATGCATTTAACAACAGTGGCAAAAAAGGCCGTAAAATTGAGCACAACTCACTCAACAACTGTCCTGCTTAGCAATCAAAATGTTGGGCTCAACTATGGTTGTAAATCAAGGACGATATCTGTAAATATTAAATGTCCAATTGTATTGTGCATGTATGCATGTGGGAAACTATGCTAGCAGATGTTAAAAGTACTATGACCTACTTGTTTCCACATGAAATTAAGAGACTAAATAAACCAAACATTTACACAAATGAATCCTACTGTGCTTCAAATGTATTCACAGCTTCAGATCCTGGAACAATTATATTTAATCCTTTTAATTTCCTCTTGGAATATTTTTCCTCCCATCTCAAAGCTTTTGTTTCCTAAAATACATTTTTATAAGTTTCATGTCATAAACCTGTTCAAGTCTAGTGAACTAGACAGATCTTAGTCCATCAGTCTCTTTTTCATAAAGTAATATTTACTCCTAAGCAGCCCATCCATTTGTAGTGTTGCTAGATTGATATGATTCAGACAAGAGGCCCTCAAACTAACCATGATTGGTGCTTTACAAAAGACACCTTCTTTTTGAAGGGCTGTTCAGTCTAGTTAAAAATCAAGAGATATTAAGGGCCTTAAAGTTGTTTGTCAAGAATTAACATTGAAAGTTTTGAATTTCCATGGTAATAATAGGTTATCAACTGGAACATCAAGAGCTCCAAATTTTGGGGAAAATATCCCTCAAGACTAGTCTTACTATTAGGCAAAATGAACTGGGTATCTCAGACAGAGCTGAAGTATTAGAACTCAGAGCTGGGGGTTACTTATGTGCTATGGTAGATTTTTTTTTTTAAGATATAAGAAGTGGTGCAAATATCAAGCCTCAGTCCATTTAGCTTGGAATCTTAGTTTCGGGCAGTAACATATTTTTGATGTGTTTTGGTTTCATCCACTTATTTTTGGAGTGTACCTCTTGAACCTACTCAGAGTCGAGTGTGGATAGTCTATTGTTGCTATTGTTAACGTTAGTTGAGAATATTACATATGTGATTCCAATTCAGCTGAAGAATACTAAACTAGAGATGGATATTATACAGTGGTGAGATTCAAACTTTTTTTACTACTGGTTCTGTGGGTGTGGCTTGGTGGGCGTGGCATGGCTTGGTGGGTGTGGCTTGGTGGGCATGGCAGGGGAAGGATACTGTAAAATCTCCATTCCCACCCCACTCCAGGGGAAGGATACTGTAAAATCTCCATTCCCTCCCCACTCCAGGGGAAGGATACTGTAAAATCTCCATTCCCTCCTGATCAGCTGGGACTCGGGAGGCAGAGAATAGAAGTGGGCGGGGCCAGTCAGAGGTGGTATTTACCTGTTCTCCGAACTACTCAAAATTTTCACTACCGACTCTCCAGAACTGGTCGGAACTTGATGAATCCCACCTCTGCTATTATATACAAAATGTGGGTCTAATCTGAATATGGATACCTTTATAGCCAAAATGGTGCCATGCATGAACAAGGCAGAAGTATCAATAGGAAATTCAAGATTTGCAAAGCATAAATGTTCTGCTTTTGGGCTTCTGGAGTCCATCCAGCACAAGCCTGAAAACTTGGAAGAATAAACCTTTGGTTCCAGTGACCAACTCAGATTGGATCCTGCAACATTATTCTGGGACACATACATTTGCCTTCATCTGCATAAAAATTCCATTTAGACAAACTTGAATGAGGATTAGAGATAAATATACCGTTATTTCTAAACGGACAAATCTGTACCAGGAAACCAAGGAAATAAATTGGTATGTCTGTCAGAAATGAACAAATCAGTAGAATGATATTCTAGGATGGGGAAATGGCCAGTTAGCAGTTTTAAAAATCTTATAGGAACAAGTATAGGATTAATATAATGAGAAATGAACATGTAAGGCTATGCATATTTATAAGAGTTGTGATAGTTCCTGTACAACACTCTAATAACAGTTCCTGAAAAAAATTATCTTTACTGTTGCTTTCCTCTATTAATTCAACGGCTGGACGACATTGATAGACAACTCAATCTGGCAAACGGATCAGGAACTTGCTCACCATTTTCCCTTGGTATTGTTCCCTTGCTTCACCCCCTGCCTTACCCTTCCGCATAACACTCTATCAAACATAGGCTTGCATTTATGAAGGCACGATTTAATGTGATCCCTTCGAATGTCCTCGACAGTAGGCTCTCAGGGGGAGTAAAATCCACCTATTGTACATGTGATGGCCGATCCCCGGAATCTCTGCTCCACATTACATTTGTATGCCCCCACTATCGAGACATAAGATCAAGACTCATCTCCCCTATTTCCCAAAGATTCCCCGGTTCACCGGATCTGTTCAGCCTTTATTTTCTACTCCAGGATATAGATCCTAATATAACCTCAAAGGTGGCAAAAAAATTTGCTGCATTTGTGGCTGGAAAAAAATGGAGGAAAAGACGGGTAACCCCTACGGCAGAGGATCACTAGTATTGACGGTATAGATTGTAGCAGATGGTGTACTGTCACATGATCTATCTATATTTGTAAAATTTACCCCCCTCTTTATGTGTATTTTAAATTGGTCTCTGACCGCAATAAAAGCTATCTAACTATCTTCCTCTATTAATTGGCTATAGCACTGTTATTCCACAACAACTTGGTGTCATCTGTGGGATCAGAAGAGGAAGTTGGTAAGTTGTTGAAGAAACAGGATCTGGAGGTACTGAACCCCTTTTTGGATCCAGCTTAGTTCTTCATCCAGTAAAATGGGATTAGGTGGCTCCAGTTTTTCAAAGGAAATCCTAGCCCAATATATGCAAAATTTGCATGGATCTCATTGTTAAACAAAGTATACTTTATTTAAGTTAATTTATAGGCCCCTGGACTCCCAAATGATTCTGAGTAACTTACAAATAAAAACAAATTCATTAAAAGAAAAATACAACACACCAAAGGAGCAAAGTACACAAAATAAAACCAAACCAAATCAAACCAAAATAAAGCAAAACTAAACAAGGCTTGGGAAAACAACCAGGTCTTCATCAATCTTTTGAATGACATAAGGATGACAGTCACACAAATCTCTTCCCCATTCCTTGCTCTCTCATATTTTTATCTCCTAATTGACCACATCCCGCTCTTGCCTTTGTGCCATCAGCATCAGAGGTGGGTTCCTGCCAGAGCTGTCCAGTGCGTAGCTCCGATAGGGAGTGGCCGATTGCACAATTTGCGCGCGACCGCTCCGGAGTCCTCTCTGCCAGTCCGTTGCATGTGTCGCCATCTTTTTCATTGAATTTTTGGCAATTTTGCTTCTGCGCATGCGCGGAAGCAAAATCGCGCTGAAATCTCGCGAGGGGACACGTGTGTGAGATTTCGGTGAGATTTTGCTTCTGCGCATGCGCAGAAGCAAAATCATGCGAGGGGGGCATGCGCATAGCGAGCATGCATGGCCCCAAAATGTGGAGATGCACGCGCAGCACACCAGCACCAGTAAGGAAGCAACCCACCCCTGATCAGCATGATGGGTTATCTCAAAACAGAATGTGGTTTGGTTAAACCATCATTTTATTGTCATTCCTTCCTTGAATTCCTCACTATTCACTAATTAAAATTGTCATTGAAGGACCTCAACATATCATTACTGAACTAACATAATAAGGCATTTCCAAATCTTCAAGATAGGCCAGGTCAGGAAAAACATGCACAAGGACTTCTGGAATTGCATAATTATAGGGGATAATAACAGAACCTTGAAAACCTGCTAGAGTTTTCCTCCACCTCTTCCTCTACAAATAGAATGTAGGTTTATTTATTTTGAGTGTATTCATCATGCTCCCACTTTTACCAGGGCTGAGATGTCCTTTACTGTCTCATTTATCCTGTATTCCTCCAGCAATATTATCTTTGCCTTCTTCCATAGGTATTTTAACACCTACCTCCAGTAGCTATTACAAGTTTGTCATGAAAGGGGTCCAGTCCAATACTATCTGGTTTAATATCTAAGACACTGTCTGAACCAACTTTTCAATTTGTTCTTAGCTACTATGTTGAGTGTGTTCATCCTACAGATTCCTGTTTTACACAAACCTGTGTTTTGTTTTCCAAATTCTCAGTATCTTTTTGCTTTAAATGTTACTAATGACCACCCATTAATGACCAAAATTTCTAGGTCCACATAAAGATTCTTGTGCCTCGAGTATTTATACTCCATCCTGATATAGCCACCCTTTTGCTCCCGTGTAAGTCTGTCATTTTACAATAAGTAAATGATTTTCTCCTAGTTGTGGATGTTGAAGACTCTATTTTACATTTAGACCATAGACATAAAACTAAAGTGCAGTACTTGCAATTTTGTAAATCTCAACTTCACTATTTGGGTCACTTGATTTCAACAGGTGAGCATTAATTATCTCAATCACTGATTATCATAATTATCTATAGTATCAAGGTCAGTACAAGTTACTTAGCAGCTATCACCTCCTACCAATGGAAAAATGTCTTCATTTTTCCCCTCTGGGGAAATCTGGGGAATATTGAAGTCAATATTCAATTCTTAATTCAGTAAGATTCTCTTCTCTGCCATATAATTCTCTTGTATTTTAATTAAGGACTCTGACCAATGCTTTAATCAACTCGGTATTGATTTCTATCCTTTCTAATTATTCTTTACTCTGTGATGCTGCATGTTTTTATGTCCTCTAGTATCCCTGTTAAATCTCATGGTGATTGTTTTATTTACTGGATGTTACCTTTAGAAGCTGATTCAGTTCCAGTTATCTTTCACTTTCACTTCTTCTCCATGACATTCAAATTGCTACTCTCTGAAAGGCAAATCCTCCCAACTTACTAAATCTGCTGCACACATAGTGGTTCTCCTTCTCCCTTTGATCTTGTCTTGCCCTTGGCTCCCCAATATCTAAAGAAAATGGAAGTAGTTCTCTTGAACTACCCAAATATTGCTAACACCAGATTCTTCCTTCATCTCCTTTTCTTTTTACCCCTGACTTCTACTGAAAAAATGTTCAATCATCATAGTCAACTGCTGCTGAATTGGACAGGGACACCAAAGGACACAGAAACATGCGGCATGTTCAGAAAATTCCCATTGCAAAAGCAACTTTTGAATTTGAATTTTGAACACCAATGGGCCTTCTCACCATACCTGTGATGTGAAACATGTTTCAGGAAATGCAGCATGTGCTCCTTTTAAATAGGTTGAATCTCCCTCCCCTTCTGTCTCTATCCTAGTTGTTGAGTTATACATTGCGATTTGAACTTGTCTTTTAGTCTCTGGTTCCTTTGCTAATATTTATACTGACAGTCATTATTATTTTGGAGCTGTACATGATCAGCCAACTTTGCTGAAGTTATGAGTTTCTTATGTCTTCTGGTTCTTAAATTCAGAATTTTTGTCATTGACCTGATGCTATTACTCTGTCTCCTCTTTTTGCTATTATGGAAGTAAAAAGTTCATTCTCATTTATCTGGCAATGAACTTCCTGAATCTTAACACTACATACCACTCTCCCAACATGTTTATGCAGGGGATTGTTTATCTCTCTCTCTCTTTATTACTTCTTTCTATATCTTCTCTGTGGCTTGGTCAGAAATATGACTCAACCAGGAAGAACTGGATTTGGGTGAAGTACTTTCTTAGATCTCATGGAGCTCTTCTAAATTTTTTTAACCACACAATCAGCAGTAAAAACCGTCACCTTATAACATGCACATACAATTTTGGCCTTCTAAGTTACCATCTCACCATCTCCTTACCTGCCTCTAGAGGGCATAGGGCTGTTGCCGATGGCATAGGTAGGACTGGTATCCTAGGTACAACACAAAACCTTTTGAAGTAAAATCTACTGTAAATACAGCCATTATGATTTTTACTATCTCCTGTCCAACAGGCCAGGATAATGTCTCGGGGCTGACATTTTAAGTTTTGAGAAAGTAGAATAAGTGCAAATGTTCAGACAAATAACAAGCTCTTTTCCTCTATCATGATATTCTATGCTGGGAACTGACCAGTCAGTATTTTAACGATCATATACAGAACACAAAGTGCCTTTGTGCAAAAAAAAAAAAAAGAGGAAAAAAAAAAGAAAAAAAGAAAAAAAGAAAAAAAGAAAAAAGAAAAAAAGAAAAAGAAAAAGAAAAAAGTAAAGTATGACCACACAAGGCAAAACCAGACATGAAACCAATGAGAAACAGATACATCATGCTATGCATGATGAGCTGAAGTGATGAGCTGAAGTGGTGCAGTGGTTAAATGCAGGCTGACTGCTAGTTCAGCAGTTCAGCTGTTCAAATCTCACTAGGCTCAAGGTTGACTCAGCCTTCCATCCTTCCGAGGTGGGTAAAATGAGGACCCAGATTGTTGGGGGCAATATGCTGAACTCTGTAAACTGCTTAGAGAGGGCTATAAAGCACTATGAAGAGTATATAAGTAAAGTGCTATTGCTATATTGCTATTGCTATTGCATACTTATCCATATTGTAACAATCTCATTACTTTACTACTTTATGTAACAGATCCGAAGATCTCTGCTAAATAAACTTTTTTTACTTGCCTGTTGGCCTGCTCTACTCATTGTGCATGAAATCTTTCCATAATTGGGGCAGGGGATGGTGGGATGAGCAAGGAATTGTCAGAATAGTACAATGAAGAGTAGGCATGCTCTTTGGCCATGGAATTCTAGCTGTGTGTTGTGAAGAAAAGAAGAAAGCCAGAGAGCTAGAAGTAATGACATATTATCAAAGACAGCATGATTTAGGAAGAACTCTGTTCTTCTCACAACACATTCTTATAGGTCTCAGTTGCCGGCTGATAAATACCAATTTTTCACTAAGAAAGCTAATTTCTTTGAAATCTCATTTAAGTTGCATGTCTGACTTAAGTAATTGGTGTGTTGTCTGTGTATTTTTGACAACTCTAATTAATTCGGCTTATGCAAGGAAAACTGCTACTAATGTTAATTCTATGTTTTATTATAATAGTGGCATGTGAGGAATGGTATATAAATAAAATTAATAATAATTTGCTGATTGGTGAAAGTATCCATCCACTTCATGGTGAAGCCTCGTTTTGAATGCTTTCCACTCCCAGACCTATACCCCTCTCTACAACATCCTTCTATCAATTTTGTTCCTGTAACCTTTTTTTAACCTTTTTTTCCTTTCTATTTAATCATATCAGATCCTCCTGGACAAGTCCTTGCAGTTTTCCTGGCAAGGCTTTCTTAAAGCAGTTTGCCATTGTCTCCTTCCTAGGGCTGAGTAAAAGTGACTGGCACAAGGTCACCCAGGTGGCTTTCTGCCCAAGGCAGGACTAGAAATCATGGCCTCCCAGTTTGTAGCTTGATAACCTCTACACCAATCTGACTCTTTCTTAAATGAGTGTCTTCCAGACTTCAGTTTCAATAATCCTCAAGCATATAGTCAGTATCTATTCACAATCTACCACCCCACTACATAATGTTTTTCTTCTTCTTCTGTCAAATGAATAACAGAATAAGAGAAGGATATAAAGACACTTTGATTGGCTTGTAAATTTTAGCAACAAAACCTGGCTTCAACTTACCATGCATCGTTTTCATGTAAAGACCCTAAGGCAGGGGTGTCAAACTCACATCGTCATGGTGGTATTCCCCTTTGCTAAACTGGACGGGAGCAATTTAAACCCTAAGGCAGGGGTGTCAAACTCGCATCATCATGGCGGCATCACGTGACTTTTTCCCCCTTCGCTAAACTGGGCGGGGGCAGAGCCAGTATGTGACGCATCCGGCCCGCGGGCCGCGAGTTTGACACCCCTGCCCTAAGGACTCTCAAAGCTGTTGGTTGTTTAGAAAATAACAATAAGTGATGCAGCTAATCCAATCATCATGGCATATGTAGTTAAAAGTTAGATTGACTTTTTCTTGGGTTGAGTTGCCGAGGCAACCAGGAAAAATATGCTGCTAGTTTTCAAGCATTGCATCAAGCTCTTGTTGGTTTTGTTTTATATTTTTGGGGAAATTGAACAATAAATAAAATTCCACTCGGATAAATCATTTCTCTGAAATGTATCTGCTCAAATTACAGGATGAAGTTTCCCATTTTTTGCACAGAATTGTTGATTCTTAACAGTTCAGGTTTTTGCCACCTGGTATTTTGAAACCATAAATTGTAATTAACTGACCTATAATAAAATATCTCCATGAAAACAGTAGCCTAATTCCCATGTAATATTAAAACAAAGTTTTTAAAAATCATAACTTGTTGAACAAGCTGTAGTGGCCTGGTTCACACATCTTGCTAAGCCACAGTAGTTGGATACATACATCATACTAAGTTGAAAAATAAACCAATCATATTATGTCTAAATCCATATGTCTAAATCCATGTCCAAATCCAGTCCGGACTTCTTATTTTGTAAGTTTGGTAGGATTGTACTGTAAAATAATTTTTTAAATCCAAGATTCTGAAAAATAGCACTATCACTATCACTTATATATCACTTCATAGTGCTTTACAGCCCTCTCTAAGTGGTTTACACAGTCAGCATATTACTCCCAACAATTTGGGTCCTCATTTTACCAACCTCAGAAGGATGGAAGACTGAGTCAACCTTGAGCTAAGGGTGAAATACTGTTGGTTTGGCCCGGTTCGGGCATACCGGTAGCGGTGGCCGCCGGTGGTTCGGAGAACCGGTAGCAGTGGCAGCGTGAGGCTCCACCCACCAGCCCAGACATCGCCATTTTCTTTTTTCTAACCCTCTGCGCATGCACAAAGCCTTCTGAGCATGTGCAGAGGGTGAAAAAGCGTGTGCTCTTCTGAACCGGTAGGAAAGGTAAGTACATTTCACTGCTGCTTAAATTTGTCAGGATCGAAATGCTGGCAATCAGCAGAATTAGCCTACAATACTGCATTCTAATGACTGTGCCATAAAAGAGAAGATTTTTATGAGGATATGTTCAAATGCTAAATAAAACATTCTTAAAATTAAATTGGCAATATTTTTATTGAATATTTGCATGATGTTCAATTAAAACATACCAAAGAGCTTTCTGGTGATATGAAGAACACATTTCAAAAACTTAAAAGAGTCAATCCCGCGGAAAATGATTGAGAAGAAACCCCCCTGGGTCTTAATCCTGATTAATTCTTTTAAATATTGCAGTTTTAATAATTTGTCTTTAAATTATAATCACAAGATATTATTTGCCCTGTGAGGAGTAATGAAGAAAAAAGAAGACAAATGGAGTAGGAGAAGTAAGCTGCCCATATGGAGGGAGATACCAAGGTTGATGCAGAATTATTATAGTTTAAAAATAATGTGAACTGCAGTTTTCAGCAATTGAATATTTTTATTTCATAGTATGACCTAAAATATTATCTTTCTTTTTCAGCATTTTAGTTAAAAAACAAAACTCTTGAACTCAGAACTCGTATATTCTTCTCTTTGACCTACATTGTCTCTGGGCTATTTTGTTAGTTAACAACTTAGATCTCTTATTGACTCTTAAAGACTTGCTTTCATCTTGAAAATTTATCTCTGGTGGCCTTTCCACTGGCTTCTTCCAATTAGGCAGATAAACATCTTAAGGTCAAAACCTAAGGCAGATTGCTTAGACAGCAGTTTGCTCAGTATATATATAAAAGAATATAAAAACAAGATTTTGCTGGAAAGAAGATAAAAGAACTAGCATGACTAAAATAGCAGTAGCAAGAAAGAAATTAAATTCAATCTTTCCGCTCACGTACTAAATATAATAAAATAATAAAATAAGTTGATATCTTAAATTGTAATGGCCCTCTTTTTTTCTTGGCAGAATTTCCAGAAGTATTTTGCTAGTACCTTCTTCCTTGGGCTAAAAAACTGCTCCAGCTAAGTTGTGCCTAAGGCAAAACTAGAACTTAGTGTCCCCTGGTTTCTATCCCAATGCCTTTAACCATTGCACCAGATGTCTCTTCTACTTAGGGATTATAAGTGAATTTGTGATACATTTTAATGAAAGTAAGTCACTGTGCATGAGTAAATATACACAGAATTATGCCATGTCTTTTTTCCTTAGCACAGTGATGAGGTCTAAAGCCAGATGAATCCCAAATCCTATGGTGGTGCAGTGGTTAGAGTGCAGTACTGCAGGCTACTTCTGCTGCCTGCTGCCTGCCTGCAATTTGGCAGTGCGAATCTCATCAGGCTCAAGGTTGACTCAGCCTTCCATCCTTCCATCCTTCCAAGGTCAGTAAAATGAGGGCCCAGATTGTTGGGGGCAATATGCTGGCTCTGTAAACTGCTTAGAGAGGACTGTAAAGCACTGTGAAGCAGTATATAAGTAAGTGCTATTGCTATTGCTATCATATGGGATAATTTGGAACATATTGTTGTGGATGCAGGGTGGAATGGATGTCTCTAATTCATACTGTTAAAAATAAAAATCCTGTAAACCTCTGGTTCTGAACTGTTTCTCTGGAGCTCTGCAATATTGCAAATGATGATGTAATGAAACTGCAGTTTAAAATAAAAAAGCTTTTGCTGGTTGTGTAAATCATAATTGTGGAGAAGGAAGAGAAGGAGGCCTGATTTCAAATTGGAGTGACTCTTGCAATTCAGACCAGCCTTGGTTTTCCAAATTGTAATGACTCTTGAGATTAGGCTACCACCAGTTTCCCCAATCATAGAGCCTTGGATGAATGGAGAGATTTTTGGATCATAGTATGTTGAGCACTGATTGGGCACTAGATGGTTATCTGAAAAGCCCAAAGAAGAGAAGGGCGGAAGCAGATCTCAGTGAATTTGGTAGCATAATGAAGTACTGGATTTGAGGGAAATGTTGTGGAAGTGGATCTGAGTAAATAGTTGTTAAAGTTAGAGACAAAAAGGAAAAAATGATGTGAAAGACTGCTGATGAGTTGTATTGGTTCAGGTATAGAGGAAGAGCTGTAATCTGGCATGACACAACCTATTGCCAGTTGAATGGCCAGAAGATAGTAGAAATGGAATTCCTTTCCCTCTTTCACACAGGACATTTTTGTTCCTACTCTTTTTTTTTGGAAATGTGCTGTCATGCCCCCGTCAGAGTCTGACTCTGCAGCAGAAAATGAGCTGAAACAAGAACTGACAGCGAGTGAGAGGGCAGATCCGTTGGCCTTGGAGGAAACTGAGAAAGGGCAGAGTCAGTCCAGGCAAGGCTGTTCGGAATTAGCAAGGCCTACAGGCAGAAAGGAACAGAGCTCAGCCGAGGGGCATGAACCACCGCCTTCTGATGCAAGGGCTTGGAGAGTGCAGAGGAGGCGGGATCAGATCAGATGGAGGAGACCACTCACGAGGAGAGTGCCCCGCCCAGCTTCACCAGGCACATCTAGGGAATGAGACTTAAGGAGATGCTGTGGGAGAAGACATTTGTCAGGAACAAACACTGAATTCATCTAGTGCTGAGAGTTTGGAGCCTGCATTCCTGGCATTTCTCCTGAATGTTTGAATTATGGTCATACTTCTCTGTGCTTATCTTGTCTTGCTGGAATTACTGCTGTGAATTTCTTCACTTCTGGGACTCATTATCTTGCCCGGCTGGAGTGATTGATTTGCAGTCATTCTGCTTATAGTGTTTGGACTGGAGTATTTACAGGTAGAAGCTGCTGCAGATTTGTGGGAGAGCTTTTCTCCAGGCTGGAGAGTAAATGGGACATTGGGGGGCAAAGTTGGTGCTAATAAAGGGACTCATACCGGTTCTCTGGCTGTGTTGCCTTCATGCCATGCCCCCGGTCATCACATGTGCGCTATTGTCAACCCTTTTTCATGGACAAAGCAAAGAAGCAGACATGGAAGGGATTCCACAAAAGTACTTTGTTCTGGTAGGATAAAAGAACTAAAGCTTGGAAACCTGTCACAGTTTCTCTCTGCCTCACCTTATATTAAATAGAATCAAGGAACAGTTATTTTGAATGTCTTTCTCACACTTTCTTCTTTCTCAGGACTGAGTATTTTTTTAAAGTTTTCCCTTGATAGCTTGCTCATTCTTTCCCCTGTTGTCTTTTGCAGAGCCCTTCTACAGGAGGTCTGTTTAATCTGGAGGAGAGAGGAGAGGAAAGCCTGAAGGGAAGAGGAGAGGTAGAAGAAACAGCCATTTTTTTACCTCAACATCTACTTTCCAACTAGTTGCTCAATTGAAGAGAAGAGAAACACATTCTTAAAGGGGATCTGATCAATAGGAATAAAATACTGCCTCACCCCCACTCCAGATCTATATAGGTTTTGAAATCAAGTTGGTGCAGCCTTTCCTTGGGTTGCCCTAGGATGAGCTGCATTATTTCCACAGTCTTCCATTCAAGCCTCAAATGGTTCAGATGGTTTCCTCACAATCCTAGAGTGGAGTGTTCTTATTTAGACAATCATGGTATCTTTGTGGGTGCTAATGTATAAAAATACAAAATAGTGTATCTCTATAACAGAGATGAGTAATCTGTGGTTTACAGAGTCTCCCTCCCTCACTGAAATCCTAGTGCAGGGGTGTCAAACTTGCATCGTCACATGACATATCACGACTTCCCCCCCTTTGCTAAACCGGGCATGGGCGTGGCCAGCGCGTGACGCATCTGGCCCGTGGGCTGCGAGTTTGACAGCCCGGCCCTAGTGTGACTGCCAGAGCTATCTTTACCTCTAGTACTGAATTTGCCACCAACATTCAACACCGCAGTTGACTGCCAAAATGCCATCAAATACATCATAAAGTTAATAATTTCATGTAACTTCCTGTTTATGTTAAGGATGAATGAGGATCTTAGTTTAAGGTGAATAGTCAACATGGAATCTGACCTTTAAGAGCCTTTAAGATATCAAATAGAAATCTTCCCTTAAGCCAGAAATATCAATATGGGGTCTTTATGTTATGATTACAATTATAATAAAGCATTCACATATTGAGTGCACATGCATGCACACACACACACAAGGATACACACACAAACTAGAAATGGGGGAATATTTACAAAACTGTTGCCTTTATGAATGGTATTCTTGGCAAGGAATTGAATATGCTGTATTCTTTGTAATCAGGTTTGACTTTTCCAGGCATAATATGCAATTTAGGGTGAAATTGTAGATGATTTTATGCTGATTACACTGAAGTGGCTGAATGCACAAGTTTGGTACCCTCCCCCCCATGCTGCTTAATTCATGCTCCATTTGTGATCACTATTATGAGCATTACTCAACTACCTTATTGAAATATGTAAAATGTCAGCTCTAGGCATTGATATTCAACTGTAAAGTTGGCTAGTCATTTCAAGAAGCAAAGCAAAATATACTTTAATAATAAAAACATCTTCCTTTTACTGATTGGTGTATGACTGGTTGCAGACACCACAACTTCTCCCAAAAATTACCAAGCTAGGTTCTTATTAAAGGGCAATTACAGAGGTGAATTATACAAGTTACTGGTCAGAATATTGATGTGCACATGCTTTGCTGAATATTACAAGAAGACCCTCCAACTGACTAGAAAAGTGATTATATGTTCAGCTAGTGATGATTGTTTAGCAACATCAGGAACTCCTCCTGTATGACCAGTAGAATTGTAGAAAAATGAAATCAGAGTAATTGCCACATAATAATTAAAGCCATAAAAGTTTTTACAGTTTAAAGGTGAGGAGAGTGTTGTCAGCTGTATGGATGATAGATACAACATGTGAGAAATAATGAGCCAATATAGCTAATAATTAGCTGCATATTTTGTTTGATGTGGGAGAATCATTTAGTTAGGAATGTGAAGTGTTCTTTCTTTCTGTGTGAGTGTTCTTGAGAGTGAGAATCTGACCTGAGCAATGATTAGTAAAGCATACATTTTAACTGTAGCAGAAAAGAGATTTATTTACAAGAAATACATTCTATGAATATCAAACGCCTAGCGTCTATCTGTAGCTACATTCTACCAAAAGAATCAAGGATGATGATCTGTTTTTTGGAAACAAAGGTAGAAGGAAGTGGCCTGATATGACCCATCTTTTAAAGAAAGGGAGATATGGAGCAATTCTCTATCAACACAGTAATGGGTTTCACTTATCTTTGCTACCGGTTCGGAGATGTGTGTGAGCGTGCGCAGAGCGTCCGTGATGATATCCGGGCAGTTGGGCGGAGCCTCCCACTGCCGCAGCTACTTGTACGCCTGAACTGGAGTGAACCGGTATAAACCCACCACTGTATCAACACCATTTTGCCTCCTTTTGATCAGTAGGTTATGAGTGGCTGATAAGACCATGTGACTAAATTCACACTTCCAATAGTATCTATTCTCTTAGCCAGCTTTCACCAAATATCTTTCACTTTGCTACTCATAATTTCCACTCATCATTTATTTATTAAATTCTACACCACACATCTCACCTAAATGACTCTGGGATGCTTGCAACAGCATAGCTTTTTCCACTGTGGAAACTGTCTGGAGAAGACAGCTCTTCAAATAGCTGAATCATGTTTATATAGCCTACCATCTTGCAATCTCCCATGTCTGCACGTTTCTCTCACTGCCTTGAATCTCCCAGGATATATCTGTTAGGGTGAGAGTAATAAGGGTTCAGTCTAGTTAGTATTCATTGGAAAAGACCTAATGCTGGGAAAGACTGAAGGCAAAAGGAGAAGGAGATGGAAAAGGATGAGATGGTTAGAGAGTGTCATTGACACAATGAACATGAATTTGGACAAACTCCAGGAGACAGTGGAGGACAAGGAAGACTGGCATGCTATGGTCTATGGGGTTGCAAAGAGTTGAACATGACTTAGTGACTGAACAACAACAACTGGCTAGTATTCTGTCTCTTGTGTGTAAGCAAATAAAGAACTGAACTCTGGCTCAATTGTTCCATGCCACTCTTGGGTTTAGCCTGACATACAGTAAGTATCTGAAAAGAAATACAGCTGTGAATTAGATGTTTGTGCCTATCTAAACACAATGATTTATTTTGTGCCAGCAGCCTAAATGGAAATTAATTTTAAAAATTGTATACTATTTTATAGTAGCATCTCAGTTTGCTCATCACATTGAATAGAAATATGAAAAAAAAGAATAGAAATATGAACCTCGGTTAACTACTCCATGACATAGTATCTCTGTTTTGTATTACATTATGGAGATAAATGTGGGGAATAGGATCCTCAGAGTCACTAAGAAATCATCAAGATAAATGATCAAAGATTTGTCCAGAAAATCATGAAAAATAGATTCATAAATTACATGAAGGCCAATGGATTGTTTCTAAGTACAAAAAATATTTAGATTTCTGTCAGGGAAATAAAAAACAATTAAATATTTATTTATTTATTTATTTATTTATTTATTTATTTATTTATTTATTTATTTATTTATTTATTTATTTATTTATTTATTTATTTATTTATTTATTTATTTATTTATTTATTTATTTATTTATTTGGTCATTTTTATATGTTGCCCAACTCCCGTAGGACTCAGGACAGCATACAACATAATACAAAAACAATTTATAAAAATGATACCAATGAATTAAAAAGTACAAAAATTTAAAAATTTAAAAACAGACCATCATTCAAACATGGGGGATTGATCTTAATTTCACCCCGCCTGCAGGAAGAGCCATATTTTCACGGCTTTTATGGAAGGCCAGTAGGGTGGGGATAATCCGGATCTCTGGAGGGAGTTGGTTCCAGAGAGACGGAGCTCCCACAGAGAAGGCCCTCCCCCGTGGTCCCACCAACCGGCATTGCTTGGTTGATGGGACCTGGAGGAGACCAACTCTGTGGGACCTAACTGGTCGTAGGGAGGTATGCGGTAGGATGCGGTCCTGGAGGTAATCTGGCCCTGAGCCATGTAGGGCTTTAAAGGTTAAAACCAACACCTTAAATTGCGTCCGGAGACTAATGGGCAACCAATGCAGCTGGCAAAGAATAGGTGTTACGTGGGTGTATCTTGGCACACCCACTACAGCTCGTGCAGCTGCATTTTGCACCGGTTGCAGTCTCTGGATACTCTTTAGGGGTAGCCCCATGTAGAGTGCATTACAGTAGTCCAGCTGTGAGGTGATAAGGAAGTGAGTGACCGTGAGTAAGGCCTCCCTCTCCAAGTAGGGTAGCAATTGGTGTACCAGGCGAACCTGTGCAAAGGTCCCCCTAACCACAGCTGACAGATGTTGATCCAATTTTAGCTGTGGATCTAGGAGAACACCCAAATTGCAAACCCGTTCTGAGGGAGTTAATTTCTCTCCCTCAAGAACCAAGGAGGGGCAATCGACATAATCCCTCGGAGGTAATATCCATAGCCACTCGGTCTTGTCAGGGTTGAGCTTGAGCCTGTTCATTCCCATCCAGACCCTAACATCGTCTAGGCATCGGCACATTACATCCACTGCTTCCCTAAATTGAGATGGGGTGGAGATGTACAACTGGGTATCATCAGCATATTGCTGGTACCTCACCCCGTGTCGTTGGATGATCTCACCCAGTGGTTTCATGTAGATGTTAAACACGATGGGCGAGAGGACCGAGCCCTGAGGCACCATACAAAGTAGGGGCCTAGGGCTTGACCTCTGACCTCCTGTCAACACCGACTGCATCCTATCGGAGAGGTAGGAGGAGAACCACCGTAATACGGCGCTGCTCACTCCTACCTTGCCAAGACGACACAGAAGGACACCATGGTCAATGGTATCGAAAGCCGCTGAGAGGTCAAGTAGCACCAGGATGGAGGAGTAACCACCATCACGGGCTCGCCAGAGATCATCCATCAGGGTGACCAAAGCCGTTTCCATACTGTAGCCGCGCCTGAAACCCGATTGAAAGGGATCTAGATAATCAGTGTCATCCAATAACCATAGGAGCTGGAGCACCACCACTTTCTCTACAACCTTCCCCACAAAGGGAAGATTGGAGACCGGATGGAAGTTCTTTAAATCTGCTGGGTCCAGGGAAGGCTTCTTAGGGAGGGGCCACACCACCGCAACTTTGAAGGGTCATGGCATGGATCCCTCTCTCAAAGAAGTATTCACAACCACCTGGAGCCAGCCACGTACACCTCCCTGCTGGCCGAAACCAGCCAGGAGGGGCACGGGTCCAATAAACAAGTGAAGGCACTCATCGCTCCCATGGCCTTGTCTACATCATCAGGAGTGACTGGCTCAAATTCATCCCATAAAACCGGACTAAGACCAGTCCCTGTCAACTCGGCTGGCCCTGTCCAATCGGAGTCCAGGTTCGTCCGGATCTGCCAACCGCAATAACCATGCCCTTGTTGTAAATGCTGATAGTCAGTAGCGAAAATAGAGCTGCATTAGAAAGCAGCTAACGCAGGCCCTATCACACACAGCAGGCCTTGCAGCTGCATCTGTGGGGCTCTACACGGCGGCAATATCTTTCACCACGGCAGTAACGCTGACCGTGCCAACAACAGGGGCTCTCGGTTCCAGGTCTATAAAGATGCTCCCAAGCGTGGTTGGGCTCAAGGCAACATAGCCCGCTTGAAGGTAAAAACGAGCAAAGTGAATGGCAGGCTGCAGAGAGAACTGCATAGGGCATTGGGAATGGTGCTCAGAAAGATGATCCTGTGCAACACGCTGTTTGGCGGGCGACATACCGGCCGTTGTTACTCGGCATCTCCTTCATCCAGCATACCTTCCAGTCCTCTTTCCTCTGTTAAACAAGATTGTCTGACTCCCACGGTGCCGTAACTGCCTCCAGAAATGGCAACCGGCTTCCCAAATTCCAGCTGGAGACTAAAGGGGTCACCTCGACCATGCATCAGGCAGGTCAATAATGCCACGGTCTTCTTCGGAAGCCCTATTCGATCGCACACTTCCCCACACTGAAGATGTTTTTCTAGGGATCTCCAAGCCACATAAAAGAGTGGAAAGTCCATCTACCTGGAGTCTGTCGCGTCCCACAGACCGCTCAACCCCACTGGGCACACTCCTACCAGGCTCAGTTCAAGCTCAATTCAGGGTGATGTCTCATAGCCGTTTGTCTAATCACCCTCCTGTCCTCGCTCTGCTTCTCTGCTCAGAAAAAAGTCTGAGCTCTCATGGCGTTCCAGCCACCTCTAAAATGGCGACCTCCTTCTTCCCGCTTCAAGCCAGAGACTCTAAGGCTCCCTCGTCCACATATTGGGCAAGTCTCAGCTTACCCCAATGTTCCTCGGGTGCTCTGATGGTTCCGCTATATCCCTATGTTCAAGGTGTCCTCATAGGGGTCCCCAATTTAGCTTGAAAAATGGTCGGGCTTCAAGATCGATGGCGGATATTCATGTCTACCTTTCATATGAATCAGCTTTCTGCACGAGTTCAAAAATGTGATCCTAATGGTTGTAGAATTCACAAACTAGTAATTGTGGGCTACATGTAAGGAAACCATCCTTCTTGATAAAATAAAGGTAGAAGCACTTGCAATGGAAGAGGGATGAATAAAACATTGTTATAAGATTTTGTTGATAAATACCTTGAGAATGGCAAATTCTGCTTGTAAGATTAAGTAACCGAGATAAAAATATAATAATGATACCCCAAGCTTTTTATAATTTTTGTTAAGCTCTAAGTATATTTGTTAAAACCTTCTGTATTTATTCAGTTTGTGTGTTTTATAATAATCTGAATCATTGAATTAAAATGTTAGGCTAGTTGCTGTTTTAATTGGGTATTTAATATTTATGGTTTTAATAGTTGTTATATAGTCTTTATCTTGTTTTAATTCTATATTGGAAGCCTTACAGTGTTTGATATAAGATGGACAACTATATAAATGTTATAAATAAATAAATAAATAAATACATTCTCTACAGTAGAAGTCAGATAACAATCTTATATATTGTTTTAATTATAGACTGAGTTAATTAATGTGAATTTTAAAATATAATGTAGAACTTTTGCTGACCCAAGAAACAAATAATGAGCTTGATATAATTGTACACAAGGGGTGATAATTTGCAATGGTAAATAAATCATTGTAACCCTATGAATGTTTCTGCTGTAACAATTTCATTGGATTTTTAATGAAATCTTTTAATAAATCTTCTAATGGTGATATGCATTTTGTAATTTTCCTGAAACTTTCTTTGCCCCAAAAACTTTAAAAATTGATTGCAGCTTTTTATTCTTACCCCATAACACAGATTTTGTCTATGCCCCCCCCTTTTTATTGGAAAAAGTATAGGGAGATTGTCCTCTAACTCTTTTATTGTTTGATTTGTGCTTGTTTCCTTTAGTAGACATGATTAAATAGGATAGTTTTATTCCTACATTGATACATGTAGTCCTGTTTGCAGATAATATATTGGTATTTATTGTTAAATTTTATTCTCCCAGGCAAAAATTAATAAAAAAAATAACTCTTCATTTTGGAATTCTTTGGAGGTATAATATTGGTTGATCTAAATCTAAATGTTGCATCTGGAGACTATTAAGTTTCATTTTTTCTCAAGGCTTTTGATGATGCCCAGAAGCAATAATTTATTAGAATATCTATTAAATAAAATAGAAGTAGCAATTGCAACAGATTTGAATAAATGGATCTCATTTAAATAAAAATAATACTTGTAAATGAATATCATTTATATCACACATGTCTCTCCTCTATGCATTCCTCTTCTACTTACGAGAGGTTTATTTGGGGAAACTCTTCTTCCTCTGAAAACTGCAGTTAACAGTTAGAGGAGACCATCTAGATTTACACATATACCATACAGATAAATGTCCCCTTCCCCCTGGGTTATTGAATGGCAACCTATGCTATGGAATTTGTCCTCATTGTCCCTCTTGCAATCGGCTTTATTTTATATTTTCCAACACTCTTGGCATATAGGGAATGATTTCTCCTCTTATTATGCTACCAAGAAAATATTATATACAAGGACCACATGAAATCCAGTTTAATCTTTCTGGTGATGCTAAGGTTTTGTTTTTTATAGTTTTTATAAAACTATAAATCAATGAATAGGATTACAATTTTTAAAAAATCATGTGCCACCAAGCTGGCACCAACTCTTACTGGCCACATTGATAGATTTTTTTTATTTTACTTATGTTGTAGAGTACTGAAAGCTGGTTGGAATGAAGTGGCATAGGAAAGTAATTAACTAATTATATTTACACTTAAAAATAACAAAAGGCAATCACATTGTCATTAATGTGCTGGACCAATGTTATGAATCAATATTATTAATGTACTGGAACCAGGGATAGTTTGCTAGAATAGAAAAGCATGGGTCGTATAGTGAATGGTTTTGCTGAAAAACAGTTCTGGCTATGTTCATGCCTTTAATTTACTTAGCTTGCTATTTCTTACTTATTATCTATACTATAATTTATTGATTGATAGACTTTTTGATTGCTGCACTCACATAATTCCTGGCAGTTTAAGAAACTAAAACATCCATAATTCAATAGGGCAATAATAAATACAATCAGGAAAATATGTAAAATTATCTTAATATTGGTTACCCATAAAGAGAATATAATGATGGATATATGTATATGTATTTTTGAAGATAACAAGACTGGTTTTTTTTTGTTGGATCTCCCCAACAAGATAGGTGCTCACAATTATCCATGATGATGCCAAAATGATGAAACGTTTGTCATGACATCATGCTAAACATTTTGTCACTTGACACTCCCCAATGCCCCAATGGTTGCTCATATTCCCTGGAGTTTGCAAAGACCACATGAAATCCAGTTTAATCTTTCTGGCGATGCTAAGGATTTGTTTTTTTTTTTATAGTTTTATAGTTTTTTATAGTTTTTATAAAACTATAAATCAATGAATAGGATTACAATCTAAAAAAAATCATGTGCCACCAAGTTGGCGCCAACTCTTAGTGGCCACATAGCTAGATTTTCTCCACGATGATCTATCATGGAGAAAATCGGATCTTTCAGGTTTTCTAATGGTGCAACACTAAAAATCATGGCCCCTGTTACTGAATCCATCCACCTTGCTGCTCGTTATTCTCTTCTCTTTTCTTCCACTTTTCCAGATTTAGAGCCTTTTCCAGAGACCTAGGGATTTGCATAAAGTGTCTGAAATAGGATAATTTGAGCCTGACCAGTTGTGCCTCATGAGAACTCTGCAAAAATATTGTTATTAAAAGGTACAGAATGATCACATCAGTCGGCAAAACACCTGTTATGTCTAGCTAAAGGTCAACAGCTTTAAGGTTTCGGAATCCTGTCTAATATTAGAGAACGTAACCTTGATTTTTTTAAAAAATAAACCTCTATGAATTATGTATAAACAATAGTCAAATATAGTAGATAAGATGTTCAATAGTATAGTATAGTTCAATAGCGGAATAAGGAAGCAGTGTCCCGTAGTCATTTTTAGCATTTAATATTTCACATTTCTTTAGATAATAATTAAACATGACTCCAGATATTGATATCATGAATTCATATCATGTTAAAGTGTTTTATTGGGCATATACAATCATTCAGACCAGTTTATAACAGTGATACAAAAGATTAAGATAATTAACAGGACAACAGAGCTGACTATAGAATCTTTTTGATTAATTTTTGAATTTGATGCCATCAAGATGGTGTTCATTCTTAGTGACTATATAAACTTTCTGTAGAATGATTTGTCCCAAATCTGGCCCTTCAGGTATTCCAATGGATTCACCTATTGTTCTTGTAATCATCAATTTATCTTGCTGTTAGTCATGCTCTTCTCTTTTGTTCTATTTCTTTCCTTGTATGGACTTCTTAAGGGAGCTGAATCCTCACATAATGTATCCAAAATATTATAATTTGAGCTTGGTCATTGATTCCTCAAGTGAGAACTCTGGATTTATTTGGATCCATTTGCTTGTTTTCCTGGCTACACATGATATCCTCCATGAGTCTCTCTCAACATTTAACTTTAAATAATGTTGGAGAATAGAGTATTAATAAT
Source organism: Diadophis punctatus similis (assembly GCA_023053685.1). Lineage (NCBI taxonomy): Eukaryota > Metazoa > Chordata > Lepidosauria > Squamata > Dipsadidae > Diadophis > Diadophis punctatus. The sequence continues at coordinate 271,644,535 of JALIGW010000001.1, read as the reverse complement.
AATTAATACTCTATTTTCCATCTTCAAAGCCCAACTTTCACTTCCATAAAACATCACAGAGAAGACCATTGACTGCATAGTTCTGGATCTTCTTATGTGAGGATCGACATATCACAGTGTCTGAATACCTTTTCCAAGGCTACCTACCAAATGCCAGACTGCAGTGTATTTCCCGTTTTTCATTATTATAGTTTGTAGATAAGTTGCATTTTAATCTATCAAAGTAGTGTCATCAATGAAGAGCAGGTGTTTGTTCTTTTTTCTTCCAATTTTAAACCCACATTCATCTACTTCCAATCCAAACTCCTTTAATATGTATGTACTCGGCATATAGGTTTGAATAAATAAGTGAAAAGTATAGAATCAGGTTCTTTTAGCAATAGCAATAGCACTTAGACTTATATATACCGCTTCATAGTGCTTTACAGCCCTCTCTAAGCGGTTTACGGAGTCAGCATATTGCCCCCAACAATCTGGGTCCTCATTTTCCTTTATCTACCTGGAGCTAGACTGTTTTGTCATGTTCTATTTTGGATTGCTGCTTCTTTTCCTGTGTATAAGTTTTGAATGAGAACAAGGACATGTTTGAGAATTCCTATTTTCCTTGGAATGTTCCAAAGCTTGACATATTGACACAATTGAAGATCTTTCTATAATCAGTGACGTACATTATTTTTGGTATTGTTTGGCTTTCTCAATTATCCAGCAATAATGTCTCTTGTTCCTCAAACTTTTCTAAAAGCAACTTGAATACCTGGCATTTCCCTTCAAATTTACAGCTCCAATTTGTAGTGGATAATCCTAAGAGTTATTTTCCTAATTTCCAGTGGAAAAAGTCGATACTATAAGGTTGTAATGATATCCATTCTCAATCAGTTAAATTAGTGGTCTGAAGAATTTAGTTCTTTTTCAAATATTTGAACTAACATTTCACAGCTGGCAGGCAACTGGAGAATCAATAGAAATTTGGACAATTGTTTTTCAATTTTCTCTATTGTTAAATACACAATAATTATTATTGTTAATAATTGTTGTTCTTATGGTGGTGGAGATGGTCTTCAAGTCAACTTTGACCCCTGTTGACTCTATGGGAAGATCCCTGCAGTTTTCTTGGCAACATTTTCAGAAATGGTTTGCCATTGCCTTCTTTCAGAATATTTTTTTGATTTCCCTATCAAGGAATAAGTGAGAGTGACTGGTTCAAAATCAATTGGTTTTCATTCCTAACAATGAACTAGATCTTGTTTCCATGCTCTGAATCCAGTGCTAGGGTTATATTACACCAAACTGACCCTTATAATTATTACTAATTAAATGACAATAAATTTAGTGTATAACATGAAAGGGTGATATATAGGTACCCCTTGCTTTACAACCATAGCTGAGTCTGGAATTATGGATGTAAGATGATACAGTCATAAATCAAGGCACAATATGACTGGACCTGATTTTTCAAGATTTTTTGCAGTGGTCATTAAGCAAGCCTTGTGATAGTTAAGCAAATTAATTTTCCCCAATGGCACTTTTGTCACAAAACTGGAATTAAACACTGGAAACTGGGAAAAATGTTGCAAATCATGTTCACTGCGATTTGACCGAGGTGGCGCAGTGGTTAAAAGCAGCACTGCGACCTTCAGCTGATTGCTAGTTCAGCAGTTCAGCTGTTCAAATCTCACCAGGCTCAAGGTTGACTCAGCCTTCCATCCTTCCAAGGTGGGTAAAATGAGGACCCAGATTGTTGGGGGCAATATGCTGAACTCTGTAAACCGCTTAGAGAGGGCTGTAAAGCACTATGAAGCAGTATATAAGTCTAAGTGCTATTGCTAAGTGCTATTGCTATTGACTGTGGGATGCTGCAAACAGCTATAAAGGTGAGCTGGTTGCCAAGTGCCCAAAATGAGAGTTCAGGGGAAAGTGTCCATAATAACTTGGTTGTAAATAGCTTTGGTCATAGGTTTGTCATAACTTCAAATGGCCTTTAAACGACTGGTCGTAAGTCAAGGACTACCTGTATGTAAGACTAGTTTTGATTAGTATTGCAGGCTCTAGTTAAACTGCAAGGATTATTTTTTCTCTCTTTGTTCTTTCTTCCTTTATTTTTGTGTAAAAAAATATAAAATGTGAATTGTATGAGAACAGGTTGGGACACTGGAAATAATTACCTAAAACAGTGAGAGATTTTTTAACATGGATTTCTGCATTGATCATCAAATTTGTTTCTATATTTCTGAAGAACAATAGAATTAGAAATGAGACCTTTATATATAATTTAAATACATGAGGTACATATATATTTCTGTCAAATGCATAGTATCCTTTAAAAGTTCTCCTGAAGTTGAAAACATATACTTGGGTTTTTCCTCAATGGCATTTAATTGTCTTAGTTTAGTTGTCTATATTCTGAGAACTAAAGTTTCATGTCATGTTGGGGCTCGCCTACATATTTTCTTGACTGTTGCCTTAAATTTCTGTCCCAAAGTCCTACTCATGATCATGTTGTTGAGATCATGTTCTCTCTTTGTTGTATTTATGTATTTTTTGTCATATTTTACAATCAATTTTACATTCATTGTGATACATCCATTTTATAACCAATGGTCTAGAGATGGCACGCAACAAAGGACATTACATCAACATTGGATCAGCCTGTAGTGTTTTTTTCCACTTTAATTTTGAGTGTAACTCCAAATCCAGACCTCCATGGGTTGCTGCATTTGATTTCCATTGCTAATTTTTGTGTGATTTTGTTGTCAGCACATTCAACTATGTAATGAACAAAGTAATTGATACGAATATTTCATTCATTCAGATCTAGGATGTCTTATTTTTGTGATCCCTTTATTTTTTTGAGCAGTGTATATATATTATTAATATTAAAACTTTAAAATTATAAAGAGTTCAAAAGTAAAACAGAACAAAAAGAGTTTAGGCAAAGAGAAGGTATTAAGGACACTGGAGTCATCTTAATATTTTGCTAATCTTGTGGCATTTCCTCTTATTATATCTTCTTATTATAAACAACAAAACTAAATGAGTGATCAAACAAACCTGAGGATTACACTTCTTATGAAAGTTAAACCATCGGCAGTCATTTTTCCCCCAGTGTTATAGCTTCATGTTGTAGCTACAATTCAGGATATAGTGTTGTAATCAGCACAGTTGTTTCTCCTGATAGAGAATAAGGGTAGTTCTGCTTGATTTCATTGGAGGCCTCCAACAGTGCTAGAACATCAACCTAAGCCATGGGAATCTACTGTCAGGAGAATCAAATTTTAGCTGGCCTGGTTTTATTCCACAGCAGTCACACAAAAAGACCAACTTCAACATCAACCTGCAGATTATCTTCCTTATGTATTTCTGAATTGCTACATGGATGAGGGGGACAGTGATGGTAATCCCTAATATTCAGTAATGCTATACGGGAAACCATTTGCCTCAAACTGAGAGCGCTGTGGGGGTTGGGGTGGGAGATTTATTGCAATAGTTTGGTTTACAGCCATACGCCTGGCAGTGTGGAAGACAATTATTTTGCAAATGAAACCATACTAGATGACAAAAGAAGGCATTTACATTTGGAGTGTAACAAATGTTTTAAGAGGTTTTTTTTTTCAAGACAGTGATTATTTCGACAAACATAAAAACTACACAACTCTGTTTATTTTTAAATATTGATGCTGTCACTATTAATACTAAACACTGAGTTAGAATTCACACATCGAGGGTGACATCTGAATGTGTCTGCTTGATATCAAAACAACACCCCTGAGGAGCATTGTTTTGACAGATTTAAACAGGCTGTGTGCCGTGTGGCTTGGTGGGCTGATCAAACAGCTTAGAACCTGGAATTGTGAATTTCACCTCTTTATGACAACTCCTCCAGAAACACTGGGAAGCCACTTATCTTCCTCTGTTTGTTAGGGCTGATTCCCAGAACTTCTTCCAAGGAGAAGGACTTTGCAAGAAAAAGGAAAGTATTCCTTGCGTGGTGCCAGGAATTGAAAACAAGAGCAGCCCTTAACTTAAGCCAAAGCATAGTCACCCAAGGCAACAAACATGCCAATTCTTTGGATAATGGTTATCCACCATAAGGGTCCACCAAATGGATCATAGTCATCTTCCCCCTTCCAGGGGTCTATTTCATGAGGACATGACCTCTGCTAATGAAAAGTCTCCTGTAAGGAAAGGAAACTCCTCTTGCCTATAATTTGTTATAAAGAAGGATTTGTTCTTTGCAATTCCATAAAGATCAGACTGAGAGGATTGCAGCCCACACTTAGAAAGATTGTAGATTAGAAGTACAAAGGAGATGATAGTTGATGCCATTTTGCACCTGGTCGGGCATGCCCCTACCTAACTTTAGCTTTCCCTGTAGTTAGTTAGTTCCCAAATCCCAGAAACATGACTGTTTGTGCAGGCAAATAGGTGAATGTTTAGAACTGATAGTTTAAAAAAAAAAACCTCCAAAACTTTATGCTTGTAGAAGATACTGCTGCTGGGCTTATTATTGTTGATCTTCAGAATATACCCTTGACTTGTCTAGCTAATTTTAGATTTTTAAGCTACAGTTTGCTTTATTTATTTATTAATAACATTTGTATAGCTATCCATCTCACAAAAAAGCAATTTGGGCAGCATACAACAGTTTTATGGTTATTTCCACAGTACTATAGTTATATTTGTTGTTCTTATTATTAGTTGATTTTTGTGGTTATTGTTGGTCTATGCTTTGCTTATATAAAACTGTCATTTTCCCAAATACTTTTTTTTTAACAAATGATAATGTTGTAGGTTTCAAACTAAACGAGTAGGTAAACTCCTGAAGGTTGTGAAAAATATGAGAAGACTTCTGCAGATGTACAATTTTCTCCCTGTCTCAAAACCGCTGTGATGCTTAATTGGAAGTAGGCTAGAATCTTCTTGTTAGGTATATGTAAACACAGCAATTTTAAGCATATGAAAAGGAAAATGTTTTAAAATAGCGCTGAGAAAAATGAACTTCAGAAAGTCAAGGAATGAATAATGGTTATGAAAGATCAAGAAAAGGAAAAAAAAACACCTCTCCAGTTCATTTTGTGTTCAAAATGTAGTGAGATGAAAAGTCACAACCCCCTGTAGTATATAGGCAGTCAGTGGGAACTCTGTAGATTGAATAGGTTAAATACATATTTTCTTGAAAACTTTGGATTGTGTGGATTTTTTTTTCTCCCATCCATTTTCTCCCATCATTGCCAGGTTTACTCTTCATTTTTGTCTATCATATCTCCCCCCTTATTTTAAACATTTTTATTTGTAATCTCCCAAAGTTGTTGAAAGTTGGGCAGAATGCAGAATCCAGAATAGGACAATGCAAAGCCCAAAGCCCAGCATGGATCTCAATAAATAAACAAACAAATACCTGGGATTATATCACAATATGAATAAAAACATAGCAGATTTTAGATATAAAGACTTGAGATAATGCTGGATTGTAAAATGTTCTAAAATATATTTGCAAATAATGAATTCAATTTATACAGTAGGTCTAAAGAGATTCTTGCCTATGGATATGTTATTACATCTTAATGAAAATGTCCGTGTGTTCATATGTGTGCACTGTCCATAGTTCTTTGGAATGAAGTATTTTACAATAATCTATTTGTGTCAAAAAGCCCTTCTAGCTCATTAGATCATCTTCCCAGATAAGTGAATAAAAGATACAAGTCTAGACACTTTGAACTTCTTTATTTCCCACCCTCATCCTGTTAATTCTTCATTTACATTTGTGATATTGACTCAGAATGATTAATCTGTATTATTTGCCTTCTACTCTGAATAGACATATTGGTTGGTGGCAGGTGACTTGTAAACATGTAGAATAATAAGGCAATTTTCACCACAGGGGTGTAAATATGGTTCTGATTTGTCAATAACATTTTTAATGGCTTCTCTTACCTCATCAGAGGGAATAGGATGATGAAAAGCCCAAAGCCCAGCATGGATCTCAAGATGCTGTTCTGTGGCCCATCTTACCTATTTTCACCTCATTTCCTTTTTTAATTTGGGCCCTGTCATGATTTGAATGTTCTACCCACCCTAGACCAGATGAATGTTATTTTTGTTTTTGAAGAACTGGTAATTCCATCTCAGGAAAGAGAGAACTATGGTTGTTAGTTTTTTGGTGCACAATTCACAATTTATTTTAGCATTTTGAGATAAGAGCAGAATGAATAAATAAATATTTTTTTTCCGTTATGTTCTCACTTCAAATTTTGACATGAAGTGAATGTCACTAAATTGATTCAAAAATAAATCTGGAATAACATTTTATAGAAATAAATAGAATCAGCATTCAAATTACTGCAGCTCCTCTTTATCCTCCTCCTCTGTATGCACCATATGAAATAACATTTCTCACTTCCAACAAGTAAATCTCGTTTTCTTTTGTTCCACCCTGGCTGTAAAAGAACGTGTAAAAATGAGTTTGTGCTCAGCTGGTATGCATGGGAGACGAAGGGGATCTCTTTGTTCCTGTCAATACAGTTCAGCCAAGAGGAAAGTGTCATGAGCAATCTTCCCAAAAAAAAGATGGGCAGCCTTTATTGTATCTGTAAAATTATCTTTCTCCAGACTGATTTGTTGCAAAGTTCAATTTATTTATTTATTTTAATCTTTAGGCCAATCTATGGCCATTGGAAGCTGATCCCTAATTATCATCTTGAGCAATTTCTGTTGATTCTATCCAGAACCATGCAGGAATGCAAAATCTATAGTAGAAATTTTCAACTTCAACTGATATGTGTGGAAATGAGGAAAAAGATTTGTTAGGAGGATTGGGTGGCTGCATAGGTTTTATCCCATGACCTGTTTTGAATCCTGACTGACAGGTGTCCAGATAATCTCTTTTTCTAGAACTTTCTGAAATGAACTGCCATCATTTTCTCAACAACATCCTCCCAAAAGAGAAGATTAGTCATAGGGGATAATTTATCAAAATCTGTTGGATCCAAGATGGGCTGTTTCTGGATCCACACACTCCCTTTAAAATGGCAACTTTACTCCTTCCCACAAGGAAAATTCTACAACCTAGCAACTCATGCCCCACCTAATTGCAAAAAGAAGCCAGAAGGCCATGGCTCTGAGCCAAAGGTAACTGAATTCATGCCTCAAAGATCCCTTTTCTCAAATGCAATACACTCAGAAGAATCCCAAATAATATCACAAGATCTAGTTTAAATTTAAATTCTGTTCAACTGACATCCAGTCTAGAGTAAATCAAATATTTTTGTTTCTGTCAAAGAACCCACAAAGGCATCTGGCCTGCAGGAATTTAACTGCAGTAACTTCTTTGCCTGCATGTAGCTTCGTTTTTAGATGCTGAAATGTCCTCTGTCAATCTAGTCAGATGAAAACTGCCTGCCCAATAGATGCTGATATGATGGGGTTTTTCTCTGGCATGTTTTCTGGATCGATCTGAGCATGGAGCATAGTGAAGCCTGAGGAAATGGACAGATACTCTGTCCTATTAATATAGCCATCTGTGGATTTGATTGTTGTCTCATCTGTCTAGGGAAAGGTGTCAGAGAGGGGACAGGAGACTGGGTTCAGCAGGGAAGATATTTTTTGAGGAAGGAGCATTTGGCTTTAACTATTGAAAGAGGTTGTGGTAGATCCTTTCTTCCAGAAGCCATTGCTCAGTCCTGGAGTTTTAGAAAACAACCACCCAATATCCACCTTTCCTTTTGGGGAAGTTTGTTAAGAAGTTGATTGACTCACAGATACAGAGAATCATGGAAGAAAGGCATTATCTGGACATTTATCAGTCAGGTTTCAGGACTTCATAGAAACTACACCTACCACCTTTGTAGATGACACATAACATGGCTGAAATAGAGAGAATGGGCCACTCTGGTGTCTTAGCAGTTTTCAGTACAATTGATACTATTCTGAGACTGGGAATGGAAATCATTGTTTATGGTAGTTCCATTTCTTCCCGAGGGCCCAATTTCAATCAGTGGTGATGGTGTGGAGGGAGCAATTGAGTCTGCTGGAATTCCAGTGTGGAGAGATTTGCCATTTCTCTATTCTTATTTAATATTTACGTGTAACTGCTGTGAGAAACTCTCAGTTAGCCTGGGGTGAGGTATTATCAGTACATAAATGGTACCTAGTTATAGCTTTCTATCTCTGGGCAAACAGGTTACATACCGACATACATAAAAATAAGATAAACACCCGCAGCCCCAAACCATTTGAGGGGCTTTGGATATCATCACAATACCTTGAATTTGGGTTAGAAGTTTATTTATTATTAAATGCAATTTCTTAAAAACTGGTGAAAGATGGTTTCTAGATGGTTTGTTTTGCTACTACAGTTTATTAGTTATAGATTTTTGAATAATTGAAACCTAGGAGACACAGTGTCACGATGTGAATAATTGCCATTTGTGCATCTCTACTGTTTTTTAGATTTACTGTATTTCCTAATCAAGCACACATGTGATATGTTTTACTATGCATGCGTGCATTCCAGTAGTCTCCCTTACTTCCCTTTTTTCTTCGATGCCTCGCCCGAGGCAGAAATGAATCCATTAGCTGAGAAGATGTAGCTTATTAAAGGTTTATTCTTTTGTTATTTTTGTACTGAAATAAATATTTTGTTAATTAGAATTGAATCTTGGTTTTATTTTCTAAGTACGAATGACTTCAGGGAAGCAAGATCCTAAATCGCCTCTTGATAGGAAAATTCCTATCTGACACACAGCTTCTCAATTGGAAAGAGATTCTACACACAGCTGATTTTACTGTCATAAAAAGAATAAAAGAATTCTTGTCCAGTCTTTTTTTTTCTTGCTTTGCTTAACTGATCTTGCTCCTCTTTAGCACTACATTTCAAAACATGCCCTGGCTAGCAAGTGTCTTTTATAGCATTCCAGAATATATGCTGATACGTCTTTCATTGCAGTTTATGGAATAGTATGCCTGACAATTTTATTCTGCTTATACATATTTCAGTCAATTATCTGTGATTGGGGCAGTGTACACTTTGATCCCTTAGTCCAGCTTTATATTATTAAAAAGGCATGACTCTCTCCCATCCTTATGTTCAAGAAAGCTGAAAATCATTGTAGTTGGAGGAACAGGACATTTATCGACTACACAGCATCACAGAACATTCCAGTAACTACATGGGATAAAATTTCACATGGCAGCTTCTATTTTCTTCCCATTCTGTACAGTACTGCTTATTTCACTGAAATGCACATAAATCTTCCTGCTGTCTCTGAGACTGTCTGGGAATAAGGTAAGCAAAAAAGGAAAATGACCTGGATTCTAAAATGCTTGAACCTAGTTGCAACGTGACTGCTGTTCCTCATATTTACATTCATTTGCAGCTAAAATAATGCCATGTTAGACATGATACACAGTTACAAAGACAGTCCCCCTCCCCTTGCTCACATCCTTTTATTGAGCTTGTATTGGGGCTTTGAGCTGACTCATATTTGAATCATGATGGAATTTTATTATTTATGAAGCTTCCTGAAAAGGTGATTCATTCCAATAAAATATTCTTAAACTGAATCATAGTTGGAGTTCACTCATAACTACTTGAAATGTAACTCCAGATTGAATAAAGTCAACTTTATTTATTTATTTATTTATTTATTTATTTATTTATTTATTTATTTATTTATTTATTTATTTATTTATTTATTTATTTATTTATTTATGTCAAGTATGTGTTGGTCATATACATAGATATAACATTATTTATATACATAAGATGGGTACTGATAAGAGGGAACATTAGGACAGGGACGGTAGGCATGCTGGTGCACTTATGCACGCCCCTTACTGACCTCTTAGGAATCGTGTGAGGTCAACAGTGGACAGTCTAAGGGTAAAGTTTTGGGGGTTTGGTGACCAAACCACAATGTCAGGTAGTGAGTTCCAGGCATTTACCACTCTGTTGCTAAAGTCGTATTTTCTACAGTCAAGTTTTGAGTGGTTCACTTTGAGTTTGTATCTGTTGTGTGCTTGTGTATTGTTGTGGTTGAAGCTGAAGTAGTCATTGACAGGAAGGACATTGTAGCAGATAATTTTATGAGCTATGTTTAGGTCGTGCCGAAGGCGACGTAGTTCTAAGCTTTCTAAGCCCAGGATTTCAAGTCTGGTTGCGTAAGGTATTCTGTTGCGAGTAGAGCAGTGGAGGACTCTTCTTGTAAAGTATCTCTTTACATTTATTTATTCCTCTTATATTCATATTCCTCTTATACGGTATATCCCATCGCAATGTTTTGTGATGGAGAGCTATTTTTGTAAGCATGAGAGGGTGGGCACCTTCATGTTTGGGCTGGAGGTCATCTGTGCTTTGTGAATCTTTGCTCGAGACATTCATGGGGCATCCAGAAATATGTCTCTTAATTCTCAGGTCATTCACCTAAAGAATTATGCACTGAGGTTCGAAAGCAGAGCTAGTTGGACCTGTCTTGGCCTGCCATTGTTCTTATGATCTTAGGTATTGGCTGAAATTCATTTAGCTGCTTGCCTAAAGATTCCAGCAGTCTGAGAACTTCTACAGATAATATGCAGTGACAACTACTGACAGAACTAATAACTGGGGCTTTAGAGCAGTAAAATACCTGCCTTTCTGACAAGTGTTGAGAAGTGACAGAAGATGGCAGAGCTGTGCCACCAGATCCAGTGGGGCAGGGTTGCTGCCACAGAGCCATGGTGAGTTAATAGAAGGTCTCTTCAAGGATGAAAAATAATAATTAAACACTGCTTGTCAATTAATGCCAGCCTAAAAAAGGCCCTACACTTAGATTAAGTGAGGAGCATGGGTTGCTTGAAAACAGCAAGAAAAGAGGAAGAAGAGTGGCATGGAATAACAGACGAGAGACACTGAAAACAGAGTAATTAAACACACATGCATTTTCTCAGAGTTGGGGCACTTGTATTTCTAATTAGAATTTCAGTGTAGGAGCCTAATTTAACCTTAGGGAGTCTTTATATTCATGTCACTGTTGTGCACAGCAATCAGACTGGTGCTTGCATCTGATAAGCACATTTAGATTGTACTTTGCTTATGGTAAAAGTCTGTTTTTTCTGTTTTCAGAGCTCTAGGAATAGTCCAACAGTCTGTAATCGAACAGAAATTGCCATCCTGAAGCTGTAATATAACAAGTAATTTTACAAAATGCAATGGTCCTTGTCAAGATAGGAATTTCTCCTATCAGAGGCGATCTTGGATCTTGCTTCTTTGAAGTCATTCGCATTAGAAAATAAAACCGAGATTCAAATCTAATTAACAAAATATTTATTTCAGTACAAAAGTAATAAAAAAATAGACCCTTAATAAGCTACATCTTTCTCAGCTAATGAAGTCACGTCTGCCTTTGGCAGAAATGGAGAAGAGAAAGGGAGGAATGGGAGTTGACAAACTCCTGGAATGCACGCATGCGTAGTAAAATATATCACATGTCTACTTGATCATAAATACAGGAACCTTAGGAAACAGTAGAGGTGTACAACTGGCAATAATTCACATATTGACAGTCCTACTGAAGTTAATCTCCAAGAGAATGTACCGTGTTTGTGCAAGACTTATCCTGTCCTATCATGCTTCTTGAGATACCATATTTTGGCATATTTACAGTATGCTAATTTACTTACAAAAGACTGCTTTTCTCTAACCCTTTAAGTAAGAGGTAGGCATCTAAGATCATGCTTGGAAGAAAATAAAAAAAGTGTTGAGCACAACAACTGGAGAAAAATATTATTTTGATACTGCTACAGAGGTGAGAGAGTAATAGATTGGTGAGGTCATTATATAGAGAGATTGAAAATCTTAGAACCAATAATAAGCATTACCATAATCATAACAAGTTCATACATACTGCAGTTAACACTGTAACCTGATTCATGTCTATTGCGAAATAAATTCCATTGAATTTAATGGAATAATGTCAGTTAAATGGATGTAGGATTGCAGCCTAAAATAGCAGTGGTTTCTAAGTAGCCTTTATCATATTGAACAATCTCTCAATTTTCTTGTTTCCTACCCAAACTGATATAGCATATCTTTTCTCAAGAAGCTAGAATGTCACCTCTGCAAGTCAGGCAACTTGTTTACTTCAATTGAAAGGATTAGGTTTTATAGCTAGGGTTTCTTAAAAACAGTGTAAAAAGCATCACATTTAGATGTTACTATTGATATTGCTGGACAATATTACATCCTGGGCAGGGGTGGGTTCTACTTACCTTTCCCACCGGTTCGCATCACGACGGAAGTGCACGTTTTGCATGCACGCGCTCGCTTCACTCACACACGTGTGCATCACTTCCCGGAAAGGACCCTCTGTGCATGCACTGTACTAAAAAAAAAGCTTCTGTGCATGAGCAAAAGCAAAAAACAAGATGGCGCTGCCTAAGGAGCCACCGAGAGAACCAGCTCGGGTGTGTGGCAGGCCTGGGTCACTGCCGGTTCCAGCGACCCAGGCCGCCAAGTTACTAATGGTTCTATAGAACCGGGAGGAACCCACCTCTGATCCTGGGTTAAGCTTCTCAGCAAGCCCACTAGTAGAGTGGATTCATCACCAGTGTCATGCAAGCTGTAATTCTTGCAGTAGGGCCTTTATTCCTTAGTATGCATGGTTTTGTATGACTTTTCAAAACTCTTTTAAAATTGTTTTTAATAATTTTATTGTTTAGTTGTTCCTTAAAATGTACGCCTTCCTGAGTCCTCAGGGAGTAGGGCGGCACAGAAGAACACTAAATAAACAAACAAACAAACAAACAAACAAATAAATAAATAAATAAATAAATAAATAAATAGTCATTACCTTTGCCTTTCCTTTAATTATAGCTGATAAGTACAAAAAGCATAAGAAAAATTAAGATTTCATGCTTTTAATGTCCATTGTCCAAGGAATGCACTCATAATATTCCAGATAGGTTTAAATAAATAATTGTTTAAAATAAATTGGCATTGGACCTAGGTATCTCCGAGACCGCCTGCTGCCACAAACTGCCTCCCATCGACCAGTGCGCTCCCACAGAGAGGGCCTCCTCGGGGTGCCATCAGCCAAGCAGTGTAGGCTGGTGACACCCAGGGGGAGGGCCTTCTCTGTGGGAGCACCCACCCTCTGGAACCAGCTCCCTCCAGATTTAAGAACCATTCATGACCTGGCCACCTTCCGTCGTGACCTCAAGACGTACTATTTTTATCAAGCCGGGCTGGCGTGAAAAAGTTTTTGGGGTTTTTAAGATTTTACCAAATTTTACCAAATTTTAATTATATTGTCTTAAATCAGGGCCACATCTAATATTTTCTTTTAAATGTATATATATATTAATGTTTATATTGTATTTTTACTTGGCTGTTCACCGCCCTGAGTCCCCGGAGAAGGGCGGTATATAAATTTAACTATAAATAAATAAATAAAATAAAATAAAATAAAAAATAACATTTGTGCTCCATTCAATTTATATCAAAAAGTTACACTTCCCACATTTCACTCTCAATATTTACACATCATGCCAATTGTAATATATTTTACTGTTGAATTCTTAGCATAAGGTATTACTTTTGGATCCTTTGCATAATGTATAATTCTCAGCAGTAAGACTAGGGAAACAAGTTGTGGGTGCTCCATCACTGGAGGTTTTTAAGAAGAGATTTATTTATTTATTTATTTATTTTGTTATTCTTATATGCCGCCCAACTCCCGAAGGACTCAGGGCGGCGTACAACAGGGAAAGATACAAGAATAATCAAAATACATATAATTAAAAAGACAAATACAAAATTTAAAAACAGTATTAAAACAACAACATCCATTCAACACCATACATACTTGGGGGTGAGCTCGAGTGGATTAAGCTGTCCCCCCCACCTGCAGGAAAAGCCATGTCTTAACGGCTTTTCGGAAGGCCAGCAGAGTGGGGATAGTCCGGGTCTCTGGGGGTAGTTGGTTCCAGAGCACGGGGCCGGCCACAGAGAAGGCTCTCCCCCTAGGGCCCGCCAGCCGGCATTGCTTGGCCGACGGGACCTGGAGGAGGCCAACTCTGTGGGCCCTAACCGGTCGGAGGGAAGTATGAGGCAGAATGCGGTCCCGAAGATATCCTGGTCCTAAGCCATGAAGGGCTTTAAAGATGGTGATCAACACCTTGAATTGGACCCGGAGACCGATGGGCAACCAATGCAGCTGGCGGAGTATCGGTGTCACGTGGGTGTACCTTGGCACACCCACCACAGCACGCGCAGCCGCATTTTGCACCAGCTGAAGTCTCCGGATACTCTTCAAGGGTAGCCCCATGTAGAGCGCGTTGCAGTAGTCCAAACGCGAGGTGACAAGGGCATGAGTGACCGTGAGTAGAGCCTCCTTCTCCAAGTATGGCCGCAGCTGGTGCACCAGGCGAACCTGTGCAAAGATTGGACAACAATTTGTCTGGAATGTTATAAGGTCTCCTGCCTGGGCAGGGAGTTGGTCTAGAAGACCTCCAAGGTCCCTTCCAACTCTCTTATTCTGTATATTCTATATTCTGAAAATGTTATAAAGAGACCAAATGTTATAAATAGACCTTTATACTTTTTCACATTATTAATACATGATGTTATGCTTTTCTGATGTTGTACATTATTTTTGCATGTACCAACAAATCTATGGAGATTCTCAGCCATCCAGGTCATGGTTGTCCCAAAGGTGCTTTTTCAAGAGGCCACTGGTCTTTCTTGTTTTTCTCTGAAGACTTTTCACTTCTCATCCAGGAAGCTTCTTGGATGAGAAGCAAAACGTCTTCAAAGAAAAACAAGAAAGTCCAGTGGCCTCTTGAAAAAACACCTTTGGGACATGTATCAACAAAATTCTTTGGCTCTAAACAAAAATATTCACCTGCTAGTGATCCAAGTGCCTGCAAATGATTGTCTCAAGAGAACAATCAGCCTTTATTTAGTTCAGAACTCTTTGTTTGGTTTCTCTTGCAGTCCCTGGTACTTTTGTTATCAATGACTTAATCAGATACTTCAAATCTTTTAAAAGAGGATTGATCTTTATAAGTTAGGAAAAATTGTCATCTTAGCCATTGCTCAGTCAGGCTGAACAAAGATTGAAGCAAACATTTCAAGCCAGACAATGTCCTAGGATGTCCCCAATGTTCTGTAAACTCATAAGGTGAATTTAGCAATTTATTGGTAACTGTGAACACATTGTTCGTTCAATTACATATTTTCCCAAATAGACACTCGTTAGGGATAAAAAACGATCATTTTTGCAAATATATCTTGTATTTTCTCACATTTTCTTAGTGTGTCTTCACATTTTATTAACAATATTTTATAATTTAGACTATAGTGTGCATATTGAAGCATTGAAATAGAAACATTACTTTGAGTAATGACAGTGATACTCAATGTACTGACACCTTTTCTGACTAATTTGAATACATTTGTGCCTGTGCCCATTACCAGATATGC
This sequence comes from Diadophis punctatus similis, assembly GCA_023053685.1. NCBI lineage: Eukaryota > Metazoa > Chordata > Lepidosauria > Squamata > Dipsadidae > Diadophis > Diadophis punctatus. The sequence continues at coordinate 271,629,081 of JALIGW010000001.1, read as the reverse complement.
TGGAAGAGACTGTGTAGCACAGCATACACACATGTAACATGCACATCTGTGTAAAGAAAATATTGTTCCTGCAATCTGAACATATGGTGAATAAAATATGTTATATTTTCCTAGTTTGTTTGGATAATTAAGATATAGAGCAATGATGCCCAACATTGAGGTTTGTTTAGACCTCCAGCTTCACTTGGATTTGGGGTAACATTTTATAGTATAATATAAACTTCCCAGAATGGGTGGGCAGAACAAAATGAAATGAATGGAATTGAATAATAGCTACTATCCTTGCTCCCTGTGTATTTAATATTTCCTTTTAAACAGTAATTAAAAATTACAATTGAGCAACAATTTGTGAAAGGATTCAGGGACTTTGAGGACAATTTAAGGCTCAAAGGCTGTAGAAGGTTGCATAGTCCAGTTGTAGAATAATATATTAGGAATGTTTGGTTGCATTGTTTTGCACTGCAGTCTTTAATTATTGAAATATCTTGAGCGATAAGAAGGAGATGGGAAAAAAAGATAGTTGCTGTTGCATTAGTTATTAAAAGGAAATGTGCAATATCTTGACCTGGACACTAAAATGAAGTCTTATTCTGCATTATCAAAATACAAGATTGGGAAATGTTATGGGGGATTTGGATTAATATATCTAATGTTTATGGTGCATAATTCATGTGGATGTTATGTCACAATTAAGATGCATCTGATGATGTAGACTTTGGCTTATAAATTTAAGGTTATTCAAAGCCTGTATTATGTTCATAATAGGATTATATTATGAACAAATAGTCGAACTCAATGATCATACAATAACCCCTTGCTTATGTTATTTCGAAAAACAGTATAATTAAACTTAGATATAATAAGAAATAGTAGTACACATATTGCTGGACAGTGTGAAGATTTTCAAAGTTTGTCAGCTCAAATCTGCTGCAAACTGTATGTTTTCTAAAAGCTCAATACTGTAAAATGCTCTTGATACCAAATAGAAAGAGAATGTAGATCAGTGATGGCGAACCTTTTTTCTCTCAGGTGCCGAAAGCGCGTGCACATGCGCTATCACACATGTGTGAGTGCCCACACCCATAATTCAATGTCTGGGGAGGGCGAAAACGGCTTCCCCCGCCCCCCCAGAGGCCCTCTGGAGGCCAGAAAGGGCCGGTTTCCTGACTTCCGGTGGGCCCAGAAGGCCCGTTTTTCGCCCTCCCCAGGCTCCAGAGGCTTCCCTAGAGCCTGGGGAGAGCGAAAATGCCCTCCCCCACCCCCCTGGAGGCCCTCCGGAGCCGAAAACGCCCTCCCAGAGCCTCCGCGTGAGCCGAAAATCAGCTGGCCAGTGCGCACATGCGCACTGAAGCTAAGCTAGGGCAATGAGACCGCGTGCCAGCAGATATGGCTCCGCGTGCCACCTGTGGCACGCGTGCCATAGGTTCGCCATCACTGATGTAGATATATTAACTGAGTTTATCAATATCTGATTGTGCTTCCATAAGTTTATTGCAAGAAAAGTTATTTCCCATGGGTCATTGGACATTGGGCAGGCGAGAACTACAGTGGCCCCTGAGTAATAAAGTCACTGGCATTTGAAGATGTAACCATAGGCCTGATTACATCACCATATCACTACTTAAGAATTTTAGGAATATCAAAGTGTGCCCTGGACCTTTCCTTCTCACTACTGGATGAAGGGATTCTGAGAGTCTGGTCTGCAGAGGATACAGACTGAGATATGGCCATGCTACAGCCATTGGGATACTGGGTGATTGACTGGGAGGAGGCAGCCATGCTGTCAAGCCGAAGCCATCGTTCGTTGGGCGCCTCGGCTTGCCACACTTATGCTTAGAATGTATTCTTGCCATCGGAAGCTGGGAGGGGTAGTTGCATGAGGGGTGTAGATGTAGCCATAACAAATTCCTTCTAGATTCTCAAGGTCATCCTTTGTTCTGCACCTGCCCGGAACCAGATGGGAGTATCGGACACGCTGGCAGAAGATGAGTGGGCAACGTGATGGACTTGGGGGTGTGGGACAAGGGGAATGAACTTTAAACTGGGTGGGGAATCCTTGGTAGCTTTAGATTCGGGTTTCCCACAGATGTGCCAACATGGCTTTATTAATAAATTGGAACTTTGAGGAATACTTTGCCTTGGACTGTGATTTAAGTTTGGATGCTATTTGGAACCCTGACACTAACCCAAATCTCTCTTAAAGCCTTATCCAACAGCCCGAGCTTGGGGCGCTGTTCGGGGTCCTGAGCCCCAGCAGGCGGTGTAAAGACTCAGGGAAGATGGAAGAAAAGGAGCAAGCCCCGGGGGAACAAGCAGAGGACGAATTGGATGGAGGCTTCCGAATCCTCTACTCTCCATCCCAGGAATTCGCGGCTGCCAGGGAGGCCGTGGAGAGGGAAAGCCAGTCGGGGGCTAGGCGCAAGCAGCCGGCCCCTGAGCCCCTCTTTCAACTAGAGTGGACCTCTCAAGGTGCAGTTGGGGGGTCTGAGTCCTCCCCCCCCAGCGAGCGTGGAAGCCTCACCTGGGCGCAGAGTTACCCTCGGCCCAGGAATGTAGGCAGCAATTGTAAATTGCATGACACATGCAATTTAACTTTGCTGTTTATAAAGAATAAATACCCTTAAAACCCAGTGTAAAGCTCAAAAAGCAAAGAAATGAGCAGTATGTAGGACAAGGTAGAGTGTTATGTCTTTCTAAAAGTCAGTAGTCCCATAAGGTTAACTGTATGATATTGCAGTTACATTGTTCTAGATACAGAAACAGTTGGATGCATTTCATGCATTCTAATCCCCTTGAGTGTGATTACCATCTGATCACTACCTTCTAGAAGCCTTTATACAGGGTGTCTTTTTTCCTGTTCAATTAACACATATACCCTTATGAAAATTAGCTATCAAGATGAATTACCGAATAGTGATATTTAACACGACAGATTTGCAATTGTGAAAATCTCTCCATCCAAGAGCTGTAATTTGCATTATGGACAGTGATGATTACTTTAGCAAAATGATCCCACTCACTAACCTTGATGAGGCTTAGTAATTGCATATGAATATTATAGCAATTCTAGCAAATGAATACAGGGAAAGTCTTATCTATAAAGTCTCTAGGTTTAAAACTAGGCCTGCTAGAATGGGAAGATTTATTCTATAATTCATTGGTAATGCTAGAAAAGTTTCAAACAGAATTATGTAAAGACAAGCAATGTGTTTGTGGATAGAAATGAAATTTTGAGGGGAGTAATAGCCTAAAAACGGCTTGCAGGAATGTTTGAACATTGTTGAAAAGGGCAGAAACAGTATTTTTTCTCCTATTTTTTTTTTAAAAATAAACTTATTCTCTCCATGACAATTCAGGGTAGAAAAACATGCAGCCATTGTTCAGTGGTTTGCCATCAGATTTTGACAGCATGATCATCAGTCACAGTAATGGATAAAATTATATTGAATAAAATCTTTAGCTGATCTAACAATCAGATAAACAACTTGGAAAAGTATGTTAAGTAGTTAAAAGACCACTGATTCTTTTGGAAGGAAGAACTAAATAAACACAATCTTAATATATACACTAAAACATCATCAATTGAAAAAACGCTAAAGAAAAATAGAATGGTTAATCAAGCAGGTGATTTCAGCTTCTTCAACGAAAAACTGAAACCTTCTAAAAGCACTCTTCAATGTTTCCTAATTTCTCCATGACATAGTATATTAATACTCTGAAACTGGCCTTGCAATTGATCTAGATTCTAGATTAAAAAAAGAATTCAGCTCTGTTTATGACAAAAAATATTTTCATTGTGCCTTTCTGTTAGAAAACTCAAGGTGGCTCACAACACAATAAAAACAGTAAATGTATGAAAACAAATATTTAAATACACATTAGAAAGATCAGGGAATTGTTTTTCTTTTAAATATGAAAAAGAAAGATGATAAATGCAACAATTTAGCAGGTGAAGTCCCTGCTTGGAATGCAGGCTGTTAAATTCTGTACATAAGAAATTTCATACATTTCAATAGAGCTATAAAGCTATGGACCAGTAAAACACAAGATATTGATGGAGAAAAAGGAGAATCTTTAAGGTGGGAAGCTATATGCAAGGCAACTCATCAGAAATGTAACAAGATCAAAGTCATATTGTCAGGCAAAAAGATAGGTGGGATGACCAGGAAATATTGCAAACAGAAAGTAATTTCTGCAGAGAATCCCAAACCCTTGTTAAAAGGAACAGGTGAGCTCATGCCACCTCAAATTAAGTCCAACCAGCCTCTACCCCTCTGAAACTAGTCAATTCCAATTGTGATGAGTAGAGGGGAAATAATATACAGTAAAAAAAGAGTAAAAGATGGACCAACTATTTTTTCCTTGGCTTTATTAAAAACCTTGACAAAATTAAAAATCTGGGGGAAAAAACCCTGCTGGAGTAGAAATCTGTCCTGAAAAACAGACTGTGAGCTCTACCATACCATCAGCCTTCCCATTTGAAAATACTTTCCAAAGCACTTTAAAACTAACCTGTGATTCCTCCTTTTTGCCTCCACCATCTGCAGACCAAAAATGCTTTCAGCATGGTGTTGCCCATATGTTCATGGTGGTCTCAAAGACCATTTTCACTGAATCGTTGTTGCCTGAGCTGGTCAATTGTGAGTCTCTGCTTCAAATTTGCCAGTTCTCATGCAAATAACATTGGAGCTTTTATGCTTTATTCGTTAATGAACCAAAGAACGTCAGTTTCTAATTCTCATAAATATACAGATAAAATCTATGTACTCCATGTACTGTATTTATGGGACACTATTTATGTAATCCATGTGTTGGATTCCAAGAATGTCATCTTGCTAGCCTGTCAGGGAGAGGTTGTAAGGGAGGAATGGCTTTTGAAATTAGCAGACCGGGTACAGAAAAGCCCACAAAATACTTTGTTTCTGCATGGCATGAGAAATGTGTTTCCTAGAAAATGTTAACTCTTCCATAGCTTGAAAACTGCAACCAGCACTATTGTATTTGAAGGCTTTTGCCCAAGCTGGGACAAATGAAATGCAAAAGCAAGGAGTATGCCTGCATGCGTGTATTGTGGGCTGTGGGAAACAACACTCTCAAACATTGGATGAACTCATTGAGATCACAGTTGTATCCATCTCTGAATGAAGGTGGAAGCAAAAGCTGATTTTTCTCAGACTGCAACGAATCAGAGGTTTTAGAAGTTGGTAGAGCCTGTGCAATCAACAGAGACATGGAGACTAGCAGAAATAGAAAAATGTTATCATGTACCAGAGTTGTGCAAATATTACACTGATCTATACAATCCTATCTGAAACCTACGTCTACCATTGTTCTGTTGTACAGTGGAATACTTGAACATCATACCTGGCTAAAATATCAACTGTAAAACCCAACCCAATCCAACCCAACCCAACCCAACCCAACCCAACCCAACCCAACAAGTTACTGCCTCCAAAGATGCTAATTCAGCTTTTCATGGGCAAGAGAGTTAAATGGGCCTTTAGAAGGCCACTGTCAATAAAGTTTCCCGAGAACAGCAAACAATTCATTCTATAATGATTTTTTCCTAACACTTTCCTTATTAATCAGCTTCTTTTCCTTGTGCCACTATCAATGGTGAGGATCCTAAGTGCAAACAAAAACAATAGTTATTGGCACTTCTCTTCTCTACTGTCTTTCTTCCTGCCCAACATAAGAAGGAGCTTTTAGTTCCTCTCATAAAGTGTAAAGGCAAATACTAATGTGGAAGGAACCAACAATTATCAAGTCAGATAGAAATGTTATGTAAACCTAGAACAGGTCAATTCAACTTTCAAGGTCAGAAGGACAGGAGAAAAAGGCCTGGAATTTAAACCCCGGGATTAATATGTCTGACTTTCTCTTAGAGTAATTTCTAGGACCTGTAGTAGGTAGATGTGTGAACATCCATGATAAAGAGATTGTAAAATCAGATGTGACTCACTAATGGCTGCATCATTGGCGACAGAACGTCCGGTCCCAGTTGTGGTTGTAAATCAAGGATCTGTATCTGCCATTTGAACCCACTTGAACCATGATGTAACCTTGCTTCTTATGCAAAAGGCAATGATGCAATTGGCAAAAGAATCTCAAGGTGTTTTGCTTTGTCTGATGGGTTTGGGGTCTCACTTTGATGAAAGTTGTCCCAAACTATGTTTAAAGGTAAAGGTTTCCCTGTCAGTCATGTCTGATTCTAGGGAATGGTGCTCATCTCCATTTCTTGGCTGAGGGAGCCAGCATTGTCCAAAGACAATTTCCATGGTCATATGGCCAGCGTAGCTATACACCAAGGCGAATGGAATACTGTTACCTTCCCACCAAAGTGATACCTATTTATCTATTCACATTTGCATGCTTTTGAATTGCTAGGTGGGCAGGAGCTGAGGCAAGTAAGGGAGCTCACCCCGTTGCATGGAGCTTGGATCTCGAACCCAGGCTGTCAGCTCTCCAGCTGACAAACTCACGTCTTTAACCACTGAACCATTGTGCCCCCCCCCCAACTGCATTTGGTCATCTACAATTAATGTGTACCCATAGGCATTCCATTATAAGTGACAGTGATATCAAAATGATTACATGTGCCTCAGGATGTTATCATGCCAATGATTCAACTTGCATGATTTCTTGACAAATCTCGTAATGCAAGTATGCAAGTGCGTTATCTGTGTGATGGCTTCATGGCAGATAGCCTCTGTCTTCTTTGTAGATAAATGTGAATGCAATTCTCTTTGCCTCATCCTTTGTTTGGCTCTCCACTTGGCAATACATGACCATTTTGCAGTGAATGCCTTTAAGAAATTACAGAAGAAAACTTTGCAGATAAAGGAGGAGAGCGGGGGAAAAAAGGGGACTGACGGGATTTCAGAAACAATTATTGATGCAGTTTTATAACTGTTGTGGTCCGCCAGCGGCCTGCGGAGCTGACAGCAGAGTCGGACAGTGAGGAGGCTGGGGAGGAACACGGGCCAGGCTGGAGTCTGGAGAAGGCTCTGTGCTGGAGCCAGAGATGGGGCCTGGGCCATCTGGGAGTTCTGTGCTGACTCCAGAGCCTCCAGAGGCTGACATGAGCGAGGCAGAGGAACAGGGGGAGCCTGTTCCCAATATGCGCATGCACAGAGCTGCCAGAAGGCAAGAACAGTTGAGGAAGAAAAGGGTTACTCAGGAGTAAGGCTTGGAGATGATTGGCCCATCCCATAAGACATAAAAGAGGGGCAAGTGGATGTGCTCGTTGCAGGAAGCAACTTGGTTCAATTCTGGTCGGTGTAACTCAGCAGCTCCGTGTTCTGTTTGGCCTTGCAAAGCTCCTTGCCAATTAGGTCTTTGGCAGCATGTCAAGAGAGATAAAGGTTGGTGCTTATCAGCCGTCTTCCGAAAATCTGTGGCAGACTTCTGTTGGACTAATTAACATTGTTTGGGACTTATTACAGCTGTAAATGAACATAATTCACATTAAATAAATAAAAAGAGGGTTTTTTGGGACTACATTTGTGTTTTTTGATTTATCAGGAAGCCTAGGTCAGAACAATAACTCTTTTAAACATATGCCGTAATATGTCATGGAAAGATTAATGTTGGTATTGTATATTCAAAAGCTCAACTTAATTCTGGGTTGTACCATTACTATTAATTTTGTGTGAATACAGCAGTGAAATTCTGCCAGGGAATTTAGCATCAAAAATCCAGCTGTGCACTAGTGGTTTAGCAGTCATAATATCAACGAGTTTGCCCAAAAGCTGATTTGCATGTCTCATCCATGACTCCAACTCAAGAAGTGGCTTTTATAGCAATCAAGCAGTGGCTTCTTGAAATCAATAGCAGAAGATTTTGGCTTTTTTGTACTGTAGTAGTTAGCACTAATGACATCTTGATCAATGTTAATGTAGATTCATTTCCATCAGAGCAGCCATTTTAACGATGCTGAAGTGGCCCATTTTGTTATCTTGGGTCTCTTTTTCCTCCTTGAACATTTATGATTAAGCAGATTGAACAGAAAAAATAAAAACAAATCCCAAATCACTGGAAATGTTTCTTTGAGACATTGACATCAGGAGACATAACCATAGTTAGGTCACTTTTAACAAGTTAGGTCATTTTCTGTAACAAATGTGCTTTAAAAAAAACCTGCACAGGAAAATAACCTATGTGAATGGATTGTGATAGAAGGGTTATTTAATATCCCTGTGTCTAGTGGCTCCTACAATACCTAAAACTGTTAGAATCTAATTATTGCTGGGGGAAATTCCCAAACTCTCTCTCTATATGTTGTTTTGGAACAATAAAATAAGCAAAGACCCAAAAGCTCAATGAGTTGTTGTTGTTGTTGTTGTTGTTGTTGTTGTTGTTATTATTATTATTATTATTATTATTATTATTATTATTATTATTATTATTATTATTATTATTATTATTATTATTATTATACTTTATTCATTAAACATGAAATTCAGTCAACTAAACATTAAAAAATCACAAATACCATTGACTGGTGCTAGTGGTTGATATGGGTTGCTGCTAGTGTCCTAGGTATCAACTAGGTACCTTCTTAAGATATACAATATTCCGAGTAGCGCAGTTTTTTGCAGTTCCGCTGGTGTTATTGCAGGAAGCTGCAATTTGTTGATGTATCTTATAAAATTCTTGGACATGGTACAAAGTGCCCTGATGACAATGGGTATCGCTGTTACATGTTTCATCCATAATCGCGTAGTTTCGATGGCCAGGTCGCGATATTTCATGATTTATTATTTGTTATTGTTATAATTATTGATAACATTAACATTAACAATAACAACAACAATAACAACAACAATAATAATTCCACCCATCTCTGCTACAAGTTGACTAAACTAATAACAAATAAGATGCTCTAATACCAAACAAGAAGAATATTACTTTTTCTTATTAAGATTAATGTTCCTTTTAGAATTCTAGTTCTCATGGCAAAACAACAACAACAACAACCCCCACACAAAACCATAGTTGGTTTTTATGTTAATTCAAAACATGTTACACAATTTGTTTAATGAGAAACACTTAGAGAGGGTAAGATTTGTGTTCAAACATCGGTGTTACATGACAACAGGTCTTTTTTCATTTGACAAAGACTGATGATTCTCCACATAGAAATGAGCAGGTGATTTCTAGAAGCCAGAATTGGTTTGTTAAAAGCAGGTCTTGCCAATAAACCTTATTGCCTTCTCTGATAAAGTGACTAAATTAGTGGATCAAGGAAATTCTGTGGAGATAGTATACTTGGACTTCGGTAAGTAATTTGATAAAGTAAACCACAGCCTACTTCTTGGTAAGACAGAACTATTTAGGGTAGAGAGTACTATCACCTGATGGATTTGCAATTGGCTGAACAACTGCACCCAATGTGTGGTAGTTAGTGGAATTACAACTACATGGAGAGAAGCATGCAGTGGGGTACCTCAAGGTTCTGTCTTAGGCCCAGTGTCCTTCAATATCTTCATAAATGATTTAGATGAGGGGATTGAAGTGACACTAATCAAATTTGTGAATGGTATTAACTCAAGATTCAGAAGGATCTTGACAGACATGAGCATTGGGCTATAGCCTGTAAGATAAGTGAGAAAAGTAAGGTCCTGCACTTAAGTAGGAAAAACCAAATGCACAGGTACAAAATAGACAATACTGGCTCAACAATAATACCTGTGAGAGGAATATAGGTGTCCTGTGGACCACCACTTATGTATATGCCAGCAGTGCTGCAGCTTCTAAAAAAGCCAACGAAGTTCTAGGCTACATCAATAGAGAGGTAGTATCAAGATCATGAAAAGTTGTTGTTCTGCTCTATACTGCACAAGCAAGGTCACACTTGGAATACTGCATCCAGTTCTGGTCACCATGACACAAAAAAGATGCTGAGGCCCTAGAAAGAGTGCAGAGAAAAGTAACAAAGATGATAAGGGTTCTGGAGGCTAAGCCATATGATGAATGGCTAAGGCAAGTAGGTATGTTTAACCTAAGAAAGACAAGGCTTAGGGGTGATAGTCATCTTCCAATACTTGAAAGGCTGTCACAGAGAAGAGGGGGGTCAATTTATTCTCCAAAGCACATTAAGGCAGGACAAGAAGCAATGTATGGAAGCTCATCAGAGGGAAATCTAGTCTGGAACTAAGCAGAAATTTCCTGGCAATAAGAAAAATTAGTTAATGGAACAGCTTGCTTCCCAAAGTTGTCTGTCATCAATCACATTTGCCTGGGATGGAATAAGGACTCCTGTCTTGAGCACGGGGTTGACTAGAAGATCTCCAAGGTCCCTTCCAGCTCTGTTTCTATGATTCTACATGCCTATACTTAAAACTTGAAAATGGGATGTTAATATACACAAGCAGATAAATGAGACATTACATTAAGGATGTTAAAGGCTGATTCTTCCAATTCAATAATCATTCAGATGTATTTGGTGATTTGCAAGGTTTAGGTGTGTATTCTGACTACTGGATTCTCAGTGCTTATAGTATCTAGGAGCTTGATAGTTTAGTGTGGAGTTTACCCTGTATGAGTAAAGGTCTAGGAAGGAAAAAAAGTGTTATTGTTTGGTTAGCTAAAATGTATTGTGTGGGAATGTGTGCATCAGCCAGTTTGAAGCTAGCTTGGTCTAGTATTTAAGGCACCAGCCAGTTTGAAGCTAGCTTGGCCTAGTGTTTAAGGCACCAGACTAGAAACCAGGAGACTGTGAGTTCTAGTTCCACCTTAGCTATGAAGAATGGATGACTTTGGGCCAGTCATTGTCAGCCCAACCCACCTCACAGGGTTGTAGTTGTGGGGAAAATAGAAAGAGGAAAGACTATTAGGCATGTATGCTGACTTGAGTTATTTATAAAAACAATAAAGGAGGGATAAAAATAAATAAGTAGCAATTGTATGATTTCTATTTTTTCTCTCTCAATTATTCTACCACAAAATTCTACTTAAGTATTACTTCAGCTTCTAGCAAGATTCTTTCTTGTGGTCCATTTTGAACTAAATTAATAGCATTTGGTTTTCTCTTACGTTTGTTTCGATGCAGGCAGTTCCACGTGCTGGAATATTCTGTTTTGTTTATACAAAGACTCTTTTCCCCAAAAACGTTTTGGCACTTGTTTAAAACCATGCCACCCACAAGTTAATCTTTTTTCATGTAATCTCTGCAATGCCTATAAATGCTTGTTTCAGTTTTCAGATTTGATTTTTTAAAAATCTCTCCAAACTTCTGGATGGCCAAAACCGTGTCTGGTTTTGCAGCAAGATAAGTATTGTCTCATCATGAGGTAGAACTATCATGCATTCAAAGTCTCTTGCCTTGGCCCCACTTCCTTTTCAAATGTGCAGCTAATCCATGGTTTGCACTGCTCTGTTTATTCACCTGGGAAAAGTCTGCACTGAATACAGTGGAGCTTAGTTTCAAATAAACATGCATAAAGGCATTTTGATAAAGGGCAGACATGAACCTCCCATTTAAATAGTGCTGGGCATGTTGCAGGGTGAGCACAGGAGGTCAAAGAACAGAAGCAAAGTGGGAATTACAAAATTTTATTGAATGCGGAGGGAATCTCTGATGTCAGGCAGGATGGACTATGCCCTACCAGAATTATTTATATCCGTACCTCCTTCAGCCTTAGAAAGAAGCTACCCATTAGCCAATCTCTGTTTATTACTATATTGAAAGAGGTATCTTATTATTCCAAAAATGTATATTAAAATATAAACAACATTACAAGCTGAATCTTGCCATGGTTGTCACATTTTGTGCTGAGCTTCTGCACCGTTTGGTGCCGTCAGAGTCATGCAAATTTCTAAACCTCAGTGCCTATGAGTGATGTTTTGGCTTCCAAGAAAATTGGTGAAATGCGGAGAGCAAATCTTTTAGTGATTGATTAAATGAACAGATGGACAACTTGGCTAAAGTAAATCTAGACACTTGTCCTCATGTTCTATGTTTGAACAAAATTGTCCCTGGCTCTTTTGCACTTGTCATGGCTACTGTTTACATAACATATATTTTTTTTTAAAAAAATTGAATTGGTTGCCTTACTCAATTATCACCATAAGGACAGTTGGCTAACTAAATATTCCCAGTTTTTAGTTTCTCCTTCTGGCACTTCCTGTATGGCCAGTATGGAAGATAGAATGAATATGTGTCAGAGGTTTATTGTCCTACATTGGCAAAGACAGATGGCTGCAAGGATTGGATCATACCCTCAGGCTGTAAAAATAAAATAGTGAATAGAGTGGCTTGTTGTGTGATGTAGGGATGGTAGAGATTGCCAACACTCAATGGCTGAGATACAAACCTCTGTTTTTTTATTGAATTGCTAATGGTTCTAAGCCCATATTATAAGAATACTAGCTGATGACCCGGTGCTGCCTGGGTATTTTTTCATCCTAATCACCCCTGCCTCCCGCGCATGTGCGCATGACCCCCTCTGATGGTCATTTCAAAAAAATCCTTTCTTAGTGAGCACCTAGAAGCCAAGTGGAACATACGTGGCAAATTTCAAGTTTGTAGGCTTTACGGTTCTGGAGATTTCATGATTACGGTGTGAGTGGTTTTCATTTTTATATATATAGATTAATACTGTTCTAAGATTCTAGTCCTCATTGTAATATGGAAAAGCACCATTGTTCTGCTTTATCCCATAGTCCCATTCAAGCATAAGAAGCTATTTTTCTTAATAATTGAAAATGTGTAATTGGAAATCAAAATTGCCCTTTGGTATAACTGCCAATCACCACTCAAACAGGGTTCTACCTTTTTTTGATTATTTAGATTTTAAACCAAATGTAAATGCACAGTGTCCTCCAATAACTGGATTTTATAGCTGCTTTCTTTAAACATCAGAGCTCACCCAACTCTTTTTTTGACACTGTGTATTAGAGATTAATGAAAATAGGCCTGGGCAAGCTGCCTTTAAAAAAAAATTGTTTGCCGTTACTAATATTTTCATTGACGAATCCTGATCGACACTAGGGTATCTCCGAAGAGTTATTATATCCGTGTTGCAACTATCTGAATGATCCTTAGCTGATGGAAAGGGCATATATTTTCTGTATCTCTTTATTGCCATGTCATGGTCATTTAAGTTTTTTCAACTCAGAAACGAAGTCCTGATCTCATAACATGGTCTAAAAATGATACTGATATATGGGCCACTTGTCAGTGTATAAAATCTTTAGCCATCTGGTTGGTAAAGCCCACACCTTACATGCCATGACCCCTTCCCTGCTGGTGGCTAACTCTGGGGAGCTGCCATTTTCATTTTTTATAACAATCAAGAACTTTGTCGGAGATTAAGATAGGCACAGGCATTTTGCTCTGTCACCCGAGAGACATAGAAGCAAATAAAGAGATAAAGAGAAGCAGATGCAAATCTATATCAGTATGGACAGGTGGATATAAATGAAGCTTTTATGTCAGAAAGGGAGTTTTGTTGCTCACTTTCTGACATAAAAGCTTCATTTATATCCACCTGTCCATACTGGCCCAGTTCTGTCTATCTGGCAAGTGCTGGCTTGAGTGCCAGAAGACCCCTGTTGAGAAGCTCACTGAATATGCAGCTTCATTCTATGCAATATCTCTGAAGTGCTATGTATAATATCTACAGTTATGATTTCCAACGATGTTTGCCCAAACTTAGCTTGGCATTCTTCTTATGTTTCTTTATAGGTTTCTTATTGAGTCCCTTTGCTAGATACTGTTCACTACCTGTCTTTAAATCTTCATTTCCTCACATGATGCACAAGCTGAAATCTGCCAGAACTAATCCTTCCAACCTCTAATTTTAGCATTAGCGTTAGATCCTCTCAAGCTATGTAGCCACGTCTAAGGGTTTCATATATTCTATTTTTTCATATTTATCTGTTCATACCATCTTTAATCCATGGTCACAGCTGCTATTAAGTCTACTTAAAAAGCCAGCATTGGAAGCAGAGGTGGTAACAGAGATTATGATGTTGGGCTCCTGATTCGAGATGAAGCCAAACAAAGAGAACTATACTAGTTTTATCATAGTCATCATATTTTATTTGACATGTCTGCATCTTCATATCAACTGATATCCCTTCTTCATTCCAGAGTAACTGATTGCATTTGTTTTACAGCAGGTCCAAAGGAAGCATGTGCAATCTTGCGATGAATGTAGCAATGGCACCACCTGTATGCAAAAGATGTTGGAATTAACTACTGCTGCTGTTACTTGATTTGCATGTTTTTCAATAAGGGCCTGATAGTTTATTTACTGTGAGTTGAGATGTTTATAAATATGCAATTTTTAGTTAGGAATTTGTGTAGGTGGCAATTTGTGCAAAATACCGAGGAAGGATCGAAGCTGGCATTTAAACAAAAAAATCATTAAATAACCTATCCCCAGACGGTACATTATAACTTGCATGGTGCATATATCTTGGGCATGGGTTCAGAGTTCTAGGAACTGAATGCTACAGTTTAGGAGGAGGGAAGCAAGTCTGTGAGAGGCTTAGTTAATAGGATGCTTTGGATAGGCAGAGTTCCTGAATTACTGGAGAATTGTGAGGGTCTGTAGTTTGTAGGGTTTTTTCCCCCTTGTTGAGAATAAATCAAGATATTAAGTCCCTGTGATGGATTTGCAGCATGCCTGAAAACAATGCAGAACTCCATGTTTAAAAACACCCTAAGCTATAGCCAACATTAAGAAAGTGCTCAAGTAACAAGATTTCCTAAGTGTTTTTCTCCTCCTCCTCCTCCTCCTCCTCCTCCTCCTCCTCCTCCTCCTCCTCCTCCTCCTCCTCGTCCTCCTCCTCGTCCTCGTCCTCGTCCTCCTCCTCCTCCTCCTCCTCCTCCTCCCTAACATGGATGCACCAAAGCTGAGGCAAAGATGCACCATGGTGGACCTGACAGTCCCCCAGCAATCTTAAGTCCAGTTGCTAGGAAAAAATCACCTGCTGTTGGAATGGAATCATTTCATTCAATCCATTGCTTTAATAAAAATATTTTAAATATTTTATATTTTTTTGGGAAGACACGCAAGAATAGCAATCTCTATTTTGTTTTATATTATCGTTTAGTAAATATATACTAGAGATGTCTGAATCAGCCAAAACCTAATTTGAATTTGAAACACAGGACGTTTTTAAGAAGAGATTGGACAACCATTAGTCTGAAACGATATAGGGCCGTGATGGCGAACCTCGAGCCGTTCCCCAGCTCAGCTCCACCTCACATGCACGCGTCTCTCGCTGGCCAGTGGGTCTGCCCTGCTTGCGGGAGATGCGCACGCATATGCAGGGGGGCTACCTTTCTCCTCACTTTCTGCCACTCGTGCCTTCCCAGATCTCCAGAGATTCCCCCCCCCCCCAGCGTAGTTTGGGGACTGGAGGCTTTTTCTCCCTCCAAGCACCATTTGGGGATGGGAGCCTTTTCCTCCCTCCAAGCACCGTTTGGGGATGAGAGGCAAAAAAGGAGGATCGAATGCACATATGCGGTGGAGTTGCGCGCGCATGTGCAGGGGGCGGGGTGCATGGGAGGGGAATTGCATTATGGATCTGGGCATGCGTGCATGTGCTACAGCATGCATGCATGCACTTTCGGCACTCCAGGGAAAATCACAGGTATAGGGTTTCCTGCCTGAGCAGAGGGTTGGACTAGAAGACCTCAAAGGTCACTTCCAACTCTGTCATTCTGACTGTGGGATTTAACTTGAGGAGTAGATTTAGTTTACTTTTGTGATTCAAAGAGTAGAATAGAATAATTCTGTTTTTTATGTTTTCAGTTTTTGATTTAATTTAATTAAAGTGTGCTTGTGTATATGAGCCAAAATCCATCAACACTTCAAATTGGTTTGGAGGTCACTAATCTGATGCCATGGACTGAACTGATTCAGTGATTTGATTTGAAGGGATAATTTAATCAAATCAAAAGCATTATGCCATCCTAGAGGATACCATTGCAGCAGTTTTCAATCAACCAAGCCAAATTTGGAAGCCATGATGGTGGTCAATATGGACATGAGTTTGATATTTCAAAAATATATTGCTCCAAGCATCCCCATTGCCTGTAGAGGTTGTAGGCATGCTGTGAAGATTTAATTGCAGACTGATTCCATGGGGACGTCTCTGATAATGCCAGATTCCCCCCCTATGATTTTGGTCCTAAATCAAATAGGGAAAATTTAGAGAACAAAAGAGGATAAAATAAATGATAGAAGACTACAGCAAAAAAGGGTATATTCATTTTCTGAGCTTTTAGAGTTTTCTAAAAATCCCTGTAAAAAAACAAATCCTGGCAAGTTAAAATAGTACTATTCCCGGATATTTGGAAAATTAAATTTGGATTTTACACAATCTGCCTCATAGTTTTCTGCAGAGTATAAGCTAACTCAGTTGGTGGGTGACCCTGAACTCTAGCAGGAACCCCATTTCTTCATTCAACTTATTCAAGTTTTCAGTTCTTAAATCCTGAATTCATTACCGAAACAATACAAACACTAACATTAACTCTTGATTAACTGAATCCAAAATTCACTTTTATATAAGTTACTTTTATGTTCAGTTTTGACAAAATTTTATTCCAGTTGTTTCGTGTCATTATTACCTTTATAGGTCACTTAAGAATGTTCTTGTTTTGAATGCCTTCTGCACTTATTCACTCAAAGGTGTGCAACTTGCAAAGTTGATGTTTATATAATCTCTCTCTTTCCCCTCTACCCAAATACAGGAGAAAGATCTTTCCTAATTTGGCACTCCTAATTATTCAAATTATTTACTATGCCTCCTTGTAATCAGCTGCATTCACTCTTTAACATTTATATCAAAATCTATTTATCAAGCAAATACAAAAACACTCTAATGCTTTTATCTAGTCCACACCTGTAATGTTAGTTCAGGAAACGTAAGAGAACATTCCATCCTTTTGCAAACACCACTGAAATAGAAAAAAAACCCAAATCTCTGATACTTTAATTGCCATATAAGATATAAGGCTTATGTTCCACATATTGACAAGTGTCGCCTTGAACCTAAAGTTTAGAGATTTAATTTTTCTGTCTCTTTTAATGAATATTTCAACAACAGCCGCCTCCTGTGGGTTGGAATAAAAAGTAGTTTGTATACCTACGACAACATTTGCAGACCTCCTTGGTTCTATTTTTAATGTGATGAAAATTTGCACGAGTAACAAAGAGAGAAATGTCATGGTAACTAAAACATTTCCATCCTTGTATTTTAGAGGGAAACTACATCAAAGGTCTTCAAAGAATTACTAGGGTTCTTTCTAGGAGGTTATTGACAAATATGTAGCTTGTCTCCCGAGTTTGTGCCTCTTTCACAGATTGGTGAATTTGTGATCCCACAGGCAGGAATAAGCGTCTGTAATTCATTTCTCCTTGTTAACTAGTGTGCTTTTGTGTGGAGGATGATTGACAGCAAACTCGGCTTAGTCCCAACGGATGAGCTTGTTAGCAAAACCCTAGTATCCTATCTCTAATAAAGCATATCAGCAGTACATTTTGTCCTATCTATTAGCCTCTCTGTTTCTTTTTTGTGAAAAGCTGAGTGTCCCTTTGAAGCAATGACAAATAAACCCCTGAACTGAAGTGCTAGGCTGCCTTATGGACAGCTGGATAGTAAATGTCACACCGTGTATAGAATGCCTATTATCAGAGTGAGCCATTTGTTCCATGCCTTTCAGTATCTTAATGTAATACAAAATTGCTAAATCAAGCCCCATGTCTGTGACAGAACATAATTAATGAGAAAGCAGGAGCCAATTCAACACTCTTTATTGGGACCTAATTGGCTCAGGCAACAGAGTTGTCACTCAACAAGAGACTTCCTTTAAAGCAATTTTGTTCTTGGTTGTATTACAGAGCCTATTAAATTGTCCCCTCCTTGATCGCACAAAGAAGTATCTGCATGCAATAATTAGCTTTTCCAAGGGGATTTTTTTTTAACTCTTTCTGCAGCAGAAAAAATTTCAAGCTCTGCTGGAGGAAACAGTCAGCCTATAGAGATATAGGCAGCCTGGAGGCTGGGGAATTGTAATCTTCTGAAGGCCTATCAGAAGGCTGCAAAACCTCCAGCTGGTGCATAATGCATTGGACCTCCCTCACATTAGGGAAGGTCAAAGCAAGCACATCTGTGCTGTTCAGACAGCCTATTGACCTCCAGGTGCCATTCAGCTCGAGATGTTTGCTATGTTAAAAGCTTGCAACGTAAGGGAACAACTTGTTTAAGTTAAGCCGCCCTTCCCTGAAGCACCAGTGAAGCAATCGAGGTTGATATATTTTATTTCAAACCCTGCTACGCTTTCCTTCAATTCCAAACATTCACGGGTAGGTTTGTTTCTTTATTAATTGATCATGGTGCTCATAGCCTGCCTTTTCTCCAAGGCTCAGAGGGGCATGGTGGCAGGTCTCTCTCTCTTTTTTTTAATCCCTGCAACAGCAACTTTGTGCGGTGAGTTGGGTGACACGAGACTGTTTGAATGTCAAGTAGTAAGCTTCATAACTGAGTGAAGTCTTGAAACCTTAACTACTACATTACATTGATTCTCAGTGAAGACAGTGAGGCTGCATCTATTAGGGTTTGCACTTTGGCTTTCAGCAATACTGTAGTAGGTTGCAACACACTGAAAAATTATGGGCCCTTTTCCCGGAAACTTCAGCTTTTATCCTTTTGTAATTGGATCCCATCTACTAGAGACTTGATTATAATAGGAATATAGATATAATTGCTGTCTGGTTCAGATGGTTGAAGAGTAACTTTGGGCATAGAATAGGTCGCTGCTTGTTCTCATTTAACATGGCAAATTTATAGTCCTAACAGATATCTGAGCAATTTTGATATATTAGGAAAGTATTTATGCAAATTACAAAGCACAATGTGTATAGGCCAAAGCCACAATATTTGCTTATGAATTGATGTATAATACTTTCTTGGCATATGACCTGCAAAACATTATTTAAAATGTCAAGATCCCAGGGCTCACCAACTACTAAACAGCAACTCTTTATCTGCTGAGATAGCATCAAGAAAAGTTCAATTTGGGGATGCATGGGGCCTACTACCAACATCCACTTTGAGACTCCCTGAGCTACCAGAATGATACCCTTGCCTTGAATTTCTGGGAGTTTAGGGGCGGTGATTAAGTTACAATTACAATTTGCACAATTGCTAAAAATTCCTATTTTATTCCTAAATTCCTCTCCCCTCCCCTCCCTACCAAAGAGATTCTGTTCTTCCAACTTTTATAGTATAATATTTACATAAGTATATAAGTGGCTCTTGGCCAACAGAAGTTGCCCATCACTGGGTGAAAGAAATGGCTTTTCCTTTCACCTAGTGGTGACATTGATTGTCTTTTCAGTTTCCTATGTACATCAATGATTTGTTCCAGATGACTGAGAGATTCCTGAAATAGTCTTGAGGAAATTCAGATGGAATGCAAAGATAAGTGTATCCTCAACAGCATTTTGTAAGTTCGTTGTTTGCTGTAATAACATACTGTAATTAGCTAACAACAGGGAAAAGGTTGGTATTTTAATATATTTCAATTTCAAAGTTTCTATAATAGAACTTTGCATGCTTTTCAAATGCTTTGGAGAGACTGTTTAAAATACATGGGAATGCAAGCACAATGCTTTTTAAAACAGCCATGTCATGGAAACCTGAAAAAAGACATGGCTATTTTAAAGAAGTGCTGTGCTTGCACTCTCGTGCATTCAAAATAACTTCCAGTTTTGAAGCATGCAAAGCCTGAACCTGAAGTTCAACAGTCTTCTGAATGTACAAAAGAAGTGTAGTTCAAATGGACACTTCTTTCATGTAGCACTTTTAGCACTTAAGAGGATAAACTTTTGGGCCCTTTTGGAAAGTTAGACTCCTTTTCTCAAACCACTAGCTTCATTATCTTGTGAAGCCTGCTATTGGTTTTGGGCATACTGTACATAATATTTGGTTTAGATTAGATAGAAAAATACCTTTATGAATTTTCCCCCAAAGATGAATTATGTTACTTGCTAATAGAATTTCTACAGAAATTGCTATCATTGTAAAGCAGGTCATCATGTGACTGGATCTGTTTTTATGACCTTTTTGCAGCAGTTGTTAAGAGAATGTAGCAGTCATAAAGTGAATGCAGAGGTTATTAAACAAACACTGCAGCTATTAAACAAAGTCATTATTTGTTATTGGGGCATTTTTGCCAAAAACCAAAAGTAAATTCCAATTTTCAGCAAAAACATAAATTACTGACCCATGAACTTGAAACATTCCAAATAGCCATAAATGTGGATCAGTTGAGTGCCCAAAATGCAGTTATATGACCATGGGGGAGGGACAGCTATCAAAACTTTGGAACCTGATTGTAAGTACTTTGGAAAGGGCATCTTAACTTCAAATGCCTGCTAAGTAACTAGTTGTAAATTGAGGATTAACTGAAATGGCATTTTATCGAATAGCTTTCTGTTGTATTGATGGTCCACAAGAGTACTGATCATTCAAAAAACAGCAAAGAGAGAATTGTTCTGCAGGGCCTTTGCTGGCTAATGGCAGGCTTGATGAAGATTTTGACAGCATTTCATTTATTATTTTGAGTTTACTATGGATGATTACTGTTAATATTTAAGCAATTATTTCAGTATTTGTTGATGGTATATTTTTATGTGATGATGATATTATCTATTTGTTGTCTCCAACTCTTGTATGTTGCCATAATTGATATTTTAGTCTATTTTGATTTGGTAGCATAAAAAAATTAATATTCTAGCAGAAATGTAGGAATTATAACATGTTGTCGAATGATTTATCAGGTACAGAAATGCCATTCAATGGGCTAATGGATATTGGACACCCAAGTTCTCTGTATGGACATGTGTCAGCCCTAGAAGCCATCTTTTTCATTGGAGCTATCGTTGGGGGTGTTACTTGGAACCCTGACAATATGTCCATTGCATTACATGTGGATGAACTAAGGATATCTAGATTATAACTTGAACATTAGATGTGAATGTACATATTTGCAGACAAACACAGACTTGCTACAGAACAGACATTCTGCATGTACATTAGAGGCAACAAGTGAATTCTAACATATGTGCTAGTATAAGATGCCTATATGAAAAGATGTGGTATTTAAATAAAAATAATATGTCCAAATCAGCAGGGTCATAGAATAACATTAACCATAGACCATATGCTTCAAAATCTGTTATAAATATTGTCCATTATTTGAAATGATTGTGCTTGTATGCAAACATTTAGTGTACTGCTAACTTCAGAATTTTCAGGATCTTTCTGGATATCTTTCAGATGAGAGAGACTAATCTGTCATAATACCACTGAGCTCCTTAATGTTGCCTACTAAAGATAGGGCAATAGGTCAGGGGTGGGTTCCTGCCGGTACGCTCTTACCTGTTGGTCGCCGCAGAACCGAAGAAGGCGGTGGCGTTCGTAGCGCGGGGCTTCCCCTGCCCGCTTTCCCCCGCCTGTCTAGATGCCGCCATTTGCGTTCTTTTGCCCTCTGCGCATGCGCAAAGCGTTCTGCTTGTGCAGAGGGCAAAAGAACGCAAATGTCGGCGTCCAGGCAGGCGGGGGAAAGCGGGAGGGGGAAGCCCCGCGCCGCTAACACCACCAGCTTCTTCGGTTCTGCGGCGACCAACAGGTAAGAGTGTACCGGCAGGAACCCATCCCTGCAATAGGTGATCTTTTCTACGCCTTGAACTTTTGTAAATACTTGATCTCACTTTCCTTCAGTCCCTTTGAAGTGATTGTTAGAGCTTCTATTTAGGCATACATTTCAGTAGGTGCACTCATGCAATTAATTACTATATTGCCTTGTATCTATTCCTCTTCCACTAGTCCAGTGGTTCTCAACCTTCCTAATGCCGTGACTCTTTAATACAGTTCCTCATGTTGTGGTGACCCCCAACCATAAAATAATAAAATTATTAGGAAACTCAGGGGTGGGTTCTAACTTACCTCACTTCCGGTTCGCTTCCTCCTGCACTGCGTGGCCGTGCCTCGTGGCCACATGTGCGCTTTGCGCACGCAAGCATGCACAGTGCTGAATTTTTTTAAAAAAATTGCAAAAATAAAGCCGAAAACAAGATGGTGACGCATGCGCAGTGCCGGAAATTCAGCTTCTGTGCATGCTCAGAAGTTCCCATGGTACAGATTTTTTTTTGGTTTCTAGCTTGATGCCTTAATTGCTACACCCTACTGGCTCTCAGTAGATCTTGGAAGTTGGGCGGCATATAAATTTTATTAAAATAAAATAAAATAAAAATAAATCATTACTCCGAATAATGCCATAGTAAGGCATAAAATCTGATTAAGGTATAGACTTTATTTTGAATGCTTATTCATTTTGCCCCAAGTCTTCATATTTGAAAAGTTAGCTATGTAATTACATCAAAGAACAAACTATGGCTTGGTTATTCAAAATGGTGTCTGCTAGACACTTTGATTTCGACTATGGTGGCTGGGACTGATGAAAGTTGAAGATAAAAAATGGAGCATCAAAAATAGGACATCATTATAGGAGGTAAGAATTTGAACCAGCAAAAATAGAAGCAATATTTGTAATATGTATCTATGATGTGTGTGTATGAGTGAATGAGCGAAAGAGAGAGGGAGGGAGAAGGGAGGGAGAGAGAGAGAGAAGGTAGGAAGGAAGGAGAGAGGGAGGGAGAAAATAAATACACAAAATACTACTTTGGGCTTTATCTCTCTTGGCTGAAGAATCCTAGTTAGCACTAAATTTACTAGATTAAA
The DNA here is from genome assembly GCA_023053685.1 of Diadophis punctatus similis. Lineage (NCBI taxonomy): Eukaryota > Metazoa > Chordata > Lepidosauria > Squamata > Dipsadidae > Diadophis > Diadophis punctatus. The sequence goes on along the minus strand of JALIGW010000001.1, from coordinate 271,606,311 downwards.
TCGAACTGTTCAGTCAGCACTCCATAGGTTGTGTCTGCACTGATTCATACCATAGGGAATTGAAAAATTCACATCTTGTGTTATTAATGTATAATAATCTGTAAAAGAGAACCTTATCTTTGGTTTAATAATTTTCTATACAAAAGGTTGATTTAAAAAATGAGAGGAGCAATCAGAAGGTATATTTCAGCAATAAACAAGCAATCTTTACAGTTTTTCTTTTTCCCAAAAGGGCAAATAGGTGTATTGATAATGAAGCTCAATTTCTTATTATGGTACTGTTTAAAAGAGTGAAATGATAATGTAAAATAAATGCCAGATGATGAAAGAAATAACAATGCCCATTACTGCTCCTTGGATAGTTTAGATTTTTTTAAAAATACCAGTTTCCTGGCATATAATTTTCTCATGTATTTTCAAAGAGAAATAGGCTAATATTAAAGGATTATAGGGTCGTAAAAAGGGAGATTAAGGTTTAAAGTATAGTTACCAAGAAAGGAGAATATTTGTAATTCAGGGTAGAAATGAGGGGTCTTTGGTGCTCTCTGAGCTTGATTGTTTTCTTGCAGAGGTTTCATTACCCAAACTTCCCCAAACCCCAAAAACTTTAACCTTAGACTGTCTACAGGTGACCTCACCCCATTCCTAAGAGGTCTGTAAGGGGCGTGCATAAGAGCACCATCGTGCCTACTGTCCCTGTCCTTCTGTCCTATTGTCCAAATTTACCTATACATACTTTGCTTTTGTTTATGTTTATATCATACCTGTTATCTTGTACACGTGTTGACAAATAAAAAAATAAAAAAATAAAAAACAAAAAACTAGGTAATGCACTGATGATGTTACCTAGTACTGATGATATTGCTTAGTTTGGATAATGAAACATCTGCAAGAAAACAATCAAGGATCAGAGAGCACCAAAGCTCTCTCAAAGTATAGTTAATTAGATAAAAAGTTCTAATAAGCAATGAATTTAGATGCCTTAATTCAGGGTTGGGTACTATATAACCTTCCAGCACCCCAATATATTCTTGGCTACAGTAGTGGGTTCCTACCGGTGCGCTCTCCGCCTTTCTTCGCCGCCGAGCCGAAGAAGCTGGCGGCGTTTGCGGCGGGGGCTTCCCCCGCCCGCTTTCCCGGGACGCCGAGATGCCGCCATTTGCGTTCTTCTGCACTCTGCGCAAGCGCTGGCTTGCGCAGAGTGCAGAAGAACGCAAATGGCGGCATCCTGGCGTCCCGGGAAAGCGGGCGGGGAAAGCCCCCGCCGCAAACGCCGCCAGCTTCTTCGGCTCGGCGGCGAAGAAAGGCGGAGAGTGCACCGGTAGGAACCCACTACTGCTTGGCTAATGTAAGAGTGGGAATAGAAACAGATATCTTTTCATCTTTACTTTTCCATGTTTAACTACCTGGAAATACCCTGATTCCCCCCCACCCCCCCAAAAAAAAACCAGAGTTCAAAATTGTGCCCTTAAGCAAAATAAATCTCTTTGGTGGCACCAATCTGAAATTGAAAATATGAGAACATAAGATTGTGAATGAGACCAGGAAGCTTCTAGGAAGTCAACCATTCACTGTTCTAACTTTCACCCTGTCTCAACAGTCTCTTCAGTCCTTTCAGAGATGTTGCCATATCACCAGATGGCTTTCTGCACTCAGCTGGCAAATCGGAATACTAAGTTGCTGCTTCCAACTCAGTAGAAATTGACCAGCTGTTGTAATGCAATAGGAAACAGTATATGTAAGAAATAAAATACTAGGAAGATCATGCAGTAAAGTCTGAATCCAGAGGTAGGCAGTGCATATAACACTTCCTCCCTCCGGCTCATTCTAGCTCATGGACAAGGTTGTAAAATCTAATCTACCCTAGAACTGACACATTTCATGATGATGATTATGATGAAAGCATTTCTCTGATATTATTACTAGAAAGGCTGTCAGGACTGGAAAAATGGACAGAAACAGAACTCAGTTCAGCAAGTCTATTTACCCTTTCTCATCTCCACTCCTGCCCTATGGATTCTTAACGCCGCATCAAGGAAAACCTGATTTGGGATTAAATTTGGAAAAGTAAAAATTTCCATGGGTACTTTTATTTGATACTGATATCCTTTAGAGATCAGATCTACAGTACTGGTTTCAAATGGAATATTTGCTTGGGTATTATATTGAGTTTGGATTTGTGTAAAGACATGCGACTGCAGGATAGATGACCATGTGTCTTGAACTTGCAGAAAGTTTTTGATCTAGCGTTAAGATGAAGACTGCAAAAGGCTATTCTCTTTGGGTTCATACTTTCTGCTAAATCCAAATGTGATTGGTTTGACTATCTAGCATGCTTTATGAAGTGAGCTATAGTTTGTTAATCATAGTATATAGTTTTACGTGTTTGAATCCAGCAAATTGTAATTAATTCAATAAGTCACAATTAAAGAAACTAAGGACTCAGCTTTATTGGGTGAACCAGGGCTTTTTTCATGAAAAAGTAGTTTTCTGCTAAATCCAGAAATTGCAGAGGTGGGAGCTGCTTAATAACCTGAAGCTAATTCCAATCAATATTTAAATTCCAGCTACTGGCATTTCTCCTTATTTCTACAGGTAACCTGGACATATGAGCTTTTCCAAATCCACCCTGTTGCAGTTCTCCTGAGTTGAGCTGATAATGAACTTTGGGATGCCTTCTGTTTAATTTTCCAAGAATTGGGGGTGAAAGTAGCTTAGAAGGGGTAAGTGTTTGCTCTAAATTCTGGATCTCCTGTTGTGTTTAGTTGATAAGACATAGTTCCTTCTGTATTACTGGAGCATGACCTCCAGCTAAAGAAATGGGATGTGGAATATGTTCTGATGGGTGGGGACTTCCAGAGAAAGCTCTATGGAAGGAACTATTGCTAATGATGACTGCAGATGGAATATTATGGTTCAGGCTTGACATCTGATGAGGAAATAGGTAATTCTGTATTACAGAGGAATTGACTACTAGGAGTTTCAAATTAAATTATGAATAATAAAACTACCAGTTCATTAGCCTGAGGGCTGCCATGTGAAATAATTTTTGTACATTGAAAGTGTGAAGAAAAAAATGAGTAATCTGGTATGCCATTAAACATAAATGTCCTACATAAATAATAAAAATAATAAAATATATACACCCTTATAAAACATTTCTGCAAAACATCCATTTTTCATTGATTTTTTTCATTAACCATAACACCAAGATTTGATTTTATTATAGGTTGACATAATAAATAGAATCTATTTTCAAGATCTAGGTTGAGATAACTATGTTGAGATAATTTAGAAAACCCATTGCACTAACAATCTTGCTTTTCTATTTCTTCTCTTACTTTGCTGAACATTGAGACCTTTCTTTCCCTGAGTACTTTTCTCATTCACTTTCTCATATGTCAAAGTCCCTTCCTTCCTTCCTTCCTTCCTTCCTTCCTTCCTTCCTTCCTTCCTTCCTTCCTTCCTTCCTTCCTTCCTTCCTTCCTTCCTTCCTTCCTTCCTTCCTTCCTTCCTTCCTTCCCTCCCTCCCTCCCTCCCACCCTTCCTTCCTTCCTTCCCTCCCTCCCTCCCTCTCTCTCCCTCCCATTTCAGAATCCCAGATACCTTCTAGAATTAGGCCTAACCATCTCCCATATATTATTACTGAGCTAAGTGGATTGTATGTCTAGGATAATCTGTTCAACTGTGTCACAGTGAAATACACTTTTTTGCATACATATTCCCCTAACTGTGTTAAGCATTTCCATGTCAAAAATATCATATCTAAGTTTCTTATCACCAATGGAAAAAGATTACAAAGGTCAGAAAACACTTGGCTTGTGTTTGAGGGCAAAATTAACCAGTTTTGTCTCTGCTGTTCAGAATTCCTTTCTCTGCTTTTATCTAGCTCCAACCTTTGAACATGTTGCCCAATTGACGCTATAGAAATTAAGGAGTTATTATGTCATGATAAATGATTACAGAGAGCACAATGCTATCCCTTGCATCTCTGATAAAAAATGCCAACAGGCTATCTTTCCTTTCAGTAATTTAGTTTCATGTAATCTGAGAAGATGTGTAGACTAATCAGGTATATTTAAGGACCACCTGTAGGTGTCAGTATGCTAAATAGATCAGTAGGAATAGAATAGAAAAAACAAACTATTTTAATATTGTCTACCACATTCTCCACCAAAGTAAGACCTCTGCAATTAATCTAAAAGAGGGAGTCTATCTCTTCTGATGGATAAAGCAACCAAAAATTGTTATTCAGATAGTGTGTGTGACACAATTTTAAAAATCATTAGCAAATGACCCAGTCTTTTAAAAAAAATCCTATTATCATTTATCTCACTCTTATATCTCTTTGATCAACTTTGTTTTCTTTTCCCTATGATCGGAAAGAAAACACCTTGTCACTAAATTACAACTCTCACTCATGATATCTGAAATGCAGCTACAGCACAGTCAGTAACTGAAAGGAAAATTGTTCTTCCTTTTGTTACCTTTTTAATTGGGAGACTTCTTTATCACCATTTGCCTTCTCATACTCTAGATGAGAAATGTTGTCAGGGAAGCTGTTGCCATTGATTTTCGATAAATATGCCAGGAGAGCATAACCACTTTGCCTTGTTAGCGTGCATTAATTACTCCAAACAGTAGATCAACACACCTTGGAATCACTCAAAATTTGCAGAAAAGAATGAGCAATTTAGAGGTTTACTATTGTACATCTCAGTGCTGGGAACTGCACATTACAGGCAATGGTCCCTAGAAATAAAAGCCATTTCATTATGCCCACTCTCAGATGCATTTCCTACTGGGACATCTTTATCAGAGCATGGTGTGACCTATTGAAAAATACAAGGCATTATCAGTCAGGATTTCTATACCTGGCCCACCATTGTTGCTGTTAGTTCTAAAGAAAAAGTCATTGACAGAAAACAGAATTCGAAGAACAAAACTTGCCAAGGTTTGATCAACTCCTGATATCTAAAATCTCCAATTTAGATAAGGATAATCAAGTAAGCCCTACATATACATGGTTAACAGTTGACTAAGACTTTGGGGTCACCTGTTTCTTATTTGCACCATTGAACATCTTTGTCTTATTTAACCCCGTATTAGAAATTATGCTAAATTGTCATTTTTCTGATATTAACCCCTGGGAAATGCCACTTGACCTATAAGGTTATTCACCCTGATTTAATATGTTCAGTGAACAAGCACTTGATCATGGTGGTTGGTTTGGATCACCTGTAGATTCTTTTTATAGATCCCCAGCATTCAGACAGATGTATAGAGAATATACAATCACCAAGCATTTCAAGGGTGTATAGTTTGTACTCTATATATTGCTTGTCCCAGATATCTGTATGAATATCTGTGGGTTAGGAGAGATTGTCATTTGGTGCCATGTGATCAAGGCATCATTCTTCACTATGAAAATGTACTGTATCTAGACTTATATTGCATCTGAAAATTATTCTATATAATTCTGGTACAATAATCCTTCCATTTTAATAATCTACCTAAGAAGAGTTCTGCGACAAGGTCCAAACATTCCAAAGAAGCACAATTGGAAATATAATTTATTCTGAATATATTATAATATTGTATATTATAATAAACAATGTTATACCAGGCTTATTTGTTTAGTAGCTTTTATAGGCACCAATAAATGAAAATTTGAGCAAATAACATAAATGAAGTCTCATTCACTTATTTTGTACATTACTCTGTAACTATAAAATAGTGATGAAGTATGTTGCAGAAATTAAGATAAAATGTGATGAATAAAATTATCAATAAGTGGAAGAGATATTCTGTATGCCAAAACAAATCAAAGCAACCAAAATAAACCAAGTTTCCCTCTTTTTAATACAAAAGTTATATGGCATTGAAGACCTATATGAAAACCATAGAAAACAAAATATAAAAATATAAGATATTTTTGATAAAAAAATAAAATAGTTTGGCATCAATTGCCTATTAAAACATTTCTGAATAGTAGTAGATTATGCTAAATGAAGGATAATTGTCATTGGCATAAATTTTAAAGACTATGCATTTAAAGACAGCATTCTTTTTCTGAGAGGGTGTGTGTGCATGTCTGCACATACAACTTGGCAATGTAGATTTGTTAATTTACAGAGTTTTGTGGGTTCATGTTTTGGTGTATTTGTAGGATTATATTTCTGCTTATTATATCTTAACACTACTTATTCTTAGTGTCCTTGGATCTGGCAAGAAATTGGTATTTTTCCTAAAAATAATGATGTTAATAATCTTTACAACAACCTTGTGAGATAGATCAAGATCCTTTTTCTTATATTATAGATAGTATATTTTCTTCATGCTTGCCTTAGAGCTCAGCACATTTGAATTGCATGATCAGATGGCAATACAAATTCATTGGAATCAAACTCTGTTTCCTGTCTTGCATATTTCAGAAAAGCAATAGCATGCATACATATGAATGGATTCACATTCCCCTGCATTTGGAATGACTATTTTGGTGCATTCTAATAACAATTTAGAAGGAGAAACATTTGGACAATGTTATTGTGGGCCATGCAGAGAGATTGGCAGAATCCCAACCCATGGTAATGGTCATTCAGAACAAGAAGCATTTGTGTATATATTCAGCTAGGTTTAATTAAGGCAAAATCCCTCATCCTCTAACTCCCCTAGCTGTATTTTTCTCTGCAGGAATCTGTATTTCTGTGGCAAACTTGAATTTTCTCTAGAAGAAAATGGAGGTAGGATATCTGAAAGGGAAAAACAAAGTAAGGGAAGAATCATAGCTGATGTCCCCAATTTGGTACGTTACAGATTCTACAGAAACATCGTCATTGGCCAAGTTGATTAGGGGATTCTAGGAGATCAAATCCATTTTATTTGGACGTTGCCAACACTCCTTCTCTCTACTTTTACGTGAGCCTTTCATTCCTGACAGTAAGTGAGCTTTGAAGACCTGCACAGAAGGGGGAAAGTATCCTAATATTTATATCTGGACAAGGAAGTAGAGAACAATACATTCATCTTTTAAAAGCTATTTTTTATGCTTGATCAATTAAGGCCTTTTAAAGATGCTCATAATATTTTTAAACCTGTTTCTTTTATTAATCCTCATTTCCTGACTGTGTTAAAATATTATAGCTTAAACATTATTGGTGTGGTATAATAATAAGGAAGACAAATGGAATAAGATAAATTAGTAACCGAGCTGCACTCTTTTTTTTTTAAAGAAGCAATACAAAGGGAATTGTTTGAGGGAAAAAATCCCGCTATATAAATATGCCTTTTCTGTGTGGGTTGCCCTCACCATACTGCTATATTTACAGTTTAGATTGCTAATATGGTACTAAAAACACAAGGAATGTTGTACCTCCTCATTTTGAATGAGTGATCATTGAAATTCACTGTGGAAGAACAATTTTTTTAAAAAAAAAATGCCCTTAATTTGTTATAATAAATTATGCTTCTTCAGCACAAGTTAATTAGCTCTCTTGTGTTTTGGCAAATCAAATGTATTTAACAACTTGCAGCTCAAACTGGGATGCCATCTTCTGTAACATAGCATTAAAGGGGGGAAAAAAAGAAAGAAAAAACCCTATCTCATCTGAAAGGGGTGGAGCAAGAGAGGAATTTGTGATGATAAAGAAGCACACTGGTCTTTTGCTTCCCATTATGTTAAATTATTCTTATATTTTCTTTGATTTCAAAATGCTGACTGCTTTGCAAGTTTTTCCCCCCAAGGATAAACCACTACTTATCTCCTAGTTCTGGAAATATTAATTACTCCCCTCTCTCTAAATTGTGAATATTCCTTTAAATGTAGTGCTAAGCAAAGGAAAATATTAGCTAGGAAGGAAGGGGAACGCTCCCTCCCCTTACACTGCTATGTAAATTACTCCTATCAGCTCTATTCTTACCTTACCCTCTGGGCAAATGCTTTATAGCCATGCATTGTAAGAACAACATAGGGGTGGCTTGTGTGGTGTGTAAATCAAACAATTGTGACTTGTAAATTTCTGACTGAATATGTTGTGTGAAGCCAGCTAATTAGAATTAGCTCAATAAATTGGGGTTAATCAAATGTGATGTGTGAACCCATGAAACATCAAAGTAAGCTGAGGTTTGCTTAACAATTCGGCTGAATAACTTTAAGTTTATTCTTAACTTTATTTTTTTATTTAATGGTTTATTATTTAGTTTAGTGAATAACTACTGGGTGCCTACAACTCATTCTCCCAAAACCAACCAAACTACATGGTGTGTAAAACCTTCTATTGTATACCAGTTGAGAACTCATGGAAATTGATCCAATATGACTGGCGGGCATGTGGTTGGGGAAGATTTCTCTAGTGAAACTAAGCTGTAAGACTGTCAGTTAAGAGTTTGAGCTGAAGTAGACAAGGGAATGGGATCTCCCAGAATTGGAGAGGTGCTAGGTGTGGGGGACAAGGAAGAAATCATCCAAATGTTTCATAGTAGGAAGCATTGATACTGCTTGCAATATATGCCTTTATTGTCTATGGAGATTCTCGGTCATCCAGGTCATGGCTATCCCAAAGGTGCTTTTTCAAAAGGCAACTGGCTATCTACATTAACAATGTTCTCTTAACACACCTAGTTCAGCTGTTCAAATCTCACCAGGCTCAAGGTTGACTCAGCCTTCCATCCTTCTGAGGTTGGTAAAATGAGGACCCAGATTGTTGGGGGCAATATGTTGAACTCTGTAAACCGCTTAGAGAGGGCTGTAAAGCACTATGAAGCGGTATATAAGTCTAAGTGCTATTGCTATCTCCTGTTTACAACACAGTCCTTTTAGCAGTTCCAAGAAGGTTCCACACCCTTTTGCACTAGTCAGGTGACACCGAGAGCACAGATAAACCTCCAAGTGGCCTCTAGGGTTCTCAAGGAGAGTGCTAATGACCAGATGATTGCAAGGAGTATAAATTCTTCCATCTTTCACTATTCAGTCAGAAATGAAGAAGTTTCTTGGGTAAGAAGCAAAATGTCTTCAAGGAAAAACAAAGTCCTTTTGTTTGCCCTTTGAAAAAGCACCTTTGGGATATGCCTTTATTCTCCTCTTGTGGCTTCCTAGAGACAAGTCTATGAGAAAGGAGGATACTGAGTTTGATGGCTATTTGTTAAGATCAGTGGGGTTATCAAGACTTCTATGAGCTTAAAAAAACCCCTTTGATATCTGCCTTTATCTTCCACATACTAACCTTTTATATTCTCTTACATCAATCTAAAGCAGTGTTTCTCAACCTTGGCAGTTTGAAGATGTGTGGACTTCAACTCCCAGAATTCCACAGCCAGCAACGCTGGCTGGGGAATTCTGGGAGTTGAAGTCCACACATCTTCAAACTGCCAAGGTTGAGAAACACTGATCTAAAGGTCCTATCCTTTCTTTTTGATTCTTTTAGAGGTTTATATATACTTTCTCTTTTAATATCTTGTAGCTTCTCATACCTTTCTTAAAGACTCTGGTGCCTGTTCTATACTTTATAATTGACTGTATCCCACCCGCATTATGCTGATTTATGACCATAACATTGATTTGATTTCTCCTATTTGGATAAAGAACTAAAGATATAAGACTGTCATCAAATACTGTGGGGAATTGTGTCAGAAAACTGAGGTGAGGCTTGTGGGAAGTGCCCCAAACAACAACAAAAGTATTTTCAGGTAAGTTAGAAACAGAAGGAAAAGCAAAGAGGCTATAGTGAAGGGAAAGTAATTAATTGGGAATAGGAGATAGTGAGAGAGAAGAATGTCAATAGTATTTTAAGTATGACTTATGAAAAACAGTGCTAGTCTTGGGCCACTAGTGGTAGGAAGCATCGCAGCTAGTTACTAGGTTACCAGCAAAACTTACTGAGATAAAGAGGAGAGCAGGTATTACCCCTATCTCCAGAAAAAGAAATAAGTAGATACATTTTAAATAGATGGAAGGATTGCTGTCCTTCACTAGAGGCTTCTAACAGAATGGAGATAGTTTTGCTCGAAAATAATAACAACAATAATAACAGAGTTGGAAGGGACCTTGGAGGTCTTCTAGTCCAACCCCCTGCTTAGGCAGGAAACCCTACACTACTTCAGACAAATGGTTATCCAACATCTTCTTAAAAACGTTCAGTGTTGGAGCATTCACAACTTCTGGAGGCAAGCTGTTCCACGGATTAACTGTTCTAACTGTCAGGAAATTTCTCCTTAGTTCTAAGTTACTTCTCTCCTTGTTTAGTTTCCACCCATTGCTTCTTGTTCTACCCTCAGGTGCTTTGGAGAATTGTTTGACTCTCTCTTCTTTGTGGCACCCCCTGAGATATTGGAACACTGCTATCATGTCTCCCCTGGTCCTTCTTTTCATTAAACTAGACATACCCAGTTCCTGCAACCGTTCTTCATATGTTTTAGCCTCCAGTCCCCTAATCATCTTTGTTGCTCTTCTCTGCACTCTTTCTAGAGTCTCAACATCCTTTTTACATTGTGGTGACCAAAACTGAATGCAGTATTCCAAGTGTGGCCTTACCAAGGCATTATAAAATGGTATTAACTTTATTATTAACTTATTAACTTTATTATTAACTTTATTATTAACTTATTAACTTAAAGTGATCTTGATTCTATCCCTCTGTTAATGCAGCCTAGAACTGTGTTGGCTTTTTTGGCAGCTGCTGCACACTGCTGGCTCATATTTAAATGGTTGTCCACTAGGACTCCAAGATCCCTCTCGCAGTTACTACTGTTGAGCAAGGTACCACATATTACTATACCTGTGCATTTTGTTTTTCTTGCCTAAATGTAGAATATTTTGTAGGATTCTGCATTAGGTTGGACCAGAGGTTTCTTTCAACTCTATGATTCTATAAATGTAACCTGGAGCCAGCTGGGTTGTACAACCTTAATTTCTGATCTACAGTAATGCCATTAATTCAGTTAAGGCTCTCAGCTTGTGGGCCTGGAATCCCCTCCATCCTTATGTTATGCATCCATAACAGCATTATGAGGTTTTGTTTGCCCATCAAATAAATAAAAGAGTAAATCAGCAATGCATTCCATAACAGCATTTATAAACATCAATCCCCAATTCCATTTGGATGATGATAATGAGATGATGGTTTGCACAGAACCATTTCTTTCCAGATCACATTTAAGCATGTTCCCTTTATACTAGTTTTATATTTTGAAATCCTTTAAAGACTGATAATACAAATGTGTTATTATTTATGAAATATGTCTGCTCTTTTGAAAGAATATTTTTTTAAAAAGGCATTAACTGTTAAAAATATGTAGCACTAATAAAAGCTGCTAGAAATAAATTGAGACTTCAAAGAGAGAAGACTGTGGAGAATTTCTACGGGCATTTATGAACATTGCATTTTCCATTCATATAAACATTATAGGATAATACATATCACAAGTAGGAAAACCATGGCTTCCAGAAGAAGCCCGTTCATTTTCCCTGCTGTTTAAATCAGCCGAGTAGCTGGGAACCTGCTATTAGCATTTTGTACCTCCAGATAAAGTCCATGGCTTTATATTTGGGATACACAAAATAATGTAATATCCAATGCAAATGCCTCTATTTCATGAGCTCTCAGGGATGAGATTGCTGACATTGGTGATTTTATCATATTAATTTTCATTCTATTTTAGTTTCCTGGCCATAAAATATTTCTGATGTAATGAGTCACTTTCAATTTCTATAGCCACCCAGAGTCACTTGCTTGAGTTTGGGTGACTATAGAAATAGTATGAATAAACAAAATGCACTTCAGTTCTCATCATTAAAAGATTATTGCTGAAAGAAATGTGTTTTCCCCCCTCAAAATAGCAAAGTTATTACTATTTGAAGATTCAACTGTTTCTTTTTTTAGCAAGGTAATCCCTCCACCTTTTATGTGTAAGCAACATACTGTATTATTGTCTTTTAATTGGATTTTGCATTACATTGCAGAAAGTCTGTTAAAACATATATAATTAACACACATTCTTGTTGACATAAATTTAGAGGATATATTTTCAAGTGAATTCAGTTTCAATGTTATCTATCAATTATCCATCCATCCATCCATCCATCTAAGGTTACAAGCGGCTCTTAATCTATTGAGTCCCATCTCTGTGCAAAATACTTGCCAAAAATAGTTAAGCTTTTTCCATGCCCTCAATAATTGGTCTCTTTGTCAAATTGCTCTTACCTTTAATGCATGTTTTCTTAACATTCATCTAGAACAGGGTTTCATTGAGGGCCACATCAGGGTTGTGTTTGACTTCGGGATGGGGGGCGGGGTGAGCGTGGCCAGCTCAATGTAACTCATGTCGGTGTGTGTGTGTGTGTGTGTGTGTGTGTGTGCCTGTGGTGGCCCGAGTGCTTTGCCAGCAAAAAACAGGCTCCTGGGTTCTGTTTTCGGCTGCGACGGCCTCCTGCAACCCTCTGCCAGCAAAAACAGAGCTTGGGAGGGCTGCCCGCGGCCCACCCAAGCTTCATTTTCACTGGCAGAGGCACTGCGGGCCGGTCTTTCACTGTTTCCAGTGCGGCCCCACCAGCCAGATCTAAGCACCTGCGGGCCGGATCTGGTCCCCGGGCCTTGAGTTTGATACCCCTGATCTAGAATGTCTTCCTGTGAAGTAAGACAGTCTTTTCCCCACACTTGGGGATGATAGAGATCATAAAAGTTTTTCTTCTATAAAAAAGAAAAACAAAAAACAAAAAAAGGGCTGAGAGATTTTTTTTTTAGTTTATATGGGTCATTTGTATAGGGCTGTAGCAATCTGTGATAAAAATGACATTGACCTGTGTTTCTATTTGTTTATATTTATTCAAGACCATGCTTACCCCTGGCACTTTGAGATTCCTACCCATCTTCAGTTGGTTAATATTGGGTTTATATTATTTACTATACAAAGAAAGGAAATGGTTTTTGTTTTTAAAAAGGAGCATTGCATATGGCTGAAAGCAAGAAATAATCAAACTCAAAGAGCCTAAGATCTTTAAGGCCTAGAGAATAAAATATTACATTTTTTCCTACAAATTACTCAAGTTAATTGGCCATTTAATATATAAATTAATATGCAAGTGTGCTATTTTTTTAAAAAAATCTTGAGATCTAGTAAGCCACATAAATCACCTCTTGTGGCTTTCTATGTCCAAGGGTCCATGCCCCCCCCTATGGTATCTTCCTTTTGTATTTCAGACATGGAAAACTAAGGAGGCTGCAGTTAATTAACTAAATTACTAGGCAATAAAAGACAGCATGGTGAAGCACAGTCTTTGACCACCATGAGAGTAACATTCAAAAAATAATTATGTAAGAATTTTCTACAGACCATGGGCCCATAAGTAATATGTACTCCAAAAATCAGAGGTGGTCATGAAAAGAAATTAAAAGTCAATTTAATTGCACCATCAATATAGTTAATAATTAACATTTTGTAACTATACTTTAACAATAATTATACATTCATAACATGCATGTCATCATTTTTTCCATTCTGCCAAATGAAAAATTGATGATGATGTTCGTCCATCGTATTCGAAGAGGACCTTGACATCTATCATAGACCTGAGTCACCTGTGTGCAGGTCCGCAGCTACAGCTCCCAGTGTATCCACACCTGCTGCTTTGTTACTCGCCCATCGCCACAGGACTTTTCACAGGACTTGGGGGGGATGTCAAGACTTGCGGGTGAATTGGATTAAAGTGAGGGAGAGGTGCGCATAGTCAGCCTCTCTCTCTCTTCCCAGATTCCATCTTGCTCCAAATAGCAGGACAAGAGTCGAGACAGTTACAGCAACTTTGAAGGAGCAATTGAGGTCCTACCATGTCTTGTAGAGGCCACACATGACGCTGGAACTTTGAGTTGGACACCCCTGTTGCGAAATATGTGCTCTCATTTTATATTCCAGATATTCTTGGTCTACCGTCCCACCCTGAGAGGAAAGAAAGGATGCAAGTACTTAGAAAATCTATTTTCTCCCAGTCTTGGTTCTCCCAGCAGTTAGTCACACACCTTATATGACTTTTACATTGCAGAATATGGAATCCCAGTGAAGATTGTTTGCTCACTGGGGAGAGGAAAGACAACGTTGCTATATTGACACAGGATGTTGCAGCTTATAAAAGTTATAAGGGCAATTGCTTTAAAATGGACACTTTTTCAGCTGGGGCTTAAAAAGCACCCATGAAAAAAATGTAAGTGATTCCAAATTTTTGCTAATGTGATTGATCAAGCAATGATGGGAGCAGTTGATCCAGAGTGAATGTGGTGATCTTGACTCTTAACAATCAAAGTACGGAAGAAGCTTTCGGAGGGTTTTCAGCAGTTCATATCTAGCAGTCTTCCAGACCTTGTGTCTTCCAGATGTACTATGCTTTTGCTCCTGGAACTGCCAGCATGGAAATGGCAGCAATTCTGTTGAGGTGCAAGTGCCTGCATTGCAAGGGAAACAGTACATCTTGCAAAGCAGGGGCATACTCCACACATTTTGAATGACAGCTTCACATTTTGTTGCCATTGCCTGCAATTGATGATCATCAAAAGCATCTGGAGAGCAGTTGACTTCTTTTAAGACTTGCTTGGTTGCAATCCTGCAAATCTCGGAGAGGGTTTGGAGCAGCGGTGAAATCTACTTACCTTTCCTACTGATTTGGAAGTGAAGGCTTTGCGCATGCGCAGAGGGTTAAAAAAAGAAAATGGCGACATCTGGGTGGGTGGGTGGAGCCTCGCGCTGCTGCCACTACCGGTTCTCCGAACCACTGCCGCCCGCCGCTACCAGTACGCCCGAACCGGGCTGAACCGATAGTATTTCACCCCTGGTTTGGAGACAGATCTAGCAGCTCCGCTCTCACACTTTTTTTATTTGTTAGAATTGCTTTGTCTTTTAATATCTGCATCCAGGAACAATGCAGATGTTTCACCTAATGTCTCTTCACTCTAAGCATTTTAAATTGCTCTCCCTCTCTTTCCCTTTCTCCCCCTGTGGGAAGGATGAAGAAAAGCAAGTGATAAATACCATTGAAGCTTTCTGAGCTGGACATTCCTCTTCCTCACTATGGGAAGGATCCTGGAAATTTTCTTCTGCATTTCATTGTAAATAATACTGATTGTCTGATTTATATTACTTGCAAGTCACTTATGGACAATGTTTATCTTTAAGGTAGGATTTAAATAGTTATCGGTAATAAATACTAAAAGCAAAGTAGAAATGGAATATTGATCATATGAAATCCTTGCTTTCCTTTAAACCAGGGGTGTCACATTCGCGGCCCGCGGGCCGTATGTGTCATGCACTGGCCATGCCCACCCCTAGTTTAGCAAAGGGGAAAAAGTTGCAATATGTCATGTGACGGCATGTCATCGCGAGTTTGACATGCCTGCTTTAAACCCACAGTGGAGTACTAGTTTCAAAGCAGTATATAAGCACTGCACTACCAGTGATTTGGTCTATCTTTTTCCAACCACTGATGTACCAATAAAGGAAAATATTTGTAGCTCAGGATTTAAATGAGTGGTCCTTGATGCTTTCTGAGCTTCGTTTTCTTCTTGCAGACGTTTCATTACCCAAACTAGGTAACATCATCAGTGCTACATGATGCACTGATGATATTACCTTGTTTCGGTAATGAAATGTCTGCAAGAAAACAGCCAAGCTCAGAGAGCATCAAAGACCCCTCAACCATTGATGTGTTCCACATATGTTGAAATACAGATTCCATAGTTTTCCAATCAACACATATGAAGGCCATTAGATTGGAAGCAGCTGATACAGATATATCATGTGCTCTGACATTGCTCCTGTACTTTCCAATGTTTAATTCTGTCACTTCTAAATATAAAGAATGATTGCCAAAGCAGTATGTTGATTGAATAAAAATATTTCCTCTGTGTGGGTGTATGTCCCTGTATCTATAAGTGTACACATTTGCGCATGCTTTCAGATACACAAAGGCCAAAATATTATTATATTCTTCCCCTAATGGTCATTATAAATTATAATGACAAAAAGTACCATTTATTTCCCAGGTGTATTTTTCTTTACGTTGTAAACATGCTGGGCTGAATTATTTCTGATTGATTGAAAATGACTTTATATACCTTTAATTTATCACAAGCTGGTTTAAACCCAAAAAAGGTTTTGTTATTGAACAGTTGTGAATAGATTTTCTGTAAAGAGCTTGAATTTATGATGTTTAGTGTTACACATTATACAGTTTATTTTTCGCCTGCTTGATCGTGCTGTGAAAATTCATGAATATTTAACTATTAACTGAAATGCAAAATTTTCATCACCATTTTATGGAAAAGTTGACATCTTAAAATACCATACATACCATTAGTATTCTGCTTCATTGTCACCTTATTGAAAAATGCTGCTAAAAAACAATACAGCCATTCTGGAGGGGGAAAAAAAATTGTCCGCCCAAGGCTATTAACTATAGTTCTACACATACATTAGTGACAAATAAGTGAAGCAGCCAATGTTCACAAAAGATGTCACTAAACTGCTAGGAAACAACGGTAACCATAGAAACCATCTCACACTGCAATCTGCACATCTTTTGTCAGTGTTTGACTAGAAATGAGATGCTTAAAATCATTAGGCTATCAAAAAATATCTGAAATCTCTTCATTGAAATTTACATATTTAAATATTTTGAAACCTGCAGAAACTTCAACATGATACTTTCATAAAATATTATTTCAGCTCCTTACCCTCAACTATCACTCTATATGTGACAATAAAAATTATACATAGAGGATCCTGATGTTCTTCTGTGTGGGGGAGGGGAGGTGGGGACTTTAGGCACATTCACACAGACAACGAATGAAGAAAAAAAAGACAGCAAGTGTGGGAGCAAATTCTTATACACATAACTTTTCTTTACATAAAACTCTACATGTCTATCTTTCAGCCATCCTTACAGTATAAATAGACCTATGTATGTGTCTCTGTATATATAAAAGTGTTTCGTGTGACAGAGTTGTCATCTTTTCACATTTTATTCAATCTTTAAACAGTAGCAAGAGATTCAAAGAAAAAAAAAAGATTTTAATTGTAATAGCACCATATAACACCATGAAGATTGTGGTGTGAATGCTATAATAGACGAAACATTCTGAGCATTTACTGTATATGGCATCTCAGAAACTGTACGGTTTATTATTCTCATTCTTTCAGGCATGAGGGGCAACTCTGATCTTGGAAGGGGTAATTCAATTTTAGAACCATCCTTCCCTCCCTCACCTTGATTTTTCTGTGCGAACCATTTTTCTAACTTCAGGAAAGATTCAAAGAGGGTCCCAAAGGGCATTTTCAAAAGCAACTGGACTTTCTTGGTTTTTTTTTCTTTGAAAATGTTTCACTTCTCATCCCAAAAGCTTCTTCAGTTCGGACTGAATATTGGGGAATAGAAGGATTTATATTCTTTGCAATCATTAGCATTCTGAAATCTGGGCATTAGCTCTCTGAGAGTGATTGAGGCTACTTGGGAGTTTATCTCAGTGGTGAAATCTAAAAATTTTCCCTACCGGTTCTGTGGGCGTGACTTGGTGGGCTTGGCTTGGCTTGGTGGGCGTGGTTTGGTGGTCATGTGACTGGGTGGTCATGGTTTGGTGGTCATGGTCATGTGACCAGGTGAGTTCAAAAACCAACTTTCACACTTCACACACAAACAACACAAAAGTCACACAACTGACTCACACATAATGCAAAGCATTTTTACTACAGGTTCGGAGAACCAAAAGTATTTGTTACCACTCCCCTTGCCCTCCATCCCATCCCCCCATACTTTGGATATAGCTTGACTTACAGAAGAGGAAGGTATCTTTAACTATGATACCTTATTTAAATATGATTATCTCCCTCTTCTTACTGCTCCCCCTCCAAAAGCAAACAAATGAAAACCTTTCATGTCACTTCAGGTAGAATGATGTAGCTAGCAAATCATTCCATATTTGCAAAGGATGATTTTTAGTAAAAGAAAATCCTTAACCAATATGAGGTTTCTCTCCTAAAAAATTCTCTAATATCCACCTTATATTCTGGACGGATGTGTTGAGATATTTACCACATCTTCAGGGTTGATATATGCAGGTTGACAGGCTGTGTACCAATGCTTTACTGCTTTTATAGGTCCAGGTTTTATAATGGAAAATACAGCATTCATATGCCAAGTTTATTATCAGTATAAATTACAATTTATGTTCTTGTTACAGAAAGGTATCCTTGGTGCATTTCACTCTGAAACAGAGATTGGGAGCAGTTCTCCAGGTCAGCATACTTGGAGAGAAAATGTTTTATTTATTCACCTTATTGATTACAGAATTTATACCTTGTGTTTTTCTTTATTCCAACACTCAGGTGGACTTAAGTACAATAAAAATATGCAGTATAAAACAAAAGGAAATTATTATAGCCAACCTTAATAAAAACCAGCCATGGAAGAATTGGAGCCAAATCAGTGGTGGGTTTCAAATTTTTTTGCTGCCGGTTCGATGGGTATGGCTAGGTGGGCGGCATGTGACTGAGTGGGCATGGCCAACTTGATGTCACTCACGCTCACGCCCACTCAGTCACATGACCCTCCCACCTAGCCACGCTCACAGGAAAACGTAGGAAAATTTCAGAATTTTCATTTATCTACCCCTGCCCTCCCTTCACAAGTTGCCCCCATTTCCCCTCCTTTAATGGCCCTGGCCTTAGCCCCGCTTCCCTCCCCCACTGCCTCTTTGTTTGGGCTACTTACCTTCCAAGGCAGCTGGTCCAGAGTCCGGAAGGCAAGCTGATCGGAGTTTTCGGGGGGCCCCAGCCAGCCACTGCTGCTGGAAAGCGGCTGGCAAGGAAGCCTCCCAGCCGTCGCCTCTTTGAGAGCCACCT
This sequence comes from Diadophis punctatus similis, assembly GCA_023053685.1. Lineage (NCBI taxonomy): Eukaryota > Metazoa > Chordata > Lepidosauria > Squamata > Dipsadidae > Diadophis > Diadophis punctatus. The sequence goes on along the minus strand of JALIGW010000001.1, from coordinate 271,587,435 downwards.
TGCCACCGAAAAGTACCGGAGGTCACGAAAAAAGCTGCTGCCGTGCCGTTGCCGCCATGTTCTTTGCGCATGCGCATCCAATTGGTCTTGCAAGGCAATGGGATGTGCATGCGTGAAGAACATGGCAACGATGAACATGGTGGGTGGGGCGAGCGAGTGGCGACTGGGGGACCAGTTCAGGGGTGTGGCCAGCCAGTTTGGCGACCTTGGCCAAATTTCCGTCAACTGAATACCACCTCTGAGCCAAATCAATAGTTCAGTTTCCGACAGTTAAGGGCAACTTCAGAAGGACTTTTCCCACTGATTTAAGTCACTAACGGAAAGGTGATCTCACAGATAATGAACATTTAGACATAGTAGTGAACATTTGTTAAGACACACCTTAAATAGTGCTTGATAGGCAGCTGTTAGTAGTGCAGATTTTTTAAAGACAGACATACGATCCCTGTATAGTAACTTGTATCACCCAGCGACATGGCAATTACATTTTGCACCATTTGCAATTTTGGACCTTTTTCAAGCATAGCCCATATAAGATGCTCTTTTTTGGGTACATATTATTACCTTCTGTGCACTACCATCTGAGACTGACATTAAGCATAGATTTCCATAAGGAGAGGTGACTCTACCTGTACCTGGTCTATGAGAATTTTTTCATTCATTCATTCTATTTCATTTCATTTCATTTCAATTCATTCATTCACTCACTCACTCACTCACTCACTCATTCTTTTCTGTCAGTATTTTTTTAAAATAATCAAAAATATTAAGTCGATGTTCTATCATTTTATTTCATTATACAGTCAACAGCAAAAATATAAAAACAAACTGACCATGCAATTAAAGTATAATAAAAACAATACACACTAAAACAATTACATAAATAATAAGTATTATTTACATATTACATCAATAATACACAATGAAACTATCTGTAAAACTCTTGAAAAGGCTATATTTTTACCTCTTCAGAAAACAGAGACGGAGATAGCCTCATGCCTTAACCACTACACCAAGCTGGCTCTTGTTCCTTCCCCTCAAATAATTAGAATTAGAATTTCTTGCATATATAAATGTTTAAGCAGGCTCATAATACTGGACAACAAAGATTTTGCTTCCTGAACACTTTTTGGTCTATCTTGCAGCTTTTTGGCTGCTAATCATGAAAATAACCTATAATTAACCTATCATGTACCGTTCTATAGAAATCTTCTGTTTTTGGAAAATACACCCTTCAGTGTGTATTGGCTATGCTGCACACATGAAAGAAATATACAAAAACACGGGACTGTTGTTGAAGCACATCCAGTACACCAAGTAACTGGAATATCTGTGGAGATCTAAAAGTAGTGGCTCTGCTGCTTGGAATGTAGCTTGGATGTACCAAGTACTGTTGTTACATATGCAAATGAGACAGTTATCTAGGAGAGTTGCATTACATTAAAGAGAAATTGCTATTCTGAAAGAATTTGGTTCCAGAACAGTAAAATGTGGCATAAGAATCACTTGTTGACCCAATCAAGATTTTTTTTTGCCTCCGCTTCACATAAAACTCAAGACTGATGAAAAAATTTGTGAAAGAGAAGAAACAAGGAAGCATCTCGAGACAGATGTTTCCAAGAATAACTGATGCCAAGATTAAGGAAAGTGTTTTTATTGGTTCACAGATTGGATATGTCATCAATGAGAAGCAGTTCAAGTATCTGTTACTGTGGCCAGAAAAAAAAAATCACCTGGAGAGCATTCGAGGATGTTGTTGAGAATTTTCTTGGGAACTTCAGAGCAGTAGACTACATTCAGTTGATTGGCAACATTCTTTCAGCATACAAGATCATGAAGTGCAACATGTCACTGAAGATTCATTTCGTGCATTAACACCTGGACTTCTTTCCTGAAAATCTAGGTCACGGGTGTCGAACTCGCCACGTCATGTTGATGTCACGTGATGTATCGTGATGTTTTTTGCCTTCGGGGAGCTGGGGTGGGTGTGGCCTGCGCATGATGCATCTGGCCCACAGACCGCCAGTTTGACACCCCTGATCTAGGGGTGAAGTCAGTGACGAACGTGGTGAAATGTTTCACCGGGACATTGCCAAAATGGAAAAACGATATCAGGGCAACTAGAATCTATCAGTGCCGGCTGACTATTATTGGCCACTGCAGCAAAATGGACATTCAGTACAAAATAAAATCAGCAGCCAAACACTGTTAGACTTGTTGAACTCATGCAGCGTGTTGGAAACATTGTGTGATTAAATACATCACATTTATCAACAGTCCTACGCGATACAGTCATTCTGAAATTATATTTGTGTTCAGTGTGAAGGGGTCTCTCATAATCACCAAAAGTTTTTGAGGAAGCAAAACTTTTGAAAAAAAAATTGTTGTCTGATGTAATGAGGAAAAAAAAAACACCTTCAAATAGCCAGGCTCCAAACAGTTTCTGATTGTTAAGGTTAAAAACAATACTTAAACTAAGTTCACAGATTAACTGGTAATGGGGTCACATTTTCCAGTATGTAACATGATTTTATTTATTTATTTATTTATTTATTTATTTATTTATTTATTTATTTATTTATTTATTTATTTATTTATTTATTTATTTATTTATTTATTTATTTATTTATTTATATACCGCCTCACAGAGCAAGCACTCTCTAAGCAGTTTACACCAGAAAGCAATGTATATTTATATTGCCCCCAACAATCTGGTTCCTCATTTTACCTACCTCGGATGGATGGAAGGCTGACTCAACCTTGAGCCTGGTGAGATTTGAACCGCTGACCTGTGGATCATGATCATGGTGCAGACACCGGTTACCAGCCTAACTTCTAATTCCAGCTTTCAAGTACTCTTTCAAGGGATCACCACATTGAACTCACTGCAGTTGTTTAGTTATGATAATTCAAGTATGGGTCTGTGTTGCCAGGTCTGAGCAGCTCAGAAATAATTGCCACTGCCACACTAGGTGTAATTGTGCAAAGAAGCTTCTCGATATTGTACTGTATACACTTTTATCTGAAGATTGGGGAATAAAGAGTATTTTCCAGCTGTGAGTTCAGGCTTGCCCAGCTCTGGAGTTTGATTTTCTTCTGATAAACTGCAGCTACATTCCCCCACCCCCAGGATTTAATTTAATTCATGTTGGTATGGAGTTTTACCTAGCATATTCATTTTGCAGATTTTTAAAATGTACAGCTTATTGTGTTCATTGCTAACCCCCCTGTGTTCCCTTATTTACATTTTTGGATATGTTTTTTTTAACAAGGCCTATATCACAAAATTAAGAAACAAACATGGTCTTATCTATGTATTTTCTGGAAGTGAAAATTTGATTGTTTTCCATGAAATTTGGATTAAATTAAATTCTCACCTAACCTCCTGGTCAAGGGGTATCAAACTCAAGGCCCACAGCCTGCGGGGTGCTAAGATGCGTGGGGCTGCCCTGGAAAGAGCGAAGGACTTGCCTGCAGTGCCTCTGCCAGCGAAAATGGAGCTTGGGAGGGCTGCGTGCGGCCCTCCTGAGCTCTGTTTTTGCTGCCAGAGCAGTTGGGCCATCATAGGCACCCCCAACACAAGTGATGTTGAGCTGGCCATGCCCACCCAGGCCATTTCCACCCGGCCCCCTGAGGTCAAACACAACCCTGATGTGGCCCTCAATAAAATTGAATTTGACACCCCTGTTCTAGTCCCATCTAAAATTTGCAACAACTCAACAGATATCAGCCTTCTAAACTCCTAAATCTATCTCCTTGCATAAATTCAGTATCTCTGACTAGGACATCAACACCAACATTTTATTGACAATGTTTAACCAATTTAAAGGCATGAAAATTTCTAGTGGTTTAAGGTGAGTTGAAACTGGTCTAAGAAATCCTGATGTGATGGAGCATCCCCATGAATTACAGTAGACACAAAGTGATTTTAAACTACACTGTGTGTAGTTTACCATTACTGTTTCTTTTGTTAAATATGCATCTTTATACATTTGATAATTAAGCAATTCATTAGTTAACCAAAAGCAATAGATTACAGAACTTTATAGTTGTTAACTTTCCTGCAGGTGGCACCATGACAATTAAAAAAATCCTTGCTAATAAGGAATCTGGACTTTTATTATGCTCCAACACTGGAAGTTTTTAAGAAGATGTTGGATAACCATTTGTCTGAAGTAGTGTAGGGTTTCCTGCCTAGGCAGGGGGTTGGACTAGAAGACCTCCAAGGTCCCTTCCAACTCTGTTGTTGTTGTTGTTGTTGTTGTTGTTGTTGTTATTATTATTATTATTATTATTATTATTATTATTATTATTATTATTATTATTATTATTATTATTATTATTATTATTATTATTATTATTATTTCCACTTTCATATTCATCACTTCTTGTTATAATGGATCTGCAAATATCCTGCTAAGAGCACCTTATTTGTGGTACACAATGGAAAGCATTGCTGTTTTCTTCAATTTCATGCAGCCAGGTAAATATGAAAAATAAAACTTCATTGGCAATTTAGATTGTAAGTTCAATTTAGCTAATAAGCTAGTAAGTCCTGAGACTAAGACTAGATAATTTTTTTTGCAAATAATGCACTGTGGCTTCTAATTTAGCTAATGTCAAAGAATAGTATATTTTTCCCATTGTGGTTCCTCAAACGTAGTTGGGCTACAATTGCAATATTTCCTCAACTAGTACGGCAAAGGCATTTCATTTGTGGTATTATTATCAAAAGGATCTGATCTATAGAAAATAGAGTGTCTGTTCAGATTTAAATTAGCAAAGTATAAATTCATTTTGGCAAGGACTTATCAGGTACTTTATTTGCTTATACGGTAAATCAAAAGATTCCTATAACTGTGGACAAGATACAAGATAAAAAATTTAAAAGGCAATATCCCAACCAGTAAAATTCCTACGGTGGGTACACTTTCTAACATGGCACTTGGGGAAAAATGACATCTTCATGGCCTATTTAAGGGATGGTAGGGTTGAAGAAATTTCAGTTTTGGGGTGAAGTGTGGGGACTATTACAGAAGACAGGTGATGTGAAGAAAAGGAAAACTGCTTAGGTCCCAGATCCCATCATATAATTTTGTTTTAGCTATGGGAACTGGAACAATTTTGCTTTAATTATGGGAACAGGACCATGCCCACTCTCTCAAATCTTACTGAATGGGCTGAAACGGTTGGAGAAAACATTTCCTCAACTAAGTCCTATGCCATGAAAGCCTTTTTAGTTCACAATTAGCACCTTGAATTACATCAGAAGCAGACTGGTAACCACGACAGCTAAATGGGCACAACAAAGTACACCAATAACTGGTCAAATGTTAAATAGGCACAGCAAGGTGCTCCCATAACTGCATGTGCTACTGCAGCTACAGCATTTGAGATATTTTCAGCAACAGTTCCATGTGGAGCACATTTCCATTGTCTGCAAGGGAGATAATTAAGGCATAAGTATTGGGAGAACTCAAAACACACACTTGGTCTTCTTAAGGTTGGGCTTGAACCTGTGCATTCAGATATCAACAGACCCTGTGAAAAGACCTCAACAGAATTACTTGGTTGGCTTGAGATTGAGACATACAATTGGGAATCATCAGCATATTGATATCTAGCTTATGCATAAGAATGAAACCAAAAATTATCCATTGGTTTCATGTAAATGTTAAATTAGAGAGGTGATAGTGTAGAGTCCTGCGGTACCCCACACATCAGGACTTGATTTTCTCCCCATAGTGATGGGAACTGAGCTTGGAGAATGGAGGCGATACCATGCCTCCACAATACCATGCCTACAACTCCTAATCCCTGCAATCAATCAAGAAGTATACCATGACTGACAGTATTGAAGGCTTCTGAGTGTCATTGAGAACTGGGAGAGTTGCAGAACTACTATTCCTCTCCCACCAGGTATCATGCTGGAATCTATACTATGATGTCTCCTTACAATGCTGTCTCCATACTATGTCCTGGCTGAAAAGGATCCAAATAAACCACTTCCTTCACTGCCCTTTGAAGCTGCAAATTTAAATATCCTAAATCCATGAAGAAGGGAATTTGAAGACTGAATTTGGATCCAATGGTGGCATCAAGGAACCCTTTTACTCAAAGATGCCTTAACCACCACATGGACCCAACAGTATGTCACCTTCTGGGCAGCTTAAGTAGCCGAGAAGTAGTCAGGTGGCTAGTTAGTAATCCCTTTGATTTTATCTATTTCCACAGGAGGTATAGTGTCAAATACCCCCCAGATAATAAACAGGAAAATGCCTTAGTCAGCCAGTGTGTATTTGCCCAATCAGAATCTAACTCTGAGCAGATTCAAGTAAATGTTTCTGTCAGGTGTCTAAAATATTTCTCACAGTAGCCCTGAAGATATTCACATGACTTCTTAACAGGGATCAGGTCACCTTAAGCAAGGCCACTGGGTTCCTGTAAATGCAGTAAGATAAGATAAGAAAATATATTTTCCCACTTCATACCTGCCATAATGTAATTCCTAATAGGTTTAGTCAGATCTGCTCTGTCTTCCTCCCACAGCACTCTAGATGTCTCTTTTCTCATGTACCGTATTTTTCGGAGTATAAGACGCACCAAAGTATAAGACGCACCTTAGTTTTGGGGGAGGAAAACAAGGAAAACAGGCCTCTGCCTCCAAGCAATTTGCCAAACAGCAAACAGCAAACAGTACAGATGATATACACTGTTTGCTGTGTATTTCTGTGCATGTGTGCTTGACCCATAGAAATAGCAAAGAATTGGAGAAATGTACATTATGCCAGAAAGTTTTCTTAAATGTAGTCACACTAACTCTTCCCAATTATTTAAATAGATCTACTCCAAGGTAACTGAACTCTAATACTAAACAGGACACTGTAACATTTCATACTATACTTGTACAGAGCTGTTAAAATTAATTAAAATTTCTGAAGTATACATTATTCTCTATTATTTAAAAGAAGATACAATAGCACTGGGCCTCTTCAGAGCAAGCATTTATTTTAAAAAGCTTCTTCATTTTGTTAAGTTGTCTAGAACAATAATAAAGCAGTCTTTAAAAAATAAGTCTAATAATTTGAACACTCTACAAACATTTAACAAAATAACATATTAACAGAATCTGCCTGTACCTAGGATAGAACTCACAACCTCTTGATTGTGAGGCAAGAGCTCTATCACTGAACCACAGCAGCTCTAGCTTGCCTTCTTTCAATTTTAGCAGTCTAATATTGCTAGCAGTTTATCTCCCAGCAATATGTCTCATCACAGCCACCGTAGTTTCAGTTTCATTTTACCACGTGGCTTGCAAGCCTCCATCAGCTGTAGGTCGGGAGGCAGTTTATCTCTTCTTGTGCTCTTCTTGTGCTTTGCCCTGTTTGCTGCAAAGAGGTAAATTGCTGGCAGGCAGAGGCCAAAGGGTGGGGGTGGCTGGGTGGGGCTGCATTCGGTGTATAAGACGCACCCAGGTTTCCCCCCTCTTTTTGAGGGTAAAAAGGTGCGTCTTATACTCCGAAAAATACGGTATTTATTTATACATAGAGTGAACAAAGCTTAACTCTCAGAGATTCTGAACGGTTTATGCTATAAAAAACAGGAAGAATAAAAGAAAAGAACAAAGGAATGTACCCTTAGAGAAAAAATATTATTAAGATGGGTGACCATATACACTGAATCACTCAAATAAATGAATGCCAAACAAAACTAAATCTTACAGGGGATCACCACCATCCTACATCAATGTCTTGGCGAATAACAAGGTTTTCAGTGCATACAAAACATTTGCCAGACCGATCCTTGAATACAGGCTCATCTGTCTGGAACCCACATTACATATCAGACATTAACACAATTGAGAATGTCCAGAGATATTTCACAAAAAGAGTATTACATTCCTCTGTTCGCAACAGAATACCTTATGAAACCAGACTTGAAATGTTGGGACTTGAAAATTTAGAACTACGCAGCCTTCGATCTGACCTAAGTGTAGCTCACAAAATTATCTCCCATAACGTCCTACCTGTTAATGACTTCTTCAGCTTCAACCGCAATAATACACGAGCTCACAATAGATACAAACTTAATGTAAACCGCTCCAAACTTGATTGCAAAAAATTCGACTTCAACAACAGAGTGGTCAATGCCTGGAACACTTTACCTGACTCAGTAGTTTCTTCCCCAAAAACTTTAACCTTAGATTATCTACCATTGACCTCACCCCATTCCTAAGAGGTCTGTAAGGGGCGTGCATAAGCGCACAATTGTGCCTACCATTCCTGTCCTAATGTACCCATATATTCATACTTTTGTACTCTTAATCATACTTGTACTATTATATATACATACAATCATGTCTATATTTGTTTATACTTTGCTTATAATCATATATGCTTGACAAAATAAATAAATAAAATAAATAAAGTATGGATGGGAGACATTCAGAAGGCAGATGCGGTGACAGAGAATTCATGCTTCATTATTGTCCACTAGATGACATTGGTTAATTGCGCGGACTTGAAGTGTGCCAACTCACCCAGGTTTTTCCAGACAGAAATGATCAGAAATAGACCCTCCTCAAAGGGACTGTATCAGTGGCAACCAGCATCTTGAATTGCACCCAGAAGCCAACTGGCAACCTGTGGATATCATGGAACAATGATGTCACATCGACATATTGTGGCAGTCTGAAGAAGCTGCAGTATCTGAGCGATTTTTTCAAGGGCAGTTCCAAGTAGAGTGGGATGTAGTAGTCCATTCTGCAGATGATTAGAGACTGTCCTGGCCTCTTGATCCAGGAATGAGAGCAACTGGTGCACTAGAGAATCTGTATTAAGGCCTTCCTGGCCATAGCTGTCACTTGCTTTTCAGGTAGGACAACCTTCAGATTACACATTATTCTTAAGCAGGGAAGTACAACCATATCCAAAGCTAAAATTGGAAACTCCCCAGGATCAAAGGGCCCATACGAAGCAAACACTGAAACAACCCAGGGTCAAGATACAGGTACCGGTAGTCCTTGGGATACCACACATCAATTAATGACTGTTTGAAGTTATGACAGACTCCCAAAACTACTACAGTCCTGCTCCAAAGTTATGACAGCTGCAGCACCCCTATGGTCATTCACCTTTACTACCAATCATGGAGACGCAACAGTGTCCCTTGCTTCTCCTCCCATTACACTCTCTGCCTGCTTCCCCTGTTTCCTAGAGCAGCAGCCATTTTCAGTGCTCTGATATTCCTTGTGGAAATGGTGGCTGCTTTCTGAGCTTTCGATCCCAATCAGAAAAACTAATGGTGGTGGGGGTGAAAAAAATCAACAAAACTTTCCATATATTTTTTTGAAGAAAAGTGGGTTTCCGGGGAAGGGGGGAGGGGGGATGTTAAGCAAGGAAAAGGTTTGGGGAAGCTTGTCCCAAAGCTGCTACCTTTTCATGCAGATGGCTGACCTCCCCAAGGCTAGCAAGAACCAGGAGAGGTTTGCAGTTTCCTGAGGGCCAGCTGATCGGACATATGCCCAGTGTAAAAGCTCATTTTCATTGGCCAACCATGGAGGCTTGTTTGGAAGCTTCTTGGCATTGGAACATAATGGGCCCTAATCTTGCTCAGACTGTTTTTGGCTTTGCAAACTTTTTTTCTGCTTGCCTCCTTTATGGACCCAACTGGGCCTCCCACACCCATGAGGTATCCCATGCTCACTTAATAACCTGCATGTTTAGTGGCAGGGAGTGGAAGTCATTAAGGAGACTGTTGTTGTTGCCCGCCAGTGGCCAGCAGAGCTGGGGGAAGACTTGGACAGTGAGGAGGTTGGGGAAAAACATGGGCCAATCCTGGAGTCTGGTGAAGACTCTGATGAGTGCTCTGCATCGGAGGCAGAGATGGGGCCAGGGCCGTCGGACAGTTATCAGCTACCTTCGGAGTCGGAGATAAGTGGGGCTGAAGAACGGATGGAGCCTGTTACCGATGTGCGCATGTGCAGAGCTGTCAGGAGAAGGGAACAATTAAGGAACAGAGGTCGACTTGGGAGTAAAGGCACAAGGGGACGCTGAATGGCCCCTCCCATAGGGAATAAATAGGAGCGAAAGGGGAATGATGTTTGCAGGAGGCAATTGGTTTGTGATTAGTGTGAAGATTTGTTGTGCCTCACAAAGACTCCTTGCCAAGTATTTCCTTGAACATCGTTAGGTCTGGAAGCTATCGGCCTGGCAACTCTCAAAAAGACTGATAAGTTCTGTGGTTGCAATTCACCCTTGAAAGACTGTTTACAGCGACTTTGCTGACTGTGAATGCTAGGAATTCACATTAGCCAAATAAAAAGGGGTTTTGTTGGAACAAGGAGTCTGTTTCATGATTTTGTGACTCCTAGGTCAGAACAACTGTCTCACTGCATGATCATCACCTCTTGCAACTGTAAAGGGTAGGCTCCATTATGATTGTAGATAATCATACCTGTATATAAGTGGAAAATCATCTGCATAATGATGATACCAGATCGAAGCTGCGGGATCATCTCACCCAGAAGTTTAAAGATGGGGGAGAGAGTGTCAAGCCGTTCAGTACCTCACCTGTGAAAGGCCAAGTATTCAGATATCTCTCTCTCCCTTCAGCAATGGCTGAAACTGCCCATAGACAAAGGAGGAGAATCACTGTAACCGAGCTCTCCCTCATTACCAAACACTACAGTTTATCCAGAAAGATACTATGGTTAAAGATATTGAAAATTGTGAAGAGGTTAAGCAATACAAGGATGAATGCACTACCCATAGTCTGCTGTGCTAAAGTCATTGATAAACATGATGAACGTTATCTCAATACTTTATCCTGGCCTGAATAAAATGGACCAAGGTAATCTGTTTACTCCAGAATCACTGGAGCCATTGCCCAACCACTTTCTGAAGCTTTCCCAAAAGGCGAGGTTTGAAACGGAGGAAAAATTGGCTGCAATGATGACTTCTTGAGAAGAATTCTGAAAGGATCACTCATCTCTCAAAGAAGTGAACAGCACTGCATGCACCCAACTACAAAACCGATTCCTAAGAGGTCAGTAAGGGGTGTGCATAAGTGTACCAGCGTGCCTACCATCCTTGTCCTAATGTACCCTCTTATCAGTACCCATCTTATGTATATAAACAATGTTATATCTATGTATATTACCAACACGTACTTGACAAAAATAAATAAAATAAAATAAAATAAATAAATAAATAAATAAATAAATAAATAAATCACTTCCTAGACAGCTTTAACAACACAGGAGGAACCTGGATCAAGTAAACTAATGGCTGAATTCACAGTCTGAAGAACCCTGTTTACTTCATCAGGAACCACAGATTTATATTCATCTCAGATAAAGCTACAAGACCGTGCCCCAGGCATCTCAACTTGGCCTGCCCAGTTGGAGTCCAAGTCTTTGCTGATGACTGACTGAAATAAACTTTCTTCTCTTGGAGTCCAACTCTGAATGAATCTGAGAAATTTTATCCAGATAGTGAGAATATTCTTCACAGTAGCCCAGTAGTTTCCCCCATGATCTATCTTTCCCTAGCAAGGATCAAGTCATTGTAAGTCAGATGAATATGCAATAAGGGCACATAAGTAATGCTGTTTAACTGATCTTATTGCCATGAAGTAATCCCAAATGTGACCTCTTACATACCGTATTTTTCGGAGTATAACACGCACCTTTTTACCCCCAAAAAGAATGTGAAAACTTGGGTGCGTCTTATACACCGAATGCAGACCCACCCACCCAGCCACCCTACCCTTTGGCCTCTGTCTTCCAGCAATTTACCTGCTTGCAGGAAAGAGGGAAAAGCCTGTAAAGCCAAGCAAGTCAGTAGCAGTTTCCCGATCTACAGCTGATTAGGTTTGCCACGTGGGAAAATGAAAGTGAAACTAACTACAAAGAGGCAAATAGCTGGGAGAGACAGGCAGGTTTTTATTTTTTGCTGAACTGGATGGAAGGGGGTAAGTGAATAACTATAAATGTCTGTAGAATGTTCAAATTATTAAACTTATTTTTTAAAGACTGCTTTATTATTGTTCTAGAGCCAGGGGTCTCCAACCTTGGCAACTTTAAGACGTGGACTTCAACTCCCAGAATTCAACAGCCAGCTTTGTTAGCTTTGCTGGCTGTGGAATTCTGGGAGTTGAAGTCCACAAGTCTTAAAGTTGCAAGGTTGGAGATCCCTGTAAATCTAGACAACTTAACAAAATAAAGAAGCTTTTTAAAATAAATGCTTGCTCTGAAGAGGCCCAGTGCTATTGTATCTTCTTTTAAATAATAGAGAATAATGTATATTTCCAGAAATTTTAATTAATTTTAACAGCTCTGTACAAGTATAGTATGAAATGTTACAGTGTCCTGTTTAGTATTAGAGTTCAGTTACCTTGGAGTAGATCTATTTAAATAATTGGGAAGAGTTAGTGTGACTACATTTAAGAAAACTTTCTGGCATAATGTACATTTTTCCAATTCTTTGCTATTTCTATGGGTCAGGCACACATGCACAGAAATACACAGCAAACAGTGTATATCATCTGTACTGTTTGCTGTTTGGCAAATTGCTGGGAGGCAGAGGTCTTTTTCCCCTGTTTTCCTCCCCCAAAACTAAGGTGCATCTTATACTTCGGTGCGTCTTATACTCCGAAAAATACGGTATCTTTGATGAGAGTATTCTTTGTCTCCCTCCAATGGTGTTTCAAACATTTTTTTCAGGTTCTTCATCTTCCAGTGGTTATCAGAAAAGTAATGAGTACTTTGCGATTGGTATACAGGGAGAGGCTGCTTAGGGACAATCTAGTCTAAAGCTTTAGCTATATCCATTCCAGGTTGTGACTAAGGCTTAGCCCAACTGCCCATAGGATCCTCAGGGAAAACCCTAAGCTCCCTCTAGAACTAATTAGAACCCATCACTTTCCTAGGATGGGCCAATGTCAACCTAATAAAAGGACAGCACCAGCCAATCAAAAACATTAACAGAATGATCTGACTGTGGCAGATCATGCTACAGCTGCCTTGAGACAAATGTAGATCTTTTATATGAGCCTCAATGTGATTTTAATAATGATTTAATAATAACTTTTAATAATGAAGCATGCAGATCAATAGCAATGAAATATACAAATACAATAACATACAATCAAAGCAAGTATCATAATATAAGGTCCATTTGAATACAGTTACTAAATAGTCCTTCCAGAAAGGCTATTCAAGAGAGACAATAGCTGAGCAGATCTTTGCCCAAGTCTGCACTAAGCTTCAAGCTATTTGTCCTCCTCAACCAATTCAATACCAGGCAATGGCTCTCAAAATGAGGTAGGTATTGCTACTGTGGAACATACCTTTTTCAATATTTACTTTTATACACCGATTCCAGAAATTTTTATTTTCTAGAGGAATTGAATATTGACTGATCTCTGTTATAAGAATAGTTCATATAGTATATCTTACTCAGTAGAGTTGGGATGTTAAATATTAAATTATCTAGCTTTATACTTGATTCCTAATGTGACAAATCATTTCTAACAAGGAAAAATGCTGCTTGACAGATACAAAATACCAGATTCACAGATGAAGATTCAATTAAGCTGATTTATTGCTAAAAGTGGAGGCATAGGAATCTTCTCAACCAACAGTCAGCACTGATTAGAGATAGATATGGGTCAACGATACTCAAAAGGGGTTGGACTTTGTTCACTTGTGGTTACATAGGGATTCTAGGCTGATCCCACTTTTCACTCTGCCCCAAAGATCTGCCATTCCTTGTCTACTACTGCTGTGATTTTAGAACTTTAACCATATACCATTCAAACAGACGAATTTGAAATATGTGGAAGGTGTATAAAAATGTCAACACAAACAGTTGAATCATTATGCAATGTATTGCATTCAGCTAGACAAACAACCAAAGACAGCAGAAAGCCATTAATTCTAAAATCAGTCAGGGAAAATAATTTGTCTCACTGTTTTTGTTCGTAAATACAGTCAGTGTGTAAATGATTCATGTACTCACATAGAAGATAAACATTATAAAAGGTAAGGAAGCTCAAAGTTGTTTTCTTCCAAATCTGTAAACACAAAATGCAGTCCCTAGTTAAAAAGCAGTAATTAAAATTTGTTTTGAGCACTGTCTGAAGTAAAGCAGCCAATGAGCTTTAACTAATTAAAAGCCAACATTAAGGGGGGGGAATCAACTCTGCGTTTAGAGGCTGTAAGAGTATGGATGGGGAGGAACAAACTGAAGCTCAACCCAAAGTAAACAGAATGATTGTTAATTCAGAAACCAACTGATTCTGGAATGGTTTCAGTTTTAGCTCTTGATGGGATCACATTTTGCCAGAAGATGCTGGTTCATAATTTGCATGGATTTTTGGACTTCAGCTCCTATTGACGCAGAAAGTGGAAGGTATGGTCAGGCGAGCTTTTGTCCTGCTTCAGCTGGTGTGCCAGTGTTGACCATTGTCGGAAAGGGGAGACACTGACAATGCTTATGCTCTCATTACTTCTCAAATGGGATTGCACTTGAAAACCACTTAGAAACTTCACTTGGTGCAGAATGCAGCTACCCATGTATTTACAGAAATTTCCTGTTATTTAACACCAATAACCTGGGAGCTGCATTGGCTATCTGTTTGTTTCCAAGTACAATCCAAAGTTTTACGACTGATACATGACTTGGGATATGGATATTGATGGGACAGCTTACTCCAATTTCCTCTCTATTTTAGACAAAAACCAAGCCAAAATAAAGATTGGACAGTTCTGCCTTTTTCTCTCTTTCTCACATATGCAGAACGGTTGACTATAGATATTTTCATTTTCATTTTTTTTGAACATGTGTAAATAAGCTCTTTTTGTTAGCATTCTTGGGTCATTACAATCTTTACTTTTCTTAACTTTCCTTCTAAACCAGACTATCTGAATGTACCCTTCCTTTGTGACCCATTCCCTTTTCCATTTTTTAAAGAAAAAAATTCCCAATTTCCATTTTTTTGTAAGAATTTTGGTTTTCTTCTGTTGTCCATTTATTTTCTTACCGAAGTAGCAATTCTATTTTTAGTATTTCTTCATATTTTTAGGAACTTCTGTCCATCTTGGATTCATTTGCTTACTATCTTCTCTTCCATAAAAATCCTTGTTATAATTGCTCAGTTTGTCTCAAAACTTGCTTTCTTAAAAGTCTCAGCTAAAATGAAAGTCAATGTAACCCACTGTAATTAGTCTGCAGCACAATAACCAGATATATGGTAACAAGCTGCAAAGATTCAATGAGATATACAGGAAGTGCTCAATGTGGATTGGTTGCTTAACCACTCTTCACATTTATGATGGCCACGGAACAGATGGTTTATGTCTTGTAAAATGACCCCCAATTGTCTTAAAAGATTGCACTGGCTCCCTGCGGTCACATGATCACATTTCAGTTGCTTGTCAACCCTTATAGCTCACTGCACTGTTCAGTGGTCACATGAATCATGACCACAATTTGCAATTTTTTTAACCAGTTTTGATAAAACCCCTTATTCACTTAGCGACCCCCCCAAAAAAAAGATTGTAAAATTACTTCCAGTCACATAAGTGCCTTGATTTATGATCTTCATGTTTTATGACTAGATTTCCAGTCCCAATTGTATTTGTAATTGTAAGGACTACTTGTATTTGTAGGTAGGTACAGGTTTATGGAAAAAAAATACTTAGATTTTTTTTACAATATATATATATATATATATATATATATATATATATATATATATATATATATATATATATATATATATATATATATATATATATATATATATATATATATATATATATATATATATATATATATATATATATATTCTGTCGAGTCATCCAGGTGTATGGAAGGAAACATCACAGCTTTCTTTTGCCTTTCGGCCCCTCCTGGGACCATCCAGGCAGTTTTCTATAGTCGTATATAACTCTTTCCTGGTGAAAAGCTGATAGGGAAGAGAACCTTGTGGCCTAGAGGTTAAACTTCTGCCTTACAAGCAGACTGCCCAGGTTCAATTCCCACTATGGGTATGGCTATCTGACGAGAGCAAAATAGCTCAAAATAGATCTATAATAGTCTCCCTTTATTTTCATTTATCAGCAAAAAATGTTACACACACACACACACACACACACACATATATTATATATAATATACAATATGAATTATTGATTGGTTCCTGTTTGCTTATTTGTACCCTATGACAATCATTAAGTGTTGTACCTCATGATTCTTGACAAAAGTATCTTTTCTTTTATGTACATTGAGAGCATATGCACCAAAGACAAATTCCTTGTGTGTCCAATCACACCTGGCCAATAAAGAATTCTATTCATTCTATTCTATTAAATGACCTGAAACATGCTTCATATGTTCCTATATAGGAATTCCACTTCCTGTTTCCCAGTTCCTACTTTGCTTTTTGGGTATGCTTGTTAAAGTTTTCTTAGTATCACTTGCTAGAAATGTCTTTCTTCTTGTTTCAGCTGCATTCCCTTAGCCTCCTTCTCTAGCAAAGTGGCGGGTGGAGGGAATGGGAGACAGATGCATCTTGACTCTAGGGCACATGCATGTCAATGCACACACTTGAGCAAGAAGGCCCCATGTAGTGCACAACCTGCCATTTCACATGCTACAGCTGGTAAGATTTATTTTGAACTGTTGATAACATATTGTGGGACAATTATGCTTTCCTAGTGTAACTTTAACCCAAAGAACAAACACTCTCTTATCTTTTTAAATCAGTGGGATTCAATAAAGGAATACATTATACAGCAGATGGATTATAAACTAATGTATAAAGGCAGGAGGGCAACACAGAGTAGGTGGGTTTGAGTTTCAATAATCCTTCATGTGCTAATAGTATTTATGACCCCTTATCTTTAAAATTTGCGTAGATATAGAAACACTCTTCTTATGTTGACTTATTTTGGCCATGGCAGGTAGGTCTTCCACGAATTCTTTGTAATGTGGATTAAGTGGATGTTAACTTGGGTAGTTTGGAGCAACATCCTATACCAAGGCATTTTACATTATAGTTGGATCTTCTGTATAGTACGATGTGAAAGTTCTGTGTAATACACATTCAGCTAAGACACTATCATATGCAGATAAGCAGAACCCGGCTGAATCAGGCCAATCTGATCCAGCAGTCCACACCATTCAATTGCCAACCAAATGTATATCACTTAATTGGAGTTTAAGATTTGCATGTGTAAAATCTTGGTTCAGTCTCTGTCACCTTTGTCACCTTGAGCTGGAGAAATTTCAGGATTCTAGAAGGCTTCTGCCTGGAGAACTATTTCTATTCAGAGTAAACAAAACCATTGGGAATGTCTCGCTCAGTATAAGACATCTGTGTATGTAGAATTTAGTTAAAACTGTTCCTGGTAACTATTAACCTTTCACGTTTCTGAAGTTCACTTTGAAGTCTTTCAGCTAAGTATTGCTTTTTGCAAGACAAAGGCAATTTTGATCTGGAAAGAAAGAAGCGGAAGAAAGAGCAAAGGATGTTTAGTGTCATCACTGATAGTCTTTTCTTGAAAACAAACTATAATGGATAATTTGTGCTAGTTACGCTCTGGGAATGCTGGATATCATCAGATGTATTTCTTGCACGAAATGCATTTGGCTGTCTGAGATTGCATATGGTCCTGAAAAATCTTAAGCTTCTGTGCCATTTTGGATCCCACTGCTAAAGATCGCTCCGTTCCAGTGGCGCACAATGCCACCACTCCAAGGCCAGCTCCGCTGCCAATGGCTTAAAAAGCAACCCTCTCAAATTGAAAGTTAATTAAAGGACAGATTGTTCTGCAGAGACATGGGCAGAAAAGCTTCAGCATGATTTAAAAAAAAAAAGTGCAGGGAGCTATAAATAAATTGTGCAATATTTTGCAATATCTCCAGTGTTTTGGTCTAATGTTGAACATGCTCCATTGTTTGAACCAGCTGTGTTCTTTCCCATTTTCATTTCTATAAAGAGATTATAAAGGCTGTCAAAGCAAACCCTGCCGCTCCAGCCTGCCTTGATGGAAAGTTCTGTATACACAGAGCACAGCAATCTCAAGGAGAACTTTGTTTCAAGCCAGAACAAATCTTCAGCTAATTATAAGAGAACTATATTAAGCACAAAAGGCAAGCTCCATTTATACAGAACAAAGTTACATTTTACTCTTTGCTTTTGCAAGTGCATTTATTACAATTTCGGCAAGTAATTGGAAATTCATTTTCTTTCATTTTCTTAGGTTATTTCTTTTATTGTTTTTAAGTGCTCTGCACATTGCACAATTGAATCGGCTCCAGAAAGAGAAGATTAGTGGAGCTTTTTCGGTTAATTTGTAGCTAAAGTTGTGGAATAAAAATGATTCATTCTTCTGATTCCTTACTTTCCAGTCCTAGTAACTTTCATATCAACTGCTAAATGAACTATAATTATATGAGCACATACAAGGAATCTGGATGGGGGGGTGGGGGGGAAAGGGTGGGGAATGAAATGGTAACGTGCCAACAATATTAGAGAATATACTGCACAATAGAGGAAGGGAGGACGATGATTTCACACCCCTCCTGTTGAGCACCTCTTACACTAAATACTATTTGTGCATATCTCTATTATTTTACTAATGGGGAGGCAGCTTTTTCATTACAGAGAGTTGAGAAGTCGTGTATAAAATGCCAGCATCCCCTAACTGAAATGTATTCAACAAAAGAGAGACAATGCCAAGTAATCAAGAGTCAAGCTTCATTCTGACTCAGTTGAAACTATATAGCATGTCGACTTTGTACAGAAATGTCACTTATGCGTTGACATAAAGTCACTCTTATTTTGTAACGTGATTTTTTTTATTTTTCTAACTACATCGGCCGAAGTCGTTGTGGCACAATTTACAATGACAGTCAGAATGCAGATTTAATTTTCTATGGTGGCGTGGGAGAGGAGGAGAAAACTACTTTTTCCTCTGGAATACCTAGTTTTTGGGTGTTGCTGCCACATGGTGGCAGTGTGAGACCTCCTCTCCATGAAGGGAAAATAATCTTTCCTGCTATAGGATAGTAATAGTTTGTATAAACATAAGTAAAAAGTACCGATAAAAGAGGACAGTAGGACAGTAGGACAGGAATGGTAGGCACAATGGTGCACTTATGCATGCCCCTTACAGACCTCTTAGAAATGGGGAGAGGTCGACTGTAGACAGTCTAAGGTTAAAGTTTTGGGGGTTTGGGGAAGAAACCACAGTCAGGTAGTGCATTCCAGGCATTGATCACTCTGTTGCTGAAGTCGTGTTTTCTGCAGTCGAGTTTCGAGCGCTTTACATTGAGTTCGAATCTATTACGTGCTCGTGTATTGCTGCGGTTGAAGCTGAAGTAGTCATTAACAGGAAGGACATTTTGGTATATGATTTTATGAACTACATTTAGATCAGATCGGAGGCGATGTAGTTGTAAATTGTCTAATCCCAGAAGTCATCATACTTGTGTAGAATGCCGAAGGGCAAAATTGAGGTAGGGAAAAGGAGAAATTCAGATCAGATGGGTGGCAAATAAATCTAATAAAAAAAAAAAAAAGGAAAATGGGCTTAAAATCTTAGATGTACCAAATCAAAAGAGACCATTTAGGCCACTGAGTTCAAGCCGCTGTTCAATGCAGGAATCCAAATTCAACGATCATCCCTCTAGCCTGGGCTTGAACACATCCACCCAATGAAGCCAATCAAGTTTGGGGTAATTAGTTCCATTGTCAGACTAATCTTACTTTCAGAAACATTTCTTAAGATCCACTTGGAATCTGTCTTCCTATAACCTGAAATATATATTTCTGTGTCCTGCAGACACTCTGAATACAGAGGAGAGATCTTCATTTTTTTGCCCCCCTCTGTATAAATTTGCACCCATTTTGATTGATGATACTTGGATCCTGTGCCTGTTAACTAGTTATGGCCCACTTATCTCTTGTCAAGGTGTTTTTCATTTAGAACTCCCTTCTTGTCTAGAAAGCAGAAAGAACAGCAACTTGAAGTGTTTTGAACAGCAATTAATGAATTGTACCTGTTCCTTGGGGGAAAAAAGGACAAGGTTATATTAGATGGTAATTATATAATATGTACAAATCTCTACGAAATGGCATTGATTGGAGAGTTAGGTTGATGCATGGGAATGTATTCTTTACTACCTGTTATGGAGATTTGCATGTGTACTGTATTGGGTAAAAAAAAAGAATTCAGAGCAATAGACTATTTGTTTAACATTTAATCTAATAGTTACACCAATGGATCACCAATTGTTTTGTTGATGGGCAGTTAAATACATTTTAGAAATTAGAATAAAAAGGTAGAGAGTAACAAGGAAAGATGGAAAATCAGTTATCAAAGGAACAAAAAGGGAAACACTACATAAGTCCAAATCATGAAGGACGATTATGAAAATATCTCAGATTCCCCCTAATTCACATGACTATAAACGATAGAAGAATTTTAGCATGATCAGACTTGTAAGATTATTTTACTAAAACCAATCTGTATAAAACAGGTTTTCAGTCTTTGGTGCAATCTTTTTAATTTCTTGGTCTGATTAATAACAACAACAACAACAACAACAACAACAACAACAACAACAGAGTTGGAAGGGACCTTGGAGGTCTTCTAGTCCAACCCCCTGCTTAGGCAGGAAACTCTACATCGCAGGGTCTTGAAGGCTGAAAAAGAGTTAATAAATCAGACAAAGTTGTATTGCTTGTATTGCTTACTAAACCAAACACTTTCCTAAATAGGGACTTGCTTATTTGGATTTTTTTTTATTGTGAAAGCTTTGATCAGTGCAAAGTGAATTTGAGAAGAAAATTTTCATGCATATGACATTATCAACGTGTCACTGAAAAACATTGCATGAGAATTTGAACAAAAGGCTATTCTTATGCTTATATCCTGCCAGTGAACTTCCCCATAGGCATTGATTGGCCACAGTAAGAACCAAGTGCTGAACTGGGAAGGCCCTTGATCTGGTCATCTATGGAGATTCTAAGTCATCCAGGTCATGGTTGTCCCAAAGGTGCCTTTCCTGTTTTTCTTTGAAGATGTTTTGCTTCTCATCCAAGAAGCTTATTCAGCCTTCTGAATTGAACAACCCTCTCTCAACAGAGGGGGAGGGATACATCATCATCAGTTTTTAGTCTACAACTCAGTCCTTTCAGCATTTCCAAGAAGGCTCCATATCCATTTGCACTACTCAGGTAACCCTGAGGACACAGATAAACCTCCAAGTGCCCTCAATGACTCTCTAAAACAGCGGTTCCCAACCTTCCTAATGCCACGACCCACCCCCCAGCCCCGCGCGACTTCAGCGGGGCTGGGACAGGTGGCTGCCTGGAGAGAGCCATCCCCTTCGCAGAGTCTCTCCTGTCTACCTGTAGCATTCTGGGCGAAGGCGATGGCTCTCTCTGGGCAGCCGCCTGTACCAGCCCCACCGAAGTCATGCACGCCTTTCGCGACGGGGCTCGAAAAGCTCCCAGAGGCAACATGTGAAGCGAGCGGAGACCTCGCCTGGATCTGGAGACTTCGCCCAGATGCCGCCATTTGGGTTCTTTTACCCTCTGCGCATGCGTAGAATGCTTTGCACATGCGCAGAGGGTAAAAGAACCGAAATTGTGGCGGCGGGGTGGGTCGCGGTGGGGGTGCGGGTTGTGTGGCGTGATATGGCCATGCTTGTGGCAGTGGGGGGGAGTTGAGGATGCCGGGGCGACCCCTGGGAAATGGTCATTCGACCCCCAAAGGGGTCGCGACCCCCAGGTTGGGAGCCGCTGCTCTAAAAGAATGCAAATGACTAACTGTCTTCAAGGAATATAAATCCTTCCATTCTCCACCATCCAGTTAGATCTGAAGAAGGTTTTTGGATGAGAAGTCAAACAACAACAACAAGAAAGTCTAGTTGCCTCTTGAAAAAGCACCTTTGGGACAACCTTGATCTGGTCTCTACTTAATCATGGAGCACACTGAATGAGACTGCCCAGCCATTCCTTAATCAATCTCACAAGATGTTTGGAATGAACTAAAGTGTGCAAAGAGCTCTACATATACAGTATCACCTTCAACTCCCAGAGAAAATGTGGGATACAAATATGGTAAACAAATAAATAAACAAACAGAAGCTATTTTGAGATGCAAAAGATTTGAGGCTGATTTTTCATTGAACAATGTTTTGCAGAATAAAAATAATGTTGTCTGACACAGAACAAGCTTTCTTAGAGTATGAAGATAACATGAGGAGAAGATGTTGTATTAGATTTACAACATCATCTTTTCATGTTATCATTAGACATTAAATATTAATGGCTTTCCTTTAGGAGAAGAAAATATTCAAGTTTTCCTTTTTTAAAAAAGCATGGACATTTGTTCTAAAATGTAAAGTCATGTATGCTTAAAAATAGCAAGCAGTCAGCTGAATATAATATTTTAGGCAAGAAGGTAAAAGGAGTGCTTAATTTAGAGGCATGGATTCTTGCAATAGATGGGTCAGAAACACACCATGCTTTACAAAATCAAGTCAATCCTGTGATTTTGCTCTAATATTAGGTGGATTAAAGGGCACATTTACACTCCAGTAGCTAAGAATGCAAACAACCAGTTCAGAAGCAACAACTAATTCAGTAGCCTATTATTTTCCAGTCATCTGGCTGCAGATTAACTATGCATATAATCGATACATGTGAACGCTCCTTTAGAATGCAAATATTAGGTTCTTAATTCTTCCCTCTCCTTAAATTATGATAAAGTCCTAGAGAGGCCCATGAAAGCATGGCCAGTTAAGTTAGAGACATGGCCTGTCTCTATGGTTGGTTTGATTTTCATCTCTCCATAGGTGCACAAGAGTGTAAAAAAGAAACAGTGACCTGGGTAAGATCACCCCAAAGCAAACTATTCTACACTGAAGTGGGCCAGGAGATGACATTTGTTGAAATTGGTGAGCAATGTAAAAATGTCCACAACAGTAGAAATTCAGTCAGTCTCATTTGTGTGCAGATGGTACATGAAGGTAAAATCAATTGCCTAAAAAAGTAAGGTAGATGATTAAGTCACTTTTATTTGTATTGTAGTAACATAGCCAATGTGGGATTTTACAAGCCTGATATCGCCTGGCAAGAAATGATGCCTCTATACCCCTCATTAATTATTTGCTAGTTTTGGTGAAAACAGAGTGAATGAAGTCTAATGCCAGGAGAAATCAAAATATTTGGATGTATGATAAGCATTCATTGTATTGTTTCATATTTCTCTGGCAGCATTGTGTAAGTAGCTGCAGAGTTGCAGTATATGCTGTTTCTCATTCTTCAGGTCACAATAATGATTACAAAGATAAATGTCAAATCTACTGCTTCAGCTCAACATTAAGAAAACTAAGACCATGGCACCTGGCCCTCTCAATTCCTGGCAAATAGATGGGGAAGAAATGGAGGTAGTGACAGATTTTATTTTCCTGGGCTCCAAGATCACCGCAGATGGGGACTGCAGCCAAGAAATTAAAAGACGCTTGCTCCTGGGGAGGAAAGCTATGACAAATCTAGACAGCATACTAAAAAGCAGAGACATCACCCTGCCAACAAAAGTGCGTATAGTCAAGGCTATGGTTTTCCCAGTTGCAATGTATGGCTGTGAAAGTTGGACCATAAGAAAGGCTGAGCACCAAAGAATTGAGGCCTTTGAACTATGGTGGTGGAGAAGACTCCTGCGAGTCCCTTCGACTGCAAGGCGATCAAACTGGTCAGTCCTAGAGGAGATCAACCCTGACTGCTCTTTAGAAGGCCAGATCCTGAAGATGAAACTCAAATACTTTGGCCACCAAATGAGAAGGAAGGACTCACTGGAGAAGAGCCTAATGCTGGGAAAGATTGAGGGCAAAAGAAGAAGGGGATGACAGAGAATGAGGTGGCTGGATGGAGTCACTGAAGCAGTTGGTGTGAGCTTAAATGGACTCCAGAGGATGGTAGAGAACAGGAAGGTCTGGAAGAACATTTTCCATGGGGTCGCGATGGGTTGGACATGACTTACGACTTTTCAGCATTTTGTTTTATTCATCTTTCAACCAAAGCCAATCTAGATGAGAGCTGCTATGCATTGGTCAAAGCTTAACCTAGGCTAATCTACAATAGACAAAGCTATTATGTGAGCTGACTTGTACTTCTCTATAGGTGATGGGGAGAATTACTTACTCACCTTCATATCCTTTGAAATTTCCAATCAATTTAGCTTCCTGGCAAAAGACTCAACCATCACTTCACCATAACCCGCTGCACTATGGACACAACACTCTGAATAGTCAGATATAATTTGGAGTGTTGTCAATCAGCCTTCCATTTGCTCAGTTCCAGATCATGGAGCAAGAAGGATTTAATCTGGGTCATATGCTCACCTTGTGCAAATTGAAGAAGTTACACAGATAAGATTTACAGAATAGAAAAACAGCCTCTGTTAAGTGCCCAGCGTGCTTAGAGTTATTATAGGGGAGCACCCTATCTAATTCTCTTCTCCTCTCTTCTTAGCTGCCTATTAGTGACGGGCATTTCTGAAGTGCAAGCCAGCTGCTGCATGACAATGTGGATAAATCTGGTTTCCTTGTATAATGTGCAGAAAGCTGAAGGGAGCATGAAGACATGATTCTCCCTTTCAACCTAACAGAGGAAAATCTTTTCATGTCAGGTTCTGTAATCACTTGCAAAGACAGGGAAGCAAAGAATATTTTGCCTGACTGCTCCTAAATGTGTCCTACAAACTAAATAAACAAATTCAAGCATCACCTTAATACATACCTAGGTACTATGAACATTGAAATCACAGAAACAAAATTATACTTGGATACACTTCCTAGGTCATGGCATCCAATTCTCTGCTAGTGCAGGAACTCAAATTAAAGCATAGTGGAAGAGAGAGGGCTTTCCCATTTATTTATTTAAACAATTTATATAGCTACCCGTCACACCACAGTGACTCTAGGTCAGTGATGGCTAACCTTTTTCTCGTTGCGTGCCAATAGCATGCCCCGTTTTGGGCCTAGCAGGCCTCCCTGCATCCTCCTGGGACCAAAAACAGGCTGCTAGGGGGGCGCTGCACCCCCCCACGCTCCAATTTCAGATCAAAAATGCTCTTCTTGAACACACCCTGGGATGAGGAAACACTATCTTACTTGGTAACTGTTCCATTATCAAATATCTCTTCTTGTCAGAGTATTAGGAAAATCTTCATTTGGAATCTGCTTTCCCATCATTCACTGTTCTGTACTCTGGCTCAAAGAAGTTGTGATTTTCCTCTGTAGCCATTCATATTGTCTCTCAGTTTTTTTCTCAAAGATAAATATATTCTTTTCCCTCAATTGTTTCTTGTCCAATCCCTTTTGGGACTGCTGCAAGCGAAGGCCCATATCTAAGAACACCGACTATTTTGTGTTAGTTCTATATTCAGTAAGACCTTCTCTCTGCCCAGTGTTTCATTGACCCATTCTGAGGCACACTGCCAAGTTTTCATGTTTCATTTCTAGGGAATTCATTGCTTCCCCTCCCAGCCATGATTACAGTCTGAAATTGTGGAGTAATGCAATGCATCATTATTGGAACCTGCTATTTATCTCCATTTGTTATTATCTACTTTTTCCACGTATAATGGATGTTTTAAAAATTAGAGTGTTTAAATAGCTGGTCCATACTGTTTTAAGTTTTAAGAAAGGTAAAATTACTGGATTAGACCACTTAGCACAGTTTATATCTATATTAACTGGGAACAAAGCATCTCATTTTTAGCATATATTTTTTTAAAAAAGTTTTGTTAAAAGAAGGTATTTACTAAACTGGAAGGAGAGGGGGGGATTAAGTATAACATAGCTAATGATAAAATCCAGGTATTGAATACTTAAAATAACTTCTTCTTCAAGTCAAACTTGACTTTGGATGACTTCATGATCACAGCCACATAATTTTCTTCATAGCAATGTGGAAATGGTTGCCATTCCTTTATTCTGAGAGCTTCCCAATCTAGTATTCAACCCTGATGTTTTTGGGAAATTTCCCATCGAAGAACTAACTACTGTAGTCCTGATTCTACTTAGCTTCTGAGCCCAGACAAGTCTGGTAAAATATTGCTGCAGCTGAGATATTGGTATATTGAAATATGCATTTAAACACCTATCTTTTGAAAAAAATATATGATGTGCAAACAAGGATAAAGTAATACACAACTAAAACATTTATATGCAGTAAGATAGGCTGCAAAATCTTTGGGTACACAGAAGATGATCCGTATCTCAGACAGGTTAACATTATTAGATTAGGTTAATATTGGCTTTTCTAGCTCACTCAATCATTGTTAATACCATCAACTGTGGCATTTGGATATGATGACTACTGCTGAACAGTGGTTCTGCTCATTTGTTGAGAAAGAATAGCAAAAACATAGGCACAGGGAACTTGTGGGTCTTCAAACTTTGTCAGATTACAACTCCAATAATTACTCAATGCTAATAATATTGACTAGGCTTGACATCCAACGACATCTGGAATACTGCTAGTTCCTCAATTTTAAATCTGAGGAATGCTGTTGCACTCCATGGAAATTGTTCTGTATAATAATGTTAAATCCCAATTTGTTCTGAATTTTCACACCAAATGATATTTTTTTAAGGATGTGGCTGACATTGTTCAAAATTTTCCAGGCCATGTTTTCTTTGAGGCTGATTCCAGAAGATGGTGCAGGGGACAGTTTACTAGAGACATAAACGGCATAGGTGAATAACCTGCAGCCAATTTCCTTTTCACTCTTCAGACTATCCTCATGGGGATGAAAGGAGCCAAAACCTCTTGCTCTTTTTTTTTTTAAAAAATCAATATTTGCAGATAATTGGAGATAATTAAAAGACAAAACAAGTGCCTTTAAGTTTCTGCAAAAAACCATCCTGTAGTATAAGTAATTTCTCTGGTAAATGATATTCTACTGAGATTATAATTTGGAACACATTGATATTGTTTTGTGAATGATACTCCCCTCAGTTATCTTTTTTATGCAATAGGAAAGAACCAATTAGGGACCTAAATGGTAATAGGTTAGGTGAGCACTCATTACATTTGAAATTAATCCAGGCCAAGGAAGACAAATTATGGATTTGGGATTAAACCTTTTTAAAATGGGGTTATATTTGCTTTGAAAAATCAGGTTTTCATTTTGGACTTGCTCTGGGTTGCACCCTTGCACTTGGAGTTTACCCGTGCTTAGGTAACAGCAGCAGCCAAGCATGATTCTGCTCAATTTTGACTACTTTATCCTTCACTTCTGCTCCTGAGATTGCCAGATCTGGATACAGTAACCTGAATCTTTGGGCTATCCGTACACAAGGAAAGCACTGAACCAAGTTGACTGCTGCCCTTTCTCCATAATACTGCAGGGTTTCTCATGGGCCTACCTGCTGAGCTTATTAAGTTCAGAGATTAATTGGCTTGGATACTGCTCTGGAGAAGATGACGCAAAACAGCCTTTTTCGGGGTGAGTGGGGGGAGATAGCAGTAACTTTCTCTTTTGACAGAAATATAGGAATTTTTTATTTTTTCTTACGAAGTGAACATGCTATGATGCCTTGCCACTCTTCTCTGGTTTTCTTGGTTACCACGAGAGGCAGCTTTGCTATGCCTCTGCACATTGACTTTTGCTTTTTGTTAGTTTCCTTTTAATCAGAACAAGGAGGGGGGATATAATACTGGTTAGCTTCCATTTTTAGCGCTCCCCCACTAGCCAGCTACAGAGAGCAATGATGGTTCAGGGAAAAGAGGAGGAACTAACAGAACAAGCCCAGCAGCACACAAATGTTGCTAACTGTTGGGTTGTGTGTGAATCTGATGGCCATGTGGAAAGCTTTAATTACATGAAAAAGAGACTACTGTACTGGAAAAAAATATAGAATACACTCTATATGGGGAGATTTTACAAAAAGAGATTTCAGTAGTTACTTATTACAGTGTAACAACACAACTGGTTGTGGGCTGACTCCCATGGGGCCATACTCCAGCTTTTCTGCAGTATTCTATACGGTCTACCATTTGCTTCTGGGCACAGTTCAGAGTGTTGGCAGTTACTATTAAAATCCTATATATCTTTATTCTGGGGACTTGGGAAATTACTCCTTTCTAGCAGTGCCTACAGGGATGGGTCAAAATGGTAGATGGAGCACTGCAATGTAATCCCTATTCCTTTTGAACATGCATGTGATGTCATGATACCTTGAAAAACACGAAGCTTGCATCACAATGGACAATGAGCAATCTACTTAAGAGCCGTGGTGGCGCAGTGGTTAGAATGCAGTATTGCAGGCTAACTCTGCCCACTGCCAGGAGTTTGGTTCCTTCAATCCTGACCGGTTTAAGATTGACTCAGCCTTCCATCTTTCCGAGATCGGAAAAATGAAGACCCAGACTGTTGAGGGGCATATGCTGACTCTGTAAACTGCTTAGAGTGGTCCATAAAGCACTATGAAGCAGTATATACTGTAAGTGTTACAGTTGCTCTTTTGCTGATTTTAATTCCTCAAAGCAGCTGTCTTTATATTTTGGAATTTGACCAATGTGTGTTTTTCTGCTGTGTAAAGTTTTTCAATTATCGTGTCCTCTTTGAGTGGTGCAGAAGATCTAGAACTAAAATAAAATAAAGTACACATTGTTAAATATATCATAGAATCATAAAATTAGAGAGTTGGGAAGGACTATTTAGGACATTGAATTCAGCTCTGCCCATTGCAGGAATCCAAACTAAAACATTCATGACTGATGGTTGGTTAGCCTCCCTTGAAAGTTGGAAACCCATCACTACTCAGTAGTTGGTTCCATTGTTGAAGTGCTCTTATTGCTGGGTAAATTTTCCTAATATTCGGCTGAAACCTGTTATCCTATATCATAACAATTCCTGTATATTTCTCAGTAATAAATATAATATATCACCATATAAAAAATCAGGAGAACTTCTCTTAGCTTCATAATTCAAAAGTTCTGAATTTGTTACCAGTATTCTCTGGCAACAATCAGAACTAGAAATGAGAAATTAAAGAATAAACCTCTCTGTTTCTTTTACTAAGATTCATTAAGGAAAAAAGGGTAAAGCTAAAAGCCCAAGAATTCTGACAAATGCATTTACTTTCAGATGTTAACTTTATACATGGGTAATTTAAAGTAGTTAAGTTCTTAGTTGCTTACTCCTACCCTTTCAGTTTCAATCTGTTACTTTGCCTGGTGAGAATTATATTTCACAATTAGGTAACTAGTTATCCCCTTTTTTTTCCAGAGTGCATAGCAGTTGCCAACAAATAATGCTTATGGAATCTGAAGTAGGACTGGGATTAAACTCTGAAGTTCCCTCTGTTCAAACAGATTGGAACCTCATTCAGATTGGTATTTTTCTAAAAATGGACATTTCTGCTTTATCTTTATTTTTTCATTTCAGAAGCCAGAAAAAGATTCCTCGTTTAAACTGATGCCCCGATTATGTGCAAAAATGCCATGTTTTGCTAGGATCATGGGATTTGTTATTTGTACTGTTTCTGGCAAAAAAACAAAGCACAAGCTCACACCAACGCAAAACCCAAACAAAATCAAGCAACCTGCCCCCAAAAGTATTAGAAAGGCCATCTCTGTAATGACATTTCTTATTTAAGTTATACAATTTAATGTAAATCAGTTTACTACAGGTAGTCCTCGACTTACAACAGTTCCTTTAGTGACCGTTCAAAGTTACAACGGCACTGAAAAATGTGATGACTGTTTTTCAAAGTTACGACCTTCGCATGATAATGTGATCAAAATTCAGATGCTTGGTAACTGGTTCATATTTATGACAATTTATGGCAATGCTATGTTCCAAGGTCATGTGATCCCCTTTTGTGACCTTCTGAAAAGCCAAAGTCAATAGGGAAGCCCAGATTCACTTAACAACCGTATTACTAACTGCTTATCAGCTGCAGTTATTCATTTAACAACTGTGGCAAGAAAGTTTGTAAAATGGGACAAAATTCCCATTTTCCCATTTTTGCGCTCAATTGTGGTCATAAGTTGAGGACTACCTGTATTCTCTTAAATGTAAGTGTGATGGCCTCCTCGGATGCTTCCCCGCATGCCCCTCCAGATACTAGCTTGAAGAAGGATTAGCCGGTCCCAGGTATGTCAGAAGGGGGGCAGGTGGCAGCATGCCCAGAGGCAGCCGGTGGCCTCGAGCCTGGATCAGAAAGACCAAGCATGGCGGAGCAGTCACAGGGGATGTGACCAAACGAGCCGGTTGAGCGTGGGACAGTTGAGACACAGCTGCAGCAGGACAGCCCCAAGGCTTCGGGTGGAGAGAGCATGCAGCTGCAGGCAACCAGTGCAGATCAGGATGCTTTATTAAAGAACAGGATGTGGTGAAACTGGGGAAAATAGGAATACATACAATGAGGACCAAATATAAGATAGGCAGTATTGAATTGCTGCTGAACATAACATTTAATAAATACAAGTAATCTAAATCTCACCAGCGATGCTCTGTGTGTGGGATGTGGGATAGTCCTTGGATGACCATGTGCCACAGATTAAGATGGATTCTTCTTTGTGCTTCTGCCTCCTCCAAATGCTAAAGGAAAATGGAGTCTGGCTTCCCAGCAGGCACTTATTTTGAGAGTGTGGGCTGATGGGTAAAGGGATTGGGTCAGCTTCAAAACAATATATATTGGTATTTGCAGTAGTGGATTCTAAAACTTGTTGCTACTGGTTTGTGCATGCTTGCGCGCATGCACGACACTTCTGTGCATGCGCAGAAGCGTCCCAGAGAGGTAGGCGGAGCCTCCCACCACTGCTACCGGTTCACAGAACCGGGCCAAACCAGGAGCAACCCACTGCTGGTATTTGTGCCTCTAGCCACTAGATGGGGCTAGAGACCAACAACAGTATATATAAAAATTATATGCTGGGGCATGACAAGTGATTTATAATCACTTTTCACATTTACAACCTGTGGTCATGTGATCAAAATTCAGATGCTTGGCAACTGGCATGTATTTATGACAGTTACAGTGTCTCACGTTCAGGTGATCACGCAAGCAGAGTCTATGGAGAAGCCAGATTTAATTAGCAATTATGTTACTAACTTAACAACTGCAGTGATTCAGTTAACAACCGTGGCAAGGAAGATTGTAAAATGAGGCAAAATTCAGTTAACAACTGTCTTGTTTAGCAATGGATATTAAGGACTCAGTTGTGGTTGCAGGTTGAGAACGACCTGTGTCTGTATGCAATGTCACAATATGTACACATTAAAGGTAGAGCTTGCACAGAGATCAGCATGATGTTGCTTTATTGTTTGCCCCCCCTTAACTCCCTGCCCCCCCCGCTTCTGATTTTAACCATATCATATGTTTAGCTATCAACATGCAGGTTAAAAGAAAAGGAATATGTTTCATAATATGATTCCTACTTGTAATCAAAGCATGTACTGCATAAGTCTATGCAATAGGTAAAAGATCAGCAAAGACTGTCACTATTTGGATAAAATATTAAAAGATTTGAAAGAGAACAATATTTACAAGAAGCCTAAATTTGCTGTGTGATTTATGTATGAGTGTGTGTGTGTGTGTGTGTGTGTGTGTGTGTGTGTGTGTGTGTGTGTGTGTATCTACACAGACACACACACACACACACACACACACACACACACACACACACACACGTAGGTATGTATGTATGTATGTGACCACTAGATGTCAGCAGAGGACATCGCTTAATTATATGTACATTGTCAGCTTGTCAGCTTCTCTAATTTTAAGTGCCTCAAAAAGGCTGCTTGTGGTTTTATTTAGTATATTTTTAAATGAATAAATACAACAATAAATTAACAAAAGCTATAGTTTAAAAAAGTTTATAACATAAAATTAGGGATAAGTTAATTGCAATATACTCAGGGTACATATTTTGAAACTGGGTAGCCTGCGCCTGGTTGGGTCATCATTTCAGAGATATTTCCTTAGCTAAACGGAGAAAGAGAATGATTATGGGTGGGCAAAAGACCAGTGGGAGTAGAAGCAGCTCTGACTTCCTCACAGCTTCCCCTTTGGCTTTCCTTGTGAGAAGTTGGCAGGGAGCCTCAGAAATCCTCCCTCCTTCCCTCCCTCTGTCAAAGAAGTGCAAGGGATACTTGTGTAGACCACATCAGAATGAGCAGACCTCCATCATGAAAACCTTTTCCGGGCACCTGAAGAAGGGCTTCTGCTCAGCATGATTATATGTCTGCCCTGGAGTGGGGGATGGGCAGGTCTTTATTGCAGGTCTTGCTCTGAATGTCCACATGTTGGGATTCTGCAGATGACTTTCAAGTAGGGATATTTTCTGTGGTGGTCCCCAAACTGGGAAATCACAGTTATTGAAATATATTTTGGCACAGATGTCTCAAATTCTTCTCTCTCTCTCTCTCTCTCTCTCTCTCTCTCTCTCTCTCTCTCTCTCTCTCTCTCTCTCTCTCTCTCTCTCTCTCCCTCCCTCCCTCCCTCCCTCCCTCCCTCCCTCCCTCTCCCTCTCCCTCTCCCTCTCCCTCTCCCCCTCCCCCTCTCTCTCCTCGAGATAAGCTTTATGTTTTAAATCGCCATTTTGAAATTGTCAGTTACTCTGCTTCCACACTGTGCATCTTTTCCATTTAAAATATTACTGTTTTTATACCTGATTGTATGATTTTAAATGATGTTACCACTTTATTATTAATATATTCTTTTTTATTATGTAGAGTGCTTTCAAAGCTTTGCAACGGGCAAATTCATTATTGAAATAAAGGAAGGAAGGAGCACATAAATGATTTTTGTCATTAGAACACAAACAAAGGTTGCTCTGTTATAAAAATGATTTAATTGTGCTCTCTGCCTCATGTTCCTCATTTCCCCAATCTGCCAGCGACTACTATAACTAATCACTGACCTACCCTTCCAGCTTAATGTGCTTAATGCCCTTGGCTTTTATCACCATTCCAGAGACCCTGTGAACTGTTTTATTTTTACTTCTAAACCAGAGACCCCAAGTTCACATAAAGTGACCTCTCCTGGTAAAATTGCATGGCGAGCACAACTGCAGAATGGGAGGGTATTGCACTGACAGATCCGGTTCTGTGACGTCATCATGACATCACCAGCGGGTTGCTACCGGTTTGGGTGAACCGGTTTCAACCGGGAGGAACCCACCTCTGCATCAAATATAGTTATATATGATACATGAAGTGGATTTCAGTCTGTTTTCTAAAAAAACAACCCTGGGCTCTTCCAAAGCTTATCCTAGTGACAGAGATGTACTGTACAGAGATATACAGTTCCTTGTATCGGCAGACCTGATAACATCAGAAGGGACAGTTTAACAAAGGGGAGCTCTGCTCATCCATTGCTCTGTGTGGGAAGAAGCAGGGAGATGTCACTCCAGAAGTCTTCCTGCAGGGAAAAGAAAGATGGCATAGGGTAAAGCAGGAAGTCCCCTCTAATTCATCCATACATAGTTTTCCCAATGGGAACAATTGCAGCAACTGAGAGGTGGAGCTCTTGCCTCACAATCAGGAGGTTGTGAGTTTGATCCTAGGTAGAGGCAGATGTAGGGTCTCCTGCTTGGGCAGGGGGTTGGACTAGATGACCTGCAAGGTCCCTTCCAACTCTGTTAATCTATTAAAAAGAAACAGGTAAGTGCCCTCTCTCCTGAGATTAAAAAAAAAGGAAGTTAAGAGTGAGATGTTTTGTATAGCAACACACTCTTGGTTGAGTCTTTGGGACTGTCGTTGGAGGAGAGATAGGAAGGACTGGTGGTGATTATTAATATTGCATTAAAGTACATGTTTTAATGGCATTATGTATCTCTTTTTATTGTTTTGGAATGTTGTAAATGACCAAGAGTCTGTCAGAGTATGACACTCTACAAGATACTATAGATATATACATGGAATATATACATGGAATATATATACAGTATGTGTGTGTGTGTCTGTATATTTGTATATGTGTGTATGCATATACTGTACATATATATTACATATACATATACATACACATACATACATACATACATTACATATACATACATACACATATACATACATATACTGTACATACCGTATTTTTCGGAGTATAAGACGCACCGGAGTATAAGACGCACCTTAGTTTTTGGGGAGGAAAATAGGGGAAAACAATCTGCCTACCAGGTATTCATCTGGCTAGCATCCTTAGTCTGGTCAGCTTCAGCACATTATTTTATCACCTGGTTAGGACTTTAAAAAAAACCTTCTTCAGAGAGAGTAACAATAAGAGCTGGGAAGATAGCTAGCACCTGGTTAGGGCAAGAAAAAAACTTATTCAGAGCAAGTAGAGCAATGAAAAAAACCCTGCAAAGACTTAGGGCTGGAAAAACATTCTTCGGAGAGAGTAACAATGAAAAAGCTTGCAAGGTAAGAGCTGGGAAGATTGTTAGCACCTAGTTAGGGCTGGAAAAAAAGCTTCGGAAATGCTACATTCAGCGTATAAGATGCACCCAAATTTTCAGCCACTTTTAGGGAGGAAAAAGGTGCGTCTTATACTCAGAAAAATACAGTACATACATACATACAGGGGTGGGTTCCTACCTGTGCGGTCCAGTGTGCAGCTCCGGTAGGGACCCACCGATTACACAATTTGTGTGCGACTGCTCTGGTACCGTCTTAACCGGATAGTCGCGCGCATCACCATCTTTTTAAAAGATTTTTTTGGCTTTTTTGCTTCTGCGCATGCGTGGAAGCAAAATCTCACTGAAATCTTGCGAGGGGACGCGCACATGAGATTTCGGTGAGATTTTGCTTCTACGCATGCGCCGAAGCAAAATCTCGCCAAAATCGCGCACGCACACGCATCCCCTTGCGAGATTTAGGTGAGATTTTGCTTCCGCACATGCGCAGAAGCAAAATCTCACCAAAATTGCATGAGAGGGCGCGCACATGTAGCGAGCGAGCGCACTTACAAAACGTGGAGATGCGCATGCAGTGCACCAGTATTGGTAAGTAGGCAACCTGCCCCTGCATACATACAATATAAAATTGATAACACTTTATAAAGTGTCACACTCTGACAGACGCTTGGTCTTGGCAAAGTCAAGGACAGAAACATGGAAAAGGTTGCACATTAAATAAACAGCTTTAAAACAGCTGAAAAAAGAAAGCAAATGGGAGGAAATATGCAAAGTTTGTCCTGGATGCATTTTCCAGAGCAGGCTAATATGCTCAGTATTAGCCTGAAGAGAATGAATGAATGAATGAATGAATGAATGAATGAATGAATGAATAAATAAATAAATAAATAAATAAATAAATAAATAAATAAATAAATAAATAAATAAACAAGTAAAATTAAATTAGCAGAAAACTACAGCTAGGTTAGTAGCAGTGGAACAGAGAAAGGATTTTAGAGGAAGGGACATTATTTTAACCCCTGCAGGATATAAAGACTGCCCTGACAACCTAGATCAACTCCATGGGATAGACAAACTCCTTGTGTGTCCAATCACACTTGGCCAATAAAGAATTCTATTCTATTCTATTCTATTCTATTCTATTCTATTCTATTCTATTCTATTCTATTCTATTCTATTCTATTCTATTCTATTCTATTCTATTCTATTCTATTCTATTGGTTCCAAATCCTTGGGAAAACAGCTCTATAGCAGAATAAAATGAGTAGATAAATGGGATGCAATAAGATTCTTAATATGAAGACAACAGTGTATGTTTTAGTCCTCCCTACCTATGAGGATTACAACCCTGTAATCATTTGCTTTGGGCTGGGGTCAGGGTGACTGACTGGAGCTGAGCATTTACTGGCCAGGAGCCCTTCCTGATGCCTATGTGGAGTTCACAGCAGATATTTTCTCTTTGTGCCCTGATAGAGAAACATCTGTTGCTGCCTAGGATAGAATTCTCTTTTTTTTTAATTTTTTTTTTTAAAAATAGTTTTTATTAAGTTATTTACATTTAAAAACAAACAAACATACAAAAAAAAAAGAACATTATGACATTAACAAGTACAATATAAACATTTACAAAACATAAAAAACGCATACAGCTATAGAGCTGTTAATTTCTATAATTTGTTCTACGGCGAGTATATGTTAGCGATATATTTTTATGTATTTTCCAACTTTTATCTTGTCTTTTATGTGATAGATTTTATAAATCAATCGTATTAATATTAATATTAACAATAGTATTAATAATAGTACAACGATAGTGATATTGATGATAGTATTGATAATAATAATAATAGTTCATAAGAAATAAGGCACTTTCAATTTTGTAAAATCATAGTATACATATATATTATTATAATATAACTATTTTCTCTATTAATTCCTTATTCTAATTTCTATGTGTCTTATTTAACTTATATTTACATTTATTACATTGATGATATTTGTTTTCGTTTTTCGTACCAATTGTAAAATAAATTCCAAATTTCATAATAGTCGGAGTCTTCCTTTCCTTTCAATTCCATAGTTAACTTATCCGCTTCGGCACAATCCAAAATTTTTCTGATTACACTGTTTTCCTCGGGAATATCATTTAATTTCCAATTTTGTGCTATCGTTATTCTTGCCGCTGTTAGTATATGTAAAATGATATAGTAGTGTTTTTTTTCCATTTTTTGGTTGATGATTCCCAATAAGAAAATTTCCGGTTTAATATCTAAGTCTTGTTGTGTGATTTCTGTTAACCAGTTTTTGATTTTATTCCAGAAGAGTTTGATTTTTGGACAGGTCCACCACATATGATAATAAGATCCAGTTTTACACTGACATCTCCAACAATTTGGTGGTAGATTTTTATACATTCTTGCCAATTTCGCTGGAGGGAGGTGCCATCTATAGAATAGTTTATAATAATTTTCTTTGTATGAGACTGATTTTGTGATTTTATAGTTCTGATTCCATATTTTTTCCCATTGATTAATTGGTATTTCATGTCCAAAATTTTTCGTCCAGCTTATCATATTTCCCTTTATTCTATCTTTCTGTGTTTTGTTTTTTAGAAGAAATTTATATATTTTAGTTATTGCTTTTTGTTCCTGGCCTAATAAGATTTTATCTAATTCTGATTTAGTTTTTTGTATTCCATATTAGAATTCTCAACCTTCTGAGTGGGAGGTGAGCATCCTCACCTCTAGGCCACTGTGCCTCTTACCTATGAGGATCCAGTAGGACAAAATAGATGCAAAAGTTCAGGCTAGGTCCAGAACGATTCAATTGTTTTGGCAGCTGTGCAATTGTATGCCTACGCATGTGAATTTGAGACATATACACAAACCAAACACAACAATTTGAGCAAACAAAATGACATGTGGTAGAAGAATGTAAGGTTGAACATCAGTATATATGAAGAAATGTAGATGGAAATACATGCAAATATCCATGTTGATGAATTGTATAAACAATTGATAGAGAAATGAATGTGAGATTTACAGAGGTGGCACCAACATCTCAAAAGAGATAAGATGAAGGAAAATATCTATGTAACTTGTGGAATTGTTGAGATGTAGAAGGGAGTGTTTGTCTCCATGGAGATGAAGATCAGGGAAGGCTTAGAAGAAATTCACAGTACTTAAAAAACAGCAGTGACAGGGAAACAGAAAACACAACCTTGCATTACAGCTCAACATCTATTTAGCTATGATACCCTGGAGCCTGACGCAAAAAGTAGTTGTGTCAGGGGCATTATACTTTAGATCTCTGTCTCCCAACTGGATTCTGTATACAAAATGAGTGTTGCATTGTTGAGAAAATTAGTTTATGTTTTGCTCATCTTGACAAAGGTATTCATAAGACTTTCATCTCTAGTTCCCCAGTAGGCTTTAGCAGAGTGAAGAGAGAAAATAACTGTTTACTTAACATTCAGTTGACTGCTTCTAAGGACTGTGTATGTAGAGGAGCAGTTTAAGAGTTTCACAACATAATAATAAACATGTCTATTCTGCATTCAGTGGGTGTGCATAAAACTCATTAAAATTAATGGATTTACACACACACACACACACACACACACACACACACACACACACACACACACACACACACACCTCTGTCCAAAGCAGTTCACTACAGGATAAGTAGTCTTGGCCTATATGGAATTGCACTCTGAAATTCTGTGTGTGTGTGTGTGTGTGTGTGTGTGTGTGTGTGTGTGTGTGTGTGTGTGTATGTGTGTGTGTGTGTGTCTCTATAATGTATCATTTGGCTATCAACTATGTTCATGTTTATTTAAAATCAACATTCAATTCCTAGAGAACTTGTGTAAAAGTTAATTGTGAATACAATATTTTAATTTGGACATAGGTTGCACTCACTGCAATTATTGTTTCAAACTGATT
The DNA here is from genome assembly GCA_023053685.1 of Diadophis punctatus similis. Lineage (NCBI taxonomy): Eukaryota > Metazoa > Chordata > Lepidosauria > Squamata > Dipsadidae > Diadophis > Diadophis punctatus. Next base: position 271,549,027 of record JALIGW010000001.1, on the reverse strand, counting down.
GTTTCTAGCATTATTCTGAACTTCCTGTCAGCTTTTTCTCTTTTCTTGTAACACCACTAGTTCTGCACAACGCTTATGTTCAAAATCAGCAAAATTATTCAGCAGTTTCCTTGAAGTCATTTTACTGTTCGTAATGACATCCATAAAGTTGGAGAAAGGGGTGGTGTTAAGATATTCATGAACTGGGAGAGCCATGTTAACAAGGTCAACCAATGAATAGGCATAGCAACTAAGTCAGCCAATGGGAGTTAAACACTTCTGAGACTGTGCAGAGAATCGAAACTGAAAACTTAAGCTTAAGGTTTTTGTTCTTGTTCTTGATTTTGACCTTGAACTGGATCTTGACCATGACCTGGATGTTGTCCTTCTTCTAGGCCAGTGATGGTGAACCTATGGCACGGGTGCCACAGGTGGCATGCGGAGCCATATCTGAGGGCACACGAGGCTTTGCCCTATGTCTGCTCCAGCCCACATGTGCGCGCTGGTCAGCTGATTTTTGGCCTTTTCGGCCGTTTTTGCTCTCCCCAGGCTTCAGGAAAGCCTCCTGAACCCTGGGGATGGCGAAAAATGTCCCAACGGGCCTACCGGAAGTCCTTCAGGCTTCAGTGAGGCCTGTGCGCATGCGTGGGGGGCAGTGCGGGTGTGTGTGTGCGCGCATGCATGGGGGCACTGCGGGGGTTGTGGGCATGCACAGAGGGAGGGCATTGCATTATGGGTGTGGGCACACATGCGCACGCTATCGCGCGTGTGCACACCCTTTTGGCACCCGAGCCAAAAAAGGTTCGCCATCACTGTTCTAGGCTGCAGTTTCATATCTAATGATATCTGAGAAAAGGAGTCTTTCTCTATATTGGATTTTCTAGGCTTTTCCGTTGACGGACAATTCCAATTTTTCCAAGAAAATCTTTGTGGTTTAAAACCTCTGATTGTGTACTAAGATGGGTGGGAAACAATCCATTCAATATTTGCCTCAAGCCAATCCCATCCACACACAAAATTGCCACTCCTTCCACTATCATTCTGATAATACAGAAAATAAAGGGAGAAATGCTGAGTCATTTTGTGAAGGGTTAAGTTGTAAACTGTCATTTTCTGGTTTATCCTAGATGGAGGACTTCTCTCTATGCAGGATGGAGAGCATCGGCTTTTTGTCTCTTCCTCTATGGAGGAATTGTGGTCTATGGGGACAGAATAGAAATCTATGTTATCATGTGTGTAGAACTTCAGCTGCATTATAATGCTTGATTAGGATCAAAGCACAAGAATCTCACTAGAAGAACATTCAGCAGAAGAACTTCAATAGAATATCCTTGGTTGTTTCATGATTTTCTCAATTGAAAAATTAGACATATCTCCGATTGGGGGGAAAAAATCAATTGATAGGTAGCACCTTTGTGAGCATTCCTGTTGCAATGCCTTGTAAGGGAGTCTTTGTTTCATTCATCTCTTGTTTACTATGAAGAAGTAAAATTCAGCAGTGTCACAACGAAATCAATGCAATAGTAACTTAGATTTTGTGTGAAGGAAAGGGCTACAGATACTTTCCATACTCTATAGCCACTGCATAATTTCTGCATGGGCTGGTTGCTACGGCTGCCTTGAGCTGCAAGACATTTGAGCTAGAAACAGCACCTCTGCTTTTGGCCAATCTATATTTTCCCAATTAGGGCAATTGAGTCTGTCAGTTGAAGTACACTTACTTTGGCCAACAGTGGTTAGGTTAATGGGGTTGTGAGGAATGAATGGGCAAAATTAGGGCAGATAACTGGAAGTTTCAAATCCCTGATATAAGATGACATCTGGATAACATATATTAGATCTAAGATAGCTTTATGAGAATACATTCTGAAGAACATTCTGAGAAAAACAATGGATGGTGATATAAGCTAGTACAATTTATATTTTTTTACACTTTTTACACCAGAGGTTTGTACTGTTTTCAAGAATGATCATTTAAAATTGCTAAAAGCCCAGTGCAATTTTATAGTTAAGTTGCTTGAATCCATTCCAACGGTGATGTTTCAAAGGAGGAGAAAGCTGCATTTCAGTTGTTGCAAATTTAAGGATGAAAGTTTCTTTTCCGCTTCCAAACAATTTAATTTTAGACACAAATAAAAGTTGCTGTTTTGTTACCTACACCTTCCACAAATGCCATATTTTAATAGGCTGCCTGTAATTTATTCACTGATAAGAAATTCACTTGAGAGTCATCTCTGGGTAACTTTCTTTCAAAAACTATAGAGGTGGATACCAGAATGGGGATTCAACTTAAATCACTTGAAAAGGCAAAATCTGCTGGGCTATTTTGAAGAATGACCTTTATTGGGAGAGGGGAGATGGTGTATGATTAAGTTAATGACTTTGATATATTATTCAGTGTAATATCCATATGTAATATCCTTCATGATCTGGAGTTTGGGGACATTATTATGTAGTGTTACTGTTCCTACCTGCAGATCTGTGTGAACTCACCTGGAAGATTTCTTTATAATGCCCCAGAAAACAATCTATAAAAACACCCCATCTTTAATATCTATGTGAAGCTGATGGCTTTAAACATTAGGGAAGTCTGGGCTCTGGTCACCATACACTCTAGCCCTCTTTCATATCTGAACTGGCTAAGGTTGCATCTGCTTCATTATACTATCTTAGCTTGAGAGCCAAGGAGCTGGTGCATGAGCATTTTTTTAAATGGATTATATTTCCAAGACACTAAAAGATAATATATCTTGCAATATGTTTTTACATTGTTGTAGAGCACTCTTTTTAATAAAGAAGAGTAATATTAACAGAATAGAATAACAGAATTACAGAATTGGAAGGGACATTGGAGGTCTTCTAGTCCAGCGGTAGGCAAAGTTGGCTCTTCTATGACTCGTGGACTTCAACTCCCAGAATTCCTGAGCTAGCATGATTGGCTCAGAACGTCTGGGAGTTGAAGTCCACGAGTCATAGAAGAGCCAACTTTGCCTACCCCTGTTCTAGTCCAACCGCTCTGCTTAAGCAGGAGATCCTATACCATTTCAGACTAACGGCTCTCCAGCCTCTTAAAAGCCTCTAGTGGTGGAGCACCTACAACATCTGAAGGTAAGATGTTCTACTGATTAAATGTTCTCACTGTCAGGAAATTTCTCCTTAATTCTAGGTTACTTTTCTCCCTTTGGAAAGGAAAGTCCATTATTACTAAGAACGATTGAATTACATGGATAGAATCAAGAAATAATTTTGTTTTACCAGACAGTACTATTTGTATAGAGATATACAAATAGCTCTATGGATATTTACAACCACAACATGACGCTCTGCTAATAGATATGCTCAGTGCAACTACAATACTACTGCCTCTTATTGTTATTCCTTCAGGGTTTCCTTTACACTTTACTTTAGAGAACAAAAGAGTCAATTTGGATGGGGAGGGGCCAGGGGTGGGCTTCAAATGTTTTAGCAAGGGGTGCCTGGTTGCTGGGTGGGCGTGGCCATGGTGGCCATGGCCTAATCGGCCTCCTGCACCACGGTGAGGGGAGGGCGAAAACGGACTCCCCAGGCTCCGTAGGCCCTCCCAAACTTCCGGTAGGCCCATTTTTCGCTCTCCCGAGCCTCCGCGCACGCCCTGCACTTACCTGCATCCAAAATGGGTCACATGGGGACTTCTGGGAGGGGTGGGGTGGGGTGGGCAGGGCCAGCTAGGAGTAGGATTCTGCACAGAATCTTTTCTAGAGGCTCTCCCAAACTCCTGCGAACACCCAGCAGCCCACCCCTGGGAGGGGCACAATGTAATGTTCAAACTTTGGAGATCCAAAGACCATCCAATTACATAGTACTATCATCAGAAAGAGTGTAGGGCATTTTGGTGGAGGTAGGGCTGAACACAGAATCTTGGGGCATTACAAATGGGTCTCTGGAACTCTGGACGTGACTCATCATGTGCTTTATGGAACTTCCCTTGAAGAGTATCTGGAAGCTGCAGCTGGGTCAAAATGTAGCAGCACAGGCAGTTGTGTATGCGCCTTGACCTCTTCATTGTACAACTCTACTCCATAAGCCACATTGGTTTCCCTTGTGCTTTCAGCTTTAACTCAAGGATCTAACAATTACCTATAAAGCTCTACATGGCATGCGGCTGGGTTATTTGAGGGCTACCTTTCCCCAGTTGCATTTGCCTGCCCCAGAGTCAGATGCCAAGGCCTGCTGCATGTCTGAACCATTTGAGAATGCCATCTGGCAGGATATGTTGATCTTGGATTTTGAAATTTCTTTATAGTTTTATCTTGGCTGCCAATTACCGTTTCCCCCAAAATAAGACATCCCCTGATAATAAGCCCAATCGGGCTTTTGAGTGCATGGCAATAAGGCCAAGCACTTATTTCATGGTTCAAAAAAAATATAAGACAGGGTCTTGTTTTTGGGGAAATACGGTATGTGTTTACTGTTATACTATTGTTAGGTTGTATTTTTTAATTGTTGTTACCTGTGCAGAATATCAACAATGAGACAAACACCATTCAAATTGAAATGAATAAATTAATAAATTAATATACTGATAGCTGCCTGCATTTAACTTTTTTTTAAAATAACCATTGACATTTTATAATCTGTAAGTATTCTGCTTTCTTTATTCAAGACATCCTAACTGATATAAAAAGCATTACCATCACTGTTAACAAATATAAAGCATTTTTAAAATTCCATTAGCTGAAACATTCAATGTGAAAGCCTTAAAAAGGTGATAGTTGGGATTAATCATATACAAAACCGTACAAGGAAAAACTAAGTGAAAAAACAAATGTTAACTAATGTCAAAAATACAACACAGTAGGTACAGTCTAAATACCAGAATAGATAGTTAATATATTCAAAATGAAAATGACATTTATTTAATATTGTTCTCAAACTATAAGCCACCTTTTCTAAAAATTAGCATTATACATTTCTAAAAATTTAAATCATCCTGGCAATCATTCCTAAATAGATATAGTGATGTTGTCTAGAATTCATCAAATGATGTTTACCATGATAACATTTAAATATGACTTTATCCATGCCCACAGTAATTATCTGTGTTCATTGGTTGCCGTAACAGCATTCTGGCAAAACAGATATCAGAAACCGAAGGCTTGATTCAGATTAAAATCATTGTCTCTGTGTTATGTTGACACATATGATCAGGGAGGATCTACTCTGATAAAAAATATTCAGCCAGGCAAATGGGGAATAACTGTTTTAGGCAACTTCACAGTTGCTGCAAAGAAAGCTTGGAAGCATTGTCTCCCTTGGTTTTTTTAAAACCAACATACAAAAGAGCCAAACAAACAAACATTGTGGTGGCTTGACTTGAGTTACTGTGGTCAGAGTCAAGAAATGGCTTACTCTCTTTCTGAAGCTACTATATGTGCAACACAAAGAGAGAGGAACAACTTTTATCATTTTGCAATCCTTCATATGATGAGATTCCCATGAATTAGGTGACTGTGAACAAGTCGTGTGTGTGTGTGTGTGTGTGTATGCGCACATATACCAAGGACTAAAAACAACCTCTTTTCCCATTTCAAGTATAAATTTGATTTAAGGCTGGAACTGTCCATTTGTGAAAAAAGCATTATTATTTATTTATTAGTGACATTTATATACCACCTCACAGTGCAAGCACTCTCTAAGTGGTTTACACGAGTAAGCAATGTATATATTTACATTGCCCCCAACAATCTAGGGCCTCATTTTACCTACCTCAGAAGGATGGAAGGCTGAGTCAACCTTGAGCCGGTGAGATTTGAACCGTTGACCTGCGGATCAGTGTCAGCTAATGTGGCCTGCAGTACCTGCCTCTAACCGCTGCGCCACCTCGGCTCATAAGAACTGTGTTTTATTGTATTTTATGCCTTTGACTCAATGTTGACTCCTGGCAGTGTTGACTCCCAGACCAGCCCCTGCAGGTTTCTTGGCAAGGTTTTTCAGAAGTGGTTTGCCATTCTCCCTTTCCTAAGGCTAAGAGAAAGTGATTCATGCAGTGCATTGTGCCTAAGGCAGAACTAGAACTCACTGTCTCCCAGTTTCTAGCCTGATGCTTTAACCACTACACCAAACTGGCTCAGAAATACATATAGTTTAAGAAATATGTAGTTGAACTTCACAGCACAAAAAATATATATTCACAGGCATGGTTAATTGATTGAAGCAAAATCCTAAGGTCTGCATTCATATAATATGGTGGCACTTGGTTAGTTTTTAACCTTGTTGTGACGGTGGTGTTTCACCATCAAAGGAGTAGCTACCATTTTTGCTTTCTGGAAACATCTCAAGTGCATGTAGGGTCAAGTCAAGATGGGAGAACCTTGGATAAAAAATTTGTTCAATTATCTATGTGGCTCAAGAAATCGAATGGATTACCGAATATCTTGACAACAGTGGCAGAAATTGTGACGATGTTGTGAGAACGTTGAATTCAGATACCAGGTGTCAAAGTGTAGAATTAACTATGGTGGGTAACATTTCACATGTTTCCCATGCTATAAAATCTAACAAGTCATTACAATGTGTTCATGTTGCTCCCCAAACTGTACTGCAATCCTGATGACAATTTTTGTTCACTGCACAGATCTAGCTGTGCAATGTTTTCATTTTCACCCATCCATAGCAGTTGGAATCGCAACCCCAATATTGCTTTAGTGGATCTTAAGAGGGCTGTAAGGAGAAAGGAAGGAGGGGAAAAAAGCCTACTTTGAATTTCAATCAGACTACCTACAGTAGAGGCATAACATTAACAAAGATGCTTAAACAGCACTCTGCAAAGATGTTAAGAAAATATTTGTAGTGATTCACACACACCTATAGACAAAAACAGTTCTTGTTGCTGTTGAAGCAACAACACAGCACAGCCTTAATTAAAGCATCGTCTGACCTGTTTTTTTTTAATGCTACAGTTGCAGAATCCTGTTAAAAGAAAAAAAGAGGATTAATTACAGATGGGCTGTGTGTCATGATAATTAACAATTGCCGCTTTTCCTATTTGTCACATTCTGAAACTTTTTTTTCCTGCTTTAGTTAGGTAAAGGGAATCAGAATTTTTATCACATTCTTTGCCCGCAATCCCTGATGGAATTGTCACCCATAAATTTGCACAGCATATACAAAATATTGCGCCATCAGCATTATTGCACCATCAGTGTTTTTCACAGGAGAGTGTGCCCATATATTGCCCTACGTGAAGTGGTAAACATAATGATGGGGATAGCTAAATATGAATTAATAAAAATTAATACATGGCACTGAATACACCATTATTGACTATGCTGTTGAACTGCTATATAAATACCAGCTAATAGAATTAAAATTATCCATTCATCCTGCTCTTTTTTTTTCATTTTTATGATTAGCAGCCTGTTTCCCCACCCCTCCCCCATGTGTACCAAAAGGATACAAAGTCAAATAGTGGATTATATAATGCATATATTTGCAAAACAGCATGAATCATGCCAATCCATTTCTAAATATTGGAAGTGAAGATTCATTGTTACCTTCTTTCTTTGGCCAGAAAACTTACTTTATGAAGGAATGCACTGTGACATTTTTTAAAAAACATCTGTATATTCAATTTTATGTAACTATTAGAGGGGAACGTTGCAATTCCCTTTAGCCAAGGCTTCTGGTGTTAATTGTTTGTGATTGTATTTTTTCTTTTTTCTTTCTTTTTTTTTTGTTGCACTTGTATTTTGGTCTGTGACTATAAAATAAAATTATTATTATATTCAATTTTATCTTTATTTAATTTAGTACAATAGATCATGGAGAAATGGGAAATAAGCTGCAATGGCTTTAAGGCAATATACTGGTGAACAGCTGAAAAATCCCAGGAGCTATTGTTATTTTGCTCAGTCGTCTGGTTATCTAGTCTAGGTTATCAACTATGTCTGGCACTCGTCTCAACTGTTAATCAGGAGCTATATTGGTGATGCTGGGGGCTACACTAAGAAACTTCTGCAGGCTCTAAAAAAGAACAACTAATATTCCTGTCTGTACTCCTTTCCCATAGATCTCTAATCACAGGCATTATATTCTTCTTGCCCATCTTCTGAATGTTATCTCCAGTGCTGTTCAGGAAAGACTAAGAGAAAGGAGACTGCCGGGATCCTTTTGGACATAAGACTTAAGAGAATTCTATTCAGACTGAAACAATTTGGCAACAGCTTTCAAGATATTTAGTTTGGACTGTAGGCCTTAGGACTGTTCCCCTGCAACTAGGCCCTCTCATCTTTCTGTTCCAGGAAACCAATGGTAAACCACTTTTCTTCCTATAGGTAGGACTTTCAGGAGATAAATATTTTATTTATTTATTTTATTTATTTTATTTATTTTATTTATTTTATTTATTTTATTTATTTTATTTATTTTATTTATTTATTTGTTTTTGTCAAGTACGTATTGTTTATATACGTAAGATGGGTACTAATAAAAGGGAACATTAGGACAGGGATGGTAGGCACACTGGTGCGCTTATGCACGCCCCTTACTGACCTTTTAGGAATCAGGTGAGGTCAACATTGGACAGTCTAAGGGTAAAGTTTTGGGGGTTTGGTGACGAAACCACAGAGTCAGGTAGTGAGTTCCAGGCATTAACCACTCTGTTGCTAAAGTTGTATTTTCTATAGTCAAGTTTGGAGTGGTTCACTTTGAGTTTGTATCTATTGTATGCTCGTGTATTGTTGTGGTTGAAGCTGAAGTAGTCGTTGACAGGAAGGATGTTGTAGCAGATAATTTTATGAGCTACGCTTAGGTCATGCCGAAGGCGACGTGGTTCTAAGCTTTCTAAGCCCAGGATTTCAAGTCTGGTTGCGTAAGGTATTCTGTTGCGAGTAGAGGAGTGGAGGGCTCTTCTCGTAAAGTATCTCTGGACACTTTCTAATGTAGTGTGGGTTCCAGACAGATGAGCTGTATTCAAGGATTGGTAAAGCTACGTAAGATTAGGTTAAATAGTTTAGTTTGTGTCTCTCTCTCTCTCTCTTTCCCCCACCTCCGCCTTCTGTGTGTGTGTGTGTGTGTGTGTGTGTGTGTGTGTGTGTGTGTATGTGTGTGGTGTATACGCACGTGTGCATGCACGGACATGTGTAGTGATAGATGTAGCGGTGCCAAATGACAACAATCTCAGAAAGGCACATGAGAAGCAGGGCCTGAAAGAGGAACTCAAGAAGATGTTGAAATTGAAGGTCAAAGTGCCCAGTGGTGGTAGGATCCTTTGGAGTTGTGACTCCCAAACTGGGAGAGTGGCCCCAACAGATCCCAGGAACAATGTCAGAGGTCTCTATCCAGAAGAATGCAGTGTTAGGAATAGTGCAATAACTTCAAACTCGCAGGTCTCTGGTAGACGACTCAGGATTGAGAAACCTACCACCCATAGGGATGAGAAGGGAACACACACACACACACACACACACACACACACACACACACACACACACACACACACACACACACACACAGGTTTAAAGCATTAAAATGCAGAAATATGAACGTATAACAAGCAATTTAAAAACAACAACAATAACATTCTTCTTTCGAAATTCTACAACAGTGATGGCGAACCTTTTTTTCCTCGGGTGCCAAAAGCACGCACGTGAACGCTATTGCGGATGTGCGAGTGCCCACACCCATAATTCAATGCCCCCTGCGCATGCGCGTGTAATCCCCCGTGCTGCCCCGCCCCTGTGCATGCGTGCACAATCCCCCCGCTCCCCCGTTTCCCGACTTCGGGTGGGCCCAGTAGGCCCATTTTTCGCCCTCCCCAGGCTCCAGAGGTTTTCTTGTAGCATGGGGAGGGCAAAAATGGCTTCCCCCGCCCCCCCAGAGGCCCTCCGGAGGCCAAAAACGCCCTCCCAGAGCCTCCGTGAAAGCCAAAAATCTGCTGGCTGGTGCGCACATGAGCAAAGTTAGGGCAACAGCTCGCGTGCCGGCAGATATGGCTCCGCGTGCCACCTGTGGCACCCGTGCCATAGGTTCGCCATCACTGTTCTACAACTATTAAAATAGCATAGTGGTTAAGATCTTGCCTTAACATAGAGAGAAATGTGCTGTTTCAAAGCCGAGAACAACTTTTTAAATTATGATTTTTTTTAAGAGGCTAGGTTTTCCCCTCTGTTTTTTTTAAACAAGTCCAGGCTTTTACTTTATCATTTTTCCAATCACTTATTGTTAGAACAATTTCATCCTCAGCTCCAATAGCCAAAAACAAACTTACCGGTATGTATTTTCTAGTATGGATTTGTACTGGACTTTCTAGTGCCTCCTGGACCTATTAAAAAGAATTCTGGAGAAAAATTATCTTCTGCAGAAAAGAAACAAGTAAATATACCCCCTTCCATTTCTGCCAGGTTTCAAACTGAGAACTTTTGCTTCACCAAGCAAAGATCTTAACCACTGTGCCATCAGTCTGGGTAAAAGAAAGGACAGAGTGCATGATAAGCACTGGCTCAATTGAAAAATGCTCAAAGTAGCCACATTTTGGCATGAACCCACAGCAAATTACTGCCAACCTGCCTTCGATGGAGGACCTGTATACTGCACAAGTCAAAAAGAGGGCCATGAAAATATCTACTGACCCCTCTCATCCTGGACATAAATTGTTTCAACTCCTACCCTCAAAACGATGCTATAGAGCACTGCACACCAAGACAACTAGACACAAGAACAGTTTTTTCCGGAACGCCATCACTCTAAACAAATAATTCCCTCACCACTGTCAAACTATTCACTAAGGCTGCATTACTATTACTATTAGTCTTCTCATTGTTCCTATCACCCATCTCCTCCCACTTATAACTTGTTGCTTGTATCCTTATGATTTATATCAATATTGATTGTTTCCTGGTTGCTTATTTGTACCCTATGACAATCATTAAGTGTTGTACCTCATGATTCTTGACAAATGTATCTTTTCTTTTATGTACAATGAGAGCATATCCACCAAAGACAAATTCCTTGTGTGTCCAATCACACTTGGCCAATAAAGAATTCTATTCTATTCTATTCTATTCTATTCTATTCTATTCTATTCTATTCTATTCTATTCTATTCTATTCTATTCTATTCTATTCTATTCTATTCCAAACTTAAGTGAATAGGCAGTGGCACTTGATGTGTCTTAACAGGATAAAATTGCAGTAGAACCTCTTGTCACCACCATAATTCGTTCCATAACTTTGGCCACAACCCGATTTGTTCGTGACTCGAACCTAATTTTGGAAATTTGGCGCTTACCAAAAAAATGGCACGGACAGGGAAATCGGCTGTGGAAAAAAGAATTGTGAATTTTTTGGTCGGAACCCGATTTGGTCGTGTTCAGAAGCCATGACCAAATTGTGGTTCATGACCAGAGGTTCTATTGTACTTTGGAAATGGAACAGAAGGTCTGTGAAGTTGGTTTGAAAGTAAGTGGTAGATTAATAGTAATGTCATCCATTTCTTCCCTCTCATTTTTGGTGATGTAACACAGCCAGAATTAAATTATTGTCTCTTCTTGGAAATGATCCCTCTGTTTCTAATGCTATTAATTTGGCCACATATTGTCTAGGGGATGATTCCTCCTATATTACTTCTCAGGTTTCAAAAATTTTTAAGAGCTGTAACCGTTAGAGGAGAACATTGTAATTCCCTTTAGCCAAGACTTCTGGTGTTAATTGTTTGTGATTGTATTTTTTTTCTTTTTCTTGTTGCACTTGCATTTTGGTCTGTGACTGTAAAATTATATTTCTGGTGATGGATCAATTGGGCAATGCTGATTAATCCTCTATCTACCATTCCTATAATGGCATAAACTCCTAGCAGTGTCTAACAGGGGTAGGGTTTACTAGTTTCTCTTGCCCCAAAGGCTTTGCTACTATAATCAATATTTAATTTTATGGGGATTTTTGGTTAGAATTTCTAACTGATATTTGTTGACATAGCTTTGGCCATGGGAGCATAAATCAGTTTCTGCTTCCCAACTGAAATCACAAGTAGTCAACATAGTACAGGCCATCCATCACTTCCTGAGTGATGACATCCTGCTCCTTTCACCCCAGTTCATTGCAAATGTACTCACATCTGTGTTTTGCAGCTTTGATTAAAAAATGCTACTTTCCATGGTGAGCTGACTTAAGCCCTTCAGAACAGTTAATCAATACTTCAGTCAGTTACAGTGCCTCTTTGAGCACCATTTGGCTGGTTATTGCCCTGGGCAGCCATTTTATCCTGGTGCTGGCTGCTATGTTCTCTGCTGACCAGCATTTGGAAGGGCCTATAAGGATCATTCAATTTATGTGCAAGAAAATCAATCAAACCACACTTGGAAGATGGTTCTTCAACCCAGGGGTTCCCATTCTTGGCAACTTTAAGACGTGTGGACTTCAACTCTCAGAATTTTCCAGCCAGCAATATTTTTATGGTTTTTATCAGCGATGCTGGCTGAGGAATTATGGGAGTGGAAATCCACATGTCTTAAAGTTGCCAAGATTGGGAACCCCTGGTCCAACTTCTTATTTAAACCACAACTTCCTCTGGACGGAGAATTCCACTACTGTAGAGATCTTAGAGTTATAAAGTTTTTCTACATATTTATGAGAAATATAAATTTAAATCACAGTCATAGAATGGATTTCACTTGATAAAGTGAGTCCACAAAAGAGACCTCAGACAAGATGGATCGACGACATCAGCAAGTATTGTGGACCCAATTGTCAAAAGAAAGCTCAAGTCCATACTGGTTGAAAACATGTGGAAGAGGCCTTCATCCTCCAGTGGATAAACAATGGCTAGAATGATGAACTCACACCCATTATTTATGATCCTAATTTTTGTAATAATGGAAAATAATTCTTCACCATCTCCCTATGGCATCCTTTTAGGTATCTGTTAGTATATGCTACTACAGAGTTTCTCAGCCTTAACAACTTTAAGATGGGTGGTCTTCAACTCCCAGAATTCCCCAGCCAGTCTAACTCTAACCCTTGCTGGCTGGCAAATTCTGGGAGTTGAAGTCCACCCATCTTAAAGTTGCTAAAATTGAGAAACACTGCGCTACTACATTTTGGTAGTCTTCCACTTTTGGCTAAAAACTAGGCACGTCTATCATATTAACAAATTAAACTGACAAGGTAAAGTCATTTAATTACACAACTTCATTATTCTGACAGGCTTACTTCAGTTTACAGTAATCTGACCATCCACTGGATTCTCAAAACCTTGAAGATGACTTGGTTTCATCTGTTCTGGCACTTTGACTGTATATTAATTAATGATGTGACCTCTGAACAGACACTGAGGCTTTCAGCATATGCTAACAAGCAGCTAAAAAAAAACTGTCTCCTCATCAACACTCCTTCAGTTTTCTACTTCCGTAACTTTCCCAAGCATTTTTTGAATGACACCTTCAAGGATTCCTTTTCCTTCACCCGCTGAACTTTGCTTTCATTGGAACTTGCAGTGACAGCAAGACTGAATAATTAGCAGCCTTTTGTCATTGTTGATACCTCCTCAAAGCTTTTGTTGATGACTTCTTGGAACTTAGGGCAGAATGGCAAAGGGTTCTGGGAGGCATTACGGTCTCCAGCTGGATTGGCAGCAGGAGTGTGTGAAAGTGTTGCAAGCACTAAATACAAGAGGCTCAATATTGATGAAAATTACAGACCTCAACTTGTCACATATCAGAATGGATCAAGACTGGGCTTTTTAATTTGATTGGATTTAATGTATTGAATTATGTTATTATGCTTCTCATATGCAATCAAAGTCCTGTGGCATTTTTTTTTTTTAAAAATAGTTTTTATTAAATTATTTACATTTAAAAACAAACAAACATACAAAACAAAAAAAAGAACATTATGACATTAAGAAGTACAATATAAACATTTACAAAACATAAAAAACGCATACAGCTATAGAGCTGTTAATTTCTATAATTTGTTCTACGGCGAGTATATGTTAGCGATATATTTTTATGTATTTTCCAACTTTTATCTTGTCTTTTATGTGATAAATTTTATAAATCAATCGTGTTAATAGTAATATTAACAATAGTATTAACAATAGTACAACGATAGTGATATTGATGATAGTATTGATAATAATAATAATAGTTCATAAGAAATAAGGCACTTTCAAATTTGTAAAATCATAGTATACATGTATATTATTATAATATAACTATTTTCTCTATTAATTCCTTATTCTAATTTCTATGTGTCTTATTTAACTTATATTTACATTTATTACATTGATGATATTTGTTTTCGTTTTTCGTACCAATTGTAAAATAAATTCCAAATTTCATAATAGTCGGAGTCTTCCTTTCCTTTCAATTCCATAGTTAACTTATCCGCTTCGGCACAATCCAAAATTTTTCTGATTACACTGCTTTCCTCGGGAATATCATTTAATTTCCAATTTTGTGCTATCATTATTCTTGCCGCTGTTAGTATATGTAAAATGATATAGTAGTGTTTTTTTTCCATTTTTTGGTTGATGATTCCCAATAAGAAGATTTCCGGTTTAATATCTAAGTCTTGTTGTGTGATTTCTGTTAACCAGTTTTTGATTTTATTCCAGAAGAGTTTGATTTTTGGACAGGTCCACCACATATGATAATAAGATCCAGTTTTACACTGACATCTCCAACAATTTGGTGGTAGATTTTTATACATTCTTGCCAATCTCGCTGGAGGGAGGTGCCATCTATAGAATAGTTTATAATAATTTTCTTTGTATGAGACTGATTTTGTGATTTTGTAGTTCTGATTCCATATTTTTTCCCATTGATTAATTGGTATTTCATGTCCAAAATTTTTCGTCCAGCTTATCATATTTCCCTTTATTATATCTTTCTGTGTTTTGTTTTTTAGAAGAAATTTATATATTTTAGTTATTGCTTTTTGTTCCTGGTCTACTAAGATTTTATCTAATTCTGATTTAGTTTTTTGTATTCCATATTTTCTCTTATCGTTTTCTAATCTGTTCTTAATTTGAAAGTATGGCCACCAGTCAATCTTAATTCCTCCCTGTTCTAATTTTGATATAGATTTTAAGGCTCCTCCTTCTTCCAGTATTTCTTCGTATGTAACCATTTTTTCCAGGTTTGTTGTGTTTGGGTAAGTAATGGCTTCCATGCCAGAGAACCAGGGTGGTATCTTAGTATAATATTGTTTTTTGATTCTAAGCCAGATTCCTAATAGGGAGTCTCTGATTTTATGTCTTTTAAAATATGAGTGTGTTTTATGTTTATCATCCCAGTGGAATCCATGCCACCCTACATGTAAGTCATAACCTTCTAATACCAGTAAGCGTCTATTTTTGATTTGTATCCAGTCCTTTATCCATGTTAAAGCAGATGCTTGATAATATAATTCAAAGTCTGGCAGTCCGAACCCTCCCTGATTTCTATTTTGTTGTAAATATTTTAATTTGATTCTTGGTTTTTTCCCGGCCCATATAAATTTGGTTAGTATTTTATTTAATTTTTCAAAATATTTTTTCTCTAATTTGATTGGTATAGTCTGAAATAAGTATAAAATTTGAGGTAGTATTGACATTTTAATCGCTGCAATTCTGCCTATTAGAGATATTTGTAATTTGTTCCAGTTATCTAGTTTCTTTTCAATTTGTTTTAAAATTCCCATATAGTTTTCTTCTTTTATTGTTGTGCATTTCGCTGACAGGTTGATTCCTAAATATTTTATTTTCTTTACAATTTGTATTTCTAATTTCCTTTCTAATTCCTTATTTTGTGTATCTGTCAGATTTTTAGTTATTATTTTAGTTTTTTGTTTGTTAATTTTTAGACCTGCTACTTTCCCAAATTCATTAATTTCTTTTAGTAAAATTGATCCTACCTCTAGAGGTTCTTCTATATTGAAAACCATGTCGTCTGCGAATGCCTGCAATTTATATTCCTGTTCTTTTATCTTGAGTCCTTTTATTTCTTTGTTTTCCCTTACCTTTTGTAATAATGATTCCAATGATAATATAAATAATAAAGGGGAGAGAGGACAGCCTTGTCGAACTCCCTTTTCTATATTAAAATTTTTTGTAGTTTCTCCATTGATGAGGATTTTTGCAGTTTGTTTTGAATATATTGCTTTAATTGTTCTTATGTAGTTTTCTCCAAAATTCATTTTATCTAATTGATTTGTTATGAAGTCCTGTGGCATATTTTTAAAAACAGTAAGATTATGAAAATCAAGAAAATCTTAATACTGATAAATGGCAAAGATTAAAAAAGATATATAAACATGGATTTGTTTGTTTGTTTGTTATATCTTGCCACAATCTTACATCCCTTTGTGCTTTACAAGATGTACAAAAATAAAACTAAAAAGATCCAAAGAACAATTAAGACAAAAGGAAACTAAATCATTAAATCATTAAATCAACTCTATCTCTCATATCTATCTGGCTATCAACTATTTAGGATGGCACTTAAATCAAGCAAATATTTTTTTGAACATGACTGGGAGAAATAGAACATATGAGCCTAGTACCCCAAAGACATAAATATTGGCATGGTTTCCATGTACCATAACTGAGAGAGCTGTTTCTTTTAGTCATCTGCCTCACTTCACTTAGTGTCAACACCTGGAGGATTGTCACAAAGGATGACTCTGGGCAGGTAGATAAGAAAAAATTAGCAGATGTCTACTCAAGTTTGTAACCACCTTGTAACCAGCTAAGAAATGCTATGTGAGGACACCCTTGGATTCTATTTAAGCTAGAGCTTTGCTTGATTGAGATGTTTTTATGGTTTTTATCAGGAAGTTCTAAACTCTTTTTGCATAGAAATAAAAGGGGTTCTGTCTGCTCTAAATGATTGCTTCATACTGTATGAGGTCTACATATTGGCATTTATATACTGATTACTATTACTATTATAACATTGGCTTATTTCCTTTTGCAGCATTTGGAATAATTGCTAGCTTCCGGCAAATAAGAGGTGGGGAGGCAGTAAAACCTACCTGCCACAATATAGTTTATAGGTGTCCCCCAACTGCAGGAGAAGCACCACTTCTGACCTGTGTTTCAGCCCCATTGCTTTTTCTTTTTAATTTGGTTCTTCATGTGTATGTCAACAATGAAAGAATAAATAATCCATGCCAACTTCTTTTTCTGTAATATATTAAACCCAGGTATTAATTTCTGTAATAGTGAAAGAGGAGAGAAGCAGTGAAATTTCACTAATATACTATCAATATATTCAGCTATTTATATGATTGAAATTACTTTTTTCCACTTGCAAGAGCTGAGCTGTAAGCAAACATTTTTAATGGATTAAACATTTGATCTTGATGAAAACCCATCCTTTAAATCAGAGGTGGGTTCCTGCTGGAGCTGCCCGGTGCACAACTCCGGTAGGGAGCGGCCGATTGAGCAATTTGCGCCGACCACTCCGGAGCCCTCTCTGCCGGTCCACCGCACACGTTGCCATTTTTTCCCGTTGGTTTTTTGTCAATTTTACTTCTGCGCATGCGTGGAAGCAAAATCGCGCCGAACTCTCTCAAGGGGATGCGCGCACGAGAGAGATTTTGGCGAGATTTTGCTTCTGCGCATGCGTGGAAGCAAAATTGCGCTGAAATCTCACGCACCCGCGTGTCCCCTTGCGAGATTTTAGCACGATTTTGCTTCCATGCATGCGCAGAAGCAAAATCGCTTGAGGGGGCGCGCACGTGTAGCGAGCGCGCCCCCCCCAAAGCGAGGAGATATGCGCACAGTGCACCGGCACCGGTAAGAGAGCAACCGCCGCTGCTTTAAATGGTGGGATATAATGGAGTAGAGCTTATGTTTGCTTAGTCTTTTCTCATTCTGTCCTTTATTGTTGTTTTTGTTATTATATAGTTTTGTTATTATAAGCACAACTATGTGAAACCACATCTGTCAGTTCTTTACCGGGTGTTGACCTTCATATGCATTGAGTTCTTCCCAAGAATCTAGAATATCATAATGTATCAGCATAGTATATGTGTGGATCTAAGAAGTGTGGTCTTTTCCAATTGACAGATAGAAATGTTAATATGGAGATTTTCTAAGTGCCATCTAAGATTGTTTAGTATGGCATCCAGGAGGCTGATAACCACTGGGACCACTATTGTCAGTTTATGCCATAATCTTTCAACTTTGATTTTCAGATCTTGATATTTTGTGTAAGGTGACCAGACGTCCCACTTTTGGCGGGACAGACACGCTTTTCAAGCGTGTGTCCCGCGTCCCGCATTCTTTCCAAAAAGTCCCGCTTTTTTGGAAAGAATGCCAAAACAGCGGGACCTCTGGTCACCTTAGGGGAAGCACAAAAGAGAGGTACCGGAAGCAAGTCGGGCAAAGCGTAATTTCAGCGAGGCGGCTGCCTGCTGGGGAGAGGGGGAAGGGGGGCTGCTCCTCCTCTCCTTCCCCCGCCCCATCCCTAGCCCCGCCCTCGGAGGCGCCGCTGCTGTTGGGATGCGGGTGGAGGGGTGAGGGACGAGGAGCCATCGCCGCTGCCGTCGTCGGTTTGAGCTCACGAGCGGCCCCTCCGGCGGCGCAAACAGCCCTTCCTCATCCCCCTCCCCTTCCTTCCCCCGTCGCCTCGCTGCCGCCGTTGCCATGGGGCCGGGTGGGCGACCGGGAGACCGCGGCGCTTGGATGTCTGGAGCTCGCGACAGGTAAGCTGCCGGCTGCCTCCTTTCCCCGTCTCCCGCCTCCCGTTCATCGCTTGCCAGCCCGGCCCCAGGGCAGCTCCCGAAGGGGAGGCGGGAGGCGAGGAAAGACCTCCTGAAGGGCTGCCGTCTCCCAAAGGGGAGGCGGGAGGTGAGGAAAGGCCTCAAGCCTCCCCCCCCACCTGGATGCCGACATTTGCTGTGTTTTGCCCTCTGCGCATGCGCAGCGTTCTGCGCATGCGCAGAGGGCAAAACTCAAATGGTGGCGCCCAGGTGGGCCCGCCCCCCGTCCCGCTTAAAAAAAATCTGGTCACTTTAATTTTGTGACCTTCTCCAATTCTTTGCTTTCTATTCTACTATCCCTTGGGATGCCACATCAATTTTCCCCACTTTCTTGTTTTCAACCACAGTCAAATCTGGTATATTATGTGCTTAAGACTTTATCAGTTTGTATCAAAAAATCCCATAATATTCTAGCTTGCTGTTTTTCAACTATGTTTTAAACTCTATATCCCCACCAATTTTTCATTACTGGCACATAGGTTTTACAGATGATCCAGTTATTTTGGTGACTGTGTTATGTCATTGTTTACAATCAGATTTGTGTGATCATCTTGCACAAACTGAGTATATGATCTACTGTTTCTTTAGTGTCTTTGCACAATCTGCACAATCAATCCAGGCAAAATGTAAATTGGTGTTTCATCTTTTGCAATCCCACCAACTCCCCCCGCCATTTTATCAATGTTTTGTATCTCTGCTTTTCCTTTTATTTCTTTTCTGTTCTACTGGATGGATGTTATTTTCTTCTAAATAATCTTTGGTGTTGTCCACTGTTATGTCTGCAAATAATTTAGACATTGTAGGCAAGCATGTTGTTGGCCTATAGTTTCCTGGTATTGTTCCTTTTACTGGTTCTTTTTGAATCACACACATTTTGCCAGTTATTAACTAGTTCCTAATGTCTCCTTTATGCAATAGTTCTTTAAGCTCTTTAGCTATAATTGGATGTAGGCTAGTCAGATATTTGAGCCAAAAGCCATGCAATTGATCATTTCCAGGCAGTGTTTTCAATCCTTTTTCACTCAACTTTTAACCACTTCTTCTGTTATTATTAGTTCTTTCATATGATTTTATTGAATTCGTCTTCAATTTTTTTTATCCATCCAGCATTTTTATTGTTTTTGAATAGAATAGAATAAAATAGAATTCTTTATTGGCCAAGTGTGATTGGACACACAAGGAATTTGTCTTTGGTGCATATGCTCTCAGTGTACATAAAATGTCAAAATACATTCGTCAAGGATCATAAGGTACAACACTTAATGATTGTCATAGGGTACAAATAAGCAACAGGGAAACAATCGATATTAATATAAGTCGTAAGGATACAAGCAAAAAGTTACAGTCATACAGTCCATAGGGGTGAGAAGGGAATTTTTACTCAACTCTATTCATATTCATATTCATCTTAAGGCAGCTGACATACTTAATACTTATGCCTCGTATTTAACCCACAACAACACTCCTATGAGTTGGGTTGGGCTTAGAGAGAGTAACTGCTTGAAAAATCACCCATCCGGCTTTTGTACCAACCTGAGAAATCATACTCTCCTGATTTCCTGGCCAGCACCTCACCACTACACCAAGCTGGTTTTCATTCAATTTATTTATTTATGCATTCAAATTGCCTTCATTATTATCTCTTGCCACAACATAAAAAGCACAACACCTGCACAGAAACCCATGGCAGAAAACTTAGCTTCTTCATTAAAAAAAAAAAGTTAAAACAATGTTTGGATCTGAGAGTAGGTTTCATGTAAACACAGAACCGTAAGCTACATGGACTTAATAAATAACTAAATGATTTAACTTTTAGCCAAACCACTTAGCTAAATAACAACCTTAAGCATGCAAAGCAGGAGATGTTCAGGAAAAAAAAGAGTGATTAATTTTTCTCAGCTTGACAAACTATTATGTATTGAAAGAAACAAACAAATAAATGTCAGAAGACTGTTGTACCACATGCCCAGTTTTCCACTGTCATCATTGCTGGAGATAGCACAGGTTTGACAAATAATAACTCTTCAAATATTAAGTGAAGCAAACATTGTTTTTCATCTCTCTACTCACCCCACTAAAACGTTTTGCAACTTTCATTGCTAGCTATATGCTACATGGATGAACTGATTTCCCATTTTTCATAACATTATACAACTGGCCAAAGTTAATGAACTGTTCTCAGAGTACCTTAATTTAATACAGCCTAGCATATTTTGGACCAGAGACTTCTTCCTCCAAGCCATTTGGCAATCTGTAAATAGCTTGGCAGTTATCTGATTTATAATAAGAAATCTAAAGAGTTTAGTTTTTGCAGGTTTGCCAGATGCCTTTGAAAATGGAATGGGAAATGGTCTGGTGCAGTTTTCTTCTGCTCCAGAGGATTTCCCCCTGGAAATTGTTCTTCATGCCCTAAAATGTGGAAACAAGGGTGGGACTTTGACAAAAAACAACAACTCTTTTTATATTTTAGAAAAACACTATTTTTCTAAAGTTTTTTTCCCATTCAAATTTAATTTCATTAAAGTACAGGTAGGCCTCGACATACAATCATTTGTTCATAGCATGTCATTTTCCCATTTATTTATTTCAATAAAATAAATTTTAAAAAGTTAAAAATCCATTGAGAAAGCTAGGATGACTAACAAATGCAAACCAAAAGTTTTTCCCCCCATGGGATGCAGATTAAATATACAGTAAAGTGGGATTTATGCCAAACTATGCACTATGTATGCACATAGATATCTGTTGTGGAATATCCATTAAAATGTATGCCATTCAAATCTACCTGGGACATGCAGTATCATTAGTACAGCAGGAGCGATTAACTTGTGTTTGGTTTATTCATTAATAGAGGCATGAAAAATACTTCCATTGCATAATAGCCTGCATCAGCAAAGCTGATTATTAATTAACTAGATTTGTACATACTTTTCCTTTAGGAACTCAAGGTATCACTTAGTATCACTAAGTATATTTAAAGACAAATTCATTCCCAGTCCAAGATTCTTTGAAAGTGCCCCAGACTCATCCATTCAAGAAATGGCGCACCTTTTACATGGCCAAATGATCATGTCATCAAAAGCAACACATTCCTAATTTGACTTTCCTACTTGTGAAAACATTAATCCACTAAAGAGCTCAATGTTTACTACCCTTTCAAAATATGCCAAATGAAAGACTTGGATGGGCCATCTCACTCTCAAGGAGAGAAACTGATCCTTATGTGTTATCAGGTATACAGTGAAGCTGCTGATGATTTGAGCAATGACCAAGGAGACAGACTATTGTCTAGGCAACCGAGCATGCCAAGAATTTGTTTAATTGTTTCCATTTAAAAATCAATCAATCAATCAATCAATCAATCAATCAATCAATCAATCAATCAATCAATCAATGAGTCCCACGGGAGTTGGGCGGCCTATAAGAACGATAATAAATAAATAAATAAATAAATAAATAAATAAATAAATAAATAAATAAATAAATAAATAAACTAATCTAGATGAAACTAGATCCAAGATCAATACATCTTCTCTTCTACCAATACTGGAGGCAGTATGGAATTGACACGGGCATGTAAGCTACCTTCCATAATTCAAGGAAAGTCCTTGGCTGTAGGTTTTGTAATTGTTTTCTATAGTGCTCACCTTTCTGGCAACTAGGCAAATATGTAATTGTTGTTACTATTTTTAATTCACCTTCTCTTTCAAATGATTGGCCAATTAACTGCTTCAATATGTTTTGAAATACCTAACTTGAGAATATCAACAGCACAACATTTGGTGCAGATATTTTGATATGAACAGTAGCTAGTAGTAGTAATACAATAATAATTGCTGGCTCATTTACGGACTATTTAGCTCGTGCAGTGAGCCAGATGAGAACAGCTAATGAGCACAGCTTCTTGCTGTAATTAGTAAAATAATCCTGGCTCACAGATGATTTACAATTTTTTGGGGAAAATATCTATATAGTGACTCTGAGCACCTATATACTGAAGTCCAGAGGTACATGCTTGTCCCATGTTATGAGATTCGTCTTTCTTCTTTGGAGGGCTTGCTCTAGCATTCATATTGAGGACAAAATTTAGCCAGCAGTAATGGAAATATAATGCCTTTAACAAATGATTCATTTTTCCTTGGAGAAGAAGGTTGCATACTTTAAATTAAGGATTGCATGCTTTGATTTCCCTCCATATGATATGGGAGTTTTGACATGTTGTTAGTGGAAAATGTAGCTAAATAGGGGCACAAGGCCTGGTAGTACTGTTATTCTGCTATTTATCTCTTCCTGCGCTCCTCTCCCTTGCTACTGTTATGGAATAGGAGTGATGCTGTACAGAGGAGAGAAACAAAAAAAATTCATATATCCCGAAAGTCTCATCATCCCTGTTTTTGAGAAAATTATGAAGCGATCATGGATGATGGTATGCCAATGCCAAAGTTGACTATAGTAACACACAAATTCAGTTTGTCCCATTATGACCGCTTTTCAACATCCTTGCAAGTGCAGGAGTGTAGACATCATGAACATAGACACTCATTAACACCAACATCCTCATCTCTGATATTCACACATTGGTCAGGAATTCTACCAATGATGGCATTGAAACATGACTTATTTTGCTGTTTGTCTAGCTGAATTGAAATATTAGCTAAGTCTTTGTCATGAGTGCATTTAAAGCAACAAGATTGTTACTAAAGAAATAAAATAGAAACATAAGAACTATATCTTTGTTTGCATGATAGGTCAGAGTTACCTTAGTTATTTGAATAGATTGGAAAAAAAATCCAGAACATGTCTAGTCCTACACTATCATGAACCCTTAATGATTTCTTTTCCCATTGAGTCATCTTTCCTGGGTCTGTTGGACTAAACTGTTGGAGTCCCTGTCTTTTATTTGTTGGGCAAGGCTTTAATTTTAAGATACACCAGGAATAAGGTAATGATAATTTTAAGTAAGTGATGAACCTCTGGGAGAAAAAGTGAGATGTTCAGTTCAGGCTATTTTTGTTAGTTATACAGATTCCCAAAATATTTATAGAGAATAAACAAAAGCCACCACATTCATGTAAATAAATGTGCAAACAGACTCAAATCAGATAGAGCCACCATAAGGCAACATTAATCTTTGGTGACAACTGCCCTTTCTCCAACTCTAGAGAAACATTTTCTCTTATTTCTGTCTGTGTTTCATTGAAGCCACTTTTGTATAGGTCATATTGGCTAGCTCAGGGGGTCAGCAACCCACGGTTCTGGAGCCGCATGTGGCTCTTTCATCCCTTTGCTGCGGCTCCCTGTTGCTCAAAATATGTGTCACAACTGCCAATGTGCGACACCCACCGGCATGCAATCTATTGAGCTTTTCGACCCCCGGTAGGCCAATCATAGATAAATCCAAGAAAAGATAAGTTTCAGAAGAAAACAGAATCTTTAATTCAACTATATATGCTAGTTTTGTGGCTGCTTAGGAAATTGTCAGGCATGGGAAGGGTTTTGTGGCTCCCGGTGTTTTCTTTTCTGTGGGAAACAGGTCCAAATGGCTCTTTGAGTGTTTAAGGTTGCCGACCCCTGGGCTAGCTGTTCTGTCCAGTAGATGAACTGAGGTGAGAGATGTCCACATGTCACTTGTAGAAAGACAAGGATGGCTAAAGGTGAGCTCAGGAATTTAAGAAAATACAAAATTCATACCCTAAGTTGAGAAAATCAACTGCAGCAGGTAGTCAAGGGACAGGTTGATAGTCAGAAAAGTAGGGAAATGACTGGGATGAAAAAGTATTATTTCCAGCACTCTACTGACTTCTGAGTGAGGGTGTATTTTTTTAAGGTGAAATGATTGGAAATCACTCAGATAGCATATGATAGTACAGGTTTCCCAAAAGCACTGAGAAGCCATTACTTCAAAGGAGTTTAGTCTTGAAGTTTTCCAGTCTTGTGCTGCTGTTTTGCTCCTCCTCCTCCTGGCAGTTCTTTGTCATGGACTTGGAAGCTATAATACAAGCCCAAAATCAGAGTTCTGAGTTGTAAAGTTTGAAAAGGCAAAGGGATTTTACTCCATCCATGACTTCACACAAAAAATTTGGCCTACTAGGTGAGAGAGATAAATTGCTCTCTTCAAGTAGAAGGACTTGATCAGAAGTACCATGATACCAGTAGATATGAAACCATTTCTCTTCCCTTTCCTTCCCCAACAGCAACTTTTTTTAAAAAAAGTTTAAACTCGAGGATGATGATGGAAGAAAAATGATGATGGGGGGAAAAAACCCTCATGTTTTTCCTCATGTCATTTCTCCTTGAATGTGAAAGTCATAAAATGGTGAGTCTAAAGCAGGGGTCCCCAAACTTGGCAACTTTAAGACTTGTGGACTTCAACTCCCAGAATTCTCCAGCCAGCTGTAGAATTCTGGGAGTTGAAGTCCAGAAGTCTTAAAGTTGCCAAGTTTGAAGACCTCTGGTCTAAAGAGAGATGACAATTCAGTAGAAATCAGGATTCTTCATATACACTTTAGTCAACTTGTAAGGCACACCTATCGCATCGTGGACAATTTATCTTTTCTTAATGGGGGGAAGTAATCAAATTCTTACCTATAAAACTGAATGAGATTGGTAAAAATGAAGCATAGGGTTTTTTTTTTGTCAGAGTGGTAACTACTGTCATAGAGGAAGTTGAAGATTCCTCTGTAGCGCTTTTGAATCTATTCCTTCACATTAATAAACATTAACAATTGTTCTGCAAAAGATGAGATTCCCTGTTTTTCTCAAGACTCCCTTTACTGATGTTACATACTGTTTTGAGATGCATTTTGATAGCTTATAGCAGTGATGGTGAACCTTTTTTCGCTCGGGTGCCAAAATGGTGCGTGTGCGCAATAGCGCATGTGTGCGTGCCCACACCCATAATGCAATGCCCTCCCTCCATGTGCATGCGCACAACCCCTGCGCTGCCCCCCCATGCATGCTCACAGGCCTCACTGAAGCCACCAGATTTCTGGTAGGCCCATTGGGCCGATTTTCGCCATCCCCAGGCTTCAGGAGGCTTTCCTGAAGCCTGGGAGAGTGAAAATGGCTGGAAAGAAGGCCGAAAACCAGCCGGCCAGCGTGTACATGTACACGCTGGAGCTGACATAGGGCAACGTCTTGCATGCCCTCAGATATGGCTCCACGTGCCACCTGTGGCATGCGTGCCATAGGTTTGCCATCACTGGCTTATAGTATTATTGCTTCAGGCACAAATCTTCCAGTGTATGAGAGTCCCATTAAGGAATCCTCACCATTGGTGTGTTCAGTAAAGTTGGGGTCCCATGTCTGTTCTTTTCAAAAGCAGCTGCAGTGATGCAGCACCCCCACCTGGCATTCATCCATTCCCTCAGAAGAATTGTATTCACAGGGCATTCAACCTGGTTTTGCAGCTGCCTGACTAATTTAGCCATACTTTAGTGTTTTCAAGGACATGTTGATGTCCAGAGGCATCTTCACTCCACCTAGTCTTTTGAGCTTACAAAAATGAATACTAAAAGAGTGCGAAGTGTGTTTGTGCAAGAAAGGTGAAAGCAAATGGTCTACAGATGTGGAAGTGAAGGTGATATCTAGAGATTGGCCGCTGTTACAACTAACAAGAGGACTTTCATTCAACTACTTCTGTGATAACATTGCACTGCTAACCAGGGCATACAAAACCTTTGCCAGACCAATCCTCGAATACAGCTCGTCTGCCTGGAATCCACACTGTATATCGGACATTAATACAATTGAATGGGTCCAGAGGTATTTCACGAGAAGAGTACTTCTCTGCTCACAATAGAATCCCTTATGCCACCAGGCTCAAAATTTTGGGCTTGGACAAACTGGAACTACGTTGCCTACAGTCTGACCTAAGTGTAGTACACAAAATTATCCACTACAATGTTCTACCTGCCAATGACTACTTCAGCTTCAACCGCAATAATACATGGGCAAACAATAGATACAAACTCAAGGTAAACCGCTCCAAACTCGATTGCAGAAAATACGACTTCAGCAACAGAATGGTCAATGCCTGGAATGCACTACCTGGCTCTTGTTGTTACATCCTCAAACCTCCATAGCTTTAACCTTAAACTATCTACTGTGGACCTCACCCCATTCCTAAGAGGTCTGTAAGGGGGCGTGCCTAAGCGCACCAGCGCACCTACTGTCCCTGTTCTACTGTCCCCATTTATTCGTACTCATTTCCTGTGTTCATGTCCATGTTTATACTTATACTTATAAATCTCGTATATGTTTGACAAACTAAATAACTGACTAACTACCGTATTTTTCGGAGTATAAGACGCACCAAAGTATAAGACGCACCTTAGTTTTGGGGGAGAAAAACAAGGAAAAAAGGCCTCTGCCTCCAAGCAATTTGCCAAACAGCAAACAGCACAGATGATACACACTGTTTGCTGTGTATTTCTGTGCATGTGTGCCTGACCATAGAAATAGCAAAGAATTGGAGAAATGTACATTATGCCAGAAAGTTTTCTTAAATGTAGTCACACTAACTCCTCCCAATTATTTAAATAGATCTACTCCAAGGTAACTAAACTCTAATACTAAACAGGACACTGTTACATTTCATACTATACTTGTACAGAGCTGTTAAAATTAATTAAAATTTATGGAAGTATACATTATTCTCTATTATTTAAAAGAAGATACAATAGCATTGGGCCTCTTCAGAGCAAGCATTTATTTTAAAAAGCTTCTTTATTTTGTTAAGTTGTCTAGATTTACAGGGATCTCCAACCTTGGCAACTTTAAGACTTGTGGACTTCAACTCCCAGAATTCCACAGCCAGCAAAGCTAACAACAATAAAGCAGTCTTTAAAAAATAAGTCTAATAATTTGAACATTCTACAGACATTTATAGTTATTCACTTACCCCTTTGCAGCCAGTTCAGCAAAAATAAAAACCTGCGTGTCTAATCTCTCCAGCTATTTGCCTCTTTGCAGTTAGTTTCACTTTCATTTTTCCACGTGGCAAACCTAATCAGCTGTTCGTCGGGAAACTGCTACTGACTTGCTTGGCTTTAAAGGCTCTTCCCTCTTTCCTGCAAGCAGGTAAATTGCTGGAAGACAGAGGCCAAAGGGTGGGGGTGGCTGGCTGGGTGGGGCTACATTCAGTGTATAAGACGCACCCAAGTTTTCACCTTCTTTTTGGGGGTAAAAAGGTGCGTCTTATACTCCGAAAAATACAGTAAATAAAACATATACCAGTCATCTGAATCAATCACCTATTTGACCTATTAGGTTTTCTTTACTATAGATTGTTAGATGTTTGAGTAATTTATTTCGATTTTCCTTATTTTTCCACTTTTCTTTTTCAACCAAGTTTCCCCCCCCCCCCATAGGTATTAATATTTACTGGTCGATTTGGTGCCTTTTTCTTTTTACACTTCCCTGTTTATAGATCCATTTCTGTTGGGAAAAAGTTATTGATTTTGCTATTAGAGGAATTCATGATAGCAGAAGTCCATCATGCTTTTGAATTAAATTCTCAAAGCTTCAAAGAGAAAATATGCTATTACTAACAGGATTGCACAGGTTCATCATAATCATATATATTATTTACATAGAAGTAGCCACATCAGAGAAAACTTTAAACAGTCAATTAGAATTTTTGGGCCTTTGACAGTGGCATACTGAAATAAACCCAATGCAATCATGCAAAGCATTTAAAGTGCTGTGTAATTCCATGTGTGCAGAATTAAATGCAAATAGGTTGCATTTATGTTTTATTGTTTTCTCAGCCTTCGGCTTCTCTCATCATCTGCTTTGTATTTTTATTGTGGAGTGGCTTGGAGTTATATTCTGAAGCCGAGTGAAAACAATCAGATCAAATCAAAATTTGTCAACAACAGTGGCAGTTGAATTTGGTAGTTTGAAAAATATGCCAAAGAAATTAAACCAATGGCGATCACAATAGAAATATTCCCCAAACAAATAAGTTTTGCAATTTTAGAATATACCATGCAAAGTTAGCTGTTCTGCGTTTGGGGATTTCCAAAATAAAAGTATGGCAACTCTGTTAAGGACCTTGGGGTACTCATATCTAATGACCTAAGTGCCAGAGCCCATTGTAACAACATTGCCAAAAAGGCACTAAGAGTTGTTAATCTAATCTTGCGTAGCTTCTTCTCTGGCAATATTACACTGCTAACCAGAGCATACAAAACATTTGCCAGACCAATTCTCGAATACAGCTCACCTGTCTGGAACCCGCACTGCATATCGGACATTAATACAATTGAGAGAGTCCAGAAATATTTCACAAGAAGAGTCCTCCACTCCTCTGCTCGCAACAGAATACCTTATTCCACCAGACTTTAAATTTTGGGCTTAGATAGCTTAGAGCTACATTGCCTTCGATCTGATCTAAATGTAGTTCATAAAATCATCTGCCACAATGTCCTACCTGTCAATGAATACTTCAGCTTCAACCGCAACATTACACAAGCACACAATAGATTCAAACTCAATGTAAACCACTCGAAACTCAACTGCAGAAAATACGACTTCAGCAACAGAGTGATCAATGCCTGGAATGCACTACCTGACTCTGTGGTTTCTTCCCCAAACCCCAAAAACTTTAACCTTAGACTGTCTACAGTCGACCTCTCCCCATTCCTAAGAGGTCTGTAAGGGGTGTGCATAAGTGCACCATTGTGCCTACGGTCCCTGTCTTTCTGTCCTATTGTCCAAATTTACCTGTACCTACTATGCTTTTGTTTATGTTTATACCATACCTGCTATCTTGTACATGTTTTGACAAAATAAATAAAATAAATAAATAAATAAATAAATAAATACATACATACATACATACATAAATAAATAAATAAATAAATAAATAAATAAATAAATAAATAAATAAATAAATAAATAAATAAATAAATAAACAATTTAATTTAGGGGGACCTGAGTTTTGCAGGCACACTGCTGATCAGTTGTTTAGTGACAATGGAATACAGCTAATTTTGTTTCTACTTGGAAACCACTTTTGGACTGTGTGCTTGAGGTGGAAAAAATGAAACTCTGATTTTGGCTTTTGCTGATTAGATAGATTCATTGTTATAGAAATGGCTAGTATATATTATTATATAAAAGTGAAAAGTTGAGGTTTTATGCTATCACCTTATTCTACCGGAGTCTGAAGTCAACGCCTTTTCTTTCTTTTTCCCCTCTGCCTTACACTTTTTTTCTCTTCCCTTTCCCTCTTTGTTTATCTATTACTATCTCTTTTATTTTTATATTTTATGTTATATTTGAATAAACTAATAAAATTTTGATCATCCAAAATTCTGCCTATCAGCCTTTTTTTTTTATGCAGCGCAATAACAATGGATCTGGAGAGTTTTTCCCAGGTAGCAGAAGATGATAATGGCATTAAGATCTGTGTTACAATTGGGTCTTTGAGCAGCACCAGGATTGCATAAACAGCTGGAAGAGGCTTTAGGTGACATTTGGAGAACTGATTTCCAGCTTTTAATGTATTGGCGCTAGGAAGGAAGCTTCTGAATGGATCCTGCATCCTGTGGCTGCTATTGGATCACATTGAACAGTGCTGTTTTTGCAAGTCTTAGTTCTTCCGCTAGTTTCCTCTATCTTGGTGGACTGCTTTGGCAAGTAGGCCTCTGAACATTTATTTTAGCCATCTCCACAGTCATCCTCCTTTGCCATCTGGAGGAGTTGTGATTCTGGGTGTTGGACTTTAGAACTTTGAATTGAGGAGTTTTGGTGGGAGTTGCTTGAGGGTGTTTTTCTGGGCTGCTGCTGTTGTTTCTTCTTGGGTGAGAGACAATATAGTGGGAGCAGACCTTCAGTGGTGGGTTTCTACCGGTTCGTCCCGGTTCAGGCGTACTGGTAGCAGTGGTGGTGGGAGGCTCCGCCCACCCACCCGGACATCCTCACGGACACTCTGTGTATGCGCAGAAGTGGCGCGCACGTGCATCTCTGAACCAGTAGCAAAGGTAAGTGAAACCCATTATAGGTTCCCTGCCTGTCAGTTGGTAGGGGTTTCCCCCACCTAGGTGAGAGAATAATAGGTTATAGTGGAGCACTATATGGTGCCTATATGATGGATTGCATGTTGATCTGAAGTTGATCTGAAGTTGTGGAAGAGAGTGGTGGAGTAACTGGTGTCTGAGCTAAAGAATGCTGATTGAAAGACATATTGGTTTGTGCCAATCTCTGTTGGTATAGTTGGTATGTTGGAGCTTTTTAGCATGAGAGTGGAACAGCTAGGGTTGGGAAGACTGTGGGGGCTGGAGAGAGAGGAACAGGTGTGGCTCTTAGGATGGTAATGAATAGAGTGAGATATGATGGGAAACAGAGTGGGATGCTTTTGGGGAAAGTGAGCCCAAAGTTTAATATTGGTATTGCCTTCCAGAATTGCTTACTCTTGTGTTGTACCCCAAGACATAGTAACTAGGATTCCAAAATTCCTGGCTTCTGGTTGCTACTGTTTAATGTATAATCAGCCTGTAATAAAGGTGATCTCATCTATAATTTAACTGTGGTTAACTATTAAATCAACGTAAACTGCACATATAGAGAGTCAATATTTCTTAGCTTGATAAGCTAGTCCTGTACTCACATTTCTGGTTGAACCTGAAGCTCAGTGGAACTGTTGATGTTGCTCTACCTCGACCTCGTCTCTCTGATTGAATTGTTGTGGTAGAACAGAGCCAGAATAACTCCATCATGAAAACAAGAAAGTCCATTTAGGAGACCTGACATTTTGAACATTGCACACTGCCAACTGGTTTGCAAATTATGTTTGCCCTCTGAACTGTTTATTTATAAAGTAAAGTGTAGTAATAAACTGCAAAGAAGTATTATTAGCATTCTTCTTAAGCCCCCCCCCCCAGCACAATAGGTTAAAATGAAATTTCAAAGTTCACTTTGATATGTAATCAGTCCTTGCTCCAACAGAAGCTACATTCCACTGAATGTATTTATCATGTTACAAAACAAACCTTTTGTCATCTTTGTAATACAAAAAAACCTTAAGGATATTGTTTTTTTATATCTATCTACCGTATCTACAGTATCTACTCTATCATCTCTCTATCTATCAGCGGAGGGTTCTGGTTATTTTTGCTACCGGTGCGCATCGCGAGCATGCGCAGAAGTGAACTCGCGTTCCATCGGGCGATTTCACTTCCGCGAATGCTTAGGACGACATTACAAGCCGAAACACAGCTGAGGAGCTTCTCAGCTGTGCTTCGGAGGAAGAATAAAGGTCCGTATTGAAACAAGGGTGGGTGGGAGGGCTTTTTTCCGACAGCTCAGGTTGCGGAGAAGCCGGAAAAAAGCTCCTAAAAATGATGTCATCACCAGGCTCCTACCAGTGCGGCGTCCCGCACAGCACCAGTAGGAACCCACCACTGCTATCTATCTATCTATCTATCTATCTATCTATCTATCTATCTATCTATCTATCTATCTATCTATCTATCTATCTATCTATCTATCTATCTATCATCTTCTTAAAAATAGGGTGACAATATACACATATGTTGTTGTTGTTAGTTGCAAAGTCATGTCC
The DNA here is from genome assembly GCA_023053685.1 of Diadophis punctatus similis. Lineage (NCBI taxonomy): Eukaryota > Metazoa > Chordata > Lepidosauria > Squamata > Dipsadidae > Diadophis > Diadophis punctatus. Next base: position 271,516,756 of record JALIGW010000001.1, on the reverse strand, counting down.
GACCCATCGCAACCCCATGGACAATGTTCCTCCAGGCCTTGCTGTCCTCTACCATCCTCTGGAGTCCATTTAAGCTCACGCCTACTGCTTCAGTGACTCCATCCAGCCACTTCATTCTCTGTCATCCCCTTTTTCTTTTGCCCTCAATCTTTCCCAGCATTAGGCTCTTCTCCAGTGAGTCCTTCCTTCTCATTAGGTGGCCAAAGTATTTGAGTTTCATCTTCAGGATCTGACCTTCTAAAGAGCAGTCAGGGTTGCTCTCCTCTAGGACTGACCGGTTTGATCGCCTTGCAGTCCAAGGGACTCGCAGGAGTTGACAATATATGTAAGCCTACAGTATTTATAAATTAAATAAAGACTTAAGATTCCAGTCTTTGTTTTCACACATATAAAATTGGCTCCCTTCTTCTCTTTTTCAATATAAGCATATAAAAATCCTTACATGTTACAAAAGCTAAACTCAGTAATTACATATTTCTTTTAAATTATCTGTTGCTCTGTGGTTCCCTCTGACCTCTCCATCCTTGTTTTCCAAAGACATAATCTTCAAAACTCTTGTGAAATTAAACAAGATAATTTTGTTAATCATGCTCAGATTGGGGAGGAAAGGTGTGGGGCTTTTAATGAAATCTACAACCTGATTTCTCCCAATTTTGCTAAATCATATTCAATCCTAGATGTCTTTCTAAAAACACATCTTTTAGAGCACTATCACAAAAAACAAGGAATCATTCTATCTAGTGCAATGCAAGCAGTGAATAGAAAATGTCTTTTGAGTTATACTCATTAGAACAATTTGTTCATAACCTCTACTTAACTCCACATTATATATGCCTGAAGATACTTTTTTGATTGAAGTATTTTGAAGTTACTTCATTGTTTCATAAATGTAACTAGTTATCCTTCATTTGCTTCTAAAAATTCACACAAATTTACCATTCTATTTATTTTGTATGCTAGCTTTATGGCAATAACCATAATGTTCAAATTGTCAGATATATGTCACTATTATTATAGACTAATGGAAAACCCCTTTATAGGTTTTTAGAGAATACTTTTTCACTTCTAAGGCTTGCCATCTTCAAGAGCTACTTGGAAAACCAATCATAACAGCAGCTTTGTACTACCTTTGGCAATACATGTAAGTAAATAGTAATATAACTAACAACAATGATTATTGCCACACACTAAATAAATTGTTGTAGGGCTCTTTAGTAATTTGGCTAAGAGGAAAAGTCAGGGATATGGAGTAAATTACTGATACTCAGAATCTTTTGGTTCAACTAATCCTATTTTAACAAATACTCTGATTCATTAAATACTTTAATTAATGTTTCTGATTAACTAACAGCATGTTTTCATAGCCTAAATATCTTTTTTATAGTAGCCATTGTTCTTTCTTGATTTAACAACTTTTAATAGTTTATATGCAAGTGGTGTTCAAAATTTCAGTTGAAACATCTTCTTCTTACCTTAGAGCAAAGAGTATGGCAAGCAGGGGTGGGTTCTAATTTTTTTTACTACTGGTTCTGTGGGTGTGGCTTATTTTGTGGGTGTGTCTTGATGGTCATGTGTGTCACGGTGTGATTTATTGTCAGTTGTATGTATATGCAGGGAGCTGCATCCCTATCTATTATAATGTATCTATTATAATGGTACATTCCTGAGCATGTGATTGATATGTTCTTGTACGCATGTGTGCATTCCTGAATCTCCATTCTTTTCTTCTTACTTGACTCTTGACTGGGAAAGTCGCATTTTATAGCAGAGATATAAACAATGAGATTTTATTGTTTTTGTACCGAAATAAATATTTTAATTAGACTTTTAAACTCTGGCTTTATTTCTAATGTCTGAATTCCGGGAGAAAGATCAAACATCGCCTCTGTGAGATTAATTCTCACTCCGACAATGTGACTGGGTGGGTGTGGCTTCATGGTCATGTGACTGGGTAGGCGTAGCTTCATAGTCATGTGACTGGGTGGGCGTGGCCAACTCAACGTCACTCACGTTAAGGGGTGCCTCGCCTGGTCCCTCCTCTCCAAGCTATTCCTTGTCACACCCAGCCTCAACGTATCTATAGTTCTGTAAAAATGTTCACCTTTTTTCAATTTTATTATCTACATACTATAGATGTACTTTCATGGACCACTGAAAGGAGGAAATGGCTCACATGGTTTGCCCAAGAGTGTGATAGGCAACAGGCTTTTAAGTGGCTGTCACAAAGAAGCGGGGGCAATGTATTTTCCAAAGCACCAGGCGGCAAAACAAGAAGCAATGGATGGAAACTGAACAAGGAGAGAAACAACCTAAAACTAAGGAGAGACCTAGTCACGACCCACAGGTTGAGAACCGCTGTCATAAACTTATTTATTTATTTATTTATTTATTTATTTATTTATTTATTTATTTATTTATTTATTTATTTATTTATTTATTTATTTATTTATTTATTTAGTGTTCTTATATGCCGCCCTACTCCCTGAGGACTCAGGATGGCGTACAACATTTAAAGAACAATTAAACAATATAAAATTTAAAAACAGTATTAAAAAGAATTTTAAAAAAACATATAAAACCATACATACATGGGGGAGACCTAGGATGTAAAATTGTCTCAGTACTTAGTCTCAAACTATTGCATCTTAGACATTTTCATTATATTCTGCATATTGATAAAAATTTTAAGGCAGTGGAAGAACCTTTCTACATGGAGCTACCCTTGAAGAACGTTGGGAGACTACAGCTAGTGCAGAATGCAGCAGCGCGTGTGGTGATGGGTGTCCCTAGATACACCCACGTGACACCCATCCTTCGCGAACTGCACTGGCTGCCTATAGGTCTCCGAGCGCAATTCAAGGTGTTGGTGATTACCTTTAAAGCCCTACATGGCTTAGGACCAGTTTACCTCCGAGACCGCCTTCTCCAACATACTTCCCTAAGACGGATTAGAGCCCACAGAGTTGGTCTGCTGGTGGTCCCATCAGCCAAACAATGTCAGCTGGTGGGCCCATGAATGAAGGCCTTCTCTGTGGCAGCACCGCTCTCTGGAATACACTCCCCTCGGAGATCCGCATTATTCCCACCCTGCCAGCCTTCAGAAAAGCACTAAAACCTGACTTTGTCGACAGGCCTGGGGCCAATGATTTTAATATAACATCGAGCACTCTTGGCCCCATGAATGAATTATTGTATGGGTTTTTAAATTGTCGCTTTTAATGTTTTTTAAAGTTTTAATAATCATTGTTTTTAATTTTTATATTTTTATATTTATATTTATTGTTGCATGTATATTTTTGTTGTTGTGAGCCACCCAGAGTCTCTGTGGAGTGGGTGGCATACAAATGCAACCAACCACCAACCAACCAACCAACCAACCAACCAACCAACCAACCAATCAATAAAGATAAATACAATTGAGGAGTATTGGTGCTTGGTGCTCTCTGAGCTTAGCTGTTTTCAATACATAGTGCATTGATGATGTTACCTAGTTTGGGCAATGAAACATCTGCAAGAAAACAACCAAGTTTAGAGATCAGCAAGGCCCCCTCATTTCAACTGCAAGGTATAAATATTCTCCTTTATTGATAAATAAAATTTGACACATTCACATAATTATTAAGTTCACCTCTGATATAATATTCATGTTCTTGAGAAAGATATGGATAAGAAAGTCAGTGGCCTTATAGGATATACTTAGCAGAAAAATCCAAGATGGCAGTACGAAAAATCTTGATGCAAGAATTCAAAGATATTGGATGGAATAAATTATTTTAAACATGAAGTCCAAAATAGACACTAGGAATGTGCTGTCCGAATCCACTTGGGATACAGCAATTAGTGATAACATTAAACTAGTTACCATTGTCACCTATGTCCTTCTTTTGCCACCTATACTGAGATGTTAGGAAAGGATATGAGCAAAGTGATTCCTAATGTAGTAGATTCAGTCCAGACACTTCCACTCATTGTTTGGCCCTCTAGATATAAGCAAAATTTGTTTCCATTTCCTGGAATGGGATGAAATAAACAAGATGACTGAAACACAATATTTCTTTTAAAAAAGCAAATGGCATAACTGAACATTTAACTTTTATATTGTTGTTCCAGGACAGCAGGCCTAGCCAAGAAAATATCCTTTTTGAAGGAATTTTTAATTAAAAGCATATTTAAAGTTAAATAGACAAATAGCTACATCTATGAATACAGTAAATGGACTGAATAAAAATCTCATCTGGCAGGACATTCAGAACTGAGATATTTCTGGACTTCTGGAATGAGTAAAATGTACATACAATGTTTTCTCAACTGTTGTGTATTATGCTTTTAAGATTGTATGTGAATACAAACGACTTCAAGTCATAAGCATAAGAAAACAAAAGATAAATAATAGGATACAAAATCGCATCTCTCACTGTGGTAGTAATTATTTGTATTTCTCTTTTTTGCATCAGTGAATCTTCCCTTTTAGCCTGAGACATATGAACAGACCAAACAATTAGAGAAATAATTGATGATCAGTGCCTTCAAAGCTTGCAGTGGCCTAGTGTATGCTTTAAGAGTAAAATAATGAGCCAATTTTTCATTGGTGATGAATGTGTAGTGGTGGTATTCTCAGACAGAGGTTGGGGGATACATCTGGATCATATGAAATATATATATTTTTCTAAATCTCTTTTCAGATAGTTACCCTTCAATGAACTGAACTTTTGCCCCTTGCTGGTTTAAGATTCCAATTAAACTTGTTTGTGGAGCAGGCAAAATAATTATATACACATGGTGCTTAGACAGCCTTCCAGTTGTTTCCTGATGGGACTAAATTTCAATTGAAGATTATCTATTGCAATGTTGAAAAAATAGAAATCTAGATTAGATACCTTGTTTTTCTGCAGCTTGCATGTTAATCAGCTATTTAGTTTGAATGTATGCTAAGTGTTGGAATTGCCAGTGATTAAATTCTGAATTTAGGGGCCCACAAAATCTTGTTTCAATGGTTACAATGGTACACTCAGTTCAGCTCTCTCTGTGTTCATTGATTGTGACTCTCCAGGGTTTCCAACTGATGACATTTTCACTCAACATCTTACTCTCATCTGATTAACATCCAGGTGAAGAGTTTTATTGTCTTGCTGACATATTTATAGTATATTTATATAATAGCAGTGATACAATATTATCTCCCCTCTTCTGTTTAAATACCGCACTATATCAAAAGTAAAAAATAAAATAAAATAAAACCAAACCTAGATTAAAGGAAGGATTAGATTTACCATCTCTAATACATCCAGTTCCAGTGCACAGGTTACTCAGTGCCCAATTATTTAAGATTCAGAGTGTGGGTTCAATTGGGGTGATTACATGAGCCATACCATCTCAAGCTGTTTCTATTAATGTTCTTACAAAACATTTCTACAAACCCCTAGATTCCTCCACCCACATTATCCATTGCCTTTTCCTTCCTATTCATTTAAATAGTTTATGTGGTGACCCATCACACAGCAGTGACTCTGTGCAGTATACAAAGATTAAAAACCAACTGTTAAAAACAATAGGACATGATGCCCAATGTAAATAATACATCCTAATCATAAAAATAACATCAACCACACAGCTTGCCTAACCTTCTGGCCCAAAATCCTGGGGAATCAGCCAAGTCTTCAGAGTGTTATGAAAGGTTAACCTCAGCTTTGACAAGTATTAGAGAATTTAATCTCCATTACATGCCCAAACAATATGAGTTTTTTTAATTGCTCTTCACTGCAGGATCCATTTTTATTTGGTCCAGGATAGATTAGTGGTTCTTGCAGACCGGGAGGCGTGTCAAATTTTTCAACTTTCAATTTCCAAACATTGGGGGTACTCAAAAGTTGTGCCATGCCTTGGGGATTGTAAAGATATTTTGATTACTTTCATTATAATTTAGATGTGCTTGGTAAGTAAGTACATAAATATCATAACACAATTAACTAGTGGAACAGCTTGCCTTCAGACATTGTGGGTGCTTCATCACTGGACATTTTTAAGAAGAGACTGGACAGGCACTTGTTTGAAATGGTATAGGATCATCTGCTTGAGCAGAGGGCTGGACTAGAAGACCTCCAAGGTCCCTTCCAAGCAGGGGCGGGTTCCTAATTTTTTTACTACCACTCTGTGGGTGTGGCTTATTTTGTGGGTGTGGCTTGCCAGCCATGTGACTGGGTAGGCATGGCTTGCCGGCCATGTGACCGGGTGGACATGGCTTCTCGGACTACTGAAGGGAGGGGAACTGAGATAGATCCTGCCACCCATTCCCCCTCCCCTCAGCAGCTCGAGAAGCCTCAAACGTGCGAAAATGCCTAGGATCATCACCGCACGTTCGTGGCTTCTCAGACTGCTGAAGGGAGGGGAATGGAGATAGCTCCTGCCGCCCGTTCTTTCAGCGTCTCACGTGCTCCCTCAGCCATCCTCCCCTGCTTGGACTCACTGTGGGGTAGGAAGGCAGCGCATGTGCAGTGCCGGAAGCTCGGCTTCTGGGCATGCGCAGAAGAAATTGTTTGCCCAGGCACCGGCAACCGACCGCACCGGTACTGTGAAGTCACCAGCGGGCCGCTACCAGTGCTATAGAGTGGGCCGCACTGGTAGGAACCCACCACTGCTTCCAACTCTATTCTGAATCTATAACCTTTTAACCTTTTGTTTGTTTTATTAACTATTTCCAAATCCGGGCTTCAAAAATGTCTGTCTTCTTTCTTTCGGTTTTCTCCATATTCAGAAGTCACATATTACCGTTGGAGAGCTTTTGCTGTAAGTAACCTAGTGTTTACTCTTTATAAAACTATGTACTGTCTATATTATAAGTGAATCACTGCTCTTATTAAGTGAATTACGTGGTAATCAAGTGAATGTGGTTTCCCCCATTGACTTTGCTTGTTGGAAGCCAGTTGGGAAATGGTGATCACATGAACCAGGATGCTGCAACCATTGCAAATATATGGGATAGTAGTGAAGGCACTAAAACCAACCATTTGGAGCAGGAGCACCATTATAAATATCCTTTCTTAAAAATGACTTTACCAAAACAATATGGAATTTTGGCATTTTTGCCACTTCCTAGAAAAAGGGGATGCCTAGGGAATTGTGTTGAATAGCCGAGATAGTGCAGTGGTTAAATGCAGCACTGCAGGCTACTGCTAGTTCAGCAGTTCAGCTGTTCAAATCTCACCGGCTCAAGGTTGACTCAGCCTTCCATCCTTCTGAGGTGGGTAAAATGAGGACCCAGATTGTTGGGGGCAATATGCTGAACTCTGTAAACCACTTAGAGAGGGCTGTAAAGCACTATGAAGCGGTATATAAGTCTAAGTGCTATTGCTATTGCTATTGCCTTTCGTGTGATGCATTCATTTACAGTTGTTGCAATGCACAAGTAAATTCCAAGCCACAAAACCCAACTTCTAGCCAAGCCATTCTGGGGTTCTGGGGTTGTTGTAATGTGGCTAAAAAAATTCAGCAATCTCCTTTTGGAACAATCTGATCTCCATCAAATGACACCATTTATGGGCAAACAGCTCAAAACGGTTATTTTCTTAATCTCTTTTGGCAGATCCTGGTCTGGACAACCCTTCCGTGTGCCTTTAAAACAGAAGTTACCATATTTTTCAGAGTATAAGACGCACCTTTTTCCTCCCTAAAAGAGGCTGAAAATTTGGGTGCGTCTTATACTCGGAATGTAGCTTTTCCGAAGCTTTTTTCCCCAGCCCTAAGGAGGTGCTAACAATCTTCCTACTCCGTCTTTGCAGGCTTGTTTTCATTCCTACTCCTCTGAAAAATATCTTTTCAGCCCTAACGAGGTGCTAATGATCTTACTGGCTTGCAGCATTTTTTATTCCTACTCCCTTTGAAGTAGTTTTTTTTACCAGCCCTAAGTCTTTGCAGGCTTGTTTTCATTCCTACTCCTCTGAAAAAGGTTTTTTCAGCCCTAACCAGGGGATAAAATAATGTGCTGAAGCTGAACAGACTAAGGACGCTAGACAGATGAATACCTGGTAGGTAGGTAGATTTTTTCCCCCTATTTTCCTCCCCCAAAACTAAGGTGCGTCTTATATTCCGGTGCATCTTATACTCTGAAAAATACGGTAATTTGGGAACCTGGACAATGGATCTTGCAATTTGATAACCTGTAGGAGTGGGGCTGGGAGATAAATTCAAGCAGTGGTGACATAACAAATCCTAATGTGGCAGACAACCCACAGTTTCAGTATTAACTATTGTTATTTCTGCTTTTAAGCAAGGGTATAATTATAAGCACTAAACAAATACTCATAGATGCATTCTAAGTTGTGGCATTAAGGATATGGGGTTGGCATTAGAGTTGATTCCCCAAAGGGCCTTGTGATCAATAGGGATTCTAAAGGCATGTCTGTAAATGTAGCTGTGGAACTTCCTGATGCCTGTGATAACAGCAGGGGCTTCTCTCTCCACTTGTATATAGTTCTTTCAGCAGAGGTCCTAGCCTAGAACAATGAGCTACAGGTGTTTCTGTTCCCTCTGGTAATTTGTGGCTAAGAAAACCCCAGGGCTATTAGGAGAAAGATCAGTGGTATGTACTGTACAAGAACAGAGTCAGAAGTTAGTAATTTCTTCTAAGAAGTCTCAAATTTTGCAATTGACAGATATTACCAGCTATATAATATAAAGAAAAATGCTTTCTTTTCAAGGTGTTCAGAAGCAACTATTTTAATACTGGATCTGTTCAAGTTTCCAATCTGGAAATTATTTGTGACCAATACCACTTAATAACAGAACCAAATTTCCTACTGACCTTCAGCTCTCAGGAAAACTCCTTTTGTTGCCAAACTCTGGGTTTTTTTTGGGTGGGGTGGGGGTGGGAGAACACTGATTTGATGGCCACCAGATGGCTCTGTAACTGGCTTACAAACCATACTCAACAAGTTGTCCTTAATAGTACTATATTTACATAGAGGGAAGTAAGCAGTGCGGTATCACAAGGTTTGGTCTTAGGCCCAGTACTCTTCAATATCTTCATAAATGACTTAGATGAGGGAATAGAAGGGGAACTCATCAAATCTGCAGATGACACTAAGCTGTCAGGAATATCCAACAACCCAGAAGACAAGCTCAGGGTCTAAAAAGACCTTGACAGACTTGAACAATAGGGCTTATCCAACAACATGAAATTTAATGTGGAGAAAAGCAAGGTTTTACACTTAGCAGGAAAAACCAAAGGCACAAATACAGATTAAGTGAAACCTGGCTCAAAAACAGTAACTGTGAGAGGGACATTGCAGTTCTAGTGGATGATCACTTAAACATGAGCCAGCAGTGTGCAGCAGCAGCAGCCAAAAAAGCTAATACAATTATTTGCTATATAAACAGAGGCATAGAATCATATTCATGTGGAAGTATTATTACCACTTTATAAAGCCTTAATAAGGCCACACCTGGAATACTGCATCCAGTTTTGGTCACCACATTACAAAAAAAGATGTCGAGACTTTAGAAAAAGTGCAAAGAAAAGCAACTAAGATGATTAAAGGCTTGGAGACTAAAACATATGAAGGATGGTTGCAGGATTTGGGCTTGACTAGTCTGAGAAAAGAAGGACAAGGGGGAACATAACAGTATTCCATTATTTGAGAAGAGGAGGGGGTCAACTTATTTTCCAAAGCACCAGAGGGCAGACAAGAAACAATGGACAGCAATAGCAATAGCACTTAGGCTTATATACTGCTTCACAGCCCTCTCTAAACAGCACATTGCCCCCAACAGTTTGGGTCCTCATTTTACCCACCTCGGAAGGATGGAAAGCTGAGTCAACCTTGAGCCTGGTGGGATTTGAACTGTAAGGTGACCAACTTTTTTACAATGAAAAGGAGGACAAATAAATTGAAAAAAAAAAATCGTAAATAAAAGAAATGTTTTATTCATTCCAACAATAATAAACTATAATATGATATATGCATAATAAAAACATTTGTAACATTTTATATTGTAATTATGCTTACATACCTGTTAATTATTTTTAATGAGTACTTTTACATTGAATTAATATTTTTTTGTCAATGTATCATCATCTAACAATATATTGGAAATATCTGAACAAGAAATATCCTTCATATTGAATTTTACGGCAAGTGCTGCAGCTAGAGTATCAACATAACATAAGAAGTAAACAAAGCCACTTGCACGCAGCGCTCTCTCTCAAGGTCTCCTGTGCGGAGCGCATGCGTCTCATAATCGCATCTTATACCGCACTGTACCGAGCCTTGACGAATCGTCATGTCAAATACAAATACATCACATAACGCGCAACAGATAAGTCTTCAAATATCGAAAAGGAGGACATGTAGGAGGACACTTTTCAGGGGAGGACAGAACTTACAAAAGAAGGACTGTCCTCCCTAAAGGAGGATGATTGGTCACCTTATGAACTGCCAAATTGCAGCAGCTGGCAGTCAGCACAAGTAGCCTGCAGTACTGCACTCTAACCACTGTGCCACCGAGCAACCTGGAAGTAAAGAGAAACTTCCTAACAATGAGAACAATTAACCAGAGGAACAGCTTGCCGTCAGAAGTTGTGGATGCTTCATTACTGGAGGTTTTTAACGAAGAGACTGGACAGTCACTTGTCTGAAATGGTATAGGGCAGTGATGGCGAACCTATGGCACGCGTGCCACAGGTGGCATGCGGAGCCATACTTGCCGGCACATGAGCCATTGCCCTAGCTCAGCTCCAGCGCGCATGTACATGCTGGGCAGCTGATTTTCGGCTCGCACAGAGGCTCTGGAAGGGTTTTTTCGGCTTCTGGAGGGGCCTCCAGGGGGGCGGGGGAGGGCGTTTTCACCCTCCCCAAGCTCCAGGGAAGCCTCTGGAGCCTGGGCAGGGCGAAAAAACGGGCCTGCCGGGCCCACCAGAAGTTGGGAAATGGGCTGTTTCTGGCCTCCAGAGGGCCTCCGGGGGGTGGGGGAGGCCATTTTCGCCCTCCCCAGACATTGAATTATGGGTGTGGGCACTTGCGCATGCAAGATAGTGCGCGCGCATGCGCTTTCGGCACCCGAGGAAAAAAAGGTTTGTCATCACTGGTATAGGGTCTCCTGCTTGAGCAGGGGGTTGGACTAGAAAAACCTTCAAAGTCCCTTCCACCTCTATTCTGATTGATTGAGAACACTAAAATGATGCTAGCACATCCAGGCCTAAAACAACTGATCTTTATTGTTATAACATAGGAGCAACAGAAGGCCAGCACAAGACGTCAGCTGTCAACTGCATAAGTTGCAGCAAACAAAAAAACAATAAGAAATAATAAAACCACACTTCAAAGGGCAGACATCTATTTTGGAGATGCAAGATACAAAATGATTTCTTCTTCTGCTGCTTCTTCTGTTTTGTACAGCTTTTAGATTAGTTGACTTTTGGACCAGAATGCCAGTGATTTTTGGGGGGGAAATAACTTTCTGTATTCTGGGTTTCATTTCTCATAGCCAAGTTCTCATTTAAAATGAATCAGCCTTTGTTAGTTAGCACTGGCGTAGAGCAGAGATGGGTTCCTCCCGGTTCGGACCGGTTCTCTAGAACCAGTAGTAACTTGGCAGCCTGGGTCGATAGAACCGGCAGCGACCCTGGCCTGCCACGCCCCGGAGCCAGTTGTCCCAGCAGCGCCATAGGCACTGCCATCTTGTTTTTAGCGTCTGCGCATCTGCAGAAGCTTTTTTAAAGTACTGCGCATGCACGCACGGCGTGCAACACCTGTGCACCCCCGCGGCGCACCCCCGAGCAAACCAGCAGCAAAGAAAACCGGAACTCATCCCTGCCGTAGAGAATCCAATGGAAGCTGATTTTGATCTGATCTGGACTGACCTATGCCCTGTGATGTGGATGGCAACCATTTATAGAGGGCTGAAATGGACAAAGTTATCTTCTAGCAATCCTTCTCTCACCTTTAAACAACTTTCATATTTTTCTGCTTTAGTTCAAAAGTTCACTTTTCCTCCCTAGGAATTCAAGCGGTCCTGTCTGGTTGGCATGGAATGCTTCAGTTTGTTGCAGATTTAGATGAACCTGTACAGAGTCATGGAGATAACCTTCAGGAAAATATTTGTAAGATAAGCTGTAATGAAAATAAGAAGGGCAGAAACATTTCTTGGATAGGATATAGAATAGACTCAGGCTGACTCCTCCCCAACATACTGAGGTATAAGAAGGAAGGGAAGAAAAACATAATTGGACTTAACGTTCACATAATCTGTCTCAACAAAGCTTACCCCTAGTGCCATGTATCTGCAGTGTTGATGCCCTAACCTTGCAAATACATATTAAATTTAAATGTCTCTGTGTGGTGTGTTTGTATGCATGTAGAAGAAAAAGATATATGGAAATATTACATTTGTGTTTTTTCCTACTTTTGAGGAACAACTAGATCGGTTTTGGAAATTAATCTTTTAATACTACTACCGTAGCAAGACTGAAGAAATCTATATTGCTTTTTAAGAGAATTTAATGTGTCTTTTCTAGGGAAGTTCTAGAGAACAAAAGACAGTGAAAACCAATTCTTTGGATCTGTAGGGAGAGATGCTTAAAAAGGAATAGCAATAGTAATAGCAATTAGACTTATATACCAGTTCACAGTGCTTTAGGCCCTGTCTAAGCAGTTTACAGAGTCAGCCTATTGCCCCCAACAATCTGGGTCCTCATTTTACCCACCTCAGAAGGATGGAAGGCTGAGTCAACCTTGAGCCGGTGAGATTCAAACTGCTGGCAGCTGGCAGTCAGCAGAAGTAGGCAGCAGTACTACATTCTAACCACTGCACCACCACGGCTCACATTGGAATGTTGTCTCCATGTCTTGCTTCTTTATAAGGTTTTCTGAACATCCAGAGGACTGGCTACTTATGGAAACAAGAGGTTTCTTCCAATAAAATAGAGTATGATATTTATGGACATTTTTGTTATTTTTACAAATTAGTTACATTAAACATAAATGTCACAGAGGTGTAAACATAGCTGTTTTCAGCCTTTCTGCTAAATTGTAAGTGTCACGGGCTCTTTTTGGTGGTTTTGTTTGCAGGCTTTTGAAAATCTGTTTGTTTTCTGCAGATTTTGTCTAAAATTAAGCATTTTGGTTGACAACATGTTTAATTTACCAACTCAAACAATACACTCCTGCCAAACAAAAACAAACCTGTAATATAAAGCTACGGTATATTACATAATATAAATATAAAATTATAATTAATAATTATAATTAATACAAAAATAAAATTATTTCAAACTCCGAAACTCAGTTTCCAAGGAGAATGACAGTCTTTTGGAGAAACATGAGATTTACCTTCTTCTTTTAAAGCTCTTTTTTGTTTGCCAATTTGCTATCTCTTTCAATTCAGAACTCCCATGGCTTTAGTCTTTGCCCTATCACATGAAAACATGATACTATTTCCTATTCCTGAAGAAAAATGTGCCTTTGTTTTTCTCCCTTTCCTGAGAAAGTACAAAATAGAAGGGGAAAAAAGCAAAAAAGAATGTAGCATTTTTATCAGGTGACAAAAGTATAATATTAATGATGTTTCTTTACTTATTTAAATGTGTTGGCCACCCGACTCCAATGGACTTTGATCATGGTGAGGATGACAATGGAAGACAACTTTGATTTCACCATGTGCATGGAGGGAAAAGTGGAACTGAGATGGCATTGCTCATAGTGCAAGGGGAGGAAGCCCGGCTGCTGTGGCCTAGAGGTAGAGCTCTTGCCTTACAATCAGGAGTTTGTGAGTTCAATCCTAGGTAGAGGCAGATGTAGGGTCTCCTGCTTGGGCAGGGGGTTGGACTAGATGATCCGTAAGGTCCCTTCCAACTCTGTTAATCTGTAAATTACCGTATTTTTCAGAGTATAAGACGCACCTTTTTACCCCCCAAAAGAGGGTGAAAACTTGGGTGCGTCTTATACACCGAATGCAGCCCCCCCCACCCAGCCCCCCCACCCTTTGGCCTCTGTCTTCCAGCAATTTACCTGCTTGCAGGAAAGAGGGAAGAGCCTGTAAAGCCAAGCAAGTCAGTAGCAGCTTCCCGATCTACAGCTGATTAGGTTTGCCAGTGGGAAAATGAAAGTGAAACTAACTACAAAGAGGCAAATAGCTGGGAGAGACAGGCAGATTTTTATTTTTTTGCTGAACTGGATGGAAGGGGGTAAGTGAATAACTATAAATGTCTGTAGAATGTTCAAATTATTAGACTTATTTTTTAAAGGCTGCTTTATTATTGTTCTAGAGCCAGGGGTCTCCAACCTTGGCAACTTTAAGACTTGTGGACTTCAACTCCCAGAATTCAACAGCCAGCTTTGTTAGCTTTGCTGGCTGTGGAATTCTGGGAGTTGAAGTCCACAAGTCTTAAAGTTGCCAAGGTTGGAGATCCCTGTAAATCTAGACAACTTAACAAAATAAAGAAGCTTTTTAAAATAAATGCTTGCTCTGAAGAGGCCCAGTGCTATTGTATCTTCTTTTAAATAATAGAGAATAATGTATACTTCCAGAAATTTTAATTCTGCACATATACTGCACAAGTATAGTCTGAAATGTAACAGTGTCCTGTTTAGTATTAGAGTTAAATCCTGACTTACCTTGGAGTAGATCTATTTAAATAATTGGAAGGAGTTAGTGTGACTACATTTAAGAAAACTTTCTGGCATAATGTACATTTCTCCAATTCTTTGCTATTTCTATGGGTCAGGCACACATGCACAGAAATACACAGCAAACAGTGTATATCATCTGTGCTGTTTGCTGTTTGGCAAATTGCTTGGAGGCAGAGGCCTTTTTTCCTTGTTTTCCTCTCCCAAAACTAAGGTGTGTCTTATACTTTGGTGCGTTTTATACTCTGAAAAATACCGTAGTTAGATATCCTATATTTCACCCAGGAATTCAAGTTACTGGTAAAACTTCTTTCTCCAAATGTTTCTCCTCCACAGACCCTGGAGGTAGATCAGACTTCAAGATAAGGATTGTCCCAGAGTCATCCAAATAAACTTCCTTGGACTTTAAGCCAAATTCCTCTGGTCTTAGCTCAATAGTGTAACCACTATATTATCCAGGCTCTCTAGGAAACAAAGTTTTGTGTGTTGGATGTTTACTTTTCTCAGCTGCATTGACGAAAAAAAGAAAAGAAAAGAAAATGTGTACTCATCTACTTATTACCCTTGTTAATGCAGAAAAGAGAATAGTGTGAAAATTAATACACTAAACCACAAACAAATTTAGTTTTTACTAGATTTAATTATGAAGAACAGATTTTATGATAATGTTGTTTTCTATATTGGAAAATATATTCGAATAGTCCATGTGAATTAAAAGAAAAATTAGGATATGAAAATAATATGGGGGGGGGGGGAAACCTCAATCCCATTGATCAAGATTTAGCAATAAAGCTCATCCGTATTTGTAGCACTGCATCTGCCATTCTCCTTAGTTTCACCCAACCTATCTTTTTTTCTGGAATTTGTATTCTTTCAACATGCAACTTTCAGATGCAGGTGACTGGAAAAAATGGTAAAATAGTTCTCACTGGAAGAAAAAAAAGCACAGGAAGAAATATAAAGCACAAGAAAGAAAGAAAGAAAGAAAGAAAGAAAGAAAGAAAGAAAGAAAGAAAGAAAGAAAGAAAGACTCCTCCATTTTCTTCTGGATTTCAAGTAGCATTTTGTTTGTTTAGCAAGAGTTAAATGCAGAGGTCTTCAAACTTGGCAACTTTAAGACTTGTGGACTTCAACTCCCAGAATTCTCCAGCCAGCATAGGTGGCTGGAGAATTCTGGGAGTTGAAGTCCACAAGTCTTAAAGCTGCCAGGTTTTGGGACCCCTGAGTTAAAGCAACCATACTGGTTTAGCTTTCATGGAAACAGGGAGGTCTAAATGGATGGTATCAGAGCTAATAAATAGTAGGCAATGACTTGGTTGAAGGGGAAGGATTTCCCCTACAAAGTAGCCAACAGACTGCTGTAGTTACCTTGCAGCAAACTGAAGCAATGCATTCCAAATGAACAGGAGCCTTGAAGCAGCATAAAGGGAAAAGTGCATTTTTGGAAACAGGGAAATTTTATAGGACTGGATGATCAGTAGAGAGAAACTTCTTCCTCTTCTGCCCCAGAAACAGTCCCAAATCTGTTTTGGTGATAGTGCAGCATACAGTGTGGATAAGTCCTAAGGCTCTTTTGTGATTAAAGTGATTAAAGTGCAATCAAGGTCAACACAAGTTAAACACACCATTGTCTCCTTTATGGTTTACCTGTGAAATGGTAGTCTCCATGAAATATAGAGTAACTATAGATTTTTATAAAGAGATGCATTTTTAATTAAATCCAAACACACATTTTGAATCAGGTTATATTAGCTTCCAAAGATAGTCTGGCAACTCTGTTGGAACTTTTGAGAACCTTCACATTATCTTCAAAGACAGCTCTGCATAGATTAAATCATATTATTGAATCTACTTTCACCAGATCCTTCTTCTTCAACAAGGTAACTGCTGGTGTGCCAACAACAACTACGATAACACAGAAACCACGAAATGTCTAATTCTCCTTTCTGAAGTTATGGCAATTATGCAATATTATCGAGATCATAGTGTAAACAATGGCTTGTACTACAATACTTAAAGCAACATCCTGCTCTTAAAAGCTACAGAATCACATAGAGCTGGAGATACCTTGTGGGTCTCTTTTCTAATCTTCTGTTAGCTCTGTGCTTTTATAAACATTGTTTGAATCTTTGCACAGATGCCAGGAAATCAGAATTATTTTATGTACTGTAATTTATGGTGGTGGTTTTACATCAGTCACATTTCAATGCTGTTCCAAGTAGACGTCTTCTGTGAATTTGTCAAGAACTGGTATTACACAATGCATTTTCAGGTAGAAATAATGATTCTCAAGTGACATGTTTTTCCTTTTATAAAATCCAGTTTTATTATGTCATCCTTGTCAACAGTGATGAATATTCAAAGTGATCAAAGTTAATTGCTGGGGAAATGAAGGTCACTGCAGGCTGAGCAAAAAGGAAGACACTTAACAGAAATCCATCATTTTATGACAAGATGTAATTTATTCACACTTCATAATAGGCATTGACAGGTCTCAACCCTGTCTTTGTCTTTGTGGGAAATTGCAATTATAATAATATATAGTGATATTTGACCTTAAAGGTTGGAGCCTTATTTCACTACTCATGAAAGATTTTTATTTCTCAGGAAATTCTTAGCAACTGCAGCTTGAAAAAAAAAGACTTCTGACTCTCAGTTGTATTTGTTCATCATCTTATATGTCTAGATGAGTTGTTAGCATGCACTGTTTCCTAAGCTTATTGATATTATTGTGAAAAGGGATGACATTATATTGTGGTCAAATGCTGATATACACAAAACCAAACACTCAAGTATGGAGAGAACTGGAAAACCTGTATATTGGATGTTGTGCTCATATATGTTGGATTATATAGTTATATTTGCACAAGTAAATATAAATAAGTAAGTTGGTGCTAAAAATGTAGACAATTGCCAATTGTGTTTGTGTGTGAGTGTGTGTGTATGTGTGCATGTGCATGCACACACATGTACAATTAAATATATAAAACATAACATCCAGTCTCAATGACAGTACCTTCATGAGCCCATTCATGTGGTCTGGCTAAGCCATATAAAAGCAGATTGCTATTCCCTTCCTTCAGCTTGTCTTTCTTGTCTTTCTAATCTACCATTTGAATTCCTTCATGAGATTCCCAATGCTAACTTGACTTCATCTTAGCTTTCAAGTCCAACCAAGGCAAACTAGGTTCTATTATCTGCAGAAACCTATTGCCTATATCTCATTTGGGTACTGATTCAGTTTATAAAGCTGTTATTTATTTATTTATATAATTTACATCCCCTTATTCCCCCCCAAAGAAGGTTGATCAAGCAAGCTGTTCTGTCCCCACGGGTATGCCTTCAAAATAAGATGCACAAGAAGGAATTGGAAACAATATTGTTTTACTGCAAATAAATTCTTAGCCAGAGTTGAGTCTTTTGAAAAGAATATCATTCATTCACAAAGTCTTTCCAGTATTTGGCTAGAGTCTGAGAGAGCAATTAAAGAGCCTTATCTCACCTCATGGAGGTTTTAGCGGAAATCCAAACTCTCATTAATCAAGGAAAATGTTAACTGTTGATAATCCGAGATGCAGATACAAGAGCAAAATGCTAAAACCACAGAACGGGGTTGTTCTCTGCAAGGAAGCCTCTCGTGACAAACCCTTAAATACCCTCAGGGCATGGTCAAGCCCTGCACTACTACTCACGAGGAAGCCTCCTCCTGATTAGCCACTCATGTCTCTTTGAGAACCTGCATGCTCTGGCATCCAGAAGAGCCTCCTCTTCTTCTCCTGAGTCACTAATCTCAGGAGATGCATCAGGTTCTAATTGTTCGCCAGCCTCTGACCCCACGTCCTCTTCACTCTCCGTCTCTGGTGCCAGGAACACTGGTCTTCTGTATTGCACCCTCACTACCTCCAAATCCTCGGGATCGGCTGCTAATTGCCCTGGACTCGATCTGGCCACAACACAAGCTCTCTTCTCTGTTAATCTTGCACTGAATCAGTTTCACTCTATGATAAATTGATAATTGCACCCAAGACAACCTAATAAAATAAAGGTCTACTTTATTTCTTGGATATGTTTGTTGATATTCAACTATATGCACAATATTTAACAATGTGCCTTCTTATGGACAGGATTTAATTTGTTGAGCTGCTATATTGGTATGTGTTTAGTTTGGATTTTTTTAAAAAATATGTTCATGTGCTTATTTTGTTTTAGATTTCTTAAATGTGCATTATTTATTTTCTTGAGTATAAATTTAGAGTTGTTTATGTAATAGTGATACTGTAAAATAAGAATTAAAAAGCAATTAAGGAATTATGAATTAATTGAAAAAAATTATAATCCCATGCACTCATTTTATGTGCTATTACTTGCTTATTCCACAAGCCATACCCTTTATACTTAAGTCTTTTGACATTGATTAAATGAGTTGGGGATTTGCAATTTATTGATTTGGGTTTATTTATTGGATACTGGATGCATTTGAAATAGGAAACAGAATTGTGTAAAAAATAGCAATTGTTCGACTGCTGACTGGTGCAGCTTCCACTATTAAAAAAGAATTTCTCCACAACTCTCAGTAATATATTCTCCTGATTCACCCTCTCCCATTTCTTAATTTTCTCTGTCTATATCTTTCTTTTCCATTTTGGAATGAGAAGTTAGAAAGCCTGGCATGTATCTAATTCCACCTGGTTCCAAAAATCAGTCTCAAACCATGAATGTAAGCTCATTTTCAATGTTCACATTACTTTAGACAGAATAATGATGATAGTTTAGATCACCTAAATTATTGAGGAATATTGAGATAGAACAATATTATGCAGGCTTTTTTCTCTTCGAGATAATATTTTCAAGCTCAGCCGCCAATGCTCAAATTCTAATTGGCATGAGATTGAATCCCATGGGGCCAGAGAATATCCAGTGAGGGATGGAGGCAAGCTGATTTCCTTAGCTTAGATGAAAACAAAGAGTGACTTAATGGAATCTGACCCATTGCTACTAAACCTTGTTGTCCACCACAAAACGTATTGGATTGGTGTCCCATCTTTTCTTTGTATCTTGTTGGTTGCTGCTCAGACCATCATCACGATGGTTCCCCTTTGCCAATTTCATAGTTTCCCTCCTTAAATCTTCCTTACCCCACACCAGCCTTGCTCAGCATCTTGACACCTCCCTCTCAGGAGTAGAGTGCAGTTGAACAAGGAACCAGCCAACTGTTCATCAGGCAATCCACTTTGCTTTTCTTGATGAGCAAAAGCTGGGTTTGCTGGCATAGTAAATGTCTTTGGTTGCTTCCATACT
This sequence comes from Diadophis punctatus similis, assembly GCA_023053685.1. Classification (NCBI taxonomy): domain Eukaryota; kingdom Metazoa; phylum Chordata; class Lepidosauria; order Squamata; family Dipsadidae; genus Diadophis; species Diadophis punctatus. The sequence goes on along the minus strand of JALIGW010000001.1, from coordinate 271,496,840 downwards.
CTTCCAACAAGAAAGAGTATATGACTTAGCAATCTGTGAAGGTTTCTGTCCTAACAGCATCAGAGATCAGATTACATTAGAAGCCCATGATTGAATTTTTCATTCAGCGTCACTTTACCCAATTAGTATTATAAATGAATAATGTCTTCCTTCTTTATTCATCCTTAACAAAGGAGATGCTCCTTTTATCTCTGATCAGTTCTCAAATTCTTTACTCTTTTCTCTTCTGTTTGCTGGGGGTGAAGAACCCTCACATATTCAATGAATTAGTCAACCATTTTCATTGGTCATTTTATATAGTCTTTATTCATAGTTATAAAACTTTGTGAAATAGATTCTTAACAGGATAAGATTTATTATGAATTTGGGTGGTCTCTTTACAAATTGACACATAACTTCTTGTTCCCAAAGTCGTTAAAGAGGCCCTAGGTCCTGCAAAAAAAAAAAGCTATCATATTTTAATTTTAAAAGTCAAAGGGATACAATTATTAACATGGTTAGAGAATAATTACATTAATGGTGTTTAATTATTGGAATTTTAATTCAATGCAAGCTTAATTTTTCCCACTCCTTTTTTGAAGCACAGTCTCAGAAGATCACTTAAACATAGCAAGGCTCTTGGCAGGAGAAAGGTTACATCGTAAGTAACCTGATGACTGTGATGACTAAACAACATTTTGTGAGTGTGAAAAGACCAGATAGTGGGCATTTAATTCCAAACTTTTTAAAACTAAGTTTCCAGACATTTCTGGAATTAGCCAATGCTTTCGGTTCATCTTATGAATCTGTTCCATTTTCCAGTTCTGCTAAATGACATAAGCCTGAGAAGAGTTCATTTTATCTTGGTGCAGTCTGTCTGAACACCTCTAATAAAAATAGGCTCCTTTTTCCAAGACTGTCTTTTCATTAGGGCAGAAAGCAAAGGCCTTGAAAGTGGTAGAAAAACATGGTGTAATCACTAAGGAACCATTATCCTGTCCCTAGTAACCATTAAGTGTAAGCTTTCCAAAGCCAGGAGAGTAAATTACTCATTTATTGTTACTTGAGCGGTCTATGAGAGATTGAAATCTGGACTATTAATGATTTTTCATTCTGTTTTGGAGAGATTCTGTGAGAGTTCGTGTGCAACTTTGGATTCTGGCTGTCTACATTTTCTTCAGATGTGCAATAAAATAGAGGTGGAGTGTCATCTCTTCGGTATGAAAAACCCTTGTCTCTTAGAGCTGCTCAGTTTTTTTAAAAGTGTAATTCCATAGCAACTCAGAAAAATATTAGTCTGCTTGAAGTTTTATGTTTTCTCAGAAAAAAAAGATATTACTAGAGTTTATAAATAAAGAGAACATTTAATGTATGGTTGCCTTTTATTGGCTTTACAGGGCATAGTTTGTGATGACAATAAGTCTTATCCTGGTACCACATGACCAATATCCTGCTGATTAGTGCACAAGTAAATAATCTCAAACAGTGGCTAAACTAGATTATATTCAAAAGCTTTGAAATGTATGATTAAACACAAAATATCTTCTTTGGACAAGGACTAGTAGTCCTTGTCATAGCAGTATGATAAGTGTAGAATTTTCTTTTTTAAAAAATCACTTTCCCTGTGTCTGTTAAATTGCTTCCACTGTTTTCTTTGTAGTAAACAACCCACCAACCCACCAGGCAGATTCAAACAAGCAAAGGGTGGGATTTCACTGGGGTTTACAGTGGCGAGGAAAAAGCAGAGAGAGGAGAAAAGTATTTTAAAAAGAATCAATCAAAAGGTAAAAAGCGAATTGGTGGGAAGAGATTAGAGAAATTTGGGGGGACCACACGAATAATAGATTTAAAAAAGAGAGAAAAGACTCAAGAGAAAAGCTGTAAGACACATAAGAATAAGAAAAAGAAGAAATTAAAGGAATGGGGTAAAAGGAGTGATTTAGCAAGGAGTGGCATTTTGGATGGATTAAAGGAAAATGGGTAAACAAAGGCGGGGGGAGAGAAAGAAAGAAAATAAGGGCCATATTAAAGCATTTAAGAAAACTGTATTAATATTGTTAATTGTGGATAGTTGAATAAATGGAAGGTTTATTGTAAAATGGTTTAGTAGTAATCTATATCTATATCTATATCTATATCTATATCTATATCTATATCTATATCTATATCTATATCTATCTATATCTATATCTATATCTATATCTATATATCTATATATCTATATATCTATATCTATATATTTATATATCTATATCTATATCTATATCTATATCTATATCTATATCTATATCTATATCTATATCTATATCTATATCTATATCTATATCTATCTATCTATCTATCTATCTATCTATCTATCTATCTATCTATCTATCTATCTATCTATCTATCTATTCCGTCGAGTCATCCTGGTGTATGGGACGAAACATCACAGCTTCCTTTTGCCTTTCGGCCCCTCCTGGGACCATCCAGGCAGTTTTCTATAGTTCACAAACTATATTGTCTATATGTGTAACATTTTTTTTGTTGATAAATGAAAATAAAGGGAGATCTATAATAGTCTCCCTTTATTTTCATTTATCAGCAAAAAAATGTTACACATATATATATTATTTAGGGCAAAACAGAAATAAAAGAAAAAGTGGGATGGAGAATTTGTTGTAGTTAAATGTGGATTGTTAATTAAATTAAGAGGTTTTTAAATATAAGACTTGAAATAGATGATGAATACTGTTTAGAGTAAAATAGAAAGTAGATGGAATGTGTAAAAAAAATTTGCTTCATTTTGAAAAATAATTTGAAATAAATTGAATTAATTAAAATTCAGAGAGAAGTTGCAATATAGAAATATAGAAAATATGAGAAATGTATGCAGTAAATAATATAATTAATTGATGTGAGTGAAAGGGACCAGAAATTTGGGCGATTAGTAAATTGTGTATGTAATAAAAAGAAAATAAGTTAATATAAAGTAATATGTATGGATAATATTATGGGTTGAAATTGAAATGGAGAGACAATAATGGAATTGACTATGTACTAGAAAAACTATGTATGACTACCAAATGTGACCTGGACAACACTTTGTGCAGAAACTATGTATTGTTTGTTGAAAAAAATAAAAAACTTTTGTAAAAAAAAAAAGGCTACCCTGGCAACAAGTGTATTTAGCACTTACAGTGTGGCATAACCCTATGTCCCCTTAGGAGTAGTTGAATGCTGACTGTAAGATAGCACCATGTGGTTGCAATGTAGCGCAGGTTTTATTAAAAAAGAAGTTCTAACTAACTCAGTACAACTCAGTGTTATGTAAGCATGCATAGGGCTTTACAGTATGTATCTCACATATGCTTTTGTAGGCTAGAGTTCACTTGCTTAGATATAAGAAGCATTGTTTCAGTTGGCAGTTGATAGAAGAAAATGGGATCATGCGGCAAAAAAGACAGCTTGTGACAATTTAATACAAGACTTAAGATCAGTCAATGGGATTCCATTTTTGCTTTTGCTTTTGCAATTGAAGCAGAATAGGAAATTTCTTTTCAGTACAGTGCAGGCTCACTAGTTGTTTTGATTCTCCAGTTTTGATTTTGACTGGTTTTTCAGAGTAATCCATGTCAAGAAATTAGGCAAAAGGGACTACTATGGGTTCTAGTGGAATTTCCATGGTATTTAATGCTGAGAGCTTGACAAAGATGGAGCCCAAGTGCATTGCTTTTGTTAGATGCACTTTTACTTGGAGAACAAATCACAGTGTCTTAGGAATTTTGTGATTTTTGCAGGATTTTATGTTTTCCCCTGTGCTATTCAAATTCTGCATGTAATGTGGGAGGATTGCTCAATGGACTTAAGTTGTTAATCCTCAGGAAGCTAGATGGCAGTATGCTAGGCAGGGAGGGTCACGGGACCATGGATGGAGAGCTGCCAAAGTGTCACCAAAGTCTTTTCTTGCAACTCCTTTCTGAGTAGTCTTGCCAGCTTGAGGCAAAATCTGCTGAATGCAAAGTAGTGTGATGTTCCAGGGCCCTATGTAAATTCTGAATGTTCTCTTTGTTTTTAGTACACTGCATTTGCCTTTTAAAAGAGGCACATTCAGATTTAGAGGACATAGTCCTTCAATACAAAACTCTGAGGATCTGACTCAAGACTGACTTCTGCAGAGGAATTATAATGGCAGGGAAGAGAAGAGGTCTGGGCTGGTTATCTCAATATGGCTGGAAGAACATGTCAAAATAATTACACCTTGCTAGTATTTTACAATGCAGCATTTGAAAAGACAGCCTAAATATAGGAAAAATCCTTTGCTCTTCTTTTTTTTTTTTACCGAATTTGGTGGGTGTGGATGGCTGTATTCAAAATGAAACCAGATTTCAGGAATTCTACTAGATTGAGCAAATTCCTCCCTCCCATTATAAGCATGGATTTAAATTTTATTTTCTAATTTCCAGTTAAACAGATGTATTTGATTGAAGCATAGGTTTATATATTATTGCTTGATCTGATTTTGTCTCTTTTGAATGGTTAAAAATAAGCAGTATATTATCTATTGCCTAACTCTAGCCCCAAATAAATCATTTGTTTTATTAAATTCATAAATTCATTTTACATATCATTTTAAGGAGGGGCTGGTACAGGTACTCCTTGACTTATGACCTATGACCACAATTCAGTCCAAAATTTCCCTTTCCAAACAAGACAGTTGTTAAGTGAGGTTTGGCCCATTTTTCAAACTTTCTTGCCACTGTTGTTAAAGTGAACCACTGCAGTTAAAAAGTTAGTAACACAATTGTTAAGTGAATCTGGCTTCCCCATTGACTTTGCTTGTGAGAAGATTGAAAAAGGTGATCATATTAGCCCAGGATACTGAAACTGTCATAAATACAGGCCAGTTGCCAAGTGTCTGAATTTTGATCACGTGACCATAGGGATGCTGTAACAGTCGTAAATGTGTAAAATCATCATAAATAACTTTTTTCAGTGCCATTGTAACTTTCGTCACTAAATGAATGAATGTAAATAGAAGACTAGCTGTGTTGCAAAGTTTAAGAATCCCTGATTCTTATTTTTTTATAATTTTCTTGAAAAAGTTGATCATTTGTGAATGCGAATTATGAAAAGGGGTTTAAACCTTCAATTGGGCATAAGAACATAAGGGAAATTAGAAGTGCCTCGGTGGATCTGATCAAAAACGTATTGAGTCCAATTCCTTTTGTTTGCTGAAACTGACTTCTTGGAGTGCCTAACTGCAGTTTCCAGAGCAATATATCCCCAGATGTAATTCAGCTGCTTAATTATTTAGATGTAAGTAAATTTAAACTACACAGGACTACTGACTTTCTCGTATGGGAGCTTGTCTATTTGTGTTTTCATTGAAACTGTTCTTTCATGCACTATTGTCACTGAGACATCTCTATTTGGTGTAGCGAATGTAACCTTTGTTGTTGTTAAAATTACAGTGAATTATGATTTAGTTGAATCCAAGTACTTTTATTTTCTGTTGTTGTATTTCTATTTTTCTTTTTTACCTCATAATTTCTGAACTGCCCTATGAGCTCTTGTAAAAATGAAAGCAATGTATATACATACTTTTACATTTCAATAATAATGATTAAGATTTCAATCTCCATAGATGTCAATAGTGATAAAGACTTTAGGCTGTATTGTAATTAAAAACAGTTGGACTGCTGGCTACAATAAATTAATTACAAATATTTAAAGAAATAAAGGAGGGGGGGGATTGCAGATGTGTTTGCTTGAATGCATTGTCCTTCTCTTTCCAGTAGATGGCAGATACAGTTCTTCCAATATTAAAAAAAGAAGAAAATATTTGATTTGTTAAGAACGTATCATATACTTTTACAATGAGAAGCTGCAAATTTTGTTACCATTATATAATGTATAATGTATAAAATACATTAAAGGAAAAATAATTTTATTTCTGGAAAAATATTTAATTAAAACACTGAAATGGAAAATAAATATGCATATTGAGAAGCAGATTCTTGATTAAAATCCAGACAAAAATTGCAGTCTATATTAATGTATATTTATTCAATACACAGCCTCACCATGTAAATTTGGGAGTCTATATCTAAATTATATTGTACTTACTGGGATATAGCGGGTCTACCTTTTAATTGTCTAAGGTAGTAGACTATACTTATGGTATCTCAAGATTAAATACTGATAAAACTAAATCTTTCTCTTAATATGATGGCAGCAGTGTAAAAGAAAATTGGATTTTATTTTATAAATATACACAAAAGGGATAAAATGGGATTGCAGATCTAAAATGGTGCCCATTGCATGTAAAAATATTTAGGTGATGTAATTATTCATACTTTGCACTTTCAAATATTGGTGAATCCTAAATTCCTTTTCCCTACCATACACACACACACACACACACACACACACACACACACACACACACACACACACACACACACACACACACACACACATATATGAATGGAATTGGAATCTCTCAAGTTCAGATGAACCATATTCAAATATGTTCCCCTTCTTTTAATGTAAAACACAAACAAGACCTTAAAAAAAACCAGGATTAAATCCAATGGAAAGATTACTGATTCTTCAATGTAGTTATTATTTTTTAATTTTAGCAGAATCAATGTGCTTTCCAATTTTGTAACTTACAAATGGTATGAAGAAAAACCAGTTGCCCATTTTAAATATATTACATGGTTGGAAACACTGACCTTTGAATATAGCAATGAATGTGTACAGTCCAAAATGCTGAGGGAAGGATGATCCTGACACAGGTAACATCAAACCTATGACCTATTGCCAAATTTGATTTCATCAAGACCAAGATGTAAAGAGTAACAAGATACGACCATATTTGTATTCAAAACCATTATATTCTACGCAGTTGGTACATCAATCCAGTCAGTGCATCTATAAAGCTCATGGCAGTATGATAAAGAAATAGGAATGTTGTAATCTAGAGCAGATTTTGTTCCTTCGAATTGCTTTGTTTTTCAGAGAGAGAAACAGAGCCTGGGAAAGAGATAGACATTATAGTACTAAGGGGTTTAATTTGATACCAAGCCTTGTCAGAGAAAATTGACACTTTAAGATCTGACTTTCTTCGATATACTTTATGGACTTGATGTGAAATCCTGGACAAGTCACTAGATGGAAAATTGGAGAGAACCCCAAATTACTACCAATCACCTGAGAAAAATGGAAAGCATTTGAGGTAGAAGAGAACCAAAACACTTGAATCAGATTATTGGCACATTTATCTTCTCAGTGACATTATCTTATTTCAACTGTATATATCTCTTTTTGCAGCTCTTTTCCTATGATACTATAGCTCAAGATTAAATCAAGGTGTTCTTGTACACTAACAATGTGCCCTTCCACTGATTAATGATCAACATAGATTGCTTTCAACACATATGAAATCTCTCTTCATGTCTGTCTCTTGGTTGTAGAGTTGAACAAGAGGTTGTCTGGGTTGTAGCAGTGCTGTGTTACTCTTTTCCCCCATGAAAATTTCTTGATTGTATTAGTATACTTGATATGAGGTAATGATGATGTATGTTTTTCCACTGAAGGCTCTTTTAGGATTTTGAAAAACTATAATGGAGTCTTTTATAAAATGGCTGCCATTTCTTAAAAGATAAGGCTGATGAGCGACGCTAAAATTAAAATCTGAATTTTAGGATGCAAAACCTTTTGTCTGAGTGCAGTTTATTCTTTCAATACAATCACAGTTCAAATACAGTAACTTACCCTAGAAATCAAATTCAAGGCTGGGATAATATCCGAGTGTCAAACTACATATCTGGCCACATTAAATCTAGAATGACAAAAAATCCATTTTGATATCTGCAGTATATATTCAAATAATATGTTTATAACTAACACCCCTCCCCAAAGAAGTAAAAATTATCAGGAAGAGCAGGATGTTCAACACATACTAAAAGAGTTATTCTTGAGCTTATTGGTTCAAAAGTGGACTTTGCTCTGAAATTATCACATATCTTTTTCATGATAGGACTCAAACCTTTTTAATCCTTAATTTTCAACTTCCTTAATTTTCCTTAATTTTCAACAAATTGCTTGTTCTGTTGAACAAATAAATCTTTCTCCATCGTGGGTGGAGCCAGCATTCAGGATGGGTTGTCTTCGTCCACTCAGAATGAGGACCGAGTCTGTTACTTTTTGCCGGATCCACCCTCCTAGGACCCAGCTTCGACTCGGTCCTCAGACTGGACGGATGTGTCTAATTAGTTCTCCCTTCCTGAATGCTTTATTACAGCTCTATTTGGCTTTCGACTCAGACTGTTTTGACTTCGTAAGTTCTTGGCCCCAGCCCTCTGTGTCTTGCGAGGTGCTCGGGCATTTTGGCAGCTGAGCTTTGGCTCCTGCCGCAGCAGTAGCTTCCAGGCCTTTGGACATGGATCGCACAGGGCTTGCCCTGGTCTGTCCTTGGAGCAGGACGCTCCCAGTGGCTAAGGCGGCTTAGACACTTTGGGGGAGGCATGGACTTGACAGCTACAGGCCCCTGGCCTGTCTTCATTGACTTTCCGCTCTCAGGGCACCCCACGTTCGGCTTTGCCGCAGGCTTGCCGCTGCCAGGGTGGATGTTTCTTTCCCACTCAGTTTCGGCAGATTACCGAGGGGCTCTGGACAGTCGCTGGAGCTCACACTCACACAGCCTCCTCATATTGCTTGCTAGTTGCTCGCTTGCCGCTGCCGGGGTGACGCCATTTCCCGCCTGTCTTTCGGCTGTTTTATGAGAGACTTGGACAATTGCTTGAGATCACACTCACGCAGCCTCATCCTCTTTGCCTGGCCTGATAGTAGCTTTTCGGCCATAATTACTCGACTACTTTCTAAGTGCCTGGACCACACAGGGCTTGCCTGGGTCGGCACCGGCAGCTTCTTGGCTCCCTTCCAGCCCGCCATTTCTCAACTGTCAGTTGCGGTGGCCATTTTGTAGCTTGCGGTGGCCATTTTCTTCAGCATAAAGGCAGCATGGCGATCAGCGATTCAGCCGACAAGCCTTGGGCCAAGCAGTTTCACAAGACCAATTGCCACGCCCCAGACGAAGATCAACCTAGTCCCTCTAGTCAGGTGGTCGAAGAATCCTCACATAGCACCTGCAGCTCGAAGGCCATGGAGAGGATGGAGCGCCGCAGGGACAAAGTCCTGAAGAGGCTATGTAGCCAGGCAAGGAGCTGGGACACGTCTACCTCCCATGATCATAGCTCCTCTTCCAGGGGCCAGGAGGCTGAGCTCGTGGCCTCTCGCCCATTGGGTGATCAGTTATCTCTTGATAATCCAGCTCTGTTTAGGGGTACTGCAGACCTTTGTGGCTCAGCCGGTTTTCGGGGCCTTCTCTGTCTCCTGCCACTGAGGTTCCCTTCGGCTCCGGGGTTCAGGCCCTGCCTTCTACATCAGAGGCTCCTGCTTTGGTGGCTCAGATATCTCCTTGGACCTGGCTAACCTTCAGCTGCTGATGGTGGCGGCGGTGCAACAGGGACTGGCCGCCTGTCTACAATCTCGGGGCAGTTCCGCCCAATTAGTTCCCAGGGGCCCTCTTTCTGGCCTGGGACCATTGCCCAACAACAGAGCCCAGATCGCTACTCTGACAAGTCGGATTTCAGTGGTTGGGAGCCCTTACTGGACTTAGAGCGGGGGGATTATGAACTTTTGGAGGATGACAATTTGCCACAGGAACAACAGGCCTCCTCGGCCTTATTCCCTCTGGGGGTCTTCAAGTCCTTACTTTACAAGGCCCGGTCTGCTGTGGGGTTGGACAGCCCATCTACTTCTGCTGCGGACTCAACATTTCTGCATATTGACCCATTGTTCGCTGAGTTCACACCGGAGGTGGACTTCATCCCGGCACCACAACTCTTTTTGGACAACTTCCAAAGACAGTGGAAGGCTCCGGCGTTGGGGCCTATGGCTAACTCACTCGATCGCAAGCATTTTAATGTGTCTCTGGAGTTTAGCCTCGCTTCTCAATGTTCCTACGGTTGACGCACCAGTTCTTGCCCTTCATACACCGACCGCTATGCCGGGTGAGTCGGAGGAGTTGTTGAGGCCGGAAGACAAAAGAACTGAGCAGGCCCTTATCAAGGCCCATAAGGTGGCCGCCTGAGCGATATGGGCTTCTTCATCGGCTTCCTTTTTTGCTCGCTCCTCCTTAATTTGGCTGAGACTCCTCCAGGAACAAATTCTGGCATCCAATCTGTGAGCACAGCAGGAGTTGAACAAAGTTTTCACTGCCTCTCAGTTTGCGGTGGACGCCTCTCTCCATGTGTCCCGTTTTGACTCCAAGGCTATGGCTGCCTCGGTGGTTGCTAGGTGCATGCATTGGCTTCACCAGTGGCCTGTTGACACCTGCCATAAGTGGCGCCTGGCATCAGCCCCTTTCCAGGGAGAGACTCTCTTTGGAGAGGCTCTCAACCCGATTCTAGTCGAGACTTGGGATAAGAGAAAAATTCTGCTATCCTTGTCTAGACGGGGCCATTTCTGCCAGTCTCCCTATTCCCGGCAGCCCTTTCGGGCTCCTGACCAGGGTTTCAGCTTCTCCTGGCCTGAAGGTCAGTTTGGATCTAGGCAGCACCAGCCTCAAGATAGATCTGGGAGGGGAAGGCAGTTCAAGCAAGGATTCAGAAGCGGAGGAGGGGGCTGCTCCTTCCGCTGTTCATGTTAGTGTTCTGGACGACTCTCCCATTGGAGGTTGCCTGGCCCTTTTCTCTGAGTTGTGGGAAAGGATAGATGGGTCCTTGAGACTTTCATTCAGGTTCTCTCTAGAATTCCTCTCCATCCCCCGAGGTCCTTCATCCATTGCCCTGTTTCCAAAGTGCTCTCAAAGAAGGCCCTTATGGATTCGGCTGTCCAGCACCTGCTGGACATTCGAGCCATCCAGCAGGTACCTCAGGACCAGCTAGGGCAAGGGTTTTATTCCATCCTGTTTGTGGTTCCCAAAGCCTTGGGGGGATGGAGGGCAATTCTGGACCTTAAGTGTCTGAACCTGTATATTAAATATGCATTCCTTACAATCTATCCTGCAGTGTGTAAGACAGGGTGATTTCTTCGCTTCCCTGTACCTGACTGAAGCCTACCTGCATATACTGATTAATCATCGTCATCGACAATATCTCTGGTTTTGCTATGCAGGTAGGTATTTCCAGTACAGGGTTCTACCCTTTGGCCTTTCCTCTGCCCCCAGGTTTTCATGAAGGTGCTGGCAACTGTGGCAGCTCATCTTAGGTCCCTATCTGTGCGTGTTACCTTGACAGGATGACATTTTGGTACAGGCATTCTCTGAATACCTTGTGAGGCGTCATCTCCAGGTAACCATTTTAACGCTCCGACAGCATGGGTTCTCCATCAATTTGGAGAAGAGCCACCTCTCCCGTCTACTTCCCTTCTTCACCTGGGAGCCGTTATAGGTACCTTAGAGCCGTGGTGGCGAACCTATGGCACGCGTGCCACAGGTGGCATGCGGAGCCATAGCGGAGGGCACGCGAGCGTTGCCCACCGGCAAACCGGAAGTGCGGAAAAACGCACTTCCGGTTTGCCGGTGAGCTGTTTTTTGCACTCCGGAGGGTTCAGGGAAGCTCCCTGAAGCCCCGGAATGCAAAAAACTACAAAACGGACAAACCAGAAGTGCATTTTTCCAAACTTCCGGTTGGCCCGTTTCGTCATTTTTTACCAGCCCAGGCTCCGGTAAGGCCTTTGCGCGGGGGTGGGGTGTGTGCACATGCGCAGGGAGCAGCATAGGGGGGTGTTGTGCGCATGCGTGGGGGGAGGGAATGGGTGTGGGCATGCGAGTACGCTAGCGCGCGCACCCCCCCTTTTTGGCACGTGAACCTAAAAAGGTTCGCCATCACTGCCTTAGAGTATAGGGTTTCCCTTTCCCAGGAGAGGCAGGACAGCATCACGACCCTTGTATCTCAGATTCAATGCGAGCGTAGAGTTTCCCTGGCCCTCTTGTCCACTCTCCTGGGGAAAATGATTTCATGCATTTCCATCACCCCTTGGGCACGCCTACACTCTAGGGATCTTCAATGGTTCCTTTTACCCTTCCAGAAATCAGGCCGTGACACCTAGTCGTCCAGAGTCCTGGTCCCTCCAGAGTTTCACCGCTCCCTCTCCTGGTGGCGCTCACCAGAAATCGCCCGGGGATGCCTCTTCCGGGATCTGCCCAGGGTGGTCATCACTACCGATGCAAGCCTGATCAGCTGGGGGGCTCACTCACAAGGACAGATAGCTCAGGGCCAGGGGTCACAGATGGAGTCCAGATCCTTGATCAACTGGCTAGAGCTTTGGGTGGTGTTTTTGGCCCTCAAACATTTCAAAAGACTCCTAACTGACTGTCATGTCCTGGCCCTAACAGACAAGGCCCATGTGAATCGGCAAGGCAGCACCCGCTCGCGGACTCTGATCAAGAGGCACTGAGGCTGGGACTGTGGGCAGAGAGGCACCTTCTCTCTCTTTCAGCAGACCATATCTCCGGGGTTTCCAATACCCAAGGAGACTAGCTCAGTCGGACAGAGGTGGACTATGCAGAGTGGCGCCTGCACCCATCACTTTTCCGCGACATCATGAGCCACTTCGGCCTCCCGCAGGTCAACTTGTTTGCAACCCCAGAGAATGCCCACCTCCCGAGGTTTTTCTCTCTGTTTCCATCCCAAGGAGCATAGGGGACGAATTCCCTCTGTGTACAGTGGCCGTCGGGCCTTCTATACGCATTCCCCCCTTGCCGATCCTGCCTCAGGTCATCCAGAAGATGTTGGAGCAGTGGGCGGAGGTGATCCTGTTGGCGCCTCATTGGCCGAGATGGGCATGGTTCACGAATGAAAGCCCTGTCGGTGTTTCTGCCCTAGCGGATACCAGTGAATGAGTCATCGCTCAGCCAGGGGGCATTGGTACACCCGGATCCCCAGTGGTACCAACTGACCACCTGGCAGTTGAGTGGCGCGCTTTGAGGCGACAGGATTATGACCCTGACGTTATTCTCACCATCCAGGCATCTCGCCGTCCTTCCATGGAAAGGATTTATGCCGCGACATGGAAATCCTTCTGTTCCTGGTATGCAACGGAGGGCTGTTTATCTTTACAGATACCTCTTCCGAAGTTTCTGAAATTCCTCCAGTGGGGTTTGGCCATGGGCCTCTCCTCGAACACTCTTCACCGGTTCTTTCCTGTGACCAGGTAGACTCTCTGGCACAATTTCCTACGGTTCGCTGGTTTTTGTGGGGGGCTTCCAACCTTCGCCCTCTGGTTATCCACCGCTACCCAACCTGGGATCTTCCCAGGGTGTTACAGTCTCTGACGGGGCCTCCTTATGAACCTTAGTGGTTGGCTAGTCTCATGTATCTCTCCTACAAGGTTGCCTTCCTGGTGGCAATCACATTGGCTTGCAGGATCTCCAAGCTCTCCGTGCTTTCCATTCGGAAGGACTTGTGTGTTTTCCATTTGGACTGGGTTGTTCTCCGGTTAGACCCTTTGTTCATTCCCAAAGTCAATTCCACCTTTCACAGGGCTCAGGAGCTAGTCCTCCCCAATTTCTGCCTGAACCCGGCTCATCCATCAGAGAGACTTTGGCACATGCTGGACGTCTGATGGCCTTACGCATTTACACTGATTGGACACACCAGTTCCGTAAGACTGAGGCACTTCTGGTGGCCTTTTTGCCACAATCCTTGGGTCAGAAGGTGTCCTCCATGACCATTGGCCATTGGATATGCAGAACTATTGCTAAGGCATACAAACTCTCTACTATGTCGCGGCCGGTGGGGATCACGGCCCACTCTATGCATAGTGTGGCAATATCGGTGGCCTGGGTGACCCAGGCGTCCTTGGCGGATGATTGTTGGGCGGCGACCTAGGCTTCCCCTTCTCAGATTATCTGCCACTACAAAATCAATACGTTCACATCGGCGGACGTGGCCTTCGGCCATAGGGTCTTGCAGAGGGTTCACGAGGAGTCTCACTGAATCAGACTTGGACTATGCCCACCCAGGGGACTTTTGGCTTTGGTATGTCCCATCCTGAATACTGGCTCCACCCACGATGGAGAAGGGGCGTTGGTCTTACCTGGTCTTCTCATCAGGTGGAGCCAGCATTCAGCCCCACCCTTGAGTGGTCCGTTTCTGCATACTCCTCATTTTTTGGACTGGTGTTGTTGCCGTTGTTGCTGTTGTTTTTTCCTTGGACTGACTTTCTGCATGGTGGTCTCCGCCTTTTTTGGCGGGTTCAGGAAGGGGAGCCTACATGTTGTTGACTGTGCCCAGTTGGTAGCCACGTCGAGTCTGCTTCTTCGGTCTTGTCAAAGCTGGGTCCTAGGAGGGTGGATCCGGCAAAAAGTAACAGACTCGGTCCTCATTCTGAGTGGACGAGGACAATCCATCCTGAATGCTGGCTCCATCTGATGAGAAGGAGGCATATCAGGTAAGACCAATGCCTCTTTTCTCCATATCATTTTTCTAACAGTCACCCTCCATGATGGCATTTACTAGAACTATTTCTATTTATAAAATGATGGTCCTTACTAGGACCATCTAGTTACAGTAAACCTTTTCTAGTTACAGTAAATCTTTGTTCATGATATGATCTGTAGTTTACTACTGATCGTATCATAAACAAAAGTTTACTGTAACTAGAAATACTGTAGTTCTAGTATTTCTAGTTAGTTTTCTAGTTTTTCTAGTAGTTTAATGATCATTTAAAGGTATGGTGGTCCAGGAAAGGCTGCTTTATGCCCTTAAAGCACTTGTAGCCATCATAAAATGTCATGCCGCTCAACCCATGGTTACATTACTGCATTTCTGGCACTTGACAACCAGTTCAGCTTTATGTCTGGTTGCAACATGTTCTAGTTGTCACATGACTGCGACTTGTGATATTTTTTGCTGGTTTCAGGCAGAAAATCCAGGAAAATGAGTTTACATGATTTGCTTAATGATTGCATAATTTGGACTTATGACTGTATGATTTGTTTAATGACTGCTGTAAAAATGGTGGCAAAATCAGGTGCAGACATGTGGGTGCCTCAACTTACAAACATCATTACTTACAACCAAAATTACAACATGTAAAAGTCAAGGACTAAATGTATACCATGATGGTCTTTACTAGAACCATGTATCAGGGGTGACTCTTTCTACTTCTATCAAGTCAAGGCTGGTAATTAGAGTTCATTGCCAATTTCAGAAATTTCTTCAAGGTGACTATAGTCTTGCAAATCTTTATTCCTCTTTTCCTCTGCCGGCCTACTTCTTACACTCATTCTTGTTCTTTTCTTTTGTCCAAGCGCAATGCTAAATCATTAGAACATTTTTAAATCTGATCAATCAATCAAAAAGATAACTCTGAAGGAAGCTAAACCCATTAAAGATTCTGTATTGAATGAAGGCGGCCTGTCTCTCACTGTGTTAAGGAAAGGGTTACAGAAGTGTCCTTCAATAACCTCTCAGCATTGAGAAGCTAACTGCACATAAAGCCTTCTTTCAGAAAAAAAAATGTGGATGTAAATTCCTCTTGCTGTTGATTTCTCATTTGTCCTTTTTACCCACATTCCTCTGCTCTCGATTTTCTGGATTTCTAACTGCAGATTTGGGTATAAGAAAGAAAAAGCACAAATTTTACATCAAGTCTCTTGTTGTTCTATAACTGTGGGTGGACTTGAAGGAGTCAAGTAGGACAAGCAATATCATTTGGAACCATTTGTATGCTTTTAGGAATTAGAATATAATTCTTATGCTTCTTTAAAATACTCAAGTGTTTTTAAAGAGTGATTTTATTATCTAAATTATGCCTTAAGATAATACATACATAACAGCTACATTATTTCCATCTTCTATTTATTTAAGAACAAAAGAAAATACTGTATGATCTACAATGCAGCTCTGTCTTTTTAAAATTCACTCTTTTAAAATTTAGAACAGTTAACCACCTCCAGGAAGGCAAAAAATATTTATCATCTCCAAATTAAAGAAATGCAGGAGAATGAAGAATGAAACCTGGGCAGCAAGAGGTTGTCTGAGAAATGAATGGACAATGTTTCTCAATTCTTCATCAATTCCAAATAATTTGACATCTATTTTCATTTTTCAATAATGATTGATCACAATTATGCTTCTCTATCTCTTCAAATTGATTGCTTCCCTATGACTGAAGTATGGTACAGGGTTTTTTTATATGCCTCCAATCAAATATGAATAGGCTGTTTGGTTGAAGGAAATTTTACATTGAAGTACTGAAACAAGATCTATGTGACTTTGAGTTTCGCCTTCATTCTTCTAAAGCTTGGCTTCAGATGGGAAGGAAACACAAAGTGAAGCTAGACCTAAGCAAATTCAAAACATGAAGTATTCAAGCAAAGTTCATTGTACCATAGCCAAAAAAGTTCAGTATGGAAATACTTTTTTGGGCTTAATACTATCTTTCAGAATTGAACTGAAATGCAAGACTGAGTAAAAGATCCAATTGAAACAATGTGATATATTGTGTTGTAAATATCATTGCAACTTCAAATTAGTGACTATATTCCCAAAGGCTTTAATGATGGTAATGGTACTGACAAGTGGGTAAAGAAACCTTGGCTACCTGCAGTTTGAGGACTTCTATTGAATATTTCTCGTTTTAAGCTCTTTGTATCTCTGTTCTATAAGATCTATGTCCTTATATATGCATTCCTTTTTGTTATAACAGTAGAAACAGAAGTGAATCTGGATAATGTCTAGCATCATAGAGCAGCTCTTTAACTGGCAGACAGTACTAATCTTGAGAGAAAGGGGGAAAAACCTATCCCAGCAATTTTGTTATAAAATGGCATGTTTAACTCAGCTAAATTGCAGCACCCTGGTGCAAAAGTAACTTGAGTTAAAGTGCTCTCATTCTTAAGCAAGAATTTTAAATTCCCTAATCTTAAATTTGGTAAGAAAAGAGCAGGTGCACAGAATTCTGTATAATGTTTCATCGCATAGAAATTGTTATAGTTCTTGAACAGATTGGTTGTTTATTTTGGGATGTTCAAAGCTCTTCATAGACATAATCATGCTGGACATAAGAGGTTCATTGCTTCTATTACTGGAATTATTTCCAAACAGATTCCTATAAGATTTCTGTTCGAAAAGAAAAGGGAACACATTCATATTTGGTAAGGAGCAAGAGACCAATTAGCTTGTGATTGATTAGAAACCACATTATTACTTTGCAATGTAGTTTAAAATTTTATAAAAATCAGGGAACGAACAAACCTTTTCTTTTGAGGAATCAAATATTTAAATAGATAATACATGAAGTTTAAGCTTAACACTAAAAGTATTGTATACTGTACCTGTTGATTCTGATCTAAATCCCTTTGAGTTTAAAATAACCTCTTCTCAGGTTTGAGTGATGGAAAAGATGTGAATCGATCAAAACACTAGGATGGATAATCTCAGAGGCTTACCTCCTATCTCAAGAAACTTTTCCATCTTGATGCACTACAATTCTTACATTTCTCAGTTCAGGGCAAGTCACTTCTTGACAAATATAATATGAAGTTTTTTTTATAAGAATATTGAATTCTAATGCATTCTGTATTTACATATTTCAATTTTCATTGTTCGTTTACACCACTATTCAGGGTGATTTGCATTGGAATTCAGTAGCATATACTGCCTTTTTGCACCTATAAAGCTATTGATCATGAAGGTAGAATAGAATAGAATAGAATAGAATTTTTTATTGGACACACAAGGAATTTGTCTTGGTGCATATGCTCTCAGTGTACATAAAAGAAAAGATACGTTTGTCAAGAATCATAAGGTACAACACTTAATGATAGTCCGGGTATAAATAAGCAATCAAATCATATTAGGAACCAGACAATATAAATTGCAAGGTGTGCAGTGCTCTATAGCATTGTTTTGAGGGTAGGAGTTGAAACAGTTTGTGTCCAGGATGGGAGGGGTCTGTAAATATTTTCACAGCCCTCTTTTTGACTATACAGTATACAGGCCCTCAATGGAAGGCAGGTTGGTAGCAATTGTTTTTTCTGCAGTTCTGATTATCCTCTGAAGTCTGTGTCTTGTTGGGTTGCAGAACCAAACCAGACAGTTATAGAGGTGCAGATGATAGACTCAATAATTCTTCTGTAGAACTGTATCAGCAGCTCCTTGGGCAGTTTGAGCTTTCTGAGTTGGTGCAGAAAGAACATTCTTTGTTGTGCTTTTTTGATGATGTTTTTGAAGTTAAGTGTCCATTTTAGATCTTGCGATATGGTAGAACCTAGAAATGTGAAGGTCTCTACTGTTGATATTGTGTTGTCCAGTATTGTAAGAGGTGGAAGTATGGGTGGATTTCTCCTAACGTCTACCACCATTTCTATGGTAGCAGATGGACTCTCCATTTTATTTAGTTTCCTTGTCTAAGAAACTTATTTTGCATTTCTCTTTGCAACATGTGTCTTATTGATTAGACACTCTGTTAGTCCATTTTTCTTTCTCTCCAGACACTGACCTATGCAGTTCAGACTTGCACTCTCTCCATAAAAGGACAGAACACACTATAGGCTCTTAGCTAGGCAGAATTGCCATTTTCTATTACCATGTTGTCTCCTAAATAAATATTATTTTCTTTCATATAAGCATCTGTCTTCTTACAAAAGTTGCAGTCCTTATTTTAGTGTTTCTCTCTCCATGCATTGTCAGCTGCATAAAACTTTTGATTATCCAAGAGTTTAAAAACTTGAATAGCAACTAAAAATGCCAATTTATTATACCTCACTGACTTCTTTCTTTAAAATAGAGAGAAGGATCTAGTCACCATTTCCAAGAATATGTTATTTCACAACACAAGAATATTATGAACATTATTATAGGAAAAAGTTTCTCCTGCATACTTGGTAAATTGATGAAATTGACTTTAGTGACTGGAATGATTCACGCAAAGGCAAATAGTTAAATGCTAAACCATTTGGGGCTTTAATAGTTGAAGCAATACCCTAATTTTCCATCCCAGAAATTAGTGGATAACTATTTCAGGCTTTTCCATTGTTAGTAGAAGAACCCAACCACTGTATTTTATAGCAGCTGACATCTCTGGATACTTTTCAAGGTAGCCACATGTGCAGTATGCTTCAATACTTTAACGATGATGAAACACAGCAAATTGTTCTGCCTTATTTGAGAAAGATGTTGCTGAAGAAGGAGAAGGGCCATACTAAGTCCTATATAGCAGATGAATCCTAAGCAGGACTCAGACCAAGATCAGTTTCCTGTTACTAAGGTCCTTCTACTTTGATGTAGCCTAAACAACGTGCTTCCACATCAGGATATAAAGGATTACAGTAAATATAGGTAGGCAGGGAGATGCTGAATTGCTTTTTTTACAGGGGAGACACAGGGATGAACTCCTTGGGAACAAAGATCTATTCAAGATAAGGTCAATATTCCTAGATGGTCTTGTCATCCAGATCAGATTTAACGAGCCTCCAAAGAGTAATGGCTGGATAGCAGCAGCCTTTAGTAGAAAGCTTTCTGAGAATAAATAACTACTCCGTGCTATTTTTATTATTTGTAAGGCCAAGTGAGTAATTATCCTTGAGCCCTGACTACTTGTTGGTCTCTCAGATTTTTCTAATGTTCGATCTCTGATGCTATACTTCTGGGTCACAACTTTGAATCTCTTATCTTCATCCTCTGGAACATAAAGAAGAATCCAAACATTGTTGGTCTATCTTACTGACTACACTTTTGTGTCTCATTTTGACCATAAGTAACCTATTGTTTGAATGAAACCTCACACACTAGGCTCCAGGACAGAACAATCAGAATAAGTAAAGCATTTTTACTTTCTCTATGTACAGTAGTATATCAAGCAGCGATATCTTCTGTACTGTATACTTATACTGCTCAGAGTTGTTTTGGATAATGAGATGGGCAGCATATAAATAAATAAATTATATACATCTTAATATATGCAACTGAATGACATAATATAGAAGAGCATAATAATATAATAGCACATCAGTGTTTATTTCAATTTGAACAGCCTTCTCCCAATATCTGGAAGTTATCATTCTATTGCTACATATGAAATGCCAAATGTTCTTCTTACATCACAATGAAGCTGAATTGAGTAATAAATTAAGCATGGGATGGAACTGGGTCCTAGCCAAATTTCAGACTGAAAGAATAATTGAAGTGATGTGTTTTCCCTCTCCCCCCCCTTTTTAAAAGTACTGATGCATGAGCATCACTTCGCTTCTCATTGTCTGGTAATGATTTGCAACTGAATCTATCCCTATTCAGAACTGGGTTTGAATTGACAATGGGAGATATGGAAGTTCCATGCTTCTCAATTGATTTGTGATGGCTCATTCATACATGAAGAACATAGCTCCACTAATCAAGATGCTTAAATAAATTAACTCACAATTTTTCATAGTTCAGAAAATGATGGGAAAATAAACAGAGCTTTCTACTTGAAACTCCAAAATTAGCAACTCTCCAAGTACTTGTTAGAGCATTTATTTATTTATTTATTTATTTATTTATTTATTTATTTATTTATTTATTTATTTATTTATTTATCTATTTATCTATTTATTTATTTATTTATTTATTTATTTATTTATTTATTTATTTATTTATTTATTTATTTATTTATTTATTTATTGTTTAGTGTTCTTGTTTTATTGAAAAAGTTTTATTAGTACAGAGTACAAACATTTTTTTATTTTTCTCCCCGCCCCCACCCCCTTCCCTCCCCCCCTCCCCCCCGGACTTCCCAGAGAGAATACAGGGCATAATATCAGTAATTACAGAAAAAAAAAAACCCTCAACTCCAAATTATACATTGCTAACATCATTAAATTTCTATATTTTATATTATTTCCAATATAATTCTAAAAAATAAAAAATAAAAAATAAAAATATATTAATATATATTGTTGATGATAATAATAATCTAAGTTATACAAAGGAAGGAAAACAGTTTCTCCCTCCTCCTTTCAATCAACTTTCTACACCTATGAAAAATATTAATAATACTAAATCTTTAAAAAACATTAATGAAAATAATAATCTCATGATTAACTAAAACCGAGAAAATTTTATGTAGCTAATATCTAAATATTAAATAATAATACCTTTAAATTTCATCATAACAACATATTATTATAAAACAACTTATTAGCTCAAATAAAACTAAAAAAGTATTACGTGTCTACATATTAAATAATAAAACTTTTGAATTTCATCATAGCAACATAATATTATTATACAACTTGTTAATTCATAATAAAAAGTATTAAATAATAATACCTTTAAATTTCACATAACAACATTATTATACAACAACTTATTAGCTCAAATAAAAAAGTATTACGTGTCTACATATTAAATAATAAAGCTTTTGAATTTCATCATAACCACATAATATTATTATACAACAACTTGTTAATTCATAATAAAAAGATATCCTTAAAGGTAATATTAATATTAATATTAATAATAATAACAATAAAAATAATAACAATAATAATAATGATAATAATAATAATAATAATAATAATAATAATAATAATAATAATAATAATAATAATAATAATAATAATAGTAAAAACCTAGAGGAGAGAGAGAGAAAAACAAAAACCTAAAGCAGAAAAAAAATCCTTCCTTTAAAACAAATTTTAAAATCTAATTGTGATAATTTATAACTTAATAATTTTAATTAAAAATTAAAAATTCCAATTCTTAAAGAATTATTAAAAGAGAAAAAAGAAAAAAAAATTAAAAGAGAGAGAAAAAAGAAGAAACAACAATAAAAAAAGGAGAAGAAAATACAATTATATTATCTCCATCCATCTAATACATATCAACACTACTTCTCTTTATATCTTATTGGTTGCCTCCTTTTGTATCTTGATGATTTTGAATTTATCAGCTCATCTTCCATCTGATCCCAGTGCTCCATCTTCTTTTTCACATCTTTCTGGCTCTGCTGTTCACTTTGACTCTTTGAAACTATTTCATTTTGATCCGGTAAGGATGACTTTTCCTCCTTGTCCTCTTCTACATTCATACGTCTTTCTTCTGGAATTTTAGATATATCAGCCTTTAAAATATTAACATAAAATTCGGTAGCTTTGTTTATCGTATTCAGCCGGTATCTTTTCTCCAAAAATTTCACCGTTACTCCTGTTGGTGCTTCCCATTTATATTGTAAATTCAATCTTTTAAGTTCATCAATCAAAAAAGTAAATTCTTTTCTAGCTTTAAGCATTTTAGAGGGAATTTCTTTCTATATCCTAAGTTCCTGACCATTCACCTGAAGATTGTTCTTAAACGTCGCCTGAATAATTCTGTTCCGTAAGACTCTTGTGGTAAAATATATAACAATGTCCCTTGGTAAATGTTTTTGTTTTGCGTGCCACGAGTTGACCCTGTATATCTTTTCAATTTGTGTAGCCAACTCATCTTTAGAAATTCCAGAAACTTGTACCAAGGCCTCAATCATTCTTCCTTTCAAATCATCATATAAACCTTCCTTCAACCCTCTTACTCTTATAGCAAATTGCATTCTTCTAAACTGTGACATCAACACCTCTGTTTCAAAATTTGCGATGTCCTTTTGAAATTTGTTTATATATTCCACCGAGGTTGCCAACGCTTGTTTATTTGTTTCAATACAGTCCTCCCAAAAATCAATATTTGTTGCTAAACCTTTGCAAACCTCTAACATATCCATCCGTAGCTGCTTTTCCATATTCTTTAAAGCATCCTGCATTTTTTTTCTATTTCAGTAATTTTTTGATTAAATTCCAAAATTAAGTCTTGTTTCATAATCTTTAAAGTATTTAATAAATTTTCCGATGTCAAAGCTTGTGGAGGTGTTGACTCAGTAGCAAGTTGCATTTTAGAAGTATAAGCAGAGGGATAAATAGGCCTTTTATTCAAGGCAATCATTCCAGACTTTGAGGCCATTGTTGTAGTTCCAAAAAATTACACTGAAAATGCCAAATCTCTATCAATTGTTTTATAATCCAAAATTGAGAATCAAAAATAAAAACCAGTTTTCAAGTTCAAAAGTTTCCCAAAGTCCAGAGACCACAAGCAAAACACAAATAACTTTCACTTCTTCTTTATTATAATTCCAAAGAAGTGCAAAGGAGGGCCAAATCTTTAAAAAAAAAATCTTGCAATTTCCAGGGCAAATAGTCTTTTATAATTTATTTATTTTAGTAAAATTATCAGTTGCTGTTATAATCCAAAGTCACGGAACAAAGAGTAAAAGTCAGTTTTCAAAATTTCCACAAGAGAAAAAGCCAGAAGAAAAAAAAAACAATCTTTCCAAACTTGAAACCATTTTTATATTTCCAGAGAAGTATAAAGAAAAGCCATAACTCTAAATAAAATTCTTTCCAGTGTGAGAGACAGAGAGTTTTTTACTTTCCAAAATCAGGAGACAGAGAAAAAAAAGTCAGTTTTCAGAGTTATAATTTTCCATAAGAAAAAGAGCCACAAACAAACAAAGCAAAAATCACCTTCCCAGCTTCTTCAAAACGCCTTAAAAAGCCAGATCTCTAAAAAAAATACTTTCCACTTTCAAAGGCGAATAATCCTTATTTTTAAAAAAAATTATCAGTTATCAGAGAATATAAGAAGGACAGCCAGTTTTCAGAACAAAGAGTTTCCATAAGAAAAAAAAAACCACAAGCAAAACGGAAATCACTTTCACTTCTCCTCCTTCAAACGCCATATTGTTGCATGTTAAATATTACTTTGTTTCTTCGAAGTGAAAGTTAGCCGAGGGTTTAAAAAAAAGGAAAAAAAAATCCATACTTGCCCAGCAAAGCCCCTGGTTCTCTCTGTCTGCTTCATTAGATGCACAAAAAAAGTTTTATAAATCCTCTTCTGGAAGCAGCGGTGGTTTCGGCATCTTGCTCCGCAAGCGGAGGTTTCCTGGCTTTCGGAGCTAGGGGCAGGCTACCTGGGGAGCCTTCCCTTCGCGCCCCTGGATGGCTCCTAGGGCGCTAGGGGGGCTCTACCCCACCTGCCACGCTCTCCTCTCTCCCCTATGTCCGGGGCAGAGAGATTCCAAGCCGCCAGACAGCTGTTCTGGCGGCTTGGCAGGGAGTCGGAAAGGCGCCCTGAAAAGGAGCGCCGTCGAAGCCGAACGCCAAACCGGAAGTGTTTAGTGTTCTTATATGCCGCCCTACTCTCTGAGGACTCAGGGCGGCGTACAACATTTAGAGAACAACTAAACAATATAAAATTTAAAAACAGTATTAAAAATAATTTTAAAAAACATATAAAACCATACATACATGGGGGAGACCTAGGATGTAAAATTGTCTCAGTCACCCCACCTGCAGGAAAAGCCATGTCTTGATGGCTTTTCAGAAGGCCAGCAAGGTGGGGATAATTCGGGTCTCTGGGGGTAGTTGGTTCCAGAGAGCGTGCTATGTTTCTTAAAATACCACCTCCAAATTATGTAAGAAAGGACCACAACATGGAATGATAGTCCAATTCATTTGTATGACACTATCTAACTTATCAAAGCATATGATAAAGCAAGTATAGTTAGTATAAAGTTAAACATAATATATATTTAATTCTAAATAATCCTTCAAAAATCAGTCTACTTTCCCCCTGAAATTCCTATATTGCTACTGAAAAATATCTGGCAATTGGTAAATGTACTTATATTTCCTGCAGAAGAAACCAGAAGCTTTTTGTGATCCCCATAAACTCTCTATATCACATGTTTTGAATTGAAATTAGAATAGTTACTCTGAAGTAGAAATAATTACTATAGTTATGACTAGCCTAGCCTTGCTTAAAAAGATATGAAGCTTTTTTCTTAGTGTACATATGAATAATGAGAAGAACAGAATCCTAATTATGATGAAAAACTGCCCAATTTTATATGGCAGTTACTCTGTTTACAGTTCTGAGTAGGCCGGATCCAAGTGTAATGCTGGCTTATTGGCTTGATTTCACCATCCTACATTTGCCAGAAGAGGTGACAGGAAAAGAGAAAGTATTGTTAGCATGCATTAGGTTTTGTGGTTGAATTAGTTGCTTACTTTTGTGGAAATGTGGAAAGAAATACTTCATAAACCCAAATCATTTTTATTTTTATCAGGCTAAAAAAAGAGATCACTTTCTCCCCAAAAAGCCCAAGTTGTACTTGCTTCAGAAAGTCTAATGAAACAATTTCTGAAGGAAAAGGGTCTAAGATTCAGTACTGTTTAATTTGCTGCGCCTTTCAAAAGAGTTCTTTTATTTTGAAGTGGTGTTTATTTCAGAATAATTACAGTGACTGTCCCACTCACATTGTATCATTTAAGAGTAGTGCAGGCTTCTTACATTACCTTCTCCATTTCACTTCAGTTTCTGTACAAACCTCTTTATAGCTATGACTTTGACAATTGGCTTTTTCCTGAAGAAAAAGCACTGGGAGAAATGTGAAAGTGTTTAGAACAACAACATCTCTAGTTCTTTTGAATGAAGGGGACAATAAGTTCAGTTGTCTTCTGGTACCTTTTCTTTTATCTGAACCCTAGAGAATTTAATCCAGGGGTGGGTTCTAATTTACCTCAGCACCGGTTCGCTTCCTCCCGCGATGCGTGGCCGGGCCTCATGGGCGCGCGCAGTGCCAAAAATTCAACCCCCCCAAAAGCCCAAAACAAGATGGCGGCGCATATGCAGTGCCGGAAACTCAGCTTCTGCGCATGCGCAGAAGGAAAAAAAGATGGCGGCGTCCATGGACCGGCACCCACCAAACCGGCTCCATGACATCACCAGTGGTTTGCTACCGGTTCAGGCGAACCTGTCTGAACCAGTCCGAACCCATCTGTGATTTAATCCCAGTTTTAGATACTGTACTTGATGTGACCTTTTGGAGGTAGTTTATGCTGATTGGGGCTTATAGGGGTTGCCTTCAAAATCATCAGATTGTCCACTCTATATTATAAGAACTGGAGGTGAATGGGGGCAGTGGAATAATATTTATGGAATAATAATAATGAGTGTGAAATTTCCTAAATTCATCTAAGCTGATGAAACATATTCTAAGTACAATATAATACAATATATCCCAAGCTGTGCGGCCATATCCTCTCACTTGGGGAAACATTACTTATTTGTTAGCTATGTCAGATCATTTTTACTGGAGAATTGCTTAACAGAAGAAAACTGACAGCAACTTCTAAACCTGAATTTTAGACATGTACTTTAGACTATTCTTTTTATCATCTGTCACTTGGTATTTAGGGAATGCAAATGAAAGTCTTATTATTTTGCATAGGCATGGTAGGGGGAAGAGCAATTCTCAGAGTTGAAATGCGAGGACTTTAAGCTGTTCTTGTCAACCCTGAAGCCATTTTAGAACATCTTCAGGGCTGCCACAGTAGGGCAGGCTAGAGCTGTGGGAACGGGAGAGGGGAGAGAGAGATAGCTGGGGACCTGTAGCCAAAATAAAATTCTTTCTACTGGGAACCAAGGACGTTCTCACCAGGTGCTGGGGAGGTGTGGACTGAAACCAACTGGAGTGTGGACAGTGACTGGATTGGACCATGTGACAGACATGTGGGCTGGGGGAAAGAACTTTGACTTTTAATATGGGTGGGGAAAACCGCGGGACTTTCAGAGTCAGGTTTTCACCAGATGTGCCAATATGACAAGCCTAATAAATTTGTACTTTGAGGAATACTTAGGCCTCAGAGTCTTGATTGTGTTGAATCTGTTGAATATATATCCATCTGTTATGTTGCTTAGAAAAGACTAGATATTGAGAAATGGGAAGCAAACCCCCCAACTCTGAAAAGTTGTAATTTACACATTCTATATAACTTTTTAATATCACAATAGTTCAATTGTTCCTGTAATTGTAGTTTTAAAAAAATGACTTTTTACCAGTAAATTAAAAATGACCATGAAAACTCTCCAAGCATTATTGTGTCAACGGAAAGAGAAAAAAAAGAACAATGATCAGAATTCCACATTTGGGATGGAAAAGTTCTTCATAGGTCCCTACAATCTCATTTGTGTCATCACTTTTGTATGTCATATTTTGAATACGATTTCAGAGAAATCTACTTTTTGAATTGTTTGTGTGTATTGTTTAAGTGTTCACTTGAATGACAGCGGGTAGCCCACACTTGGGCATGAGAAAAATGGTCTGTCATTCCATTCTTCTGTGATTCCCACACCTGAGATGCCCCATACCCAACTTCTATATCTAATCTACAGTTCTGATACAGATGTCTGATCTTCCTTAGATTTTTCCCCCCAGGTTTTTAGTTTATGTAAAGGAGGGAGGCTGCATTTTCTTGTCTCAGGCCAAGTATAGCAACAGCTCAAGTACTGCCTGTGAAAATGTGTGCTACATCTTAAGTCTGAATGCCTTGGTCCTGCCTTCAGAATTATTGGGTTATATTTCAGCAGGAACTCTTGCCACTGTTTTCCTATGTATGCTTTCTCTAAAGGTATGTGTCAGAGTTACGCAATAAATCAGAAGCTTCACAAGATAACTGCATTTTGCTGATTCAAATAACTTCTTTATAAGTAGAATAAAACATTTACAATACCACTTTGTTTCACCACATGTTGAGATGTTTCCACAGCAATCTTTAATGGTGGACAGAGTAAACCATGCCCTTCTTCTTGCTAAGTTTCTGGACATGCTCAATTAACACTTCAGCCTGATTGGCTGACTCAATCACATGGCTCTCCCAGTCATGAATATTCCAACACTCCTCCCTTCATTACTGGGAGAGACATCAAACCTATTGGATTTAAACATTTCCTATAATGGACACCATCCAATGGTTTGGTCATCATGTCTGCTAAATTATCCTCTGAAGAACAATGATGTAAACGTATCAATTTTTCTTTTACAGCTTCCCTGACATTACAATACTTAATGTCCACATGTTTACTTCTGTTCTTCACTCTGTCACCTGTTGCCATTTTTATACAAGCAGCATTATCTTCATAAACAGTTACAGCTTCATTTACATTTACATTTAAATCTTGTAACAACTGTACATACCAAACTACTTCAGAACATAACTCAGACAATGCAATAAACTCTGCTTCTGCAGTTGAAATAGCAACCGTTGTTTGTTTTCTGGACTTCCAACCAATTAAAGCCCCTCCAAACATTATTACAATTCCAGAATTAGACTTTCTGGTTTTTACATCATTTGCATAATCACTATCAACGTAACATTTCAATTTTAATTCTTCAGTGACCTGTATTTGAAGACCTAAATTCACAGTTCCCTTCAAATACCTGAGAATTCTTTTCACACCCATCCAATGCAACTTTGTAGGTGTAGCAGTAAAGCGACTTAGAATGCTCACTGCACAAGCTATGTCTGGTCTGGACCACTGTGACAGATATAACAGACTCCCTATTGCAGAGTGATATATCTCCTGATTACAGGCTTCACTTTTGTCCTCACCCAAACTATTGTAAAAATCTGTGCTCATAGGTGTAGGAGCAATATTACAATCTTTCATGTTATACTTCTCTAATAATTGTTCAATTTTTCTCCTTTGACTGAGAATATAACCCTTTTCAGTTTTTTGTATCTCTACACCGAGATAATTCTTTATTTCTCCCAAATTCTTTAATTCAAATTTCTTTTCTAACTTATTAGCAAATTCTTTAACTTGTGATGCATCCTTTGCAATGAAACAAAGATCATCCACAAATGCTAATAATAGACAATTCCCATCTTGTAACTTTCCAGTGTATATGCAACCATCAGCTTTGCAACTCTTGAACCCAAGACCTTTCAATGCAGTATCTAAACAGATATTCCAATTTCTGGCTGACTGCTTCAGCCCATAAATGGCCTTGTTCAATTTATACACCATGTTAGGCTTTTTACTTTCATACCCTGGCGCTTGAACCATATAAATTTCTTCCTCTAATTCAGCATTGAGAAATGCAGTGGTTATATCAAAATGCCAAATTCTATGCCTGTAAGCTGATGCTAATGCCAGTGCTAGTCTTATGCTCTCACCTTTTACAGTTGGTGCAAACACCTCATCATAGTGCACATTCTTTAATTGAGAAAAACCTTGTGCCACCAATCTTGCCTTATACTGTACTTCATTATTGGGTAATACCTTTTTCTTATATACCCACTTACATCCTACAGCTTTCGTACCCTGTGGCAAAGTCACAGATGTGAACACTTCATGATCTCCCATGGATTTCATCTCTTTATCCATGGCTTCCTTCCACTTTTCTTGTTCAACTTTTGGTAATGCCAATACTTCCTTATAGTTTCTTGGCTCATACCACACATTACACACTTTAACTTTACTGGCAGAATACCTGTCTGGCGGAACCCCTCTGTTCCTACGCTCTGACCTACGTGGCATTGCCTGTACTTGTGTTTCAAGCTTTTCTGGCTTCATATCTTGTTCAGACTCTCCTCCCTGAACATAGACACCTTCAGTAAATGATTCACCATCATTAAATGAGTCATTGTCACTAAGTGGATCACCGTCGCTAAGCGGATCACCGTCACTAAGTGAGACATTTTCAGAATTTGCATCAATTCTGTTCCAATTTTGTTCTGCAAAACTAGCAGACCTTGAAATCACTATCCTTTTACTTCCATCGCTAAAGCGATACCCTTTTGAGCCTGGCTCATAGCCCACAAATCTGAGCTTTCTAGCCTTTTGTTGTCCCTTTCTTCTGATTGCCTTTGGAATATGTACCCATGCAGTACTACCAAATATTTTTAAATGTGCTAGAGAAGGCTTTCTCCCATATAGCATTGCATATGGAGTATTATTGATGGATGAACTCCACAGCCTATTTACTAAATAATTGGCAGTCAGTATGGCTTCACCCCAATATGACCTGCTCATACCAGAATCCTCCAGTAATGAGTCTTTCATTGTTTGCAAAACACCATTCCTCCTTTCAGCAACTCCCTTCTCCCCCGGTGTGTAAGGATTTGTGCGCCTGTGTCTTATTCCCAATTGTCTCAACCATTGTTGAAAATTTGTTGACATAAATTCAGAACCTCTGTCAGTTTGCAACTGACATACCTGTTGTTTGTACCTTCTCTCTACAAAGCTTAACCATTGCTTAAATTGCTGTAGCACCTCTGTTTTACTCTTAAGTAAGTAGCAAAACCCAAACCTGCTGTAGTCATCCACAATGACCAGCGCATACTTTGCTCCTCCCAAACTGGCTTGCATAGGCCCAATTAAATCAGCATGCACCAGTTCTAGAGCTCTTGTGGTTTGTCTTGTGCTAAACTTGCTAACTGGGAATGCTTTGGATTTCGATGCTTTGCATACTGCACAATCCAAATATGCCTTACATCCCTTCAAATCTAATCCTTCTGCAAATTCTTTCATTTGTTGAACAACCTTAAAATTAGCATGACCAAGTCGTCTGTGCAGAAGATGAACACATGAATTGTGTTCTGCTACATTTTTAAATATCTGGGAACAATGTGGCACCTTTTGTCCCTGCAATACATAAAGATTATCCTCTTTTATGCCCTGTGCACAAACATTCCCATTTCTTTGGATGATACACTTCCCATTAACAAATGTGGTTTCATAACCTTGCTTGTCTAAACTAGACACACTTAACAAATTATGTTCCATTTCAGGTACACATAACACATCAGTAAACCTGGATTCCAAATATGGAATTTGCACATCGCCTCTTCCAATGATTTTAGCCTTTTGACCATTGGCTAAGGCCACTTCTTCATGGTTTCCTGGGAAAAATCTGGAAAATAAGTCAGAATTATTAACAATTGTTTGACTAGCCCCACTGTCAATCAACCATTTGTCTCTATTGTTATTATAACAAACTTTTGCAACTGCAATCTGTCCTTGCAAATAATGTCTCTTGTCTTGCATATTTCTTCTCTGTGCACAGCTTTTCTGCAGATGATTGGTTTCTCCACAAATGAAACACGCTTTCTTATCTTGCTTGAAGAATTGTTGCTGTGTAACTTGATCTCTCCTGCCTCTGCTTTCCTCTTGTCTGCAGACACCTTGGCTGTTGCTAGAGATAGGCAGCCTGTGGAAAATTTTGCTGGAGACTTGCTGTAAGTTTCCACTGTACTCCTTGTTGGGCCCCCGCCTGTGGAATTTTCCATCAGCATGGCTGAAAAGCCTTTTCTCATATTCATTCAATAAACACGATTTCAAAGCCTCCAAATTCAAATCTGCTTCTGGCTTACTTTCAAAAATAGCTGACACAGTCTCCCAGCTCTGATCCAAACTATTTAACACTAATAAAACTTTCTGGTATTCTGGAAACTTTACTCCACGTTGCTCCAATTCTAAAAAATTAGACTGCATTTTCATTAAATGATCTTCCATAGAATCTCCTGTCTGCAAACTCATTCTGAAAAGCTTTCTTGAAAGTTGGACCACATTAACACGCAGAAACATTGACATGTACTGCTTTCAATTTCTGCCATATTTCTTTTGCAGACTTTAATTCAGCTACATTTAAGAATTGATCATTCCCCAGACTTAAAAGAAGATAAGCCATAGCTTTGTCATGAGCCTTTTGATCTGCTGCTCCAAGTCCCATAATTCTTTCGCTTTCAAAAAACATTCCATTTTTGCAGCCCAAATTAAATAATTTTTCTTCCCCAATTTAGGTATTGGACTGTCTTTAAATTCCATAGCAGCAGCCATCCTGCTTTACTTTTCTTCTCTGCCTGTTCCTTTAACAACACAGACAGCTTCTTATCAGCTTTAAATTACAATGCAGTTTTAACTTTACTTCTTGAGCGATTTCTGGGCCCATAACCTGTCAGAGTTACGCAATAAATCAGAAGCTTCACAAGATAACTGCATTTTGCTGATTCAAATAACTTCTTTATAAGTAGAATAAAACATTTACAATACCACTTTGTTTCACCACATGTTGAGATGTTTCCACAGCAATCTTTAATGGTGGACAGAGTAAACCATGCCCTTCTTCTTGCTAAGTTTCTGGACATGCTCAATTAACACTTCAGCCTGATTGGCTGACTCAATCACATGGCTCTCCCAGTCATGAATATTCCAACAGTATGCAGAGATTTAACAGATTAACAGAGTTGGAAGGGACCTTGTAAGTCATCTAGTCCAACTCCCTGCTCAAGCAGGAGACCCTACACCATTTCTGACAAATGGCAGTCCAATCTCTTCTTGAAAGTCTCAAGTGATGAAGCTCCCACAACTTCCAAAGGCAAGCTGTTCCATTGGTTGATTGTTCTCACTGTCAGAAAGTTCCTCCTTATTTCTAGGTTGAATCTCTCCTTGATCAGTTTTCATCCATTATTCCTTGTCTGGCCTTCAGGTGCTTTGGAAATAGCTTGACCCCCTCCTCTCTGTGGCAGCCCCCCAAATATTGGAACATTGCTATCATGTCTCCTCTCGTCCTTCACTTCACTAGACTAGCCATGCCAGTTCCTGTAACCGTTCTTCATATGTTTTAGTCTCCAGTCCCCTACTCATCTTGGTTGCTCTCCTCTGCACTTAAGTACTCTAAAATGTTACAACATACATACGAAACAAAATACAAGACACTGAAAAGTATTGCAAACATTAAATGTGTCTACAGTTACAAACAACCCACCAAAATGTACAAAACTCCTCCAGATATTTAAGTCTATAGAAAATATTTTGGTATCCTAAAAAGAAAACCACATTTTTAATCTAATATTTGCAGGAGCAATGTGAAGTGTGACATGTCAGATGGGGCCGGATGAAGCATATCCTGTTTTTTTCTACTTTCTCTTAAAATACTTCTCACAAATAACTATCAGCATAGCTTAGACTGACACTACCTGACATCTTGGAATGCAAGCACCAAGTGTGACCAGATCGTTTCTTGAACCAGGGTGAAATAAGTTTGAAAGCCTGTTTAGTTCAAATTATTGCCTAATCTTTTCTCCCAGAACAAATTCCTAAGAGTCTTTAGAGAAAGCCTGGGATGCAAGCATGCTAAACAAATGACAGTGTTTTATCCTCCCTTTATTGTTTGAAAGACGGGGGCACATGCAGAAGGAGGCTTGCATTTGTTCCAGTGATGGAAAGACAAACTCCTCCTCCTTGGTGAGATTAAGGGCTTCTGCTCAGAAAATGACTATCACTCGATAGGATGTTTCCCTCACCTCATGTTTGGTAAATAGAAAAATGACAGGTGGTGGGTGGGATTCTTGCTAGTTGTTCTTCTGTCACAAATCAAGGGGGAGGTGGAGTGGCAGCAGCAGCTGAAATAAGGGACAGCCTAGAGCCTCAACTCTGTAGTGACAGCACACTCTCTTTCCTCTCTGCATGTGGCTGCCTCTTGGTGGGGGTAATGGCACCACTCACTGCTGTTCTGCTGGATGGGAGACAACTCGAAGGAATTAGCTGACAGGTTTAAGCTCCTGCTTACAAGAAAATTGTAACCAGGCTCAGAAGCAGCAAAAAGCGGGAGGATTCAGAATTTCTTCTGGCTCTCCCTGCTAGTAAGAGCTGTTGTTACCTTTCACTAATATACAAGAGCATCAACTGCGGAAGAACCATTAGCAGCCGGGATGAAGGCGGCTTTGAAGGTACTGACCCGAATCAAAGGGAACTTGGAGGATGTAACATTCTCTCTCTGGATCAGCCCTTTTCAACTTGGTAGCCTCTCATCCTCAGCAAATGTGCCATGCAGGTTGGGGATGATGGAAGTTGTAGTTCCCCTCCTCTTTGGAAGGCACCTGGATGGGGAAGACTATTACTGAAAAACCAAAGCTACGCTGGAGTTTTCTGAAAACAGGAAGGCTGTGATAGATGGATAGCAAAGAGCTAGGTCGGGCAGGGCAGGGCAGGGCATAGAAGTGTTTGGCATAGGAGTTAGGGGAGTTTAACAAAGTTAAAGTTGGAAGAAAGGGTTGCCAACTCTTTTTTCCCAAATCAGGCTCCTGTTATTTTTCACAGCTATGAAATAAGCAGAAGTACCCAGGCGACTCTTTCTCTCCAGCCAGAGTCGGACTAAAACTTCACCTGATGATCAGGTTATTCAGCTCACAAGAGCCTAACCAGGATACAAGCGACGGCAACAGGCCCTGACCCACAGTTAGGCCAAGGTCGCGTCCAGGAGAGTGCTTGTCAGGGACAAAACATCGGGGCCAGCTCGGAAGTCAACTCAGCGTCCAGCGGAGCGCAGCCGGAGCGAGGGGAGTGGGGGGGGGGAGAGGAGTGAGCGCCGAAGGGAAGGATCCGTCAAAGGGAATTTGTTCGGTGCTACCTGAAAAGGGAGGTCCGTCTCTTTGGGTTTGGGTCACTTCCCCGCCACTCGGGCGCCTCAGAGCGGCTGTTGCTGCTCAAGGCCGCCGGGTGGTGGCTCAGGCGCCTAAGCCTGCTTTTCCCGCCCTTCCTCTTTCTCCCTCAAAGCGCGCTTGACCGCCCAGTGGCCGCCGCCGCCTCCTCCTCCTCCAGTGAGCGCTAGGAGACGAGGCGGCGGCAGCAGCAACAGCAAGAGAGGCGCTCCCCGCTTCGAGGCTCGCCTCTTCTCCAAGGGTGGCTTGAACTCCGCTCGGCGTCCTTCGCCGCTCTCCGCCTTGCCAGGCGCTAGCGGCTTAAGGAAGTTTGCCAAAGCCGCCTCCCCCACCCCCCTTATCGACGGCGCTTATCTTGGCAAACTCTTACTAAGCCGCGCTTCTCTCTCTCTCTCTCTCTCTCTCTTTCTTTCCGCCACATCTTTCGCGCTGCGGGAAGGTGTCGATGAGTGCTCCGCCGGTCATCCGGCCGCCCAGTCCTTCACAGCCGGGCGGCGGCGGCGGCATCTCCTTCCACCTTCAGATCGGCCTCAGCCGGGAGCCGGTGCTTTTGCTGCAAGACTCCTCGGGGGAGTTTAGCCTGACCCACGTCCGGGAAATGGCTTGTTCCATCGTCGATCAAAAGGTAAGGCGCCTGCGTCCCCCAGCTTGAATTTTTGGGAGAGTCTCCGATTGTACAAGAGAGAGCATCTGACCTTTCCAGCTAGGTAGCTACTGCTCCCTCTTCTGCCATCCCAGCCCCCGCGGCCCACGCTTGCTCGCCTCTCGTTTGGGAAAAAGTCTCCCGAGATAGCTGGGGGAAAGCCAGCGCTCCAGGAAGGTTTGGGATTCGTTTTAGTGAATAGAACGCGAGTTCCTTTTGACTACAACGCCCTCGAACTAGAATAGAACGTAATAAAGTTGTAATGCGTCTTTTCTTTGTTCCTTCCAACGGAATCCCCTGCTTTCCTCCCTCGTAGTGGCTAGTTGTATTTGTTGACTCTCGGCAGAGTTTGATTGCCACGCGCGGAAAAAAAAATAAGTTTACTGCTCCGCCTTCTTCTCCCTCCCTCCATTCCTCCCTCCCCCCTTTCTCCTGTGTCCAAGAATGAGAGTTTAGTAGGAGGGGCTGGAAAGAAAACGAGAGATAGGGGCGCACTGGCAGCTGTCAAAATAAACCCTCGACCCTGCATTATACCCGCTGGGGAAATAAAAGTTTCCACTTTGCAAGCCGGAAAGCAAAACAAGCCGGCACGCTTGGCAGCCTGTGCTCAGGAAAGTAATCCGATGCCTGCAAGCCGGTACGACCTGGGATATGTGGAATGCCGGTTCTGACCTTACAGATGGAATCAGGCTGCCAGTCCAGGAAAAAAAGACTCCTGGGCTGAAATGCGAGGATTCCATAAATCCGATTTTTTTTTAAAAAAAGTGTGATTTCCCAGAAGTATGCAGAGGTATTGATCCTACGAAATTGGCATCTTGCAATGTAACCCCAACAGCTAAACTCCGCTGTGTCAAATCCTGCAAATTTCCCCAAAGTTGTAATTTTGGATATGTCTGGAACTCTCATAACATCCAGACATCTTCTCCTGCAACAGAAGTGACAAATTTAGGGAACACCACATGGTGAATAAAAGTGCAGCCTCAAGCCCCATGCCTATAACGTTGAAAAGATGTACAGTATGGTATTTTATGGATAGATGTGCAACATTGAACAGATGTACAGTATGATATTTTATGGATAGATGTGTTTACTCATCTAAGGAATTGTCAACAACTATACCAAATTTGTAAAGTTATTTTGACCCCCTTTCTCATACTTTCTCTATCATCTGCTTTACCCCCATTCCTTCACTTTGAGAGTGATACTGGTATTACCTTTTTCCCTTCTTTGGTACATCACAACATGTATTGATTTGGTGAACGTGGGAATGAATGACTGCATGTGGCTGAGGAAAATAGGGTAATTCAAACCCCAGAACTGCTGACATGGTGTTATTTGTACCATTTTCACCTAAGAGTGCTATCTGCCCCATGTGGTTCCCAGGAGTTCCCATCCTAGTTTGGAAGGTGGTAAAATCGCAGGGGGCTATAATTTGGGGACAGATTGCACCTTCCTCTTTGAAAGTGGTAATGTTCAGTTCCAAACATCTGGTGGTTTTACAGAAAGCCTTTTAAGATATGAAGGAGTACTTTATAGACAAACTAGCTTGTTATGGAATGGGCTTTTCAAGAAACAGCTAATTTTCACAGATGCATAAAATGGACTTAGAAAGTGGTCCCTGATGACAGTTGATTATTTCCTAGATTTCTATTTATCCGTAGCCAGCTACCATTTCTTTCCCACAAGATTCAACTTCCTGTTCACTGAATGTTTTTTCTGATGTCTCTCTTTTGTGTGTTTGTGTATGAGAAGATAATGATGTCATAGTGAGAAATTAAAGCTTAAGAAAAAAATTTGGTGTCCAGAAGGAAATCTTTTAACACCTCTAATGGGAGTGTAAAGGGATTTGCAAAGAAATGAACTCTCTTTCCTAATCAGGTAATCTTGGGTTTGCAGCTGAGTGTCAAAAAAGTTTCGCCTAATACTTTCTTACATGTGTGTGTTCTACCTGTTTAAAAAGGAATGCTATTGTTGACAAAATCAGAAGGTACAGTAGATGTAGCCTGTGACAGATTCCTGTACTATCAATACTGTAGAAAACAATATATGTAGGTCAGGGTTGAACTATGGAAGCCTTGGTACTCTCTGAACTTGGTCGTTTTCTTGCAGACATTTCATTACCTGACTAGGCAACATCATGATGTCTGCAAGCAAACAGCCAAGCTCAGAGAACACCAAGGCCTCCAAAGATTCCTTTACTCTTAGTTACTCTTTATTCTTTACTGACATCTTAATTTACTGTGGTTTTTGTACTACCAATGTGGTTTTGCATTGATTCTGCATTAAGCTGCAATATACCCAGTTTTTATTTGTTTTATTGGAGACTGGATAGACTGTGGAAGTTCACAAGAATGATGATCTGCTCCCATTGTAGCAATTATGTGATGCATTGTAGCTTTTTGACACCATCAAGCGACCTTCATGGTTGAGTGACTACTCAAACAGGGGTTTCCCACATTAAAACTCCATACACTGACTAATCACTGTACTGTACTAAGTAGTTGGGGATGAAAATTGCATTGCTGCTGCTGCTGTTGTTTCATACTGATTCTGGTTTGCATAGATCTAATCCTTTTGTTTGTTTATGAACAAAGATGGATAATTATTTTAAAATAGTTTTAGTACAGCAAACAAATGTATTATGTTCTAGAAAACAATAAAACTGATATAACATTGCACGATTCAGGTGGGATATAGTGAGGAAAGAGAGAGATATGTACTGCTAATAATTGTGTTTTTATTTAATTTTCCTAGTAGTAAAATGTTGTGATTTGAAACATTGGTAACATACACAATTGCTGTAACAGAAAGGTGTTAGTACTTAGAAACAAAAAGGGACTGGTAATTAAATTATAATGCGGAAATCTGTAAGGTACCAAAGCACTTCATATTAGGAAATAATGAAGAGTGCAAAAAAGCTGTTAAAAATCAATGGCATGCCCTAAAAATATCAAATCTTGTGGGCATAAGGACAGAAGTCCCCAACTGTTGCAACCAAGAACCCGATAATGGAAGCCAAAAATACTTTTGGATTTTACCCTTTTATATTGGGGACTTCCCTAACTACATAACAGATACTTTAAACTCCTTGATAAAGGAAATACCGTAGCATGCAAATGATTGGGATAAGTATGTCAGGGCTTTTTGTCCAGGACAAAAATATGATGTCAGAGTGGATAGGAACCTTTTAAAAGCATTGGTGCTGAATTTCAGCTGGGAGAATTTTCAGGTGACCTCTTTGCATAATAAACTTTGAAAGGAGAACCTTATCATTGGTCTATGGCTGTAAAGAATTAGCCCTTTCTGCAAAAAAAAAAATCCATCAAAGAGATGTAGAAATCATTAACTCTTTGCAGTCATCCAGTGATGGTTTAGATCAGGGCTGTCAAACTCATGGCCCGTGGGCTGAATGCGTCATGTGCTGGCCACGCCCATATCCAGTTTAGCGAAGGGGGGAAAAATCACATACGTCACATGATGATGGGAATTTGACACCCTTGGTTTAGATTTTTGCAGCCCAGATCTTTGAGATGAAAATATATGTTTCTCCCTCATAGTCTTTCCATCTCATTGACTCACTATTGATGGAGAAGGTTTGCAATAAAATCAGGTTCAGATCTAGTTAAATGCATCTTAGAGTATACTGTAGATGGAGTGATGGGATCAATTGTCCTTCAACCTTAGGGTTTTCTTTTACATATGAACAGGTTTTTTTTAGTATCTGACTTTATCTGGTTTAAGTAATGATGAGTTGCCCATACCTGGCCTCTAATGTCAGTATTGCTCCATTATTTAAGTTGTGAACTTTTCCACACTTCTTAGGAGTCACACATAAAGATGGAAATGATTGGGCTTTAAAGTTTATTTATTAGTTCCAATGGTTCATGGAGAAAAACTAATATCTCCTTTTTTAAAATAAATAAGCACGATTCATTTTTCCCCACTGCAGCTTGTGTAGAAATAGAAAAAAATTGACATAGGGTAGGAAGTATCAGGTTGTTAGCCTAAACAAGAACAAAAAAAGTCACCCCAATCTAAGTGCAATCATCCCTTTTTATACATTGGTGGTCCATTAAGGTGATTATATTTTCTGAGGGAGAAAATGTCAGCGATTTTTGTGTTGTGGGAATAGTCACTAAGAGTTGTCAACCTAATCTTGCGTAGCTTCTTCTCTGGCAATATTACTCTGCTAACCAGAGCATACAAAACATTTGCCAGACCAATCCTCGAATACAGCTCACCTGTCTGAAACCCGCACTACATATCGGACATTAATACAATTGAGAGAGTCCAGAAATACTTCACAAGAAGAGTCCTCCACTCCTCTACTCGCAACAGAATTCCTTATTCCACCAGACTTGACATTTTAGGCTTAGACAACTTAGAGCTATGTCGCCTTTGATCTGATCTAAATGTAGTTCATAAAATCATCTGCCACAATGTCCTACCTGTCAATGAATACTCCAGCTTCAACCACAATACACGAGCACACAATAGATTCAAAATCAATGTAAACCACTCAAACTCAACTGCAGAAAATACGACTTCAGCAGCAGAGTAATCAGTTCCTGGAATGCACTACCTGACTCTGTGGTTTCTTCCCCAAACCCCAAAAACTTTAACCTTAGACTGTCTACAGTTGACCTCTCCCCGTTTCTAAGAGGTCTGTAAGGGGCGTGCATAAGTGCACCACTGTGCCTACTGTCCCTGTCCTTCTGTTCTATTGTCTAATTTTACCTATACATACTTTGCTTTTGTTTATGTTTATATCATACCTGTTATCTTGTACACGTGTTGACAAAATAAATAAATTAAAAATAAATTTAAAAATGTGTGCAGGATGATGGGCCTTGTGCAAATCCACATCCTTTCTATCAAACAATGACATCTTGGTGAGTGTTGGAGCCATGCCTCCTCAGTTGTAGTGCCTGCCCTGTAGAAGAACAGCCTTGGGGAGGTTCAGATGGCCTCAGCCCTGTTAGCTTTCACAAAGCATGTTGTGGCTGTTTCCCCAGGCATTAGGGTTAGGAGGGTAGATTAACTCTGTCGTGGCTGATGTGTTTTTTTGATTAGTGGTGTTATTGTTTATCTTTGGTTGCCAGGTGTTATATGCTGGGATTTTTCTATGTTCAAGTCATCACCCAATCACTTGTGCTTGATGGGCAGCTTATAAAATAAATACATTTGTATAGATGATTTAGATAAAAGTTTTTGGGTACCCAAGATACTTAGAGCAATTTCTATTAAATCTCATACTTCAATTTTGTTTCTAATACTATAGGACCGTGGTGGCGAACCTATGGCACGCGTGCCACAGGTGGCACGCATAGCCATAGTGGAGGGCACGCGAGCGTTGCCCACCGGCAAACCGGAAGTGCGGAAAAATGCACTTCCGGTTTGCCGGTGAGCTGTTTTTTGCACTCCGGAGGGTTCAGGGAAGCTCCCTGAAGTCCCGGAATGCAAAAAACTACAAAACGGACAAACCAGAAGTGCGGAAAAAACGCACTTCCGGTTTGACGGTGAGCTGTTTTTTGCACTCTGGAGGGTTCAGGGAAGCTCCCTGAAGCCCCGGAATGCAAAAAATGATGAAACAGACAAACCGGAAGTGCATTTTTCCGAACTTCCGGTTTGCCCGTTTTGTCATTTTTTACCGTCCCAGGCTCCGGTAAGGCCTTTGCGCGGGGGTGGGGGTGTATGCGCATGCGCAGGGGGCAGCATGGGGGGGTGTTGTGCGCATGCATGGGGGGGAGGGAATGGGTGTGGGCACGCAAGCGCACCCCCCCTTTTTGGCACGCGAACCTAAAAAGGTTCGCCATCACTGCTATAGGACGTAAATGTGGATATATAGTACTCTTATAACATGTTTCCAAGGATAGCATTTAAAATTTTATCTTTCCTCTGTTTTAATCCAGTACATACTGTATGTCTATTATTACATAGGTTTTATGCCTTACAAGACTGTAAGAAGCCTGTGCATTAAACTCCTTGTCTATCCACAATATTTGGTGGAGTTGTTCCCATTATATTTGCTTTCATTTACATTTTAAAATCACGTTGCAGGCAATGGTTACAAACTTAACCTCTTTTGATAGCTTTAAAAATAATTTAAACAAAAACAGAATATAATCAAAAGCATTAGGATTGAAATGTTAAAACACTATATCCCAGTTTCATTGTGCTAGGATTAACCCCTCGCAAGCTTTTCAACTACATCCAAATATGATATAAACAAATTTTATTAGTTTTAGTAGCTTAAATCTTTGACAATAAAGAAGTATCTATTTGGCTTTATTGTTAAAGAGTAAGTATAAGAAATATACTTAGGTCTGATTTTATTGGATGATCATGTATATGCTTGTGCTAAAATCTGACTTCCAATTTCATGGAAGTTTTCTTTCCATGAGAAAGTATCTTTGCTTTTGTATCTCAATATCAGAATGCTTTACATTTTTTTCCTGGTTTTTAAATTTGTTTATTTTTTCAAAATGTGAAGAGTGTTGATTCTTGTGCTATTATATATCTTCCCCAATTCTGTTTATAGTCCTCTTGTTTTCTGATCTAGAAAAAAATATATTCAGGGGAAAAAAATCAGTCGAAGCATAAGAAGTTGGGGAGGCTATATATTTCTGGTGATGCGATTAGGTAATAAATCAAATACGAAATATCTCCTTAGCTGAAATACAGCAAGGAGTATCGTTGGCCATATCCTCTTGCCAAAGCAGAACTAAAACTTCAACTGTAAGATCTTCCACCACATCCGTGGAAAGATTACTGAAACTTAGTTTGAGAGCAAACTGCTATCTGTCGTTGTTTTTTAAACTCAATTACATTGAATGACTGACTATGAAAATCTGGAATACATTTCTTTACAGCATTGATTCCAACATAACTTCCCTGGCAGTGTTTGTTTTTCTGAGAGAAAAAAGGGGCACCAGATATACTGCATTGTACCCCTTAAAGAAAGAGTACCAGACTTATGCCTTGTGAAATTGTTCTGCTGCAAGTTTTAAACTTTCCTCTCTTCCTGTATCCAGACGGATTCAACACTTGTAAAGGAAAATGCATCAAACGATATGGATTGAGTTTCCTATGATTCTGTTACTGAAGTATTAACCCCTTCTACACATGCTAAGAAATGATCGATAACTTTTATATGAAAGAAACATGATCTCTTCATTCACATCTTACTTAGAAAGCTATGTGAAATGAGCCCAACATTTTATTAAAAGAAAAATGGACACTGAAGAGAATACAAAACAAACAACTCCATTAATTATTTTCAAACTTTAGGAATATGTAATCCTTTCTGCCAAAATCTGAGCCATTACCTATCCCTACTGCCCATAAAACTGAAACAACTAATTAATTTAAGTAGCATATAAATACTGTAGTTGAAAGTTAACTTGATCTAGAGCTTTCTTATAGAGTTAGAGTTGTGGTGGCACAATGGTTAGAATCCAGAATTGCAGGCTGACTCTGCCCACTGCCAGGAGTTCGATCCTGACTGGCTCAAGTTTGACTAGCCTTCCATCCTTCCAAGGTCAGTAAAATGAGGACCCAAATTGTTGGGGGCAATATGCTGAGTTGTAAACCATCCAAGGAGTGCTGTAAAGCACTATAAGTCTAAGTGCTAAGTGCTATTGCTATCATATTTATTATGACTGCATTCAAAATATGTATTCTAATAATTTCTGCCATATACTGTACATCAAATAATCATAAGTGAAACTCTGTTTATGCCTGGAGGTGAAGTGTCTTCCCACTTTGCAGAGGAAAGTGGGGTGTCATTAGTCATTGTCATTAGCTAGAAAAGGTGAAGTTCATGTCTTTATTTTGTTTAGAAATTTATTAAGAAGCAAAAAGCTACCATAGCAATATTTTGTTTAGCTTCACCTAGAACCTACACAGAAAATTGGGTATTGCTTAGATTTTTACATTCTACATTATTATATTATTTTTCCTTTAAAACTTCTGGAAAGCTGACAAAGGATAATGTTAAATTATCCTTCTACGTGTTTTGTGCTCTGCTGTATCAGTTTAGGTAACCAAGTCAAATTTATTGAATTACAGTGAAAAAATTAACTTTGACTTCTGGTTACATAAGAAGTAAAGTCTAAAACTTCCAAGTATGCTTTAATGTCTAATTTATTATATGAGGAAAAGGCTGTTTTTTCTCAGCTCCAGAGGCAACAGACTTGTCTGCCTTTTCAGGAAAAAGGGAGACCGAGTAGGAAGTCCTGTGAGGTTTGGACTAAGAAACAACGAGACTTTTCCCTTTGTATTGGAGTTTTTGTGTGGGAAGGAGAGAGAGAGAGGGGGGGGGGGAGGAAGAGAGAGCGAGTGCTATCTGGCTGCATCCCAACTAGAGTCTTTACCTAACTTGCTCTGCAGGCTTTCCTCCTGCTTCCTGAATTTGATGAACCAAAACAAACACGGTGATGCAATTATCCATAGTTGTATGCCACTTCTTTATTCTGCATTTAATCAAGGAGTGTATACCCTTTAACCTTAATGCCTAAGTTGTTGGTAACGAGCAGAAAACAGTTATGAATGGGAAGAAAAAGAAAACTTTTGGGGGATGTATACGCACATCATGTGTAAGCCACAGGAGACGTGAGTTTGTGATTACACACCTACACTTTGGTTGTTCATGTGGACAAGGTGTTAGTAGTTGGCTTCCTGGTGCACTACACTGTTTTTGCATTTGGATATTTAGTGACAGGCTACCGATTCTATTTTCAGTTCCCCAGTGCTCAAGAATTTGAGTGCTGACAGCAGGCTGCATTTGGCACTTTTATTGGAGCCATATGGAGCCATTTGCTCTGCCTACCCTGACTGTGATGCCCATTATTATATACTTATAATGTGAAATTCTTTATTATACATACAAGTGAGTATGAGGAAAAGTATATGGTTTTTACTGAAGAT
The DNA here is from genome assembly GCA_023053685.1 of Diadophis punctatus similis. Taxonomy (NCBI): domain Eukaryota; kingdom Metazoa; phylum Chordata; class Lepidosauria; order Squamata; family Dipsadidae; genus Diadophis; species Diadophis punctatus. Next base: position 271,452,996 of record JALIGW010000001.1, on the reverse strand, counting down.
AAAGATGAAGTCTGTTTCAACTTTTTTAGTGGATTTTTGCTGTAGGATATACATCAGGAAAAGATCACCAAATGAATCTGGAAGTTTTTAGAAGAATAACTACAGTCAGAGTTGCTGTTCATCAGGGGTGGGTTCCTCCCGGTTCGGACTGGTGACGTCACTGTTGGTGCCGTTCCATGTGTGCCGCCATCTTTTTTTTGATTTTGTGCGAATTTTTCCCCTTCCGGGGCTTGAAAAAGGGCCCTCCCACCCGCCCGCGGATGAATTCTGCCCTTTATTTCTTCGCCCGAAGCACAGCTGATGAGCTCCTCAGTTGTGTTTCGGGCTCATTCCTGCTTCTGAGCATGCGTGGAAGCCAAATCGCACAAGGGGATGCGTGCGCAACATGTCACGATGTGAACTGTGGTGAAGGTAAGTGGAACCCACCCCTACTATACATGCATAAAAGAGAGTCATTAATAGCCATGGAACTGGCACATTTATTGAGGGCCTATGACAATTCGTTGTGGCCAACTCACCACAGCCAACTCACAATGGCCAACTCACTGCAGGACAACTTGCCCCGGCCAACCTGCTGTGTGAACAACTCGCTGAGGGACAAGAGTTACACTAACATCAAAGAAATGGTGGAATAGAATAATTAAAGAAAGGATGCAAAAGGAGGGACAGAATGAAATGTGAATGACAAAAATTAAAACAATTTTTATTTGTTTTTAACAATTAAATTGAATTAATAAATTGTCCAGTGGTGAGTTGTCCTGCAGCGAGTTGGCTGTGGTGAGTTGGCCATTGCAACTTGTCCAATGGCGAGTTGTCCCATTCCGTTTATTGAGCTACTGTATGTATGTGTGCAGTGTACAATGTAATGACACAAGTTGATAAAAAACCTTTGCATCACTCTTTGTGTCATATTTTTATTCAGTGCTATAAAATACCTCTAATTTTTCAGATAGACACTTTCTGGTACTAGCAAGGAATTGTGTAACTTTTCTTTCTTCTATATCTCTTTATTTTTTTTTTCTGGTAACAAGTAAGACAGAACATAGGAAGGCTCCAAGGAGATGGTGTCTCTGGGGGTGGGGTTGGTCAGGAAAGCCAAAGTGTCCATTATGTTTCTGTGATTGAAGCCCCACCCCATTCTACATGTATCAACATGATCCAGATTTCTTCTAAAATTCAGTCGATGAGTCCATCTTTCAGCCAGGAGTGGGTTCTAACTCACCTTGCTGCTGGTTTGCTTCCTCCTGTGCCATGTGGGTGTGCACGTGCCACGTGCACATGCGCAGTGCTGAAAACTCAGCTTCTGTGCATGCAGACGCAAAAAACAGATTCTGCGCATGCGCAGAAGAGAACAACAAGATGGTTCCGCCGAAAGAGCCGGTTCGTGGGCGTGGCCAGCTGGCCATCGCTCCCAGTTTGGCGAGCGGGGGAAAATTCCCGCTACTGGTTCTAAAGAATCAGTCCAAACTGGGAGGAACCCACCTCTGCTTCCAGCTAGTGTTCAGATGATACGTTAGAGAATATTTTTAGAATACAAATTTTCTGATTCTTTCTTGTTTAAATCCTTAGCCTTTCAATGCATAATTCACCAGGATGTTTAATCTGGCTATATTGTGTGTGTGTGTGTGTGTGTGTGTGTGTGTGTGTGTGTGTGTGTGTGTGTGTGTACATATGTATATTTTTGAAAGAGAGATGGAAGAGGAACTGACAAGAAGATTTTACCTGCCTTCCTTGAGATCAGATAGTTTCATCTTCCATCAAATATATGGGAAGAGCAAGAATTGGTATGTAGCACCCCCAGTATCATGTCACTCATAATTCCTTCAGATAGCATCCATGGGATTCCCCAAAAGTGTTAATATGTATATTTCAAAGCAATTCTGCCCTATTTCAAGAGAAGATCCTATATGATATGATAGTGTTCGTGTATTGCTATATTTTGTTTGGTGATAACACCACTATAGATGAGAAAGCATTGAATTTGTAACAGGCTGTTTGGCCATTTTACAAATAGAAGTGGCTAAAATGATTCACTTTGCACTTTTCAAATTTGAATCATTTTATGCATCCCTAACTCATTATGCAAAATTAGGTGACAGTGCCTGACATCTGAAAAGGTTGGTTCTTAATGGTTCCTGCCTACGATGCCTCTTATATGTAGAGGAAAAGAGGGAAGAATTTCTAGCTACTGAAAAGTTTATTTCAGTTAGCAGATCCCAATTCACTAACTTGAATCTTAATTAAATCTCAGATTGCCTAGCTCATGGGAACACTTATGGCTTTAGACAGAAGCAAAAGACAGAAAGAGGAGTGCACATTTGTGGGAAGAGGCATGTAGCAGGAATAGCTCTGCTTGTAAGTAGCATGTGGGCTTGAAGTGCCAGGCCTTGTAATTAGGTCTGATAGGCACCAACTGTGCTTGGCAGAAGCTGAGAGAGTGTGTATTTAAGGCTTTACTCAAGCACTGTTAAGTGTTGAAATAGTTTTCTGTTACAGCTCAGACTGTGTTGATTGACTTCTGGATTCTTGGGTTCTGCTTTTACATAACTACATTTCTGCCTTGTCTAGTGAACCTTGGTATCCAAGTTGTTACCTGTATACCTGGTTTTTCTTTGTGTGTGTGTTCTTCACTCTGACAATGAGTCTGCTTTTCTTCTGAATCTGGTTTGCTGTTAGAAATTCTGTGTTTTGAAGTAGACTTGCACTGCAAATTTACATAGCTTAAATAATTTATAAGATTGTAAACCGGGGCAATTGTTTGAATCTTACCCCATTCTAAAGATATAAAAAGGGACTCTACCTGCTATGTGAAATGTTAGGGACATGAGCCTAAGAAAAATCAAGAGTGATCCAGAGCATTTACTTCTATTTAGCAGCATGGAACTATTTAGGAGATCCTGTTTCATACAAAGTTGTGTCATGACTGAAGTTGCTTCTTCAGGGATTGCTTTTAATGGGAACTTGGGTGTGCCAATCAAACTGCAGTGAGACTTGAATCTATTATTATAGGTAATATTCAATAGTTGGTCACAGCATATGGCAGTGCATAGTTGATAATGACTGATCTTAGGTAGGGTCTATTCTAAGGTGACCAGATTTTATTTTTTGTAAAGCGGGACACCATTGATGGGGGGGGATTTCTAGGGGAGCAAGATGGAGGGGTCCATCTCTCTTATCCTGCAGCTTTGTGCACCCCCCAAACACCCCCCTTCATCGCAGCCAGGGTGGGTTCCTACGGCGCAGGCTTACCTGTTCGTCGCCACAGAGCCGAAGAAGCTGGTGGCGTTTGTGGCGTGGGGCTCCCCCCGCCTGCTTTCCCCGGCAGCCGGGACGCCGCCATTTGCGTTCTTTTGCCCTCTGCGCATGCGCAAAGCATTCTGCTTGCACAGAGGGCAAAAGAACGCAAATGGCGGCATCCCGGCGGTCGGGAAAAGCGGGTGGGTGAAGCCCCACGCCGCGAACGCCACCAGCTTCTTTGGATCTGCTGCCCCTCTCACTGCCCTCCCTCCCCGCCTGGCAGGAGGAGGCAGGTGAGGCAGGAGGCAGAGGGGTGTGCAGGACAAATTCAAATTAAAAAAGCGGGACTTTTTTGAAACGCCGCGGGATGCGGTACAAATTATTAAAAAGCGGGACTGTCCTGCCAAAAGCGGGACGTCTGGTCACCTTTGTCTATTCTGGCTAAATGAGAGATGACCAGCAAATCTCTAGAATATAGATTATAGGCCAGGATGCCATCCAGATTAAATGCTATGAATGAATGAATGAATGAATGAATTACAAAAGCATGTTATGATTCTGATAACTATTAGAGCATATGGGTAGAGATAAAATTCAAGAGCTAAACAGTAGGAATAAATTCTTGATATATCTAAAACACTACAGTAGTGATTAATAACAATTCTTCCATGTTTTCCAGAAGTTATTTTTGAAAAAGGTTTTAAAAGTTTCAAGTGTCTGCATATGTGGGTATTCATTTTCTTTCATCACCTTAAGTGTAGCAAATCATCTAAGTGTAGCTAAAAAGGATATAAAAGTCAACCAGTGACTTTATTAGCACTGGAAAAAATATCTCTTCAAGAAGAGAGTGATCATACAGCATTATGTAAATGTTATACATAGCAGACTATTAGCTTGAAATGTTGGCTTTTTTACTGTATCATTGTAAGCAACAGAATGACTACTTCAAGTTAAAGATTAACGAACAATACAAGACTTGTTGGCCAGATTAGGGGAAAAAATGAATTTTCACATTTTCAACTCCAACTTTCATTTGTTTTTGGATAACCATTGCCCTGTTTCTTTAGTGATATCATCATAATGCTGTGAAAAAAGATGTTCAGTTTAGGCAAGCTTACTTGTTCTCTCCATCTGGTAGCCTTCTAGTGGCAAATTCCCAAGAAAAAAACTAGTTCTGGGCTACATGCTGGTAATTACTGGTTTTGAAAAGCTTTTTACTGGCAGTTATTGGGGAATGGAGAAATGAAATAAATAATAGGTTCATCAACATTATGTGAAAATTAGCAATCTTGCTTTTATTTGCCCTTCAGTGCAGCTTCTGTTAATGCCAACATTCTGCTACTCCCACAAATTCAGCTGGAAACAGATAAACTGGTGGATGAATGTCTTAACCTCTCTGCTTGTTTCTATATTGTGATTTCTAGACAAGTCTGCTGTACTGTAGATAGTTCCTAATCTTTGTAGGTTTCCTGGACTAAAGTGTGCAGGATTCCCCATGAATCCTTTCATTTCTGCTATTTTTACTTATTGTTTGTACAATTCCCCTAAATGTTAAACCTGTCTTGAAAAGGCTACTGAAATATTTTGGCAATGACAACTTCGCATGGCATGTCTCTGAATAGGAATTGTTCATTCTTTCTAATAGACAAGGACTTTGGTATTCAGAAGGCCTAGTCCTAAAGCACTTCTTCTTCTGAAGTGCTTTAAGATTAGGAGCAAAATTAAGGATAATATTTTATAAGAAAGAATGTGGAAACAACAGACAATAGTTGTCATTAATTTATACTGTTGCTGGCAGTAGTGATTCCTTAAAAATAGAATTCTGGGTCAGTTTTCATTACTCCTCATCTATATTACATTTACACTCAAAGTTATATGGATACATGCCAGAGGTGGGTTCCTACCGGTGCGGTCCAGTGCGGGCGCTCCGGTAGTAGCCTGCTGATGACGTAATTTAGGTGTGATGGCTCCGGTGCTGTCTATGCCGGTCCGTGCGCACCGCCATATTTTTTTCCTAATTCTCGGCAATTTTTCGGCTCTTTGAGCATGTGTGGAAGTAAAATCCTCCCTCTGCACATGCGCAGAACTAAAATTGCACACCGGGACAAAACGTCACGATGCGCACCGGTAGGAAAAGGTAAAAGGAACCCACCCCTGATACATACATGGGGCTTTATGCTATTAATTTATTGCTGTTAACTTGCAGTAAGTAAAACATTCAAACTGGTGTTGATGGCAGTTCCATTTTGGGCTAGGATGTATTTCTGGACAGTCTTTGTCCCGGAGAAAGAGAAAGGAGCCAACCATTTGACTCCCTATAAACTTCTGTGTTTCCATTTCAACAGATAATATATAAGGATTGAATATCTTGTGGGGTTTTTTCCCCCGATCACCGATGAGCAGATTTGTGCTGCTCATCACTGATGAGCAGATTTGTGATGAAAATGAAAACTCGACAGAATATATATATATATATATATATATATATATATATATATATATATATATATATATATATATATATATATATATATATACTGTCGAGTTTTCATTTTCATTTATCATTTATCATTTCATTTTCATTTATCAGCAAAAAATGTTACACACACACACACACACACACACACACACACACACACACACACACACACACACACACACACACATATATATATATATATATATATATATATATATATATATATATATATATATATATATATATATATATAAACTGAAATAGGGATACACAGAAGCAGTTTACAAACAATTCTTTTTGAAATGTACTGTAACATCGATTAGTTTTCTCTCTAGTTTCAATTATTTATTTTTTGAGAGCTATAGGGCATTTTTATTTTCTTTCTTAATATCTATCAGGAGTGATAATGCTTAGATAGTAGTACTCATACTTTATGTGAAGATATTCCAACTTCATGGTCTCAGGAGAATGGCTTGAGATTTTGCAGATCTGGAGCTTTCCCCAAATTCAGAAACCCCACTGTAAGGCAGCTTCTTTTGTTCTATATCCAACAATGATTAGTAAATTCCTCTATCTGAATGATTTGAAAACTGCTGCATTTTTCCTAAATATCCAGATGGACAGTTTTTTCCATGAAAACATGTCAATTCCTTATTCTAATAGCTCTATTTGAAGGTTTTAAAATAGTATTTTTATTTCCATTAATAACGTATGCATAATCATACAGAAAGTTATCTGAAAAAAAATCTTTCTTCCTTTCTAATATTTAATAATTCCTGGTGCTATATCTTTATTGCTGCTGTTACCAAAGTTTGCAAAAGCTGCTGGCAGACTCAGCAGAACGAATAAGTCTATATTGTGGAAGAGGTAGTATATTGGATTGTTATTCCTCTTGGTTGGTTAACTTTACCTGTCATCTAGTAGTGTTGTTGATTGCCCTGGAGTGCCTATGTTTTATTCATTTATTTAAAAGATTTGTATAACTGCCCATCAAAACACAGTTGTGGGGGGCTCACAACAGTAATATGTCCTGTGATTCTTGCAAACGCAAGTGTTTTTATGAAAGTTTTAGTAATGCAAGCAATAGAAGAATTATCCCCCTTTGAAGTAACTTTGATCAGTAGAACAGACAGAGCATCAGGTTGTCCTCAACTTACAAATGTTTGTTTAGCGACCATTCAAAGTTACAACGGCACTGAAAAAAAGTGACTTATGACCGTTTTTCACAGTTATGTCCTTTCCAGCATCCCCATGATCACATGGTCAAAATTCAGATGCTTGGCAACTGGTTCCTATTTATGACTATTGTGGTGTCCCAAGATCATGTGATCACCTTTGGTGACCTTCTGACAAACAAAGTCAATGGGTAAGCCAGATTCACTTATCAATGGGTTTATTAACTCACAGTATCAACTGCATCGATTCACTAAACAACTGAGGCAGGAAAGGTCATAAAATGGGGCAAAATTGACTTAACAAATGACTCAGTTAACAATAGAAATTTTGGGCTCAATTGTGGCCATACGTTGAGTACTTCCTGTAATTAATGCTCTGCATTTTCAGGATGAGATAATTCACACTGAAATACTATATCTCTAGATAAATAGATCAAACTTTGTAGTTGATGTCTTGCAAACTGTAGGGCTTTTTGTGTTTTTGATTATTTTATTTGAAGATGAACTGATAGCGTGCCTATTGAAGTCTTCAAAAATAGCCCAATCTGAGACATACTGTGCATATCTTCTTTCCCTCCCCACTCTATTTTTTTTCTTGACATCTGCAGCTCATGTGACTAAATATTTGATTTGCTGAAGTGAACATTTTGGATCTGACTGTCATGGTGTTTGCTCTGATATTACTGACATCTTACAAATGCCTTGCAGCGTAGAAGTAATTGTCTCCAATTCCCAGCATCACATTTTAAGATATTAGTATGCATGGATGCATGTGAAACAGAACTGCAGCTGAAGGGTGTGTGTGTGTGCGCTCATCATACTCTGCAAACTAATCTTGGTTTTTATTTGTTTCATAGATTGAATGGAATGTGGAAAGAATTCAAACTAGGGTTATTATCAGTTTTGATTGTACCCATTTTCTCTTCTATTTCAATTTTTGGGGGGAAAAGGAGCATCCATTTTTTAAAGCAAAATAGTGCAATGACAGGAGTGGGGAATGAATCCTGTAAAACAACAAGTAGTAGTAACTTGTGGAATAAGCAAGAATACATACTTTTATACTGAGAAAGGAAAATATTTTTTAGCATGGAAAAATAGATTTGATTCCCTAAAGATGCATTACAATTAGATGGAGAAAAAATTAAAAAGCAGATGGAAAATGAAAGCAAAAGTTGGCCGTTTCAGGATTGAACTTAATATCTCCCTGAAATTGTTACGGACTCATAGAACTGAACAACAATGATACCCTTTTAAAAAAATATTGTATTTTTGGGTAGGACCTACCATTAGGTAGAGTGAGGTAATTCTCTGACTTTGACTGATCTGGAAAAACTAAGCAGGATCAAGTCTGGTTAGTAGCTGGATGGGAAACTACTAGGAAATCCCAGGCTGTAGGAGACATCACAAATTGCAAATATATGCTGGAACAGTTTTGTATCCATGAAGTTACGATAAAGTCAACTTGAGGGAGTACCATATTTTTCGCACTATAAGACACACCGAACCATAAGACACACATTAGCTTTAGAGAAGGAAAACAAGAAAAAAAAATCTGCCTTTGCCTCCCAGCATTCATCTGGTACTTATCTGGGTAGCATCCTTGCAGCAAACAGCAAACAGTCTGCTCAGCTTCACCACGTTATCATAGCCCCAGCAGGTTCGTCAGGGCTCTGCTCCATTGTGCCCACCACTGGTCAACTGAGCTGAGCTGCTGCCGCCGGCTGGACACGCTGGAGCCTTTGCTGCCGAGCAGCTGATTGGCAGTCGGATCGGCCTCGTGGAATACCTCTGATCAGCTGGTCTAGGTGGTGGGGATCTCTGCCACCGCCCATCACTGCTGCTGCCTATTGCTGCTGCCATTCGCCAGCTCCTCTGATCACCTCCGATTGCCGCCGCTGCTGATTGTCGCCGATTGCTGCTGATTGCCACCGATTGCTGCTGCTGCCGATTGCCGCTGATTGCCGCCGCTAATAACCACCATTCGCCACTGCCAATTGCTGCTGCCAGTGGCAAACTGTGGTGGCAAGGAATGGCGGCGATCAAGGGTGGCTGCGGCGATCGGCTGCAGGAGCAAATGGTGGCGATTGGCAATAGGTGGCAATGATGGGCGGCGCCTAGAACAGCTGATCGGTGGTATTCCAGGAGGCCGATCCCACCACCAATCAGCTGCTCGGCAGTGAAGGCTCCAGCGTTCCCTGGTGGGGTATATGAAGAAAAATGTCTAGTTGGCATAGTGGCCTAATATGTAACAGTCTGGTTTATTATTTTGACCTTTGTTAGTTCCTCAGATCTGCTTTTGAATCCTTGCTTGCTTTTCTACTATTCCTTCTTTCCTCCCATGTCAAGGTTGTTTTATTTGAATGTTATAGATACTATGTAAAAAAATTTTTTTGCAGTACTTGAAAGTACTAAAAATGGACCAGGTTCCAATTTCAATATGGATTTGTTGATATGATCATGGATTTTCAATACAGTTATTTTTACTTTGCATACTTAAACAATTTCAAATGTTATTACTTAAGACTTCTGGGTTTTTTTTAAACATCATTTTGGGCTTGAAAAAAATGGTTCAAATGTTGCTTTATAATGCTCATTATGGGAATGAAAATATAGAAGATAAGTTGGTACAACAGAGTTTTATAACACAAAATTATATTTATTTAGTAAGTAAGTCTATCTTGGGGTCACAAGGTGGCTACCAGGAGATTCAAATCAGTACAAAAGCACTTGAACCAGACATTATTCTTTTTAGTCCATCATAATAAAAACACAGATCTGTATGCAATTCTGTAATGACATGGCATTATTTGTATGGTGCCTATTTATTTTAGTTTTGTACGAACAATCAGAATTATATATTGTTGGCTGATGTTCTGCAATTACAGCAGAACAAAGTTAACATAATTGAAACAATATACCAGCTGATTTCAGTAAATTGCATAACCTTGTCATGTCAACAATTTTACAACATTTGTTTTAATATCAACAACTGTAACATCATTTGTTTTTATTTTATTGCATTTGTTTCCCTTTCCAGCTATTCAAAACAACGTACACTTAAAACTGTAAAATTCAAAATTCATTATAGAAATTGTACGGTCAAGGATAAACAGAAACTCATGGTAGTTAAAAGCTCTTTCAATTAAGAAAGGCTTAGAAGAAAAGTTTTTATCTGTTGCCTAAAGGAGAACAAAGTAAACCTCCATAGAGAGTGTTTAATGAAATGGCTCTTTATTTTTGTATTGAGTTAGGAAGCAGTGACTTATATCTACCATGTTTAACTTCCACCATAACTATAAAGTCTTTCTAGACTATGTACTATTTATGCATCATCATTGTGTTTTGTTGCTGCTGTGATTTTATTCTGGATTTTTACTTTGGCGTGGTTGTGATGCTATGCAGTGCAATTACTTTTAAACTATACAATTGCTGATTTCTATTTATTCCCTGAATGTAAGAACTATATAAGAAAAGTTTAATTTACAAATATTCTAAGAAGAAGCCTGTGTCAATTGCTTGCTGCTCAGAGGTGGGTTTCAGCAGGTTCTGACCAGTTCTGGAGAACCAGTAGCGGAAATTTTGAGTAGTTCGGAGAATCGGTAAATGCCACCTCTGACTGGCCTCGCCCCCATCTATTCTCTGCCTCCTGAGTCCAGCTGATCGGGAGGAAATGGGGATTTTGCAGTAATGTTCCCCTGGAGTGGGTTGGGAATGGAGATTTTACAGTATCCTTCCCCTGTCATGCCCACCAAGCCACGCCCACAGAACCAGTAGTAAAAAAATTTGAATCCCACCACTGTTGCTGCTTCTATCACTATCTTAGGTACTAGGCCAGTGATGGCGAACCTATGGCACGCGTGCCACAGGTGGCACGCGGAGCCATATCTACCGGCACGCGAACCGTTGCCCTAGCTCAGCTCCAGTGCGCATCTGCACGCCAGCCAGCTGATTTTAGGCTGGCGCAAAGGCTCTGGGAGGGCATTTTAGGTTTCTGGAGGCCATCCAGTGGGCGTTTTCGTCCTCCCCAGGCTCCAGGGAAGCCTCTGGAGCCTGGGGAGGGCGAAAGCGGGCCTACCGGGCCCACCGGAAGTTGGGAAACAGGCCGTTTTTGGCCTCCAGAGGGCCTCTGTGGGGGCGGGGGAGGCTGTTTTTGCCATCCCCATGCATTGAATTATGGGTGTGGGCACTCGCACGTGCGTGATAGAGCGTGTGCACGCACTTTCGGCACCTGAGGGAAAAAAGGTTCACCATCACTGTACTAGGCCTTTTCCTAGATGCTATATTTTTATTATTACTACTTTACAATAAAACACATCCATAGAAAGTCTGTGTTTGCTGTATTTCAGTCCCTTTGTTTCCCTTTATTAGGACATTTTTCTCATAAGGATGCTCCCAAATATTTATAAGTAATTAAAAATCATCTAATGACTTTTAACATGAAGGCAGAAATTTTGGATGTTTAATTAAGTAATTATGCAAAAATCTAACATTATTGAGTAAGTTAAACTTGAATTGGTGAGAGAATTGCAACTGTAAAATTGTGGGCATTACTTAACACATCTTTCTTTGATACCTCAGATTGTTGAAGAAATAATTGTTGTATTCCTTTGTTCACAAAGGAGATAAAACATGATTATGGAGCAAAATTAAGGGGGATTAAGTATGAGCAACCTAAAGTGTAACAAAGCGTTTCAGCTGAGGCAACTCTTAAACCTCTTGAAAAATAATGGCTCATAATATATTAACTGATAATGGCTTTAGAGAGATCCATTTGTTGAAATGTCCCTTATAAAGAGCATTGTCTTTTAGCCTTGCAAGTTTGTAAAGGCTTCATGAGGTTGGTAATACATTCCTCAGACAAATTATTACTTTAGAAAAATGAATAAGAAAAATTAGTCTCACTGGGGGATCTCAGCTAATCCTGATTTTGGTGCCCCTGCTGTTCAGTGAACTATATGCCACTAGCATAGATAAAATACATATATTCTTTTGTAAGGATTAGAGCCAAATACTCTTGGATTCTTCAGTGTCAAATGTTACTTCTGAAACTGAAGGAAGTAAATCATTTTCTTGTAACTTACACTTGTAGGGGAAATTTGAATCATTATTTTTTTTCAAAGAATGATCGTCGATCTCTCTGAAGCTCCAGTAGGATTTAGAAAGGCTGAAAATGATATGACAAGTACATTTGGGAGTAAGAATTCTACTATGAAATTTATGATTTAGATTGTGAGGAAGATATGTCATCAGTTCTAAAAAGAAGACACGTTCTAAAAATTCACATTTTTAATAAAGTTTGTAAAAAAAATTAGGGATTTATTTCCATGTGTGAGTTTGTTATTTGTAATTGTATTGTTATCCCCCTGAAAGTATCTATTTGCTAAATTAATAAAATTATGATGGTTTTTAAATTACAGCTACATTAATATCGAGTGTTAAACAGTATATTTTTGTTCTTGCTGGCAGCAAGACTTGAAATCATATGCCAGCAGAAGAAAGAGAATTTCTGCACAATGCTATTTTATAAGCCATCTAGATCTTGTTGAGCTACAATCAAGCCAGCATTGCCAATGATGCATTGGCATTAATTAAACCAATAGCAATATCCAGATGGTAAAAAGTTCCCCATTACTGCTCTAGACAGAGGTCCCTTGATCTGAATGGATAAACTTGTAGATATGTACTCATGTCTCTAATGACGTTGGTACAAAATGCTACCATTTTAATTAAAATTATGTATTTATTTATGATAAATTCAGTTTGAGATGCTATGGGACTAAAACATTTTGAGGATTAAATGGAATGTAGAATCAGAAATTAAACAGAGGCATCCATATTGGAAAGTGCCCTTCATGTACATCTAATAATTTAACATATAAGAAGAAGATATTATTAGATGCATGGAACATGAAATTTGGTTCAGATCTGATTTCTGAACCATTCATCTGTATCTCCATTCAACAGTTTGGAAAAAGAACTCATTTCTTGTTGGACTGCATCTTGAGGGGCTTATTCAGAATCTTCTTGAGGAAAAAGCCAGGAAAGAAGGAAAAGAAAAGTAAAGTAAATTGAAGTTGATTATAATACATCTTTTTTAAAAAGTGAAAAGACTGTTGAACATATCCATGGGGCATTTCCACAGCAATGCAGTTTTGGTGAATAAAAAGTTAAACTGTTTTCACAGATGAGTTTATGTTAAGGACTCTGTCCAAACGGTTGGGTTGGCAATATATGAACAAGCCACCAATATATGTTTGTATGTATTTACGTAATATAGCTTTAAGATGGTTGCTATATTCTGATTGGCTGTGGTGTTACAAATTGCCATAAGAGGGAGCTAGAGATCATGGTTCTCTCTGCTGAGTCATTCGTGATTGACTATTTGACTGATATAGTGAGCTCTGTGTGTTATGCTCTGTAAATCTATGATAGTTTTGTGTGTTTGTAAGCTGTAATATCTTTGTTTGATATAAGACAAAGGCTGGTAAGAAGATAATTGTACTTCCTGATATTGACTGACTGAACATGTATGACCTGTACTGTTTATTTGGACTGTGCTGTTTCTAATAGTAAACACTAATTGCACTTTAACGTATCTGTGTGTATGACTGGATATTTACTCACATCTACTGGATACCAAACTGCAAATCCTCGTTTCTACGTGCATGTCCTTGATAACTCAAGGCACACTCCTTAACAGTTAATATGCTCAGGAAGTCTTGAATTTCCCATGAAAATATGATCATCTATATGACGTGCTCTTATTTCTGTAAATAGGTATAAAATTCCTCATCACATGAAAACATTGAACATTGATTACCACAGTATATTCAAGGGCACTGCCAACAGGGATCATTCCCAGAGGTGTTACAAGGTTTCTCTAATATTGATATGATGGAAGGAAGGAAACTGAAGCTCTCAATATATGAGATTATAACATTTACAAGCCTGTCTAATATATGCAGGAAAGCAGATGATGAAGAAGAGAAAGAGCAGAATAATGGTCCTGGAAAGCCACTTGCGTCCAAATATTTCTAACAGAATTCCCTATATGGCATTCTAAGATCTTCAAATTACCTTGCAATATTTTGATCACCACCAGTCAGGTTCTATGCCTCCTCTGTATACGTGTCTGAATGATCAGCCCACATCAATCCACTGCAGGATGAATCTTTCACCACTGAAGATTATACAGGTAGTCCTCAACATACTAACCCCCATACCTTTTACCTTAAACTGTCTACCGTGGACCTTACACGTTTCTTACAAGGTTCCTAAGAGGGCGTGCATAAGCGCACCAGCATGCCTACCATCCCTGTCCTACTGTACCCATTTGTATGTAGTCATTTTATGTGTTTATGGTTATGTTTTGCTTCTTTATATCCATTTATTTGTGCCATTTTTTCGTGTCCTGTTTCCTTGCACTTGTTGACATAAATAAATAAATAAATAAATAAATAAATAAATAAATAAATAAAAGGTTGACTCAGCCTTCCATCCTTCCAAGGTAGGTAAAATGAGGACCCAGATTGTTGGGGGCTATATAAATATACATTGCTTACTGGTGTAAACCGCTTAGAGAGTGCTTGTACTGTGAGGCGGTATATAAATCTCACAAATAAAATAAAATAAATAAATACTAGCACAATTGAGCCCAAAATTTATGTTGCTAAGCGAGAAATTTGTTAAGTGAGTTTTGCCTAATTTTACTTTTCTTGCTGCATTTGTTAAGCGAATCACTGCAGTTGTTAAATTAGTAATCTGGTTGTTAAGTGAATCTGGTTTCCCCATTGACTTTGCTTGTCAGAATGTGGCAAAACATGGTCACATGACCCCGGGACACTGCAACTGTCATAAATGTGAGTCAGTTGTCAAGCGTCTGAATGTAAATCATGTGACCATGGGGATGCTGCAATGGTCATAAGTCTGAAAAATGGTCATAAGTCACTTTTTTCAGTGCCGTTGTAACTTCGAACGGTCACTAAGTGAACTATTGTAAATTGAGGACTACCTGTACTGTGGTCTGTAAATCTGCAATGCTAGCCAATTATGGTTGGTCGATAGATGTTTTTCAAACTTCCCAATCTAGAGCTGAAAGAGAGTGTGACTGGCTGAACGTCATCCAGCCAGCTTCTGTGGCTAAGAGAGGATTAGAATTTGGATGTTCCTGCTTTTAGTCCAGTACCATTACATCTCTATACACATAAAGAGAGCCAGTTTATTGTAGTGGTTAAAGAGACTGGATTAGGAACTGGGAGACCATTGAATTCTAGTGCAGCTTTAGGCATGAAGTCAGGCAAGGCACTCATACTTCTTTCTCTAGGACAGCGGTTCTCAACCTGTGGGTCGTGACCCCTTTGGGGATCGAATGACCCTTTCACAGGGGTCACCTAAGACCATTGGAAAAACCATATTTCCAATGGTCTTAGGAATCGAGACACCGCTCCTCTATCCATCTCCAGGCGGGTCCACCCACATGCAAATAGACTACTGCAAAAAAAAAAAAATCTGTACCATGGGAACTTCTGAGCATGCGCAGAAGCTGATTTTCCGGCACTGCGCATGCGTCACCATCTTGTTTTCAGCTTTTTTCCCCAATTGTTTTTTTAAAAAAATGGCACTGCGCATGGAAAACGCCCACGCGCGCACAAGTTGCGGCCACGCAGCGCAGGAGGAAGCGAACCGGCAGCAAGGTAAGTTAGAACCCACCCCTGAGTTTCCTAATAATTTGATTATTTTATGGTTGGGGGTCACCACAACGTGAGGAACTGTATTAAAGGGTCGCGGCATTAGGAAGGTTGAGAACCACTGCTCTAGGAAGAAGGCAGTGGTGAAGCACTTCTGAAAATGTTGTCAAGAAAACTTCAGGAATATGTCCGCTCACTAGGAGTTGAATTCACAAAAGAAAGACAGCTACTTTGTGAGAAGGTTTCATGAAGAAAAATTGCAGTAAGTGGCATTCAGAAAACTCACACAGGTTAGAGAAGCGTAACTGACATATTGTAGGACCTAAACGTAGGATATGTAAACAAGACAATGTATACAAATGTCCTGAGATCTTAACAGGATCCCTAAATAGTTTGTAGGTGAAATAACAAAACTCTTAAGTGATTACTGTCTAACACTAATCAGAATGTTACTTTTATAATGATAAAGTCAAATGAATCATGCAAGATGATTCAATAGTTTTAGCCATTTTCCTTTTAAATAAAAGATTTTTAGATTGCCAGCTAATGTTTGCAGGTTGCTAAATAATACAAGCAAATATACAAGTTTCTACATGCAGCTCACTACCATGACTTTAAATAAATTTGAGATTACTCTTATTATCTAATGATATGTTTAGAAAGAAGAGGTCTTTGAGATTTTAGTTTTCCAGATGCTTAGACAATGTGCTTTAACTACTGCATTCACAGGCCAGTCTTGTAACACATAAGAACTGCTATTTTAAGATTTGTATAGTGCATAATATGCACAGGATTCAAATACCACCACATCCTTAATACTTGGAAATGTGGATAGCCTGAATTAGCAGTACTGTCTTCAGTTCTATGTTCTGTTGAAAATTTGGGATTTTTAGGTATATACTGTTAAAACTTTAACTTTGTAATATTGCTGAATTACTATCTGATTAATCATTCAACAAACATATCAAATATGTATGTATATCATATTTTACCATAATTGAAATGAAGATAATTACTATAAACAATAATATAAACTTCAGACAGTTCAGTCTTCTTAAGAGTTCAAAATCATTAATTGATTTGCAAGCTAAATGTATGTATTTTTTTATTTTGCCAAAACTGTTGCTTTCATTTTTATATTGTGTAGATTTGATTTAGCTTCTTTAATAAGTCATTGAAGATCTGAGTATGGAATAAACTAAGAATCAAAACCTTTAATATGTATGCTGATTCACATTTTATATCTAAAAAAACGATAGAGGGCTTATATCCCGTAGGTAGAGTTTCAGTAATCTTCGAGTGACCAAAGTAAGAAATGGAATGAAGATGAAATTATTTCAATCTTTTAATTCATATATGCATCACAAGTAGTGGTATTTTTAAAGCTGTCTGAAACATACTCAAAGACCTGTAATCATCAAGATACCATTGGTTATCCTGATTACAATGAATGGTTGGATGGGTGAATGTATTTTGGATTTGAGAGAACGTTGTGTAATAATTGGCTTAACACAGCTGATCCTTGTTTATACTGGTCTATCTGCCTGAAAGAACTGCATGTATTCTGTCCTACACCTACAGTACCCGGACATTAGTCCATCAAGTACTTTGTGTTGCTTAAATTTAGAAACCAGAAATAACACAATCATTTATATCAGGGCTGTCAAACTTGCAGCCCGTGCGCTGGATGCATTACATGTTGGCCACATGTTTAGAGTAGGGGGGGAAAGTCGCAATATGTCACGTGACGCTGTTGTGACGATCCAAGTTTGACACCCCTGACTTAAATGGTATCAGAAAATTCATCCATATATTTGTACCACAACTCCTAACACAGATTCATGAAGAGACTCCTTCCCTTCAGTTTATACATAACCTCCTTAATTTGCCTCTCAGAAATGTGGTATGAACATTTAGAGTACCGGTGGCACAGTGGTTAGGGTGCAGTACTGCAGGCTACTTCCGCTGACTGCCGGCTGCTTGCAATTTGGCAGTTCAAATCTCACAAGGCTCAAGGTTGACTGGTTAATTGGCTATTTTAGAAGTCACCTGGACTGGACTTGGACATTTCTGAAGGTCTAGATCAATTCTCTGAACCAGATGAATACTCTCCGCACTGTTTTAATGAACATCACTTTCTTTCCAGATACGTTTTTATTTTGGTTAATTAAACATAATTACTCGTTTTATATTTGTTTGTTTAAAGCCATAGTGGGAATCTATGGTTCTTAAGATGTTACTGAACTATATAGCTCCTAGCAGTTCTTGCTTATATGAATAATGGAGAAGAAATCTGAAAGCTGCAATTTAGCAATAATTGGAAAGTCACATGTTCACCAATACTGCTTTCAGTTGATTGCATTCCAGGTTTGGATGTTCATCTGTTGCTTCCTGAAGGGTTGTTTTCAAAAGATACGACACACATTTTATTTCTTACTTGATTTACACATTGTTTAAAACCCACCCTTTTCCTTTAGTCAGATTTTATTTTTGGATACACAGTTTCTCTAATATGAAATCAAGGAGTAGTTTTGACAGCTGCAGTCAATGGTTTAAACCTGACCTGAAGCATTTTTCAAGGCTGATTTTGTTGTTGGTGAAATAAAAGGTGACACAGACCCTGCTTTGATTTGGATGACATTTTCTTGGAAAATTGATGCTGTAAAATATGGTGTGCAGAAAAAAGCAAGCTCAGCTTTGAAACCAGTACAGTTTAATGGCTAATATGAAATGAACCATGTTGGATTGGATTCAGAGTAAATGAGTCAAACTGGAATCCTATTGCTATTGCTTTTAACTGGAGAAAAACATATTATAAATGTTACCATTATATTCTTTGATGTACACTCTTTCAGTGCGGAACGTAAACAACTTTCTGGAAGAAAGCAATGGCACATCTTTTTTATATTTTTGCCAAGAAAAGTATATTTTTGTGTCTATGAAGTTACCAGTGTTTCAATTATAAATTACCATTTCTTGAATATGTTGAAGTAGCAGAATGCTCTCCAAGATTATGGGTCTATTATATTGGATGATCACACATAATATTTTATTAGTGTTTGGATAAATACAAGTCATCCAATTTTTGGAACTGGAGAATATAAAAGCATGATTGGCATGTAACACTTTGTTGTACAATTGTTGGAGCTCTTGCACATTTGGGTAAATTTTTGAACAGGATTTTAGTTTCCATCCAGTTCACAGTTTGTGGAGTCCTTGGTGCTCTCTGAGCTTGGTGGTTTTCTTGCATTGATGATGTTACCTGGTTTGGTAATAAAACATCTGCAAGAAAACCATCAAGCTCAGAGAGCACCAAGGACCCCAGAGATAAAGGCTGAGCTACAAATATTCTATTCTATCAGTTCACTCTTACTTAGAGTATCTACAAAAGGCTTGGGCAATGGACTTGATGAATAAGTAGTTAAAAGGACATCCTATTAATATACAGCCTATTTTTTTATAATTGAATTTGGTCGCATGATTAATTCTGTGTATCAACTAATACATAGCAGATTGAAGATATGCTATAGGTTTGGGTTAAAAGCTAGATGGTTTTCAGTTACTGTAGATTTCAACTGCCAAGTTGGCCAAGCTAGCATTGCCAAAGACCAAGATATATGGGTCATCTAAAACCCTGGTAGTGCCCCATAAATAAGAAAATAATCTGGGAGACGTCAGGTAACACCTTGCCAGAACTGAATTTGTCTATCCAGTGTGGTCATGAATCTTACTTCCCTTGTAAGGTTTACAAGATGTGGGTGAGATGGCAGCTTTCACAGCCCCACCATATGGAATTCTCCCCACAGATCCCACCTTCCCACAATACAGGTGCATTCCAATGTGTTTTAGTCCCAGTTGCTGGGAACAGGTGAATTATTGTTGCTAAACTTGTTTTGTTATTGGAGGTTTTTATTCTTTGTTTGTGATACTGTTCTGGGTTTAGCATTTTACATGGCTTCTTTTTTGATGTTTTTGTTTGATGTTGCATGCCATTCACACTTATTTCGAATTGGGGTGGATTACACATATTGAAAAATAATAAATATTGGCCAGTTAGATAAATGTGTTGTGCAGAATATTGGAACTTGTTTTTCTAAAACCTGGAACAAATAATAAGCACAAAATTTCAATATAGTTTAAAGTTAATAATTCACATAGTAATAGGAAAATATCTAAAGTAAAATAGGCTCTTAATATTAGTGAATTTATTTTCAAAACGCAGTAATGTCATTTATAATTGGGGGCTAGGATGGAATACATTGATTAAATCCAAAAGTAAAGTATCTTAATTTCATTAGTAACTTTTTTTGAGGGGTGGGGGAATCAGAAAAAATCCTGAAGGAAGACAGTAGCATTTCCATATTGTTGCCAAGATAATGATTTGGGCATATCCATTGAATTATCTGGGTCAAATTTTATCTAAGGACATAACCTGCTCTTACACCTAACCAAATCCAAAATTTAACTCCAGATCATAATTATAGGATTAGAATGTGTGTATGTGTATTATGTGTGTATATTTATTTCTGATTTGGTATTATTAATCTTGTAACCATAAATGCTCCAACACTGGGAGTTTTTAAGAAGTTTTTAAGTTGTAAGAAGACAAATGGACAACCATTTGTCTGAAATGGTATATGGTTTCCTATCTGAGCAAGGGGTTGGACTAGAAGACCTCCAAGGTCCCTTCCAACTTTGTTATTCTGTTCTGTTCTGTTCTGTTCTGAATTACCATTTAACATTTTGCAGATACAGTCTTGTAACAATTTCTGTGGCTGGGAAAAACTACATTTATGTTGTATATAATCCCAATTGGACTGCTTTTAGTTTTTTCAGTGTAACAGTCTGGATCCAACTGTTTCATGCAGCTAGTGAAAACTGGGGAAGAATAATCATATTAATATTTATTAATTATTAATAATTTGAGTAAATTCTAATTAGTTAGTATTTCTGAACATGGTGCGTACATATGCACAAGAGTCTAATATTTGTAATTCAGAATCTTTAGAACTTCAATTTAATTTTATATTATGCAAACTTAAAATGAGATGTTAAGTGTATTGTATTGTCATATTTTTCAAATTTATAAAAGCTACTTATTGGCTTGTTTCCTTTTTTAATGTAGCTATTTTAGAAGTGTAACAGCACCATCAATACAATCCTTATTTAAATCAATATTAACATAATTGCTACTTTAAGGATTCAAAGTTCTCAGCTTCATTTTTTTATTATTATTTTCATAGGGATTTTCTCTAAAACTATATTTTCTTTTCCAGAATTAGTTTCCTTCAGTTGTTAAGAAAGGTGGAATATAAACTTACTTTAATTTATCAAAATAAAGTGTTGCTTTTTCATAAGTAATTTTGGAGGTTTGTTGGCAAAGATTTGATTTTTATGGTTGTTTGCTTTAATACATACATGGAACAAGTATTCATAAAGTGAAAATGTGAAATATGTTTTGTAAATGTTATCAAGTGGTAGTTATTAAAGCTAAAGTTCAAGCTAACTTTTGTTTTTGATCAAACTTATGCTTTTGTTTTGTCTGCCGAGCTCTTGAACCATGTACTTTTTATGTAAAGAATGTAAACAATAATTTTATACTTCAGTCTTCCACACTGCAAATAGTACCATTCAGACAACCTCCTGTTTTCTTTCTCTTGTATATATTTTTTCTGTTGTGATTATATTGTATATATAGATACTCAAAAGATGCAATAGTAACTCAGGTATTTTCAAAGCAGCCACTGTTTAGTGATGCTGTCTTGCAAATTTAACAGAATTTATAAGAAATGTTGCAACTTAGAATTATGAGAGCTTGGAACATTTAATAATGTTGAGCTTACATTATGGATATGTCATTTTCTTTTTCAATGGCAAGTTCAAGTTCCTATTGATTTTTTAAAAATGGGACTGTCATACTGATTGCTTCATCTACAATCTGCCACTCTAAACTGTCACCAAAATTAATTGAGCAGTAATCTGAGTAATTCAGCCAACAGTTCAGTTTATAAAATCTTTAGTGCTAATTTGAAAAAAAAGAGTAACTGCATTAAAAAAAAGAGTAACTGCATTAAAAAAGAGAGAATTGCATAATTTGCATTTAGAGAAATGTATACCTTATTTTTTTAATTTAATGCTTATTGAAAGATGTTGAGATTCTTCACAAGAAAACATCCCCTCACCATTTTCAAGTTTATATATAATGATTAAAAAAATAAGCCTTCATTTCTTAATTTCCCTCCCACACTATTTTCATCTCCCTTTTCCTTCATGGAGACAAATACATTGTTTAATGCTTGCACATGCAATAGGTTTTAATTTCTGCTATTCTGTAGTTTACTGAAAATTATTTGGAGTAGCGAAAAAGTGAAGATGACATCCAGCACTGATATTATAATGACAACCTTTATGCAAGATTCTGAATAATACAAAGTTTTAATGTGTTATTGGAAATCCATACATGTCCTATTTTCTGTGTAGCTGAAAGTATTTTGTGAGAAATCTGAATTTTGTGTGTGTGGTGTTCTATGTTTTCAAGATTAGAAACCATTGTAATGCAAGCGTTTTGGCTAACATCTAAAATCAAATACTATCAGTGGATAATTAAAAAAGAAGATTGAATGAACAATAAAGCCTTATTGCCAGATCTGTCTTTACACTGCTGCGGCCATACTTTGTTTTGTTGGCAGCCTGCCATAAATATGCGAGGAGGGGAAAGGGGGATACGGGGAAGGGGGATGACAGGAACCAGAAATGCCAACCAGAGACTACAGCTGAATGATTATTTATTTATTTATTTATTTATTTATTTATTTATTTATTTATTTATTTATTTATTTATTTATTTATTTATTTATTTATTTATTTATTTATCAACAAGTGCAAGGAAACAGGACACATGAAAAAAATGACACAAATAAATGGATATAAAGAAGCAAAACACAAAAACGAGTACATACAAATGGGTACAGTAGGACAGGGACGGTAGGCACGTTGGTGCGCTTGTGCACGCCCCCTTAGGGCAAGGACACACCCACCAAAGGACACACCCACCATCACCCACCAACAAACTTAAGACTGTTACCAAAACAACTAATTTGAACTCTATTGGACACTAGCGAAATGATCAAAGGGGGAAGGGGCCTAGGAGAAGGGAAAACAGTACTATTGGCTTTACATGGGAATATTCAGATCTGGCTTTTTTTATGCTGTAACCACTTGGCTTTAGTAAAAGTATATCTTTCTTGGAATCAAGGGTCTTTCTTTCCTAAATTCCCAAACTGGGATAGGCCTGAAACCTATGATTACAGTAAAGCCCTATAGTTACAGATACAGTAAGACTACTCAAGATGGTAACTATGGCTCCATCCATAACTGCAGTTATGTCATTTCAAATCTCAGCAATGGGGGAAAATGTATTTGTGGTAACTGTAGTTAAAGGAGGATAAGATTCAGCACAATTTAAATTCTCTATTTTCATTTAAGATTAAATTGAGAAAAGCCCAGAATATCTGAGAACATCTGTTGTTTTGCATACATTACAGTCCCTGTTTTTAATATGTAACAGGTTTTTTTCCGCAAAATATGTTGTCTTCTTTCATAGCCTTACCTAATTAAAGATCCATTTAATTATTTAATAATGTTACTGTGTACAGAATCATGGGCTAGTCCCAAATGCAGGTCTTTTGGAGAATGAATGAAGTTTTGTATAAAATGCAGATAAGGAGACCTAAATGATAATTCATCACAGAGTCTACAGTATCTATATATCTAGGTAAGAATCAAAAGGTGATTTGGTTGCTTCAGAGCATAATACAGAAATATGGAGAAGATGTTAGATATAAAAAACTGTTTAGAACAAAATAATCCACATTGCTAAAGTATCAATAGCCATTTATACACTAAGATAGAAGCAATGGATGGAAACTAATCAAGGAGAGAACCAATGTAGAACTAAGGAGATATTTCCTGACAGTTAAAACAATTAATCAGTGGAATGACTTGCTTCCAGAAGTTATGGGTGCTCCAATATTGGAGGTTTTTAAGAAGAGATTCGGCGACCATTTGTCTGAAATGGTATAGGGCAGTGATGGCTAACCTGTTCAGCACCAAGTGCTGAAACTGGAGCACGCGCATGCACGCGCCGGAGCACTGGAACCCAGAAGGGAGCAGCTGGCCGACACGCAGGTGCGCCGGATCAGTTTTCTGGCATGCATGCGCGCAATGGAACCCAGTAGAGCAACTGGTGATGGCACGTGTGCCCATGGAGAGGGCTCTGTATGCCACCTCTGGCATGTGTGCCGCAGGTTCGCCATCATGGGTATAGGGTTTCCTGCTTGAGCAGGCGGGTGGACTAGAAGACTTCCAAGATCCCTTCCAACTTTGTTATTCTATTATAGTTGTCATCAAATTTATTCCCCATTGCTGATAACCATGTTATTTAGAACTTGGAAGGTAAATATGAGCTTAATTATACTTTATTATATCATAGCTAAGCTTTTGTTTAGCAATTAGATAATTTTGAGCTATGCTAGCAATTGGTTTTGAACACCGGTATTCTGTTCTATGCTGGTCAAAAACTATTCATTAGAATTAATTCCTGGTTAAAGCTAAGGAGTGCTTTGCAATCACAGAAATAAATTTAGGGGTGGTATTTTATAATTATAATAATATAATTGTTATGATACTGAAGGTTAACATATGAATGCAAACAACTGATATTAACAGATAATGAACAACTGGGAATCACTAATACTTCTCTGAATGTAAGGTAACATGAGTTGATGCATGTAGTGCTAGCTTAAAAAAGAAATCAGAGGAACTCTGTAGGTTTCAAATATACACTTTATATATAAGATGAGAGAAGGAGAATTAAAATGATATAACTACAAGTAATGGGTGATAATTTCACATAATATTGGCATTTAAAAATCTACCTAGCATAATAGTACCATAAATAAGAGCTTCCGTGTAGTTTTGTTAAGTAAAATATGATTACAGATATTTTAGGATTCTATTATGCACTTAAAACCCATTTCATAAGTTCATAGTACTTTAGTAATATAATGTAAATTTAAATTTGGTATTTGTACATAGTATGAACTAGAACTTCACTTCATTCAAACAGTGGATGAGCCTGCTGGGAGTTTATAGTTCTGAAAGTTCCCCTGATAAGAGTGGATCAGAATTCTATGAAATTTTATAAGTTTAGGTTTTTTGCTTCTTCTCATTCCATGCCTTTCTCTTTGTCTTTGTGACACCACGATAGTAAAATTCAGAGTAGAATCTTTTGCTTTAAAGCAAAATGTTTTCCATTGCATGAGTTGATCATTATAGGTAGAACTTGATTAATGATGGCAATTAGGACTGGAATTTCCACTGCTAAGTAACATGACAATGCAATGCAACATCATGTGACCATGTTGCTTAGTGGCAGAAATTCTGATATTCTGGTTTTTACTGTTAAGTGAATCATCCCAGATTAAGCAAGGACATCAGGGAAGGTTGCAAATGGCAGTCATATGACCACAGGGACACGTCAAACCCATATACTGTATGTATGAGGATTGGTTGTAACTACTACCTGTTTAGCACTTACCTGTTGCAAGTTTGAATGGTCACTGAATGAGTGGTCATTAAATGAGGACCACCTGTATATTTAAAAACAACAATTTAATGTAGGCATATGAACTAGAAAGTTGCTGCCTATATATAGTTGTTGCCATTCAAATACAGTATTTTATAATATATGTTGTTCAGGTAATATCAAATCACAATTTTATGAAATCCCAGATTACCTCCCCAACTCCTGTATGTGTCTGCTACAGTTATAACAATATTACACAAAATATTCATGTTGAAATGCATCCCGAAAACCCATAGCTACTCATTGCTTTGCTGATATTGCTTAAGGAAGACTGTGTGTCCATTCGGTATGGAAGGTATGCTATAATAACTCCAACGTAATTACAGGAAATTCAGTATATTGTTTTTGTTCCACTACTTTATTCTATTGGGTGTTGTGTTGTGTTGTGTTGTATTGTATTGTGTTGTATTGTATTGTATTGAATTATCTTTGTTCAGTGACTCCTTGTTCAGCTACTCTTCAAAGTTACAACAGACACTTATAAGCAATTGTCTTAATTGCAGCACAGTGCCCCCACGTGACATGATTGTGATTCAGGTGCTTGGCAACCAGCTTGCAATTATGATGTAACAAAATCCTTCGGTCATATGATCATCATTTGTGACCTTCACTACCAGCCTCCAACAAGCAAAGTCAATGGGGAGCTAGCAGAAAGTCACAGATGGTGATCATGTGATGGCATACCTAATGACCATAAGGAACTTGCCTAATGATGGCAACTGGAACTGTCATAATTTGGCATGGTCACATGATACAAATGTGTCACTTACTGTAGGAATCCTGGTCCCAATTATCATGATTAACTACCTATATTATGTTTCAATTTAAAATGGGATTGTTTATCACAGACTGTTCATTCATTTAGCTTTCTTGGCTCTATTATATATATAAAAGGAATGGTGATTGCTCTTTATATGACATACAGATGGATATTGCAATATCAAAGAGCAGTTTTAGGATATCACATAAAAGAAGTCAAGGTTAGGATCTAAAGAGCAGCTTGGGAGATTTATGCTATTCCAGTAGAATGTTTTAATTTTCCTCCTCTTCTTTAGATGGATGACTTTCTTGCAGTGTTTGAAAATATTTTTGAAAACTGCCATCTGTTTCAAAATCAGTCTGTGGTACTACTGTGGCTACAGTGCAAGAAAAAACAACTTTATGGTTCTTTTTGGATACTAAAAATTGACAGCTGCATTATTCTCATACCTACCCACTATAAGAACATAAATACAATTATTCAGAGATTAATAATTACTACTCTAGTCCTTTAGCAAATTATTTCAGATAGAACAGATTAAAAAAAGTAATTTTATTATTTGGCACATTTCTTGTTTCCAGTTTTTTTTTACTATTTCTTCTTCATACGTAATACAATTATCCAGAATTCTACTATGACATAATTGTTCATAAAATATTTCACATTAAAATGTTCAGAATTATAATTGAAATGTAGATAATGTATAGGTGGTCCTCATTTAATGACCCCTTCATTCAGTGACTGTTCAATCTTACATAGGCATGAACCAAGTAGTAGTTATGACTGGTCTGCATCTGTTTTTCCCTTTTTCCTATTTTTTTCCCTTGCCATATAAATTTCCTTACTATTTTATCAAGATGATCTAAATACCATATTTTTCAGAGTACAAGATGCACCGGAGTATAAGACGCACCTTAGTTTTGGGGGAGGAAAATAGGGAAAAATATCTACCTACCAAGTATTCATCTGGCTAGTGTCCTTAGTCTGTTCAGCTTCAGCACATTATTTTATCCCCTGGTTAGGGCTGAAAAAACCTTTTTCAGAGGGAGTAGGAATGAAAACAAGCCTGCAAAGACTTAGGGCTAGTAAAAAACTACTTTGAAGGAGTAGGAATAAAAAAATGCTGCAAGCCGGTAAGATCGTTAGCACCTTGTTAGGGCTGAAAAGACCTTTTTCAGAGGAGTAGGAATGAAAACAAGCCTGCAAAGACATAGGGCAGGAAAAACTACTTCGGAGGGAGTAGGAATTAAAATATGCTGCAAGCCAGTAAGATCGTTAGCACCTTGTTAGAGCTGAAAAGACCTTTTTCAGAAGAGTAGGCATGAAAACAAGCCTGCAAAGACGGAGTAGGAAGCCGGGAAGATCGTTAGCGCCTCCTTAGGGCTGGAAAAAAAAACTTTGGAAAAGCTACATTCAGAATATAAGACGCACCCACATTTTCAGCCTCTTTTAGGGAGAAAAAAAGTGCATCTTATACTCCGAAAAATATGGTATGTCTTTTCTAGTTTTATCGGTATCGTCTGAAATAAAAATAATAGTCTCAGTAATATGTTCATTTTTATTATCACAATCTCCCATCAATGATAGCTGTAGATTTTTCAATTTCTCCAGGTCTTCCTCAATTTGTTTTTTAAATTTATAATAATTATCTTCTTTTATCGTTACACATCTTGAGATTAAATATATTCCTAAATATTTTACTTTCTTCACAATTTGAATATTTAATTTCTCCATCAATTCTCTTTTCTGTTTTTCTGTGATTTTTTGACCAATATTTTTGTTTTTTCTTTGTTTATTTTTAAAACTGCAACCTCTCCATACGCTTCTATTTGTTCTAATAATTTAGGGCCCATTATTTGAGGCTCCTCCAGGATAAAAACTAAATCATCTGCAAAGGCTTGTAATTTATATTCTTCTCTCTTAATTTTCATTCCTTTTATTTCTTCATTTCTTCTTATGTTTCTGTTCAAAACTTCTAATGTTAATACAAATAGCAAAGGAGATAAAGGACACCCTTGCCTTGTTCCTTTCATTATTTTAATTTTTTCTGTCATCTCTCTGTTTATCATTATTTTTGCCGATTGCTTGTTATAAATTGTTTTTATCATATTTGTAAATCTCTCTCCAAAATCCATCATCTGCAATTGTTCTATCAAAAATTGCCAATTCACATTGTCAAACGCTTTCTGTGCATCTAAAAACATCATCACCATTTATTGAATGTACCTCATAATATTCCAAAGTATTCAAAATTATTCTGGTATTGTCTTTAATTTGTCTCTTAGGTAAAAACCCATTTTGATCCATATGAATGAATTCATTTAACTGCCTTTTTAATCTATTCGCCATTATTGAACCAAAAATGTTATAATCCACATTCAACAATGAAATCAGTCTATAATTTTTAACTTGTGAATCTGTATCTTCTTTAGGTATGAGTGTAACATATGCTTCTGTCCATGAATCTGGAATCTTTGCCTTCACTAAAAGTTTATTAAATAATTCCAACGTTATATTGCTTAACATATCTTGACATGTTTTCTATAATTCAGCTGGTAGTCTGTCTGGTCCCGGTATTTTCCCATTTTTTTGTTTTTTAATCGCTTCTGTCAATTCCATCATTGTTATTCTTTCTTCTAGCGCTCCCTTATATTGTTCAGGTATTTTAGACAAATCCGATTTCTCCAAAAATTGTTTTATCTTTCCATCCGATACCATTTCTTGATTATATAGTCTCTCACAATAATTTTGAATTATTTTTTCTTTTCTTCATTTCTATAACATATGCTTCCTTTTTCATCTTGTAGTTGGTTAATTTGTTTCTTCTCTTTTTCTTTTTTCAATTTATATGCCAACCATCTACCAGGCTTATTTGCATTTAAAAAAAATTCTGTTGCTGACCTTAATTTATATGCCAAGAATTCTTGTTTGATTAAATTTATTTCATGTTTTTTCAATTCCATTTGCTTTTTAGCTTTATCGTTTTGTGGGGTTTTTTTTGCAATTCTTTCTCTAATTTCCAATTTCTTCTGTGTTTGTCTCTTCTTTTATTTTTTCCACCCAAATATGTTATTGCCAAGCCTCTAATATATACTTTCATTGTATCCCATACATTCTGATGTATCTTCCTTTTTATTTATTTTAAAGAAAAACTCAAGTTCTTTCTCCATGAATTGTTGGAAGTCTTTTTCATTTATAATTGTTTGATTCAAAGTCCATCTGTCCTTTTTCTTTTGTCCTTTCCATGTTACTATATGAAGTCCCTTTGATTCTTATTGGGCACATACCGGTATAAAAAAATATTTGTTTTGACCCATCAGTATTTCAATTATTAACATTCTTCCTCTTGTGTATATATCTATCTATCTTGTGTATATGTATGTATGTATGTATGTATGTATGTATGTATGTATGTATGTATGTATGTATATATATATATATATATATGTTTAGCTGTTATCCCCTCCTTGATGTATACCGCCACCCTTCCTTTTTTCTTCTGCTAGTGTTGAATAAAGTTTCCCTAATTTATGGTATTGTAAATATTTTTCATCTTGTTTTTTAATGTGTACCTCCTGGAGGCACACAATATCTACTTTTTGTTTAACTAATTTTGAAAATATCTGTCTTCTTTTGGATGGTGAATTTAAGCCATTCACATTTAGCGATATTAATTTCAGTTCCTCTTCCATTCTTAATTTTTTACCACTTGTTGCCTTCTTTGAGTCCTTGTTCTTACCCTCTCTTCTTCTTGGTGTTTCTTCTCCTCTTTACTTCTGTCCCCTTGGTCTTTCTCTTGAGTCTCCTGTCGTTGTTTATCTTGGTTGGCTGATTCCAGTTCCTACCTGCTACTATATTCTTCCTCTAAGCCTACTAGCTGGTCATAGAGTTCTTGTGCTTTCCCCATGCTGTCAATTTTAATCTTTTTGTCATTCCAGGAGACTAACATTCCCTCCGGGGTAATCCATCCAAACCTTATATTTCTTTTATTTAATTGGGTCGCTAAGGAGTGATAATCCTTTTGTTGTTCACGCACCCTCCTAGGGATTTGTTTTAAGGTGATAATTTCTTTCCCTTTATACATCATCAGTTTCGCCCTTGTAATCCTGTATATAATGTCTCTTACTCACTTGTGGGCAAATCTAATATGAACTAGGAAGATTGTGACATCTAGCATAACTTGTATAAACCCTATACACATCATCCATTTCATTTGTGATCTCTCACTTTTCCCTTTGAAGGGCTTTTGCAAGTTACGTTGACATCAACATCCCTAGATCTTCTTCCTTTATCTCTGTGACATTCTGAAACCTCAAAAAGAAGGAGGCCTGGTCCATCTCTAAATGCACCAGAGACTCTTCTAACTCCTTATTCAGCCCAATCATTTTTTGATCTACCATTTCTAGCTTTTTCTCAGTCTGCTCTGTTCTATCTTCAATAGCTTTTATTCTTTCCTCATTTTTCTGGATCACTTCTTGGATTAAGCCCATTTTATCATCCAATTTGTGTATCTCCATCTTCATCTCTCCCATTTCTAACTTTAGTTCTGATTTCATTTCTCTATGATTTTTTGTCGTATCTTCCTTGAGTTTTGCCATCGCTTCTTGTATTGTCAGTAATGTAGATTGCATCAACTGCATATTTGGCATGGCGTTCGGTTTTTCAGTAATAAGCATTCCTTCAATTGATCTTTGATTCGATGGGAATGCAGTCACTGTTGAGATTGATGGTATGACCTTCTTTCCTGTTTTCAGAGTTGTAATGGTTGTCATCTCTCTTATAATTTTATGTTGCTCACCTAGAATTTTATATATATTCTCCCAAATCACCATCCAGATTTGTTGATCTAGTTTGTATTATATATGTTATACATTCCTGTGTATTAGGTTATTTTTCTTCTAGTATATATAATTCTGTCTCTATAAATAAATATTAATAACTATTATTAAATATCCATAGATAATACTAATAATCAGTAATAACTACAATAAATATTAGGTATTCAATACAATAAGTACAATAAATAGGGTAAATACAATAAATATTCACTCTATCTTGTCTATTTACTAAGTTTCTTAAATAAATATAATCTTTATCAGGGTGGTTTAATATAGATATTTCTTAATAGGTCTATATTCTATAATATAAGTAGTCAGCTCTAAGAATATCAAGAAATATCAGGAGGATATAAATATAGGGGATTATAAAAATGTAGAAATATAAAAAGATGTATATTTAAATATTATTAGTCCCTTTCTTCTCACTGTTGCATCAGCTTTCGTCTCGCAAGGGCAGTCTTTCTCTATCTGCACAATCACTCTCTCGCAATCTTTCCTTCCCAACTGTCAATCTTTCATTTCTCCATTGGTGCTCAAATCTCTAAGTTTCGAGATACAGTTCCGTGTTTAATCTCAAAGGGTGAAGTACCACTTCTTTTGCCCTTTAACTGTCTATTGTTCTCTTCTACTCACTATTCTGCTCCCAAAGTCAAAGTGCCACCAAAGTTCCAGGATAGTCCTTCTCTGTTTGGACACTCACTCTGTTTCCCAAAAAGCTCTCCCGGCCACTTCTTTGCCGGTCTTCCAAACTCGATTAAATCCACTGCTCGCGTTACAGCTGTTGTACTATCTTCACCCCTCACTTCCTTCTTCTTTGGTCAACACGTCACACCTCCAGGTCTGCCATTAAGGCAGACTTCTTCCACATCGGGTTGAAGGCTCTCTTCCTTGCGCAGTGGGAAACTGCACCTTTCCACACTGCCTCTGTGACTTCCTCCTTCTTTTGTTTATCCATCCAGGACAAAAACTTCACCTCCCATGGCCCCCGAATGCCAGAAATCCACCACAGGGAAGGGAACACTGTTCCTCTGTACTGCACGGCACGACATCACCACCGGAAGTCTTCTGTCTTGAAGATATTTACAGTCTTAAAAATGCTGACAATTAAACAGTACATTTCCCCCAAGTTTGATTTATAACTGTCTTATTTGAAATAATAGAATGAAATGGAAATCAGTCTAAAGGAAGTTTGATTCCAACTATTGGAAGAGAGTTTGGGTAGGTGGTGAGAGCTTACCAATATTGCAGAAATTTATTATTTAACAAAGAGAGAATTTTGATTAACATATTAAGAGCAATTGTTTGATAAAATGAACAGCCATCCATTTTTAAAAATTCCAAAAATTTTGAGTTTCATCAAAGCCCTCTTTGACTTACTCAGGCAGATGGGGTCAGACTCGGGTTGCAGGACCCTGGATAGCTCCAAGCAGAAAATATCCTCTTCAGTCATTATTAAAATATGTAACCTTTATTGGGTTTTGGCAGATGCCAACACTTACTGTAACTGACTTTGTTTGGCTTGAAGCTAAGCAAGATCCACTCCACTGAATACTTAGATTGGAGATTACCATGGAAGGCTAGGGGAATAGGCTTGACTGGGAAGTTGAAAAACATTTTGGAAAAAGTATTAACAAACATTTTTGCATGATTGTACACTGCACTGCAATCACTGCACTGCTTGATTGTATTGATATGATTATCAGAGGTTGAGTTTAATTTGAAAGAGTCTATACTTTTAAAGCAGGAGAAATGGGATTTATATATAGAATGCATATAGACTACATACAAAGTTTTAATGCAATTTTAAAACACTGAAGCATAAATTGCACTAAGACTTTTGGGACACCCTATATTCTGTTTTTGCTGCCATTTTTTGATAAGCAGAAACAGATAGTCTTATCATATACTTAGAGTTAATACTCTACTGCATCTTAATCTTTTCCATTTTTAATGTTGCTTATATAGACATCAGGTAATACAGAGTTTAAGGGCCTTACCACAAAGATAGAGGTTGTTTGTAAAACTTTGGAATTATCTCTAGTTAAGAACTACCAATTTGTGTTTTTACCACCAAAGGTGATAACATGACTCTTCTATCTTTTGCAGGAAAAATCAGTTCGAATTATGACTTTTAATGAAACTATTTTATTATTTCTAATGAAACCAGTAGAGGTATACCTCATTTCAATTCAGTGTATCCTTTCTGGATACACAGAAGTCAGTTCACTTTTTGTGCAAAACTATGGATAATATAAAAAGGAACGTCTGACTTGCCAAGAATATCATGTAATGACTTTGGACATTCTAAATAAAGCAAGATATTTTGGTTTTGCCTCTGAAATTACTAGTTTAAGTTATTTTCTGAGCTCTTACACTATTGGAAAAATGATGCACTACATTCTGAAAAGATATAACTTGGCTCTACTTGTATAGAATGATTAGTATATGCTAATTGTGGTAGTATATACTTGGATATTTATATGTATATGCTATATGTATTTTATAAGTAGATAAATATTGCAATGCAAAATAGTTTGTTGGAATATTCATGACTGGGAGAGCCATGTGATTGAGTCAGCCAATCGGGCTGAAGTGTTATTTGAGCATGTCCAGAAACTTAGCAAGAAGAAGGGCGTGGTTTACTCTGTCCACCATTAAAGCTTGCTGTGAAAACATCTCAACATGTGATCTGAAACAAAGTGTGGTATTGTTAATGTTTTATTCTACTTATAAAGAAGTTATTTGAATCAGCAAAATGCAGTTATCTTTTGAAGCTTCTGATTTATTGCGTAACTCTGACAGGTTATGGGCCCAGAAATCGCTCAAGAAGTAAAATTAAAACTGCATTGTAATTTAAAGCTGATAAGAAGCTGTCTGTGTTGTTAAAGGAACAGGCAGAGAAGAAAAATAAAGCAGGATGGCTGCTGCTATGGAATTTAAAGACAGTCCAATACCCAAATTGGGGAAGAAAAATTATTTAATTTGGGCTGCAAAAATGGAATGTTTTTTGAAAGCAAAAGAATTATGGGACATAGTAGCAGACCCCCCACAAGTGCTTGGAGCAGCAGATCAAAAGGCTCATGACAAAGCTATGGCTTATCTTCTTTTAAGTCTGGGGGATGATCAATTCTTAAATGTAGCTGAATTAAAGTCTGCAAAAGAGATATGGCAGAAATTGAGAGCAGTACATGTCAATGTTTCTGCGTGTAATGTGGTCCAACTTTCAAGAAAGCTTTTCAGAATGAGTTTGCAGACAGGAGATTCTATGGAAGATCATTTAATGAAAATGCAGTCTAATTTTCTAGAATTGGAGCAACGTGGAGTAAAGTTTCCAGAGTCCCAAAAAGTTTTATTAGTGTTAAACAGTTTGGATCAGAGCTGGGAGACTGTATCAGCTATTTTTGAAAGTAAGCCAGAAGCAGATTTGAATTTGGAGGCTTTGAAATCGTGTTTATTGAATGAATATGAGAAAAGGCTTTTCAGCCATGCTGATGGAAAATTCCACAGGCAGGGGCCCAACAAGGAGTACAGTGTAAACTTACAGCAAGTCTCCAGTAAAATTTTCCACAGGCTGCCTATCTCTAGCAACAGCCGAGGTGTCTGCAGACAAGAGGAGAGCAGAGGCAGGAGAGATCAAGTTACACAGCCACAATTCTGCAAGCAAGATAAGAAAGCGTGTTTCATTTGTGGAGAAACCAATCATCTGCAGAAAAGCTGTGCACAGAGAAGAAATATGCAAGACAAGAGACATTATTTGCAAGGACAGATTGCAGTTGCAAAAGTTTGTTATAATAACAATAGAGACAAATGGTTGATTGACAGTGGGGCTAGTCAAACAATTGTTAATAATTCTGACTTATTTTCCAGATTTTTCCCAGGAAACCATGAAGAAGTGGTCTTAGCCAATGGTCAAAAGGCTAAAATCATTGGAAGAGGCGATGTGCAAATTCCATATTTGGAATCCAGGTTTACTGATGTGTTATGTGTACCTGAAATGGAGCATAATTTGTTAAGTGTGTCTAGTTTAGACAAGCAAGGTTATGAAACCACATTTGTTAATGGGAAGTGTCTCATCCAAAGAAATGGGAATGTTTGTGCACAGGGCATAAAAGAGGATAATCTTTATGTATTGCAGGGACAAAAGGTCCCACATTGTTCCCAGATATTTAAAAATGTAGCAGAACACAATTCGTGTGTTCATCTTCTGCACAGACGACTTGGTCATGCTAATTTTAAGATTGTTCAACAAATGAAAGAATTTGCAGAAGGATTAGATTTGAAGGGATGTAAGGCATATTTGGATTGTGCAGTATGCAAAGCATCAAAATCCAAAGCATTCCCAGTTAGCAAGTTTAGCACAAGACAAACCACAAAAGCTCTAGAACTGGTACATGCTGATTTAATTGGGCCTATGCAAGCCAGTTTGGGAGGAGCAAAGTATGCGCTGGTCATTGTGGATGACTACAGCAGGTTTGGGTTTTGCTACTTACTTAAGAGTAAAACAGAGGTGCTACAGCAATTTAAGCAATGGTTAAGTTTTGTAGAGAGAAGGTATAAACAACAGGTATGTCAGTTGCAAACTGACAGAGGTTCTGAATTTATGTCAACAAATTTTCAACAATGGTTGAGACAATTGGGAATAAGACACAGGCGCACAAATCCTTACACACCGGGGGAGAACGGAGTGGCTGAAAGGAGGAATGGTGTTTTGCAAACAATGAAAGACTCATTACTGGAGGATTCTGGTATGAGCAGGTCATATTGGGGTGAAGCCATACTGACTGCCAATTATTTAGTAAATAGGCTGTGGAGTTCATCCATCAATAATACTCCATATGCAATGTTATATGGGAGAAAGCCTTCTCTAGCACATTTAAAAATATTTGGAAGTACTGCTTGGGTACATATTCCAAAGGCAATCAGAAGAAAGGGACAACAAAAGGCTAGAAAGCTCAGATTTGTGGGCTATGAGCCAGGCTCAAAAGGGTATCGCTTTAGCGATGGAAGTAAAAGGATAGTGATTTCAAGGTCTGCTAGTTTTGCAGAACAAAATTGGAACAGAATTGATGCAAATTCTGAAAATGTCTCACTTAGTGACGGTGATCCACTTAGCGACGGTGATCCACTTAGTGACAATAACTCATTTAATGATGGTGAATCATTTACTGAAGGTGTCTATGTTCAGGGAGGAGAGTCTGAACAAGATATGAAGCCAGAAAAGCTTGAAACACAAGTACAGGCAATGCCACGTAGGTCAGAGCGTAGGAACAGAGGGGTTCCGCCAGACAGGTATTCTGCCAGTAAAGTTAAAGTGTGTAATGTGTGGTATGAGCCAAGAAACTATAAGGAAGTATTGGCATTACCAAAAGTTGAACAAGAAAAGTGGAAGGAAGCCATGGATAAAGAGATGAAATCCATGGGAGATCATGAAGTGTTCACATCTGTGACTTTGCCACAGGGTACGAAAGCTGTAGGATGTAAGTGGGTATATAAGAAAAAGGTATTACCCAATAATGAAGTACAGTATAAGGCAAGATTGGTGGCACAAGGTTTTTCTCAATTAAAGAATGTGCACTATGATGAGGTGTTCGCGCCAACTGTAAAAGGTGAGAGCATAAGACTAGCACTGGCATTAGCATCAGCATACAGGCATAGAATTTGGCATTTTGATATAACCACTGCATTTCTCAATGCTGAATTAGAGGAAGAAATTTATATGGTTCAAGCGCCAGGGTATGAAAATAAAAAGCCTAACATGGTGTATAAATTGAACAAGGCCATTTATGGGCTGAAGCAGTCAGCCAGAAATTGGAATATCTGTTTAGATACTGCATTGAAAGGTCTTGGGTTCAAGAGTTGCAAAGCTGATGGTTGCATATACACTGGAAAGTTACAAGGTGGGAATTGTCTACTATTAGCATTTGTGGATGATCTTTGTTTCATTGCAAAGGATGCATCACAAGTTGAAGAATTTGCTAATAAGTTAGAAAAGAAATTTGAATTAAAGAATTTGGGAGAAATAAAGAATTATCTCGGTGTAGAGATACAAAAAACTGAAAAGGGTTATATTCTCAGTCAAAGGAGAAAAATTGAACAATTATTAGAGAAGTATAACATGAAAGATTGTAATATTGCTCCTACACCTATGAGCACAGATTTTTACAATAGTTTGGGTGAGGACAAAAGTGAAGCCTGTGATCAGGAGATATATCACTCTGCAATAGGGAGTCTGCTATATCTGTCACAGTGGTCCAGACCAGACATAGCTTGTGCAGTGAGCATCTTAAGTCGCTTTACTGCTACACCTACAAAGTTGCATTGGATGGGTGTGAAAAGAATTCTCAGGTATTTGAAGGGAACTGTGAATTTAGGTCTTCAAATACAGGTCACTGAAGAATTAAAATTGAAATGTTATGTTGATAGTGATTATGCAAATGATGTAAAAACCAGAAAGTCTAATTCTGGAATTGTAATATTGTTTGGAGGGGCTTTAATTGGTTGGAAGTCCAGAAAACAAACAACGGTTGCTATTTCAACTGCAGAAGCAGAGTTTATTGCATTGTCTGAGTTATGTTCTGAAGTAGTTTGGTATGTACAGTTGTTACAAGATTTAAATGTAAATGTAAATGAAGCTGTAACTGTTTATGAAGATAATGCTGCTTGTATAAAAATGGCAACAGGTGACAGAGTGAAGAACAGAAGTAAACATGTGGACATTAAGTATTGTAATGTCAGGGAAGCTGTAAAAGAAAAATTGATACGTTTACATCATTGTTCTTCAGAGGATAATTTAGCAGACATGATGACCAAACCATTGGGTAATGTGAATCATGGGAAATATTTAAATCCAATAGGTTTGATGTCTCTCCCAGTAATGAAGGGAGGAGTGTTGGAATATTCATGACTGGGAGAGCCATGTGATTGAGTCAGCCAATCGGGCTGAAGTGTTATTTGAGCATGTCCAGAAACTTAGCAAGAAGAAGGGCGTGGTTTACTCTGTCCACCATTAAAGCTTGCTGTGAAAACATCTCAACATGTGATCTGAAACAAAGTGTGGTATTGTTAATGTTTTATTCTACTTATAAAGAAGTTATTTGAATCAGCAAAATGCAGTTATCTTTTGAAGCTTCTGATTTATTGCGTAACTCTGACATAGTTTTATTATTTCTTTAGAGCTTTGAATCATAAAATTGCAAAATATGTTAAAATTAAAGCTTAGTACAGATTTTATAATTTGACTAATCTTTTTTAAAAATATGGTTTTTCCTTCTCCTTGCATGAGTTGTTATGCAAATTTCTGAAAGCTTTAAAGAGAGCTTGATATTCTGAAGCCTTCTTGAAAAATGACTGTTATATTTATAGTAGAGAAATGTATGGCTTTATCAGCTCCATTTTGTTCAAAAGTACCACCTACTAGTTGGCTAAAATTATAGTGCTCTCACAATGGAGAAAAAAAACCCCTATGCTCTTTTGTTAAGTTTACATATTTCTCCATGTTTTATATTATCTCAAAGGAACTTTTCTCATTCTTGGCAGAACATTTTATTTTTTAATATTTCAGGATTGAAAATGTATTGCTTTTAAAAAGAGATATTTGTGCAATTTAACTCATCATATACTTTTCCTATAATAGAACAAAACAGAATAGAATTCTTTATTGGCCAAGTGTGATTGGACACACAAGGAATTTGTCTTTGGTGCATATGCTCTCAGTGTACATAAAAGAAAAAAATACATTCATCAAGCATCATAAGATACAACACTTAGTGATAGTCATAGGTTACTAATAAGCAATCAAATCATACTAGGAAACAAATAAAACAATATAAATTGTAAAGATACAAGCAACATGGATATAGTCATAAGTGGGAGGAGATAGGTAATAGGAAGAATGAGACGAATAATAGTAATACAATCTTAGTAAATAGTTTGACAGTATTGTGGGAATTCGTTGTTTAGCAGAGAGATGGCATTCGGGGAAAAAACTGTCCTTGTGTCTAGTTGTTCTGGTGTGCAGTGCTCTATAGCGTCGTTTTGAGGGTAGAAATTGAAACAATTTATGTCCAGGATGTGAGGGGTCTGTAGATATTTTCACAACCCTCATTTTGACTTGGGCACTATACAGGTCCTCAATGGAAGGCAGGTTGGTAGCAATCGTTATTTCTGCAGTTCTAATTATCCTCTGAAGTCTGTGTCTGTCTTGTTGGGTTGCAGAGCCAAACCAGACAGTTATAAAGGTGCAGATAACAGACTCAATAATTCCTCTATAGAACTGAATCATCAGCTCCTTGGGCAGTTTGAGCTTTCTGAGTTGGTGCAGAAAGAACATTATTTGTTGTGCTTGTGTTCTTTTTTCCGAGTCATGAATAGTTGGTTCTCTCTGTATATTTAATTATATTTAAATATAAATAAATCTGATTCAAAATTCATTGTGCTTTTAGACTTTCATGATTTTGATTTGGGCACTAAAACTGCATTGCCTAGCTTGTGAATGACCTTTTCTGACCAAGGAAATAACGTAACTGTGAGACTATATCATACTCTTTTAAACATATTTTGGGAAATTTTGTGTGTGTTGAATATCGGCTATATAACAGTTCTATTGTATTCCCTAGAATTTGCATGAGTAATGCAGGTGGCTTTCTGTTCAATCTTGTTCTATCTTTGAGGTTATTAACAGTTCTATTTAACCTATTTAACCTCTCACATTAGTTAATATTTGTGTAAGGCAATCTGGAAATTAGGACTGAATTCTCATTTCAAGTTAAAGCAAACATAGTTCCTTAAGTAAGGCATAATAAATGGATTGACAAATAATCCCAAAATAGAACTCAACAATCTTTTTTAGCATCAGGCTAAATTCAATCTTGTCATGGTATAGTTACGAGGCTTGTTTGTTAAAATGTCCTGAAATGGAATACAAATGGAATACAAGAGCTGAAGTGGTGCAGTGGTTAAATGCAGCCATTGCAGGCTGACTGCTAGTTCAGCAGTTCAGCTGTTCAAATCTCACTAGGCTCAAGGTTGACTCAGCCTTCCATCCTTCCGAGGTGGGTAAAATGAGGACCCAGATTGTTGGGGGCAATATGCTGAACTCTATAAACCGCTTAGAGAGTGCTGTAAAGCACTATGAAGCGGTATATAAGAAAAGTGCTATTGCTATTGCTATTACATCACCAAAGATTTTAATGATCTCAAACTTGATATCTCATCAGAACAATGAAAATCTCATAAGATTTTCCAATGTTGCAAGACTTTGTTCTTAAAGTAATTAAAAACATAATGAACATCATGGTTCCCATAGATGTTATATTGCTAACTAAGCACTTGACTATACAGTACACTTTTTAAATTACAGTGGCTAGGTTCATTCAAAACAAAACAAAGAAAAACAAGAAAAAACTTCCACATGGTGATAATGCAGTTCTGAAGGTCATTATGATGGGCTCAGACTCTGCAGAATTGAGATTCACATAAGAGATGGCTGCCGAGATCCCCTTGCTCCATTTTGTACTCAGACAATCATGAAGCGAAGTAGAAAGCAAGAACATTATAAGAAGATATGACTTTATTTGATATAATTATTTCAAAGTACTTACTCTGGTGCTGACATGTGTGCTGAATAAATTAACATGAGTTAAGGCCTAGGAGCATGCGTGGAGCATTTTAAGCTGGCATAATGATTAACAAGCACACATCCTCCTGATAACGCATTAGCTTAAAAAGAATGCAATGTAACATATGAGGTTACATATTTCTTGCCTGCTACCGTATGATAATGTATAACAGAAAGCTTTGTGGTCAAAAATTAACTCAATTGCAAGGCAAGTAGCTACTCATAAGAAAAGAAACTGTTTCGACAAAGTAATGGGGCATAATGATGGACTGGGGCTGATAATGAGCCAAGAACTGCAGGGGAAAGAAGACCTGGTGAACAGATAATGAACAGGATAAGGTTCTTTGAAGGTTGGCAAGAGGGAACCAGAAAGAAATAAAGTTCATAATTAAAGGAGCAGAGACCCGTTAATACAGAATGGAGCAACATTATTTCCGTGTGAAAGAATTCAAGGATATTTGGGATCAACACATTCAGAAATTAAGCTTAAGATTGTCAGCTATTATAAAAATGGATCCAAATGAAGTTATGGAAGGAGAACTGATTTTACTGGATAAAACAGAGTGAGGTTGATTTGAATGTGGATTTGAATATAGTTTTAAATATGTCAGAATAAGAATCATTTGGTAAAGGATGACATGCTGGATTTAAACTGGTTGATGTCTTGATAATTAAAGAAGATATAGAAATAACAAATCAGAAAGAGTGACTTGGATTGCTTTCTTCTCTTGGATTTACAAAGGAGAAGAGTTTTGTAAACTAGTGAAGGAGTTTCTGAGAAGAGATAAAGAAAAATGATAAGAAATCAACTTGTGAGAAAGTCTTTGTAGGGAGTAAAATTCTAAATTCTTAAAAGTAATGGAATGAATACAAAGTGAGTTTATTTCATCAAGGTTAAAATATACCATATATGTTGTTTCCGGTAGTTCTTAATGGAGTCTTCTTGACTAGGCTGAATGGCGAGGCTTAAATATTTCTGTATAGATAGGATATAGGATATAATCACAACTGCTGTTTGTGTTCATTTATTTTATGGATGTTTTCATTGTTTTAATTATAATTTAATTTTATTAAATTTTAGAATTGTAAGCCACCTAGAGTCACATAGTTAAGTTGGCTGGGTATACAAATTGAATTTTGAAAAATTCAAACAAAATTTTGAAAGCTTGCCTCCAGCATTTGTTTCAGGCTGATCATACAAAATAATGACTATGTCTGTATAATTTTATAAAGCAATATTTCCAAAGCCTACTAGAGCAAAATGGGTGCAGTTCAAGGTGATAATTATTAGTTAGAAAATGTTATTTGGGAGAACATTTTAAAATTTATTTATAATCAACTAATTATCAGAGTAATATTTGTCTTGACAAAATGAATGAATGAGTGAATGAAATTATTGTATTGATTATTAAGGGCCCTTGTGCAGTCAAGTTAATTACTTATACAAGGTTGCTATTTTGTGTCTGCATGTATATGTGCTGTGGTCTTGTCTCTTTTCATCCTGATTTGATGGAACTGGTTGTTTTTCTGTACCTGAATATAAATGGATCACTTTAAGATGACAGAGGTCCTGCTAAGGAAGCATGTACTTGACTCATTTTAGTATAAATTACTAACCTCTTGCTTTAATCCTATCAACATTCATGTTCAGATTAGTGAATCATGCAACAAATATAGAGTGGGATTTTTCTCTGTTACAGACTTTTGTTAACTCCAATCCCAATTCTATTTAAGAAAGAGTAAGACATACGCAAGAATTGCAATTAAATAAAGTGCATAAATTATTATGTAGAATATCTGCAGAATGAAGCTGTTTGGGTGTTAGGCTGAAGTATGTATTAGTGAATACTAAAATAGAGCCATTCATTTGAGATTAACATCTGAATTTACTTATTGCAAATAATTTTAAAGATACATAGCATGATTCACAAACAGGACGAATGGAATTTTGTTGTCAACTATTCTGAAGTCAGTGACAATTGACTGGGGGGTGGCTGTGTTTCCACCCACCAGCAAACTGAGTATATAATACGTCAACAGTTTTATTGTATGAAACCACCCCATAGTCCTGGGGAGGAAAGGAACTCAAATTTTAAATATTTGCAAACCCCAAGGAAACACTGAAGGGCAGAAAAGAATGTGGCATCAATGTCCTGTTTTTGTAAAAAGAAAAAGAAAAAAAAGAGAGAATCTACATTGTACCAAAAGAATGTGCTTCTATTCTTTTTGATAATCAACTA
This sequence comes from Diadophis punctatus similis, assembly GCA_023053685.1. Taxonomy (NCBI): domain Eukaryota; kingdom Metazoa; phylum Chordata; class Lepidosauria; order Squamata; family Dipsadidae; genus Diadophis; species Diadophis punctatus. The sequence continues at coordinate 271,410,318 of JALIGW010000001.1, read as the reverse complement.
AGAATAATAGTTTCAACTGTATGCAGATGTGTAGGCTTAAGTCTGTTCATTTCAGAATATTTACTACAAAGCTGCTCTTTAAAGGACTTTTAAATGCAGTCTAAAGTTTAAAAAATAAACAAAAACTCCTAACATTTTAATACAAACGTGGTGATTAACATAATATACATTTTGCTTTACATGCCTGTATGAATCCTTACATGGTGCCACCTTTCCATTCTTCAAGACCCTCCCAAATTGACTTCTCCTATGTAATTTTGATCTTTTCCTCTTAAACTACTGTTTTCTACTGTTTCAAGCTTGAAATAGAGAGATCTATAAATAAAGATATAGATGGCCACATTATTTCCTTTTTCTCAGTATTTTTCTCTTTCTCATAGGTAGATTGTATCCTCTTGGGAAGCAAGGATTTGTCTGTTCAGATTGAATGCACCATAGTCACATGATTAGAGGCGTTCAAAAATCAAATAAACAACTCCTTTCTTCTTCCTTCTTCAATCTCTTCTATATAATATATTGGCTTTGTTGAAATCAGGAGTGAGTAATCCCTTTTCCCTGTGGAAACCACACTGCCAAAGTGTCACAGAGGTCAAGATTAGGTACTATGTGAAACCTCTTACAGTTCCTTTTCCAACATCTTCTACAGCTCCTAAAGTTTCCTCTGCAGTTGTCCCAGGATTTGGCCTGATATTTGGTAACCAAACTGTGATTTAATGATTTTTAGTGCTTTCAAACCCTTACATTTTACTTGCAATTGAGTCTTTTTCTAGTGCAGATAGTCCTTGTACTCCCATGATGCAAATTAATGACAGCATATGTTCAGATCTTTATTTGAACTTATGACTATCACCCCACCCCCATGGTCACATGAGTGAAATTCAGGCGCTTGGCAACCAGCTCACGTTTATGACTGGTTGCAGCATCCTGTGGATATGTGATTGCGAACCTGCCATTGGTTAATCTGGATTCACACTTATAACCGCATGACTCAATTTGTGATGGTATGACTCAACTTATGACTGTTGTAAAAATGATCTCAAAATTGGATCTGGTCACGTGATGATTTACGACTGCAATGACTTATGAGGGAAATCCTAGTCCCAATTGTGGTCATTAGTTGAGGACTACCTCAACTGTGCTTTATTTGGAGGGAGATCATGGGTTTGTTTTGTGTATGATCCTGATCTTAATGTTGTGGGCCCTTAGCCTATATAAGTCACCTGCCTCCTAGTTCTAAAAAGCATGTGGAACAAAAACCCTTTTTCACTTTTTAGAACCAATCTTCTGTGTAGGAATAAAGTTACTTCCTCTCTGTTCAGCCATAAGGTATAATAAGCCTACCAGTGATTTTCATATGGGGTTTCTTTATTAGTCCAACTCATGTTATTTATGGCAGAGAAATTTATGACTAAAGTATAATTATTATCATAAAGTATGATAAACATTTGTAGGAATTTGCCTTCTTTCTCAAAGTGGTTTTAATTGCTACCTGGAGCCACTTATTTTTTTTTTAGGTTTGATAAATCAGAATGCTCAGCAACCTTTTCAAAAATTTTGTCTATATCCTTAAGTTACAGCATCTGAAATTTATTTCATGGTCTCGGATCAGACGGTACTCTGGACTCATACAAAGTGTCCCAGCTATAATTTAAAGGTTTTGTTATTTTATCTCAAAAACCTTGCAACCCTGTCCTTTGCTACCCTATTTTTCCATTTCTTGCACTGTTGTTTTCCCATTCTTGTCCTGTTAAATAATTAGCACTTTATTGATTTCTTTAATCCTCTATTCACAACATTATTTTATTCTTGTTGGTTACACTTCTGCCAACCTTAAATTTATGTAAGTTTAATTATCTAAGTTTAAATGTATGTAAATGTATGTAAATTTATGGTTACTTTGATACTTTTCTATGTGGATAATGTTGAGAAATATGGATAGGTATCATATAATGTATGATTTTCACATGACCTTATTGATCATTTAGTTTAATCCAGAGAGCCATTCCTGATAAATAGTCCTCTAGTCCCTGTTTGAAAACTTCACGTGAGGAGGTAATCCATCACTACTAGGCAGATTGTCCCACTGCCTAATAGATCTTACTGTCAGGCAGTTCCTTCCAGTGTATACCTTTTTAGATAGTTGCAGTCTTTTCTCTCAGTCTTTCCCTTTACAAGATATACATGACTCATTACTATTCTTCATAAAGCTTGTTTTTCAGACATTGTACCAAACTGGCAGCTCTGAAATCCTTATAGCTCAGGGATGAAATGCTATCGGTTTGGCCCGGTTCGGGTGTACCGGTAGTGGGCCGCCGGTGGTTCAGAAAACCAGTAGCAGCAGCAGTGCAAGGCTCCGCCCACCCACCCGGATGCCGCCATTTTCTTTTTTTAACCCTCTGCGCATACGCAAAGCATTCTGTGCATGCGCAGAGGGTGAAAAACACGTGCGCGATGCGTGTACTTCCGAACCGGTAGGAAAGGTAAGTAGATTTCACCACTGTATAGCTTCTCCGTGCCCCTTTTAAAGCATGGTGTCCTTCATATGGACACAGTACCCTAAATCAGAAAGATCTGGTAGTACCATTTCTAATTAACAAATGTAATTAAAAGCCTTAAACATTTGTGAGCTGCAGCTCATTTCATCAAATGCTTAGAGTGACTTAGTGTAGGACTTTAGAGGGAAAGGAAGAGTAGAGGGAAGTACATTGCAACTATTTTAATCTGGATGCAGTTTTTTCAGTATCTTGCCCAGTACAAGTATTAATCAGGTGGTAGTTTTCATTCTCCTTTCTCTTTTTGAATATTGAAACTATGTTTGCTGTTTTTTTAGTTTTCATTTTTCAGTAGGCAAAGCTGTGGAATGTCCTTAGGAAAAAGGGAAATATTCAATTATCCATATGCAAAACTAATACTTATAGACATATAAAGAAAAGAAATGACAATCAAAATGGAACATGATGAAACAGATTAGCTCTAAATCAGTAAAGGAAAGAGAAAAGGTTTTATGGTCTCATTATTTATTCAGTTTATATGCTGAACAGATATTGAGGGTAGCTGGATTTGAAGAAGATATGCATGTTTTTAAAATTGGAGGAAGAAACGTCAATAAATTGCATTATTTAGATGAAACCATTCTGATAACTGAAAATGCAAATGGTCTGCAAACTCTGCTAATGAAAGTGAAGGGGAACGGTGAAAAAATGGGACTAAAACAGGAATCAGCCTTATAATTGACAATTAAGATATTGAAATAATTGACAATGATGGTATTGACATACTGCATAAACTCTGTCTTTTAGGCTCCATTAGCAATGGAACCAGCAATGGAACCAGCAGCATCCTGCCGCATACCTCCCTACGACCGGTTAGGTCCCACAGAGTTGGTCTCCTCCAGGTCCCATCGACCAAGCAATGCCGGTTGGCGGGGCCGAGGGGGAGAGCCTTCTCTGTGGGAGCTCCCTCCCTTTGGAATCAACTCCCTCCAGAGATCAGGACTATCCCCACCCTGCTGGCCTTCCGTAAAGCAATAAAAACTTGGCTCTTCCGGCAGGCGGGGTATGAGTGAAAGTTCTTTTAAAAGATTGATAGTATTTTAACATGTTTTTTAAAATGGTTTTTTATTGATTATATTTCTATACCTGTTGTTAGCCGCCCAGAGTCCCCCGGGAGTTGGGCGGCATAGAAATTTTAATAAATAAATAAATAAATAAAATAAATATGCCACAGACTAGTGTTAGGTAGAGTAGCCACAAAAGTATTAAAAAGGAGGTTTAGGTGCCATGACATGCCTACATCTACAGAGATCAGAATCATGCACGTAATAATTTTTCCCATGACAATCAATGTAAATAAGGAGCCAATTTGGGGAAAGATCATCCTGAAAAAGGTTCATCTATGTTGTTTCTCAGCTTTAACATTGATTTGATGGCACATAAGCAATCACCCCTTTTTATTTTCAATTGTTTTCCTAATGATTTCCAGCATGTAGTTTGCTTTTCTTCATAGCTACTGCACATTGAATTTGCTATCTTCACTGTGAGTTAGTCATTTTGTCTCTAAAATCTTTTTTGTGGAGTCCTTGGTGCTCTCTGAGTTTGGTTTCTTAACCTAATTAGATAACATCTTCCCTGCTAGAAGGGAGTGAGGTTAGTATATGCTGTTTATATGGATTGCCCTGTCAGTGTTGGTGGGAGTGAAGTTTTCTTCTTGTCAGTTCCTTGATTAGGAAAGAAAAATACTATTCACTTCCTCATCAGCAATCAATACCAAGACAAGCAGAGATTAACATCTGATTAATTTTAATCCTGATGTTAAGAGATAACATCAGTATTAACACCAGTGGAATGATCTGCACAAGCCTCTAATTTGTACATTTTTAATCAAAGGAGTTCATATAGAAATCAATACACATTTTGTACTTACCGTATTTTTCGGAGTATAAGACTCACTGAAGTATAAGACGCACATTAGTTTTGGGGAGGAAAACAAGGAAAAAAGGCCTCTGCCTCCCAGCAATTTGCCAAACAGCAAACAGCACAGATGATATACACTGTTTGCTGTGTATTTCTGTGCATGTGTGTCTGACCCATTGAAATAGCAAAGAATTGGAGAAATGTACATTATGGCAGTATATTAATCCCAGAAAGTTTTCTTAAATGTAATCAAACTAACTCCTCCCAATGATTTAAATAGATCTACTCCAAACATGACCAAGTCAGGGTTTAATTCAGCTGCCTTATTTTAATACTAATACTTAATACTTAATACTAAAACAGGACATTTCAGATTATACTTGAAAATTGATGTGGCTTTCTGGAAGTATTCTCTGCTATTTAAAAAAAGATACAATAGCACTGGGCCTCTTCAGATCAAGCATTTATTTTAAAAATCTTCTTCATTTTGTTAAGTTGTCTAGAATAGGGGTCTCCAACCTTGGCAACTTTAAGACTTGGGGACTTCAACTCCCAGAATTCCTCAGCCAGCAAAGCTTGGAGACCCTGGTCTAGAACAATAATAAAACAATCTTTAAAAATAAGTTTAATAATTTGAACATTCTATAGGCATTTATAGTTATTGACTTACCTTCTTGCAGCAAAAACCAGCCAGTTTCCGTCCAGTCTGGTTAGCATAAGAAAATAAGATTCTATCTTTGCCTCTCATTCCAGCAATTTGACTCTGTGCAGCTTTAGCTTCACTTTCATTTTAGCACGTGGGCTTGCCGGCAATTTTAATAAATCAGCTGAGTGTCAGGAGGCAGATAATCAGTGGCTAATGAGGCTCTGCTGCTGTTTGCTGCAAAAAGGCAAATTGCTGGCAGGCAAAGATCAAGGAGTGGGGGTGGCTGGGTGGGGCTACATTCGGTGTATAAGACTCACCCAAGTTTTCACCCTCTTTTGGGGGGTAAAAAGGTGCGTCTTATACTCCAAAAATACGGTATTTTTCCTAATATGAGCCTTTTTGTTTTAATTCTTTGCTTAATAGAAATATTTTCTAAGCAACGTAAATTTGTATGACAATTCTTTTTAGTATCAACATTTTTGAAAGTATTTTTGTCAGAAAATTGCATTGCAAAGTTCAGAAGAATGTATAAATACTAAAAAAATTATTTAATATACTATTAGGAAGAGTGTACTCTTTCTCCAAAGAATGAGTTTGCTGTTAGCATCAGATGATATAATTATGTGTTTGTTTTCTGTACTGTTTTATTACATTATCTATAATATAACATCTTATTCTATTAATTGAAATTCTTTAAAAGGAAAACACACACACACACATACCTTTTCTATTGAGACTTCTCAAGTGACGTGTTTGTTCCGCTTTCAAGTGATGTGTTTGTTTGTTCTGCCTATAAATGTTTAATATTTTACAAAGCCTTTGCTTTGGCTTCCATGGTAACTAAAGGATTGGAAATCCACTGTCAGAATGACTTGTCAACCTTCCACTTTGAAACTTCTGAAAATTAAGGCAGACTAAATGGAATTGGAGTTATTGTGAATGAATAGAGTACAGCTTTATGTGAAAACGTACGTAAAGGGATCAAAGCATACAGAAGTTTTCCCATGGTTATCCTTGCCTTGTATTCTCCAGACACAGGGTCAGAAATAGTTATGATTTAGAAAGTACTTGCTGACCATTAGTAGCATCAGGGACATTAAGGTTATTTCTCAGGCTGCATTGCTGATGAGAATATTGGATTGGCAAAAGATTCTGCAGAGGAACAGCAAGTCCCTTACAACACATAATTAATTTAAGAATGTGCTGTTGGCCTTTAGTTTAATTGGCTTGAAAAGAGACAGAATCATGGCGATTCTGAACTTTGAATAGGTTTTTACTCAGTGGAAATATATTGTAGAATATCAGCTGGGACTGAATAGTGGAGAAACACTCTTATTTTTGAGTTTCTATATTTGCTGTGATGGTTTTCTGGAAGGTATGTCACTGTTGCAACAGGATCCAGAGATGGATAGCAATAGACTTATATACCGCTTCATAGTGCTTTACAGCGCTCTCTAAGTGAGTGCTGTAGAGTCAGCATATTGCCCCAACAATCTGGATACTCATTTTACCAACCCCAGAAGGATGGAACGCTGACTCAACCTTGAGCTGGTCAGGATCGAACTCCTAGGTGTGAGCAGAATTTGCCTGCAATGCTGCATTCTAACCATTATGCCACCACAGATAGACTATTAATTCAATCTAGTAGGGACATGATTACATTGTCTAGGAATCAAACATATTTTTTTATTTGTGTGGGAATCAGGTGTCTGGAAATGTGATATTAGTTTATCAAAACATGGATATTGGATACTGTATGTATGTATTTCTATATAGTGTTGAACTATTTTAAAATTTCATTTAGATAACTGAATGGAGATGCTACTGCAAAACAATTCATGATTCCTAGCATCACAGAATTAGAAGAAATATATCAAGACGTTTTCTAAAACTGAAAGGAAGAAAAGATTAAATCCTTAAATTATATTAGTGCCAAAGATTAAAAAGAAAGAAAGAAAGAAAATTACATCTAAAATTAAACAAGTAAAAACAAGTTATTCACACACAGGATGCTTATTTCCCATCTGTATTATCTTGTCATCATTGTTTTTATTCCCAAATTATGAGGCACGTAGAAGCCCCAGCCTATGATCCTACAATTAATATTTTAAAACTTGGAATCAGAAGGTCTTAATAGATCAGTAGATGAGAATAATTTCCAAAAAGACAGACTGAATTGGCATATTTCATTAACCAAGGTATGTGGAGCAAAAAGTGTTAGGATAAAAGTTAACATTCAAACTCTGGGCCTCCTGAGAATTTCCAGATTTGGGAATAACTATTTGTAGCAACTAATAGACATAAAAAAGGAATACAGTAAGCTATTTGTATATTAAATCAATCTTTCTTTCCTTCCTTCCTTCCTTCTTTCCTTCTTTCCTTCTTTTCTTCTTTCTTTCCTTCCTTCCTTCCTTCCTTCCTTCCTTCCTTCCTTCCTTCCTTCCTTCCTTCCTTTCATTGAATTTATTTGCTTCTCGTTACCCATCTTGTAACGAAATGACTCTTACATAATCTTACATAATGATAGGCTGCAGCACTAAACAACACTTATAAGATTGATATGCAATGCCACAGTGAAAGGGAAAAATTGAACTGGGAGCTTTAGGTAATTTGCAATATATGGATTATTCACCCAAAATATAAAGGGAAGTGAAAACAGAATAATTTATTTAGAAATGCCCAGTGGAAATGGTGAGGTTGTACTTTAGTGATTGGATATCTTTTTTTTTTTAATATTAAAGCTGCTTCTTGTGCTTTACTGGTGGTAAGAACTTCTGTTAATATTTTCTGCACTAGTTAGGTTGTGATACATTATGAAATCACAAGATCATTGCAAGAAATTAAAACAGAAAATGGTAGCCGAGTAGGAAGATACAATGTTGATATTCAGGCTTAATTCTCTTTATGTGATTTCTCTGGGAAGTACTCTGACTTAAAAAGTTGTATGAGTGAAGTGTTGCTGTGCTTTAAACACACTTGAGGCATTTTTAGTGTTAAAGTGAGGAGAAAAGGTTTCTTTGCCACCTTATGCATTTAACAGTGCAAAAATAACATTTCTTGCCACCTCTGCAATGTTTTAAAAAGAAATTCTTCTCTCTCTGCAAAAAAAAGGCAGTAAAAAACAATGTATTTTACAGGGCCAAAGATTTGCCTGAAAGTAGGTGGCAAAATTTGTCACAGCACTATATAGAACAAAAGCTTTTCATTTTAGCAAGCCAAATTCAACCTTATCCTACCAAAAGAAAGAATTTAAAGGCTGAAAGAAAAGAGGTCGCAGGTTTTTGCCCTGCTAAGAGTGAAAGGAAAGCTATAACAGGCTTTTGGCTCTGAAAAACTCCAAGGGAAGAAGGAAATTGAGAGGAAAAGAACCAATCAACAGATAATTTAAAATTTATGGGGGCGGGGAGAACCCTTAAAACAAAGTACTATATCACCAAAGCATGAAGAATGAAGAGAATTATGAAGCTTTCATGAAAACAGGGCAACAGCAGAACTCAATGAGAGTAATTAACTTTAGAAAACTGAGTGAAATCAGCGGGGGACTAATAAGCTAAGGTAGGTGGAAAAAGGAGAGGTAGAGAAAAATTGAAAGGCCAGCTGAACAGTAAAAATGAGTGGTGGAATGCAGTATGGAATACCATCATTGAAATCCCAGCCATGCCATATAAAATTATAATGGTGGAAAATCCTGTTGTTCTTCTGCAGGGAAAGAATTGATCACTTATCTTAAAAGAGAGAACAACTTTTGTGAAGCCTTCCTGCCTTCTTAGAAAAGGGAGACGTGGTTTCTATATGCATGCAAACCAAGGGGTCATTTACACTCTTAAGTAATACACAGTGGATAAGAAAATGAAAACTATGAATTCATGTCACATGTGGACTTTGTGAGTTCTCAGTTGCATTTTGAAAAACCTTTATTGTGTATTCAGTGCTAAAATATACTCCATTGAAAGTTGAAAGTTAGTATTTTTAGAAATCAAATCTATGTATAGCATATCATGAATGGAGTCAACATACAGTAGACAGTATTTCAATTTTGAAGACCAGAGGTTCACAAAATGCATTTTATATCTTTGAGCTCCTGTTTGTAAATATAGTTATTTATTTATTATTTATTATTAGGTTCTTCTATGCCGCCCTACTCCCTAAGGACTCAGGGCGATGTACAACATTTTAAAAGAACACTAAACAATAAACATTCATTTAAAACCAATTTTAAAACATTAAAAAGTTAAAAAACATTCAACAACATATATACTGGGGGAGATCTCGGGTAAAAACTAGTCTCAAACCCCTGCCTGCAGGAAGAGCCATGTCTTGACGGCTTTCCGGAAGGCCAGCAGGGTGGGGATAATTCAGATCTCTGGGGGAAGTTGGTTCCAGAGCACGGGGCCCGCCACAGAGAAGGCCCTCCCCCTAGGGCCCGCCAGCCAGCATTGTTTGGCTGACGGGACCTGGAGGAGACCCACTCTGTGGGCCCTAACCGGTCAGAGGGAAGTATGAGGCAGAATGCGGTCCCATTATGTGTATTTTATCTATGCATTATTGTTTGGTTGTGTGATGATTTAAAAAAAAAATCTTGAGCCCTCTACCTGGGCCTATTTACTTGAAAATAAATCTTACAGTTCTTAATGGAATCTGCTTCAGTGTTGTTAATTTTACTGTTTTTCTGGAGCTTTTTCCAAAAGGTAACTGGACTTTCTCCCCCCCCCCTTTGAAAATGTTTTGCTTCTCAACCAAGAAGCTTCTTCAGTTCAGAACCATGACCTGGATGATTGAAAATTTCCATTGACTGATCTTTCAGGCAGGAGTGTTGTATACTGCCCAGAGTCACTTTCTATCACATGGGCAGCCATATAAATTTGATAAAGATAGATGTACAGTATCAAATCTAAAGGAAGTTTATTATCTTCTGTCACTTACTAATTAGCTTTTAAAGTGTTTAATTTATCATTAGACCAATTGCAAGCCCCTTGAAGCTTCTTTTTGGTTATGATTCTAAGACTAGGCTTATAGACTCCATTCATTGACTCCAAAGTAAATTGTTTTCACAGCTAAAGTTTTGACAAATCTATTTTTAGATTAAAGGTTAGCAAAATAGTACCTAATAGTCCCCAAAATTAAATTATATATTTTAAAGAATATATAGTTTAGAGAATTAGACAGTTGGGCCTAGATGTTACCGGATTCTTGATGTAGAATAATTGGAAGATTTTTTATTTGTTTATTACACAAAGGTTTTGATGCAAAGGTTTCTTGACAGATCTCTTTTGGGATAAATTGAAGATCATATGTTATACCAGTGATGGCGAACCTTTTTTTCCTCAGGTGCCAAAAGCGCGTGCGCGCCTGCTATCACACACGCGCGAGTGCCCACACCCATAATTCAATGTCTGGGGAGGGCGAAAACAGCTTCCCCCGCCCCCCGGAGGCCCTCTGGAGACTGGAAATGGCCCGTTTCCTGACTTCCGGTGGGCCCAGTAGGCCCGTTTTTCGCCCTCCCCAGGCTTCCCTAGAGCCTGGGGAGAGCAAAAATGCCCTCCCCCCACCTCCCAGAGGCCCTCCAGTAGCCAAAAACACCCTCCCAGAGCCTCCCCGTGAGCTGAAAATCAGCTGGCCGGTGCACACATGCGCCTTGGAACTAAGCTAGGGCAATGGCTCACGTGCCGGCAGATATGGCTCCGCGTGCCACCTGTGGCACGCGTGCCACAGGTTCGCCATCACTGTGTTATACTATGAACATTTAGATATCTGTTTTTGCATGGGAGGTTCACTTAGAACTTCTGATTTAGGATGAAGCCTCATAGATAACTAGGAAGAAAAAAATTACTACAAGGGAAATCTCTTCCCTTTGCATCTGTTCATTTTGTATCTGCCAAAGGACAATTATTACCATAATAGAACTGGCTCTGAACTAGTAGCCAGCTTAGCACGTTATTATGCTTTTGGTCTGTATAGGGAAGTATCCCTGTAATCTTTAAGACCTATCATTTATTTTTTGAAAAATTATGGAAGAAAAACAAAACAGCTCTTAGACGGAAGTTTATTTGGCATCAAAGTATGAGCGTCAGCACAACTTTATTCAGCTGAAATAGGGAAAGTAGAATAATAGGGGATGAAATTAGCAAATAACCATCTTTACTCAACAAACGTATTCCCCTCCTTAATTGGCAGCCCTTATTCATGATTAACTATTTTACGTTACAAATTCTTAAGTTGGCAAGAAACATAGTGATATATGATCGAACAACATTTTTCAAGGGCTGTATTATTTTCCATCAATTTGTACCTGCCAAAATCAGGTGGATTCTGCACATGTGATTATACATGGAAGGGAAATATGGTTCAGTGCTACTATAGGAGTGATCCAGAATATTACCGCAGTAGATTTGAGATGTCCTGGAAAATACAGGGTGGAGAAGAGGAAAAGAAAAAGCAAGTTGTACTATGCAAGTAAAATTTATATGACTTTTGATGCATTCCATCATATTAAGATAAATAATTGAGAAGGGCTTGGAACCACTGAAAACATGAAGAGCTGTCAAGAAACAGATGGATCTATTGTCTGACAAAATATTACAGCTTCTTATATATCATATTTTTTACTTCACATCAAAATGACTTGATGATCTACTGAGATTGAATGATTTCCTGTATAAGAGAACAAATATGTATCTGAGATAGTCCCAGAAAATACTTCTGGATTTTATCAGCAATATATGTGGTTGGGAAAGTGCTTTCACCTTAAAAAAAAAAACATTTAAGAGTATATTTTCATGATGAATATATAGGAACTGTGCTGTCTAAAATGTCTCTATATCTGAAACTGTAGAAGTTATATTTGCAGCTTTATGGAAAAAGATACAGTTAATTATGAGCATTTCAACTAATGACTGCATTACTTTTTATTTTTCTGGGTTAAAACTAATAATAAAAAATAATGTTTAAATATTGTGTATAGTTGAGATAAAGTATCACTACTATCCATTTACAGTTTCCTGAGTGTGGCTTCTATGGGATGTACGATAAAATCCTGCTTTTTCGACATGACCCAACTACTGAAAATATACTCCAGCTGGTGAAGTCAGCTGCTGATATCCAAGAGGGTGATCTGGTTGAAGTTGTCTTATCAGGTAAAATACTTATTTGTATTCCTTTTTTCCTGAAAACTTTAAATATATTTTGAATATGTTCAAGGTCCACTAATTACTTGGGGGATAAAAGAGGAGTAGTAGGTAGGGTTCTGTCCTTTCCTGCAGTGGAAGAACAAGTAAGAATATAAATCCTAAGTTGGAAAGATTTATTTGTAATGTACTGTAACAAATGCACAGTCATGTTAAAAAGAAAAGAACAGTTCAGAAAGAGGTGACTGCATGTAGCAACTAACATTTCTAACCAGGGAGAACATTTAGCCAACTAGAAGTCAATTCTTCTGTGAGAAAAGGTCATTTCTTTTAAAATTAGAATTAGAAGCTAAAAATCCAGAAACAACCTTTCCATATAAATGTCTATTGCAAACATATTCTATATGGGGCTGCCCTTGAAGCTTCAATTGGTTCAGAACGCAGTGGCATGAGCAGCAATGGATATGCCTCAGTATGTATGACATATCTTTCTTTGCAAGCTGTACTGGTTGCCAGTTCGCTTCCAGGTACAATTCACATTGGTGTTTTTTGACATGGCTTAGGCCTAATTACTTGAGGGACTGCTTATCTCTCCTACTATCTGCCTGGCCAATTCAATCTTGCAGGGTTGGTGCATATTGGGTTTCTGATTAAACAATGTCATCTATCAAGACCCTGAAAGTGCACATTCTGTGTAGCAACACTTGCCCTCTGGAAGAAGGTTATCCCAGGATTTAGATTCTGATTCTGCTGTTGTTTAGAAGAGACATGAAAACCTGGCTCTTCACCTAGACGAGGGGTCTGCAACCTTAAACACTCAAAGAGCCATTTGGACCCATTTCCCACAGAAAAGAAAACACTGGGAGCCACAAAACCTGGGTGGGTGTGGCCAACTCAATGTCACTCACTCCCACCCAGTCACATGACCCCCTAGCCACACCTACCCAGCCGGTCATTAGGGCAGACAACTGGTTGTTAAAAAACACCAGGAGCCACAAAACCCTTTGATCTCCCTTCTCCCTCTCTCTCCTCCTCCCTCTCTCCCCTCTCTATCTCTCTGTGTATCTATGTCTCTCTCCCCCTCTCTCCCCCTCTCTGTATCTCTCTCTGTCTATCTCTCTCCCTGTATTCCCCCTCTCTGTATCTCTCTCTCTGTATGTGTCTCTCCCCCCCTCTCTCCCCCCCTCTGATTCTGATATGAGGCATCGAGCAGGCCAGGAGGCACTCCCGCAGTGCCTTGTGCAGCATAGTGAACTTTAGTGTGCTTCACATTGGGGGAGATGGTGTCCCCTCCTCCTCCTGAAGCCTATTACGACATGGAGCCACAATGCGACCCTATCCCACTCGCCCCTAGCAACAGGATGCAACTTACAGCTCCAAGCCCAAAGCGGCTGGAGGCGAGGGCTGCCTTGAGCCAAATGTGGCCCAAAGGCAAATATAGGGCTGCTTCGCTCCTGCATTAAGGCTCTGGCCATCACCTTGCCATGTCTCCTTCCCCCCCAGCAGCTCTTTGGCCGAGCGCAGCAGGCTCAAGTGTCTTGGGGTGGAGAGCAGGTTGCGCATCTTCCCAAGCGATCAAGGCACGCCCAGCACCAACAAGGGCTGGAAGAAGCTTCAGCAAGAATGAGGCACCGGAGAATCAGCCCCAGTCGCTTCTCCATCCCCCGCCGTTGCCCTTACCTTCTCAGGCTAGGCAAGGAGTGACTGGGAGGTGAGGGGCAGGGCCAGTCAGTGATGGGATCACCTGACAGGGAGCCGCAGCAGAGGGCCCAAAGAGCCGCATGTGGCTCCGGAGCCGCAGGTTGCAGACCCCTGACCTAGACATTTGGCAAAGGCATATGAGACCACTTGCTTCATTCCATCTGTCTGCCATGCTTGCCATCTTTTATCTTTGGTTGATTTTATTGCAGATTCTTTAATAGCTGTAAGCTAACCAGAGTCATTGGGAGTCGGGTGTCATGCAGGTTTAATGAATTATTAATAATAATATTAGGTGAGTCATATGAAAATTGTAAATTAATGAATACTGATGCGATGAGGAAAATTCACCAACAATCATGGTTAAAATGCTGAATCTAATAGGGAGCCTTTGAGGGATTTATATTGGGACAGAGAGTTGGCTGAAGAAGGTTGCTTAATTGTTTTTCAACCAAATGGTAAGTATTGTCACATGATTAAATGTTTGGATACCAGGGACAATGTCTTGCTGTGGAACCACATGAGAAGAAAAAATTCTTTCTTTCATAATTTGCACAAGTCAAGAGTTTAATTGGTACATAATATGTGATTGTAGTATAGCTAGTTCTACAACATCTACTCTGTAAGTTCGTTTGAGTTATTTCCAGATAAATCTGTCTATTATTGTATTTTTGAGTGTAATTGTTTCCAATATAATGAAATGTAGTCAAAATCTAGATAAGGCATTTTTCCTTAGTCATTTTTGAGCATATTGTCCAGTGAAATGTAAGCAATAAATTTAGGAAAGTTGGTTCTATTTATGTTTATGATATATAATGGGATGCAAGACATTAAGCCATTCAAATAATATGAAAAATATGTTATTTTAAAGTATCTACATTTTGATGTAGAGGTATCTTTTCTTTTTCTACCAAACATTGTACTATGTGAAAGATTTTTCTATCCTGAATTTGACAGATCCCACAGGGATAAGCATCTTCTTCTTTTTGAAGAGACAAAGAATAGCATGCTCTATAGTTAGCACCACATTTTAATAAAGTTGGATCAGAACTCATGTGTTTCTTCATACATCTGGTTCTTTTTTGTTCAGAAAGAAAAAAGTACATTTAAAATGATGTTCTATAAATTTGAATAGGCATTCAGTTTGAGATGATATCTTCCCTGGCATGTAAAATTACAGGTTTCTTATATAATATAAAAAAAGTAGCACATCCGAGGTATTTTCACAGGTTTGTCCTATCAGGCATTAATAGATTAAAACTTTTTTAAAAAGTCAGATTGATGCCACCTGCCAGTGAAATTCACAGCATCACATAATTGAAAGAAATGAAAACTATTATATAATAGTTTTACCTGAAATCTTAAATTTTATAACAGCACTGATTCAATATAAAATTACATTTTACAGATTTATCCTTGAAGGCACATGGGAATCGTTGCATATCAACTTAATGTAATGAAAGAGAAAATGAGATATTTCATACAGGTGTTTTTCTTTAGAAGAGAAACTGGTTAGAAGGGGTTATTGAGCTTTGGCACACAATTCCAATAAGGGCTCTTTTTTTTTAAACCCAATAATGGAAAATGATTTTTTTAGTCCTTTTCTGCATCTGAGTGCTAGATTGGACCATGTGAAATAACATTGCACCAATAACTGTCTAGAAGTAAGCTGAAAATTTTAAATTGTTCAAGGTATAACCGTCTAATGAGCAAATCTGATCTCAGATTAGTCTGAGAGCATGAAATGGAAAATAGTATTTAGTAGTTTTTAGGGTTAGTAAGCATACCATTTACAACCTATGTATAGTCACTGTACAACAAGTCATATATGGTATTACTTTTTATAAGATTCCTATGATATTCCTATGCTGTCTAAAAATCTGGTTATTTTTCTGTACATTTCTTTTTAAAAACCCCATTTTTCTATGTACTTCCAAGAATGTAGTAATCATTCTTATATGGAGGAAATTTAGCAAAGATTATTGTATAGAAGAAGAAATAAGAAATTATCCACCCAAATCCACATTTTGACTCGAATATAAGAGTATGTGTATGCTGACTATTCAACTCAAAGGACAATGCGACTCAGAATACTACAAAACATGGACTAGATGGTACAACTGGACTAAAAAAAAGATGAAAGACTGTGTGACAACGTGAGAAGAAAACAAAGACAGAAGAGACTGTAAATTTATGATTTAATGTGCATAATTGAGATATAACAATGTTGTAAAAACGGGTGTAGATCTGTATCAAAATATTCAGATGTTTAATGAAGAAAAATAATAAAAAAAATAAAAAAAAGAGTATGTGTATGCTGACAGTTTAAAAAAATCATTTTATTAATTTTACCTGTGTGTCAGTTTGTGATTCATACTTATGTCAAACCTCTATGAATCAAATTAAAGGCAGACTGGCAGGTAATTAGATGATATTTATGAGATTCTCATAAACAGAGAAGATGGAGTTGAAATTGCAGGAACATGGTGAGAGTGACCATGTCATATTGGAATTCAATATAATGCAAACACAAGCAATAGAACATAATGATATCAAAGTTTTAGATTTTAAAAGAACTGATTTTAAAAAACACAGAGAAAGCTTTGGAAAGATTCCTTGGATGAAAATCTTAAAGGGAAAACAACTCAAGAAGCTTGGGAAACTCTGAAAAATATGAGCCGAGGTGGCACAGTGGTTAAATGCAGCTACTGCAGGCTACTCCAGCTGACTGCTAGTTCAGCAGTTCAGCTGTTCAAATCTCACCAGGCTCAAGGTTGACTCAGCCTTTCATCCTTCTGAGGTCGGTAAAATGAGGACCCAGATTGTTGGGAGCAATATGCTGAACTCTGTAAACTGCTTAGAGAGGGCTGTAAAGCACTATGAAGCGGTATATAAGTCTAAGTGCTATTGCTATGATCATAAAAACCAAGTCCAGCACAATATCACTGAAAAAGAAAAATAAGAAATCCAAGAAGAAACCACATGGTTGCACAAAGATCTCTTTGATAAACTGAAAGACAAAAAGGAGAAGTACAAAAAAATGGGAAGAGGGACACATAAGAAAGACAGAATATCAGCAGATAGCCCAGGGCTGTCAAACTCATGGCCCGCGGGCAGGATGCCTCACACAGTGGCCACACTCATGCCCGGTTTAGCGAAGAGGGAAAAAGTCACGATACCATCACGACACTGTGACGACATGAGTTTGACACCCCTGAGATAGCCAAAATCTGCCAAGATGAAGTCAGCAAAGCAAAGGCTCAGAATGAACAAAGTCTTGCAACAAAAGTCAAAGATAATTTTAAAAAGTTTCTTTCAACAAAGAAATAACAAGAAAAAAAATCAAGGAGACAATTGGTCCACTAAAGATAGAAGATGGGAAGGAAGTAACAGGCAGTAGAGAGAAAGCAGAGCTTTCTATCTTCACACAAAAAGAAACTAAAAAAAGAAAAAAAAAGAAATTATAGCCCAACCTACCAAAAACAAAACTGTAAAAGATAGATAGAAATAAAAATTAAAATTAAAATAAGCAAGAAAATTATAACAGAACACTTCTCTGATCTTGATGAATATAAATCATTGGGATCTGATGAATTATATCCCAGAGTTCTAAAGGAGTTGGCAGATGCCATCTCAGAACCATTGTACCATATCTTTCAAAAATCCTGGAACACCAGGAAACTATCTGAGGACTGGAAAAGAGCTGATGTGGTTCCTAACTTCAAAAAAGGAAAACAAAAACAAAAACCCAGACTCAGGAAACTATAGACCAATCAGCCTAACATTAATACCTGGGTAGATACTGGAAAAGATAATCAAAAAATAGATCTGTGAACATCTAGAAACAAATAAAGTAGCAGGTTTGTTAAAAACATCTTATTTCATTCTTTGACAAAGTGACTAAATTAGTAGAATATAGGTTGTACAGTAATTTTAAAAAAAGTATTCCAAAGTGGAAGCATCTTTATTGTGTAACATATTAAAAAATAAAATTGAATGTGACATAATCAGTGTTTTTCTGATCCCTATGTTTATATAGCATGCTTATTAATGATGAACTTTAATATGGTCTCTTCAAATTACCATATTTTTCTAGTTGCTAGTTGTTCTGAACCATAAGCTGTAGGTACACAACCTGATAGCTATTAACTATATGTTGTTGGTTTGTAGTTTATTGTGTCATGCAAAAACAATTGATGTGCAACAAGTTGAAAGTTCTTTGTATATCTTGGATTCTGGCATAGCAGCTTAACCATTTTGATAGATTGTGGAGGATGACAAGCCAGGAATCTTACTGCAAGTCTGACAGCCAGTTGTGCAGAACTTCATTTATTCATAATTATTCATCCTAAATTGATATTTCTAAACTTAACCATAATGGTTGATGGCTGTGACTAACTAGGATGTGCATTCCAATGGGGTGACTGAAATGGATTGTTAGTGTGATGTGAGCAGGGAGTTAGCACATTACAGAGGATATTGCCAGCAAGAGAAAACAAGAGAAGATACTTTTGTTGACAGGGTGTGCTTAGATCTCCAGAAGTATTTCACATGCAAGAATACTTACAACTTCACATTTTTTTTAAAATTTTCTTTAAAATGCCCTGACCCTCTCATATTTTGTGATGACAGACTGCTGACAGAATTTTATAGAGCTCCTGATTTATTTAAGAGTACCTAGACCTTACTTACATCTCTAGGAACAATATGTCTTGCCATTTACTTAACCATGCCCTTTCGAACAGAACAAAAGATTATGACTCAATCAAGCCACAGAGAAACAAGAAGAAACAGGGTGGGTGAATTACATTTGGCAAGTTTGCATTGAAAATTATCTGTCAGTTTTGGAAGCCATTATTTCTGTTTGCTTCAACTGCCACATATTTTAGCCTGGGAAATTGGGAAGGGTTTTTTTTGTTGGAGTGGTAGAAACTTAGCAAAATTCTTTACTCAAGGACAAATGCCTGCACCTGCATGAAGATTTGATTGGACCATGTGATGAGCTTGTGGGTATGGGGCAGGGTTGTGAATTTTCAACTGGGTGGGGAAATCCTGGAAGCTTTCAGATTTGGGTTTCCCCAGATGTGCCAACATGACATCTCTAATAAATTGGAACTTTGAGGAACTTCTAGCCTCGGAGCTTTATTTCGTTGGGGGTGTTTCTTGGAACCCTGACATTATCTTAATTCAAGGCGGTTTCAGTTCACCTCTTTTCAGACAGAGGTGAAATGGTATAAGAAATATAATGGTTTGCAGTCAATATAATAGTAAAATTATTTCTCAAATAAGGATTCATTATATGTTCTAACCCTCTTTAGATAAAACTAGACAGCCCATGATTTGTTGGGTCATCATTTCAGAGATATTTCTTTACCTAAAAAATGAAACAGAATTTGATGTTCTGGCTTTCCTTGCAACCCTTCAGGAACCAGACCCAGCTCCTAAGCCCACACAATGTTAGAAGGAAGAATTGCTTCTGCAAGTTTTGATAGCAAGGCAGCAGAAAATAGCAGTCAGATGTAGATAAGGACTTAGGTGAGAAATGCAAATTCCAAGTCAGCAGTACAAAGTCAAGGAGATGATTTACGATGCAAGCCAGGGTGTAAATAACTGGATATCATGAATCATGGCACAGTATGCAAGCCAGATGCTGCAGTTGCTTCTAGCAAGGGAATAATGTTTCAGTGAGGCTTAGATCCTTTCCCTGCTTAATATGCACAGCTGTTGTCATACTTTGCTGATGAGTGCAATGCTTTGATGCTTGTTCCTGAGTTGTACACGTTAGAGAGGTGCAGAGATCCTAGAAGGGTTTGCTTGGGAAGGGGAGAAGTAAATACTAGTTAGATTTTTAATGTTTATGTTTTATCCACACACTTAAGGTAAAACAACTAAAAAGGAAAAGAAATAATAAAATAAATTGAGGACTATAGTAAAACAGTGTATAATTCAGCAGAAAGCTCTTCTAAATTGCTCATAAATAAGGCATAAAAGTGATTTACTGTAGTTTACCATTCAAATGAATGGGAAGAAACAATTGCACTGCAATCCTAAATATGTTTCTAATCCGAAGTGGGTTCTAAGGGCTTAGTGATGCTTAATCCTCAGTAATGAGGATAGATTTATGGAACTAGTATTCTGCTGGTGTGAATTCTGCTGGTATGATTTAAACTAGAGATCTGAGATTCAAGACGGGCCTTATTTAAATTTATAATTCAGGATTAAAATGCTGTTGTTTTTTTTAAAAAAGATCCATAGGCTGTGATAAGGAAGCATTAAAGCACTTGCAAGTGCTTTATCTTTTGAAATAGGATAAGAATAGCTAGGGCAGTGAATTTGTTAGTTGAAATTGGTCCTGCAGTGTGGCACTGGATGTCTTCCCATTTTCCTCTTTAGTTTTTAAAAATATTCTATCTGCACCTCTTTTCAGGCAGGGATGTGAAGGATAATACAACAGCCTTTGAATTGCCAGCAAAGAACCTAAATTATCCTGAACTAATGCAATGAGTTCTACCCCAACTGAATACCAAACCCTTTCAAAAGCTGTTTAAAAGGTATGCTGTAATTTTTCCGTTTCTTTTCTAGGAAATCTGACTTAACCTTGTGTGGTAGTGTAGCTGAATGTTGACTTTTCTGGGCTTCGCTTTGTTACCTGGTAAGGTTGGGCCCTCTGAGAGGGACCTTTCATCAGTGGTAGGGTCAGGCTTGTGCCTTACTGGCATTACTGTATACAAATGTCCCCATTTGTGTTCATGAATGTGCTTCTCTGGAGTAATCAGATGGAAGCTTTATGGAATCAAAGCTTTGCACATCCCTTGAAAGCATACATTAAAGTATGGACAAACTATTTTTAAATATTGCTGAGGAACTTTAGAATTACATTTTTGTTAAATAAAATTAGGTTAAAATATCAAACACATAGCTTGCATAAGAAAATTATATAGGGCTGGTTAACATAAGATTAATCTTTGTGTGATTCTCAATTGCTCTTGGATTATATGGAATAATATTTCATAGATATGTTTCCCCAAGAATTTCTCTGACCGTGGTACTACTTTTTTTTTTTACTCCTGTGACAATTAAAATTTCATTACAGGTATATTTATGGATTATTGGTTCACATAGTTCACTTCTAAATGAATTTTTTGTATTCATCATTGGTGCTCAAATTATTTTAAATGTAACGAAACCTTATTTATAGGTATCAAAAGCATTCTTCTTTGGTCTTCATCCTACTTTAATGCTGGTGTGAATTGCTCATTTGTCAGGAAGAAGCACTCTGCATGCCTTCCAATGCGCTGTTATATATTTTTTGTCTTTACATGTTGCAGCTGGAAAAAAACCCTAGATTCATCTTGAAGCCCTGCTCACTACATACTGTACATAATGGGATAAATTAATGGGAAACATGTTTGATTGATTTAACATTTTTTTGAGTTGTCACTTTTGTTTGGGTTTAGCCCTCAAGTCTGTTTACTCATTTTGATTTTATGTCAAGAATAGGAGTTGTGATAATCCCATAATTAATTTGCAGAGAGCCTTGCTGGACAAACAGTGGTTTTAATAAGATATATGTTAGTTATTTCCCCATCAACTGACTTGGAAGATTAGAATGAAGGCTGTATAATAATAAAATTGTTACAGTAACGGAGGCTGCAATATTGGGAGTTATTCCTATTATGTTTACTTATGAATAAGCATACATGGGATTGTGTGCCTATCATGAACAGTTTAATTTGAATGCCTGTTAAAAACACGTAGGTGCATAAAGCTAAACTAATGTTTGCATATATATCTGAATATCTTCTGAAAATGATCCTGTGTGTTGAAATGAACACAAATGTTCATCTGCTAATTGTTTATTGCTTCTTGTTTAATAACAAAAACATGTTTCAAAACAAAACTAAGGCAAGTCCTTGTTAGCTTAAGTCAAATATGCTATCTACAATATCAGGAGAAGAAATTACTGCTGAAATTGGTGAAGGCCACAACAGTACCCATAGAACCAAATTGGAACCCTGGAAAAACCAAGCTATTGTTTGATTAGAAGTGATGTCCTCTTCACAGGGGAAAGAAACTCCTTAATCCCAAATGCCTGACCATATCTGGAGTATACAGGTAGTTTTCACTTATTGACCACAATTGGGACAGGCAATGTGGTCAGAAAGTGAAATGTCATGTACCACACCCAACTCATATTACTTCCAATCATTAAGTGAATCACTGTGATTTCCACATTGACTTTGCTAGTTGGAAGTCAGCAGTGAAGATTTCAAATGGTAATTATATGACCATGGATATGCTGTACTGGTTGCACCTGTGAGAACCATTGTAGGTCTCCTTTTTCAGTGTCATTGTGACTTCAAATGGTTGTTGCAGGCCACCTGCATTCCCTATATGGTACATTTGATACATCATGGTAGCACACAAACCAATATATAAACCAAAACCAATACTTTAATCAAGGAATTATCAAGGAGAAAACCACACTCCCACCAATACTGGTAGGGCAGTCCACTGCACATAAACAGGGAACAAACCTGGAACTCATTAACATCAATGAAGTTGCCTTAGTTGGTAACTAGTTTTAATTTGTTTTCTGAGGAGATATCTAACTTATACAAAGTTAGATATCTTATCAGAAAACAGATGCAAACGATGCAAAACAAATGCATCCCCTCAAAGTGGTCTTGCAGTTGTCCTATAAATAATTATTTCTGAGCCCTTCAATTTATTCGCACTATCCTCCATTTAGTTGTTGACCTAAACATTTTTTATTCCATTAGGCCAGAATAAAATAAAATCAGGGATAAAATGCTGCTTTTTCCACCTTTCTGGCTAAAATGATTTAATCCTTCCATCTTCATTGGGACATATATTTCTCGATTCTTTCTTAATTTCTAGAAATAAGTAGAATAGAATAACAGAGTTGGAAGGGTCCTTGGAGGTCTTCTAGTCCAACCTCCTGCTTAAGCAGGGTATCCTACACCACTTCAGACAAATGGTTATCCAACATCTTCTTAAAAACTTCCAGTGTTGGAGCATTCACAACTTCTGGAGGCAAGTTGCTCCACTGATTAATTGTTCAAACTGTCAGGAAATTTATCCTTAGTTCTAAGTTGCTTCTCTCCTTGATTAGTTTCCACCCATTGCTTCTTGTCCTGTGCTCAGGTGCTTTGGAGAATAGCTTGACTCCCTCTTCTTTGTGGCAGCCCCTGAGATATTGGAACACTGTTATCATGTCTCCCCTAGTCCTTCTTTTCATTAAACTAGACATACCCAGTTCCTGCAACCGTTCTTTATATGTTTTAGCCTTCAGTCCCCTAATCATCTTTGTTGGTCTTCTCTGCACTCTTTCTAGAGTCTCAACATCTTTTTTACATCGTGGCGACCAAAACTGGATGCAGTATTCCAAGTGTGGCCTTACCAAGGCATTATAAATTATTAACACTTCACATGATCTTGATTCTATCCCTCTGTTAATGCAGCCTAGAACTGTGTTGGCTTTTTTGGCAGCTGCACCACACTGCTGGCTCATATTTAAATAATATTAAGTAGGAAGAGAAGAAGCCATATCTTTTTTGCTGGAGTGAGAAAAGACTTCCCTGTTAAATCTGAGCCCTGAATTTCTTAAGCCTTTCTCTTCCATTTTCCTTTGGTGTTGAATCTTTTAGATTATAAATTTGAGGGCGGTATTCATATTTACCATATGATATGGTTTTATTAAATAACCTCAAAAATATTTCTATAGATACAGAATGATTTGACAACTACTTTGGGAACGCTAAGTAAACTGTTCTACATGCTCCACTCATTATTATTATCCTCCTGAAACTGTGAATGTTCGTTTTGTATTTCAGTTGAACAAAAGTCTTCAAATGTATACTCTTTGCCAGAATGACTCAAGTATTCATTTGTTTAGATGAGCAATAAACAGTGATAAAATAAATGTAGCTTTTAAATCACCATCTTTTAAAATCTTCAATTATCTTTTATTTCGCCAGCTTCTGCAACTTTTGAAGACTTTCAGATTCGGCCACATGCTTTGTTTGTCCATTCCTACAGAGCACCAGCCTTCTGTGACCATTGTGGAGAAATGCTGTGGGGGCTTGTACGTCAAGGACTTAAATGTGAAGGCAAGTGAAAGATCTACCTTTACATATTTTGCATGCTTCAAAATGTACTGCAAGTTACACACACACACACACACACACACACACACACACACACACACACACACTTGCACACTTGTGTAACTTGCAATATATATATATATATATATATATATATATATATATATATATATATATATATATATATATATATGTTTGTGTGTGTATATAGTATATATATATATATATATATATATATATATATATATATATATATATATATATATATATATATATTTGTGTGTGTGTGTGTATATATGTATGTATATATATATGTGTGTGTGTGTGTGTGTGTATGTATGTATGTATGTATGTATGTATGTATGTATGTATGTATGTAATCGGATGGATTACACCCCAAGGTTCTGAAGGAACTGGCAGACGACATCTCAGAACCACTGAACTATATCTTTCAAAGATCCTGGAGCATCAGGGAACTGCCAGAGGACTGGAAAAGAGTTGATGTAGTTCCCATCTTCAAAAAAGGAAAAAAAATAGATCCAGGAAACTACAGACCTATCAGCCTGACCTCAATACCAGGGAAGATTCTGAAAAAGATAATCAAGGAACGAATCAACGAACACCTAGAAGCAAACAAAGTAATAACCAAAAGCCAACATGGGTTTGTCAAAAACAGATCATACCAGACTAATCCTAGTGCATTCTTTGACAAAGTGACAAAATTAGTGGACCAGAGGAATGCTGTCAATATAATTTACTTAGACTTCAGTTAGGCATTTGATAAAGTAGTCCATAATCTACTACTAGAAAAAGTAGAAAAATGTGGGTTAGACAGCAACACCACCAGATGGATTCAAAACTGGCTGACCAACCGCACTCAACGTGTAGTGCTCAATGGAACTGCATCTACATGGAGGGAAGTATGCAGTGGAGTACCCCAAGGCTCTGTTTTAGGCCCAGTACTCTTCAGCATCTTCATCAATTTATTTATTTATTTATTTATTTATGGTTTCTTATATGCCGCCCCACTCCCGAAGGACTCAGGGCGGCTTACAACACATACAAAAATACAAGAAAACCAATAAATACAATTAAAATCAAAATATGAAAATTAAAAATTACAATATAAAAGAACCATTCAACCACCAGACATACCCGGGGGAGAGTGCAGATGGAATTAAGCTCTACCCCCTGCCTGCAGGAAGAGCCATGTCTTGACGACTTTTCGGAAGGCCAGCAGGGTGGGGATGGTTCGGGTCTCTGGAGGGAGTTGGTTCCAGAGCGCGGGGCCGGCCACAGAGAAGGCTCGCCCCCTAGGGCCCGCCAGCCGGCATTGCTTGGCTGACGGGAGCTGGAGGAGGCCAACTCTGTGGGCCCTAACCGGTCGGAGGGAAGTATGAGGCAGATGACTTGGATGAGGGGATAGATGGAGAACTCATCAAATTTGCAGATGACATCAAACTGGCAGGAATAGCCAACACTCCAGAAGATAGGCTCAAGATACAGAAAGATCTTGACAGACTTTAACATTGGGCGCTATCTAACAAAATGAAATTCAATGGTGAAAAAAGTAAGGTTCTACATTTAGGCAAGAAAAACAAGATGCACAGGTACAATATATGTGGTACCTTGCTCAACAGTAGTAACTGTGAGAGGGATCTAGAAGTCCTAGTGGACAACCATTTAAATATGAGCCAGCAGTGTGCAGCAGCTGCCAAAAAAGCCAACACAGTTCTAGGCTGCATTAACAGAGGGATAGAATCAAGATCACGTGAAGTGTTAATACCACTTTATAATGCCTTGGTAAGGCCACACTTGATGCAAAAAGGATGTTGAGACTCTAGAAAGAGTGCAGAGAAGACCAACAAAGATGATTAGGGGACTGGAGGCTAAAACATATGAAGAACAGTTGCAAGAACTGGGTATGTCTAGTTTAATGAAAAGAAGGACTAGGGGAGACATGATAGCAGTGTTCCAATATCTCAGGGGTTGCCACAAAGAAGAGGGAGTCAGGCTGTTCTCCAAAGCACCTGAGGGTAGAACAAGAAGCAATGGGTGGAAACTAATCAAGGAGAGAAGCAACTTAGAACTAAGGAGAAATTTCCTGACAGAACAATTAATCAGTGGAACAGCTTGCCTCCAGAAGTTGTGAATGCACTGGAAGTTTTTAAGAAGATGTTGGATAACCATTTGTCTGAAGCGGTATAGGTTTTCTGCCTAAGTAGGGGGTTGGACTAGACCTCCAAGATCCCTTCCAACTCTATTATTCTGTTATTCTGTATGTATATATATGGAACATACAATGGGATATGTATTGAGAAAAGACATACTTTATTGTTGAATGTGATTGTTGAGAAAGTAATATCATTCATCTGGGTAGGACCTAAGTATTGAATCCTTTAACTTTCCATATATGTTATTTAGCTCAATCAGTAGAAGCAATTAAGTTTATTCTCAATTCAGTCTAGTTCTAGTTCCAATCCATCTTTGTAATTCCATTCAGGCTTTGCCTGCTACAGAGAAACCATAAGAATATATTGGGCCAAATAAAATAAGAATACGTAAGAAAGCTACCTTATATTTTATCAAATTATACTACGGTATGTGCCGGCGTATAAGACGACTTTTTACCCCTTGAAAATCTTCTCCAAAGTCGGGGGTCATCTTATACGCCGGGTACTAAACCTTCTGAGCCGGGGAGGAGCTCAAAAATAGCCGCAGCCGCATCCTCGCCGTCTGCAGCCAAGTGGCCGAAGGAGCCTTGGAGCCCCGATGCTGCCCTGCATCTCAGTCGCCTGCTGGGAAGGCTGCAGCCGCCACCGTCAGCTGGCGGCTTAAGGCAAGAGGCAGGCGGGCGGGAGACGCGGGCAGGAGCTGGTGGCGGCTGCGGTCGCGCCGAGGGAGCCCGGGGCTGAGAGGCATCTCGTGCGGGGAGGAATCTTTGTCTGGCTCTGCTTCCAGAGTGAGCGAACGAGAGCAGCGCAGCCACAGCGGGAAGGGAAGCAAGCAGCCCACTCTGCCACTCAAGCTAGCGGCTGCCGGAAGCAATAAGGACGTTAGAAAAAGAGAAGGAGGAGCGCCGCCACCGCCGCCAGCACTCTTTCCTTCACTTCTATCTTCTCCTTCTCTTATCCTAACGCCCTTGTTGCTTCCAGCGGCCGCTGGCTTGAGTGGCAGAGCGGGCTGCTTGCTTCCCTTCCCGCTGTGGCTGCGCTGCTCTCGCTTGCTTGCTCGCTCTGGAAGCGGAGCCAGACAAAGGTTCCTCCCCGCGCGAGATGCCTCTCAGCCCCGCGCTCCCTCGGCGCGACCGCCACCGCCACCAGCACTCTTTCCTTCACCTGGGAAAAAGGATCTTGCGGTGCTGAGGGCTAGGAAAGAGGGAAGAAGAGAAAAGGGAAGGAAGGAAGACCAGAGATGAAAGGAAGGAAGGAAGACCAGGAAGGAAGACCAGAGATGAAAGGATGGAAGGAAGGAAGGAAGGAAGGAAGGAAGGAAGGAAGGAAGGAAGGCCAGGAAGGAAGACCAGAGATGAATGAATGAAAGAAAGAAAGGAAGGAAGGAAGGAAGACCAGAGATGAAAGGAAGGAAGGAAGGAAGGAAGGAAGGAAGGAAGGAAGGGAAAAAGAGGAAGAAGAGGAATGTTAGGTGGGAGGGTGGGAGGAAGGAAGAGAAAAAAGTGAGAGGGAAAGAAAGAAAGAAAGAAAGAAAGAAAGAAGGAAAGAAAGAAAGAAAAAGATGTTATGAAGGAAGAAAGACAGAAAGAAAAAGAAAGATGGTAGGAGGGGTAGTCTTATAGGGAGAGTATATCCCAAACTCTATATTTTCATTGGAAAAGTTGGGGGTCGTCTTATACGCCCAGTCATCTTATACGCCGGAATATACAGTATGTGCAAAACAGCTTTCCAAGATTTTATTTCAAACAATAGTCTTTTTCTGGCTTCTCTGATTAAAAACAAAGAGAGGGTGAGGAATTCCAAGTTCCAATTAAAAAAAGTTTTTATTTGGCCCAACATGTTTTGAAAAGTGTAGTCCTTTTTACTAGAATGACTTCTAACTTCTAAAAATGGTCAGTGTTCTTTGTGTATATTCAAAATAAGTCAATAAAGATCTAAAACGGAATAGCCTCATGTTACAAATGCAAATCATTTATACAAAAAAGGAATAATATATCTGCTGAACTATCATATTAAAGATAGAAATATTGCTGCAACAAGTACAAGAACAGTTATCTACAAGTAACACAGACATTCTTAGAACATGTAGCAAGCATTTGCTTCTATTGTGAATAAAAAAAGACTCCCACAAACACAAAATTAAGCACAGGATTGTTTTAACTTCTGGAATGTCCATGAGCTTAATTGATTGGTGTACTCTATAAAACTGATCAATGTTGATAGCAGTTGTGGCAATCTGTAGTGCAAAGGAGAGCAATGAGCTGCAAGGGCAAACTTTTAAAGAGGAATGTGTTTAAATAATAAAGTTGCTGAATGTTTTCCTTCTGTAGTTAGGATTGTTCAGTACTAAAATCTATTTGTTATTTTTTAAAAGTAACTCTGTCATATAAGTTCACTAGGGTTTTATTGCCCCAAAGCATAACTATGAGTGCATTTTTTTCCTGGAAGGGCTTCCATTTTGTATTTTTTATGATGCCCAAACCATCTCTAATTTTGGTCTTGAAAACTCCAATCGTTTTGTCCATACAAGGTTCAGGACAAAGGCACTGAATGGCATACACTGTGTGAGCTGGAACTTGTAGCAAGCATAAGTCAAGTAATAAAATACATTGAAAAGGTTGTTGTTCTGTGTGCTTGCAAAATATGGGGAATTCTTGTTAACCCAACATGGTCATTGCAGGACTTGCTGCTTCTCGGGGACATTTTCCTTATGGTCAGTGTTTTTATTACAAGGACACCCCTCCCCATCGTTTTCATCAATCCTTTGAATGGATAAAGACACTCCCTGCAAGGGATCACTAAATATGCTAACCTTGCCTGTTAGCTGGTTTCCCATAAACAACATTTTTCATGCTAATTCACAGAAGTTCATAGAAACAAGTTGAAGGGTATATTTTAATGGTGATCAGTAAATTAGCCAAATGTTGGTTTGGCATGGAAACCAAAGCTCTGTGATAGTGAAAACAATTTTATAACCACAGCTACTACAAGCAGAACAGGTTTTTTTTAACTACACTGATAAAGCATCAAGAAAAACTAAAGGAAAAAAAGGATATTAGGAGCTGTGGTGGCGCAGTGAGTAGAATGCAGTATTGCAGGCTGACTCTGCCGACTGCTAGCAGTTTGATCCTGGCAGGGCTGAAGGTTGACTCAGTCTTCCATCCATCTGAGGTCAGTAAAATGAGGACCCCGATTGTTGGGGGCAATATGCTGACTCTATAAATCACTTAGAGAGAGTGTAAAGCACTGTGAAATAGTATATCCTTTAAGTCTAAGTGCTATTGCTATTGTCGAAAAGCTGCATATTTATTTTACTTACTAAATATGGATTTGAATTTGGATCACTTCAGAAAGAAAAAAGTCTGCGCTCAAGGAGATTAAGGTGTGTTAGATCATCCCTAAGTGAAGAATCTTTTTCAAATCTAATTGCTTTTTTAATGATGCTCTTGACAGCATAAATGGAGTCCACATATTAGAGATTCATTAGCATATTCCAGAGTATTTGCTTTGATGGGAAGGACTGTGTTACAGAAACAAACCATAGAATATTGGTGAACCTGTACATTTTACTTTTCATGCTTATTTAAAAATGCAAACTTAAAACAGATAGTAGCCTTTTTATAAAGTTCTAGTATTCATTGCACTCTATTTCAATTTTTCCATCATATTGTAATATGGAGTAATAGGTTTTTATGTTCTTTTCAGGATGTGGCTTAAACTATCACAAGAGATGTGCATTTAAAATCCCTAACAACTGCAGTTGTGTCCGGAAGAGGCGATTATCAAATGTTTCATTAACAGGACTTGGTAATATCAGAAGAATGTCTGCTGAACTCTCGTCTACACCTGCAGATGAAGGACTCCAGGTACAAAATGTCTAAATGTTGAAAATAGTAGGCTGAGTAATGAATATATTTGAATGTTTTTCTCTAGTGTAGATGGGCTTTTCACATGTGTGTCCCAGCATAAATGCTTTTGGAATCCCATAACCAAACTCAGTGTAGAAACAGCACAACAGTTTCTACAAATGAGGGGGTGGGGAATCATAGTTGCTTCTTATTTCTTCAGTATGGTAGACGTTTCCAAACTTTTGTATCAAACTGTTCCAGCAAGATAAACATGTTTGGGATCAAAAACATTCCTTAGGTGTTTTTAGGCATGTGGAACCTTCTCCTCCAATCTACTTCCATTCTTTTCTTTTGAACTTTGAAAAGTTACAGTAGTTCATCTCTGGTATTAAAGTTCAACCTGTAAATTACACAACTATAATTTTCTGGCTTTTTTAAAATAGCAAAGAACATGGAACTTTGCATGAGCAGAATTTAATTTTCACAAAAGAATGTTCATTTTTTTTTAATTATAAGTGGCAGCAAGGAGGAGGAGGAAGTCTATGTTGCTAGCTGTATTTACTTTGTTGGCAGATGAGTGCAATTGGGGGCAATCCTGAACTTGTTGATCAATTAATTTTATAGAATCTGTACACATTTTAAAAATGAACAATTGTGTAATGAGAATGCACATATTTAATAATTTAATGCAAGTTTCAGTTTGTTACTTTTTGTTCTAAACTTTATATTTACTTTCTAAATAATATTGCTCTACATTTTCTTTTTCCCTTGTTCTGAATGTGGTCTTCATTTTCTAGATTCCTGCAAGCCCCAGTTTTGAGGTGGGTTTTTCTTTTTGTTTTCTCTTCTCTCTTTAAAGTGTCATATCAAAACATATCAGGAATTCGGCCTTTCTAGTTTTGTTGTAAATTTCATGTAAGACTACAGATAGATCATGATTCCTTAGTTCTATACAATTGGAAGTTGTAATGATGATAATAGTATGATTAAAACATATATTCTCAGTGCAGAAATGAAACATTGAGAAATTCTCCTATAATTCCAGATGCATTATGCTGCATTATTTTAAGAGCACAGTGGAAAAGGCATATTTTTACCATGTATGAGCCAGAAATAGGAATATGGATAATGTGTCAAGGCTTCATTATGCTGTATCATAACATAGCTAATGTCCAGGAGACAAGGCTTGTAATGGAAAATATTGATATTTTAAGAGGTGGTTCATTGCAGCATAATTCATCCAAAACTTTCATTTTCATTGTCAAATATTATTTTATGTATGCATTTATCAAACTGAAACAAAACTTGTTTCAATATAGCAAAGTGGCTTATACCTCTGATGCTTGGAAAAAAGGGTTTAAAATATTATGCTCTTTTAGCTGAAAGAAGAGAAAAATGATTTTGTGATTTATGGGTTTGGAGATTAAGGAAGTTTATGGAAAGAAGGCAATTATGATGTAACTTTAGAGAGGGGGGCAAAATTTAAATGTATCTATAACTGTTCTCAAGAAAATTAAAAGCCACTGCTATATATTTTTTCTCTTTTTCTCTTTTCTTTTTTTTTAACCTTTTATTGTTTTCTTTATTTTCCTTTCCCCCCCCTTTGTTAAAATTGTTCAATAAAAAATAGTTTTAAAAAGTTTAAAGGAAGAAAATGCAATGCAAGAGAAAAAAGATGAAGCCCTGTGCTAAAAAGGTTAAGATGCTTTGGGTGTTAGAGGTTTTGTAAACAGATCGGCGACAGTAAACAAAAAGCATCTGAATTTGAAAGCAGAGATGTTGACAGAGATAGAAATTTGGAGAAAACTGGGAAGTTTTGGGATTTCAGGTAACACTTCATATCTTGAAACAAAACAAAAATATGCTATGTCAAACTTTATCTCACACATAGAAACACGTGTGTGTATGTCTGTGTTTACTGAAATCCTTTATATACCTTCATGAAATGTGGTTCCACACTTAACTAACAAAATGAAAATTCCAAGGAACAAAAACCCACATAATTAGAATAGTTATCAAATAAAATATGACTCTATAAGGTACTTTTTAAAAATATTACTTTGAAACAGCAAGGAACTAGAAGAGTTTGTTATGGCTCCAAAAAGAACACACTGCTTGTGCCAAGCATGTTTTCTCAGAGATGGGTGAAGCTGCCATGACCAAAAAGGTTGCTTGTTTAGCTTTCTATTGTTTCATTTTAAACAAGAAGACAACAGAAAAGAACAGAGATCAGAGCAAATGGTGTGTATAAGGTGGTGAGACGGTTTCAAACATTTCAGTTTCAAGACATTAGATCAAAGATGGATCTACAGCTTAACAAAACTCTTTTAAGGTTTCATTTCTGAAAAAAAAAACAGCAGCATTACAAATTGCCTATTTGCATTATGGCAGTGTTCTGAGAGTTTTGGGAGCCACAAAAATGGTGATGGGAAGGCCACAGGTGGCTCAGAGGCCGAAAGCTGCCTATTCGGATTTAGCAGCTTCCACAATTTTCTTTCTTTTGTGCAGGCATTCCTGTATTTGGACGATGAAGATCTATGGATATTTTTGTTTTCAACTTTGGTTACAGTTGGCTAAAGCTGAACTTTGAATTTTTGCTGTTGAAAGGATAGTTTAGATTTAATCAGTTTTTTTCTGAAACATTTGGCAATGTGGCCCTTGTAATACAAACTCCATAGTATTTGCAAAAGGTTCTTGTATGGTAGTATTTCAAGGATATTATTGCCAGACTCAGAATACTTGCGGCAAATTAATTGGAGCAATTTGCTTATTGCCTGACAAACAGCTGGCTTCTGAAGTTTCCATAGTGTAATCTGAGCAATTGTTTCCTGGTCAGAATCCAAGCTTCCCGAGTCAGGAATTCTGGCTAGCTATTCGGGGAGGCGGGGCCAAAGAAATCTGTAGCTAACCAAAACATACTGGATAAAAAAAAATCCCCCATGCCTTCCATACAAGAAACCTGAGCTTTAGCAGATATTTCTGGAACGTAATATAATTGTGTGTTGAAAACTTTAGATCTAGTGCTACCTTTCATGCTAATGAATCATTTCTAGCTCACTAATTGTATTTCATTTTGGGGAATTTATGTCTGTTGCCCTGCTGAAAAAGATTTATTTATAACAATAGGGATGTATATATAATGTTTGGGTTCTGTGCTAATTTGGATTCAAAGCAAAATATATTATGCTGAATACATCAGGGGTGGGTTCTAACTTACCTCGCTGCCGGTTCGCTTCCTCCTGTGCCGTGTGGCCACGGCTCGTGGGCACGCGTGCTCTTTGCGCATGCGCGTATGAACAGTGCTGAAAACTCCCAAAAAATTCCCCCCGAAAACCAAAACAAGATGGTGACGCAAGCGCAGTGCCAGAAACTCGGCTTCTGTGCATGCGCAGAAGAAAAAAATAATTTAAAAATCCAAAAAAAAAATTTCAAAAAAAAAAAGAGAGAGATGGCGGTGCCCACGGACCAGCACCAACAGTTCGGTGATGTCATCGTGACATCACCAGTGGCTTGCTACCAGTTCGGGTGAACTGGTGCGAACAGGGAGGAACCCACCTCTGGAATGCATGAATCTATCACCTGTTTGCAGCTCCTTATGAACTTAAGGACTCCTGCGTGCCCTGAAGCACCTTTTTATTTTACACTGTTCTTTGTTTATTATTTCTGACTGTAGATTCCTAGAGCTTCAAGGGATGAAAGAATACAGGTAGTCCTCGACATACAACAACAGTTGAGCCCAAAATTTATGTTGTTAAGCGAGACAGTTGTTAAGTGAATGTTGCCCCATGTTAAGACCTTTTTTAAGACCAAGTTGTTAAGTGAATCACTGCAGTTGTTAAGTTAGTAACACGGTTGTTAAGTGAATCTTGCTCTTCCATTGATTTTCCTGTCAGAAAGTCACAAAAGGTGATTACATGATCCTGGGACACTGCAACCATCATAAATATGAACCAGTTGTCAAGTATCTGGATTTTGATCACATGATCATGGGGATGCTGCAACGGTCATAAGTGTGAAAAACGGTCAAAAGTCACTTTTTTCAGTGTTGCTGTAACTTTGAAAGGTCACTAAATGAATGGTTGTAAGTCAAGGACTACCTGTAGAAAGAATTAAGGCATCCCTTCACTTTCTTATGGAACACTCTGCTTTAACTTTTAGTCCCATTTTTAGGTCTTCTATTGTCTGCTTTTCATGAATAGAAAACATTGGCAGGGAAATTCTAGAAGTGCCTCATATGTGTTACTCAGTCATTTAAAGGTGGATCTTCTTAAATGACATAGGAAGCAGTGCTTATTACACATTGACTATGTTGGACTAAACTGTCCCAAAATATAAGGATACATTAAAAAACCATTCTAAATATTTCTAATTGATTTAACAAATTGATAAATTAAATAAAATGCTACAGTTTATACATCTGTGGTAGAAATGGACACAAGTTTGAAGTTTAATTCTGTTTTTTTCTTCAACTCAACTAATCAGTTCCAAACAATGACTTAATAATATCACTGTTTTGTATTTAAAAGTATACAGTCTTCTTGTGCATGTATTCTATAGTATTATATATTTTTTCATGTTTACTAAATTATATGCTGGAGAACCAATTGGATTTAAAATTAATTGTACTGCTGAAATTGAACATAGAAGCCATATTTAGGTTCATTTGGCCAAGTGTAGAATTTTTTCATGTCCAGAAGTCTCAATTGATAATCCATTTTTGATGTTCTTCGGGGCTGCTTCACTACAAATGCTTTGTGAGTAAGGGCGAAAATGCAAAAAAGGAATTCATGTAAGGAGCCTGAGAGACTAGAGTATATGTTTAAGCTCTTTAAAAAAAACATATATGCAAAAATGCCTTCCATACTAAAATGACCTTATGTATCTTATTGACCTATTGTAGCAGAAATCACCACCTGATTTTTCACTTGGAAGAGAGAAGAGGTCTAACTCACAATCACACATTGGGCGACCTATTCAGCTTGACAAGATTTTACTTTCCAAGGTTAAAGTGCCTCATACTTTTGTCATTCACTCATATACAAGGCCAACAGTTTGTCAGTACTGTAAAAAGTTACTTAAAGGACTTTTTAGACAAGGCTTACAGTGCAAAGGTAAGCAAGTTAGAACTGAAAGCATGGTAATAATGCATTTTTAAAAACATTTTAATGTTTTATTTGTTACTACTGTGTCCTGAGTTACATGCTGATATATTTCCTAGCTGGTGGGATACAGACAACAGTATGTCAGCTTGGAAGATAGTACGGATTTTGGAGAACAAAATCTTAATTTGTTTGTTTGCAGCTGTGCTAAACCATACAACTGTTCTTATCATTAGCTTGGAATACCAGAGATATAGTTTACACCAGGGGTCCCCAAACTTGGCAACTTTAAGACTTGTGGACTTCAACTCCCAGAATTCTCCAGCCAGCATAGCTGGAGCCATAGCGGGTTGGAGAATTCTGGGAGTTGAAGTCCACAAGCCTTAAAGTTGCCAAGTTTGGGGACCTCTGGTTTACACTATATGTCTCCAATGTCTCTCCCAATTATTACACTCTAATGCAGTGTTTCTCAACTTTGGCAGCATGGTATGAGATATGACAATGGTCAAATTTTGCCCATGAGCTATGGTGGCGCAGTGGTTAGAATGCATGGTTGCAGGCTGACTCTGCCCGCTGCCAGCAGTTTGATCCTGACCAGCTCAAAGTTGACTCAGCCTTCCACCCTTCCGAGGTTGGTAAAATGAGGACCCAGATTGTTGGGGACAATATGTTGATTCTGTAAATAGCTCAGAGAGTGCTGTAAAGCTCTATGAAGTGCTATATAAATCTAAGTGCTATTGCTATTTGGAAGTATAGTACAGTTTAATGTTTGACAGTGCATGGGCAAACCAGATTTTAGCTTTTCAGCAGGTCATTAAGAAATGTGTGATTATGGGATTTTTTTCCTTTACAATTGATGATTTAGTTAGTGTACCATACAGTAAATAGGCTTGAATCTTTGAACAAGTTTTCTGAAATATGTTACTGATAGATAATTAGCTATTTTAGCTTTGATGCTTGAATGTGTCCCTGAATGTATGTCTGTTGTTTATGAAACTTTCATATGCTGTAGAGGAGTGAAGAATAAGATTTCTCGTACTTAGACTGAAATCCTACTGTGTCTGTCATAGTAACATTCTGTAACAGTGTAGCAAATTTGGAATAAAGGATACAAAATATTAAAGGATTCTGAATATATCATGCAAAATATGCTATAAATATACAAATAGAATGCAGATGTTCTTAGTGACGGATTCTCGCTGGGATTCATAGATAGCAAAACGTTCTTAAGAGGTAAAATGTCATACTTTATTTGGATGTACTTTGTCACTGCCTTCTAAAAATAGGCTTACAATCTATTTTATATGATCCTATACTGTGGAATAGTCACTTGATTGAATGGAATGGAATAGCTGGCAGGGAAGTAATTCCAGGAAGAGGAGGAAATATCTGGAATTCATTCCCAGTTTTTTCACATAGCATCAGACCTTGGTTTGCTTGAATTGAGATCTGCTGTCTAGAGTCAAGAACCACTGTCTCATATTCAGGTTTAACATTGTATCTGAAACTGTCACATTATAACCAAGCAATTTGTGCAGATCATGCATCTTTTCTTTAAAAAGATTGTAGATTCAACTGTCACAAACGCTGTGCACCTAAAGTACCGAATAATTGCCTTGGAGAAGTGGCCATTAATGGAGGTAAGTTGCATCAAGGATATTAGTACCCTCTATTCTAAAAACTATATGAAAAAACAGCAGTTATTTATCAGTGAGATGAAGAAAAAAACAGATGTAAAAAAGATGTTGAGACTCTAGAAAGAGTGCAGAGAAGAGTGACAAAAATGATTAGGGGACTGGAGGCTAAAACATATAAAGAATGGTTGCTGGAATTGTGTATGTCTAGTTTAATGAAAAGAAGGACTAGTGACATGATAGCAGTGTTCCAATATTTGGGGGCCTGCCACAAAGAAGAGGGGAACAACTCATTTTCCAAAGCACCTGAAGGCAGAACAAGAAGCAAAGAAAGAAAACTAATCAAGAAGAGAAGCAACCTAGAACAATCTACTGTAGAACTAAGAAGAAATTTCCTGACAATTAGAACAATTAATCAGTCGAACAACTTGCCTCCAGAAGCTGTGAATGCTCCAACACTGGAAGTTTTTAAGAAGAGATTGGACATTTGTCTGAAATGGTATAGGATTTTGCTTAGATCATAGTGTGTCAAAGAATGTGTATGTCAATAAGCCTTGAATTAAACACCTAAAATACTGAGAATAAGCTATTAATACAGTTATTGTAAATGTAATAATCTAGTCTTTAATAATTCTAGTCCATAAATAATAAATAAGACAATTGGAGTTTGAAATATAAATATGTAATTTTATTTAAAAGTGAAATAAATCTTCCTGTTATACGTAATTTTTTAATGCATCAACATAAAATGAATTCCATGTTGGACAGAAGCAAGCAGCCCTCTGATGTTCTTCTGCAGATCTTGGACCAACTCTGTGATTATTGACAAGCCAAACCCTTTTCTTGATATTGGGCCTGCTCACTTTTGGAATACAGCTTCTGGCATACAATTATCACTCAACCATTTTGGAATGGACTTTTGCCTAAAAATGTTGTCCACAACTGATCAAAAAATAAATGAGGCATTTAATTATTATACATGCTAGGATCAGTGTAATCAAGGTCTATCATGAAGTTGAGATTTAGGAACCCCAGAGTTCCAAAAGAGCCCAATTTTACAATTTCTATAGACAGTTTTTTTTAATATATTTATATTCCAGAAATAACAATTGATCAATGTTGTCTTTATAACATACTTTTTTCAATAGTGCAGTCTTTCAGTATTTAGAAGCAACCTTTCCTGTGAAGAATCTCCCAAAAATGAATCAATTTGTAGGCAAACCATATTTCCCTCTGCAATTGTTATGTCTGCCAAAGGGGAATGGCTTTCAGGAAATTACACAAGGGTGTTTGCCATCCTTAAGCAACCAGCCAAGGATTAGAAAAATGTTTATTGAAAATTCATTCCAGAGAGAGAAGCAAGATTACAGTACTGGTACTTACAGTATTATATTATTCTAACTAAAGATAATTAAGGAAAACAAATTCTTTCTGGCACAAAACATGTAAGCTTACAGAAAAAGATACTAGAGGAAAGGCCAATTCCCCTAGTGTGTTTTCAATATTGAATAAAGCTGATAAGAAAATGCTTAGAAAATGAATATATATGACACTGTGTGACAAAGATTTGAATCTTTGCCATTGATTTGGTAAAATATTTGTTGTAATCTATGGATATTTTAAATATATTTACAGGCTTAGCTCTCATATTGTAATGCACTATTTTATTCATTGTGGGCTACAGCAAAATGCTAAAATGTTGTTTAATTTTGTCAATAGTTCTACTAATCATTATTTGCTCTCCTGTCTTTAAAACACCTGGTGATCTGCTCCTTCACCAATGTCTTTGACTTTATTTTTTTATACTTTCTTCCCCTCTTCTCCTTTTTTCAAGTTTCTGTGAAGATTTTGGCTTAATCTAGTTTTGCAATTTATACAATTAGATAAACTGAGATTAAAAACTAGTTATATCTAATTACATGACATGCTACTTATTATTCATACTTTTCCCTCACTTGTGTTGTTTTCACCTATATGCATCTGATTACAGCAGATGGAAGCCAATATTAGCTGAACTCAAAAAGCTAAAAAAATAGAGATGAATGAGAGATGAACAGAAAAATACAGGCTGTTATATTAGGCAGAGAAGTCGAAAAATATCATTGAAGGCAGTCAATGTCTTTGACCATGGCAAACTATTTCTGTATTGTTGCCAAAAACAATAAATGTGTGTCCATGGAATAATTTATCTTTACTTTATATTCATCAGGCTTTTTCATCCCACAGATAAAACGGATCATTATGTATGCCTACATTGTATATAAAAGTTGTGCTGTTTCTTACTTATTAATAGGAAGAATGCTTTGCATTGGCTAATGTGCTAATGCATGATCACAAGTACAAGATAGTATTTTTGTAAAAGTTAGAGAATATTCTTGATGTAGTTTCACTTCTGATTTTCTACATTTATTTTAGGCATAAAGGTAGATATACTGTTTAGATATAACATTCTGTTCAGTTAGCTTCATCCAATGACTAACTGCAAAATCTGCTCCAAAGATAAAGAGCCCTCCAAAGCAGTTTTAGAGACTTGAGGATGAGATAAGGTTTACTTATGTGATGTGGGATAATGTAGCCAATTCCAGATTGCTATAACAGTGTAGTTTTTTAAACATTCCAGACTTGTTTAGCCCTGGAACGGAGACTGATATAGTGATGGAAGAGGGAAGCGATGACAATGACAGTGAAAAAAACAGTGGCCTCTTAGATGAAATGGAAGATTCTATGGTGCCTGATGCTGAGATGGTGACTGTGAATCCAGGTGACAGTGGAGACATGCAGGACACTGATCTTGACCATGATGAGAGTAACAGAATGATCAGGTACGTTTAGCTTTGTGAGTTTAGCATAGTGAGAGAGCAGTTTGATCTAGTGGTTAAGACACCAGGCTGGATAGCTGGAGTCTGAGTCCTAGTCCTGCCTTAGCCATGAAAGCCAGCTGGGTGACCTTGGGCCAATAATACTTTCTCAGGCCAACTCACCACACAGGGTTGTTGTGAGGAAAATAGGAGGAGGAACATCTGTTGGATATGTTTGCCACCTTGAGTTTCTTGATTCTTTTCTACAAGTAATACTGAGATTAAATGATATGTGTCTAAATTTAAAGTTCCATGTTAGTTTTATTGTAATATAATTTTAATGTTCTATTTCATTGATTGTGTCATTTAGATATAAAGTAAATTATATATGATCTAGATCAGGGGTGTCAAACTGGCAGCCCACGGGCCGGATGTGTCACGCGCAGGCCATGCCACTCCAGCTCCGCAAATGTGAAAAACATCACAAAACGTCACGTGATGGCAACGGTGACACTGCGAGTTTGATACCTGTGATCTAGATCAACCTTCTGCACAGTGCAACCTCAATTAGATCCAAAGGTGGGTTCCTCCCAGTTCGGACCGGTTTTGCTGAACTGGTAGCAAACTGCTGGTGATGTCATGATGACATCACGGAACCGGTTTGGTCAGTGCCGGTCCATGGGTGCCGCCATCTTTTTTTTTAAAAAAAGGAATTTTTTTTAAAACACATTTTTTGAAAAAAATTTCTGGGTCTTTTTTCTTCTGCGCATGCGCAGAAGCCAAGATTCCAGCACTGTGTATGAGTCGCCATCTTGTTTTTTGCTTTTTGGGGGAATATTTTTTTATTTTTTTGGCACTGTGCATGCGCGCACAGGCGGGAGGAAGCGAACCGGCAGTAAGGTAAGTTAGAACCCACCCCTGATTAGATCATATAAAACATATACCATGTAGCTCCTTTTAAAACCTTCTAGTGACATTTCTATGTTGGGGTAGCTGTGTAAGTTCATAAATTTAACAAATGAATGCGATTCTAGATATTATTATTATGCTGCAATAAATAGCTGTTCAGAATTACATGAGTTGACCTTTAACCCTTTAAATTATCTCTCTTTGAAAGCTTCATTCAAATAATGTTGTTCAGTTTGCTGTTCTTTTTTTCAAGCCCTTCAACAAGCAATAATATCCCATTAATGAGAGTGGTACAATCTGTCAAACATGCAAAAAGGAGAAGTAGTACAGTAATAAAAGAAGGATGGATGGTTCACTACACAAGCAAAGACAGTTTGGTAAGGAAGTAATTAGCTGAACCTATTCATTTATTTAACACCGAAATAAAGAACACTCAGGGTACTTTGCAGAAGACTTTCTTTGTTCATGATTACATTGTGTACGCTGCAGTTTAATTTCCATGTATACAAAGTGCTTCAAAAGTTACACAAAAAGCAAACGACCTGGGATGGTGTTCAAAGAAGTGTACAAAAGGACACTCAGGTGTTCCCACAACATAGGTTTCCTATTGTATGCAATGGAATAACATCTAACACTTATTTTTTTTCTAAGCTGTAACATTTCATTTAAGAGTTTGTTATAAAGGGAGCAATCTCTGTATTGAGTAATCTTTTCTCATTGATGTCTATAAGAATAGATATTTTCCACCACATATTCCATGGTTCCTTTCCATTAGCTTATGTTGGTTAGTATGAAGTCACAAACAGGAAACCCCAACTTCCAGTCCACAGCCTGGGGTGAGGCTATGGCCTGTTGGGAACCGGGCCATGCAAGCAGAGGATGAGTGTGCGAAGCTGCATTTGTGCAAGCGGCACACACACAAAACCATTCCCTCTCTTCCCCTACTGCCACCGGCAGTCCACAGAGCTGGAAAGGTTGGGGACCCCTGCTCAAGAACATCTTATTTATTTATTTATTTATTTATTTATTTATTTATTTATTTGTGAGATTTATATACTGCCTCACAGTGCAAGCACTCTCTAAGCGGTTTACACCAGTAAGCAATGTATATTTACATTGCCCCCAACAATCTGGGTCCTCATTTTACCTACCTCAGAAGGATGGAAGGCTGAGTCAACCTTGAGCCGGTGAGATCTGAACCGCTGACCTGCAGATCACAGTCAGCTAAAGTGGCCTGCAGTACTGCCTCTAACCACTGCGCCACCTCGGCTCTTGGCTGCCTGATGCCATGGATTTGTAAACAGGCACTGTTATTTGATAGATCCCAGTTTCTTGCTTTGAACAGTGCCTTATGCCTAATCGGAAAACAATATATAAATTTAATAAATACATTAATATCCTTTTTCCAACACTTCAAGATTTCACATATAATACCAGTCTTGAGTCAAAATGTTGTATGTGAATCAGTCTGTATCTGATCAGTTAACGTTAAATGATAAATAGAAACTTTGTACAGTATAAACTTTGGCAAGCAAAATATTATTTTATTGATAGATATTTATTTTATTGATAGATATTTATAAAGGAAGTGAAAGACACATTTGACAAATGTTACCCAGTGGAAAATGCAGTCTTCAGGGAATAACAACAAAAGATGCAGAGAAAGCGGCATATTATGTATATTAACTGCAACCACTTATTTGTCTAAATCTGCATCATTGCATTGTTTTATTTTATTTCATTATAGCTGCATTCTTTACTAATAATTAAAGTATTTTAATTTTCTATTTCCATACAGAGGAAGCGGCACTACTGGAGATTGGATAGCAAATGCATCACTTTGTTTCAAAATGAAACTGAGAGCAAATATTACAAGGTAAAAATGGTTTCAGGTTTAAGACAAAGTTTAATTCCATACTTACTTATTTGGACTTGGATGCTGCCTGACTTCAATTGGCTCTGGATGGGTACAACATAAAACAACAACAACAAATATATAATAAAAATTCAGCCTATAACATTACTGAGAGTTGCCCTCTGAAGAAGGTTATCTCATTGATAAGCTTGGCCTGAGCTTGGCCAGCCTGGTGAAGAGAAGGACCAGGAGTGACATGATAGCAGTGTTCCAATACTTGAGGGGATGCCACAGAGAGGAGGGGGTCAGGCTGTTCTCTATGGCACCAGAAAGCCAAACAAGGAATAATGGATGGAAGCTGACCAAGGAGAGATTCAACCTGGAAGTGAGGAGAAACTTTCTGACGGTGAGAGCGATCAACCAGTGGAACAGCTTGCCAGCAGAGGTCGTGAGAGCCCCAACACTTGTGACCTTCAAGGAGAGACTGGACTGCCATCTGTCTCAAATGGTGTAGGAACTCCTGCTTGAGCAGAGGGTTGGACTAGATGACCTACAAGATCCCTTCCAACTCTAATAATAAATCTAAAATCTAAATCTAAATCATTGCTAGGAGTGGGGAAGGTCCTTTTCTCTTTCACATGTTAATGTCTAGGAAACAAACTTGGCTTAGTTTTCCCATTAATACAGTGATTTGGGAGAATCCTACTTCAGTTCCAGATCGGAGCAAACAAGAATAATGTTTTTAATATACTTAGTGTGGAAATTGTGGGTTTCCAAACCTCGAATTAAACTTGATCTTACCAAGTTTCTCCAATGTTTCTAGTAAGCCTGTGCAAATTATCTGATGAGCCTTCACTGATGAATTAAACATCCCTCTGGATCTGCTTCTCAAAGCCATGAAGCAGCTGCAGCTGTTTTGAAAGCTCAGAGCAACTGCTTCCAGGTCCTCCTGAGATCTTTTGGACATGCATCTGCATGCCCAGAAGACATTTCCAATGGGGTAGTTAGCAAATCAGCTCATCAAATGATTTGTAAAAACCTAATGTCTAATACATCACTATTGATGCCAATATTTATCATTTAATTACTAAACATAATTATAATATTTAAATCGGCAGATGCCATGCAAAATGTAGGAGGTAATATTTAAACCTAACCTTTCTCTGAGCTTTTTTTAAAATTGGGTTTCTAAGAATAAAGGGTAAAGAAAGCTCTCTGCAATTATCTTTTCAGTTATTCTAATATTAACCATGATTTTGGCTAAAAGTACTATCTGGATTCTAGCAGAATATTTGTGAGTCCCTCTGTGAGGGAGATGGGTGGTTTTAATCCCCCCTTGATTATGAATGTTAGATGCTCTTTTTAATTTTTGTAGTTTTTAATTGTTGTGTCTTTTTTTTATATTGATAAATGGACTGGACATGTTGTGAGCCGCCCAGAGTCCCCTGGGAGTTGGGCGGCATATAAATCCATTTAAATAAATAAATAATAAATAAATAAATAAATAAATAAATAAATAAATAAATAAATAAATAAATAAATAAATA
The DNA here is from genome assembly GCA_023053685.1 of Diadophis punctatus similis. Classification (NCBI taxonomy): domain Eukaryota; kingdom Metazoa; phylum Chordata; class Lepidosauria; order Squamata; family Dipsadidae; genus Diadophis; species Diadophis punctatus. The sequence continues at coordinate 271,366,444 of JALIGW010000001.1, read as the reverse complement.
AATAAATAATAAATAAATAAATAAATAAATAAATAAATAAATAAAATGTAATAAATGAATAAATGAATAAAGTAAAAAAAATGTTAGGGATATGTAGATTGTTAGGAACAAGGTGTATGTGTGTGGGGCGAGTGGGTAGGATTGAGCTGTTGCTATTTAGAACAGGGTTTTGCAAACTGTGAGGTATATCTCCCACAGGAAGGTATAGACCATGTCCATAAGAACCTCTTATTTGTCTATTGTTAGAATAAATCTATGAGGTGGGGTGGCCTAGCGATTAAGATGCTGACTTGTTGGAAGTTCGAGATCCAGGTACCACATGGCCCATTCTTGCCCCAGCTCCTGCAGTTTGAAAGCATGAAAATGAAAGTAGATAATTAGTTACCACCTCAGTGGGAAGGTAACAGTGTACTGTGCACCTCAGCATATAGACATGCTGGCCATGTGACCACAGAAATGTCTTCAGACAAAGTTGGCTTCCTTGGCTAGGAAATGGAGATGAGTACTGCCCCCTAGAGTTGGACACAATGGACAGGGGAAACATTTACCTTTTACCTTACCATAAATCTACCTTTCCCAAAGTTTCATTGTATTGTTTTCATTGTTCATTTGTGTTCACTTTGTAATTGAATGTTTAAAGGAAGCGTGACATTAAGATTAAGGGGAGCTATCATGGCAAAAAGTTTAGGATCCCCTGATTTAGAAGTTAGTTTGCTAAGAAAAAGATAAGTTTAAGCTCTTGATTCTAAAAGTTTGACCCTGTAAAGAACATTTAGCTTCCTCCCCAGGTGGAAAACCAAGATGCAAGGACCAGAAAATTATAGAAGAGATAGTACTTCATGAGCTGAGAGCTGGATTTCACTAAGTTCTCAAAAGTTGGGAACAAATCAGTATTTAGATATATAAAGTAAGCAGAACACCAGTCCTGCAAAGAATAAACAAACTTTGGAAAAGAAATCTTGGAATAACATGAATAACCGTTCTTCACAGGAAATTCCATTGTCTGAAGTACTATCCCTGGAACCTGCAAAAAATTTCAGTTTTTTACCACAAGAAGCAAATCCCCACTGCTTTGAAATAACTACAGCTAATGTGGTTTATTATGTTGGGGAAAACATTGAAAACCTACCAAGTCCTTCAGTTAATATCAGTGTTCTCACAAATGGTTGTGGCCCAGATGTGGCAAGAATGTGGGAGATGGCAATTCAGCATGCCCTGATGCCTGTCATTCCTAAAGGAGCATCCACTGGTTCAGGACCAAGTTTACACAGTAAGTCTGAGGTCTCTGACCCGTATTCATGTATAACACAGAAACATCCCAGACCAATTAAAGGCTCAGTTGACATCTCCACATCATTGAAGCGACTCATAACAACAACAGATATTTATTAGAAACAGTTTGTTGAGTAGTGAACTAATGTTTAAACAAGATAGTAGATCCATGAGTGCAAAGAATGAAATGAAATTCTGCATTTTACCCCAGCACGTAGGTCCATACCAGTGGAGTGGTGCGGTGGCCTAGAGATGGAACTCTCGCCTCACAATCAGTAGGCTGCGAGTTCGATCCTAGATATAGGATCCTGAGAATATATCTGCTGAACAAAACTCCGCATTGGCGACAGGAAGGGTATCTGGCCATTAAACAGTCTGCTTGTTCTATTCAGTTGCCCAGACTCCACCCTGCAAGGGATTATGGGGTCATTAAAAGATGATGATGATGACTTAGATCCATACCAGTAGGCAGGGGTCAAGTCAGTATGCTATCAGCGGAGTCAGAAGAGGGCAGAGTCAGGCAAAATCTAAATATATTTTCATTACAATTTAATTCTAATTTAATTTGGTTACATAGAAGTGATATATTATTCCTTACTCTTATTCCTGTTTTCTTCCTTGCATGTGGCAAGTTCTCACAAATGCATGTATGACTACCTGCTGTTATAGTTTACAGTACTGTAATATTATTTTATTTGATATTATATGTTATAAAATAATGATTGGATCATTTCTTTCTAGGAAATATATCCATAAGTATTTCTGTATCCAATTGCGAAGTCCAAGAAAATGTGGTAATTCACTAGTTATTTCCATATTTTATTGTGGCAGTATGATTTTTCCCCATTCCTTACTTGCATTTAAGAATAGTTAAACAAATGAAGACATTCTCAATTCAAATCTAATGCCATTCACAGTGACATATGTATATACATATCTTAGTTATACTAATCTCAGAAACTATAGAAGACATTAAATGAACCTAACAAGAGAAAGCTCCTTCTTTAAACTGACGTTTTCACTGTTGTTACTATACCCGCCTTCCTGCTGCATAGCAACTTCCTTGCCTGGGTTTCTAGACTTCATTTCCAGATTTGTGGTAGAGTTACTCTTTTAGACTTACAAATTTGGAGGATTTCAATCTGCTTTCTCTAGGTGTGAGATCTGATGCAGCTCAGGAGTTCATGGCTAGTATCATAGTCATAGACCTATCCTATGTTTCCAAGGGAGCTGGGAGTGTGGCTGCCAGTCTGTTGTACAGTCCATTTGAGGCCTTAGTTGACACCTTGAACAGGAGGGCTGCTGAGACCTTAGATAGGATTGAACCTTTGTAAACCTTTCCTCTCTTGTGGATCCTGTCATTCTCCATAGTGGGTGGAGCTAGCCTCCAAGATTGGGATGAGACAATCCATGAGCCAATCAGGACTGAGTCTGACTTTATAAAAACTGTCCTCCTGATGTGCACCCCCTCTTTTTTGACTCAGTCCTAGTTAAAAGGATTGTGTCTCTCCAACCTTGCAGGTTTTTCTTCATCTTTGAATACTCTTCTATAAATATCTATGTGAGTGAAATTGCCCTCTATCAACATCGGCTAGATTACTGTTGAAGGAGGGAGGCAATAGAGGGTAGGCTTGCCCTCCACAGCCATTAACCACCCTGTGTGGCTGGCTATCGCACTGTTCCCTTGCGGCCTGGCCCTGCTCTGACCATCAAGAAGTCACAGAAGCCTAGCGCTTGCATGACCTACAGCCAGGGTGGCGTTTGCCACGATCCGCGTTTGTCACGATTCTCCATGGTTTATAGAGGAACTGAGCAAGATAAAATGGGAGAAGTCCTAGAACATTGCTCGGGCCCAACAAGGGATGAACTCATCTGAACATGGGTTAGAGATGCTATTACGGCCTACTTTGTAGTGATAAGAACAGTGAAGCATCAGTACTTCTCTGCTCTTATTGCACTTGCAGATATTATTTTAGATGACACATACCATCTTGGGTAGAGGGACTGCAGAAATACCCCAGCAGAGTCATGCAGAAGAATTTGTTCAGCATCTATTGGATAAAGCTATTTGCTTTAATTTACATTTCAAGAAATTAATTCAAGTTGCAAAATATTTGTATCCACAGGATATCAGTACAGTATATCAAATATTTCCAGATGAAGTTTTAGGATCTGGACAGTTTGGAATTGTTTATGGGGGTAAGACTCTTTACCTATACATTGGGGAAATGAAATGAAATGTAAATGCAGGATTTCTAGTAATTTAAAATTTATGTTATATAAATAGGAAGTTATTCAAAAGGTAATTGCTTGGAAAACAAAAGACAGAATAATTATTTAGTCATTTTCAATAAGTGGCACAATGTTTTATAATCTGAGATACACTGTTCATGATTATCTGAAAGCACTTTGCAAAACGTTCTTTTGCATTTTCGTTTTTTGAATTTGAATTCTGAGAAATTTACTCCCCTGTAAGTATTACTGTGCTGCTTTTTTGAAACAAAAAACTTGCTTTGAAGGCAAGGACTCAGGTTGCTGAACAAAACTGGCTTCTCTTGAGAATTGGCCTCATATTCATCCAGTTCTTTTTCTATAATAGCTTGTGGGATACATGTGCACATACTGGACTATGACTAGTGGCACTTTCTTTCAAGTGCCCTGGTTTGTTTGCATGGCAAAATTATGGACTATATTATCTGTAGTTCGTAGACAAGTTTCATAATTTCTTGACATTTTAGAAAATGTAGAAGCAGAATTTGCAAATGAAACTCTGTTATGTAGTTTGGGTAGCTTCATAGCCCTTTGCTCTTGCAAATGGGTATAAAAATATTGTGTAAAGCAAGAAAAAGAGAATGGCTTATAACCTTTGTTCTTATCCTATTCTCTTTGTGTGTGTGTGTGTGTGTGTGTGTGTGTGTGTGTGTGTGTGTGTGAGAGAGAGAGAGAGAGAGAGAGAGAGAGAGAGAGAGAGAGAGAGAGAGAGGAAGGGAGGGAGGGAGGGAGGGAGGGAGAGGGAGGGAGAGAGAGAGAGAGAGAGAGAGAGAGAGAGAGAGAGAGAGAGAGAGAGAGAGAGAGAGAGAGAGAGAATGAGTTTCTCCTTTCAACACAAGCAGATGACATCTTATGTTCAGAATTATCTACAGTTTTAATAGCAGTACTGTACTGTTTTTGCCCTATCAGAAATGTTTAAAAAGGATTAAATGTGAAGGAGATTTATTGCCTTTCGTCTTTATATTTGATGTGGAAAATGTAGTTGAGAGTGATGGCTATTGTAATATGCCAAGGTCTCTAGTTGGGGAATATGCCAAGGTTTCTAGTTGGGGAAACCTGCCTTGGGTTAACTGTTAATTGAATGACAAAAATTCCCATTATAAAAGGCAAAACTTAGATTTTATTAAAAGAAAAAGGTGAATTTTAAAAAGGTGCTGCTTCTTAGAACTGATCATGTTAATTGGCGTATTTTTCATCAAACAGGAAAACATCGGAAAACAGGAAGAGATGTAGCAATTAAAATCATTGACAAACTGAGATTTCCAACTAAGCAAGAAAGCCAGCTTCGTAATGAGGTTGCAATTTTACAGGTATCTTTTATTTAATTACCAATTATATCCTGTATGTATTTAATTTAAGCAAGGCAATAAAACTTACTGAGAAAGGCTCCAGCAGGAGAAATCTATGGAACTTAATTTTTACGCTGAATCACCAAATAAAGTTCTCAAGTAATGTCTCTTTTTTAGATAATTTCTAATCTGTTTTAAATACAGGAATTTGGAAATCACAATGACCAGTATTTATAGCGGTTAATATACATTGGTAAGATAACCTATGACAATTATAATTCAGATATCAGTGCATATTAAGGTTCTGTTTGTCCTTGTACTGGTACATGTAACAATGTCAGATTAACCCATATCAGTCATTTAGAAAAAGGGACTTGTGAAATTGTGGGGGGTGGGATTGTGTGTCTATTTGTGAGAGAGAGAGAGAGGGAGGGAGGGAGGGAGAGAGAGAGAGAGAGAGAAGAAGAATGAGTTTCTCCTTTCAACATAGGCAGATGACATCTTATTTTCAGAATTATCTACAGTTTTAGCAGCAGCAAGAAAACCTTCCTGTGTCTGGCTCTAGATGTGAACACTAAACTTAAATGGGGCAGTATACATGGCTTTACAGTTAGATGCTAACGGCATAGGTTTTACATTCTAGATGATCTAGACAAGCTCTTTTTCCAAATGTTAATCTTAATAAATCAGAGACACTACTCATGGCAAATTCATAGAATTTTATATGATAGATGCTAATGGGGAACATTTTCTCCCAGTGTCAATCCAAATTCATCATAGTTCACTTCACAGACACTTTTAGTTTGTCTTTAGGCCTGGTTCTTGACTGGAGATTGTGCAGATCACTACAGCTCCCTGGAGTAAATATTAAAGAGCAGGGAACATTACTTTTTAAATTTTAAAATACAGGTAGTCCTTGACACACGACCACAATTGAGCCCAAAATTTCTGTTAGATATTTGTTAAGTGAGTTTTGCCCCATTTTACAATGTTTCTTGCCACGGTTGTTAAGCGAATCACTGCAGTTGTTAAGTTAGTAACGCGGTTGTTAAGTGGATCTGGCTTCCACATTGACTTCGCTTGTCAGAAGGTTGCAGAAGGTGATCACATGACCCCGAAACACTACAACCGTCATGAATATGTGCCAGTTGTCAAGCATTCAAATTTTGATCACGTGACCATGGGGATGCTGCAATGGTCGTCAATGTGAGGAACAGTCGTAAGTCACTCTTTTCAATGCTGTTGTAACTTTGAACGGTCACAAAATGAACTGTTGTAAGTCAAGGACTACCTGTAGTTTGATTAGAACAAAATAGGCCAGTTCCCTATCTAGAGAAAAATGTTAATGTGCCAGACCAAATTTTTGACAAGTTCTAAGCAGGTTTGTGCTATCCTGAGTACTTCATTAGCACGGTATATCATTCCTAATGTATTTTCTTCCTGCCTTGTTACACTTACACTGGTGCCAAAGGACTTGAAAAATGAATGGCTGCACAATAACCTAATATTTCGTTGTCATTGGCTGGAGACAAATTGGCTCATTTAAATAGTGTTTATCTTTCATTATAGAATCTGCATCACCTGGGGGTTGTAAATCTGGAATGCATGTTTGAGACACCAGAAAGAGTGTTTGTTGTTATGGAGAAGCTCCATGGAGATATGTTGGAGATGATTTTGTCAAATGAAAAAGGAAGGTTGCCAGAGCGGATAACCAAGTTTTTAATTACACAGGTAAGAAGAGCCTATTAGGATAGCCGTCAAATATGACACTTCATTTTGTGTGAGATTCAATTCTATAAATTAAATATATTTTCGAAAAAATTCTTTATGTATAAAAGAAGTCATTTAGAAAATGAATGTACAAGCCAATTTTGGCTTTGTTTGGTTTGTAATGTTTTCAGATCTTAATTGGCCTGTCGTATTTCTACATTAGTTTGCAGTTTCTTTAAAAAATAAATAAATCTGTGAGGATATTTCATGTGCGTTTCTTCTAATTTACACATTTTGTAGCCATTTTTGCATCGTCGACACATATTTTTTTTACAAGCAGCTTTCCTTTATAGTATTTCACCAGTATACATATTTTTGTTTGGAAAATTGCTGTGCAAAACTCTTAAGAAGTGTGAACACCAAAAATGACTATGGCATTGTTCATGTATTGATTCAGAAGGTGTGAATTGGTAATTGGATATCAAAATGCAAACTGAACAAATTCTCCAGTGCAATTCAGGTTAAGCAAAGAAATTGTTAAACTGCTTTTTTCCTGAATTAGTATGACAGTATGCGCTGGCCAATGTTTTTGTAGTCAGTGATAACAATAGAGTATTGCTGACATTTTATGGAAACTTAATACTATGTTCCTCTCATTTTGTAAGTTATTGCTCCAATTTGGAATAGGATCATAAAAAATAAAATCTTTAAAATCAGTTCAAATCAATCAGCATCTTTGTGTTTGTTGATGTTATATTACATTTCTAGGAACGCATTAATATGTAAAATAAATATTAAATGGTTTTTCTATGTTGCAGCACAGTTAATTTGTTTCTTTACAGATTCTTGTTGCTTTGAGGCATCTTCATTTTAAAAACATTGTTCATTGTGATCTCAAGCCAGAGAATGTATTGCTAGCATCAGCTGACCCTTTTCCACAGGCAAGTCAGAATATTTTTCTTTGCAGGAATATAGTTCAACCGTTTATTAAAGCAAAGTGCAAGTTACTGAAAGTGATTTATAGCACTTTAATTGCTTTTCAATGAAATATGAAATTATTGTTTAAGAAAATAACATAAGGAAACATGTTTCATTTTCTTGAAGTTCCATAACACAAATAAGGAATCGGTAAAATTGATCACTTTATACCTCTATAAATTGCAAAATGTGAATCAATGCATCTTGATTTTAATATGAATTATATGGATGTAGATTAAATTATATGTGAGAACCCTCATGATACTTTCTAGATTTTCTTTGTGTGCATCTATATATAAGTTAGTTAAATATCATGGGGATTTCTGGCATTATCATTGCCTCTTATAATATAAGCTTTAAATTACGTGAAGATGAGTTCCACATTGTAACTTAAGTGAAATGTATTAGTGAATCTAAATCTGTGTAATTTGTGCTATAAACTCTCTATGAAGTACAGTACACTTGCCAATATAGAGACTGGGCATAGGTGAAACACGTTTTTCCTGGTTGTAGTCAAAGCCAAATTCCTAGGGGCAACTGGTTGCTTTCCTATGATGATAAAGCAGCAGCATCCTTCTCTCCTGGAATTCAGTAGTTTTCTTAGCTTTAAAGCAATGCCTCTATGCGAGTTTTGAATAACAAAGAACAATTAATCAAGTCAGAAAACATACATGCTTGTCTTTTCCTTCCTTCCTTCCTTCCTTCCTTCCTTCCTTCCTTCCTTCCTTCCTTCCTTCCTTCCTTCCTTCCTTCCTTCCTTCCTTCCTTCTTTCTTTCTTTCTTTCTTTCTTTCTTTCTTTCTTTCTTTCTTTCTTTCTTTCTTTCTTTCTTTCTTTCTTTCTTTCTTTCTTTCTTTCTTTCTTTCTTTCTTTCTTTCTTTCCCCAAGACACTTCTTTGGATATGGAGGAAAGCTAAAGCAATCAACTAAATTTATGTACAACTTGTATTTCAAATAGATGAGGAAACTACTTTGTTAATATTGCTAGGGAAATGTATGGCCTGATATTAGTACATCATATACATTCTATAAGAAACTGCATTTACTATTCCTTTCCTTCATTTTCTCTCTAGCTCTACAATTGTTGTTTACATTGTACCTTGAATGTACTTAAGTTGTTTCAATACTACTACTACTATACTACTACTACTACCACCACCACCACCACCACCACCACCACCACCACCACCACCACCACCACCACCTTTAGAATTCGAACAGATAGGCACCTGTCATATAACATGCCAGATTTAACAATTGTCAATAAGAAAGACAAAAAAGTCTGGATAGTGGACATGGCAATACCTGGAGACTGTAGAGCAGAAGAGAAGGAATTGGAGAATATTACAAAGACTTGCAAATAGAAATAGAACGACTGTGGCAAAAGCAAGCAAAGATAATACCAATAGTAATAGGCTCTTTGGGTGCAATCCCAAAACAACTGGAGCACCACTTGAACACCATTGGCTTGACAAATTCACCACCAGTCAATTGCAAAAGCTTTACTCAGAACAGCTTACATGCTGCAATGATACCTTTAACACTATATAACATCAACATCTGCCTATCCCAGATCCTTGGGAAGGACTTGATAGGTGGATAAAAATGCTAAATCCAGTCTGAACATCTGGCTGTGTGATGAACCATAGTGAACCATAATAATATCAGTCTTTTTTGAAGTTATCAAAGATACAGGGATTCTAGCTCCCAACTATTTTTGTCCATTACCAAATTGACATCATACCAAATCTACCACTTTTCTCCAGTAGGTGAGAATATCTTTTACAACAAACAAGTGGGATGTATGTGGAAAGGAGGGGACAGTTATCAGGATATCAGTTATTCCATTGTATAAGTAAAAAGTAATTTATCTGATATTGGATATAGCTCTACTTCATAAGAGTTGTCTCATCTATTTTGTACCAAATAGGTGAAGCTTTGTGATTTTGGTTTTGCCCGGATTATTGGAGAGAAGTCATTCAGACGTTCACTTGTGGGTACACCAGCATATCTTGCTCCTGAAGTTCTGAGAAATAAAGGATACAACAGATCACTTGATATGTGGTCTGTTGGGGTCATTATCTATGTTAGCCTCAGTGGTACTTTTCCATTCAATGAAGATGAGGATATTCATGATCAAATCCAGAATGCTGCTTTTATGTACCCACCTAATCCTTGGAAGGAAATCTCTCATGAAGGTATTTACTTACTTTTTTATTTGTTTATTTATTGTACTTATATGTACTTAATTAAATATATTGTGCCTTTCCAAAGATGTTATTATCTATTCCATAGATGATTTCCAACCATAGATATTAGATATCTATTATCTAATAATAAGAATCCCAATTATCCACAATCAAATCCAAAGATTAAAAAGATATCATTATAAAATTAAAAAGAATATTGTTACTGATATTAGATTTATTATTCTAAGATTTTATTATATTTTAAATAGGAAGTGGGTGAATACTTTCCTTTTTATCAAAAATCAAAAGAAAACATTCAAGAAGTTACTTGACTACAGATTTATTCCTTTTGTGTAGCTGGGGACACAGTGCCTCTAGAGCACAGGTGTCAAACTCCCAGTGTCACATTGCTGTCACATGATGTTTCATGACTTTTTCCCATTCGTGGAGCTGGGGTGGGCGTGGCCTGCATGTGACACCCCTGCACTAGAGTGAGACTTTATGATATATAACAATTTATCCTTTAAATGGAACTAATAGTGTCCTGTGTTGCTGTACTCTCTTAGCTTTATCACTGAAAATATTTAATCATGTCTCATTGAATTACATCAATTTATTAGAATAGGGTTGTACAGCACTTCTGATTTGCTTCACAAAAATTGTTTCTGAAAGCCCTGGAACACAAAGAGAACATGTCTGCAATGCCTTAAAGCAGCCTAACCTTTTCCTAAGACTGCTCTCCAGAGAACTTTTGGAGACTGAATCTGAAGCTTCAACAAACATACCAGTGAACATTGACTTACTGTCAACATCACAAAGACGTTGACCAGAGATGGAATCCTTCCATGTTTGAATCTCTTTGTACATTAAGTTACATATATCCTCAGAGACACACTGCAGTATGTATCAGTCGGATATCTTCTTCTAGTAATGTAGAATAGGAACACTGAGACATTTGAAAAGTGGGGTCCTTGATGTTCTCTGAGCTTGGTGGTTTTCTTGCAGACATTTCATTACCAAACTAGGTAACATCAGCAGTGCTCTATTGGTACATTTGAAAAGAACCAGAAATTTTCAGGAAAAGTGAACTGGAACACTTCTTAAAATAGAAGTGAAAAATATAGGACTTCCTGTGGTGACGTGGGGTGAAGCAGCTGTAAAGGGACGATCTCCGTCCTCAGAGGCTGCTTTCTTCTTTTGTTTTTGGAGACCCTTCGGGGCATCGAAGTTTGTAGGACTTGGTTGACAAGAGGGACATCCCAGGCAACAGCGGGGCGAAGGCGTTCGCCCGCTGGGGCGGAGGGCATCCTCATTATCCGAAATGAAAGCGTCCGTCTCTGCTCTTTGAAGTATGGCGGACCCGAAGCCTCAAAGCACCACATAAGAAAAGGAAGCAAAAATAATAGCGGATCGCACCTGGAATACCAAACCTAACTCTCACGAAAACTTTGGATTTATAAATGAGGGAGATCTGACCACAAGGACAGGGCAATTAAGGAGCTCTGTGAGAAAATCAGTGGCGAAAACAAAGAACGAGCAGAAGGACAGGACTCTAAGGAGGAAACAGCACTGTGAATAAACATAACAAAAGAGCTAAATTGAGCCCCTGTGGAGGACGTGCAATAGTACCTTTTTGTTATCGGAGGATTACCTGCTGAGAGACTGCAGACCAGAGAAACTGGGGATTCAACACCAGATGAGAGATCAGAGACGGGAGCGGAGAAACAGCACATGGTGGATGACTTGGCAATTTTGAACGGAACGATCTCTATTACTGAGGCCAGAAGGAAACATCTGATTGCAGAATCCAAGGAAATCAAGACCTCTAAAACACTTACAGGATTGCTGAGATCCACTTAATACCAACTGAAACTGATACCGCTTAAAAAGAACTATATTATATAACTTTTTTCTATTTTTCACCTTTGAACACTTATTTCATTTTTATCACCTATTTTACTTTTCACTAAATATCCTGCTATAATTAAATCCTCTACCCTCTCCTCTTCCTATTTATAGATTGTAAAAAAGGGAAAATCTTTAGTGTCTATAAATGTAATATTTTTAATTTTAACTGTAACTTAAATAATATATATATTTATTTTGAAATAATATTTTTAAGGATCGATTTAAAACAAATAGGGATATATATTGATTGAATTGTAAAGTCTATAGAGGATACTTTGAACATTAATAGAAATATATAAATTGTAATCATAACTATAATTAGATTGGTTAAAATTTTATAAGGAAAACTATTGATATATTGTGATATTCTACTGTATAACTCTTTAACGTATCTAAAATATTTAATTAGTTATTAATATAAGTACTATAGTAACATAGATTATTTATAGATATATTTATATAGAATTTTTGGATAATTGGTACATTTAAGAACATAGAGAACTATATCAGTAATTGATAAAACATACAGGATTGATAGAGAACTAAATAATACAACAGGGTAAAAGATTGTTATATGGTAATCTGGGAGAGGATCTACAAAATTTTAGAACAACAAAAATCAATCTTAAAGGAAATGACAAGTAATACAACAAATATGCCCATGAAGGGGGGGAAGAAACCAGCACAAGCTGGAGCTGCAAGTGCAGCATCACCAGTCACTCAAAGGCAGATAGATGACATGTTACCAGTAGAAAAAGGGGGCACATCCCTTATGCAGAATATGAACAGTACACTAAACGTGGTTCAGGAAACAATGCTTAAATTACAGGAATTGATTACGCAAAATCATACCGAACTAAAATCAGATATTTTAAGATTGGACAATAGAATGGAGATGATACAGGAGGCGATACAAAAAAATGAACAACGTATTAGTGGTGTGGAAAAAAAAACGGAACAAAATGAAAATAAAATTGAGAAGGTAGACCAGAGAGTGACAGAAATAAATAGAGAGCTGGAGTCCTCACTAATCCATCTCGAAATGGATAGATCATCTTATTTCTTAAGAATACAAAATATTCCAGAGAATAAGGAGGAAGACTTGGGAGATGTGATGGCAGGGGTGGTAGCAGAAATTCTACAGCAAGACAAAACAGATACCAGAAATGAAATAGATGAAGTGTACAGGATACAAACCAACTACGCTAGACGCCACCGCCTGCCGAAAGAAATACATATAAGGTTTGCCAGAAAGAAAACAAGAGACAACGTTTACTTAGCCACGAGAGGGGGGACATTAACATACAAAGGGAGAGAAATAAACATCTTGAAACAAGTCCCAAGAAGGGTTAGGGAACGTAGAAGAGACTATAAGCCACTAGCAACATTGTTAAATAAAAAGAACATTATATTCAGATGGCTCATTCCGGAGGGGATGATAATAAACTTGGAAGGACGAAAAGTAAAGGTGGATACCATAGAAAGAGCACAGGAGGTATATGAACAACTTGCTGGTATGGAGAAAGAGATGGAAAGTGAAGGAAAAGTGGATGGGGCAAGTGAAGAAGAAGAGCAGGAGATTGAAGAAGAGGTACAGAGGGAGGGAATTGAAGAGACTGAAGATTTAAATAAAAAAGTAGAGAGAATTAAAACAAGGACACAAACAGCAGCAGAAGCGAAAAGTAAATAGTTAGAAAAACACTTTATAAACAAAACCGGAAACGTTAAAGGAAACAAAACTTATATCATTAAACATTAATGGATTAAACAATGCACAAAAAAGAAGGAAAATATTTTCAAAATTAGTTAAACAAAAAGCAGAAGTAATATGTTTACAAGAAGTCCATATCAAACAAGTACATAAAAAATATCTGGAATATCCAAAACTAGGGAAATTATACGCATCATTAGGGGAGAAAAAAAAGAAAGGTGTAGTAATATATGTACAAAAAGAGATTGAGTCTAAAGAAATAAAAGTAGACTCCAAAGGAAGATATATAATGGTGGAAATTGAAATAGGGGGAGAAAAAATATTATTAGTAAATATATACGCACCCAATCAAAAGCAAAAAAACTTCTATCAAAAGATACATGAGAAATTAATGACAACTAAATATAAAAATATATGTTTAATAGGGGATTTTAATGGTATAATAGATCCAAAAAGAGACTACATAACAGGGAAAAACAAAAAAAAATAACAAAAATACACTACCAACTACATTCAAGGACATGATAGAGGAGTTGAATTTGACAGATACATGGCGATTATTGCACCCTAAAGACAAACAATATACATTTCATTCAATACCACACCAATCCTTTTCAAGAATAGACATGGTCTGGACAAATAAAGAAATATGCAAGAACATAGCGTCGGTGGAGATAGCCCCAAACATATGGGCAGACCATAGCCCCTTAATAGTAATATGGAAAGGGAAAAAGAAAGGAATAAGGAGATGGACTTTGAACACAAAAATACTCCAAGAAGATGAATACATACAAACAATTACCAAAGAAATAAAATTATTTATGAAAGAGAATAAGAAACAGCCTACAACCATACAAAACTTATGGGATACATTAAAAGCATATATAAGGGGAATTACAATTGCCTATACGGCAAAGAAAAATAGAGAAAAATGGCAGGAATACAATGAAAAAATAAAGGATATTCAGCAGTTAGAAAAAAGACTGCAAAAAGAACCAAAGGAAGAGAATACACATAAATTATTAATGGAAACGAGACATAAATTGAATTTAATTGAACAACAGGAATATTTGAAGGATATTAGGCTTACAAAACAAACATTCTTTGAAACAGCAAATAAACCCGGTAGATGGCTAGCTTATAAAATTAAAAAGGAAAAAAGCAATAGAATTATAAATCAACTGATAGACACAAATGGGGAAATACAACACTCAGACGAAAAAATAAAAGAAATTGCAACAGAATACTATAGAGACTTATACAGACAGGACCCAGTGGAACTAAATAAAATAAAAGAATATTTAAAGGAAATTAGTATGCCGCAAATAGAGGAAATTGATAAGGAAATGTTAAACAGGGATATTACAATACAAGAAATTCAAAATGCAATTCAAAAACAAAACAACAATAAAACACCAGGACCGGATGGATTTCCAGGGGAATATTACAAAAAAATGAGTACAATACTAGAGGATATTCTATTAGAGCTATATAATGAAGCATTAACAGGAGCTAGGATACCAAATACGTGGAGGGAAACATATATCACCACGATCATGAAAGAAGGTACCGAGAAAAATCATATACAAAACTACAGACCAATTTCGTTGTTGAACACAGATTATAAAATTTTTATGACAATTATGGCAGAAAGAACCAAAAAAATACTAAATAAAATTATCTATCCGGATCAAAATGGATTTTTACCAATGCGGCAGATAAAAAACAATACAAGAATCGTCTTAAATATATTGGAATATTACGAAGCGCATCCAGAAAAGCAGGTCGCCCTAGCTTTCCTGGATGCGCAAAAAGCGTTCGACAACGTAAATTGGCAGTATATGATAGGTTTGATCAAAGAGATGAAATTTGGCGACAAATTTGAAAAAATTATAGAAACAATCTACACCTCCCAGTCAGCCAAGATTATGATAAATGGGGATATGACACAATCATTCCGGATCTTTAAAGGAGTACGTCAGGGATGTCCGATGTCACCTCTGCTCTTTATCTTAACATTGGAAACATTACTAAACAAAATTCGAAATAATAAGGATATTAAGGGAACAAAGATTAGAAACCAGGAGTATAAATTACAGGCATTTGCCGATGATCTCGTATTTTTTATAGAAGAACCAATTGAAACAGGGCAAAAACTGATTAAAGAGATAGAGGAATACGGAGAATTGGCAGGATTGAAAATCAATAAACAAAAAACTAAACTATTAACAAAAAATATGACAATAAAACAAAAAGATGAATTAGAAGAGAAATTAGGCTTACAAACAACCAAAACAATTAAACATCTAGGGATAATACTAACAAATAGATGTTCATCTATTAAAAAAGACAATTATGACAAATTAGTAAACCAAACAAGATTAGAATTAGAAAAATGGAAAAAATTACAGTTATCATTATTAGGGCGTATAGCTGCAATTAAAATGAGTATACTGCCAAAATTTTTATACCTATTCCAAACAGTTCCGATCAAATTAGAGACTAAATTTTTTACTAATTTGAATAAAATTATATCTAAATTTATATGGCAAAACAAAAAACCAAGAATCAAATTAGCAAATTTACAGGATGATAAGAGCAGAGGTGGTCTAGGGCTCCCTGACTGGAAACTTTACTACAAAGCAGCATCCTTGGCGTGGATAAAAGAATGGATAAACTTAACTAACAAAAGAATACTAACACTAGAGGGCCACGACCTACAAATGGGATGGCATGCTTACATATGGAGAGATGGAACTAAGCCACAACTTAGCTTCAACCAACACCTAATTAGAAAATCTTTGTTAAAAACATGGTATGAAATCAAAAAGAAGAACTACATGAAAATCCCCAAATGGCTTTCAATTATAGAAGCCATGACCTACCCCAACCTAATTGATATAACCAAAGCAGCAAAATATAGCGATATATTAGATCTGACAGGGAAATTAAAAAGTAGAGAACAATTGGCGGAACAAAATATAAATATTGATTGGTTGACTTACTTACAATTAAAAACTCGACACAAAAAAGATACTGAGGGTATGGGTATAGAAATGGAAATGCAAAAACTGGATAAAATTTTGATTGGCCCGGACGAAAAAATAATATCAAAACTATATAAATATCTGCTGGAATTCGATAAAATGGAGGAAATTGTCAAGGAACCCATGATAGCATGGGCAAAAAACGTAGGCCACAACATACACTTAGCTGACTGGGAGAAAACATGGAATATAAACTGCAAAATAACTAAGTCAACAGCATATAAAGAGAATTATTATAAAATGTTTTATAGATGGCATTTAGCTCCATCAAGATTGGCCAAAATATACCCAAAAATGAATTCGGCTTGCTGGAAATGTAAAAAAGACGTAGGTACCTTCTTTCATGCGTGGTGGTTGTGTCCCGAAGCAAAGGGCTACTGGAAAAAAGTGCATGCCTGGTTACAAGAAATTACTGAGAGAACAATGGAATTTACCCCAGAATTTTTCCTTCTGGGGATAATGGAAAAACAACATCCAAAAAATATACAATATTTAATACTACATATTACAACTGCGGCAAGAATAACATATGCACAATATTGGAAAGACAATCAAATCCCACCAGAAAATATACTAATGGACAAAATATATAGATGTGCCGAAATGGACATGCTGACTATTCAACTCAAAGGACAATGCGACTCAGAATACTACAAAACATGGACTAGATGGTACAACTGGACTAAAAAAAAGAGGAAAGACTGTGTGACAACGTGAGAAGAAAACAAAGACAGAAAAGATTGTAAATTTATGATTTAATGTGCATAATTGAGATATAACAAATGTTGTAAAAACGGGTGTAGATCTGTATCAAAATATTCAGATGTTTAATGAAGAAAAATAATAAAAAAAAATTAAAAAAAAGAAGAAGTGAAAAATATAGTATACTCTAGAAGTTGATGAACTAAAACTATTTTTGTATAATTCTATGATGGTTACAGGTCTATAGAATGCCTCTCTTGAGTTATGGAATGAAACAGTCCAGCTTTTTAAAACTAACTTACGTATGTTCTTATTATGCTGGAAATTAACATTGAGCTCATTAGGCTCTACTTTTCCTGGGACTAGTACCATGCTTCAATAGGTAGGCTTATAATTCATGGTTTCTGTGTGACTTGTTAAGCCAGCTCTCAACATGTTAAGCTAGGAATTTCAGAAAGTACATGTGGGAATTAGCAATTACTGATAGCAATAACAATAACACTTAAACTTATATGCCACTTTATAGTACTTTACTGTTGTAGAATGAATCAGGACACTAAGCAAGCACTTGTACAGAAGGAAAGGTTTATTCAATGCGCAGGTTCAAAGCAAAGACAAAGGCCTGAACCCTGAATACTAGTCAGGGTCAGATTCTTATACACTGGTTTACGTATGTATTTCCTATGCCCATTTATGGTATACAATGAGGTAAACTTATCTTAAAATAATATAAGGAACTGGGAACAGACAGTTAAGCATATATGACATATTAGCACAGATGTTTCCCTGCTGTGGTTTGTCCTTGACATTTGTTTTTGAGGAACAATACAACGGTTCTCATAATACTGTAGACATAGCAAAACTCCCTTTCTCATGGTCAGCATATCTAGAAAGGATACATATATTAATTAGAGCTGACAGGGCAGTTCCTTTCTGCAGAACTAATGGATATTGAGATACGTGTTTACTTGCCTTGCCTTGTAACATTGTCCAGACTTTGTCAGGCCTGGCTTTGGGGCATAATAGATTGTGGCCCCTACTTCAGTCCCCCCTTTGTAACTCTGAATCACTAGACAGAAGAGTTACATACTCAGGTTCTTGGTGGAGTGATTGGCGCAAGCCTTCATATTCCCACATAGCCATTACCTGGGCTGTTGCCTTTCGTTCGGCTAAGAGAGATAAACTGTTAGTAATAGCTCTGACTAGTATCGGCAAGACACAGGGAAGAATAATACAACCAGCAGCGATAAGTCCTATTAAGGCTACAATTGCTTGTAGGCCAGGGAGCTTAGGAAACCACTGGCCAAAAATATCTTTCAGATTCAGGCCTTTCCAGGTCTGAACTGGAACGTGAGCAATTTTAACCATTTTATTAGTAATTTCCTGGATAACATGTCCACTGTCATCTATTTCAACACAACAATTAGAAAGGTTAAATTTCCCACATACACCTCCTTCTTTGGCTAACAGGTAATCTAAAGCTAAGCGATTTTGCATAATATACGTGCGGGATTTAACTCCCTCTACAGCTAATTTTGTTAGGCCTAAAACAGTTTCATTAGTAATTATTTCGATAACAGCTTGCAATCTAATTAGACGATTCAACATGTAGATAGGGGTTCTATAACCATAGGTACCATCTTCGGCCCAGGTAGCGGGACCATAGACTTGAATAATTCTCTCTGGGGGCCATTCATTATCTTTCCAGGTACCTATTTTTAGGTTGTCAATTATGGAAGTATCTATGGCCCGTTCAGTACGAATGTTCCCCACCTCATCATATACAGGGATACCTAATATCTGTCGGTGGCGAAGAGGCAAAAGGAAAAAGCCAGGTCTGATAAGACCCAAAACACAGGAACCACACCAATTGGAGGGCAATTGGCTATATGCATATTTACCACAAATCCAATACATACCATCCGGAGCTAACCATTTCTTGGAATAATTCTGGGGATCCAAAATATAATGTTTTAATAAGTTTACGGATTCCAGGGCCTTTGCTTCCCAGGGTGGTATTTGACCCTTACCTGACCACCATTGACCATTATTCCAGGCGGATAGACATCTGAGAGCTCCGACCTGTTGGCACCCAGTGGTATGGTTCCGGGTGTAGCATACCGACCCAACTAAATTGGAAGTTAAAGCCCAATTCCCATCTTTACCTAACGTAGCAGTAAGGTTACCTACTGTTTCCATTTCAAGCACTGTAGTATAGTTCAGCTCCTGGGCTTCCCAAGGCCATTTTTCTCCCATATTAGTTCCTCCACATACAAAGCAATTGCTTACGTTTAAAATGTTTGCTACATTTTCAGCTAGCTCCACAAAGGTATTCACTACCTTTGAAGGTAATTCCTGAAGGTTAAGTTTTTCTATTTTTTGATAATAGGACCAAAACAGGCTTTTCTTACGGCCTATTGAGGTAGTTTTGGTGGTTACCTCTAATTCCAGCAGCGTCCTGGGATCAGATCCCTTCCCGTCTATTTGAAGTCCCATAACAATGGGCTGAAAAGTGCTTTTCGGGGTGAGGGATAGCACAACAGGATTACATTCACCTTTGTTACAGTTATTATTAGCGGTTCCTTTAGTTAAGGCTATTTGAAGAGGCCCCGTAGATCCTTTCATCCAGGTTGCAAAAGCAACACAAGTCCAATAGGGACAATAATTGAATTCTATATTTTGACATTCAGCACTACGAGGACCATTTCTTTCTAGACACATATATTTATCATTGAACGTATAGGTGCGCTCCCATGCTAAACCTCCACAACCTCCTCTGGGAAAGCAAGCTCTGTTTATGATTGCGCAGGCATCAAATTTTAAGGTGATCTGCTGATTTAGGGTGGGAGTTACTACTCTAGTAATTTCTTCCTTTCTTCCGCAAGTTTTGTGTCGAAGAATAACCTGGTAATTTGTTACTCTCGTAGCTTGTTTTGGATCATAACATTGGATTCCCTGGGAACCATTACATTGCTTATATGATGTCCCATTTAGTGTGCAATCCAAAAGGTCAAATTGTGTACAGGTGGGAGGAACTGATGTATGATACACCAAGGTATGAGTAATAATGTTCCCTGTCATAGTAACATGGATGCACTGTTGACATTGTATGTGATTGACAACTTCCCCTAGAATTCGTTTGCGCCTTATTCGCGTAAGAGAAGGGGTTATAGAAGGGTCAATAAACGTGTTGCTTACATGAGTACAAGTAGAGGCATAAGGTAAGGTATTAGTTTCGCGACCAGTTCTGCGCTTACCTTTTCTACGTCTGGGTCTTGATTCTTTTATTGTGTGACCAAATTCTGAATCCATCTCAGGGATAGAGTGGATAAGACAAATTCCTTCCCAACCTGGTTTCAATTGGCTGATATACGTTATACGGTCCCAACCCCAAAATAAAGGATTACCACAATCTAACCTAACAGGGGGTGGTAGACCTCTATATGGGGCTTGTACACACATGCCTTTTCGCAAGATGTATCCTATAAATTGACATACCTCTGGATTCACTGACTGCCTAGTAAGGCATGTTTCCTTAACAATTTTATCAAAAGTTTGAGGGAATTGACAGGGATGTGGTAATATTCCTATCCAACATTCGGGTCGTAATGTAAGAGGAGGGTGGCCTTCACATTCTTGTCCTTGTCCCACAGTATAAGATTGGCTAATGTGAGGCCTGTCACCTGGGAGACTCCATTGTCCCAAATTGCTAATACATACACTATTTCCTAGCACGTGATTACTATTTAGAAAACACAGTATAATTATGGTCATCGGAATAGTGTCCATCTTCATCCTTTCTTCACCCGTGCGTAAAGAGCCAGCTTCCAGGAGTGGCCCAGCAGGGGTATATGTTCACCACTGTACGAAGAAAACCTATTGCCGGTAAGGTTTTTGCAGAGTGGCCTTGTAATAAAAGAAAGTTCGTATGTTGGGGAAAGTTCTGTTTTTGGTGGAGATTAACACATATAATGTTACCTGCAGCAAAGCATCAAAGCGGAAAGCCTTGATCGTCCTAGTTTCTTGGTCTGAGCTTCATAGAATGGGTTCTCTGTGGGATAATTCTCTGCTCATCTGCTGCCTTCTTGACTCGTGTCCAATGGATCCACGATTTAGATTCAGCAACCTTGATAGCTAGTGGAGATGACATGATTACAACATAGGGCCCCTTCCACCGCCCTACTAATTGTTCCTTCTTCCAATGTTTAACCCATACCCGATCCCCTGGCTGAAAGCTATGACATTTAGTGACTAATCTTGGAGGGGATTGCTCCAGTACATAGTTTTTCAGTTTCTCAACTTGTTTATTTAATTCCTGTACCATTTCCATAGTCCATACTCCCCCCTTGTGGCCTAAATCGGGCCATCCTGCTAGATGTCGTCTGAGTAAAGTAGGAGGACGCCCAAACATGAGTTCATATGGTGAGAGGTTATGTTTCCTCTTTGGAGCACTTCTAATGGCATATAGAGCAAGAGGAAGAGCATCAGGCCATTTTAGGTGTGTCTCTGTACATATTTTGGTAATCCTCTCCTTTAGGGTGCGGTTCAATCTCTCACATGGCGCCCCTGATTGGGGGTGAAATGCCGAATGGAACCGCCAATGTACCCCAAGTGCCTTCGCCAAGGCCTGATTAATATGATGAACGAATTCAGGACCATTATCAGATGAAATATATGTAGGGCAACCGTAACGTGGAATTAGGTCTTTTAACAACACCCTAGTTACCTCACGAGCCTTCTTAGTTTTAGTGGGATAGGCCTCCGGCCATCCGGTATATAAATCAACAATAACTAGCATTGCGTTGTAAAATCCACATCTAGGCATATCTGTAAAGTCCACCATCACAGTATCCATTGGATAATAGGAGACAGGTATTGTTCCAGGGGGCAATAGCGGTCCTTGCCTAGGATTCACTTTAGCACAGGTAACACATTGTGAAACTACCTTGGCAACAATTCCAGCTAGACCATCAATATAGTAATCACGAGCTAGTGCTGTTTCTAGTGCCGACTTCCCCATATGTGTTGCAGTATGTGATGATTGCACTAACTGCCAAGTCACTGAATAAGGGACATAGATTCGTTTGTCTGGAAGAATATACCACCCTTCTTTTACTATAGCTTTAAGGTCATTTACGGCCTTTGTACATTCGGATTGAGAATATGACGGTTTGATACTCGGTGGTATTACCCCTAAATCCATAGCCACATGAATAGAAAGATCTGGTAATGGTTCATCAAATCTGAGTGCTGCAGCTCGTGCTTCAGAGTCAGCAGCCCTATTTCCCAAGACAACTCTATCATCTCCTCGTTGATGTCCTTTACAATGCATCACAGCTACCTTCTTTGGTTTTTGAACCGCATCAATTAATCGTTGAATCAAATGTCCATGCTGGATATATTTCCCTGCAGAGTCTCTGAAACCTCGTTCTTTATATACTGCACCATGTGCATGCAATGTCAAGAAAGCATATTTACTATCTGTCCACACGTTCAACTTCTCCCCAGAAGCCCTTTCCAGGGCCCTAATCAATGCCCATAATTCAGCCACCTGGGCACTGACACCTTTGCCAAGAGATCCACTTTCTATGACCTCATCATCATCCACAATGGCATATCCAGCTACTCGCATTCCATCATGAATGTAACTAGAACCATCTGTGTACCAATAATAATCTGCATTTGATAATGGCGTATCTGTCAAATCTGGTCGAGTGGAATACACACTTTCTAACACCTGCAAACAATCGTGCTGCAAATCCACATCTATGGGTAAAAGGGTAGCAGGATTCAGTTTATTTGAAACAATTAAGTTAACGTGAGGATTTTCTATCAACATTGCCTGATATTTCACCAATCGTTGGCTGCTAATCCACAAATGTCCTTTCTGATCCAAGATAGCTTGGACAGCATGAGGAGTATGTACATTAATAGGGCAAGAAAAGGTAAGCTTGTTACAATCCTGTAATAATTCAGCAATAGCAGCTAGAGCCTTGAGACAATGTGGCCAACCTTGAGCTACCCCATCTAACTGTTTAGAGAGGTAGGCAACAGGTTGCTGCCATTTACCAAGCTGCTGGGTCAAAACTCCTAAAGCCATGTTCACTTTTGTGTCGACATATAAATTAAAAGGTTTGTCTAAGTTAGGCAGAGCTAGTGCTGGTGCTTTTATTAAAGCTTTCTTAATCTCTGTAAATGCGTGATGTTGCTCCTTAGTCCATACAAAAGGATCTGCATTGCCCCCCTTAGTAGAAGCATATAAGGGGGCAGCCATCAAGGCAAAATTGGGAATCCATATGCGACAAAAGCCAGCCAAGCCTAAAAATCCTCTGAGCTGTCTCCTGTTAGTAGGTGCTGCAATGGCTAAGACTGCCTCTTTCCGCTCAGGTCCTAAAGCCCTCCGTCCGTGTTCAATATCATATCCTAAATATCGCACACATTTCTGCACCAATTGTGCCTTCTTTTTAGAGACACGATATCCACACTCTAACAACAATACAAACAGTGCCTTTGTATTCTCCCAACAAGTGTCTTCTGTCTGTCCAGTTACCAACACATCATCTACATATTGCAGCAAAGTATCCCCTTGCTGTCTGGGTACATAGTATAATAAATCTCGACCTAGGGCTGTCCCAAACAATGTCGGTGAATTCTTAAAACCCTGTGGAAGGCGAGTCCAGGTATATTGCATTTTAGTGCCAGTAATTGGACTTTCCCATTCAAATGCGAACAAAGGTTGGCTCACTGGATGTATTGGAATAGTAAAAAAAGCATCTTTTAAGTCAATTACTGAAAACCACTTCGCCTGTGGGGGGATTAAGCTCAGAAGAGTGTATGGATTGGGCACTGCTGGATGTATTGTCACTGTCATGCTATTAAGTACCCTAAGGTCTTGAACTGGTCGATATGAACCATCAGGCTTTTTAATTGGCAAAATAGGTGTATTCCATGGCGACTGTATGGGTACCAAAATCCCTGCCTTCAAGTATTTCTGAATACACTCATAAATGGCAGCAATCGCTTCCCTAGAACATGAGCGCTGTCTAATGTGTACTGGGGTGGCTGAAGGTTTAACCTCAACTATGATGGGGTGGTGGTGTGCAGCATACCCAGAGGGGTTGTCCTCTGACCATAATCCTGGCACATTAAATTCCTTCCATTTTTCATCAAGAGGTTCCACTGGTCTGACTACCATTAATCTCCACATGGTGTCTGGCTTGTGTTTAACTGCAATGGATTGTTGACCCTCATCAAAGGAAATGGTGGCCCCAAGTTTGCTGAGCAAGTCCCTTCCCATAAGGGGTATTGGGCATTCAGGAATATATAAGAATTCATGTTGGATTTCCGACCCCTTGAATATGCAAGTTACAGGTTTGAGGACTTGCCGCCCTATAACTTGGCCAGAGACCCCTTGTACTTGTATTTGATGTGGTCCTGGGGCAGTAATAAGATTATTCACTACTGATCTGCCTGCCCCTGTGTCAACCAAAAATGAAGTATTATGACCCCCAATATTCAACGTAACCATAGGCTCAGGGGGGGTCTGCTCCAAGCCAGGTCCCCGTCAGTCCGTCCATCCAGTGCCAGCCAATCCAATGCCTTCTACCTCAGGCTCTCTCTCAGAGCTGGGCATCCCCCTTCCAGCCTGTGCATATTGTGGATTCCATCCCCTAGCTAAATGCCTAGGTGGACCCCCCCTTCCTACAAAACCGCGACCAAAAGAGGGCCGTCCTCTCACAAATCGTCCTCTCATCAGTCTACGTGGGCATTCCCTCTGCCAATGACCCTCAGAGCCGCAATGGGCACATTGATTGAATCCTAAAGTCCGTGTCCTCCCTTGCAACGCCACTGCTAACAACTCCGTTTTTTTCTGCATACGGGCATCTCTCTCCTTTTTCTCTACCTTATCCCTATTCACAAATACTTTTCTTGCTACTTCCAGCAACTCCGTGGTGTTTTTCCCTAATGCCCCCTCCAACTTCTGTAATTTCTTACGAATATCGTCATAGCTCTGGGCAATAAATCTTTCATTCAACATTCTCACATTATCGGGTGCCCGTGGATCAACCTGCGTATACAATTCATAGGCTTCAATTAACCGTTGGAGGAAACTCTCTGGACTTTCATCCGCTCCTTGGGTGATTAGAGCCGGCTTTGACATGTTCACAGGGGGCTTTCCTGCCTTCCTTAAAGCCTCTACTGTCAAATTCTGGTATTCTCGCAGCCTTGTCATTTGGGGCTGAATCTTAGGATCCCATCCAGGATCCTGCTCCGGAGCTCTATCTGCCAACTCTTGTCTCAAATCCTGTATATTCGGAAATCTATCCCTTATGCATCCTCTTACAGCTGCCTTCCATTTCTCCCTCTCTTCTGGTGTCAACAAAGCATTCATTAACTGCTGTATGTCCTGCCAATTAGGATTATGCGTCTGCATAATTGTCTGAAAGAGATCTGCCATTTCAGTCGGCTTAGCTGACAAAGGTCCGTAATGCTGTTTCCAATTCAAAAGATCAGTAGTTGAGAAGGGGACATACTGAAAACAAGGTCTGTACTCTAGCACTCCCTGTGGATTCACAACTTGCTGATCCATTTGCCTTAAAGGGGCTACAAAACTGGGTTCGGTGGCCGCGTCCTCCGCTTCTCTTTCAGCCGCAACCCTTTCAGCTTCTGCCGCTGCCCTGGCTGCAGCCCTGGTTACTGGCCTCCCTGAAACATCCTCTCCCCCTCTAGCTTCTTCATATTCCTCTTCACTAAAAGCACTCTCCTCTCTCCATTCCTCACTCTTTGCATTTCCTTGTCTTTGCGTTTTCTGCTTTCTCCGAACAGCTGGATCAACATCAACCCCTCCCTGCTTTCCCCCATCGGCTACACTACCAGCTGCTCCTGGATGCCCTTGGGGGGGTGCAGGAGGGATCAAAGGTATCGGCGCATACGGCGGGGGATGTAAAATCTCTTCGTCTCCCTGAACTAACACCTTCTTCCGAGTGCCAGAGACCTTAGTTTCTGACACCTTCAAATCCTTATTCCTTCTTGACGGCACCTTCAGCTTTTGCCCTCTCGGTCTAGCCACACATAAACGAACCATTTCAGCCTGACATTGCAACAAGTCATCCGCTTTCTCAGCCACAGCATCTCCCCACTGATCTATATACGGAAATTGATTGGGGTATTTCTCCTCGTTAGCAGCTATCACTGAGGTAAGATCATCAATAACTTGGTTCTGAAAGGTACCCTCCGGTGGCCACCCAACACCCATATGTGGCCATTGTTGTTCACACAAATAACGTAACCTATCCTTCGTTACCTTTGGATAGGGAACCCTATACTGTGCATGGTTAAAGTAATCATCAAATCCCTTCATCATGCATTCCAACGGGGTGCTGGGAATGCTGCTACCACCTCCCATCCTAGCACAAAGTCACCGGCCGCCAGCCCCGGAATATCACGGTCACTGGACGGAACCTCGGCAACGACCCTTCCCACACAACCTAGCACGGCTTCGTTAGGACTCCAGTCCCGAGCCGAAGGGAGAGATCAGGTCCCTTCTTCTATCTGCAAATGAGATAGGTAAACACATTTACATATACTCGCCTGAGATGTCTTGTCCTGGCCAGGATTCAGTTCAGACCACCGTTCCTTCCCTCAAGGGTTCTTGGACTTGCTTTCAGCACCGTCGGCCCCCTGGAGGTGTCACTGCCGTCTCCCGGAGGTATACCCCCCGTGGCGCCTGGAGAATGTTCAGAAGTGGCCCCTCCCAGGGTCCAAGGGGATCAGGCAGCCCTCAGCGCAATAGCGCCTCACTTAACGTCCCGGCGGAGTCGCCAAAACTGTTGTAGAATGAATCAGGACACTAAGCAAGCACTTGTACAGAAGGAAAGGTTTATTCAATGCGCAGGTTCAAAGCAAAGACAAAGGCCTGAACCCTGAATACTAGTCAGGGTCAGATTCTTATACACTGGTTTACGTATGTATTTCCTATGCCCATTTATGGTATACAATGAGGTAAACTTATCTTAAAATAATATAAGGAACTGGGAACAGACAGTTAAGCATATATGACATATTAGCACAGATGTTTCCCTGCTGTGGTTTGTCCTTGACATTTGTTTTTGAGGAACAATACAACGGTTCTCATAATACTGTAGACATAGCAAAACTCCCTTTCTCATGGTCAGCATATCTAGAAAGGATACATATATTAATTAGAGCTGACAGGGCAGTTCCTTTCTGCAGAACTAATGGATATTGAGATACGTGTTTACTTGCCTTGCCTTGTAACATTGTCCAGACTTTGTCAGGCCTGGCTTTGGGGCATAATAGATTGTGGCCCCTACTTCATTACAGCACTCTCTAAACAGTTTATAAAGTCAGCATATTGCCCCCAGCAATCTGGGTCCTCATTTTACCTCAGAAGGATGGAAGGCTGAGTCAACCTTGAGCTGGTCAGGATCGAACTTCTGGAAGTGAGCAGAGTCAGGCTGCAATACTGCCTTCTAACCACTATGCCACCAATTGCCTGTCAGTTGACAAAAGACTATAGAAAGTAGTAAAATAGAATGATGCAATTTAATAATTTCAATGAACAAAAATTGGCTAACAATACAACATACATTTTCCATGAATAGGATGTTTCTTATTTGTTGCAGTCTCATTCTTTTAGCTGTCAATACTCTTGATCTGGCTTCTGAATAATCAGTAAAAATTATTCAAGCCTGTAAGCTTATACTATAAAAGAAAAAGAAAAAGAAGAATGATGGTAGATACATATCCCTGGGCATTTTGTGACATTGTTTAATGTGACTCTTACAATATTGTAATAGTCCTGATAAATAGTGTATTAAGTATTTTATTCCAAATATTATGATGCTTTTGCATGGATAATAAGAAACATACTATCAAACAAGGAATAGACAATAAAAATGTACAAATCACAATAAATATTTATTTATTATTTATATTTCATATCTCTGAACCACCCGTCTCTTTCAAAAGGGACTCTGGGTGGTGTACAATATACAGTAATATAGCCAATAAATAAAATGACATAAAAATAGGATTAAAACTTTTAGAATTATAAAATAATGACAATTCAACATCAAAAAACATCAAAAATGAGCCGAGGTGGCGCAGCGGTTAGAGTGCAGTACTGCAGGCCACTTTAGCTGACTGTGATCAGCATTTCAGCTGTTCAAATCTCACCGGCTCAAGGTTGACTCAGCCTTCCATCCTTCCGAGGTAGGTAAAATGAGGACCCAGATTGTTGGGGGCAATGTAAATATATACATAGCTTAATGGTGTAAACCGCTTAGAGAGTGCTTGCACTATGAGGCGGTATATAAGTCTCATAAATAAATAAATAAATAAATAAATAAATAAATAAATAAATAAATAAATAAATAAATAAATAAATAAATAAATAAATAAATAAATAAATAAATAAATAAATAAATAAATAAATAAATAAATAAATAAATAAATAAATAAATAAATAAATAAATAAATAAATAAAAACTAAGATAGCCATTTAACAATGGCTATTACAGGCAGAAGGGGCCAGTTCTCATGGGACTAGACAGCCCCACAGTTGAGTGGTCTTCTGTGCCCCCCCCCCTAAGCTGCAGAGCCAGATTTTGACCCCTTTGCAAAAGACTAAGAGATTCCTTCCCTGTGGGGGAGGGATGTTCCACAAAACAGGGCAGAAAACGGTATCTTCCTAGACCCTGCCAATCAAAATTGTTTGACTGATGGGTTCTGCATCATACCTTCCCTGCCTGATTGAGTGACAACAGGCTGATGAGATAGGGCAAGGCCAATTCTGTAGGTAACCTGGTTCTATGCCATGTGGTGCCTTATAGGTGATGACCAACATCTTGAATTGGGCCCAGAAGCAAACTGGTACCCAGTGCAGTTCATGGACCAAGATTGTTATATATGCTCTTCTTCGGCCACTCACTATGGACCACATTCTGCACCATCTGAAGCTTCCAGATACCTTGGAGGAGTATTTGAAGAGTATCTAAATTTCTAAAGTGGAAACGTAATATAAAACTTCAGACAAATTATGCTAAAGACACATTCTTAATTCTCTTATTGAGAATAGCAAATCATATTTAACCAAGAAAAAGTAAATTGAAGAATACATAGGTGTGCAAGTTTTACAGCCAGAAATAAGTGTTCATAGGAACAATACATTACAAGCTACCTTCATGTATTTCCTGATATAAAGAGGAACCATGTAATGATTGGAGAGCATTTCTATGCCCCTGGAAGTGATTTGGTATTTGTTGTTTTAGCTGTAATGGGTATGTGTTGAGAGTGGATATCTGGAGAAGAATACCTAATATATGAAAGCTCTTTCCCTTGAATCAAATCTACACAATGCATGGAAGTAAGATACATTTAACAGTGCTAATAACACTTTCATTTTATAATATTTTATCATATGAGTAACCAATGAAGTCTATTGGACCTTTTCCAGTTGTAATTGTCCTCCCACCCCAAAACACTGCAACATTGATTTAGAAGAATGGAACAGCTAGAGAATAAATTTCTTTAAAAAGCCCTATGTTGAATTACAGTATCATATTCTATATATAAAACCATCTTTTGAAATCTCCTATTTGGTACAAATGCTAGCATAATCATATTGATTTGTCTGTAGAGAATAGATAGAGCAGCACACAAGAAGACCGTATTTCACTTTTTACCACTATAGTTTTCCAGCCAAACAGCTTGTCTGCCAATGAAAACTGCACAGAGAAAAACCAAAACAAGAAGTTGGATATTATATATTAAGGTCCTGTCCATTAGGCTATTGAATCAAAATGTCAAAATAAAACTGATATGATTGTCTCCTTCTCTTCTTAATACATTTAAGTTACAGCTTTTGGTCAGAATGGATGACAAAAACTGAATTATTAGTTTGGCCTTCCTGTTTTGACTTTGTTATCGCATGATACTCGTGCATATTTTAGAGAATGGTGTCCTCTGAAATTCTATTTTCTCTCTCTCTAGCTATTGATCTCATAAATAATTTGTTGCAAGTTAAAATGAGAAAACGTTACAGTGTGGACAAGACATTAAGCCACCCCTGGCTGCAGGTAATGCTATAAATGTCATGCCTTTTACCTATTTTTTTATTTGTAGTTAAGATAACAGTTTACCACAATTGCTACAAATTTGAGCACAATTACTTGGACATGTGAAAAACAAGAGACTGGTTTAAATGCTAATAGCCTCATGTCCAGGCTGGTCCAATATATATGATGAGCTTTCCAGAGTCCAAGTGTAATTGTACTTGAATTGTATACAGCGTTGCTTAGGTGACAAGAAGTTGCAATGCACCACATACTTTACATACTTTACAATCCTGGAAGACTCTTGCCATTTAGTTACACCATCTTTCCCCAAACTGGCATCTCTAACATGATTGGATTTCAAATCCCATCCCCAAGCCTTGGTGACCTAGGAATCCTGGAACATAGATTAAACTAAAATAGTTGAACTAATGGTCCATCTGCATATTGAGATGAATCTATATCTGAACATTTAAAAAGTAAGGCAGGGGGGTCGTATCCCTTATTACTAGAATATGAAGTGTTTACGATATTGTTTATATGCTCAGTGGGTTTTTTGAATATTAATTAAAATTGTTATTTCGTTTTACAGGATTACCAAGCCTGGCTAGATTTGCGGGAACTCGAATGCAAAATAGGCGAGCGTTACATCACCCATGAAAGTGACGATTCCCGGTGGGAACAATATGCAGGAGGCAATAGTTTGCAGTATCCAGCACACCTTAAGAATCGAAGCCCTAACCACAATGAAAATCCTGAACCAGAAGAAGCAGAGTTGAAAGCCCTCAGTGAGCGTGTCAGCATCCTTTGAATCGCAATCTGTCAAAACACTGTGGAATTTAATAAATACATACAGTCATGTTTAACTTTTGCTTTGTAGAACATGCCATTAATTTCTGTCAGATGGGAACAAAGCTGTTACCACCATTGATGGATGGGAATTGCCAAGACAAATCAACAGATTATTAGTATTGCTATTATTATTTGTGAACGAATGTGTTATATTAACAACAACAAAAGTTCCCAGGAATAATTCACCTGTTGTTGTGAATGATTTCTATTATATGTTGAGCATCCAGACCTGTTTCCACTGTGCCTTTTTGGGTGAAGATTTCCTCTTAGTCAAACTTTTCTGTCTCAGATGGAACTGACTGATCTTTGATTTTATGTGCAGCATGGATTAGTATTGTTTGCAAACTCTTGAAGAGTAGATTACTACCACTGTTCTGTGAACAACTTTTTACTGTTTTTTAAAATAAAGTTAAGGACTTGCTTTTTTTGTTATTGCCATGAAACAATGTATTGGCATCCTGATACCAGGAAGCATGCGTAGAAATTGTACAGTTGCATAGTAAGGGTGCAGCCGGCTTTTAAGTATGTACACCGTATAATGGAAACTACAGTCTCTCCTTAGTGGCTTATTTCCTTGTTCTAATACCAGTCTGTTGCAAAATGTACATTTAGAAGCTGAGCAACATGATATTTTCATGAATGTTTTGAATAAAATTCTGCTTAAAGCACTCAAAACTTTGAATTACTTTGCCAGGGTTGATGGTTTCCAAGAGCTAAATCCAAAAGCATTTGTTGAATAATAATTATAAATTATATAATTATAAAGACTTTGCAATAGCTATCTAACCCCAAACTTTTTTTGCCTCTCAAAATAGGCTTTTGCTTTTTTGCTTCTCTGTATGCTTCAGAACTACTTCTGATAATATTTGAAGTTCTTTTATTGTTGCTTGATGATGTAGGATGTGATTGCTGCCCTTTCAGAGAGTCTACAGACCACTGAAAAAATAGTTGTATAATAAGGCAGAACACGCGTCCATCTTATAACTAAAATAAGGGCCTGAATCTGTCAACCCTTTCATCAGATTTTTTTAACCTCAGATTAAAAGAAAGAAATGTGAGAAATGGTTGGCACAGCACTAGATTAATTATTCTCTTCAAAATAATCACAAAGCAATGTTGTGGTTCTGAAGATAATTAGAATAGGTATATTATTCTGACCTAATCAATTTTGGAATTACCTACAATGCTTTTTTCATAAAACCAGTTTTAGCAATCAGCTTGTTGTCTTTTCAATGAAGCTATTGACAGACCATGGTTGACATTCAGTGGCCAATAACAGAATTGTATCTTTGGGATAAATGAATTTGCCAAGATCAATGACACTCACTTTTAGTAAGAATTTGTAGTTATTTCCAGGGGAATGAGAGTAGGAGATAAAATACATCTATTGTACATTTAATTCATTTTACTTTCAGATTGTAGAACTTACATACCAGGATAAAAGGATCAGTAGCAGATGTCATTGACAGAAGAAAATGCTGATTGAGATGTAATGCTTATATCCAGAAGAAGTGACCTTACAGTCCCAGAACAAAATCCATTTTAAGCTATGCAAAGGTGCTCTCAGCACACCAACCCAAGCAATTTACTATTCCATTAGTAATTCTTCAAAGCTAACTTTTTATAATGCATCTCCACTTCCTTTGAATAATAGTTGCTAGACCTTATTTAATGGTAAATCTGTTACTTGTTTTTAAAATGTATTTATAAATACTGCCCATCTGTGCCCGCAAACCAGTCAGCAAAACAAAAGGACAAAAAGATTCTTCTTTGCAACAAGCAGAAGATCAGCAAACTGCAGCTATTACTGGACCTTGCAAAGTTGGTAGAGATGGAAGCAACAAGAATTGTCTAAGGAAGGAGTGTAAGGAGTAAGTGGGTACAGAAATGACACCCTTTTGTATTTTTACAGCTCTTGCCTCTAATTCAATTTGTGCCTTAAAATCTGTGCTGACTCCTGGTGACCATCTGGACTAGTCTCTAGTTTTCTTGGCAGGTTTTTGGAAGTGGTTTGCCCTTGCCTTGTCCCTAGGCTGAGACAAATTGACTGGTCCAAAGTAACTCGAACAACTTTGTGCCTAAGGTGAGCCTAAAACTCACGGTCGGACAATTTCTAGCCTGGTGCCACTATACCAGACTGGCTCAAAGAATTAATAGAGTTAATTCCAAAGCAGTTTACAGAAGAAGGCAATGTATAACCTTGTCACAAACTGCTTGTTTATGTATTAAAAGAAACACTTCATGCTATGCTTGTAAAGAATCTGGAAATGTGATATTGATTCAGGAGCAGTGCTCTATATTCATTTCAAAGGGCACAAGGAATGCACTGCAGTATTTTAAGGAGTTGTATTTAAGGCATAAATAGCCAGTTTGATGTAGTGGTAAAGCCACCAGAAAGAAACAAATTAGAAGGGCATGACTTCTTGTCCTGCCTTAGGCACAAAACTAGCTGTGCAACTTTCAGACAGCTGTTACCTCTTAGCCCTAGGAAGAGGCAAAGGCAAATCACTTCCAAAAATATTCTTGACAAAAATATTGTCAAGAAGACTGCAGGAACTAACGGGTATTCATGAATAATAAAAACTGACTTGAAAAAACCAAAATAACAGTAAATAAGATATGAACAATTATGATCAGATAAGATCTTCCCAAAGAATCACAGTGGCATGGAAAAGTTTAGGTGCCCCTAATCAAACTGTGTCCTGAATTATCTACATTTTCACATCTAAGACAGCTACTTAGAAAAGCCTAAGGTGGTTGACCATAGACCAGGGGTCCCCAAACTTGGCAACTTTAAGACTTGTGGACTTCAACTCCCAGAATTGTCCAGCCAGTTATGCTGGCTGGACAATTCTGGGAGTTGAAGTCTACAAGTCTTAAAGTTGCCAAGTTTGAAGACCTCTGCCATAGACAAATATTGTGAATTTAGATCGTCAGAAAGAATACAGTACCATGCAAAAGACAAACTACAGTGTTTTAATTCCAAAATGAGAAAGGTCTGATAGAAGTGGATTCTATCTTCTAAATGTTTTCTTCATTATTCTAAATAATGAAGAAAATGTATTCGATGCATGGTGAAAGATAAGTTTTTATTTCGCCAAGTTTTATTCCTAACACTGAAAGTAACTTTAAGGGCTCAACCTTGGAAAATATTAAGCAAATTAAACTTTGAAGGTAAATGAAAAAAATTTTGCTGTAGTATTTTGGAATTTATATAATTATTTTAAAAATGTAGAAATTTATGCTATGAAATAGCATTTAATAGTTTATGATTATAGGATGATATTATTTGTAACCCATGATGCTTACATACCTGCAGATTTTTGTGTCCTCAGAACATCAGAGAAAAGAAGTAAATACATAATATATTCATACCTTGAGCAAAGAACATATCCAATGTAAAAGATCTTTTCTTCTGAGCAGTTGTATTTCCATGCATATTTCTTAGTTGTCAGACAAGCAATGTAATAAAATTGAGATTCTTGTGGCACCATCCCAGAGCTACAACATTGAACCTCCACTCTCACCTCATAAAACTATCGAAGTCAAAAACGAAGAAAATAGCACCACACAATCAAGCATCAATGTAATCAAATTATTAAAAAGTATTCTGAAACAGAATCATAGGCAATAACAATAGCAATAGCACTTTACTTATATACTGCTTCATAGTGCTTTCCAGCCCTCTCTAAGCGGTTTACAGAGTTCAGCATATTGCCCCCAACAATCTGGGTCCTCATTTTACCCACCTCGGAAGGATGGAAGGCTGAGTCAACCTTGAGCCTAGTGAGATTCGAACAGCTGGACTGCTGAACTAGCAATCAGCTGAAGGTCGCAATGCTGCTTTTAACCACTGCGCTATCTGAGCTCTTGAAACCTCCAGAAACTTGAAACTTCCAGAAAAGCTCTACTCATCAAATTAATTATTATTTTTAGAACCCTACAACTCCATCATTGTCATTGTCATAGCTCTCTGCCACTAGCAGCAAGCTGACAGACCCTAGTCCCTGCTATGAAGATACCCCAATAAAGTGTCAGATGTACAGTCACTTTCTTGGACTGATCAATTTTCTAGTACTGAGACATCCTCATCCCAAATTTGCAATGAGAAGATGACATTTTGGAGATTGCTATGCCAGTGTAACCATGTGATATCAGTAGTGCAACAGTTCCCATGGATTGCCTTGCCTGAGTGTGGAAGCATGTCCTCTTGTTATCCCAAGAAAGAACCACCCAAGCTCAGTAAGCTGTTGTCTCACCCATAGCAATAGCACTTAGCACGTAGACTTATATACCGCTTCATAGTGCTTTTACAGCCCTCTCTAAGCGGTTTACAGAGTCAGCATATTGCCCCCAACAATCTGGGTCCTCATTTTACCGACCTCAGAAGGATGGAAGGCTGAGTCAACCTCGCTTAGAATGCAACATAGTAGCACTCTAAGCAAGGTCCATGAGCGAGACACTTTCTACCATTCTAACCCACCCCCTCCAAAGCAACATTGCAAGCTGCAGAAAACACATGTGATCTGCAGGTTTACATATAAGATGCCTGCTGAAAGAAAGAAGAAGTTGGAGTAGGACTGAGTTCATAGGTTGCTTTCGTTAGTGAAATGTCTTTCTGTGAGTCCCTGAACTGTGAAATTCTGGAGTATCTTCTGAGGTAACCAATGGTTTTAAGGTAAGATTGACTTGACAGAATTTGTCCTCTTTGCCAGTAAGAATCACTATTGGCTTAGAATCTCTTCTGTGAATGAAAGGAGTTGTTTTGTACATTACAAGCCATTTCATGATACAAGCTGCTAAGTTTACCTGCTGACACTGTTGTGAAACTATAGAGGAAAATGCACAGCATGCTTCCTTGAGCTCAGAAGATACATGTTTCTGTCATAGCTAGGAAGAAATACAGTAGGCAACTTGGTGTCCTGTAGATGTTTTGGACTTCTAATTTCCTTCACCCCAGGCACTATGTCCAATGCTGAAACAGCATCAGTTGCCTTTTCTCGAGCTCAAAGATAGAAAAACCATTATCTAGAACTCCTACGATAAAAGTAAGTTCTAGGGTGGTTTAAGCCTCACTTGCTTCTGTTTTATTTTCATCAAAGAATTTTTAAACTACTTTATTTGTTCTCGGAAGAAGATACCTTTTGAACTGGGCAGTCCAGTCAAAAAACAATTCATGTTCAATATCCTTGCAAATATTTTCAAAACAAATCAGCTATGCTTTGTTGTGTCTAAATGATGTGGAATATAAAGAAAACATAAAGCCAACTGAAAAACCAACAACTTCCTCGGATGTGGCACCAACTGTCTCATTATCTTCTATTGTATTGTTTTCATTTAAAATTCTTTTAATCATGGAATGCCAACTGAATCATTGCTCTACACAAACATACACACACACAAACAATAATGATCTAGAAGACAACTTGCCTTTGAAAATGTATCAAAATTGGAGATACAGACAAGAAAACAGCACAAATGTGGCTTTTGTATAGCTGAATTTTTCACAATTATTATAATTAAGTTAAATTTGCTCTGACAATAGCAGGATACATGAAATCTGCAAAGTATTTAACTTTCATTGTATTTTAAAACTTACGAAACCTGTTTGTTGTTGGAAGTTAGACCTAGAGATTAAAACTGATAGAAAAGAGTTTCCAAATTAGTATAATCTTTCAAAAGGCTGCATTTTGAATGAGACGTTTGCTTTCCAACTCAGGAGCTGGATCATATTTCATGGCCAAAGCTTGCTTTGAATTACACCCTTGCAAGTGCAACAGAAGGAGTTGGCAAGGGTAGAGGAAATGAGGTGACTATTATGCTGAAATGAATATGTTGTTATTTGTGTGTTTGAGTTATGTAGCCTGACTTTTTTTTAGGAACAGAAAAGGGTGTATTAAAAATAAATATATACATGGAACATCTATATGAAACTAGAGTCCTGTAGCCACAGTATGGCTCGTTAATCCAATTTCAATCTAGATCTGCCCTTGTTCTTTTAAAAAACTTTTTTGGTCTAAGTGTTGCAGGCTGCAGATCATCTTACAGTATGTTTTTATTTGATACGCTTGAGATTTCCCATCATGGAATTCCATGCTTTCCCATTGTTTTAATCACTGCCTTCTTGTTTCGGCCTTTCTTCAGGCACCAGCTGTCCAGTCTGCCCCATATGCGAAATGAGTTGATTGCAAACCATATTAACCTCAGAATAGCCATTATGAAGTTTTGAGCTCAAAACAAAACACATGCATTCTGAGACTTCATTTAAAGGTCAGAACAAAAGTGATTTTGTATAGCACGGTGTTTCAAATGTTCTGAATTGGGATGTTTGAAACTTTGAGGGCTATTTCAAGCTTTTACACTCAAAATAAAACATATGGACTGTTCTACAGTTGGAGAAAAACAAAGCAAATTGTTTGGATGAAATGTTTTTAGTGGAACTAAATTGCTTCAAGTTTGAAAGACTATGCAAATCTTCATTTCACGCATTCCTCTATTATTGCTTTGGGGTGGGATAACCTGCCCTGATACATAAAAATTATATATCTGGTGCTATCATCTATCTATCTATCTATCTATCTATCTATCTATCTATCTATCTATCTATCTATCTATCTATCTATCTATCTATCTATCTATCTATCTATCTATCTATCTATCTATCTATCTATCTATCTATCTATCTATCTATCTATCTATCTTTCTTTCTTTCTTTCTTTCTTTCTTTTTTTCTTTCTTTCTTTCTTTCTTTCTTTTTTCTTTCTTTCTTTCTTTCTTTCTTTCTTTCTTTCTTTCTTTCTTATCTCTCTCTCTCTCCCCCTTCCTATCCTCCCTCCCTCCCTCCATCTCTCTTTCTCTCTCTCCTCTATCTATCATCTATCTGTCATCTCACTACATTGCATAAAATCTTAATGCAAGAGAGTATTAAGACAGCCTTAGAAAAACTTTCTTCACATATTATTTGCCAGATGAGTTGAATATATAGCTAGGAATTTCCAGATAGCATTTGGTCACTGTCAGCATTTTTGGTCAGCATTTTGACTTTGAACATGGGAATTGTAATTTAACAAAGATATAGTGTGATCTAGTGACTAAGGTACTAGATTACATACTTGAGTAAGAGTGAGATACGCTCCTTCCTATCAGCTCTAGGAAGAAAGCAACAGTGGACCACTACCAAAAATTTTGTTTGGAAAACTGCCTAGACTTGTCCATGTGGTTACTGGGAGTCAATGCTGACTCAGGACCGCCCTCCTCCACTTCCTCTAAGAAAGACCACCTTCACCAGTCTGGTGCTCTTGATGTGTTACCCATCCAGAATGGCCCCCAAATTATGAAGTGCATCTCATCTACAGGCTGCAGCTAAAGAAAGGTGCCATTATAATGTCATGAGCTATTTTATAGCTCATTTGTAGTTCAAACCAAGCTTTTCCACAATAGTGTACAGTATAAGGATATATTGGACTTTAACTGTGGAAGCAATTCATATTGCTCCAATTGGAAAAGTGTCTAGGTAGGATTTCAATCTGAGGTCTTTCACATCACCTTTCATTTAAAACAGCAGAGATGGAATTATGAAAGTTCTGCATGCTATGCTATTTCAACCATTTTTTCCCCTAGTACCTTGTATCAAGTTCTGCTTCTCATTTTCTTTGGCCATTGGCACCCCTACATGCTATTTCATTTTTTCCCAAATACACCCCATAGTCCTCTATTTCACAGGCTGAAGAAAATATACGCATGAGAGAGATTCCATTAATTCCTTCGTTTTGCTAAATAAATAGATTAAGATTAAGAGAATTATTTCTCTGATGAAAATAAAAAAGAGAGATGGATACTGGCTGGACATATACTTTCCCACAAATGTTTAATATTGATAAAACTATAACAAAGTGGGCATTTTCCCAATAAAGCAATACTTTCTTCTCTGCAAGCCTTTTCATTTGTGTTATTGAACATGCCAAATATTAGAAAATTTGTACACATATTTTTATACTAGCATGCATCATTATTAATCAATAGAAGAAATCTCATTTTTCTCCATAGCTAAACAAAAAGCCTATTTGGTGAAATCAGAACAGTTGGCAAATCAGTCAGGCATACAGACTTTAATGTAACCAAAGTTTTGTCTAAATTACTATAGGAATATAGCATTTCGGTGGGCTGGATCAACATTTTCTTCATTTTCTTCCTCTTCTTCTTTTAATAATCAGATTTAAAATGCACTATTATAAACGTTGAAATCAATCCCAAATGATTTCTCAGTATTGGAACTCTCAATTTACCTTAAATATAATTGCAGAGAGCAATTTAAATTACTGCTTCACCATATCTTTGAAGGATGGGTACCTTGAATTACCTGAAATGATATAATAATGCTGCTACAGGAAATCTTTAAGGAACATCTGACAACTTATAAGGTATCTAGAAACCCCCTTTCTACTACATTTCCCAAAATATTATTTTTTTAAAAGTTTCTATGTCTCCAAACAAAGTTTTAAATAACACATCTGAAGTTTAACAACTGAAAAAAAATGCGCACAAAATGATACTTTAAAATAAAATTATTACTGGCAACTTCTTCTTTATGAGTGTTTATGTGTGTGTTAATTTAGATATTCTTGGAAAGAAGTATAAATCTTTATCTCTTTCTCTCTCTCTCTCTTTCTCTCTATTGCTTGCTAGAGTTAGTGTATTTGTGTACCTTGCCCCCTTGTGGCTATTTTAGATATTTGCATAAAGCTGTTAGCAGGTTCCAACAGTAAATACAATGGACAAGATTTCATTAATGAAAATCAGTATCCGGCAAATATTTGAATATCATTTTGTACTTGCACTGAATTTCATTGCTCCTATATTTTTTATATTTAGGTAAGAGTCTTTTGCATATGCACTTTGTAATACTAAGAAGCACAGTTATTTGACACTCCCCCCCCCACACACACTGGATGCACTGTTGCTATACATAAACGATTCTTGCTAGCCTAATCACATATCATAAAAGGACAAGAGTCAGCGCACCAGCCCTTGTTGATAAGAAAGAATTTTCTCTAAACCTTAAGTGACATATCCTTGACCAGAAGCTTAACTTATACTTAACCTGCTGCTTTTATCAATTTGGATCAATTCTGGAAACCGGAAAGCTAAGAAATGAACAGGCTCAGAGTATGATAAACCATACTGATCACCTTGCTTTGCTTTTGCTCTAGCTATTTGTAGCATGGTGACTAATATGGTTTGTCATAACCTCATACATCATTTCTTAGCTTCTATTTTCTTTTCTGTATCACTTATTATCTGGGAATCCTTGCAAGAGATTTGCTGTGGGAAATTGCCATAGGATTGTCTGGATCTTGGGCATCTCGCCAAGCACTGAATCTCTCATTTAATACTTTTACCCAGACATTCAGTTAACTATCTGCTCTGCCTTAAGAAAATATGTTCCTTTGATCAGGGATCTAGTTGCTACATCTTTGGATGGCCAGTTCATTGTAAACTGATTTTTATTTCTTAGCAACATAACTTCATATGATTTTCTTGTTTTGGTGTTAGTTTTCATTTATGTAACTCAAAACTGAGCAAGGGTGTTACTTAAAGCAAGAAAAATGTGTTTCCGACGATTTGTCACATATCTTCAAAAAGAGAAAGATTAGTGTAGTTAATAATAATCATTTTTGTAGAACATGTAGTGAGTC
The DNA here is from genome assembly GCA_023053685.1 of Diadophis punctatus similis. Lineage (NCBI taxonomy): Eukaryota > Metazoa > Chordata > Lepidosauria > Squamata > Dipsadidae > Diadophis > Diadophis punctatus. The sequence goes on along the minus strand of JALIGW010000001.1, from coordinate 271,325,745 downwards.
ATAACCACACCAAGAAGACAGTTTTTCAAACTTGGTGGTGCCATGAACCAGTAAAATGTCAATCAGGCTGATAAATTCAGGAATCCACTCAAAACAATACAATTTAACTAAAAATAAATTGAAACCTGTGAGAAACACAGCAGTTTTGGAATGTAAGAATGACCGGAAAAATATCTTCCATATAAAGAATGTTCTTTGAGCTGGATGGGTTTTTTTTTAAATAATTTATTTATTTATTTATTAGTGATATTTATATACCGCCTCATAGTGCAAGCACTCTCTAAGCCAGGGGTCGGGAACCTTTTTGACTAAGAGAGCCATGAAAGCAAAAAATTTGGAAATTTATTTCAGTGAGAGCCATATAATATATTTTAAAAGTGAATTCAACTAAATGTCAGTATAATAAGCCTCTGAATTTATTCTTTTAAATAATGTTGTTATAACACTCACCATACGGGGCACGGGGCGGGGCACGCAGGCAGAGGTGGGATCCTACCTCTGCACGCAGGACGGGGTGCTAGCGGGAGAGGCTGGGAGGAGACGAGGGTGGAGAGCGGGGGATAAAAACCAGCCACCGCAGCGGCGCCCACCTCAACAAGGAAACGAGGAGGAGAGGTGAAGGGAAGACCAGGGAGGACGCCCCCCCCCTCCGCGCGCGCCAAAGAGAAGGGAGAGGAGGAGGAGGAGAAAGGACCGGCTCTTCCCGCTCCCCCTCACGGTTGGCGCTAGCCATGCCTGAGTGGGACCCGCGCCCGGCCTGAGGGACGCACATTGGGCACTTCCCACCGCCTGCCTTATTGTTCCGGACTGCCTTCTTTCCTCTTTTCTTTTCTTCTTCTTCTTTTCTTTCAATCCCCCTCACCGCCCTCCCTCCTTACCCCTCCCCCTCCCCCCCTTCCCAACTTAAAGTGAGCGGTTGGGTGGTTGAGGCGAAGAAAAAGATGCCGGTTTCCTCCCTCGCTGAGGAAGCCGCGGCGGCGCCTGCAACTTTGGAGCCGGCCAGGCAAAGCGAATGGCGGGCAGCGGCGAAAGAGAAGGAGGGCAGTGATCCCAAGCAGGGCCGGGAGTAGAGGGGGTGGTGGGAAAGCGGGGGAGCCTCGGAGAAGTGCGGCTGAGGCGGACGGCGTATTTGTTTTCAGAAAGCGTGTGGCGCGTGAGGAAAAAGCCGCCACTCTCGTTCGCCCGCGCGTGCGCGCACACTTCTTTTTCCTCCCTGTGTACGTGCGGGCGCGTGCGCGAGAGAGCGCGCGCGGGGCTCTCACTATATCTGCCCGCCTGTGTGTGCGAGAGCCTGTTGGTGTGACTGTGGCGCTGACATCTCTTCGCTGGGGGTTTGTGCCTTGTGTTTTTATTTTCCCAGGGAAAAGCGAGACCCCCCCCTCTCCCTCACCCCCCCCCCGCTCTCTCTCGCTCTCTTTCTCTCTCTCCCCCCCTTCCTCTCCCCGGACTGCTCTTTGCCTTCGTCCCTTCAGGGCTGCCCTTCCCGCCTGCCGGTCGGCCGGCCCGCCCCCACCTCAGCCGTTTAATACCCTTCGGGTCGCCGCCTGCGCCTGGACTCGCCTCGGTAGCGCCGTTCGTTCGTTCTTTTGCTCCGGCGGCAGCCCAGAGCCCCGGACCTTGGAGGGGGGTTCGAGCGGCATGCTGCTGGATGCGGGGCCGCAGTTCCCTGCGCTGGGAGTGGGCACGTTCGCCCGGCACCCGCCCCCGTCAGCGGCGGAGATGCAAGAGCGCGAACCGAGCCATATACAATCATCAAAAGAGCCACATCTGGCTCGCGAGCCATAGGTTCCCGACCCCTGCTCTAAGCGGTTTACACCATTAAGCAATGTATATATTTACATTGCCCCCAACAATCTGGGTCCTCATTTTACCTACCTCGGAAGGATGGAAGGCTGAGTCAACCCTGAGCCGGTGAGATTTGAACAGCTGAACTCAAATGATCAGTCAGCTAAAGTAGCCTGCAGTACTGCTCTCTAACCGCTGCGCCACCTCGGCTCTTTTATTTAATAATAAAGGACTTTTAAAAATTGGTCTTGATACTTTATTCAGAGAACTGAAGAAATAATTTGATATTCTTCTTGAGTATGGATGATAGAAATATGAGCGTTTAGAGGTATTTTCCTTATTAGCTCTCCCCATCCCAATTCCTTTATAATACTGCTGATATGATTCACTCTTAGATAAAAAATTAGTTTTAACGGTTTTACTAGCTAAGAGGCATCAGCTGCAGTCTAAACAAACATGCTAAATAAGTGCTTGAGGTAAGATGATTTTATGGCCATAATCTTACTGAACTAAATAAGCATTAATGTACATGAAAAATTAGAATACATTTTCATTCTTAAAACCATAATAATGCACATCAAGTTGTATTAAAAAGGAAACATTATTTATATACTTTCTCAAATCACAGTATTTTCAATACAATTAGAGCTATCAGTGCTATTAAGTTTATTGAAGCAATGATCAGCAAAAATTTAAAATATACGTACAACATAATAGTAAATTCAAATAGGTGAGGTAAAATGCTAACATAACAAGAATGTTCTGTAATAAATATGATATGCTACTATAATGGCATGTTAATTAATTGTGCAAGTATAAAGTGTAAGTGAAAGTATAAATCTGAAATATTACAATGTATAAAATAAAAATATAGGACACCTCAAACAAAATAACACAGTAAGTGAAGTGAATTGAATAAAATAGAATTGGTTATTCTTGTCACTAGTTATGCCTCATTTCCTCATGGTGATAGAATCTGGCTATTTCACAAGTAATGAAGGGTTTTGGATCCTCTAGAACAGTGTTTCTCAACCTTGGCAGTTTGAAGATGTGTGGACTTCAACTCCCAGAATTCCCCAGCCAGCGTTGCTGGCTGTGGAATTCTGGGAGTTGAAGTCCACACATCTTCAAACTGCCAAGGTTGAGAAACACTGCTCTAGAACAATCGCCAGAACATTCAACCTTGGCAACTTTAAGATGCGTAGATGTCAAGTCTCAGAATTCCCCAGACAAAGTTCAGAATTTTCCCTTCTGGGAGTTGATGTCCATACATCTTAAAGATGCTAAGGTTAGAAACATTATCTAGAAAATTATTTACACAGAAATTTTCTGTTGCCTGTGCATGCAAAGTTTGATCCACCTGCAAGGCAAAGATGTAGGAAAAGATGCTTTGGTTTAGCTGACAGAGATGTGACAATTTAACAACTGGCTCTCATAAACTAGCCTTGCTAGTGAGACATTTCTATGAAGATCTCAATCTACATTGGGACTACTGGCTGTTTTATAGGCCTTTAAAACCAATTTGTTTGGAATTCCATGACTGCTAGTAAAGACCTATCTTATATTTTATTTTATTTTATTTTATTATTTTATTTTATTATTTTATTTTATTATTTTATTTTATTTTATTTTATTATTTTATTATTTTATTATTTTATTATTTTATTTTATTTTATTTTATTTTATTTTATTTTATTTTATTTTATTTTATTTTATTTTATTTCATTTATTTTATGCATTTCATATGTGAAGACAATACTAGGCAGAGAGTGGGAACTAATATGTGAAGCCCATTGGAGCTTATAATTCCAGTTTGAAGGTAGAGTAATTTAGATAATGAATATAGTAAAGACAGGGTTTTTTTTTTTTAAAAAAGACCTCATTTCCTATAGATTTTAAGAAGCAAAAATATTCTACCCTATAGTAGAAATTCATAGTGTTTAGAACCAAGGACTGCAGTTGAGAAGCAGTTACTCCAAAAAGTAAGTGGGTCTTGGGGGGGGCACTAAATACAATTTAATATATTTTATCATAAATATTATAATTCATTAATTGATTTGATTATTCTCTATGTATTTAATATTTTGCCACCTTTCCATAACATTTCTGGGAGGTGTATTTAAATTTTTTAATGGTTAGGATCAGATATGACCCTCAATTTCAGATTGTGATTTCCTATGTTAGCGTCTACTAAACACAAACACACACAAACACATTTTTGTCAGGAACTGCTTGATTGATTATTGTCACAAAGTCATTGTTGACTGCAGTATCCAATCTGGGTCTCTCTACCAGAATGTGACCCACAGAGAAGTTCCCTGAGAATGGCTCCAGCACCAGTCTGAAAGCTCAGAAGACTAACCTCTGATCCTGGTGACCAACCCAGATTGGATTCTGCAACATTATCCTGGAACATGTATATTTGCCTTCATTGTTCACACTTAGCAACCACATAGGCAGATTTTCTCCATGATAATATGGCCTTTCAAGTCTTCCAACTATACACTCATCATCACTTAACCAAGTCCATCCATCTTGTTGCTGATTGTCCTATTCTTTCCTTCAATCTTTCTTTTTGTCAGAGTCTTATCTAGAAAGCTAGATCATCTCATATTGTGTCTGAAGTAGGATAATTTTAACTTGGTCAATGAGAACTCTGGGCTGGGTTAGTTTGTTTGATAGCAATAGCACTTAGCAATAGCACTTAGACTTATATACCGCTTCATAGTGCTTTACAGCCCTCTCTAAGCGGTTTACAGAGTTCAGCATATTACCCCCAACAATCTGGGTTCTCATTTTACCAACCTCAGAAGGATGGAAGGCTGAGTCAACCTTGAGCCTGGTGAGATTTGAACAGCTGAACTGCTGAACTAGCAGTCAGCTGGAGTAGCCTGCAGTAGCTGCATTTGATCACTGCGCCACCTCGGCTCCTAAAGGTGATCCATTGGTTTGTTTTCTTGGCTATTTGTAGCATTCTCAGGAGTCTTTTCCAACACCAAAGATCAAAAGTGATTATCAGGAATAATGTAATCTAATTTGAAATTGCTTGAATTATGAAGCTCTAGATCAGGGGTGGCCAAACTATGGCTCTTTGAGGACCTGTGGACTTCAACTCCCACAATTCCTGAACTAGCCATGCATGCAAAGAACCATAGTTTGGCCACCCCTGCTCTAGATATACTGATTGATAAATTCTTAATTGAAAGAATTAATTTCCTTCCTTCCTTCCTTCCTTCCTTCCTTCCTTCCTTCCTTCCTTCCTTCCTTCCTTCCTTCCTTCCTTCCTTCCTTCCTTCCTTCCTTCCTCCCTCCCTCCCTCCTCCCTCCCTCCCTCCCTCCCTCCCTCCCTCTCTCCATTCCTCTCCAGTTCTGGACCAGAATGGTGCTGTAAAGCCTCCATCTCAATCCAGATAGTCTCTACCAAGAATTTTAGGATGTAAATGGTTATATTTTTTTCAAAATCCTGTTATTTGTTTTAGCTAAACAATTATTTTAGCACATCTAGAAATTATTTAGGCACATTTAGAAATTTTTAAGTATGCCTTCAAACTTCCCACAGGACTTGTAACTCTCTGGAGTCTTAGATATATGGAATTTACCTTTTAAATAAGTCTCTGAAGATAAAAGATTGCTGTCTCTTTTTACTAAAATCGTAGCAAAATGTTATACAAAACTACTGAATTAACAAAATCAAATCACTAATACATTTCTATATCTTGGTTAGAAAAGTGTGATTAGTTATGATCCACTTCAATTATACAGTAGTCAGAAGCAACTGAGCTTTCATTTGGGAAAAAGTGGCTTCAGCATTAATTAGATTTTTTCTAAATGCATACCCTCCCTTTATTTTGTTCAGCTCAAGGGTGGCAAACATAATGCTCTCTTCTCCGTTTTCCTCTACAACAGCAACCCGTAAACATAGTTGGGTTGTGGAAGAATGGTTGGCCCAAAGTTGCCCAACTAGCTTTTGTGCTTAACAAAAACTTGAGTTCACCATCTCTTTGTTTCTAGTCCAGCAGTTTAACCACTATACCAAGCTTATTTATATATATATACACACACATACGCTTATAACTACTAACTTAGTAGTTTGTGTCTCATGCTTGAACATATTTATGAGCAGATTACCTGAGATAACAGTGTCTCAAAACGATGGAACTTTGGAAAATGGAAAGTGCATTTTATGACAGGTAATGTGGTGGTATGGTTAATATATCACACTTGAACAAATGCAATAAAAGTTCAAATTCTTATTTACCAATGATGGTTATTTGATAACTTTGTGCCAAAAATATTCTACTTTAGAGAATTTGGAGAGGTTAGAATGTGGAAGATAGAGGAGACACTATTCATTTCTAGCTGTTGCAAGAAGATCGCACACAAAATGTGTGGCATGACAAAGTAGCTACAGTAGTTCATTGGAAGATCTGCAAGAAATACCATTTGCCTGCAAGCGAGAACAAAATGGAAAAAGTCATAGAAAATGAAGACGTTTCATTTTCTTTATTTTCATTGCTCTGGGATTTTAGAATTCAACAGATAAGCACCTGCCAAATATCACTGCAGACTTAACAATTGTTGGTAAGAAAGACAAAATCATCTAGATCAGGGGTCGGGAACCTATGGCTCGCGAGCCAGATGTGGCTCTTTTGATGATTGTATATGGCTCGGTTCGCGCTCTTGCATCTCCGCCGCTGACGGGGGCGGGTGCCGGGCGAACGTGCCCACTCCCAGCGCGGGGAACTGCGGCCCCGCATCCAGCAGCATGCCGCTCGAACCCCCCTCCAAGGTCCGGGGCTCTGGGCTGCCGCCGCCGCCGGAGCAAAAGAAAGAACGAACGGCGCTACCGAGGCGAGTCCAGGCGCAGGCGGCGACCCGAAGGGTATTAAACGGCTGAGGCGGGGGCGGGCCGGCCGACCGGCAGGTGGGAAGGGCAGCCCTGAAGGGACGAAGGCAAAGAGCAGTCCGGGGAGAGGAAGGGGGGAGAGAGAGAGAAAGAGAGCGAGAGAGAGCGGGGGGGGGGTGAGGGAGAGGGGGGGTCTCGCTTTTCCCTGGGAAAATAAAAACACAAGGCACAAACCCCCAGCGAAGAGATGTCAGCGCCACAGTCACACCAACAGGCTCTCGCACACACAGGCGGGCAGATATAGTGAGAGCCCCCCGCGCGCTCTCTCTCTCGCGCGCGCCCGCACGTACACAGAAAGGAAAAAGAAGTGTGCGCGCACGCGCGGGCGAACGAGAGTGGCGGCTTTTTCCTCACGCGCCACACGCTTTCCGAAAACAAATACGCCGTCCGCCTCAGCCGCACTTCTCCGAGGCTCCACCGCTTTCCCACCACCCCCTCTACTCCCGGCCCTGCTTGGGATCACTGCCCTCCTTCTCTTTCACCACTGCCTGCCATTCGCTTTGCCTGGCCGGCTCCAAAGTTGCAGGCGCCGCCGCGGCTTCCTCAGCGAGGGAGGAAACCGGCGTCTTTTTCTTCGCCTCAACCACCCAACCGCTCACTTTAAGTTGGGAAGGGGGGGAGGGGGAGGGGTAAGGAGGGAGGGCGGTGAGGGGGATTGAAAGAAAAGAAGAAGAAGAAAGGAAAAGAGGAAAGAAGGCAGTCCGGAACAATAAGGCAGGCGGTGGGAAGTGCCCAATGTGCGTCCCTCAGGCCGGGCGCGGGTCCCACTCAGGCATGGCTAGCGCCAACCGCGAGGGGGAGCGGGAAGAGCCGGTCCTTTCTCCTCCTCTCCCTTCTCTTTGGCGCGCGCGGAGGGGGGGGCGCGTCCTCCCTGGTCTTCCCTTCGCCTCTCCTCCTCGTTTCCTTGTTGAGGTGGGCGCCGCTGCGGTGGCTGGTTTTTATCCCCTGCTCTCCACCCGCGTCTCCTCCCAGCCTCTCCCGCTAGCACCCCGTCCTGCGTGCAGAGGTAGGATCCCACCTCTGCCTGCGTGCCCCGCCCCGTGCCCCGTATGGTGAGTGTTATAACAACATTATTTAAAAGAATAAATTCAGAGGCTTATTATACTGACATTTAGTTGAATTCACTTTTAAAATATATTATATGGCTCTCACTGAAATAAATTTCCAAATTTTTTGCTTTCATGGCTCTCTTAGTCAAAAAGGTTCCCGACCCCTGATCTAGATAGTGGATATTGAAGTATTTAGAGACAGCAGAATAGAAGAGAAAGAACTGGAGAAAATCACAGCATAAAATGATTATAGAAAAAGAAAGCAAAGTTAGTAGCAATAGTAATAGACATCTTGGGTGCAATCTGAAAACAACTGCAGGACCACTTGAACACCATTGAACACTTGACCAAATCACCATTAGTCAATTGCAAAAGGCAGTTTTACTTGGAACAGTTTACAATCTGCAATATCTGTAACACCATCAAACATGCACATCTGCCTATCCCAGGTCCTTAAAAAAACTTGATAGGTGGTTAAAAATTCCAAATCCAGTCTAAACATCTGGTTGACTGTGTGAGGAGCCATCATCATCATCATCATCATCATCATCATCATCATCATCATCATCATCATCATCATCATGATAGATAGATAGATAGATAGATAGATAGAAGATAGATAGATAGATAGATAGATAGATAGATAGATAGATAGATAGATAGATAGATAGATAGATAGATAGATAGATAGATAGCTGCATAGACTCTTGGAGGCTGATAATGACCACTTTGGGGAACCCTGGATTAGTGGAATATAGCCTTACTCATTTTTGAAGTCTGAATATGAGCTCAGCTTATTTGGACCACTGTCTGACAAAGAAATTCTCTTCATATTTTTCTCATGCAAATTTGCTTTAGATATTCTTCGAAAGAGCATATATGTAGAACATTGTGCGTTTGCAATTACTTAGTTACAAGGTTTTATTTTTATTTAGCATATGGCAGAGGTCATACAATCACTGAAGTACAACACTAATAAAACACATTATACATACAAACACAAATATAAGTTTAAGCAGAACATCACTTTATACTATGTATAAGATATGTGGACAGTACAATATACAAGATAAAAATTTAAATTAAGGTAAATCCCTGATAACATCACGATAATTTGGTGCCAAGGTAACCAAGAGGCATGTATTTTGTATTTTTCAAAGTACAATTATCCAATGGTTTGCATCCTCCCTGGCTTCCTGTGCATTTGTCACCACTAGGGGACCCTCTTCCCTGAGGAAATTGTTGAAGAGTTTGTTCGGATCCAGTTTAAAAATAGAGCAATCATCTCCATCAGCAGCCCCCAACCTTTTGGTCACCAGGGACCAGTTCTGTGGAGAGAGGTTTTTCCACGAACTATAGGGGGCATGGTTTCGTGTGCTCCCTGCATCCCCTGGATGAGGCTTCACTTGTTTGCATGGCCTGGTTTCTGGTATGCCGTGGACTGGTGCCGGACCACAGACTGGGGGTTGGGGACCCCTAATCTACATAATTTCTCTGTTCATAGATGCGGTGATGTGGTGGATTTTTTTTTAATCCTGCCCAATTCCATATAGAACTTTGAAAATTGGAAAATAAAAGTGCGTTTTATGACGGGTAATGTGGTAGTGTGATTATTATATCAGGCTCGGACAAATGCAATCAAAGTTCAAATTCCTATTTATCAATGATTGTTATCTGATACCTTTGTGCCAGAAATATTCTACTTCAGAGAATTTGGGGAGGATGGAATGCGGAAGATAGAGGGGATATGCATATTATTATGAACATCTTGATGAAAGGGCAGAATAGTCAATAATAGAAATACTGTAAAGGGGTAAAATGAAGTCCTTTTGTTGATGCCAAAGTATTGCTGTATACACCTAACTTCCCCTGTATTCACTGAGGAGGTGGAAGTAGATTTGTGCCTGCAGTTGCTGATTCTTTGCATGTTTGAGTTCCTGGTTTGGTATTGTGTGAATAGCACAACAATAGCACTTAGACTTATACACAGCTTCATAGTGCTTTACAGCTCCCTCTAAACCATTTACAGAGTCAGTATATTTCCCCCAACAATCTGGGTCCTCATTTTACCAACCTTGGAAGGATGGAAGGCTGAGTCAACCTTGAGCTGAACTGCCGGCAATCAGCAGAGTTAGCCTGCAATACTGCATTCTAATCATTGTGCCACCAAGGCTCTTTGTGCCAGAAAGAAAGAATGGAAGGAAGGAAGCATTCCTATACAAGTGGAACTGCATCCACATGGAGACTTTTCTACTCCTTTTTGTAAAGGTGAATGTTTAAATGATCATCAAAAATTGTGACACCAAAAATCACAGATTTCTAAATGTTAGAGTTTAACAGATTAAGTGCAAATCTTAATGAACACCCAGATTTAAAATGCAGCAGGTTCCAATTCATCAACTTTTTTTTTCAGATCACTGAAAAACTCATAAATTATCTAGTTCTATCTGAGTAGTGTTTTTTTAATTGTCCTAAATGTTGTGGGAGGCTGCAGGATGGCCATTCTTTCTTAAAACCTTATGAGATTTTGACCCTCTTCAACAAAACCTTGTGAAATTTGAGATGGGAATTCCCAAATTGTAGATTGTTTGGTGAATTCAAAAGTTTTCAGCCATTATTTTTTATTTACCGTATTGTTATTTAACTTTAGGACCTACAACATATACCATCTGAGACAGAACACATGGGCCAAGATGCTGAGAGACTACACTGCCAATCTGTTTCTGCTAATATCATGCTCCAAGCCTAGTCAAAAAGAAAATTAAGTTTGACGTCAAATTTCAGTAGCCATGCCTGAATCCAGAGCTAGGGATTCACAGCTCCATGGCTAGCAAACATGGGTGAATAGTTGAAAAGATCACATTACTTTTTCCGTATTGATACTGTATTTCAGTCAATCAGGTTTGAATCCTTATAAGGAAAAAAATGATATAACAATTTTCTATTAAATTAGTCAAACATACCTTGCCCAAGATATCTGTGGCTAGTCCTTCTTTCACAAGTTATCTCATCTAAAGTGTTCGTTGAAGATAAAGGCATAAAGTATTTCAGCTAAAAGCAACTAAAATTGAAAAAGAGGAAAAAAAGATAAACACATTTGCTGAGACCTATTTTTCTTAAAAAGGATCTAATTATACAAAGAGCTGTTGAATGATGCTTTTAAATGATCTTTCGACACTATTACTACTGCCAACAACAACAGCAATAACCAAAGCACCTTAGCAGTTGCATGCAAGAAAATAAAGATGTCAAGGCAACTAGATTAAGCTAGTTCTCTTCTTGTAAAATTTGCAATTTTAGCATAATGTCAATAAATATTAGCGGGGATTCAGAGGCAGAAGCATTTTGGAGATAATTCTTAGCAATTATCTACCAGGAGATGGCACCATTGACAAAATAATTTTGAGAATTACAAACAAGCTCCTTGCTGCCATCTGTTTATCTGAATATATTGACAGCCCCAGGTGTTCATCATGGGCCCAATCCTGTCAATTAGTATTCACTCCAGCAATCTTTCATATAAGCTTGAATGTTCTGGTAGTAAGGGCAGGTAGGCAGCAATGGATAGTTTGAGTCGGATCAGTAGCAACTTGTGAAATGAAAAAAGCTGTTGGTGGAGGGGGGGGAGGTTTTCTTTATTGGAAGATTATCTCTGTTGTCTCTTTCTCAAACTGCAATCCTGTGCATTTATCTTGGAATAAACCCAACCAAAACACAGTGGGGCTTCCTTATAGATAAGCACGGAATGAATCAGACTGCATTTTTATAAACTGTCTTTCATCAAAAGGTATCTGGGGAAGGCATAACAAATACAAAAAAAAGTCAAGCAGTCATGAAATGCAATAAGAACAATAAAATGCCAACATAAAAGAGCATTGGTAAGAACAAATACAATAAACAGAACAGGCAGGCCAACTTAAAATATTTCAGAAAACTGATAATGTAAAGCCAAGGAATTGGTTTCCGAAGAAAACAGATCAGTTTTATTTTATTTTTCTTTTGGAGAAGAATGTTCACCTTAAGTAGAAAAGACAGCGTCAGATATTATTATTTTATATAGGCTAGGGCCGTGATGGCGAACCTATAGCACGGGTGCCACAAGTGGCACGCGGAGCCATATCGGTGGGCACGCGAGCTCAGGTCCGGCGTGCATGTGTGCACCAGCCAGCTGATTTTCGGGCCTTCTGGGCCCACTGGGAGTCAGGAAACAGGCTGTTTCCAGCCTCCAGAGGGGGTGGGGAAGGCCGTTTTCGCCCTCCCCAGGCTCCTAGAAAGGCTCTGGAGCCTGGGGAGAGCGAAAAATGGGCGTGCCATTGCATGCTGGGAGCAGGGGGGTCATGCGTGCATGTGCGGGGGTGCATGGAATTATGAGTGTGGGCACGCACACACGTGATCCCCCACATTCCCCCCCCCTTTTGGCACGCGAACCAAAAAAGGTTCGCCATCACTGGGCTAGTGTATGGAATTTAATTTTTCAGATGAAAGCTACCATTCAACTTTCTTACCACCTGTTTTATTGATATGGACCATTAAACTTAAAAACAAAACAAAACCAAAATGGCAATTGATATATCAGGTTATCTGGGGGGTTGGTGATCATGGAGAACAATCAGAAATGATGGCATTCCAATGGATGGTATGTTGCTATTCTGAAATTTTTGTTAGACATTATTAGAGGTGTTGGTGGAAGATTGTGTCCTTGGTGTGGTATGTCAGATGGTTTGAAGGAGTTTAGTGGGGAGATTGGATGACAATGGTGACCAAGGCTGGGTCATCTTGGGAAAGGAAAGTGAATGCTTATTGCACTTGATGGAGATGGCTAGAGTGATTGATGACATTTCTCTAGAGCAGCCTCTTCCTGTCCACAGATCCTCGGTAAAAGGGCCTTGATTTGCTGGGAGATGAAGAAGCAGAGCAATCTCCTGAAATATTGTGGGGGAACGAGTGCATGATGTAAACTTGACAAAATATGGTTAAGAACTCACATTCAGCTATACACTGTATTGATAAGAGTAGTGTACCAAATTAATCCTCCTCTGTCAATGCGTTAGTGGCTTGAGTTCAATTTTCACAGTGATATGCATCTATTGGGGGATAATTGTATGAAGATCTTTTGAGTGCTGCTGTGAGAACTTTGTGCAACATTTCTCTGAAAATCACTCATGATTCAACATGGGCAGGGTCAAAGGTGAATGGGATAAAGTCTTGCAAAGTTAGCTTGGATGAAATTCAGTATGTTAGTTCTGAGGAACTGGAAAAGATGATTTGCAATGTGAATTTTGCCATTCCCAATCGTCATGAAGCTGCAGGACCAATAGGGTTGGTGGTTGTCTGAATCTGGGAAGTGGAGACGAGGAGACATGATGATGACCACTTTGAAAAAGGCAGTGACAAACCACCTGCAATTCCACTTTAAGAAAATTCTAGGTGGATCTGGCCAACTTAGATAATGATTGCCTTATCTTTTCAGGAAAGGTGATCATGAACGAGGTGAGGCTAAAATGACAGAACGCCCTAGACAACACAGATTATCTGGTTCCATTTCAGTCAGCCTTAAGACATGGATATGAGATGAAAACAGCAATGATCACACTGGTACAATCTTTGCTGAGCTCTGGATGGAAGAAGTGGGCTCAACTTTGTTCTTTTGGATCTCCCAATGGCTGTTAATATTTTTCATGGACTATTGGTATAGGAAAAAGCTGAAGTTGTGTAGAAACCATGTATTTTTTTTCTCTGCTTAAAATATTACTCTAGTTAGCCAAAATAAGCATTTATCCCCCCTAAAGATGCAGGTCTGTGACTTGGAAGGCTTCGTCCACTCTCAGCTATTGTGAAAGAGATAGCTGGATGCTATGTATTCCTACCATATTGGGCTACAACCAGTGGCCAGATAGCCACCGGTTGTAGCCCAAGATGGTAGGAATACTTTGGTCTCCCTTACACCTACTCTTGTTAATTCCAGGATGGCCTATTAATGCTCTGATGAAGCTGCCCTCAAACTCTATTCAGAAACTGCAAGCAGTTCAAAATACAGTAATTTACTTGCTGATGGGTATAAGCAGTACAGAACAGAGTGACAGAGTTGGAAGGGACCTTAGAAGTCTTCTACTCCAACCCCCTGCTCAGGTAGGAATCCCTATACCATTTCAGACAAATAGTTGTCTCAATCTCTTCTTAAAAACTTCCAGTGTTGGAGGATTCACAACATCTGCAGGCAGGTTGTTCCACTGATTAATTGTTCTGTCAGGAAACTTCTTAGTTCTAGGTTGCTTCTCTCCTTGATTAGTTTCCATCCATTGCTTCTTGTTCTACCCTCAGGTGCTTTGGAGAACAGCCTGACTCCCTCTTCTTTGTGGCAACCCCTGAGATATCGGAACACTGCTATCATGTCTCCCCTAGTCCTTCTTTTCATTAAAGTAGACATACCCAATTCCAACAACTGTTATTTATATGTTTTAGCCTCCAAGTTGTCAAGATCACATAATACAGGAGTTTGGTTGCTAGTAGATTTCAGAGTACAATTCATAGTATGGGTCATTACCTATAAGGAATTATATAGTGTCACTCCTAGGTATCTTCAGGATCGCTTGCTTTGAATGTAACTGATCCATCCAGGGTATGTTTCCAGAATAGGAATAGTGAGGACCCCAAATTATGAAATGAGGCAGGTGGGGTGGAATGACTCTTAATTGGCTTTTAGAAATGCAATCAAAACAAAACTATATTTAACAGTTTTAATTTACAAAGTTGTTGGAAATGGAAACCTATGAGAAATTGTGGAGAAGCTGGAAGTGTTAAATGTAAACAACACAAAAAGGACAAGAGTTACAGTAGTTGCAGATTCCATAAATAGCAGCTCATTCCACATTGCAGAAACCACAGGAAAATAGAGATTCCAAATATTCAAATAAACGATGCCCTAATTCACTCACTACGGTAGTATATAAGGGCTGCAAGTTTCTACTACAGTTTTCAAACTTCTGTGTTTTTTCCTTAATTTCTTCATTAAAACTCCTTATTATATTGAAGTTTCAATGATGTTTGCTTCTTGACACACAGAATGGAATATTAGTTATGGTAAGATAAAAATTAAAATGAAAACATTTAACATTTTAAGGTTTTAATTAATCAATATAAGTAAATTGCCAGCAGTTCATATGGAATCATGATATATACCGTATTTTTCAGAGTATAAGATGCACCTTTTTACTCCCAAAAAGAGGGTCAAAAACTGGGTGCATCTTATACTCCAAATGTAGCCCCACCCTCCTCCAGCAAGCGAGAGGTGCCTCAGAGACAAGGCTGGGAAAGAGTGCATAGATTACTGAGATTACTAGGAGGAGGGTCGGGGCACAGCCTGAGGAACGAACCTCATCGGGATGGTCTGGGGGGGGATCTGTCCGGCGGCTTCGGCGAAAAAGCAATGTGAGGAACCGCCGCCACTGCCTAAGCCCTCTCCGTGCCTGGGAGCCAAGCCAAGCGGGAGCCCCAAAATCAAAACATCCCTTCTTTCCAGCCATCGCTGCTCATTGGCCCAATTCCCCGATGCAATTTGACAGCCGTGCGCCCTCATGAAAATGCGGGGATAGTGGTTTTCGGCCGGTTCCAAGCGCTGCCGAGACCAAAAACGCGAGGCTTGTTTTTGCCAATCCCCGTTGCCTGGAACAGCGTGTTTCAGGCAGTGGATCTGGTCAGGAGGAAAGAGAAGTCTGCGGAGAAGGAGGAGGCGGCCACGCGGCTCTGCAATGTGCATTGGGGAATCAAGGGAATTGAGGAGGAAAGCATTTTCTGGTGGCAGCGCTGGCTGGAACTGGCCACCGCCTGAAACGTGATGCACTTTTTTTTGCCTCCGCACACCCCGTTCTTGGAATCGGGAAGGGGACCATGGGTCTGCTGCCCGAAAACACATTCCTCCCCAAAAACGGGGCGTGCGGAGGCAAAAAATGTGCATCGCGTTTCAGGTGGTGGCCAGTTCCAGCAAGCGCTGCCACCAGAAAATGCTTTCCTCCTCAATTCCCTTGATTCCCCGATGCACATTGCAGAGCCACGTGGCCTCCTCCTCCTTCTCTGCAGACTTCTCTTTCCTCCTGGCCAGATCCGCCGCCTGAAACACGCTGTTCCAGGCAATGGGGATTGGCAAAAACAAGCTTCGCGTTTTCGGTCTCGGCAGCGCTTGGAACCGGCCGAAAACCACCGTCCCCGCATTTTCATGAGGGCGCATGGCTGTCAAATTGCATCAGAGAATTGGGCCAATAGGCAGCGACGGCTGGAAAGGAGGGATGTTTTGATTTTTGGGCTCCCGCTTGGCTTGGCTCCCGGGCATGGAGAGGGCTTAGGCAGTGGCGGCGGCTCCTCACATCGGCTTTTTCACCGACGCCGCTGGGCAGATCCCCCAGACTTCTCTTTCCTCCTGGCCAGATCCTCCACCTGAAACACGCTGCTAGCCGGCTTGCCTTACACCTCCTGCGCAGCGCCTGCTTCTCCACCAAGTCACAATCTATGCACTTTCCTGGACCACTCACCATGTTTACGAGATGGCAAGCTTTCAACCCCTATGGCTATAGGTAGGAAGACAGGGGCATCGCGGGAGTGGAGCCTTCAGTGCCAAGTCCCTCTTCTGCCCCCATGAAAATTATCCCCCACCCCATTCACTCACTCCAGATAAAGTAGGGTGATAGGGTTTGTTTTAAACAATTAAAAAAATCTGTGCTGCTTGTTATCAAAATCCGAGTGGAAGTGAGAACCCCGCTGATCCTGATGGTGGTAGGCAAAGGCAGAATTTCTTTTTTCCTTGTTTTCCTCCCCCAAAACTAAGGTGCATCCTATACTCCGGTGCGTACTATACTCCGAAAAATACGGTATATAATAAACAAACACACAAATAAATAAATAAATAAATAAATAAATAAATAAATAAATAAATAAATAAATAAATAAATAAATAAATAGTTTGTCTATTAAATAAATTTATATAGTCACACATCTACCATCAGGAACTCTGGGCAGCAAAGAGAATAAAAAGACAATATAATTAAAACAGAAAAATTTACCTTGGAGGAAACTGATTATATGGATTCCTTTCAATCGGGTTTCAGGCACGGCTACAGTACAGAAACTGCCTTGGTCGCCCTGATGGATGATCTCTGGCGAGCCCGGGATGGGGGTCATTCTTCCATCCTGGTGCTACTTGACCTCTCAGCGGCTTTCAATACCATCGACCATGGTATCCTTCTGCATCAACTCGGCGAGTTGGAAGTGGGAGGCACTGTTTTACGGTGGTTCTCCTCTTACCTCACCGATAGGATGCAGTCGGTGTTAACAGGAGGACAGAGATCGTCTCCTAGGCCCCTGACTTGTGGGGTGCCTCAGGGTTTGGTCCTCTTGCCCATCCTGTTTAACATTTACATGAAACCACTGGGGGAGATCATCCACCAACATGGGGTGAGTTTTCAACAGTATGCTGCTGACACCCAGCTGTACATCTCCACCGCGTTTCAATTCAGGGAGGCAGTGGATGTAATGTGCCGATGCCTGGACGATGTCAGGATCTGGATGGGGAGGAACAGGCTCAAGCTTAACCCTGACAAGACTGAATGGCTCTGGATATTGCCCCCTAAGGACTATGTTGACTGTCCCTCCTTGGTTCTTGGGGGGAGAAAATTAGCTCCCTTGGAACGGGTTCGCAATTTGGGAGTTCTCCTAGATCCACAGCTAAAATTAGACAAACATCTTACAGCTGTGGCTAGGGGAGCCTTTGCACAGGTCCGCCTGGTGCACCAATTGCAACCATACTTGGAGAAGGAGGCTCTACTCATGGTTACTCATGCCCTTGTCACCTCTCGATTGGACTACTGTAATGCACTCTACATGGGGCTACCCTTGAAGAGTATCCAGAGACTTCAACTGGTGCAAAATGTGGCTGCGCGAGCTAGGGTGGGTGTCTCAAGATACACCCACGTAACACCCATACTTCGCTAGCTGCATTGGTTGCCCATTGGTCTCCGGGTGCAATTCAAGGTGTTGATCATCATCTTTAAAGCCCTACATGGCTTGGGACCAGGTTACCTCCAGGACCGCATCCTACCTCACACTTTCCTTTCACCGGTTAGGTCCCACAGAGAGGGTCTCCTCCAGGTCCCGTCAACCAAACAATGCCGGCTGGCGGGGCCTAGGGGGAGAGCCTTGTCTGTGGGGGCCCCTGTTCTCTGGAACTGACTACCCCGAGAGATCCGAATTATCTCCACCTTACTGGCCTTACGAAAAGCCTTTAAGACATGGCTCTTTCTGCAGGTGGGGGGATTGGAGACTAATTAATATCTTAGGTCTCCCCCATGAATGGATGGTTTGAATGTTTTTTTATTTTTAAATTGTTATTATTTTTATTGATACTGTTTTTTATAGTTGTTCTTTACATATTGTATACTGCCCTGAGTCCCCAGGGAGTAGGGTGGCATATAAGAACACTAAAATAAATAAATAAATAAACCTTGAGCCAATCAGGATTACTGTGGACATAATATACTTAGATTTCAGCAAGGCATTTGACAAAGTAGACCACAACCTACTTCTTCGTAAGCTAGAAAAAAGTGGGATAGACAGCTTCACCACCAGATGAATTCACAACTGACTAACAAACCATACTCAACAAGTAGTCCTTAATGGGTCTAAGTCCACATGGAGAGAAGTAAGCAGTGGGGTACCACAAGGTTCCATCTTAGGCCCAGTACTCTTCAATATCTTCATAAACAACTTAGATGATGGAATAGAAGGGGAACTTATCAAATTTGTAGATGATACTAAACTGGCAGGAATAGCTAACACCCCAGAAGGTAGGCTCAAGATCCAGATGGATCTTGACAGACTTGAACACTGGGCCCTATCTAACAAAATGAAATTCAATGTAGAGAAATGTAAAGTCCTACACAACCAGATAAATATGAGCCAGCAGTGTGCAGCGGCAGCCAAAAAAGCCAATGCAATCCTAAATTGCATTAACAGAGGGATACAATCAAGATCAAGTGAGGTACTAATACCACTCTATAAAGCCTTAGTTAAACCACACCTAGAGTACTGCATCCAGTTTTGGTCACCACACTATAAAAAAGATGTTGAGACTCTAGAAAAAGTGCAGAGGAGAGCAACCAGGATGATTAGGGGACTAGAGACTAAAACATATGAAGAACATTTACAGGAACTGGACATGGTTAGTCTAGAGAAGAGAAGGACTAGGGGAGACATGATAGCAGTGTTCCACTATTTGAGGGGCTGCCACAGAGAGGAAGGGGTCAAGTTATTTTCCAAGGCTCCTGAAGGCCAGACAAGGAATAATGAATGGAAACTGATCAAGGAGAGATTCAACCTAGAAATTAGGAGGAACTTTCTGACAGTGAGGACAATCAACCAATGGAACAGTTTGCCTTTGGAAGTTG
Source organism: Diadophis punctatus similis (assembly GCA_023053685.1). NCBI lineage: Eukaryota > Metazoa > Chordata > Lepidosauria > Squamata > Dipsadidae > Diadophis > Diadophis punctatus. Next base: position 271,306,573 of record JALIGW010000001.1, on the reverse strand, counting down.
TGGGAGCTTCATCACTTGACACTTTCAAGAAGAGATTGGGCTGCCATTTGTCAGAAATGGTGTAGGGTCTCCTGCTTGAGCAGGGGGTTGGATTACATTACCTTTAAGGTCTCTTCCAACTCTGTTAATCTGTTAAAAGGATCAAACTCTTGGCAGTGGGCAGAGTTAGCCTGCAATACTGCATTCTAACCAATGTTGAAAAACATCCATTAATATGTCCAATGTTAGAATATTTTGCTTCATTCTGTAATTGTAAAACAAATTTATATGTTCTTTTTTTAAAAATAGATTTTATTGATTTTCAAATCTTATCTTTAAAATAACAGTTTTAGTAAGTATTTAAGCCATTCTACATTGTTGCATAGTTCCGCTTTTGTTCAAACATTGCTTCATAGTGTTTACTCTTATTTCATTTAACATATTTACAAATAGAAATACATTTGTAATTACATATTTACATGTTACAATACTTATTTAGCTTTCCCATTTCTTTTCCCTAAATTCAATCCATTGATACCATTTCTCCCAAATATTGTAATAATCCAAATCTTTTTGGCCCCGTAATTCTATTGTAAGTCTGTCCATTTCTGCACATTCATAGATTTTTCTTATGATAGTACTTTCTATAGGTGTTTCTGAGTTTTTCCAAAGTTGTGCGAACACTATCCTAGCTGTGGTAGTAATATGTAGAACTAAATATTTATACTCTTTTTTAAACATTCCCAAGAGAAAGAGTTCTGGAGTAAATTCTATTGTTTCTTTGGTTATGTTCTGTATCCATTTGTGTATTTTCTTCCAAAATCTTTTTGTTTCGGGACACAACCACCACATGTGAAAGAAGGTACCTTGTGTTTTTTTACATTTACAGCACATCGGGTTCAAATTTGGATAAATTTTGGCTAGTCTGGTTGGAGCTAAGTGCCATCTATAACACATTTTATAAAAATTTTCTTTATATGATACTGATTTAGATAATTTGAGGTTTCTATTCCATACCTGTTCCCAATCTGCCAAGTGAATGTTGTGTCCTATATTCTGGGCCCATGCAACCATGGGTCCTTTAACCACATCTTCAGTTCTTTCATATTGCAATAAATAATTGTAAAATTTGGAGATGCTTTTATTTTCTGGGCCTAACAGCAGTTTATCTAAAGTTTTAAATTCCAATTCAATTCCATTTTCTTCCATGTCTACCTTATATCGTAACTGTGTTCGTGCATATGGCCACCAATCAATAATTATGTTTTGTTCACGTAACTCTTCCCTACTTTTCAGTTTTCCAGTTCCATCTAAAATATCCTTATATTTCACCATTTTACTTCTATCAATTGTGTTTGGATAAATAATTGCCTCCATTGTAGACAACCATTTTGGAATTTTAATACAATGTTTTCTTTTTATTTCCAGCCAAATTGTAATTAGGGCCTCTCTAACTATATGTTTCTGGAAATATTTTGAAATTTTATCTTTATTCCATAGAAAAGAGTGCCAACCTAAGAGTAGATCATGGCCTTCTATAGTCAAAATATGATTGTTGTTTAGATTGACCCAATCTTTAATCCATACTAGTGCTGCTGCTATGTGATACAGTTTCCAATCCGGGAGTCCAAAGCCACCTCTACTTTTACTATCTTGTAAATCTATTTTTTTTATTCTTGGTTTTTTATTTTGCCAAATAAATTTTGTCATTATCCTATTCAGATTTGTGAAGAAATTTCTATCTAATTTAATTGGAACTGTCTGGAACAGATATAATAATTTAGGCAAAATATTCATTTTAATAATAGATATACGACCTAGTAATGAAATTTGCAAATTTTCCCACTTTTTAAGATCCAATTCTATTTGAAGTATCACCTTTTTATAATTATTGTCTTTTATTGATGAGCATTTATTAGTTACGTTGATACCTAAATATTTAATTTTCTTTACTACTTGTAGACCCAATTCTCTCTCTAATTTTTCTTCTTGTTTTAATGTAATGTTTTTTGTCAATTATTTGGTTTTTTGTTTATTTATTTTGAGACCTGCCACTAAACCATATTTTTCTATTTCATTAATAAGGATTGGGCCTGTTTCATTTGGGTCTTCTAAGAAAAAGACTAGATCGTCCGCAAAAGCTTGTAGCTTGTAATCTTCCTTTTTAATTTTGGTTCCTTTAATATCTGGATTGTTCATAATTTTATTTAATAGTATTTCTAATGATGAAATAAAAAGTATAGGTGACATTGGACAACCTTGTCTAACTCCTTTTTGGATCTGAAAGGTTCTAGTTGTACTTCCATTTATCATCACCTTGGCACATTGGGAAGAGTATATAGTTTCAATCATTTTTAAAAATTTGTCACCGAATCCCATTTTTTAAATTAATAATTTCATGTATTTTCAATCTACGTTGTCAAACACTTTTTGTGCATCCAGGAAGACAAGGGCTACCTGCCTTTCTGGATTCGTAATATTCCAAAATATTTAAAACTATTCTTATATTTGTCCTAATTTGTCTCATTGGCAGAAATCCATTTTGATCCAAATGTATACTTTTATTCAGTATCTTTTTCATTCTTTCTGCAATTATATTCATAAAAACTTTATAGTCAGCGTTTAACAATGAGATTGGCCTATAATTTTGGATTAAATCTGGGTCTGTACCTTCTTTCTTCCCCTTTAACTGTATCCTTTAGTTCCCTGTAGTACCTTTAAAAAAATCTTATTTTACTTCAAAAAAAAAAAGATTTTTCCTACAGGAACTGTTTTCTATAATTAATTCCAAAATCTTATTTCAAATTTATCCAGTCTCTTAGTTTATTTGCAACTTTCTAAAATCAAAGTTTTAATCACCCTTTTGCTTTGTTTATTCCCATTTTTAAAGTTCTTGAACTTGTAGTTAAAACTTTTTTTACTTTGCTAAGGATTGAAGGAACTCACCTGATGCTTTCAAACTTGTCAATCCAAAGGTTTCTAATAGCTATAAAGCAACTACCAAGAAATTTTTGAAAATGATTAGAAAAGAAACTATGTAAACTTAGTGTTAGATCATTTTTATTATGATCACAGATCAACATCAAACTTAGTGTCCTTTCAAAGTTGCTGACCAAGGTTTGAGCTATTTGCTCATCTCCCAGAGCTCTAAACCCACTGTAGACCACCACTTTAAAAACTCCTCATGAGGAACAGCTGCCTGGAGCACTAGTAGGCAATCTCATGTCCCATCAAGCACATGTGTCTGGAGAGATTTTGAAGAGCCGGTTTACTCACTGGTTGCTCATTTTACTGTGGTCATCAGATCCACTTTATGTGGAGCCATCTTCACTCCACCATTTTTTCCTCCAGAAGCGGATTTTCCATTCATTTTCCAGAAAAAGTGAAAATGAATCTTGTTTTTACACTAAAATGCCCTAGGCCCCTACTATGTGGGGTGCCGCAGGGCTCGGTCCTCTCGCCCATCCTGTTTAACATCTACATGAAGCCACTGGGTGAGATCATCCGACGACACGGGGTGAGGTATCAGCAATATGCTGATGATACCCATTTGTACATCTCCACCCCGTCTCAATTCGGGGAAGCCGTAGACGTAATGGGCTGCTGCCTGGCCGATGTTAGGGTCTGGATGGGGAAGAACCAGCTAAAACTTAACCCTGACAAGACTGAGTGGCTGTGGATATTGCCCCCTAAGGACTCAACCAATTGTCCCTCCTTGGTTCTTGGGGGGGAGAAATTAGCTCCCTCAGAACGGGTCCGCAATTTGGGTGTCCTCCTAGACCCACAGCTAAAATTGGAACAACATCTTTCAGCTGTGGCTAGGGGGACCTTTGCACAAGTACGTCTTGTGCACCAATTGCGACCCTACTTGGAGAAGGAGGCACTTCTCACAGTCACTCATGCCCTTATCACCTCACGGCTGGATTACTGCAATGCGCTCTACATGGGGCTACCCTTGAAGAGTGTCCGGCAACTGCAATTGGTGCAAAATGCAGCTGCGCGAGCTGTGGTGGGTGCACCCAGATGCACCCACGTAACACCGATCCTCCGCCAGCTGCATTGGCTGCCCATTAGTCTCCAGATCCAATTTAAGGTGTTGGTCGTTACCTTTAAAGCCCTACATGGCTCAGGGCCAGGTTACCTTCAGGACCGCATCCTGCCGTATACCTCCCTATGACCGGTTAGGGCCCACAGAGTCGGCCTCCTCCAGGTCCCGTCGACCAAACAATGTCGGCTGGCGGGGCCGAGGGGGAGGGCCTTCTCTGTGGGAGCTCCCTCCCTGTGGAACCAGCTTCCCCCAGAGATCAGGACCATCCCCACCCTACTGGCCTTCCGGAAAGCAATAAAAACTTGGCTCTTCCGGCAGGCGGGGTGAAAGTGAGACCATCTAGATTAAATAAGGGTCTCCCCCCATGATGGTAATGAGATACTCTTTTTAACTTTTGTATTTTTTGTATTTTTTAATTATTGTACTTGATATTGTTATACATTTTAATTATTGCATTTTACCCTGTAATGGAATCTAACATGTTGTGAGCCGCCCAGAGTCCCCAGGGAGTGGGCGGCATAGAAATCCATTAAATTTTAAATTAAATTAAATTAAATTAAATTAAATTAAATTAAATTAAATTAAATTAAATTAAATTAAATTAAATTAAATTAAATTAAATTAAATTAAATTAAATTAAATTAAATTAAATTAAATTAAATTAAATTAAATTAAATTAAATTAAATTAAATTAAACGCTAATCCGACAACAGCCATGAATAGAACCATTGCATCAACTGCCAGGTGTGGAAAAACCAGGTCCACACATGAAGGTTCAAATTAATTATTCATTGCTAAAAAAGTATGTACAGGAAACTTCTCAACTAACAGCCAGCATCAGGTTAGAGTAAGATACATGTCAATGGCATTTGAGGGTGGGGATAGGGGTGGATTGTTCTTTTATGGCTACATAAGGACTTCTATTGATGCCTTCTTTAACTCTTCCCTTTGACTTTGCCAGTCTCTCTCCTACATTAGCATACCTTGGTAGATTTAGGATAGGGGTGTCAAACTGGCAGCCCACAGGCTGGATGAGTCATGTGCAGGCCACGCCCACCTCAGCTCCACAAAGGGAAAAAACACCGCAAAACGTCACGTGATGGCAACGTGATGCCGCGAGTTTGACATCTGTGATTTAGGAGGTCACACAAAGCAATTTAATATACAGAAATGTCCTGTTGATCCTCAAATTTACATGTGATAAACGCATATATGGGGAGGACGTATTGCACATCACACACCACATTGCTCTTCACAGACTCATTTATTTTCGTTTCATAAATCAACTTGGTTGTCATCCATAGCACCAGCTACAGAACTCAATAGAGTACAACTACTCCCTCTAGAGTTCAAACTCCCAGATGACCCTTAGGTAGCAGTCAAAGTCAAACACCTTACCTATTACACTACACTGGCTATTCACTGATGAACTGCAGGATATTGGTTGTAATTCTGACTGTTTTTCTTTGGGTATTTTCTCAGAAGATTTCAAGAGCACTTTGCTAAGACTATTTAGCTAATTCTAGGTAAAAATAATTAGGTATAAAATATAGTGTCCTGTTTATTATTGTGGCATAAAGTTGCATAATGATACCACAAGCTAATCAGAGAGAATAGAGTCTTGTTTCTGATCAATAACATTCATCAGAAAGATGTTAGATTCTTTAACAAATGAAGGTGCCCCCAACCCAGAGATATAGGAAAGAAATTAAAATCCAGTGGAGAACATGTTTTCAAAGTAACATTTATTTACCTAAACAGTTTTTATTCCACATTTAATACATATTTCTAATTAGGGATACACAGTTCAGTTTAATTAAGGTCCATGTCAGTTTTGCACATGTTTTTCCATCCTATTACAGTTCCTTTTGCAAATTAACAATAGGGAAATCCATATTATGAAGCTTTTCCTAATATTTGGAGTTTTGATTACAACCACTCCTAACATGTTTCTTTTCTATTGTTCTCTTTTCTGGATGTTTCTTTCTCTCATATCTACTACTTTTACATACAAATGGATTCTACCTGACAATTGAGGAGAGAGCAACAGACAATAATAGACTTCATTGATTGTTCTCCATTGCGCTGCAAGTTCCCATAATTTCACTTCTGTATAAGATTTTTTTCCTACTTATGTATAAATATTGGAAGATATGAAGATCTACTGCTGACATTGGTGTCACAAATTCTGTTCACAAAGCACTTATATAAACCTTCTCCCTAACTTTAGATATGCAGAGAGTCTAATCTTAGCTTTAGCAATAGCAATAGCACTTAGACTTATATACCGCTTCATAGTGCTTTACAGCCCTCTCTCAGCTGTTTACAGAGTTCAGCATATTACCTCCAACAATCTGGGTCCTCATTTTACCCACCTCGGAAGGATGGAAGGCTGAGTCAACCTTGAGCCGGTGAGATTTGAACAGCTGAACTGCTGAACTGCAGTGCTGCATTTTAACCACTGCGCCACCTCGGCTTTAGGGAACAGGGAATTTGTTTTAAAATTTAACATTTAATCTCTCCCGTATATTTTCTGCAGTGAAGGTTTGCATTATTCAAAATAAAGGCTATTGATTTCTCATTGTGGCATAAGTGCTTTGCTGCCTCTAATCAGTGAATATATTGGGTATTAGGAATGTCAATATGATTGTGTAAAAAGCTTGTCCTTTCCTGCTGAAGATCGTCACATCACTGGGACGGTAGGGTGCCAGACTAGGGAAGAACATTGGAAAAAGTGTCTTCTGGATAGGATTGGGAAGAATGACTTTGTGAAATCTGTAGCTTTCCTGTCTTTGATCTTTATGATTCCTGGGGTACCAGGATGGTTAGCATAGCTAGTTGGCAAATTTGACTTACTCCTTTCTTCATCACTGGCATGACTCAGGTCTTCTACCATAGTCATAGATTTCAGATTGCAATTAATTGGCAGAAGCAGAAGCAGGCTGATGCCATAGAATATTTTCTATGGTTTCTGCCTAGCCAGTACAATCAGACAGTATCATCATTCAAGACCCAAGAAGCATGCTTTCTCTGTAATAACTTATACTCTCTGGAATAAGGTTCTTTCCCCCCCCCCCATGAGATCTACATCAGAGCTCCCACACTGATGGCATTCTAGAAGTCCTTGAAAATCTGGCTATTCAAACATTCAAACAATCAGAATAGAGCTAGAAGGGACCTTGGAGGTCTTCCAGTCCAACCTCCCCACTCAAACAGGACACCCTATACCATTTCTGACAAGTGGCTGTTCAGTGTCTTCTTAAAAACCTCCAGTAATGAACCATCCACAACTTCTGCAAGCTGTTCCACTGATTAATTATCCTCACTGTTAGGAAGTTTCTCCTTATTTATTTATTTATTAGTGACATTTATATACCGCCTCACAGTGCAAGCACTCTCTAAGCGGTTTACACCAGTAAGCAATGTATATTTATATTGCCTCCAACAATCTGGGTCCTCATTTTACCTACCTCGGAAGGATGGAAGGCTGAGTCAACCCTGAGCCGGTGAGATTTGAACCGCTGACCTGTGGATTACAGTCAGCTAAAGTGGCCTGCAGTACCCCACTCTAACCGCTGCGCCACCTCGGCTCTTTATACTCCTTGAAGTTTCTACATGATTAGTTTCTATCCATTGTTTCTTGTCCTGCCCTCTGGTGCTTTGGAAAATAAATTGACCCCCCTCCTCTTTGTGGCAGCCTCTCAAATACTGGAATAATGCTATCATGCCACCCCAGTCCTTCTTTTCTCTAGACTAGCCATGCCCAATTCCTGCAACCGTTCTTCATGTTTTTTTCTACAGGCCTTTAATCTTAGTTGTTCTTTTTTGCACTTTTTCCAAAGTCTCAACATCTTTTTTTGTAATGTGTTGACCAAAACTGGATGCAGTATTGCAGCTTGGAATACTGAATGTTCTCTCAGGTCTTGGGGTACACTGGATAGACACTCCTATCTTTTCAAATTGGTTCATTGTCTGGATTGCCATTTTGTAACATTTTTGTAATTCTTTTGGGATTAATGTTTTTTGTATTGTATTTACTTGGTTTTTTTTACTTTGTAAACCACCTGTAGTCAGTTGGAATTGACCGAAGTTAAAATCAGATCAAACAAATCAAAAAATTAAATATAATGACATAGAAATAAAGCTGGCATTATACAAGTGGCACATGTAGCCTTGCCTTTCATTCTATTTTGAGACTTAAAAATTTGGGGGCAGTGCCTGTAACTGTAAGCCTGGCACTTATTTATTCATTTTGAAGAGATGAAAAGTATCTCAGATTGCACAGAATAAAAACATAGCCCCATATTTAGCAAGCTGAGAGTTGAGACTCAATTGTGTTGGCAGGGCCAACACAGAAGTGTAATATTCTATTAGGCCAAGCCAGAGCAAAGCTATACTTGTGGTTGGTCACATTAAAGAAGCTGAGAACTGAAGCAATATCAGCCCTGCCACCCAAAATAACTCTGAATGGCAGAAAATTTAATGAGCTACTAAACTGATTGGCTAGCTACTCATCTTAATATCAAAGAGCCCCCTCACATCACTAAGCTCTCCCCTGGCACTCTTCATATATGGAACTGAAATTGCTATCAAATCTGCAAAATGCTGTAAAAGGCTTCGAAGCACTTCAAAGCAACTACACTCAGTTCACTGCTTCACAGTACATCTCTGCTTCGATTTGTGAATCTGCTTTGATGGGATAATTCAACGAAAGCTTTGTCAAATCAAATCATCCTTCAGAGCTTTACATAGCCCTGGATGCCTTTGAACTATGGTGCTGGAGAAAATCGTTGGGAGTGTCTTGGACAGCAAGGAGGAACAAGTCATTCAATGCGAGATGAAGTGAAACTAGACAGCTCGGTAGATGTGCCAATAATGAAGCTAAAGCTTACATATTTTGGGTATGGAAATTTTGGTGATTGGGAAAAAAAATCTATAGCAATTAGAAAAAGAAGCCAAGAGAAATAAGACAGCTATATCTGACAAACACAAGCATTAGTTTCCAAGTATTCAAAGACACAGTTGCTATCAGGCAATTGTGACAAATTACTGTACAGCAGGTCATGAAGATTCAGATGTGACAAAGCAATTGAAAACACAACGGATACTTATAGGGGTAATGTGAGTTGGCTGCCTTTGATTGCTCAATATTTGGAATCTCTCCTAAAACCATTGGGGCATTATGCATAAAGCAAATTTATTGTTTAGACATTTCAATAAATAATTAAAAGAGATTTACACTTCTTCTGTTTGAATAATTTCAGAGTTTGGGGAACAAACTTATGTTTGAACATCAACTATCTATATTGGGATTTCTACAGCATCCCATTGGTAGAAGATCCATCTAATGAGAGGAAAGCTCAATAGATGTTTCAATATACCAATAATGATTTTTTTTAATGAAATACCCCCTCTTGTTAACATAACAAAAGATCCAGGCCTCAAGAAACAATTTGATATTGTGGCAATATCATTGCATGGAAGTAAAGTTATCTTTGCATGGAAGTAAAGTTATCTTTGAAGTATAAATGCAAAAAACCATTGATAGTATCACATTTCAAAGAGAGATCTAGCAGAGCAACGGTTTCAGCAAAATTAGTATGTTATTTCATTCAGCTAAGAGAGTCTCCCAGGATGCTTAAAAAGTTCCAATTCAAAAGCTCATGTGAATCTGGATTAAAATGTATCCAGCCAGCAGTTAATGCTCAGAGCAGTGGTGGGTTCCTGCTGGAGCTGTCCGGTGCATAGCTCCGGTAGGGAGCGGCCAATTGCGCAATTTGTGTGTGACTGCTCCGGAGCCGTTTCCGCCGGTCCGTCGCGCGCGTTGCCATCTTTTTCTGAGAATTTTTGGGTGATTTTGCTTCTGCGCATGTGCGGAAGCAAAATTGCGCTGAAATCTCGCGAGGGGACGCGCACACGTGTGAGATTTCAGGGAGATTTTGCTTTCACGCATGCGCGGAAGCAAAATCACACTGAAATCTCTCGCGCGTGTCCCCTCACAAAATTTTGGCGCAATTTTGCTTCAGCGCATACGCAGAAGCAAAATCGTGCTGAAATCTCTCTCACGCGGATCCCCTCGTGAGATTTGGGTGCAATTTTGCTTCCACGTATGTGCAGAAGCAAAATCACACCAGAGGGCATGCGCGTTTAGCGAGCACACATGCGCCTGAAATGTGGAGATGCGCGCGCAGCGTGCCGGCATCGGTAAGCGAGCAACCCGCCCCTGGCTCAGAGGTCACTAATTGTTCAAGTACCTTGCTAAAATATTAGTATCTTGATAATAAAGAATCTAGTACAATTGAATCTCAATAAAGATATTACAACAATCAATGCATCCGATTCACTCAGTAAGCGTTCCCTTGCCTGCTTAAATCAGAGTGAAGTACTCACATAGTTGCTTCCACAATATTAAGGATCATGTTGACTTTTTCAAATTAAATTGAATTAAATTAAAAGTATGCATTGCAAAGGGAGATATGACAAAGCAAAGGGTAAGAGCCAAGATAAACAGACAAATATCTGACCCTTTGTTACCCTCATTCCATCTTTCTCTTCTCAACTAACTGTAGCTTGGCATTGCACTTGTGCTGTTTTTTTTGTAATGCACTTTCCTAGTCTCCATGGTTTAAACCAGGACATTTCAGGATGCCAGACGATCTGAAACCATTATGGAAAAGACTATATTTTATTTTGTCCTAATTTTGTCCTAAGACAAGGGATATTAGTTCTAAATTTAAAAAATCAAAATATCTGTTCCAAGATCTCAGAATATTCAGAAACACTTTATTCACTGCCAAAATCAACACTTTTATCTACCTAATAATTCTTATTATTAAAAAAAAAGTCAAGGCTAAATTCTCCTGTATAAGTACCAACACATATTTTGGGTCAACACTACAATTCCATGAAGACCCCAAAGTCTTGATGATTCCTGAACAAATAGTCTCTGCATGGAAGGCAAATTCTTCCAGTACCACAGTTCAGATACTGAGAGAATACAGTAAAGGAACTGAAGCATATTAAGTACAAAATAAGCATTTTAGAGAACAGTGCACAAAAAAAATCAGAGAAAGGTCCGTGAAACATTGCATTGTTGAATGCAGCAAAAATTGATGAAATGGATCAATTATTGACTGCATGCTAAAGTAACACAAATCATATTTTGAATGATCCATGGTCATCTATGCTTAAAACCATGCGCAAGAGCAAGGGTGTCAAACTCAAGGCCCGGGGGCCGGATCCAGCCTGGGGGGGGGGCTTAGATTTGGCCCGTGGGGCCTGTTAAGATATTCATGAACTGGGAGAGCCAGTGGTAATAAGGTCAGCCAATGAATAGGCATTGCAACTAAGTCAGCCAATGGGAATTAAACACTTCTGAGTCTTTGCAGAGAATCAAAACTGGAGCTTAAGCTTAAGGCTGGGCGTGGCTCAGCCCACTCTGCACTCTGTTCACTCTCCTCTCTGTACTCTTTGCTGAAATGAAACTAACTCCTGCTTGTGTAATTGCTTGAAGAAGAACTCTGCTAATGGTATTGTAAATTCATCTGTTACTATGTTTATAAAGAAGTTTATGAATCCAGCTGAATCAGTCATCTGTGTGTGCTTCTGGTTTTGATTTTTGCAACAAACTTTAATAGGGCCGCCCTAGAAACAGCAAAGGACTGGCCTCCTGCCGCCTGCTGCCAGTGAAAATGGAGCTTGAGCTCCATTCTCACTGGCAGAGGGAGGCAGGAAACTGTCGCAGCTGAAAATGGAACTTGGGAGCCTGTTTTCGCTGGCAGTGCTCAGGCCACCACAGATGCCCCCAACACAAGTGATGCCAAGCTGGGCACACCCACCTTGGCCATGCCCACTCTGGCCCCTGAGATCAAACACAACCGTGATGCAGCCCTCAATGAAATCAAGTTTGACACCCCTGCTCAAGAGTATTCTAGCTCCTGCACAGCAGATGGATGATACACACTGGGAATGCTTGCTGTGGCTTGAGTGCCTATCCTTAAGAACAAATCACTCAGTTCAGTCTTCACAGGGGTGAAATTCAGCAGGTTCTGACAGGTCCTGGAGAACCGGTAGTGGAAATTTTGAGTAGTTCGGAGAACCGGCAAATACCACCTCTGGCTGGCCCCAGAGTGGGGTGGGAATGGAGAGTTTGCAATATCCTTCCCCCAGGAATGGGGAGGGAATGAGGATTTTGTAGTATCCATCCCCTGGAGTGGGCTGGGAATGGAGATTTTGCAGTATCCTTCCCCTGCAACACCCACCAAGCCATGCCCACAGAACCAGTAGGGGAAAATTTTGAATTTCACCCCTGGTCTTCCATATATATCAGGTGAGCTCCTGGATGTTCCCATTTACTGGCTTGCCAAACAAAAGAATTTGTTTAAACTGGGGATTCAGTAACCATCAGAATTTATAGCAAGATAAATGATAAGGGAAAATGAAAGACTTCCAGAGGAGCTGAAGTGAATATGAATCTTGAAAAGTAGAGCTAATAACCATGACAAAGACCAAGGAATAGACGAGTTCCTTGGAAATCTGTACCTGGATAAAGAGAAGATGGAAGATTGCTCACATATGTGGTCAATAGGTGACTACTCCTTGCTCCCCAGTTTTCCATGGATTTGAACATCAGGACAAGACAGAATTAGCCATCTTGCTTGCAACCCAAGCAAACACTTTTTAAGGACACTAAGTTTGCAAACCTCACTTTTTAATCACTTTTGGAAATGGCTCATTAAGTTCTTAGAAATTTTTGGAATGATACATTTGAAAATGCTGGGTAAGTCTGCCTTTAATCCTGAACAAAATAAAACTTTAATTCAAACATTTAAAATGTAAGAACCTGAAATAAACAGCAAAAAGCTAAATAGGATTTTGATAGAAAGTTATAAACATACTAAGCATCCAAATAAAATTGGAATATTCAAATTTTTATAATAAAATTTTTGAATTAATTATAAAGTACAAACAGCTTTTCCTGGAAAGCAGACCCTATTTTGATTTTTGCAAGAAATAACACATAAATTATTTCATGATTTCAAAACTGGATACTAGAAGGTTTAGAGATTATAGGTAAAATAGGTATGCCTGCAGTATGGTTATGACAATAAAAATACAAAAGATGACTTGTTAAGAATAGAATCAGCTAATAATAGCCATGATATCAACGATGTCAGTACCAATGTCTGCTTCTATAACCAGACTATGTCCAAAAATGCTAATGAAGAAAATTTTATCTGATAAGACAGAGATAATATCAAAAGTGGACTTTTGATATGTGCATGCGCAAAGTGTTCTGCACATGCACAGAGCGTAGAAGAACTCAAAAGGCAGCATCCAGGCGGGCGGGGGAAGCGGGCGGGAGAAGCCCCGCGCCGTGACTGCCGCCAGCTCCATCGGCTCTGCAACGACTGACCGGCCCTTCTAAACTGGCAGCATTTCACCCCTGAGTGGACATAATATACTTAGACTTCAGCAAAGCATTTGACAAAGTAGACCACAACCTACTTCTCCGTAAGCTAGAAAAAAGTGGGATAGACTGCTACACAACCAGATGGATTAACAACTGGCTAACTAACCGTATCCAACGAGTAGTCCTCAATGGGTCTAAGTCCACCTGGAGAGAAGTAAGCAGTGGGGTACCACAAGGTTCCGTCCTAGGCCCAGTACTCTTTAACATCTTCATAAATGACCTAGATGAGGAAATAGAAGGAGAACTAACCAAATTTGCAGATGATACCAAGCTGGCAGGAGTAGCTAATACCCCAAAGGACAGGCTCAGGATCCAGATGGATCTTGACAGATTGAACACTGGGCCCAATCAAACAAAATGAAATTCAATGCAGAGAAAAGTAAAATCCTACACCTAGGTAAGAAAAACCAAAGATATACATAAAAACTGGGAGAAACCACACTCAACAGCAGCGACTGTGAGAGGGATCTTGGAGTCTTGGTGAACAACCAACTAAACATGAGCCAGTAATGTGCAGCAGCAGCCAAAAAAGCCAATGCAATCCTAAATTGCATTAACAGAGGGATACACTCTAGGACTAGGGAGGTACTAATACCACTCTCTAAAGCCCTAGTTAGACCACAACTAGAATCCAGTTTTGGTCACCACACTACAAAAAAGACATTGAAACTCTAGAGAAAGTGCAGAAGAGAGCAACCAGGATGATAAGGGGACTGGAAACTAAAACATACGAAGAGCCGTTGCAGGAACTGAGCATGGCCAGTCTGGCGAAGAGAAGGACCAGGGGTGACATGATAACAGTGTTCCAATACTTGAGGGGTTACCACAGAGAGGAGGGAGTCAGGCTGTTTTCCAAAGCACCAGAAGGCCAGACAAGGAATAACGGATGGAAGCTGACCAAGGAGAGATTCAACCTGGAAATAAGGAGGAACTTTCTGACAGTGAGAGCGATCAACCAGTGGAACCGCTTGCCTGCGGAGGTTGTGAGAGCTCCAACACTTGAGACTTTCAAAGGGAGATTGGACTGCCATTTGTCCGAAATGGTGTAGGGACTCCTGCTTGAGCAGGGGGTTGGACTAGATGACCTACAAGGTCCCTTCCAACTCTCATAAATCTAATCCCCCCTAATCTAGTGATAACTACTAAATTTGTTTATACAAATTTAGGTTGGAAGTCACTTTTTTATATATTTCTTTTCTCTCTCTTTCTTATATTCTTTCTTATTTCTTTCTTCTCTTTCTCTCTTTTCCTTTTTTTCCAATTCAGTTCATTGGTCTTTCATCTTTACTCCCCCTTTTTATTTCTTATCTCTTTTAATTTATTGTTTCTAATGTTTTAAATAATTTGTAAACTGCCCAGAATCACTGAAGATGGGACAGCATATAAATTTTAATAATAATGCTCCATGATTTTTATTTACAATAACTTTTAATTACCTATATTTCTGTATTTCAAAATAAATTGGAATAGCACTGTACCATACATTTCTTTCTATGTATGGAGAACTGTGGGTCCTTAGTTTATCATTTACCATAGCTGAAATTACTAGCTAAACAGGCAGCACCTGGCCTTCATCCAGCCTGATCACGTATTTTTCTCCATGTATGTACTTAGTACCAAGCGGGTACTAAGTGGGAAGTTCAGATTTGTTTGCTGATTTGATATCCATCATAGCCATAATTAGATTTTGGGGGATGGGTGAAGGAACCAGATGATGTTCAGGCAGCTCCTAACAAAGAACACAATTTTCACACTCTCTTTCTATCAGTGTAATTTGTTTTCTCCACTTTACCCTAAGAACTAAAAGTGAAGCTAGCTAATAAAACACATTAAAGTCAGAGGTTTGCTAACTGTGGTCATTAACATACCCAAAGTTGTTTCCCTATCTTCTCCTCTCCCCCCACCCTCATGTATTAGCACCACCAATGCAAAACTGGATGTTTAGCAAAGAGCACCTGTCAAAACAAAAAGAAGAGCTTCACACTTCACCATTTTAAGCCCCAGGTAAGAAAGGCAGTCTTGTGGATCAGCAAAAGAGGAAGATGTTGCAACCTGAAACGAGAAGACTTGGAGCACAGTCAATGAGATGCCTCTGGCTACTCAGGGGCTTTTGTTTGACAAGATTAAAATCCTCTTTGTTTCCTTACCAGTTGAGGGCAAAAACAAACAGTCAGAGAAAGCTAAAGACCTTGCAGCATTTGGTGATGTTTTTTTTTTCCTTCTCCCATCATCACGGTTGACACCTCTTTAGTGGACAAGCTTAGAGGAACTTAATAATTCCACTCAAATAAAACTGATGAGGCCTTCAGTGCAGGTGTACACGAAAAGCCTGAGACAGTTTTTTTTGAAAGAAAGGCATGGACTACTTGTGTCAAGGACCTGATCAAAAGATAAGCATGCTGGCTTCTTTTCCTTTCTAATTAATTTTCTCTTTGTGGAAAGAAACAGCTTCGATTTACATGATGCTGAAGAAGGTTTAGACTTCACACCAGGGGGAGGAACATTTTATCATAAGGGGGGGGGGGAGAAAAAAAAACACCTCACACCGAAATAACAGCTCACATTCCTGCAGGCCCCTACTCTATATGACATGGCACATAATTTGCATCAGGACTGCTGCTTCTTGGATTTAGAAGCCAAACTTCTCCTTCAAAAAAGCTTACTTTAATGTTATGGAACACTAACTCCTGCTGCCTAAACAAACAGAGAATATTGTCAGCTTCCGAGCTCTAGGAAACTGACAGAAGCTGAGGGTCATATGGATACACATTTTAATTATCTCGTTCAAATCAGAACATCATTAAGCAACTATAATTGTCGTGCATATATCATGAAATAATTAGTCTCTATAACAAATTCTGCAATGAGCAACATGTTTATTCAAAAGGAAGTCTCTCTGAGTTCAGTAAGAGTTACTTCCAGGAAAGTACTTGAACTAAGCTATCGTAGCCTCTCTTCATCGTCTGCTCATAAAGCTAAACAATCTCAGTACCTAATAACTCTCCGTAAGATTTAATTCCATCCTCTGATTACGCTGTACCAGTTTTTCTGCATTTTTTTTCCATTTCCCTGATACACTGAAATATTTATTTGGCAAATGGCTACAATGGACCCTGTACTCCTCTCATTTGAATAGTAATTTTTTGTTGCAAAAACAACAAATGTGTTATGCTAGCTATCTCTGAGGATGTTTATGTAGCTCTAACTGTATATATGAACACATGTACACTTGGGGGTATAACTAGTTCTTGTCTTTTGACTTGGGGGAGCTCTATTTGAGGCACATTTAGCACTTGGTGACTTGCTGAGTTCTGGCTTCCAAACTGCCATTAGGTTATCAGTGGTGAAATCCAATTTTTTTTACTACTGGTTCTGTGGGCATGGCTTGGTGGACGTGGTGTGGCTTGGGCGTGGCAGGGGAAGGATACTGCAAAATCCCCATTCCCTCCCCACTCCAGGGGAAGGATACTGCAAAATCTCCATTCCCTCCCCACTCCAGGGGGAAGGATATTGCATAATCTCCATTCCCTTCCCACTCCTGAGGGAAGGATATTGCATAATCTCCATTCCCTTCCCACTCCTGAGGGAAGGATATTGCATAATCTCCATTCCCTTCCCACTCCTGAGGGAAGGATATTGCATAATCTCCATTCCCTTCCCACTCCTGAGGGAAGGATATTGCAAAATCTCCATTCCCACCCCATACTGGGGCCAGCCAGAGGTGGTATTTGCCCGTTCTCCAAACTACTCAAAATTTCCGCTACCGGTTCTCCAGAACCTTTCAGAACCTGCTGGATTTCACCCCTGGCTATTGTCTCTGCATGCTGACAGAATTCAGGGATATAGGTTTACTGAATGTGCTTGCTTTGACTCTTACTTGCAGAAATGGCCCAGAGTTTAAAGAAAATGGGGGGCGGGGGCTATCTCAGAAGCAAAAACATACATTGCAAATCAATGATTCAGTATTCTACAATACTGTTCCAAATTAAATTGAAGCCATGTAATGAGAATCTGAAATCAAAATGATTGTGCTTTCATAAGAAGACTGAAATTTACCAGATGTTTAAATCTTGTCTTGTATAATGCAGCTTGCTTCTGGCTAAACATACAGTATGCATATTAATTATGGTTAGTTTTATATTTGAAACCTGGACAACAAAACTCGATTAAAAATCCAGATGTAGTACTATGCATGAATGGATAATCTTTCCCTTAACAGTTCCCTGAAGTTCACCAGGCCTCTACTCTCCTAGCCTTCCATAAAGCTTTGAAAGCCTGGTTTTTCTCCCCCAAGTGTGTGCCATGATAAAAATGTGTGCCACAGAGCCTGCCTTTACTTCTTGTTGCCCTCAGATGTACTAGAACAGGGGTGTCAAAGCCGATCGCATCGTGGGCCATATTGTGACGTATTGGGATGCTTTTGCCTTCGCGGAGCCAGGATGGGCATGGGCTGTGTGGGCTGTATCTAGCCCATGGGCCACCAGTTTGACAGGCCTGTACTAGAAGAACCTCTATTGGTTGTTAAACAACAACAATCTGTTGTTGAAATAAGATTTAGTGACAAATCCAAATCAATTTCTGCAGAAGAATGTGGATAACAGCATCTTATATTTTCTCTGGCAGTGAAATTCCTTAGATTGCCCTGCATAATGCATTCTAAAATAAATAGTTCTGAATTTATTTATTTATTTATTTGTGAGATTTATATACCGCCTCACAGTGCAAGTACTCTCTAAGCGGTTTACACCAGTAAGCAATGTATATATTTACATTGCCCCCAACAATCTGGGTCCTCATTTTACCTACCTCGGAAGGATGGAAGGCTGAGTCAACCTTGAGCCGGTGAGATTTGAACCGCTGACCTGCGGATCAGTGTCAGCTAAAGTGGCCTGCAGTACCTGCCTCTAACCACTGCGCCACCTCGGCTCTTATGAATGATATATGTATGCCTTACACATTCTCTTGTTTTACATACAGATCCTTTTTTTAAAAAAAACATTTTTTATTTGCAGTTTTCTTTTCATGCCATACATATTTTGTGGACAGTGTATTGACTGGGTCAAATCTTTTTTAAACAACGCTAACAATAATAATACAAATAAGTATGTGTAATCCTAATCTTCCAACTTCAACAATACTATTCACTCTTTATAATTTTTTATCATTTTCCCTATTAATTTATTTAAACATAGATAACATTTCTTTGCACCATATATTTGTTATCCTCTACTAAATGACTAATATTTAATATTTTAAAAATTACTCATTATTCCACCATAACTTCAATATTCCAAATGTGTAGGATTACTAATAAAGCCAAATATTAGCAATATTTAATCAATCCCAGGAGTATATCTCAAAATCCTCTCATTAAGTATTCTCAAATTATCCAAGTCGTCTTCTAACATAGAGTCAAGGTCAGGTGTCTTCAAGATGTTGTTACTTCTGTTCTGTGTATTAGACTGTGTGTGTATTGGATTCACTTTCACTGAGTATACTGTGGCTATAGTGCTGTAGTACTTCTCGTCTTCCAGTAGATGGCTCTCTTGTCCCCAGATCCAATGTTAAACAATCTGTCAAAAACAACTGATTATCCAATAAATCCAGGGGGTTTAGAAATACAAATAAGCAAGATAGTTTCTCCTGAAAAATCACTTTTCCAATTGTTTAAGCTTTTTTCAGGCTTTCTGTGTTTTAAAGCTTCCCTTGGGCTTCTTTCACCTCTTGATTTGTTTTTTCCCTCTCCGTGCATTTAATCACTGCTTTCTTAGGCTTGGAAGTTCTCTTTTAAAATTCTTGTACTTAAATCAGGTCTTTAGAGTAAAAGTTGGTAACTATCTCATTCAGTTTCAATGCTCTGTCCACAATCTGCTCTAGCACAAATCTTACAGTCCCGATTGTCCCAGCTTTGTGACTGCCAAAAATGGCCGTCATCCCTGCTGCCATTTGGGAGAGCTTGCTTCTGACCTAACGAGGAAATTGTGAGTTCCTCGTGGTCAGCAAAGCACCTCTCCTTCCTTCACCACCCCTACAAGGTGGCTATGACCCCGTAGGATCTCCCGACAGCGGTTACCAGCTGGATTTCACAAGGCTTGGCAGAGCCCGCTATTTTCCAGTCGTCCTTGCCACTATGTCAACCGGAAGTCATTTTACATACAGATTCTGATTATGAGAAAAATATGTGATTTAAAACTTAAGAAATGTGTGATTTGATTTCAAGTGAAGGCATGGTGAGCTAGACATATTTCGTGAAAGGCAGATATGTCTGTGAAGAGCAAAGAACCGATGAATGTTCTTTGGAACCCATTTGGATAAGGAAGGGATGGGAATTGCTCACACATGCTCATGACAGCTGCTCCTCATGAAGAGCCTCCAGCACATCAGAATCCAAGAGATGAAGGTAATAATAATCAATCTCACATTTATGGCTGACACCTTTTAGAGCAGGGGTATCCAACCTTGGTAACTTTAAGCCTGGTGGACTTCAACTCCCAGAATTCCCTAGCCAGACGTCATGGTGGTGCAGTGCAGAGAAACTGATCACTAGTACTCTGCCCAATTTTTTGCATTTTGGAGGCAGATCCTTGAAGGGGAGAGTGACAAGAAGGGGAACATCATGCGGCAACGGGGAGGGGAGCGACCCCCAGTTGCAGAAGGTGGAAACCCCCAAAATCACATGCAGAAGAGACCATCTGTAACATTGTGATCTGGAGACATGGCGGCCTGAACAGATAGCGGTGGAAGCAGAGAGTGAGAAACAGAAGATTATCGACAGATTCTTTGGAATAAATAACACTGAGGATCCTCTTGAATAGATGGTATTTACAGATAATATGGACGATTAAGTGAGTCTCCAGAAAGCAATTGGCAGTGCCTTAGCTGTGTGGAGCTTAAAACAACTAAAAAACTATCGAGTATGGATCGGTGAAAAGGACAATGATCGAAAGTGTAGGCTTAAAGGATTAAAAAAATTAAAAGACCGGTGTGATAAAAAAAAGTGGAGAGACAGCTTTTTCAAATCCAACTTGTGGAGACAACGGACAACAGGACATCAGAAGAAGATGGGAAGGACAGTGATTTATCTTGAAAGTGGACAGT
The DNA here is from genome assembly GCA_023053685.1 of Diadophis punctatus similis. Classification (NCBI taxonomy): domain Eukaryota; kingdom Metazoa; phylum Chordata; class Lepidosauria; order Squamata; family Dipsadidae; genus Diadophis; species Diadophis punctatus. The sequence goes on along the minus strand of JALIGW010000001.1, from coordinate 271,285,976 downwards.
GAATAAGCGGAGGATAAACAACTGCGGTAAACTTAAAACTGACTTTACTGACTCTACTGCAAAAAACCTTTTTCTTTCCTTGGTATCTATCTGGATTGCATAGTGGGACCCCACTTTGGACTAATTTATATTGATCTTTATACATTTAGATTACCTAGATTTACTATTTATAATATTGCAAATATTTATACTATTTATATTATTTATATTATATCTATATTATATTAGTACATGTTATATACTATAGAATTAAATTTATATATTGATATTTGACACCTGAAGTAGGAATTAAGCATTAAGTATTTATAGATGGTATAAAGATTAATTAATCAATCAACTTAAGTATTATTATTAACAATTAGCAAACAATTATACTTATTAGAATTTTGAAATTTTTCTTCTCCATTTCTTTTCTCTCTCTCTCCCATTTTTTCTTTTTTTCTTTTTTGGTTTCCTCCTTTCCTCCTTCCTCACATACTGGATATAAAAATAACTTTTACTGTATTAGAAATTTATAATAATAATAATTTACAATAGAACTTTACAACTGACATCAATATAGATAGCTGACAATAGGAAATTGAATAAGAAAAATAGATTTTAGGTGGTCTGGTAAAATCAATGATACTGTGAAACAATTTATTTAAAAGAATAAATATGTCAACTACATCCACAGTGACTAAAACTATCAAAAAAGCGACACCTGTGATGGCTTCACCAGCAGGGCAAAAATTAATTAAAGATATGACAACTATTGAAAAATCAGGACAAACCCCAACATTACAAAGCTTACAAACTTCATTAAATATGATTCAGGAATTTATGGTTAAAACACAGGAAACAATGTCAAATAATCATGAAGAAACGAGGGGGAATTTTGGAGAAGTAAAAGGTGACATAAAGAAATTAGATAATAGAATGGAGATAATACAGGAAGCAATTGCCAAAAAGGAACAGAAAATAAAAGTAATAGAAGAGAAAACAGAAAGAACAGAAAAAAGATTAGAGGAAACAGAAAAGAGATTGAAAACGGTAAACAGAGAATTAGAGTGAACAATATCATATCTGGAATTGGAAAGATCTGCCTATTATTTAAGATTTCAGAATGTACAAGAAACAAGGGAGGAAGATTTACCTAAATTAATGCTAGAAATATTGACAGACTCTTGTCAAATAGATAGAGATGAACTAAGAAATAATATTGATGAAATTTATAGAGTGTAAACAAATTACCCAAGAAGACATAGACTTCCATGTGAGATACACATTAGGTTCATGAAGAGAGCTATTAGAGATGAGATTTATAGAAACACAAGGGGTGAACAGATAAATTTTAAAGAGAAAGAGATCATTGTACTCAAACCAATACCAAAAAGAATAAGAGAGAAAAGAAGAGAATTTCAATCTTTTACAACAAAATTAATAAGAAATGAAATATCCTTTAGATGGCTGATACCTGAAGGACTGTTGGTAATGTGGCAAGATAAAAAAATACGGTTGAGAAGGCAAATCAGTTTATAGAACAGTATATAGCAGTGATGGCGAACCTATGGCACGCGTGCCACAGGTGGCACGTGGAGCCATATCTGCCGGCACGCGAGCCGTTGCCTAGGTCAGCTCCAGCGCGCATGTGCACACTGGCCAGCTGATTTTTGGCTCGCACGGAGGCTATGGGAGGGCGTTTTCGGCTTCCAGAGGGCCTCCGGGGGGACGAGTGAGGGTGTGTTTGCCCTCCCCAGGCTCCAGGGAAGCCTCTGGAGCCTGGGGAGGGCGAAAAATGGGCCTACCGGGCCCACCAGAAGTTGGGAAATGGGCCATTTTCAGCCTCCAGAGGGCCTCCGGGGGGTGGGGAAAGGCCGTTTTTGCCCTCTCCAGACATTGAATTATGGGTATAGCATGCGCGCATGCACTTTCGGCACCCAAGGAAAAAAAGGTTCGCCATCACTGGTATATAGAGAAAGAAGGAGAAAGCAGCGCAGATTTAGAACCCCAAAGTCAGGAAGAACAACAAGTAGAGGATAAAGAATTGCTAGAAAAAGAAAGTGAGAGGATAAAAAACCAAAGAGAAACAAGGAATACTAGAATAACAATGGCAACAAGTAGGCAGTAGAATGGAGGAAGAAGTAAAAATCTTTTCAGTCAACATAAATTGAATAAACTCCCCAGTTAAAAGAAGACAATTATTTGCTAGATTACAGAAACAAAATTTAGATGTCATATGTCCACAGGAGGTGCACATGAAAAAGGATGAGAGTAAATTTTTGGAAGTCCCTAAACTTATAGGTAAACCTATAGGTAAACTTTTTGTGGCTCTAGCTGAATAAAAAAAAAGAGGAATAGCAGTGTACATAAAAGATTGGCTTAACCCTAAACAAATTTATTCAGAGAAGGAAGGCAGAATATTAATAATTGAAACCTCAATGAACCAGAAGAAAATATTAATCACGGTCATTTATGCCCCAAATATCAAACAAAAAGAATATTATAAGAAATTATATAATCAAATTACAAAATTAGAAAGGGACAATATATGTATAATTGGAGACTTTAACGTGGTGGATACCCAAAAAATAATTAAAAAACAGGAAGTAAAAAAAATTACGAAAGGAGAACTCTACCAATTTTTTTTAATTTGGCTAGAAAATTAAGATTGAGAGATGTGTGGAGAGAAAGACACCCACTAAAAATCAATATACATACTATTTGAATCCCCATAATTCATGGTCCAGAATTGATATGGCTTGGATGGATGTAGAAATAGGAAATAATATAGAAGAAACTGAAATAAAACCAAACATCTGGGCAGATCACAACCCCTTAGTAATTACGTTGCAAGGGGGGGGGAGGAAAAATGAATGAAAGAATAGTAAAGGAAAAGAATTATATTCAATATTTTGAAAAAGAATTAACATTCTTTTTGGAAGAAAATTGGAATGACGAGACAACCATACAAAATTTGTGGGAAACAACAAAGGCTTATATTCATGGTTTTACTATCGCATATACTATAAGAAGGAATAAAAAAATAAGAAGAAACAAATTATGGACCTACAAGATAAAATAGTAGAATTAGAATATAAAATGCAGACAGAACCCCAAAACCATAAAATTAGAGAGGAAAAGGAAATACTTAAACATAAGATAAATTTAATTACACAAGAGGAAGTAGCCCAAAAAATCAAAGCAGCTAAACAAAACTATTTTGAACATGCCAATAAACTGGGAAGATGGTTAGCCTACAAATTAAGGAAAGAAAAAGAAAAGAAATTTATACAACAATTGGAAGATGAAAATGGGACTATACAATTCCGGACAGAGGAGAAAAAGAATATAGCAACAAGATATTTTCAAAAATTATATAGCAAGGAAAATATAAAAGAGGAAGATATCCAAAACTACCTACAACAGAGAAATATTACACCTATATCAGAAATGACAAAAGAAATACTAGATGAAGCAATAACAATGTCTGAATTAGAAAAAGCAATTCAAAAACAACAACAACAAAAAAAAACAATAAAACTCCAGATCCAGATGGAATCCCAGCAGAATTTTACAAGGAATTACAAAAATCATTGGGAAATTTACTATTGATAGCATACAATGAGGTATTAGAGAAAAGAAAGTTCCAAAATCATGGACGGAGGCTTTGATAACTTTAATCCTGAAAGATACTACAGAGAAACAAAAGATCCAAAATTACAGGCCAATCTCACTGTTAAATGCCGATTACAAAATTTTCACAACAATATTGGCAGAAAGATTAAAAAATATACTTAACGGAATTATTCACCCAGACCAGAATGGCTTTCTCCCTAACAGACACATAAAAAATAACATAAGAACAATATTGGACACTTTAGAATATTATGAAACCCATCCAGGGAAATCAGTAGCACTCATATTTCTCGACGCACAAAAAGCATTTGATAATTTAAATTGGGACTTTATAATTAATCAATTAAATTGATTAATTATGATGAACTTTGGTGAAAATTATATCAGAATGATTAGAGCAATCTATTCAAATCAAGTAGCAAAAATAATCACAAATGGAGAAATAACAGATGGATTCAACATATCAAAAGGAGTAAGACAAGGGTGTCCCCTATCCCCACTACTATTTATTCTCTCAATAAAAATATTAATGCAGCAAAAATGAGAATAAGGAGTGGAGAGTACTGTTCCCTAATGATTGGAGAGTTCAGAAGCTGGTAACCATAGAGAACCATACAGAGACATTGTTTTGTCTTGATGAAAAAAAAATCTTTAATCAATAAATTCCTTTAGGAATGTCAACGCTATTTATGATCTTTGATAAAGATGCTTCATTGCCATTTGGGATGTGTGTTTCAGCAATAAGGTTGGCAATGCAATCTCCAGATCAACTGGGATCAAAGTCCTTTTCTAAATAGAGCTGCCTTTTCCTAAATATTTGGAAGGCAAGATTGGAAAGTTTACTTCTTTTGAAAATGTAACTAATGTGGGCCTCCCAGGGAGTCCAAGATGATTTCATCATGTTGTTAATGAGTATTTGATATGTGAGGTTATAGCCAGTCTATTCCCTGGATTATTGAAAAAAGTAAGAGAGGTGCTAAGTTAGGTTGTGGAAATTCATTAAACATCTGGTTATTGATCATCACAATCATAACAAGGGGATGCACAGAATGAGTAGGGAGAGCATAATATAGTTGCTACAATGGATCATTCAATGAAGTTACCACACTTTAATATTAAAGCCCTGTTTTTTTCAACAGGTTGTCCTCCCCCCCCCCCGCTGCACTAGCTTAAAGTACTGAAGAAGTTATGATTTGAAAAGTATATTTGCTCAGCACAATTTACTTTTTGTACTAGTTAGCTTTTTGCCTTTTATCTTTATGATAATACGTGGAGAATGACTAGGGAGAAGAAATAGAAATAAAACAAAAGCAAAGTAAAAACAAAGCTGCAAGAACAATATCATATTAATTTTGATCAAAACCATTATTTTTAGAGAGAGGAATTCTGCGCTCCCATAAGGATTTCTCACTTGATGCATTTTCCTTTCTGCATTTTCTTATTAAAAATAAAATAATGTTTTAAAATTATATTTAGTTTAAAATACCATTTGATTACATTGATTTAACACTAGTGTATTAACTGCTAATGCTGTTAATACACTAGTGCAGTGATGGCGAACCTTTTTTCGTTCACGTACCAAAAGGGTGTGTGAGCGCATGCTAGTGTTCGCATACGTACCCACACCCATTCCCTCCCCCCCAATATGTGCACACATCCCTGCGCTGCACCCTGTACATGCGCACAAGCCTCACTGAAGCCTGGGACGGTGAAAAAACGGGCAAACGGGCAAACTGGAAGTTTGGAAAAACGGACTTCCGGTTTCCTGTTGTGCTGTTTTTTGCCCCCCGGAGTGTGAAAAACAGCACAACAGGCAAACCAGAAGTCTGTTTTTCCTAACTTCCGGTTTGCCTACTGGGCCATTTTTTGCACTTCGGGGCTTCAGGGAAGCTTCCCTGAAGCCTCCAGAGGGCGAAACGGCCTTCCCCAAGGCCGAAAATCAGCTGGCCAGCATGCGCATGCACGCTGGAGCTGACATAGGGCAACTCCTCGCGTGCCCTCCAATATGGCTTCGTGTGCCACCTGTGGCACACGTGCCATAGTTTTCCATCACTGCACTATTTATTTATTTATTTATTTAAATAGATTTTTATGCCGCCCAACTCCCGGGGGACTCTGGGCGGCTAACAACATGTCAAATCCATTTATCAGTATAAAATCATAACAATTAAAAACTACAAAAGTTAAAAAAACATCTAGCATTCATAACCAGGGGGGAGACCCATATATAGTCTGATTGGTCTCACTTTCACCCCGCCTGCCGGAAGAGCCAGGTTTTTATTGCTTTACGGAAAGCCAGCAGGGTGGGGATAGTCCTGATCTCTGGAGGGAGTTGGTTCCAAAGGGAGGGAGCTCCCACAGAGAAGGCTCTCCCCCTCGGCCCCACCAACCATCATTGCTTGGTCTATGGGACCTGGAGGAGACCAACTCTGTGGGCCCTAACCGGTCATAGGGAGGTATGCGGCAGGATGTGGTCCTGAAGGTAACCTGGCCCTGAGCCATGTAGGGCTTTAAAGGTCAAAACCAACACCTTAAATCGGATCCGGAGACTAATGGGCAGCCAATGCAGCTGGCGGAGGATAGGTGTTACGTGGGTGTATTTAGGCAAACCCACCACAGCTCACGCAGCTGCATTTTGCACCAATTGCAGTCTCCGGACACTCTTCAAGGGTAGCCTAATGCAACCTTTCCCCATTTCTCCCTCTCTGAAAGATGAACAGATGTTTTGCCTTATATACTGATGTTCTCAGTTGACTCACATTTTTATTGCAAGTTTGGAATTTGTTGTTTATGACATGGCACTTATTATTTGGGATTGTTCTAATACAGGTGGTCCTCAACTTACAATAGTTTATTTAGTGACCATTCAAAGTTACAACAGCACTGAAAGAAGTGACTTATGATCATTTTTCACATGTACGACCATTGTAGCATCCCCTTGGTCATGTAATCAAAATTCAGACCCTTGGCAATTGACTCATATTTATGACAGTTGCAGTCATGTGATCACCTTTTGTGACCCTCTGACAAGCAGAGTCAACTGGGAAGCCAGATTCACTTAACAACCTTGTTACTAAGTTAACAACAATTTACTTAACAACTGTAGCAAGAAAGGTCGTAAAATGGGGCAAAATTCATTTAACAACTGTCTTGCTTAGCAACAGAAATTTTGGGCTCAATTGGGGTCGTAAGTTGAGGACAACCTGTAGTTGGATTTAACTGTGAACTCCACCCAGAGTCACAGCTGTGAGATGGTCAGCCACTACAATTGTATAAACAATAAAATGTATGAAAGCCTATTTCCAGAGTTCATAAACTTTTTTTTTGCCATTACACTACTAGTATATTTTAATAATTTTGATTTATTAGAAATTTTTATAGAACAAAAGTCAAATCAAAAGAAAAAAGAAAGGAAGGAAGGAAGAAAGAAAGAAAAAAGAAAAGCCAAGAAAGAAAAAAACAGAGGAAAAAAAACGTAAAGTTAGGAAATATAAGAATAACTTCCAACCTTCTTTTCCAGAATTATCTCATTCTTCCTCCTTCCTCTTAGATGTTATACACATCCTTTCCACACCCATTTAATCTACATCTTTCTTAATTTTTAAATCCTTAAATAATTTCATTTTTAACTTTCTTCAATAAAAAGTCTATGTAAGATTTCAAGTCTTTCAGAAAAGCTTTTGTTATTTATTCTCTGACCAAGCAAGTACATTTTCTGAATTCTTTTTCTGTGAATTCTGACATTTTTCACAATCTGTTCCTCCACTGTGGGTCTTTAGTGTAATTTTAATATGCAATCCTCACCTAAAAATCCAAACTTCCAAATGAGCACAAAATGAACAATGAAAACAATACAATGACACTTTGAGAAAGGCGGATGTATTGTAAAAAATGTAACTAGATTTTTTTTTCACATTCTGCTAGATTTTGTCTGTCTGCACTTCATAGTTTTGAAAACTCTGGCCTATAGATTCATTCTGATGCCTATTTGAGTGTAACTGAAATTTATATTTAATTTTGCAGATCTGAATTCCACTTAGTTCTAGAAACTTTGGGCCATGGTATTACCTTGTTTCCTGATAAAGCAGAATTGGATCATGTGCTGGACATCTGCTGGAAAAGTTCTGTGTTTCTCCAATATAAGGCTTAAGTAATGCTTTGGAAGGTGTGGCAAATGTAAGTTCTCCACAATAAAGTTATGGGTGCAAAGACATAACATCTCTTGGGAATTAGTGAAACTATCACCTCCTAGCTTCAGCTTTCAAATTCCAAAATCTCTGATGTTCAGGTAGAGGGTTCAGGTGGAGGAAGGAAAGAATGAAAATTAATAATGGTGCTTTCTCTTTCCATCTATATTCTCCTATAATTATTTGAGATTTCCATCAGTGCCCATGCACACCTGTATTAAAGTAATCATTATATCTAAGGTGTCTTGACAAATTAGCTCACCTTGTATTTTGTCTGACAGTGAACCAATCAATTAATTCTATCTCATTCCAGTACACATCTTGAACCAGCAGTTGAATCTCTGTGGCATATTCCTGCATTGAATGCTCAGCCTGTCAGAGGTGGTAGAGCTCATAGTTGCCTGTCACTTGCTTGAAAGGATCATCAAAATTAACCTCCAAGCATGCCAGAAAATTAGTATCGTCCAGTTCAGAGTTGGCTTGAATCAAAAGATGGATTACACATTTTACAGTTCTCTCAGTCAATAGACTTCTGAGGGTTTTGCATGTGGCTCTGTTGCTGGGGAAATCCTCCAGTTTCAATAGAAGTACAATTTTATTGAATGGACATGGCAGTATATTTGCTTGGATTCCCATCATATTTTTATTGGAAAGGAAGCAGGCATTAGAGGTGGCTGCAGTAGCACATCTGATCTAGTGGTGATGACTGGTGCTTCGGTTGTTTGCAGGACTGTTTCATGGTATGGGCAAGTAAACATTTGAGAAACTGCCTGATTCAGTAGACTACTTGCTATAGAATTAACAGAGTCAAAGAGGGCCATTAGCCATTATGCTAATTTTATACCACATGGGATGGTTTTCTTCCTATAATAGGAGAAGTAATGAGAGGGCAATGAAGCAGTGCAGCGCCTCAAATTAGGACTTTTCTGTAAATTTCCAATCCTGATTTTAGATAGTTTAACTAGGCTGGTTATCCCAAACTTGGCAGAAGTCTCCCAAGCACTCAACATATCATGGCTACAAAACAATATTTTATTTATTTGTAGAAAAGATGTATACAGATGCACATCTCTGGGCAGCTCACAAAATAATCTCTCTCTCTCTCTCTCTCTCTCTCTCCATATCTTTATCAGGGTATCAAACTCCTGTCGTCACAGCGGCATCATGTGATGTATCGCAGTGGTGAGTTGCTCCCGATTTGGACCGGTTCTTAGAACCAGTAGCACTGGCAGCGGGAGGCTTTGCCCACCTGCCCGGGACACTTCTGTGCATACGCAGAAGTGTTGCGCGCATGCACAAGCGCAAATGCAAACTGGTAGTAAAGGGTTTTAGAACCCACTACTGACATATCAGGCCTCCCCACCTTTGCTAAACTGGGCATGGGCATGGCCAGCACATGATGCATCCGGCCCACGGGCCATGAGGTTGACAGCCCTGATCTATATCCCCCCTCTCTCCCCCCCCCGTATTTTTTGGACTATAACCTAGATTTAGAGGAGAAAAACAAGAAAAAAATAGTTTTTGGCCTCCACGCGTCCTGTTTTTGCCCTCCCCGGCCCCCAGAAGCACTTTGCAGGCCAAAAACAGGCCTGTTTTTGGTGAAAACAGGCACTTTTTTGGCAAAAATGGGACATGCGGAGCACTACAGAGTGTTTCTGGGGGCCAGGGAGGACGAAAATGCGATGTGCAGAGGGTTCGGGAGGCCAAAAACAGGCCTGTATTCGGCCTATAAGACGCACCGAAATTTTAACCCACTTTTAGGGGGGGTACGTCTTATACTCCGAAAAATATGGTATCTATCTATCTATCTATCTATCTATCTATCTATCTATCTATCTATCTATCTATCTATCTATCTATCTATCTATCTATCTATCTATCTATCTATCTATCTATCTATCTATTCTGTGATTCTGTCTACTTACATGCTTATAATCCATCTATAACTCTATCTATCTATCTATCTATCTATCTATCTATCTATCTATCTATCTATCTATCTTCTATCTATCTATCTAACTAATTTTCTATCTCATAGCCAGAATGATGAGTCTAGAACTCTCAGATTATCCTCTCACACTCCTGATTGAAAAACAGGATAAATGTACTTGATTTTCTTCTATGAGGTTAGAACCAAAATTTATGCAGCTGCAGTCCTACTGAAGACTCTTGTAAAGCATTATTATTTAATTATTAAAATGTTAACAAAGAGATATATAAAAATGCACTTGGGCTTACAAGTTATGGAACATTATTTCATGAAATAATTTATACTCAATAAGAATATCAGTTACTCAGCTGTCATGGTTTCCTTACAAATAATAACACTTGTGGTATTTTAGGTTTTTGTCCACTTGTGTCAGTCTGTTAATAGAATTACCGGTACATCTACTTGTGATATGGATTCCTTTTTCCTTGTTGTACCTCTCGACATAAGCTTTGGAAGGTTGTGGTTATTTCTGAGCAATTTTATGGAGGAGGGGAAAGGGTTGGGAATGTTTGGCAACATTCAATTCAATAAAAACTGATGAATGTAAGAAATGTATTTACTGTACTAGTTTTTCTTCAACTCCAGAGATTCTAATATTTCCTAAGAACAAATCAGTCTGTGACAAAAAAAAAAGTTGAATCAGCTTGCAAAATGGTTTGCTACGTTGACATAACTAGTTAAGCATATTACTTTAGAGAAGAAATAAAATGGAGAACAGTAAAAACTTGATGCTAGCAAACAACAGGATTATCTGCAGGGGGTGGATCAAAAAAATCAAGATAGGTGTGTGGTGCCCACATACAGGTACTGAATGTAAAATAGTAAGTTGTTGTATAAAGTTAAAAAGTGTTGTTAAAAGGAACTGTTTAAACAAGTAAGTATAGAGCCAGACAGCTTTTAAAATGTATGGTAAGTAGAAAGGGGGAGGTGTTTATCCCAGTGCTCCAGAAGGGAGGGGGGATAGATGACATCATAAGAGACAGCCAATCGGAGCATAGATAGCAGGGCCAGGAACTATAAAAGGCCTGGTGTGAAGGGAAGCTCTGTTATGTGGTAAATTCCATGAGGGAAGGCTTAGTGTGGAGAGCTGAGGAGCTCTGTGTGTGTGACTTCCAAAAAGGGAAGATTTAGAGAGAATCTCTGCCTGAGTGTAACTGTCCAAGAGGTAAGTTGACAGGAGAGAAAGATAGGCCCTAGGCAGTTCTGTGGGAAGCAGGTGCCAGGGTCAGGGAACAAGATTGATTGATAAATATTGAGTAATTTGTAGATAGAGATAAACGGTGAAACATGCTCTTATCTATAGGCCTAGAAACAAAGAAGAATTGGATTCGCTTAGATTTAGTCAGGAAAGCAAAGAGTCTCTGAGGGGAAGAAAAGAAAAAGAAAGAATTAAAGAGCTGCTTGTGGCTGTAACAAATTCACTTGACAATTACTGAGAAGTTGTATTTAAATAAACTGTTTACTAGTTTGTTCAAGAAATGTGTCAATGTCTGTCTATTCCACACATAAAGCAAATCTTAAACAATCCTGCAGAGCTCAGAGAAAATGTAAAAGTAAAAGCAAGCTTCTAAAGAGAGAGAGAGAAGTGAAACAGAGGGTGCGACCCTTGGTCAGGGAGATATAAATTTAAGAAAATTAAACACAAATCGCTACCAAGACATATAAAACAATAAACCTGACTGGAAGGGGACGGGTGCATCCTGCAAGGTGTAACTGCATGCCTGGCACCCTATCCCTTTTCAACACACGTCATTCTCTTTTTTTGTCATGTGCACAATATTGTTTACTCTAAAAAAGAAAAAATGGGAGCTATGTCTGTATGTATAATAGGTGAAAACAGCTACAGAACCACATGTGTACTCTAGAGGAATTTCTTACCTTTTTCTTCATCCCTTGGCTCTACCAAGGTGTGTAGAAGTGTGCAGGGACTGAGGGCAATTGCTTAGTATCCTCTTTGAATTACGTGATTCAGTCCTGAAACAGAAACAGCCCCATTAATGTTTAAGGGGAATCTTGAAAGGAACTGCTACAGAGGTGATTAACAGAGGTGTTCGTTTATCACCTGTAGAAGACAAATCAAGTTAATATAGGTACCTGGTAGACTCACAAAGGGGATGGAAATTAATTTTTGTAGCTTTAATATTTTTAAATTTGCAGTACCATTGTCCTTTATAAAATTGTGATTGCCAGTTTGATCCTATTTCTTAGAGACAATTTTGATGAAGAATAACATTGTTCAGCTTTAATGCATTTGAAGAGACACTGTTTGAATTATCTGACTACAATGTTTGCAACCAACCAACTATGTAATATTTCTCTTTGTATTAAAAGGAATTATTGATCTGAACTCTCCCTCCCTCCCTCTCTCTTTCTCAACAGATCACTGGTTCTAAACAGAACTTATTTTAAAGCCAAAGAACCCACATAGGGAGAAATTACACGTACCTATAGGTATGTATGAGACTGGAACATCTATTTCATTATTATCCCATATTTGGGGAATAAGTGCATACCTGGAACTTTTTCCCCTTAAGGCCAAATTTCTGACCCCTGAAAGCAGATTCAAACAACATGAATGATGCTGAGTAGATGACATGGAGACTTTACAATGCATGTGGAATGTTCCCTTTAAACCAGCGGTTCCCAACCTGGGGGTCGCAACCCCTTTGGGGGTCGAACGACCATTTCCCAGGGGTCATCCTGGCATCCTCAGCTCCCCCCCGCCACAAGCCTGGCCATGATATCGTGCCCCACAACCCACGTCCCCACTGCGATCCACCCCGCCACCACCATTTGGGTTCTTTTGCCCTCTGTGCATGCGCAAAGCATTCTGTGCATGCGCAGAGGGTAAAAGAACCCAAATGGTGGCGTCCGGGCAAAGTCTCCAGATCCAGGTGAGGTCTCCGCTCACTTCTGGGAGCTTTTCGAGCCCCGTCGCGAAAGGCGTGCGCGACTTCGGTGGGGCCAGGGCAGGCGGCTGCCCGGAGAGAGCCATCCCCTTCACAGAGTCTCTCCTGTCTACCTGTAGTGTTCGGGGAAAAGCCGCAAAGGGGGTGGCTCTCTCCGGGCAGCCGCCTGTCCCGGCCCCGCCGAAGTTGCGCACGCCTTTCGCTACGGGGCTCGAAAAGCTCCCAGAGGCAACACGCGAAGCGAGCGGAGACCTCGCCCAGATCTGGAGACTTCGCCCAGATGCCGCCATTTGGGTTCTTTTACCCTCTGCGCATGCGCAGAATGCTTCGTGCATGCACAGAGGGTAAAAGAACCAAAATGGCAGCAGCGGGGTGGGGCACGGTGGGGGCACGGGGGCGGGGGGCGGTTCATGGCATTAGGAAGTTTGGGAACCGCTGCTTTAAACAATGGGAATAATATGTAAAAGGAGTTTTAAATTCATTGCAATAAATGTAACTTGAAGTTAGCCATTTGTTCTGGACATTGAAGTTTTCAAAATATTGGTTTTCCTTAATTTCAATGGAGGGATCCAAACTGAATCCACACCCCTTTTGTCTTTATAATAGCTCCTTCATTGAAATGAATTGGTTACTCCCTCCCCCCACCACACACTGCTGTGATCTGTTTGTGTGTCTTCACTCAAATAAATAATATTGGATGATATACAATAAACAATATGAGATAATTCAAAGAGTTGAAAAATTTCAGTTCATTGTTTCATTGTGTGTTATTTACAGCCTCATTACATGCCAATAAAAGAAAATAAAAATAACCAAGAACTGTGGCTCATTTTTTTCCATTAGTGCATTTGCCTTGATGAATATAAGCATCATTACATTGTAAATGTTGAAGAGGAAGGGAAAAATTGGTCTTGGTTTTTTTTAAAAAAATCATTGAGTTTACAGTTGCTCAGGAACTCTTTATAAGCATCCATGTCACACATTATTTTAAGTAGAGTAATATATTATTTGCAATAAATAAATATTTATGTTCAAATTTCTAACAAGTATCAAATTTTGGAGGGGGGAGAGGGAAATGTAAAGTGAAGAAAAAGGGGTCTGCATTAGCTGAACATTGTAGCTTTGAAGACAAATCACTTTCTTCTCAATATAACTGAAAGAGTCTAATATACAAGTTTTCCCCCATTCCTGTTAGGATGGTTTGAACATTCTGACATTGCTACTGGTATGTTAATGAGAAGCTAGTGTTCCATTAAGAGTAAACCATATGCTCTACTGCATACTGTGAAAGAGAAAACATATAATGTGACTGTTGCCTTAGTAACACATTAATTCATTTTGTCAGTGTTGGCACAGATCATTTCATTTATAAGAAAACAAGTATAATAGTTTACCACATCTATAATATTTACAGTGTTTCTGTTACAAAACAGTGACAAAATGAGCTTAAAAAATAGAAATTGGGATAACAATAATTAAAAGATGGGTTGTGGGATTAAGAAAACAACAACTCTGGTACAAATTAAAACTCACATTGATGTAAAAATTCTCCTATCATGTTTTAACACCGAACTCTTTCCTTTTTGTCACATAACTGAATTATACCAATGAAGTGCATTAAAAAAATGTAGCCCATAAAAAGTGTATTAACAGTCTTAATGAATGCTAAACAAAATATTTCATACAACAGTTTTCTTAAATTGCAAGCTTTATAAATGTAATCGTATGCTACTGTGTTATTCACAACAAGGCTAAACAATTAGCTAGTATTATTTCTTCTTTCCAGATATTTCTGACTATTTTAACACTCTAAAAATATTTCATGTTAAAAATATGTATTGTTCCTCTCTTGAGCATTAATCTATTCACCAAACAGTGATTCAGTATATCTAAATAAATAAGAAACTTTAATAAACCTTGTGTCTTACTGCTATTTTAAATTAAATGAAGTAAATCAATAGTATTATAAATAATTTTTTAAAAAATGATGGTACAGTAGATGCTAGAAAAGGCAAGATGCTCTTAAATTAAAGACAGAAACAGTTCTTTCCAATCTCAGGTCACAATTTACTTCTCTGTAGCAAACTATTGCAGTTGTCTACGGCTTAGCCTTCCAAATTTAGATGCACCTGAGTACTACAGTATATGATATAGGAAGGAACCCTTGGTTCTGTAATAAAAGTTGGATTATTTGCTTTTTTTACTATTAAACTAAAATTGCAACTATAATCAAACAAAAATTCACTTGTAGGGCTACAGGGAAAAATCTGGCCACAAGTAATTCTCCCTTACCCTTCTACAGCAGGTGACAAAACACTGTCAGAATTAACATAATGTCACTGGAAAAAATCTTTTGCAGGATAATATGATATATGAATATATTGTATTGAGACATTGAGCATTAATCATGAATAAATTCTCTAACTACTTACTGGAAATATATACACAGGACAGAGATAGACAGAGGGATGAGGACATATGGCCAACTTCTGAAAAAATGGTTTTCATGTTTGGATTACAAAACAATGCTCTGAATCTGAAGTCTTTTGGCTAATGAAAAGGACAGTAAATTACTTCATGAAGTTTTGTAACGTGGAATTACCTTTATCAGGAGATGTGAACAATATTTTAAGATATCTAATTCATTCATAAATCTATCTCAAGATGTTATTAACATTTTCTGATTTAGGAATGCTGTTTTAAAAGCCACAGTTGTAAATAACGACAAATGAACACGCATAATTTCAAAAAATTATTTGATTAAGAAAATTACCTTGAATAATCTTAGCATGAGAGATCGTAGCATGGGAAATATATTAAATTAATAAGTGAAACAAATGTTGTTCAATTATGTGAAAATTTAAGTGTCCTAAAATTTAAAAGAGTCACAATACCCAAAAAACTTTTCAGGTGAAGAGTAAATCATGGAATCATTATAATCCATATTTATTTATTTCTACAAAAATTCATGGACATTGTTTTTAAAATGTGGGAGCAGGGACTGGTATACTCAAGTCCAGCACTTGACAAATCATCTGATCAAAGCAAAATGGAATTGTTTTTTCTTATTTAGAAAATATGCTTTTATTTCCTTTCCTTTCCTTTCCTTTCCTTTCCTTTCCTTTCCTTTCCTTTCCTTTCCTTTCCTTTCCTTTCCTTTCCTCTCTTCTCCTCTCCTCTCCTCTCCTCCCCTCCCCTTCCTTTCCCTTCCCTTTCCTTGACTCATCTTCAATGTTCAGTGAACTACCATTCCAAAATCTTTTTAAAAAGTACTTTTACCCATCATGTACCATTTCTCTAACTTGTCAAAATCATTTTAGATTTTCTGTCTGTCTTTTTGGAAAAGGTTAGCTAATTTAACAACTCTGTTATATGCAGATTTGCTAACATTTCCTCCATCTCATCAGCTAAGCCCTTAATAAAAATATCAAGAGCAGAAGATTCAGGAATGAGTCTTGTAGCAGCCCACAATACTTCTGTTTACTGTATGGTGCACTTCCCTTATTTTCTGCCAATGTGCTTTCATTTTTCCAAAACTTAGAGTGAATGTGATGATATCACAATCCTACTTGTTGATATCTCAGCCTTGCCATTCAGATTTGACTATGCAGTTTTGTCGCTAAAGGTAATTGAATGGGTATACAATGCTCTTTGAATTAATCATCTTAGTGATCTAACCAAATGATGTCACCATGATATATAGCCCACTCAATATAGTGACAAGTGACATCACTGAACACAAAATGAACCAGTTAAGAGTGAGAACTAATCTAAGTATTGGCATAAGATAGTACTTTCCCAGTTACTAAATAGGAAACCACTTTTAAAAACTCCTCAGAATATAAGCGAAATTTGAAATCATACATATGTGCATACATATACACATACATATTTTTGTCTCTCTGTATTTCATAAGTTAAAAAATACATTTGCATCTGAGCTCTACTCCATTGTTATATGTACTTGCCTCACAGTATCTAATTCTCTGTCTGCCACTGGAACTTAAATAGAAATTGGCCAAGGTTAATTAATGTCAAAACTGATCAAACAGGTCTTGAATATCTCTTTGGATTGAAGCAGTATTTTGATACAATGAAGTTTGATGGGTACTCCAGCCAGTGTTTCTTCATGACCCTTTAGCATCAGTGTCATCCTCCTCCTTGTCTTCCTTGCCCTCCAATAAAAAAGATGCAGCAGTGATAACAGCCACTTTGTTTGTGCACCAGGCTAAATCCGTTTGATCCATGTTGCCAAGCGAAACAGCTGTAATGTATCTTCATAATCAGCAGTAGGGAATTAGCAACAGCACTAAGCACTGCGCAAATGCTCCAGGGAAAATAGCATCAAGTACCATCTTTCTGATCCCACCATGCTAGAGCCCAAGGGCAGGCTACATAACACAGTCAGTGGTGGTACCGGGATCTGATTCACTTAGAAATGCTTATACAGGATGTAAAAAAGCAAAGAAGAACAAAGCTTAGCAGTCTTGAGAGAAGATAACATCACAAGGTCTTGGCCTTTCTCTCAAGGTGCTAGGACACTTCTTTTGCTTTAGCAAAATTGGTAATGCACCTGTACTTTAAATGAAAACCAAAAGGCAAAGATGACCCATCTAAGCATATATGAAATCTAAATTTTAAATGAAAAAGATGGGGAGAAGGATAAGGTTTATTCTGTCTCACTCCCTTTTGTGGTGTCCTGATGAGGATTTTGCTGAGGGCTACATACAGTACATGAAATGAAGAAGAAGAAGATTTTAGATTTAGATTTATTATTAGAGTTGGAAGAGACCTTGTAGGTCATCTAGTCCAACCCCCTGCTCAAGCAGGAGTTCCTACACCATTTGAGACAGATGGCAGTCCAGTCTCTCCTTGAAGGTCACAAGTGTTGGGGCTCTCACGACCTCTGCTGGCAAGCTGTTCCACTGGTTGATCGCTCTCACCATCAGAAAGTTTCTCCTCACTTCCAGGTTGAATCTCTCCTTGGTCAGCTTCCATCCGTTATTCCTTGTTTGGCTTTCTGGTGCCATAGAGAACAGCCTGACCCCCTCCTCTCTGTGGCATCCCCTCAAGTATTGAAACACTGCTAACATGTCACCCCTGGTCCTTCTCTTCGCCAGACTGGCCAAGCTCAGTTCCTGCAACCGCTCTTCGTATGTTTTATTTTCCAGACCCTTTATCATCCTGGTTGCTCTCTTCTGCACTTTCTCTAGAGTTTCAATGTCTTTTTTGTAGTGTGGTGACCAAAACTGGATGCAGTACTCTAGGTGTGGTCTGACCAAGGCTTTATAGAGTGGTACTAGTACCTCTCTGGTCCTTGATTGTATCCCTCTATTTATGCAGCTCAGGACTGTGTTGGCCTTTTTGGGTGCTGCTGCACACTGCTGGCTCATATTTAGTTGGCTGTCTACCAGGA
This sequence comes from Diadophis punctatus similis, assembly GCA_023053685.1. NCBI lineage: Eukaryota > Metazoa > Chordata > Lepidosauria > Squamata > Dipsadidae > Diadophis > Diadophis punctatus. Next base: position 271,267,857 of record JALIGW010000001.1, on the reverse strand, counting down.
CTCCGAGATCCCTTTCGCAATCGCTGCTATTGAGTGTGGTTTTGCCCAGTTTGTATGTGTATTTTTGATTCTTCTTGCCTAGGTGCAGAGTTTTACTTTTCTCTGTGTTAAATTTCATTTTATTGGTTTGGGCCCAGTGTTCAAGTCTGTCGAGGTCCCTCTGGATTTTGAGTCTGTCCTCTGGGGTGTTTGCTACTCCCGCCAGCTTGGTGTCATCTGCAAATTTGGTTAGTTCTCCTGCTATTCCCTCATCTAGGTCATTTATAAAGATATTGAAGAGTACTGGGCCTAGGACGGAACCTTGTGGTACCCCACTGCTTACTTCTCTCCATGTGGACTTAGAGCCATTGAGGACTACTCGCTGGGTACGGTTGGTCAGCCAGTTGTTAATCCATCTGGTTGTGTAGCTGTCTATCCCGCTTTTTTCTAGCTTATGAAGGAGTAGGTTGTGGTGTACTTTGTCAAATGATTTGCTAAAGTCCAGGTATATTATATCTACTGCATTACGCTGGTCTACTAATTTGGTCACAGTGTTGAAGAATGAAATGAGGTTGGTTTGGCATGACTTGTTCTTAACAAATCCGTGTTGGCTGTTGGTTATTACTTGGTTTGTTTTTAGATGATGGGAGATCTGGAAGAAAAGTGCTGGAGCAACATAACAATATATATATTCATGTATTGTGTAGTTCAGCTACAAAGATTTTTAACTATTACTTGGATGATAGTGCAGAAAACAGAAGTAAATGTTTTGCTGCTTGATGATTTCTTGGAATGAATTATATACACAAAATGGTGATGTTAAAATGATGATCCAGTGGATGATCCAGTGGCGGGTTGCTGTCTTACTGGTGCCGGTGCGCTGCGCTCGCATCTCCAAGTTTCGGAGGCAAAATCTCGCATGCACGCGTGTCCCCTCACGAGACTTTGGTGCGATTTTGCTTCCGCGCATGTGCAGAAGCAAAATCGCCCCAAAATTAAAAACAACAACAAAAAGGCAACGCGCGCGGTGGACTGGCAGAGAGGGCTCCAGAGCGGTCGCGCGCAAATTGCGCAATCGGCCGCTCCCTACTGGAGCTGTGTACTGGGCAGCTCCGGCAGGAACCCACCTCTGGGATGATCCTATCTCTTTTTCAACCTTATTCTCCATAGGTAAGGTAAAGGTTTCCCCTGTCCAGTTGTTTCTGATGCTCATCGCCGTTTCTTATTTGAGAGAGTCATCCAAAAACATTTCCGTGGTCATGTGGCCAGAATGACTATAAACCAAGGTGCATGGAATGCTGTTACCTTCCCACCAAAGTAGTACCTCTTTATATACTTGCATTTGCATGGTTTCAAACTGCTAGGTTGGCAGGAGTTGAAGCAAGTAAAGGGAGCTCACCCTGTTGCATGCCACTCAGATCTCGAACCCAGGCTGTCAGCTTTCCAACTGACAAGTTCAACGCTTTTAACTGAGCTACCATGCCTCTGGCACTTCCATAGGTACAGTATATCGGTGCAAACTACACTGGTAGTGTGTGCGTTTTTGAGTCAGTATTGACTTCAAATCCTGGTCATCACATATAAACTCCTACATGGCATTGGACTAGCTTATTTGCAAGACAAGTGGAGAAAGAAAGAAAGAAAGAAAGAAAGAAAGAAAGAAAGAAAGAAAGAAAGAAAGAAAGAAAGAAAGAAAGAAAGAAAGAAAGAAAGAAAGAAAGAAAGAAAGAAAGAGGAGGTATTATTTAGCAATTGCCTCATTTTGTGATTGTCTGCAGTTACACAATGATGAAAAAGTAACTTTATGATCAATCTGGTAAAGAAAAGGAAAGCAGAAGTGATATCATTTCCACTTAACTATTGCTTTGCTTAACAACTGAGTTGCCAGTCCCTATTGTGATTGCTAAAGAAGGACAACCTGCATTTCTTTTGTAAAATCAGAGGTTTGTATATGTGGACCAGCACAACAAATCTACAGGTATAGATTTGTTGGTTAAATTTTCATCAGGCCATAGTTCAAATCATTTTTCTTCATCTCCCAGTTATTACTGGATGAACACATTAAGTTATGCTGTTATATAAGACACCCAAGAATGCTGATATTCTTTCAGGTGAAAATTACCATATGGCCAGCTTTACAGCTATGATGAATTGTATAAATGCCAGAGATATTTCAACCTCTGTTTAAAAGGAGAGGTCATTCTAAATTGCTGGTTGAGGAAAGCAGACAGAGGGCTCTGCAATATTACACGATTAATATTACCAGAATGCTGAAAGAAACAAATAATACCTTTTTTGTTGTGCCATAAGGATATTTAAAAGGTGTCATTTAAATTCCACAAATTGAAAACCAAAAATTGAGCAAAAATCCTGGAAAATTGAACTTTCATAAGAATGACATAATTTAGATTTTTTTAAAAAAACTTAAGTAGTTCCAATCGAATCTAAGATATTTATGTAAGTCTGTAATGTTTTGAGTTCTAGGAATAGTCTACATTTGTAGAAATAACTAGCAAATAACAAATATCCCAAATAGCAAAAACTGGAGATCCCAGTTTGCTGCCATCGAGTGATTGTCCCCCTTTTTTTCATCTTAGATCTGAGAACAATACTGCTACTACTACAGCCATGTTGGGAGCCCTGAAGTGCTTCCGGATTGAAAGGATTGAACGGTGACATCACAGTTGCCTGGGGGATGGCCATTTGGGGGCTCCTTTCATGTCCCCATTAAGTTGCCCACTGAAGTGGTACCCATCTATCTACCTGGTACTATCTAAGTGGTACTATCTAAGTGATACTCATGGTCACCATTTGGGTCGGCAAGAACTGGAGCATGTGACAGGAACAGCAGCAACTGGGTCTCAAACATGAGTCTGCCAATTGTTAGCTCAGCGTCCTAACCTTGTGAACTACCATGCTCCTATCGGATAACAGTAAAAAATAGGGATGTGAGCAGTTTCTGAGCAGTTCTGGAGAACCGGTAGCGGGAATTTTGAGTAGATCAGAGAACCGGTAAATACCACTCTGACTGGTCCTCCCCCATCTATTCTCTGCCTCCTGAGTCCCAGCTGATTGGGAGGAAATGGGGATTTTGCAGTAACCTTCCCCTGGAGTGGGGAGAGAATGGAGATTTTGCAGTATCCTTCCCTTGGAGTGGGGTGGGAATGGAGATTTTACAGTATCCTTCCCCTGCCATATCCACCAAGCCACACTACGCCCACCAAGCCATGCCCACAGAACTGGTAGTAAAATTTTTTTGAATCCCACCACTGGATGTGAGGATCAGCTTAAAGAGCCGAGGTGGCGCAGTGGTTAAAATGCAGCACTGCAGTTCAGCAGTTCAGCTGTTCAAATCTCACCGGCTCAAGGTTGACTCAGCTTTCCATCCTTCTGAGGTCGGTAAAATGAGGACCCAGATTATTGGGGGCAATATGCTGAACTCTGTAAACCGCTTAGAGAGGGCTGTAAAGCACTATGGAGTGGTATATAAGTCTAAGTGCTATTGCTATTGCTAAATATAGTCCATTTTATTATTAATAGTTACAAAGAAATTCTAAATTCTCTTAGAGATTAGTATTTTTTTAAAAAAGCACTGTTAACAAAATCCACATTTACTTTTGTTCACAAAATAAAGCTTTTGAACACAGTTTCCATTAACATTAAACATTAAATTACTCTCCCTGAGAAAACAATGAATTCAAATGTTCTAATGTCATCTTCTTAATGCACATTCTCTTACTGTAAGACTTTTTTATATGTATATTTTAAAATATATTAATGTACATATTTCCAATTTAAGCTCTTTTAAAATTCAATTTTTAGGCACTATTTATAGAATATTTTCTATTTTCAGATGTTCTCTCACAAACAGACCATCTTCTTGTATGAAATGTTGTCAAAAGACAGATGCTTTTAAGATCACTGTCCGTGCTGGGACAAAGTGCATTTTAATGGGATTTCACAAATCTGCTCCCTGAAAATTTATGTTGGAAGAGTTCAGCTCAAACTTTATCAGCTTTCAGACGGTCTTCAAATGCAGCTCTATGTGAAGTAACCTAATTGTGGGGCAACCAAAGTGTGAGTGACTTTCTGAAGGGCTTTCCTAATGGGAAATTGGGTTCAGGAATCTGCGATAATTGAACTTTTCAGTTTTAGTTTGATTTTGATTTGTCTTTTTATGTCTTTTTGGAATGTTTTCTATAGTTTTCTTATGGATGTTTTTATCTTATGATGAATCTTCAGGACTGGGGATCATGCAAATACACCACCGTGTATTTTATTTCATTTGCAGCAAAATAACTCAAATGTAGTTTTTGCCCTGTCTAATCCATTTGACCTTCAGCCAACTTCACAACTTACATAATACTTATATTTGTCCATTCACAGTGTACGTTTTGTGAAGTACACATAATTTCTGAAGGCTGCTGCTAGAGTCACAAGGAAGCCCAAAAGTGTTTTGTTTTCTTAATTATATGCTTCAGTAACAATTTGTACTTTGCAGCCATAATTTTATAAGCATTTTATGATGACTGTGAAGGGAAAAATTGTAGAACAAAAGAAAAGGTAGGATTTTCTTTCTTTTTAATAAATTGATTCAGATTTTTAATAGAGAACTTTTGGTAGCCTAGGTAGAATGCTAACACCTGGCTTTTGACAACTTTTGCAGTCATGCCAGTGATATCACATGAGCACCTTGGATGGAATGTGACAGACAGATCACCAGAAGCATGCTTAATTTTAGAAGGTGTGGAGATAAAGCTTCAAAAGTAACAGAAAGATCAGCCAACCAACTTGGACTGTATATAATTATTCTGTCTGTCCGCTGGTCAACCTTATGTTCTAAAATGCAAATTAGATGAAGTGTGCAGATGTATAACCTAGGAAACACTCCAGATTCATCTGGGAAAATATGGCTTTTGAGAGCCTTGTTTTATACAGAACCATTTTGTCTAGAGAAATATAGCCAGCAAGGACTGAGAACATGGCTTGATGAAAATGCAGATTTTATTCATTATATGGGCATCTTGCCTGTCTAAGTATAATTTTAAAATATCACATAACTTATAAGAATTTGTATTCTAATTTCTGCAGTACAATAGTTGTCTTCAACAGCTTTCATAACATGGTACGTTTATCTATACGGAGTGACTTGAATCTCTTCTATTTTTCAGAATTATGCAACGAGTAGAATAAAACAGGCACCCTTTGTTTCAGACTGAACTAAAAATTTGGTATACTATACTGATATTGGGTATATTCAGCCATCTTAGTGTCCCCCCAAATGGCATTCCCATACAATTTCAAGTGACTCAGACACAATTGAGAAATGTAGTCTTCTTGAATTTATAGTAAATGATCTTATTCATATTTAGCCACATGGACATTTGCAGTAGAACTCAGCTACTTATCAGATTTGTTACCTTACAAGTGTTGCAGCATAGTTTGTAGAAATTTAAATATATCAAAACAGAAAGTTTATCAATGTACTGTATTTTTCGGAGTATAAGACGCACCTTAGTTTTGGGGGAGGAAAACAAGGAAAAAAGGCCTCTGCCTCCCAGCAATTTGCCAAACAGCAAACAGCAAACAGTACAGATGATATACACTGTTTGCTGTGTATTTCTGTGCATGTGTGTCTGACCCATAGAAATGGCAAAGAATTGGAGAAATGTACATTTATGGCAGTATATTAATCTCAGAAAGTTTTCTTAAATGTAATCACATTAACTCCTCCCAATTATTTAAATAGATCTACTCCAAACATGACTAAGTCAGGGTTTCTCAGCTGCCTTCTTTTAATACTAATACTTAATACTAATACTTAATACTAAAACAGGACATTTCAGATTATACTTTTACAGATCTTTAAAATTGATGTGGCTTTCTGGAAGTATTCTCTGCTGTTTAAAAGAAGATACAATAGCACTGGGCCTCTTCAGAGCAAGCATTTATTTTAAAAAGCTTCTTCATTTTGTTAAATTGTCTAGAACAATAATAAAGCAGTCTTTAAAAAATAAGTCTAATAATTTGAACACTCTACAAACATTTAACAAAATAACATATTAACACAGTGGTTCCCAACCTGGGGGTCGGGACCCCTTTGGGGGTCGAACGACCATTTCCCAGGGGTCGCCCCGGCATCCTCAGCTCCCCCCCCACTGCCACAAGCCTGGCCATATCGGCTCAACTCGCCCGAGCCCTCCGATTGGTCGGGAGAGGTGCCATTCGGTGAGAGGCGTTTGTGACATCTGGCGGCCGAGCTTTGACGGCATCAGCTAAGGGGCTTGCTCCTGTGCTTAAGACATTTGTGGCCACCCCTGTCTCTTGCTCGCAGCGGCAGTTTCTTCCCACTGGTGTCGAAGGGAAAGGGAGTCACGGGAGGGAACGGCCAGCCAACGACCACTTAAGTTTCACAGCGCACGACGGCGGGAAGGAGGACAGCTGGGTCGGGCTCGACCCAGCGAACAAAGAGGCAAACAGGGAGGGAGGGAAGAGAGAGACTGAGAGATATTAGCGCAGGGCTAGCCTGATCATACAACCTCGGTGCTGAGTGTGCCACCACTGGGGGCAGGAGGAGCTAAGCTGGAGGGAACTGGAGAAGGAGGTGGTGCTGGAGCATGGTGCATCACCGCCGCCCTGCTCCGTATGATCAGGCTAGCCCTGAAGCGAAAAGAGAAGGAAGGAAGGAAGACCAGAGATGGATGGATGGAAGGAAGGAAGGAAGGAAAGGAGAGGAAGGGAAGGAGAGGAAGGGAAGGAGAGGAAGAAGAGGAAGAAGAGGAAGAAGAAGAATGTTAGGTGGGAGGGTGGGAGGAAGGAAGCAAGGAAGAGAAAAAAGTGAGAGAGGGAAAGAAAGAAAAAGAAAGAAAGAAAGAAAGAAAGAAAGAAAGAAAGAAAGAAAGAAAGAAAGAAAGAAAGAAAGAAAGAAGAGGAAAGTTGGGAGGGAGGAAGGAAGGAAGAGAAAAAAGCGAGAGAGAGGGAAAGAAAGAAAAAAGAAAGAAAGAAGAGGAAGGTTGGGAGGAAGGAAGGAAGGAAAAGAAAAAAGTGAGAGAGGGAAAAAAAGAAAGTAAGTAAGAAAGAAACTGTTGAAAGAAGAGCCTTGCAAATTAAAATTGTTGTCTTTGCAGGGCTTTTGGGAAGGGTGGGTGAGCAGGCCCCATGGGGGAGGAAGGAATATGGGGCTGTTTTAAGAAGAAAGAGCTTAAAAGAGGAAATTGGCTTTGGGGACCCTGGCAATGTTTTTGGACCAATCATGGGTTTTTTTGCCCCCTGTTTGCCTCCTGAAACTTTGGAGTCCTGGGAGAAAGCTACTAAACAGGGATTACTTTGCTGGAAGCTTATCTGATTTCTAGTTTTTCGACACTACAGCACAATTTCTCAACCTCAACAACTTGAATATACCTGGACTTCAACTCCCAAAATTCCCTAGCCAGCTTTGCTTTGAATTCTGGGAGTTGAAGTCCAGGCACCTTAAAAGTTGCTGAGATTGAGAAATATTGCTGTACAGTTGATGGTTATCAAGTCTAAATACAGAAGTAGACTAGTTGTGGAAGATGATATTCCTTGTGCTCTTGCAAAGACTGGCCCGAGAATTTCTGATCTGGCATAATTACATATTGTTTTTGTGATTAATTGCTATGCTTTAATTATGTTCAATTTGTAACAATGAAAATACATCCTGCATATTAGATATTTACATTATGATTCATAACAGTAGCAAAATTACAGTTATGAAGTACCAACGAAAATAATTTTATGGTTGGGGTTCACCACAACATGAGCAACTATATTAAGGGGTCGTGGCATTAGAAAGGTTGGGAACCACTGTATTAACAGAATCTGCCTCTACCTAGGATAGAACTCACAACCTCCTGATTGTGGGGCAAGAGCTCTATCTCTGAGCCATAGCAGCTATAGCTTGCCTTCTTGCAATTTCAGCAGTCTAATATTGCCAGCAGTTTATCTCACAGCAATTTTGTCACATTACAGCCACCGTAGTTAGTTTCATTTTACCATGTGGCTTGCAAGCCTCCGTCAGCTGTAGGTCGGGAGGCAGATCATCTCTTCTTGTGCTCTTCTTGTGCTTTGCCCTGTTTGCTGCAAAGAGGTAAATTGCTGGCAGGCAGAGGCCTAAGGGTGGGGGTGGCTGGGTGGGGCTACATTCGGTGTATAAGACGCACCCAAGTTTTCACCCTCTTTTTGAGGGTAAAAAGGTGTGTCTTATACTCCGAAAAATACGGTATTCTAAAATGTATTTCAAATTCATTCTATTCAATTGTGGCCTCCATTCAGACATTTGGTTTAATTCCAAATCTGATATTTTTATTCCTGGAACATGTATAATTTATCACAACTTTCAAAGTAATTTTTAAATTACAGGCATGGATAACTCACAACCCAGTTCCTGGTGATGTCACTGTGTGACTGTGTGGCCATAATTAATTATTTAAATGTAGGAACTGCTGAGCTCCAAACTTTTTTTAGGTGGCTCACAATATATCAAACAAAATAAAAACACAACATAGACAAAATAGACAAGATGGGTTCTGGCCGCTCAATATAAAAAGCCCCACATCTCACAATGTGCTCCTGCTACCCTAACCTAAGGTCTGGGAGAAAAACACCAAGTCTTCAATATCTTCTGCAACAGGATACTAGGAACAAGTTGAGGATATGGGATTCCCACTCCAATACAGTGGAAGTTACACAAATCTCAGGAAGGATTCCAAAATGCAGGCACCATGGCAGAGAAGGCACAGTTCCAGGGTCTTTATAGACGGCACCTCAAAGGGAGCTGGAATGTGTCAACTTTTTGATTCATAAACCATGGTAAACCATAAATGTAGGCAGTCTCTCAAAAGAAAACTGGCACTATGCTATGTAGGGCTTTATTGGTTATAACAAGCATTTTGAACTGTACCTGGAAATAAATGGGCAACCATTACAGATCACAAAGCATAGGTATCTGGTATGTACACCTATGCATTCACATCAGTGCTTGGACCACTGCATTCTGGATAGTTGAAGTTTCCAAGTGATTTTCAAGGGCAGCCTCATTTGCAGGACATTGCAGAAGTAAAGCTGTGAGCTGACTACAGCATGACTGACTGTCTGAAGGGCCTCCCAATCCAGGAAGAAGAGAAACTGGTACATGAGATGGAACTTTGTAATGGCCCTCTTGGTTTTAGCTGCCACTTGGTCTCTGAGGAGGACTCTCAGATTGAGCACCACTCTTGAATAGGAAAGGGCTACTTTATCACAGATTAGAAATGGAAAATCTCCAGATCTTGTGGGTCTTAATGCTCGCAGCTACTTGGTTTTCATAGGATTGAGTTGGAATTGGTTCCTCCATGCAGGCCTACAAAGCCCTCAGGCACTGGGACAGTACCTTGATAGCCTTCACTAGACTGCAATAGGATGATGATGATTAGCATATGGCATTGTTACATTAGTCAGGAGACTACAATGCAGAGTAGTAGTTTGACTGCCAAGGTACCAGCTCATGTGCTTCTCATGATGCACCACAAGAGGATGAGCTGGCTTCAAACCAGAAAGACAAGCAGCTCTTCCTGCAGTGTCATGCAAGACCTCCTTCCTCCCTGGAGCCACTTTGCAAATGGGCACCGCAACCAAGAAGGTTCATAGGGCAGGAATCTGACTGCCTGCATGGAGCATCAACTCCAGCAGTGGGTTGCTCCCGGTTTGGCCCGGCTTGGCGAACCGGTAGCGGCGGCGGGAGGCTCTGCCCACACGCCTGAGATGCTTCTGCGCACAAACGAACCGGTAGCAATGGGATTTACAACCCACTACTGACCAACTCATCCCCCGCCCCGAATAGTTTGACTCCCTCTTCTTTGTGGCAGCCCCTGAGATATTGGAACACTGCTATCATGTCTCCCCTAGTCCTTCTTTTCATGTTTTCATTTTTGGTCTTTTTCCATATTCCTGTTTGCATCAGTTGGCTGAGGAAGGTGAAAGAAGCAAACTTCTTCCCATCTTGTCAGTAGTCAGCCTCGGAAAGAGACTGGATTCCTTGTGAAAATTCTGTGAGAGATGCAAACCTATTTTCTACATCAAGAGTAAGAAACTGAACAGGAGTTCAAAGCCAAAGGGAAAAAGGGATATTAAAACAGCACAAAAGGAAAGAAGATTGGTATCTGCAAGGCTTATCCTAATGCCTGCTTCTCTTACCAGGAATTCATATATCTCACATGCACACATAGACACTCACAATGGGAGAGGGTGAGAAATAGAATGAACCTAACAACAATACAATTATTTTTAAAAATCAATATAAAGGAAAATTGTGTCTTTCAGAGTAATTCTACTACATTCTAAACTAGTAAAAGAACTCAAACTACATGTGTGATCAATTGTATGGTTCAGACACACATACAAGAAGTTATTTTTCCTGACTGCGGTAATGATCCCCCACTGTTTTGACTAGTCTCCTTACTTTTTGTTTCCACTTTGTGGAAATGGGGATAAAACAGCTTGCTTCACTCTACTGAGTTTAATGTCTGTCATTTTTTTGCTATAGAAAGATGTATTTTTCTTAACATTTCTTTATTTATTAAAGTTTACTTAAGGTATTTGATTGCCGTGCCTTTCCAGGAGCATAATGGGACAACTCGTGATGGCCAACTCGCAGCAGACAACTTGCTGAGGGACAATTCACAAATACAAAGGTTAAATTAATTTCAATGGAACCATGGATGATGATGATGATGATGATGATGATGATGATGATGATGATGATGATGATGATGATGATAATAATAATAATAATAATAATAATAATAATAATAATAATAATAATAATAATAATAATAATAATAATAATAATAATAAGAAGAAGAAGAAGAAGAAGAAGAAGAAGAAGAAGAAGAAGAAAGCGAAGATACAAAAATCCACTGACAATCCAAACTGCCAACTTTGCAATGACAAAGTTGAAACTGTTTCACACTTAATTTGTGAGTGCAGCAAAATCGCGCAAACTGATTACAAAGCTAGACATGATCGAGTTGCTAAATTACTCCACTGGTCATTATGTAAAAAATATGACTGGTGTTATTGCAGGAAGCTGCAATTTCTTGATGTGTTTTGTGAAATTCTTCGACATGGTACCAAGTGCCCCGATGACAATGGGTATCACTATTACAGGTTTCATCCAAATATGTAGCCCAAAAGTAATGGGAGCACAAAGTGGAAAAAGTTACTGAAAATTAGATGGTGAAGACAGCGGTGAAATGCTCCTGGTTTGCTCTTGCCTGTCGGTCGTCGGAGAGCCAATCGCGAAGGCAGCATGACGCTCCGCCCACCCGCCGGGACACCGCCATTTGAGTTCTTTTACTCTCTGTGCATGTACAAAGTGTTCTGTGCATGCACAGAGGGTAAAAGAACTCAAATGGCGGGTGGGCGGAGCGTCGCACTGCCTTCGCGATCGGCTCTCCGACGACTGACAGGCAAGAGCGAATTGGGAGCATTTCACCCCTGGATGAAGATCTTGTGGGACTTTTGAATACAGACAGATCGTCATTTGGAACACAACACGCCAGATATCATGGTTGTCAAGGGCTGAAGAGTACAGTTTATTGATATCGCTGTATCAGGAGATGCCAGAGTCGAAGAAAAAGAACTGAAAAAAATTACAAAATATCGCGACCTGGCCATTGAAACTACACGGCTATGGATGAAACATGTAACAGTGATACCCATTGTCATCGGGGCACTTGGTACCATGTTGAAGAATTTCACAAAACACATCAAGAAATTGCAGCTTCCTGCAATAACACCAGTGGAACTGCAAAAAACTGTGCTATTCGGAACATCATATATTTTAAGAAGATACTTGGTTGATACCTAGGATGCTGGCAGCAACCCGTATCAACCATTAGCACCAGTCAGTGGTATTTGTGCCACTTTTTTAAATGTTCAGTTGACTGAGTTTCATGTTTAATGAATAAACAAGATAATAATAATATAAGAAAGTCAATCCAGAAATACAAGAGTTATAATAATTTCAACAATAGTGATTGGTTATCAATAGTAAAAGTAACTGAATGAAATAATATAGCATCTAATTGTTCTGAGGGGAGTTGTCCTTTGACAAGTTGGCTATGGCGAGCTGGTTTTGGCATGTTGGCCGTAGGAAGTTGGCTTGCGGCAAGTTGTTCTAGACCCTCCAGAGGACACATAATATTAAAGCATCATTATATAATGTAAAATACAACATGCAGCTAGATTAGTAAGATTTGCAAGATTTATGAAAGAGATCGACCATTGGTCAAAAATGGAACAGGCCCATCAAGAGATGCCTTGTGCCAAATTCAATAAAAAGGAGTTCAAATTTATTTGTATCCCATCTTTTTATTATTTTTACAAATAACTTAAGGCAGCAAACATATCCAACACACTTTCCTCCTCCTGTTTTCCCCACAACAACAATCCGGTTAGGTGGGTTGGTTTGACAGAGAGTGACTAGCTGAAAGTCATGCAGCTGGCTTTCATACCAAGGGTGAGTCAAAAAGTAATGCCATTTTCTTTAGGACAGGTATAATTACCCACACAGGAACATGTAGCATACATCAAAATGAAGCTGGTCCTCTGTGGATCACATCCCTACTTCTCAACATAGTCACCGTTTCTCTCAATAGCAATGTTCCACCTTCGAATGAGAGCATGTATCCCTGCCTCGTAAAAATTTGTTGACTGTTCTTTGAGCCACTTCTTCACTGCAGTTTTCACTTCCTCGTCACTGGAATAATGTTTGCCTCTCAAACCCTCTTTCATGGGGCTATAATCTAAAGTATTGTCCACAAACACATTTTGTAATCCTCTGTGAATATTCACAGGGGTTTCCCCCTCAGCAACAAGGAATTCAATCACTGCTCTTTGTTTTTGACGCAACTCTAAGGAGGCAGCCATTTTGAATTTTCCTTGCGAGTCTACAAACCTGAAAAGTAAGAAACAAAATATTTCAGAACGTAAATGATATAATCATTTATAACTGGGAAAAATTTCAGGTATTTTTATCAAAAACTTCATCTCAAATAAAGAAAATGGCATTACGTTTTGACTCACCCTCGTAGTTAAGGCAGGACTTGAACTCACAGCTCCTGCTTTCTGGCCTGATGCCTTAACCACCAGATAAAATTGCCCTCTCTATGACACATTGTTGCATATTATCATATTAACATATATACTTCTTGTGACTCTTTCTGCTGTTCGATAATAATGTAGAAAACTATTTAAACAAATCCTTTAAAAGATATGCTATATAACATATGTGCACATGAAGTAGCTTTCTTTGAGTCAATCAAGTTGCTGAATTTTTTTCAGGATTGTGCAGCTGCTGTGGAAGCCATATCTGACTTTCTCAAGATCCATGTACATACACACCCACAGCATTTGGAGAAAATTGAAGAGAGGTGGCTATTCAGACATCCTCATGATGTGATAGCAGGCAACAGCTTTTGATGCAGCTGTATGGTGCATCAAAAGAGAGGTGCTTCATATACATTCCCACATATAATGACACATCTCTTTCAAAGCATTTGCACAGCTCTGTGGTTTAATGTCAATTGCATTTAAGTGGGTTCAATGTCCTAAATTGGTGGAATTTGAAACATTGCTGGATGTATGATGTATCTTCTCTCTCTTCCTCTGTCACCTTCTCCTCACTTGTTTGAGGGGTCCTTGGTGCTTTCTGAGCTTGGTTGTTTTCTTGCAGATGTTTTATTACCCAAACTGGGTATCATCATCGGTGCTTGTTGTTAAGTCCTCGCAGTTACGATCGCGCCGGCTGCTAGTCGAGCCTGATTGGCTCTGACGTGACCAGCCGGCAAGCGGGAAATTGGAGCCCTGTCATTGGTTGGGAGTTTGACAGCTCCAGTATAAAAGGAGCTGTCAAGATGCCTGTTCTCTGTTCTGTTTCTGCGGTGCTGAAATAAAGGTTTGCTGTTGCTGTTCACTTCTGAGTCTGTCAGCTTCACCCACCGATTTAATACTAGTGATGATCGCTGATGATGATCACTGATGTTGATCACTAGCATTGATGATGTCACCTGGTTTGGGTCATCTGCAAGAAAACAACCAAGCTCAGAGAGCACTAAGAACCCCTCATTTCAACCCTCAGCTACGAATATTCTCCTTTTTTAGTTTCATTCGTTTGTTCTGTCTTCATCTTTCTTTCTTTCCCACCAAAATATATGGCATAGTTCAGTGATGGTGAACCTTTTTTTCCTCGCCAAAATAGTGCACACGCGCGCTATCGCACGAGTGCGCGTGCCCACACCCATATTTAATGCACCCCCACGCACCCCTGCTTCCCCATTTCCTGACTTCCGGTGGATCCGGTAGGCCCATTTTTTGCCCTCCCCAGGCTCCAGAGGCTTTCTTGGAGCTTGGGGAGGGCAAAAACGCCCTCCCCTGCCACCCTGGAGGCCCTCTGGAGGCCAAAAATGCCCTCCCAGAGCCTCCGTGCGAGCCAAAAATCAGCTGGCAGGCGCCCACATGCACGCTGGACCTGAGCTAGGGCAACAGCTCGCGTGCCAGCAGATATGGCTCCGCGTGCCACCTGTGGCACCCGTGCCATAGGTTCGCCATCACGGCCTAGTTGAAACCTGTTTGGATGCCGCATACAGCGCTTGTACCTTAAATTTTCCAGCCTAGTTTTGAAGCAGCTGGCCTTCAACTCTTAAAGCAGCAGTCCAACAACAAAGCACTCTATGTATAAATGACCTGTGGGAAAGAAGTTAGTACGACAGCATTTGCTGCTAATATTCTTTTTATTTTGCTTGTATGTGTGATTTGGGGAAAGGGACAAATACCAAAATTCTTATTAATGGGTGGAAATTAATGTAAACTGAGTCTTGAGCTAGCTAATGTACAATTTATTTGAAGCCATGTGATGCAGTGAACCCATCTATCAGGACTATATTCCATCCCATTCTACCTTTTCCAGAGGCTTTCTAAGGCAGGGGTGTCAAACTCATATCGTCATGGCAGCATCATGTGATGTATCGAGACTTTTCCCCCTTCACTAAAATGGGTGTGGGCGTGTCCAGCGCGTGATGCATCTGGCCCCTGGGCCGGGAGTTTGACCGCCCTGTTCAAAGGTCAGGGAATTTCCAGTGTCGGAAGAACTTTGGGCCTGTTGGGGAAGGTGGAAGATCTGTCTAATATTGGAATTACTCTAAAAGATCAAAGGTCTCCCACTGACTATTCACTGATCCCAGAATGCTACACCATTATTTCCTAATATGCTTCAAGAACATGTTGCTTTCATATTAATTATATACATGTTTAAGTACCTTCCTAGGAAATTGTACCAAAATGTATTTTTATAGTCATGAAATAATAACTTGCAGAAGCCTTTACCTATAAGGTATAATGTTGTTATCCACAATGTATTCCAGTGTGATACATACTGCCATTTGCCTATAAAATCTTACATCCTAGTTAGGAGAACAGATCCAATAAAAAAAAATACATTTCCCAGGATACTCCCTTACAGTCCTTAACACAGTGATGGTGAACCTATGGCACGCGTGACACAGGGGGCAGGCAGAGCCATATCTGCCGGCATGCGAGCCGTTGCCCTAGCTTAGCTCCAACGCGCATGTGCACGCCGGCCAGCTGATTTTCAGCTCATGCGGAGGCTCTGGAAGTGTGTTTTCGGGAAGGTGGGAGAGGGCGTTTTTGCCCTCCCTAGGCTCCAGGGAAGCCTACTGGTCCCACCGGAATTCAGGAAATGGGCCATTTCTGGCCTCCAGAGGGACTCCGGGGTGGGTGGGTGGGATGGCCGTTTTTGCCCTCCCCATTGAATTATGGGTGTGGGCACTCGTGCGCGTGTAATAGCGTGCGCGCACATGCTTTTGGCACCCAAGGAAAAAAAGGTTTGCCATCACTGCCTTAACAGAAGAGCTTCAACAGCAGAATTTACGATGAAGCAGCTGAATTAGAATTTCTCAATAAATTCAACTTTGCATTCTAGCTTGAATAGCAAAGGCCTTTTACAATACTTCATGCGTTCAACAGTTCATCAATGCATCCATTCATTTAGTGACTATTCAAAGTTACAATGGCACTGAAAAAGTGGCTTATAACCATTTTTCACATGTTCATGTAATCAGAATTTGAATGCTTGGCAACTGGCATGTATTTATAGCAATAGCACTTAGACTTATATACCGCTTCATAGTGCTTTACAGCCCTCTCTAAGCAGTTTACAGAGTCAGCATATTGCCCCCCAATGATGTGGGTTCTCATTTTACTGACCTCGGAAGGATGGAAGGCTGAGTCAAACTTGAGCCAGTCAGAATTGAACTGATAAATTGCTGGCAGCCAGCAATCAACAGAAGTAGCCTGCAATACTGCATTCTAAACACTGTGCCACCATGGCTCTTTATAATGGTGGCAACATTGGCATGTATTTATAATGGGGTCATGTGATCATCTTTTGTGACCTTCTGACCACCAAAGTCAACGAAGAAGCCAGATTTGTTAATTTAACAACTTCAGTGATTTACTTAACCACTGTGGCAAGGAAGGTTGTAAAATGGGTAAAATTCACTTAACAACTGTCCTGCCGAGAAAAAAAAATTGGGCTCAATTGTGGTTGTAAGTCGAGAACTACCTATATTTCATATGTAACCATGATTTTCTGAATGGCCATTTGCTTATATAATAATTACCTTCACCATTTCATTTTCCTTTGACTTCACTGTTTATAATCTCTGCTTATCAACACAACATATAGCAATAGCACTTAGACTTATATACTGCTTCATAGTGCTTTTACAGCCCTCTCTAAGCGGTTTACAGAGTCAGCATATTGCCCCCCAACAATCTGGGTCCTCATTTTACCCATCTCGGAAGGATGGAAGGCTGAGTCAACCTTGAGCCGGTGAGATTTGAACTGCCAAATTGCAGGCAGCCGGCACTCATCAGAAGTAGCCTGAAGTACTGCATTCTAACCACTGCGCCACAGAGGGTCATGCCTATAACTATCTCAGGTTAACACTAATGAATTTGATTTTCATGGCAAATACACTGGTCTTTGACTTTCACAAATATATAGGTGTGACCCCTACTTGCACCCAGCTACTGTATGGTACAGAGATGTCCTGACAACATATTTTTTATTTTTTGCCTTCAACTCTTACGTTAGCATGTCCCCTACACTCTGGTACTATTCAAGGGCAACTTCAAGGTGTACTTCCACAGAGCCTTATTAATATGCATTCCTATTATTTAAAAAAAGTAAATCAACATAATTTGCACTGATTCCACAGTCAAGCTTTCCTGGGCTTCAACTCTTAGGTCAGAGAATAATTCTTTCCTTACATATTTAATGTAGGACAGTTTCAGGGAAGAGCTGGTTCTCTTTCTTCTCCCACTCAAGCTTACAGTATCTAACTGCACAAAAAGAGACTATCTTATAATTCTCCATAGCATGTGATAGAGTTGAGTAGGGAAACTCCAGGAACTCCCTCCCACTTCATCTCCCACTTAACTGAGATGTTTCTTTTGAATGAATAAAGGGAATTCATTTTTTTAATCTTGGGGCCCAAACCAAAATGGATGTTAAGGACTACTGTATATTCCAGCGTATAAGACGACTGGGTGTATAAGACAACCCTCAACTTTTCCAGTTAAAATATAGAGTTTGGGATATACTCGCCGTATAAGACTACCCCTCCTACCATCTTTCTTTTTCTTTCTGTCTTCCTTCCTTCCTAACATCTTTCTTTCTTTCTGTCTTTCTTCCTTCCTAACATTTCTTTCTTTCTTTCTTTCTTTCTTTCTTTCTTTCTTTCTTTCTTTCTTTCTTTCTTTCTTTTTTTCTTTCTTTCTTTCTTTCTTTCTTTCTGTCTTCCTTCCTTCCTTCCTTCCTTCCTTCCTTCCTTCCTTCCTTCCTTCCTTCCTTCCATCTTTCTTTCTTCTGTCTGAAGAAGCACAATCAGGAATGGTCTTTGTGGATGGGTAGCAGCCAAGGCACCACACTTGCAGAAGGGGAACACAGTAAAAAGGCTAAGATATGCTGAGGCTCAAAAAAATTGGACTAATGATCAGTGGAAAAGAGTATTATGGAATGATGAACCCAAGTTTGAAATTTTTGGATCCAATTGTTGAAACCATATGTGAGAAGAGTTGGAGAGAGATGGACAAATGAGTGTTTGTCGCCTTCAAGGGAACATGGTGGAGCATCTGACCTGTTTGGTGCTGCATTTCTGCCAGTGGTGTTGGCAATATTGATGGGATCATGAATGCTGAAAAGTACAGATAGGTTTTAATTCATCATGCCATTCCTTCTGAAAAGTGCCTGAATGGGAAGGGAATGGGTTCCTTTCTTGTGAATAAACAAGCAAAAGGCTTATTTAATAGGCCTTTTGGATTTCTTTGTAAAGGAGCCATTCCACTTTTTCCTCTTGTTATTTTTGCTTTAAAGCAGGGGTCCCCAAACTTGGCAACTTTAAGACTTGTGGACTTCAATTCCCAGAATTCTCAGCAAGCATAGCTGGCTGGAGAATTCTAAGAGTTGAAGTCCACAAGTCTTAGAGTTGCCAAGTTTGAAGACCTCTGCTTTAAAGGCATGCTTTGCAGCGGTAGAGTTCCTAAATTACAAGCAAGCTGTCAACAGAAATCCTGATTTCTGCATTGCTCAGCAGCGCCCCAGTCACCATCTCCCTGCAGAGGCTTCAACAAAGAGGTTAAGGGCAGAGAGCTTTTATGCCTAGAGGGGAGGTAGGAAAGGGGGGAAAGAGGGGGTTGGGAACTAAGTTTCCTTCCCCTCCCGCCCCCCTTCGTGGTCTCCCGACGTCTCTTATGCCAAGTGCTGCGGAGTTCCCTTCTTGGGGATGGGCACTCAAGGGGGGCCTGGTAGACAAGAATGCTCTGAGTGGGGGAGTGGACTAGGGGGGCAAGGAGGAGGAGGGGGAATCCCCAGGTGCAGGAGGAAAGGAGAGCAAGGTGAAATTTCCCCACTTGCGCCCCCTCCCCTTCCAAGTCTCCGCCTTTCCTTGCAAGGTTTTCTCCTCTGTGGGAACCGCTGTGCCGCTGCTTCTCCTCCTCAGTTGCTGCATCTGCGAACAGTTCTCCGATCCCCTTAAAATCCTCCCTACGAGCCCCCCCCTTTCCCCTGAAGCCCAACATTTGGTGCAGCCCGGCTCCCAGTGGGAGGCTGCCTGATGTTAAGACAATACCCGGCGTATAAGATGACCCCCGACTTTTGAGAAGATTTTCCTGGATTAAAAAGTCATCTTATACCCCAGAACATACGGCAGTATATGATTTTTGGTCCATTTTTGAATATAGTAATATTGATCTCTTTTCCTCTGCATGGCAGGAGGGAAATATCCAAGTTAAATAAAAAATAGAAATAGAATAGAATAGAATTCTTTATTGGCCAAGTGTGATTGGACACACAAGGAATTGGTCTTAGGTGTATATGCCCTCAGTGTACATAAGGAGAATAAAATACATTCATCAAGAATAAAAAGATACAACACTTAGTGATAGTCAAGGTTACTAATAAGCTATCAAATTGTACTAAGAAGCAAATAAAAACAATATAATTGAAAGATACAAGCAACATGGTTATAGTAATAAGTGGGAAGAGATAGATACTAGTACGGAATTGAAGAATAATAGTAATACAGTCTTAGTAAATTATTTGACAGTGTTGTGGGAATTAGTTGTTAAGCAGAGTGATGGCATTCGAGAAAAAAACTGTCCTTGTGTCTAGTTGTTTTGGTGTGCAGTGCCCTATAGCGTCTTTTTGAGGGTAGACGTTGAAACAACTTATGTCCAGGATGTGAGGGGTCTGTACATACATACATATATCCAAATATAGATACAAATAAAGAAAAATAAACAATAAACACATTCCATCATATGACTGCAGCAGCAGCACAACCATAGAAGCAACCTGAAGTAGCCACAACTTCCTCAAATTTCATTCTCTCAGGAGTAATGGGTCTTGAATTTTGGATGCATTCCATATGTTAGCCCATTTGAGATACCTTGGTTCAAAAAGTGCTCTATGATACACTGTTTTGCCCAGTTAATAGTAATCACAAGCAGAATTTTAGTAGTACACGAGTCCTGGAGGCACACTGGTTAAAGTGCAGTATTGCAGGTGAAACTCTGACCACAGCCTGAAGTTTGATCGTGATGGCGGTAGACTCAGCCTTCTGTCCTTCCAAAGTTGGTAAAATGAGGACCCAGATTGTTGGAGGCAATATGTAAATAATGCTTCTACATTGTAAACCACCCAGAGAGTCTGTAAAACACTACAGGGCAGTATATAAGTCTAAATCAGCAGTGAAATCTACTTACCTTCCCTACTGGTTCAGAAGCGCGTGATTTGCCCAGAGGGTTAAAAAATGAAAATGGTGGCATCTGGGTGGGTGGGCGGAGCCTCGTGCTGCCACTGCTACCGGTTCTACGAACCACTGGTGGCCGCCACTACCGGTGCACCAGGCCAAACCAGGCCAAACTGGTAGCATTTCACCCCTGGCTAAATGCTATTGCTATTCCTAGCATATAGAAGCTAGATAACAAACAACCAGTGCAGTTCTCAGAAGTCTCACATGGGCATACTGTAGAATACTCATTGTTGCCCTGCTACTGCATTCTGGCCCAATTGAATCTTATGAATGGTCTCCAAGGGAAGTCCCATATAGACAGCTTTGCAGCAATTGAGCCATCAGATGACTAGGGCTTGAGGGACCATCTAAAGGACCTCTTGATCCAGGAAAGAGGATGACACAACAAAATAGACATTTCCAATAAGTTTATGTGTGTGAAAAATTGATCTTTGCTTCCAATTGCAACCTCTCGAGTTGCCATAAGCAAGGGAGATGGGAAAACAAACTTTGCAGCTGCAGCGAGGGTGCACTTCAGTCAAAACAAAAGCACATTCCAGCCAACTCTCTTTCAAGGCCATCTCCATGGTTACCCACAGTGGCCGGAGGGGAGTGATCTTTACAACCTGCAAAATTGCTTCATTGGAGAATGTGACTGATGACACACCTTGGGGGGAGGGGGGAAACAAGGTCAGAGCTGTTACATAAATTAAGTGGGGTCAGAGTTGGCTTCACTTGGAATGTGGGGACATGAAGCTCCTAATAAATAACTGGATTTCTTTTGAAACTTGGCTTGAGGCTCATGATTTAATAAGGGCATCGTTGGAACCCTGACAACCACCAGAAAAGTAGACCATGACCATTCAAGTCAAAATGTTACCACTGATACTGACCACGTAAGATTACATTCCCTTTTTACTCCCTGTAATACTAGAAAATGATAATTTACCAGTCAAGACATGAACAACAACCGATTATCCATATTTATATTCCAACCACTGATGCAGACAAAGATGATGGTGAATTTTATACTCAAGTTTAAAGTGAAAATCAGTCTGCTTATAACTGGGGACTGGAGAGCCAAAGTTGGAAATTAATATTAATAGCAAGGAATTTCATTTATAAATTAATATTAAGGAAATTCATTCCTTAATAGGAAGAAAATGTAGTTGGTTTGTATGGCCTAAAACAAAGAAATGACAATATTGCTGATGCATGCAGGATAAATGAGAAAGCCAAAGCACACCAAAAAGACTCAAATACATGCTTCATTGTTTATGGAAAGTCCTTTGATTGTGTCTACCAGGCCAAGCTGTGGAATATTGTTAGAAAAATTATTCGGAGAATGGGAATCCTCAAACTTCACATTGTCCTCATGCAAAACCTAAATTCAGAAAAACAATCCACAATCCAAACAGTGCATGATGAAACAGACTGACTTCAAGTTGACAAAGTAATGAGACAAAACTTTATTTAGTATTTATTTGATTTATTTGTTGAATATATATCAAAGGAGTCTGGATTGGAAAATCAGCATGGTTTTAAAATTGGAGGAAGAAACATCAATAACCTGCTTTATGCTGATGACACTACTCTGTTAGTTAAAAATGTAAATCATGTTCAAGTCTACTAATGATACCGAGGAACACAGTGGAAAAAAGGGACTAAAATTAAATATAAAGAAGATTCAACAAATGAAAATAGATACAGCAACTAAGCCTTGGAATTGACAATGAAGATATTGAAATGGTAGACAGCTTTTGCTTCTTATAATTAACTGTTAACCGTGAAGGAATGAGCAGTCAAGAAGACTACAGACTAGTCTTGGCCTGGTTGATATGGTTCAGAGGAGTATTCCTCCCAGTTTGGACCGCTTTGCCCGAACTGGTAGCGACCCTCTGGTGATGTCACAATGATGTCACGGAACTGGTTCGCTTGGTGCCGGTCCATGGGCGCCGCCATCTTTCTTTTCATTTTTTGGGGAATTGTTTTTTTAAAAATTAATTTTTATTTTTTTTTCCTTCTAAGCATGCGCAGAAGCCAAGTTTCCGGCACTGTGCCTGCATTGCCATCTTGTTTTCAGCTTTTTAAAAATTATTTTTTGGGGATGTTTCGGCACTGCGCATGCGCGGGCCCACGAGGCACAGCCATGCGGCATGGGAGGAAGCGAATCAGTAGCGATGTAAATTAGAACCCACCCTGATATGGTTGATATGGTAATTTAAACAGCAGGTATTTGCATTAATTGCAAGTGTAGATTATTTTCCTGCCCACAAGAGGGCAACTCCTATTGATTAATTTAAAGGACAGGTAAGTAATGAATTTCAATTAAAATTATACAAGGAGCTAATTTACCAGATTAATATTGTTTTTACTTACATAGGGTTTCTCATCATCCAGGTAACATTTTGAAGGACAGATGGACAAACACCTTTTATAGGCGCTAGATATCCATTTGTACAAGGATGCAGGCAGGCATCAAACTCTTGATAAAAACAAAAATAGCCAAAAACTTGCTAGTCTGTGAAATTTGCAAGATTTCAGCAACCTCACCCATGAGTTCTTGCAGAGTTTTGATTCGTTCACTCTTACACTTAAAAATGTCTGCATTTCTTGTTTGAAATCTCACAAGAGTTAATTTTCTTAGGGGAAATATTGTGAGGCTAGAGTATCTTGTTTGAAATTTGAAGAAATAATCAAGCAAGAACATAAGCAATGGGTATGTTGCGATATTTGAACTATTTTTCATTATCTTTAAATTATTGTTTGTGGGGGAATCTTTAGACATCTCCTGACTTTATGCTAAATTAAATTAAATTATATTAATTAAAACCAACAAATTATATATGCAAAACCCATCAAGCTTCTCTTAGTGAAATATTTCTGTGAATTTCCCCTAAATAGGCAGCTTCCACCATAACCTCCGTTTAAGGCAATAGGATTAAAACTATTCAAACCTATGCCTTGCAAATTAATGGATGTATGAAACAGATTGTTTCATTAGGGCATTTATTTTTCTTTCAGATGTAAACGTTGTCTGAATTGTTATTATGCTTAGGCTGCATAAATATAATCAAAAGGAGCACTTGCATTTTTGGAGATTGTCACCAGAGGGCATTTATGCACCAAAAGAAGGGATCTTTTTTTGACAGGTACTACAGAAACAGTAGGAAACTTTTTAAAGCTATTCTTTATGGTTATTTAAAACACACGGCAGGTTTTTTTTCCCCCAAATAAAAATGTAAATTAAAAAATAGAAGCTACCAGAAAGGCAAGTATATTTAGAAGTACTGGTTCACAATAGATAAGCTGATTCATAGCTTTTCTGAATAAAACTACCTTCTAAAAATAAGAACCCAGTGGGTAAAATAAATATTTGTACACAGTTAGCTGGTAATTTATTTCTGTAATTATATTCAGGAGGGTTTTTTTGGGGGTGGTATCATCTGTCCTTGAAGAAGAATGGCAAATAATCAGAAAAGCTGTTAAAAATTAAGAAGGTTTTAAGAATTCACAAGAATCTCGTGTCTTACATGCTACAAGGCTGTTTGTTTTGAGAAAAAACTGTTCTTAATAGATCTTAATTCTAGATCAGGGGTGTCAAACTGGTGGCCTTTGGGCCGGATGCGTCATGCACAGGCCATGCCCACCCCAGCTCCGCAAAGGGGAAAAATGTCATGAAACATCACGTGACAGCAACGTGATGCGGCGAGTTTGACACCTGTGATCTAGATCAGCGGTCACCAACCGGTGGTCCGTGGACCACTGGTGGTCCGCGAGAAAATTTTGGTGGTCCGTAGAAAAATTATTTGCATTTTTTATATTGCACTAAATGCTATTTATCTTTTTTAAAAATCATATTAGTGGTCCGCGGGATTTAAAATTATGAATTTAATGGTCCCTGAGATCTGAAAGGTTGGTGACCCCTGTTCTAGATCATTCCCCTCAAGGAAAGGAAATCTATTTTGGTTTGGTTCAGTTTAACTGAATGGGCTACACTGTTGAGTCAGAGGATTTTAACATTTATACAGAATTTTCCCAATTAGTCCTGGTTCTTTAAACTGCTCCAGAATTTCAACTCTCTGAAGCATGTGAAGGCCACACAGAGCCTATAAGAAGAGGTGAAGTTTATACTGCTGATACATATAATATCTATTAAGGTAATATGTTGTTTTTGTTGCTGTCAACATTATTTCTAGGCAGCTTTGGTAGTGAAAAATATATAAAGACATGGGTTGGAGATCACCATGTAGGTTGTACAATTACAATTAATTAATATCTTTCCATTATTTGAGAGAAGAAAGAGCAGCATGATGGTCTAGTGGTAAAGATGCTTGTCTCCCACTTGGAAGATTGAGAACTCAATCCTAGGTAGCAGCAGATGTTTTTGGGGTGCAAAGAAAAAATATCTGCTATGAACTCTACATGGTGTCAGGAAGGGCAGCCAGCCAGTAAACATTCAGCTCTATCCAGTTGCCCCAACTCTACACTGAATTAAGGGGTTACAGGGTCATAAAAAGGGGAGTTTTGGGAGAAAGAAATGAGAATGCAGTTATGCAATAATGCAGTAATTTTGTGCTCTTTAATATCTGGCTTATGAACATAGCAAGTGTGCCTTATTTTAAGTAAAACCATTGGTTTGGCTGGCACAATTGGAAAAGACCCTGACCACTCTACATCAGTGGTAGTGGACTAGATGAACTAATAAACAGACTCAGAGTAAGGTAGCTTTTTAATGTGACTTTATAATGTCATTTATCACAGTTATTGATACACAGTCTCATGACAAAACAATAATAAAGCAAAATAAAATACCAGCTCGGGAGGTAAAATAAATATTTTCACCCAGAAAAATATTAATTTGCATTGCCAATTTATTAGAAAACTCTTCATACAATGGCAGAAGACAACTAAAGCAAATGAATATTGGAGGGGGACCTATATCAGAGGTGGGTTCCTCCCAGTTCACACCGGTTCTATAGATGTCACAGACCCAGTTCTGTCGGTGCCAGTCTGTGGACGCCGCCATCTTTTTAAAATTTTTATTTTAAAAAACACAATTTTGGGGGATTTTTTTTGCTGATTTTTTCTTCTGTGCATGCGCAGAAGCTGAGTTTCTGGCACTGCGCATGCGCCACCATCTTGTTTTGGGCTTTTTTATTTTTTATTTAATTTTCGGGACTGCGGCCATGCAGTGTGGGAGGAAGCGAATCAGCGGTGAGGTAAGTTAGAACCCACCCCTGGCCTATATG
Organism: Diadophis punctatus similis; assembly: GCA_023053685.1. Classification (NCBI taxonomy): domain Eukaryota; kingdom Metazoa; phylum Chordata; class Lepidosauria; order Squamata; family Dipsadidae; genus Diadophis; species Diadophis punctatus. The sequence goes on along the minus strand of JALIGW010000001.1, from coordinate 271,242,254 downwards.
TATTCTACAGTCTAGATCAGTGTTTCCCAACCTTGGCAACTTGAAGATATCTGGACTTCAACTCCCAGAATTCCCCAGCCAGTGAATGCTGGCTGGGGAATTCTGGGAGTTGAAGTCCAGATATCTTCAAGTTGCCAAGGTTGGGAAACACTGGGTAGATGTTATTTCTAGTAGGTCTTTTTCTGTAGTGCTTTCCATTTTCCAAATCTGTTTTCACTCTAGCTGACTACTGAATTGAGACTGCTCACTAGATCTTAGAGAACGACTGTATTGAAACCAGAGAAGGAGTTTCTAAAATATGCGGAACCCAAATTGTCTACTTGTATACAAGTAATCATCAATACCTAAAATTCGGTTTGGATCTAAATGGGTAACTGGTGCAGTTGTTGCAGATTACATACAATGGGACCTCGCAAGCAAATATCTGTGTCAGCATTCTTGCTATGTTTTGCAATAGTGGTGAATATCTGTAGTTTGGGTTCTGTTTATAAACAGAAGAACACCAACACTGACATTCCTTAAACTCCGCTGAAGATGTTACCTAGCCTGGTAACGAAACGTTCGTAAACCAACCCACCAGCTCAGAGAACAAAACTTTTACCCTCATCCTTGCTGTGTGCTGCCACATTCTAGATTACATTCATAGAAGCTTTACTGACATAATGCTAAGCAATATTTAGCATTCCATTTTAAACAGACCGCATTTTATGCCAGGAACAGAAGAAGCATCTTTCGTTGCTGAATTGCATGCATTCTGTGATTATGAATTTGCTCTTCGTTTGCTTTTGTTTTGTCTCCAAAAGGACTTTTCCCACTCCCAGCTGGATAGCGTATTATAGATTGGTTTCCTATTTTATTTCTGTGTAAGTTTTTTTTTAAAAAAAAACAACTTTCCCATTTAGGGATTTGTTACTCTTGTGGATAAATAACAGATTTGGAGCATATAGGAAACTTCTTTCGATGTTGATTGCTTTCTTGATTATATTGGCTGTATATTCAGCAGCTACAGCAACACTTATCTTGAAAAGGCACTCCTTGCTATATATGTCTGAAGATGAACATAAGGAGAAAAAATTGAAAGCTTTCTTTTGGCTAGGCAAGGAACATTGCAGGATTTGAATGATTTTAAGCCCCAAATCTGTCTAAAGTATTATTTGCTGCCAAGGATGAAAAAGACCCACCATTTCTCCATCCATAAAGGCAGTAGCATCTTTTGGGAAAAGCAAGAATGACAGGCAATGCCTCTGTGAACACATCTGAGTATGCAACAGAAGTATGCTCCCAGAGCCAAAAGTATAAATGCTCCTAAAAATGGGATTTATTTATTTAATGCAGTTTTAATTCAAGAGAATCCATGAACAAGATTTCATAGCATATCTAATTCTCATCTTCACCAATTCATTGTGCTGTTATATCAGGAGTTGGCAGTATCTGGTAGGCTTTTGGACTACAAATTTCATAAGCCAAGTTAGTTTGGGCAGTATTCCAAGGCTGTGAAAGATGAAACTAAAATGTCTGCATGGAACCGGGATGCTTACTCCATCTTATAGCAAAAGCGGTATATTATTGTCATGTCATATAGCAGTGATGGCTAACCTTTTAGGCACAGAGTGCTGAAAGCACATGCACACCCATAATGCAATGTGCCCCCCGTGTGCCCTGCCCCCCGCACATGTGCACACAACCCCCACATGCACCCCACCCCGTGCATGCATGTGCGTGTGTCTCCCACATGTGTCCCACACATGTGTGGCAGAGACTCAAAAACCAGCTGGCTGGCGGGAGGCGCGCGCGCATGCACGGCAAAGCTGAGCTGGGGCGATGGCTCACATGCCCGCAGAGAGGGCTCTGCGTGCCACCTGTGGCACATGTTCGCCATCACTGTCATATAGCATATCAAAAGCATCTAAATGCAGTGTTAAGAACCAAATCACATCCTTAAGGCATTCTTTCTCTCATCGTAGCTCTTAACTAAAAGCTATGCCCAACACCTAAAGAGGTTTTTGGATAAGTCACATGTAATTTAATTTTCTCTTTCATCAGCTAGCAATACACAATTTTAGTTGTGATAATCCATTTTGGAGACTGTCACAATAAATTCTATTCAAATATATAGTGGTTTTTGATCTCCCTTAGAGATCAAAACACGTGAAGTGTTAATGTGATTATGTTGAGTCTTTTCCTATGGGAGAAAAGTATGGCTCGAAAAGTAGAGCAATCAAATATGTAATAAATTTACAGGTTCAATTCTTTGGAACATTTGGAAAAAATAATAAGGGATCCTTAAAAATACAATATTATGAAAAGACTTCTCGCATTGTTGAATTCATAACAGCTTCTTCATTAAATTGTTTGCAGCTTTTAACTGGGGAATGCAGTTATATGTTTCATGAAAAATGGTACACTCCAGAGGTGGGTTCCTGCCGGTATGCTCTTACCTGTTGGTCGCCGCAGAGCCGAAGAAGCCGGTGGTGTTCACAGCGCGGGGCTTCCCCCGCCCGCTTTTCCCTGCCCGCCTGGACACCGCCATTTGTGTTGTTTTGCCCTCTGCGCAAGCAGAATGCTTTGAGCATGCACAGAGGGCAAAAGAACGCAAATGGCGGCATCTAGGCGGGTGGGGGAAGCCCCGCGCCGCGAACGCCACCGGTTTCTTCGGTTCTGCCAAAGAATTGAGGCCTTTGAACTATGGTGCTGGACAAGACTCATATATATATATATATATATATATATATATATATATATATATATATATATATATATATATATATATATATATATATATATATATATATATATATATATATATATATATATATATCCATATCTATCTATCTCCATCCTTATATATATATTCCTTATAAGTATGAATCATTGTGTATATATATATATATATATATATATATATATATATATATATATATATATATATATATATATATATATATATATATATATATATATATATATATATATTATCAGTATTATCGGTTGTCGTAGAGCCGATAGCGATCGCAGTGCAAGGCTTCCCCCACGTGCCGGGATGCCGCCATTTGGTTTCTTTTACCCTCTGCGCATGTGTAGAACGCTTTGCGCATATATATATATGAGGAAACATCACAGCTTCCTTTTGCCTTTCGGCCCCTCCAGGGACCATCCAGGCAGTTTCTATAGCCGACAAACTATTTTTCTGTATGTGTAACATTTTTTGCTGATAAATGAAAATGAAGGGAGACTATTATAGATCTATTTCAAGCTATTTAGCTCTCATCAGATAGCCATACAATTGCCATACCCTTGCCAGGATTTGAACCTGGGCAGTCTGCCTGTAAGGCAGCAGCTTAACCTCTAGGCCACAGGCTCTCTTCCCTTACCAGCTCTTCACCAGGAAAGGGTTATATATGTTTTTTTTTCTGTCGAATCATCCTGGTGTGCCCAAATATGGGAAGAAACATCACAGCTTCCTTTTCAAATCCTGGCAAGGGTGTGGCTATCTGATGAGAACTAAATAGCTTGAAATAGATCTATAATAGTCTCCCTTCATTTTCATTTATCAGCAAAAAGTGTTACACACACACACACACACACATACATACATATACATACATACATACACACACACACATATATACATATACACATATATATCTATACATATATCTATACACTTATACACTTATACACTTATACACATTATACACTTAAAATCACTTTGCCAATATGTAGACTTCTGAGAATTAATTATACTGTGTTTTAGCTTATAATAATTCATTCAGTTCTGTTTAACTATTCCATTATTTTTCTCTTTCTCTTTTTACCCAAAATGCAAATATGTTTTTGTGCAAATGCACCATATGGTTTCTGATTTATTAATATGCATCCACTCTAAAGTGTTTTCTTATCTGTTCTTTGGACACCATGACCCAGATCACCACATTCCAAGGCTAGACAAGGACAGCAGCCAATTAATTAAAAAAAAATATAAGGGAAAAAAATACTAATAGCAATATCACAAAAGCAGACAGCTAAGCCTTCACTAATAAACACTGATATGTTTGCAGAGAAGTTAGGGTCCAATTAAAAAAGAGAGAGGAAAAGAGAGAGATATCATTAACATGCAGCAATTATTGTTGCAGTATCAATGAAGTCAAGATGAAGAAATGGTTATAAATATTAGATACAAAATTCAATTACTTCTTCACTGAGCTCGGCACTATATAAACATTTATGCCTGTGCTGATTTTTGAGGGGGGTCATTTTTGACAAAGGTTTGAACAAAGCACCCCTTTAAAGCCATGTGAGGCTTTTTACTCATAGAGTGAAACAAAGGGACTGTATTGTTTTCCATTGCCAGTAGCATTCTCAGCCCACATTTTCTATATAGTGACTTGGACCATTGGGAAAGATATGTAAGACACAGCCTCTTCTAGCTTTATCAAGGATTGGGGAAGGCTGTGGAATGACATTAAGCATCATGTGGAGGCAAACCATTCCCTTTTTTTCATCTATGTCAGGGGTGTCAAACTTGTGGCCTGCGGGCTGGATGTGTCATGCGCTGGTCATGCCCACCTCCAGTTTAGCGAAGGGAAAAAAGTGTTGATACGTCATGTGACGATGATGTGATGACGCGAGTTTGACACCCCTGATCTATGTGAACAGAAATTAGTCAGAGCCACAGCACAGTGCTCTTCATCCAGATGTAATCCAGATGTAAAAAGATGTAAGATGTCGACCTCTCCCCGTTTCTAAGAGGTCTGTAAGGGGCGTGCATAAGCGCACCACTGTGCCTACCGTCCCTGTCCTACTGTCCTATTGTCCTCTTTTATCGTTACTTTTTACTTATGTTTATACAAACTACTACTATCCTATACATGTTTGACAAATAAATAAATAAATAAATAAATAAATAAATAAATAAATAAATAAATAAATAAATAAATAAATAAATAAATAAATAAAATAAAGTAATGCAAGCCACTTTGGCCATTAACATAGATTATTTCAAAGTAAAAATTTCCTAATGTCTTCCGGATCTGTTCTTTATCGATCATTTATTAATGGTTACAAATGATTAAGAAGGATCATAATATGATTGGCATGGCAATAATATTACATTCGAAATCCTAGAGGTTTGAGAAAATATCAAAATAAACTTGAGATTAAAGTATTGTTCACATTGGTTTGTCCTATTCGATTAAAGGGACACTTTTTGAAAAGTTAGAAATTACCATACCTCCAAGTTGGCCCCAGAAATTGTATTGGACAATCCCAATCAAGTTTTGCTTCCCTGTTTTGGATTAATGAAGCTTGAAAACCTATTTCAGGGGCAGTTCAATTGGGATGATCTAAACAGGAGTGTTGTACAGTGTGAATAACTATGGCAAAACTGACTTTTTCAAATACAATTATAGGTTATCTATGAGCCTGATGATAAAAGGTACTCCAGACCACCAAAGCAATATGTATACCTAGTAACAACCAGGTAACAATAAAACCTCTTCAAATTATGAAGGTGTTGATATAGCGCATGAGTATTTATTTATTTATTTCAGAGTTCTTCTATGCCGCCCTACTCCCTAAGGACTCAGGGCGGTGTACAACATTTTAAAGAACACCAGAGAATAAAAAACAATTAAAAACAATTTTTAAAAAGTTAAAAAGAAAAACATACAACACCATACATACATGGGGGGGACGGACCTCAGATGTAAATTGTCTCAGAACCCTGCCTGCAGGAAGAGCCATGTCTTAATGGCTTTTCTTAAGGCCAGCAAGGTGGGGATGATTCGGAGTATGTATGCATCCCCCAGCATCCCACTGAGGGAGGTTTAATGCATCTTTAGCAATCCCTAATCCTAATCCCATATATCAGGATTATATTCCAATAATTAGCTTTCTGGTTTTAGTGGGGCTTGAGGTACCCGTTTTGCACCTTAAAACCCATCTTTGCAAACCGGGATCCAAAATGGGGTACAATGTAGACTAGCCTCCTTGCGGTGCACCCTGGGCAGCGTGACTTTATCACAACTAAATAATGTACATTCGGACTGGATCTCACAAAAATCTTCCAGCAAGACGCAGCAGCATGAGTACCAAAAATAAAAAAACAATTATTAATACTGTATTTTGTTATGCCATACACAGTAAACATTAAAAAAAAGAAATCCAAAACTTTCAAATCCGGTAATACCATTGACATCATCACATTCTTGGATGTGCTGGCTTCAGCCCTCAGGCAGATGAGAAAGTCATAAAGTGCTGTTCAAGCTGAAAATGGTTGTTTGTCATCCTTTACAAAAAAAATGGTTTTATTCTGCACTACTTAATCATGCAGATAAGTGATATCTCCATCTGTATCTTGCCTGATTTGAACTCAGTTTATTGTCTTCACAACTCTATTACGCTGCCAAGTGACAAGGGTTATTCAGAACAACTGCTACTTTTCCTTAGAAGAACTTGTGACAAAGATATGGATTTCACCTGTGCATCCATTTCACATCCTAGATAATCTGCTCCAGAAAGTTCAAGTACATCTTGAAAACATCAGAGATAAAGTACCATCACGTGGTATCCCATAGTGGAATCTTGATGGACAATAATTCATTATCACATTCTAGAACCAGACATCTATAGAGGATTAGAATTACTGCAATCTTTTTTTACTCATACCCCAATAGAGGCAATGTGTCCATTTGTCAGAAAGAACATGGGAAAGAATTTTACTTGGCAAATGTTCTCTTAGCAAGCCGGACAAAGAATATATAGAGATGGAGGAGGGAGTTTTCTTTACAAAGAAACAAGCATTAAGCTGGCTGTAGTTATGTATGATTGTATATAAGCAGTTTAAATATAAACATAAATTGCTATCACATTCTGTTAGTTTCTGAGATGTCTTTAAGAGCAATCATGGCTAGATGAAAGTTTATTATAATAGAAACATAGTGAAACCTCAATTTAATGGACCACCATTTAGCAGATATTGGATGAAATGGATCAAATTTCCATCTAGATAATAGAAAAATATACTCCTTCTGAAGTAGGTAATTACAATTAAATGTATGTTAATTTTAAGTTGTCATTCATGATGTTTTATGACAATTATGCATATGATGAAAATTGATGCAAATGATATCATTTGAATAATGACATCACTAGAAAAATGACAAATGAAAAATGACAAGAATTATGTAGATTTTGATTCAACAGACATTTGTGTTTAACAGACATCTACTTCTCCAGACTGGTCTGTTAAATCAAGGTTTCAATGTAGTCCATTTCAGAAATTACTATTCAAACAGACCATATACAAATGACTGTAACTGTAGTGTAGAAAAACAATGAGGCCCAACCTAGTTTAGGATAACAGCATAGGATTAATTCTTTGTTAGACAACTATCAGCTCTTGAAATTTATCGTCAGTAAAACAGGGAGCAGGAGGAGCATCAATAGGCCTGCAGAAGGATTCAAATAGCCTATCAAACCATTCCTTCCCATTGATTCTACCTGTGTAACTAGCGGCAAGACCATATTGAAAGGGGTGGGGTTCAATTTTTTACTACCGGTTCTGTGAGCGTGGCTTGGTGGGTGTGGCTTGGTGGGTGTGGATGGGTGGTCATGTGACTGAGAACAGGGAGAGCGGCAAGCGGGTGGATGGGATGAGTGGGTGAGTGGGCAGGCAGGGGCAGGGGCAGGGCCAGCCAGTGGTGGGATTTGCGGGTTCTCTGAACTGCTCAAAATTTTCACTACCAGTTCGCCTGAACCGGTGCGAACCGGCTCAATACCACCTCTGGAAAGGGTATACCAAATTGTAGAAGTCTTTGTCTTTCAGAGAGGTGTGATTCTAAGCAGAACAAATACACTTTTCAGGTCCTTGAGTTCTTAGACTCCCACAATACTGTTACCTGGTTTAACTTTCAGTATGTTAATCTTCATTAAGTCCCCTCTCACCTACACAATGATTCACCTGCTATGCCTGGGTCTGATGACTGGGAAATTACAAAGAGATGCCTTGTGGGAGACAAAAAATCCATGCATACTCAATAACCAAAAGAACATATGAATATCTGTTAGATAAAACATTTTTTTTCATCTGCATAGAAAATGCAGAGCGCTATCCCCCACGCATGGCAAGAACTGCCAGTTTTGTCTCTTCCAGGATTTAAGGGCAGGAAATCAAGTACATCGTTTCTGCCTCATGCCAAGCACCATCCATGGAAATGTCACCTTTATGCAAATGGAACACAAAACTAGTAGATTTTACCCTTTAACTGTGGAAGGGAAAAAAATCATTGAAAATAAACAAAATGTTTTTCCTGCTAATTAAAACACGATTCAATAAATATTTTCAAAGTTTTAAAAAAATAATGTTCCACTCAAGCTGAGCTCCAGGCTTCTGGTTTTTGGCCAAGATAGAGTCTTTCTAATATAGTTACAAACAACTGATGAGAAGGGTAAAAAAACAGAAATACAAATACAACCTCACCAATAATTCAAACAGAATGGCAATTTGATTATTCTGTCTCCCTTTTATTCTAATGATGCTACAGGATAGTTAAAGAGCTTTTATCAAAAAGGAAGTAATCCATTGATCATGTATACTGTTTCATTGTATTGTTAAAATAGCAAGGTCTTTTATCCTATAGCTGTGGAGCAAGGCCCCTCAAGTTGTTTCTTCTTTGATCGTGAGGTTCTCCTTCCTCCTCATACATAAATAAGGTAAATATGATTGCATTTAATGTCCTGGGTCCTATCAAATGACACTTTTAATCAATGAAGCCCAAAGCAGGTCAATTCTACAATTGTACAGGTTGCGCAGCAACTACAGGAGATAGGATGATCCTTAAATAGCCATTGTAAGAAGTTTTGAGCTATCATATGGGAAGCACTTTGCACAGATTTCAGATTATGTTGTTGATGCTGATGATGATACAAATAACAGCATCACTGCTGGATTGTTGCAAATGATTCAACCAGTCTAGCATCCTGTACCCATAAGCACCTGCCAGTTGCATCTGAGAAGCCCATGAGCCAGCAACAGACATAAAAAGCCATTTGCAATGAATGGAAGGTTATATTTCATCTGTACATGACTTTTATGCATTGCCTTCTGTTTTTGAAATTTCTCATCTCTCTCTTTTTGAAGATTTCATAAATTCTACCAGCGTACCATTGCTAACGGTACGGTCTGGTTCTACGAACTGGTAGCGGCAGCAGCAGGGGACTCCATTCACCTGCCCCAAATGCTTCTGCGCATGCACGCGCATGAATCAGTAGCGATGGGATTTAGAACCCATCACTGAATTCTACCCAATCTTTTCCTTTCCTCTCTGTCTGTTCACTATTTCTTCATATATATGCTTTCTGAGGTAATGCCAATTTTTTTCTATACAATCCAAACATCTCAACTAAATTCTTTCATGTTGGTCTTTAATTTTTGCTTTCAATCTACTCTCATTCAGCACCCATTCATTCTTAGCACTACTTGTTTTTTTAAGTAACCCATCCAGACAGGATTCAACTTCTGTGTCTCTTCTGACATAACCAGCTCTCACTTCCATATAACAAAGTATTCTGAGCCCATTATTGTACACAACTTCTTTCAACAAGCATTCAATTCTTGCAACAGACCACATACTGCCTAGTATCTTTCAGCCAATATGTCACACCTTAAATATATCTCCATCTTTTTAATATCTTTGGTAAACATTCTTTGAAAGTACATAAATTCATCTACTTTCTCCAGTTATTTACCATTGATGAATAACATGCAATTTCCCCTATTAAATATAACTTAGTAGGTCTTCAGTGCCTTAAACTTCAAATCTATATTGCTTTTTCTGCACTGCACCACACAATCTGTTTAATATTTACTGCAAAATATTCCATTCTTATTTAGTGACATGCATGTGAATTAAAGACTACACTTTTCACATTCCCAACCACTGCATCTTTAATGCTATCCTAAGTATGTCTTCATATTTTTCTATAAACAAATTAAAGAACCAAAGGGAATTCACATATCCTTGTCTTACTATCTGCTCAATGTGAAAATATTTGTTCTCGCATATGTAATCAACAACCAATCTTCATGCAAAATATTTCACAGTCAAGCCTATTCACAGTATTATATATTTTCCCTGAATCTACATACATGAAGTGACTTTTCATTCATAGAATAAATGAATTCAGAGTTCTCACTCAAGACCCAAATGACCAGGCTCAAATGTTTACATTTTGAATATATTTTGCATAATCCCATTTACCTGACAAGTCCATAATGCTTCGAACGTTGGGAGGACAGAGAAGCAGAAGATAACCACTAGTGTAGTGATGGCGAACCTTTTAGACATCGAGTGCCCAAACTATGCACGCATGCACGCGAAAGTGCGGATATGCGCAAATGTGTGCATGCATGGACATGCATGAACATGCACATGTGCTGACATGCACAAATGTGTACATGCACTGACATGCACGAACAGGCACATGCACTGACATGCGTGCATGTACAGCAGAGACCCAAAGACCAGCTGGCCAGCGGGAAGCGGGACATCCCCACACAGGTAGCGCGGCAAGAGGTAAGATATTTTTCTTTCGTGAGCTTCTGTTTCATCGCTTGCATGGAGATCTGACCTGGAGTGATGGCACGCATGCCAGCACAGAGGGCTCTCCATGCCACCTGTGGCACGCGTGCCATAGTTTCCCATCACGGCACTAGTGAGTGGACTGAATTGCAGCAACAATGGGTGAGCCAAGGTGGCGCAGTGATTAAAAGCAGCACTGCAACCTTCTTCAGCTGACTGCTAGTTCAGCAGTTCAGCTGTTCAAATCTCACCAGGCTCAAGGTTGACTCAGCCTTCCATCCTTCTGAGGTCGGTAAAATGAGGACCCAGATTGTTGGGGGCAATATGCTGAACTCTGTAAACCGCTTAGAGAGGGCTGTAAAGCACTATGAAGCGGTATATAAGTCTAAGTGCTATTGCTATTGCACTGTTGGGAGACCTAAAGGGTCAGGCTTGGGACAGATCATCTTGGAGATGATCTTGGGGACTAGGAGACAATGGACTGATGTTATATTATCTATCTATTAATCGACCTCATATTTTATGTGTTTATTAATAACTTGATGAACAGCAAACATTTGCTTGATTTAAACCACCCAAATTCCCAAATTTTGCTCGTTGTACTCTTCTAGTCAGAATACTGCCAACCTCTTTTCAGGCACATTTTACAAACTAATCCCACTGTAGTTTCTGCATTCATTCTTGCTCTATTTCTTTTTGTATAGGGAAACAATAATTGCATGATTTTAATGATCAGGTATGAATGCAGTCTTTACAAACACATTAAACAAGGAGCCATGGTGGCACAGTGGTTAGAATGCAGTATTGCAGGCTAACTCTGCCCACAGTCTGCAGTTGTTCCTGACAAGCTCAAGGTTGATTCAGCCTTCCATCCTTCCGAGATTGGAAAAATGAGGACCCATATTGTTGGAGGCAATATGCTGATGTTGTAAATCACTCAGAGAATTCTGTAAAGCATTGTAAAGTGGTATATAAGACTAAGTGCTATTGCTATTGTCTGGCTGGGAGAGGTATGTAAATCTAAGTGTTACTGCTATTAAATAGTCACATAGCCACATACCTGTAAATAAACACAGTCATATTTTAACATATTTTTTAGTTATGTCACATACACCTGTAGCACTGGCCTTTTCAATATTCTCATTGCCTTTAGGTCTTTCTTATAATTCCCCCCACCCCTTGAACAGTATCTTTTATAGACGTTGTAGGAGGAGAACCATTTTAGTCTGTGATAGCAAAACAAGAATCTGGTAGTACCTTTTCAGCTAACACATTTTCTAAAAGGCACAAAGGAGGGGAAGGCAGGCCATTCTGATTGCAGATCATCAGTAATTTATCAACTGAAATATGTGAAAAACCCATTGCATTTGTTGAGACTTTTTATGATTCCTTTCCCTCCCTTTGTCTGAACCCAAATGAAATGGTTTGGCAGTCCTGTGTTTCTCAGATTTGTCAACTTTAAGATGTGTGGACTTCAGCTACCAGAATTCCCCAGCCAGTATTTGGCCCCAGATTTTGTTATCCTGGATCCTTCGCCAATCTTTCAAGATTTCATCCTAAATAATCAAAGCAATCTGATGGAGTTAGAGACAAGTCATTGCAGGATGCTAAGATGTTTGACTGCCTTCACAGTGTTTATTGCTTTTTATACAGTTTTCCAAGCAGCAAAAGGTAAAAAAGAGCAGCATTTTCATTGGTGAATTCTCCCCGCAAATCCTTAAGAACATCCTGTTGATACAACCTAGATGAGATCACGTACCAGCCAGGGATAATGTCCTAAATCATTCTGACTATGTGAACTGGGTGAGATCATGTAGGCATGAGAGGCCCCATTAGATGTAGGCAGTTTGCTGCACACAACCTCCACATGGCCTCCATCTCTACAACAATCATTTTGTTTGTTTCATTTCTACTACATAAGGCTTAAATCATTAAAAAAAATAGACTTAGCCAATAATCACCTTTTTTGTTCCTTCCTTTTATTTTCACTCCAATCTGCTTTTTGTCTGTCCTGAATTCAGAACTCTCTGATTATTTAACCATAACAAACACGGAGGAGTATGCCCCCTGGATTCACTCAAATATTTTTTCTGGCTTTTGCTGTAAGAGGTAAACAAACCAGGTTGCATATACTTGCCTGTGCCTTCTAATCCAATGGGAACTCCAGAGGTCTACCTGATTAGAGGTACCTGTTACTTGGACCAAGAAGAACGTGACATGATTTTCCATCTCTCATTATTTGTCAGATCAACCAATTTTACAAAATACATTTTGTGGAGAAAATTAGAAGGAAGAGAACACTGCCTTGACAGATGAAATATAAATCTAATGGATAACAAGTAAGATGTTCAGACATTTAAATGTGCACAAAGCAGATTGGATTATTCATCTTGGCTGAATCTCTCCAAATCTATATGTGTACCTGCTCCCCACATTCAAAACTAAGGTCAGATTTGTAGGATGTTTGGCACATTGAAAGAACAAGCCCATTGTAGATGGTTCCCTCCCTCTTATACAAGACTGAATATCTTGTTCAGTGTTAACACTTGCATAGTGTCAGGAAAGTGTATGGAAAACAGGAAGCTCTTTTAAAAATTCTGACACATTGTTAATGTTTTGCCAGTCAGGTTGATGTGTGTATTTTTAAAATGAATAACTTTCCATTCTAAAATCACTTCAGTCAATTCCCTTAATATTTGCTCTTGTGAGTGATAAGGAGGCATATCCCTTTTATCTTAATTATCCCCCTGTAGTCTGAAGTGTCCCACATTGTTTCCCTAACAAATGTTATGAACGTTCATGATATTACCCAAGGATAAAGTATTTAAAGATCATAATTCAGCTATGCTTTTTTTTTAAAAAAAAACTGTCTTAAAAAATTAGCAAGCTGCTTAGAATTGCTTGAGCAATCAACTAATTCTCAGAACAGCAAAAGTCTTGCTAAAGTATCTTTTGCCATTGATTATTCCATCCAGTTGCACTCATCCACAAAACTCCTTCCAAAGAAATATAATCATGAGTTATTAATATGCAATGTCTTTTGAATTGCTTCCTTACATTCTCTTGATAAATGTTTGTAAACATCTTAATCTTTTTCATATTTCTGGTCTCCCCCCCCCAAAAAAATAATACTAAGTCAAATCAACAAGTCATCAATTTGACTGCCCCTACCAAGTCTCAAAATATATAATCAAATTATCAAATATATAATCAGTTAAAGGAGCCACAACTTTTAACAAGAACAGCTGGTGATATAATTTGCAATGTACAGTAGAATGTCACATCCGTATTCGACAGATTCTGCCATTGTTTTATACGATATAATAAAATGCAAAGTATTTTGACCTGGAGAATTTGAAAATAACCATTCAGCATGCCACAAGACAACTTATAGAGGAAATTTGATTTACAATCTGCTATGGAAGACACCAATAATTATCTTTAAGTTAAGTTCAACACTGGAAAAAGAAAGAAAATTACATAATGGAGATTATTTTGCAAACTGACTCCTTTCAATCCAACAGCTGGGCATGTACCAATAAAGGAGAATATTTGTAGTTTAGGGTTGAAATAAGGGGTCCTTGGTTCTCTCTGAGCTTGCTTGTTTTCTTGCAGACATTTCATTACCCTCACTAGGTAACATCATCAGTGCTAGTAAAGAGTGTTGTTTTTGCTGTCAGTTTATATGCACCAAGACAAATTCCTTGTGTGTCCAATCACACTTGGCCAATAAAATTCTATTCTATTCTATTCTATTCTATTCTATTCTATTCTATTCTATTCTATTCTATTCTATTCTATTCTATTCTATTCTATTCTATATTCTGGTGTCTTGCCTGTCTGTGTGGGTGGGAGTGGTGTTAGGGATTCTTTGTTTGGGCTGTTTACTAATGGCTTTTTGGCAGTTTCTTGATTGGGGTATTGCTTACTTGATTGTTGGTCTGAAGTTGACCTTGGAGTTAACCTATGCTGATCTGAGTGATGATTACTGGTGGAGAGGTGCTGGAGTCTTTTTCTTTTTTGGCTGGTTGATTATCTCTTTTGCTAGGCATGTGTTTCTTGGGACCCAGTTTCCTGATATTAATGAATATGAAGGTGCTAAGTGCTGACAATTGGAATTCTCAACTCTCTTAGCACTCAAGTGCTAAATATTTTGAAAACTCTTGGTAAAATGTTGCACATTTATCTTTATTTACTGTAAAATCCACCTTGATTTGTACATCTAGATTGAGATGCAGTAAAGTGGAAGTTGACACAAAGATGAATATTTATCCCCTAATATATTAATAAGTATAATTGACGTACTATTGGGAAATATACATCTATTAAAGCACACTTCATTAAAACAGTTCAGATAAAATAAATATGTTTATTTGTTAAAGTAAAAAAAAAGGCAGCTTAATATTACAGCAGTTAAAGTCAGTTATGTTCCATTTGTTTTGCTATGTTTTTTAAATTTTTCAGGATGTCATAAAAATTTGCTATTTGCATTAAATCTTTATTGTTGTTGTTTTTGTGCCTTTGAGTCAGTGTTAATTCCTGGTGACTGCTTGGACAGTCTGCATTTTTCTTGGCAAGATTTCAGAAGTGGTTTGCCATTGCTTCCTCCTTCCTAGGGTTGAGAGAGAAGGATTGGCCCAAAGTCACCCAAATTGATTTGTGCTTAAGGTAGGATTAGAACTCAGTCTACTTGTCTCTAGACCAGGGGTGTCAAACTCGCAGCATCACGTTTTCATCACGTGACGTATCACAACTTCCCGCCTTTCACTAAAATGGGGGTGGGCGTGGCCAGCGCGTGACCGCATCCGGCCTGCAGGACGCAAGTTTGACTCCCCTGCTCTAGATTGATGCCTTAACCACTATACCAAACTGTCTGTCTTAGCTTTTCCTAAATATGAATATATAATCACAACTACTAATGGTTCAAAAGTCTCCCTTCCCTTTCTCACCTCCTTCTGCCTCTTCTCTCCCCTCCCCCCTTATTTCACAGAATAAACAGTAAAAAATATTTCAAAAGTTCTTAAAACATTCTAAAAACCTATTTGGTGTAGTAGTTTAAGACACTGAACTTGAAATGGGGAGACTCTGAGTTTTAATCCTTCCTTAGGAAGGAAGCCAGTTTTGTAATTTGGGGCCAGTCACACTCTCTCTCATCCTAAGAAGAATGTTGTGACAAGCCACTTCCCAAAAATGTGCCAAGAAAACTACAAGAACTTCTCTAGGCAATTGCCAGGAGTCATCAATGACTTAAAAGCACACATACCAAAATACAGCCCCCTCCATTGCATTATAATGATCTGAAGAAAGGAGAATATCTGTAGCTCAGAATTGAAATGTGGGATCCTTGGTGCTCTCTAAGCTTGGTTGTTTTCTTGTAGACCTTTCATTATCCAAATAAGGTGACATCATGAGTGTTTGTGATCATCATCAGTGCTAGTTATGTTACCCAGTTTTGGTAATAAAATGTCTACAACAGGGGTCCCCAAACTTGGCAACTTTAAGACTTGTGGACTTCAACTCCCAGAATTCTCCAGCCAGCATAGTCCACAAGTCTTAAAGTTGCCAAGTTTGAAGACCTCTGGTCTACAAGAAAACAACCAAGCTCAGAGAGCAAGGATCCCTCATTAAAATGGTCTGACACGCACACTCATATAATGTTTTGGTGACAGATCATCTTACCTCATTTCGGAAGGGCCAAATGCTTCTCTGTTCATCCTCTGACCCTCTGGGAATATGCTCCCCATCACCACCACAAGACTAAAGCCTCACTTTAGTCACTTTTTGAAAAGTGGTTAAATATCATTTTTCTGCCAGTTCTTTGGAGATTAACATCAGTGCTCTACTTTCTACCAGATTGACGATGGGTTCTTTTAAATTTATCTCTGTTTTTTAAAAGTTATTATGTTCTCTATTGTTTTTATAATTTCATTGTGAAATTATCTACCATCACCCAAGAATGGTGATGGTAAAAAGATAATGCAAACAAAGAGAAAAATAAACAATACCAACTTCAATAATTTTAAATTCCAAATTCTATTTGTATCATTAGGAAATGCTAATACTGATCTGTTGCAGTGGTGCTGACTCTCCTACATTAATGAAATGCTGCAGTTGGTATTTCTAACAGCACGAAAATATTTACACTTGAACAGGTGTGATGTGGGCGGAAGTGACATCATCACTGAAATGCCAGAAATTTAAAAGGCAGCTTCAACATTTCTTGTGATAGCATGCATATGCATGGAGTAGCACACTTGTAAAATTTGGGAGGAAAGGTTACTGGGTGCATATTTAGTAGGTGTAATGCTCCACTTGAGCATTACATACTTCTTCCTATTATACATGAATGTGTGAAAGAGCCAGAACAGATTTGATCAATTTCAATGGTCTATGAAGCAAAACAAACACAATTTCACAGCTGATATGATTTTTATATTGTCATCAGAAGAGGGTGGGGAAAGTATTTTTGAGTCTGTAGAAAAGTGTCATCGGACTTTGAAAATAATTTTTTCAAAATGAAGGTCAGCTGAGTATTTAACCCTTTGGCCATCCTTCCCAGCTTTGCTGGAGGTGATGGAGGAGTTTGGGGTGATGAGAAATGCAACTAAATGCCTTGTTCTGCTGCCTCCATCAGTAAAGTCAGCTGAAAAACACAGTACAAAATCCTCAAGCTCTCTGAAAACATGAGGGAAAGATCTCTTTCATGGGAGAAGAAAACTTAGAAACTGCAGAGAGATTTTGGCATAGTATTACTAACAAGCATCCCTAAAAGGAAGACAAGTCAAAAGATTTGAACTGAAAGCTTGTCTAGATAGGGTAGTAGGCTAAAGAAAGCAAAGAGCTGCTAGCATAGATAGAGCTGCTTGGAATTGATTCAACCTTCTCTTTGCAATTTTGTCTCATTTGGCGCTAGGAAACTGAGACAGAATCACCATGTTCTTAATTTTATAACAACCTTCCCTAACTGTGAGCCCAGATTACAGAACATGAGAGTTTCTCTATCTGTCTTCAAGCCTCTGAGCACCCACCAAATGGCAGCAAAGACACACAGTAAACTATTATTTGTGCAGCTTTCTAACTGACACAGAGATTCTTGAAATCTTAGTTTCAGCAGAGAATAGGCCCATCCTTCTTCTACATGACAGCCTTTTGGATGTTTTTCAATTGTTGATTGAGCTCCGCTTAGTCTTTGCTTTTTCAAAGGAAACATGCCTAGGTTCTTTAACAGTTTCTCATAGAGCTTGGTTTGCAGATCCGTCATCCTTATGGTAGCTCTCCATTGAGCCTATTCCAGCTTAGCAGTGTCACTTATCAGAAGTGGACATAGCATTCTATGTGTTGCCTAACCAGCCCAGAGTACAATGGTATTATTACTTCATCTGTATACAACTCTTCTGTTAATCCAGCCCCATATTATATTTACCAATTTAGCTCCTGCATGACACTGTTTGCTCACCTTTAGCTGACAGACCATTAAGATTCCTAATTAATTTGCATCCTCGCTTATGCCAAACCAGGTCTTTCCCAATCTGGTATCTATGTCAACATAAAGAGGAATGGAATTCTGGGAGTTGAAGTCCACACACCTTAAACTTGCCAAGGTTGAGAAGCACTGATTTATGTATTTTTTTTTATTCAGATACAAGATCTTATAGTTGTTATGCAACAACAACACCCCTTCAGATTATTCAAATTGTATTTACTGTATTTTATTTATATCAGTTTATAAATAACTGAAGCAGGGGTGTGTTCTTCCCGGTTCAGACCAGATCGTCCAAACCGGTAGCGACCCGCTGGTGACATCACGATGGCGGCACAGATCTGGTTTGGTCGGTGTCGGTCTGTGGGCGCCACCATCTTTTTTTGGAAATTTTTGGTGAATTTTTCCGTGTTTGACTGGCTTCTCCTCTTTGGTGGCTTGAAAAAGCCCCCCCCCGCCTGCCCCGGTTAATACTCACTTTCTTTCTTTGCTCAGAGCACAGCTGATCAGCTCCTCAGCTGTATTGCAGGCTGAATCCTGCTACTGAGCTTGCGCAGAAGTGAAATTGCACGGGGGGAACATGCGCGAAATGTCGCAATGCAAACCGGTGGCGAAGATAAGTGGAACCCACCCCTGAACTGAAGTCAGAAAACATTCCTAATACTCCTATCTTCTATTTTTCCCCACAACAACAACTTAGGTTGGGCTAAGAGATTGAGACTGACCCAAAGATGGCCTTCATGCCCAAGGGAGGACTAGAACTCACAGTATCCCAGTTTCTAGCTTGGTGGCTTAACCACTAGACTAGACCAAATAACTGAGTTAATTTTAAATTCTGGTTTTTGTCCTTTTAGATATTATCCAACTCTGCTATGGTAGTTTGTTATAATCTACATTGTGTTAGGCTACTTCCAACATCATCTGCTCAACCATTATGCTAACTGGCAGGCCCACAGGCGAGGGCCTTCTCTGTCACAGCACCGGCTCTCTGGAATACACTACCCCATCCCAAGATCCGCATTATTCCCACCCTGCCAGTCTTCAGAAAAGCATTGAAACCTGGCTATGTCGACAGGCCTGGGGCCAATGAATTCAATACAACATCGAGAACTCTTGGTCCCGTGAATGTAGGAATTTCATGGGGTTTTTAAAATTGTGGTTTTTAATGCTTTTAATGCTTTTTTAATAATTAGTGTTTTTTATTATTTTTATTATTTTTAATTTTATTTTTTTGATGTTTATTGTTTGCATGTAGATTTCTTATTGTTGTGAGCCGCCCAGAGTCTTTGTGGAGTGGGCGGCATACAAGTGCGAATAATAAATAAATAAATAAATAACTGCAAATAATGGTAATGTTTAAATATTTTGGGAGAATACTAAGTAGGGGAAGATGTTTAATTTTGAGTTTATTACTCTAAATAAGCACCTATATTTTAAGCACCTAAATAAGCACCTACATGTATTTTTTTGTGGATAGTCCATGTATCTATCTAGCATTCTTGATCTTTGTCAAACAATCGTTCCTGATTATTAGAGGCAAATCCTGAGCCTATGGCTTTCATTCTAATATATATCACCATCTGTTGTCCCCACAAGACTTCATTTCCAGGTTTATTTATTTTTTCTTATTCTATGAAATAAATAAAAAGAGTAAAAAGAATATGAGCAGAGATAACAATGCTACAATGACAAGGACTTCTGATTGTAAAAGCCGCTGCTATGGAAAGTGGTAAACAATATGTTGCAAAATAAAAAAAATGTTTAAAAATCACAATAAATCGCTAAGTTTTTAGTGTCTTCCCTCAATACTTTTTTTTTTAAAGGAAATTGATAGCCACTGGGATGAGTGTCATTTTGAACACCACTGGTGTGTGTGTGTGTGTGTGTGTGTGTGTGTGTGTGTGTGTGTGTGTGTGTGTGTGTGTTTTTAAAAAATCACAGTGGACTTTAAAAATGAAAAGAATGGAAAGTTATCTACTCAGCACTGAACATTATATAGTTCCCAGTTTGAAAGTCCTTTACAATCAGAGATCTCATCAAGACTGCCATTTTCCAAAAGCATTACATATCCTGCCTGGCAGTGAATAAAAAGCTGGGACAACAAGCAGAGAAGAAAGCTCCTCTTATCGTGTGTCTGTCTCCATGATATAGCCTAAATCAACCTTATTCATTTATATTCAGAGAACACTTAAGAATACTGATGTGATCACATGGAATTGTCAAAGGAGGTCTGAGGTTTGGTAACTTGTTCAAGGTGACTTAGATGCTTTTGAAAGGTTTAAGGCAGAGACATTATATGTGAAATCGCCAGGTGTATTTTACAATTCTCAGTCCAATTTTGACTTTTTTTTTATACAATGAAAAATTACATAATAAACATTAAAGTCATTCCCTTATTCTCTAGGCAGAAGGAAGAGTACTTAAGGCCCAGCAAACCAATGGAACAATTAGTCATGACTGATATAAGTGGCTTTGCTTTCAGTGGGATTCTCAAGCAGTGGACTCTCTCACACTTAGAGTCAAGCTACTACTTAGATTAAAATCAGATTGTAAATTCCTTTAAGGTAATCATTCTTTGAAACATTTTCAGTGCTGGGGGTATGGTGCTCCTTCCTCTTTCTGTATATCTGCTTGAATCACTTGTCAGTGAATGTAGCTGACAAAGAGCTAAACTTGATTCTCTGTCTTCTGAGGGCCAAAATGGAATTCATCAGTCCATAGCATTCAGAGGGGTCAAGAGATCAAATGACAAAATATGTCTCACAATACAATATGTGTCACAATGACACAATTCCAACTCTGGTACCTCAATGTATATGTTGCCATTTTGGAGTCATTGTGGATAAGAATGGACACCTATGATCACGTGCACATAAAGAGCCATGGTGGCGCAGTGGTTAGAATGCAGTATTGCAGGCCAGTTCTGCCCACTTCCCACAGTTTGATTCTTACTGGCTCAAGGTTATCCTTCCGAGGTCAGTAAAATGAGGATCCAGATTGTTGGGGGCAATATGCTGACTCTGTAAACTGCCTAGAGAGGCACTATAAAGCAGTATGTAAGACTAAGTGCTATTGCTATTCTCAAATTCTGGCAGAAAATCATGCTGACAGCCTGTCATGACAACTGTCCTGGGAATTCTGGACACTATACCACAACAGTGAGAAGCAAATACATGTTACTTATGAGCTATCCAGCCCAAACCAACTTAGTGGTAGCTAAGATATAAAACAGAGGACTTTATTTGAAATAAAATTGTTCATTAATAGAATTGCCAAAACATTCCTTATAACTGGATGAACCTTTTGTTATAACAGTAGCAGGAATGTCAAAGCCAAAGAAAAAAGTGATAGGATCCAGAAATAAGGGAGGAAAATGTTTTTAAAACTTTCTTTAATTACTTGACTTTCAATAAATAAACCTAAAAAGAGATAATATCCATCCATATTTTTATTTTCCCACTGGCTAAATATTTCAGTTTTTAATATTACCTTTGCATTTAGGATAGTGTGAAAAATATGTCAGATAGTTTATCCTTCTTCAGTGTTTTACTTCTATTCAACACTGTGCCAGCTGAGCCAGTCTTTCACAGAGTTTTGAGAAAGCTTCTACTGTTAAACCAGAGGTGGGTTCCTGCCGGAGCTGCCCGGTACGCAGCTCCGGTAGGGAGCGGCAGATTTCGTAACCGTTCCGGACCCCTCTCTGCCGGTCCACCCGGCACGTCGCCATTTTTTTCCCGTAATTTTCGGGCGATTTTGCTTCTGCGCCTGCACGGAAGCAAAATCGTGCCAAAATCTTGCGAGTGGACGCGCGTGCGAGAGAGATTTCGGTGAGATTTTGCCTCCGCGCACGCACAGAAGCAAAATCGCACTGAAATCTTGCGTACGCGCATACCCCCTCATGAGATTTTGGTGCAATTTTGCTTCCGCGCATGCGCAGAAGCAAAATTGCATGAGGGGGGGGGCATGCACGTAGTGAGCGCGCATGGCCCCGAAGCGTGGAGATGCACGTGCATGGCTCCGGCAGCAAGGTAAGTGAGCAACCCGCCCCTGTGTTAAACCATTTATTTTATAAATGACAACCAAAACGGAAATTGCCACAGATCCCAAATAATTAAAACTTTAAAAACCAAAGAAAGGAAATGTAGCAAATCCACAATCTGAATCCAAAGTTCCAGAAGAATATTATTAACTTCTGTGCCATGAAAGAAGCCATATGTATTGCAAATCACAATATTTCATGGAGATAAATATATGATGGACTTAAAAAAACATTTTTAGTTAAGAATACCTAATAGACAGTGGGCAAATTTGGCCTTGCTGCAGCCTTAGCCACTAGTTTCTGACTGACCATTTTTCCTGTAAAGTGACAAGGATTGCAATCATTCTCCCTTAAACTTGATTGTAAGAGTCTATTTGTGATTTGTTTATATCTTATGGATGTCAGTAACTGTGGGTTTTCATAGTAGGAACACTATAAGGCTTTCAGGTTGAACTCTTGCACTTCAAAATGTACTGTTGCACTATTGCCATCAGAGTCTGTGGGGTGACGAGGGGGTTGGGCAAGTGACAAAACATGTGTGATGACATTGGAATGCAAGTATGAAAGGTCAAAGCTAGCACGTTTCATCATTTTGGCATCACTGTGGCTAATTGTAGATGTTTCTACATGGGCATCTGTGGGGGGACAAGAAGGGACAAGTGCTAAAAGAAGTGCAATGAATTTATCATACAAATGCCACAACTTATGTATCTGCATCAGACATCAGGACTTGAGGACATCATCATGGCATTTATGTAATGGTGCCACTGTTTGTGTGTGTGTCATTTTGGTGTCATCACAGTTTGCTGCAAATGTCAATGCATATTAAGAATCTGTGAAACAATTAAAAATTGCATTACCAATCTGCCATAATCTAGTTGGGAAGAAAATTCAAATATAAGGGATCAGCAACTAAAGGGATTATCTACTCCAGCAGTCAAACCCTTTTCAGATTGTTCAGGTAGACCACCAGAAGTCTGGGAAGAATAACACAATAACAGAGTTGGAAGGGACCTTAGAGGTCTTCTAGTCCAACTCCCTGCAACAAGCAGGAAATCTTATATCATTCCTGACAAATGGCTGTTCAGTCTCTTCTTAAAAGCATCCAGTGATAGAGCATTTACAACTTCTGAAGGCAAAGCTGTTCCACTGGTTAATTGTCCTCATTATTAGGAAATTTCCCCTTAGTTCTTTTCTTGATTAGTTTCCATCCATTATTTCTTGTCTTGCCTTCTGGCACTTTGGAAAATAGGTTGACCCCATCTTCTTTGTGGCAGCCCCTCAAATACTGGAACACTGCTATCATGTCATCCCTAGTCCTTGTTTTTATTAGATTAGACCAGGGGTCGTCAACCTTAAACACCCAAAGAGCCACAAAGGTCCTAACTGGAAGCCCCCCCCATTCAATTCTGGAGCCGACCGGACATCCGGTTCCCCCACCATAGTGTCTCCTCCTGTGCGGCATCTTTTTTCCTCTACCTGTCCTAACCGAAAACCCTATCAATTGTGGAGCCAACTGGCTACAGGGAGCCACAGCAGAGGGATGAAAGAGCCACATGTGGCTCCAGAGCCACGGGTTGCTGACCCCTGGATTAGACAAACCTAATCCTTGCAACCGTGCTTGATATGTTTTAGGTTCCATCCCTCTAATCATCTTTGTTGCTCTTTTCTGCACTCTTTCCAGAGTCTCTACATTTTTTTTAATGATATGGTGACCAAAACTGAATGTAATATTCTAAATGTGGCCTTACTAAGGCTTTATAAAGTGATACCAATACTTCATGTGAGAAGTATTTCACTTCTCTTCACTACCAATATTTTGCAAAAGAAGAGTCTTAAGGTGGGAAGATAGGAAAACTGTCATCAAAAGCAGTATGAACTGGAAGCACAAAACCAAATTCGGTCATGAGTCTATGGAGGATAGACCCAGATTGTTGGGGGCAATATGCTGACTCTGTAAACTGCTTAGAGAGGGCTGTAAAAGCACTGTGAAGCAGTATATAAGTCTAAATGCTATTGCTACCGGTATTGCTAATTATAACATTAAATAAGGCATAGATTTTGATGGAAACTGAGTAATATGTGGGTGAGAATGTGGTTACCTCAAGAGCCATGCTGCAGACCCACCCTGAATCCCATGGGATACATGCAAGTGTGAAGAAGCTTTTTGCTACATTGGATAATTCATCTAACCACTCAGTATGCATAATCCACTAAAGAAGAAATCAAACTGTCACCAATGATTACACTACAGAGAAAGCACCAGGTTTGCTTTCTACAGCTACAGTACGTCTCTGTATTTTCCTTAATTATATACCTCGAGAAAGTTTGTCACTGGCACTGCCTCATGTGTGGAACAGGAATTTATATTTATATTTTTCACCTCCAGCAACGATGAGGCTTGATAATGAAAAGGCCTTCCCCCAACTCAGCTCAGGTTAGAAACAGTTTCCTTTGGCACAAGTTTCATGATTTACTTAGATAACAACTAGATGGCAGCAAATAGAGCGAAAGGATAGATTCTTGTACCCCTTTTCTGCCATCTGGTGCTTGTTTAGATGTTTGCAGCACCCAACCTTTTCTCCAGACTCCCAAACCAGAGGAATAGGGAGGGATGGTTATTTTGAACTGGGCTAGAGATACAAGCTAAAATATCCCCACCTTGAAAATATTGCTTGTATCGAGAGTCCAAACACTTCCAATACATTCAGCCATTTCACTGTGTTGTTGTTCATGCAGCCAAAATTGCCAGGAATTTTCTTG
Organism: Diadophis punctatus similis; assembly: GCA_023053685.1. Taxonomy (NCBI): domain Eukaryota; kingdom Metazoa; phylum Chordata; class Lepidosauria; order Squamata; family Dipsadidae; genus Diadophis; species Diadophis punctatus. The sequence continues at coordinate 271,217,392 of JALIGW010000001.1, read as the reverse complement.
GATAATAGCAATCAAATTGACTAAGAACAGCTGTTTCCTCTCCTTGTGGAAGATGAAAACATCTTCCATTATCAAATATTTCTTCAATAAGTCTTTCCATCCCCTCTTCCTGAGGATGAACTATGTGACTGTAATGGTATACAGGAAAGGCCTTGAGAGATGAGGTGAAAAAAATGCTGCCTATAAATCGGCATGAAGCTAAGGGCTATGCCCTCAAGTATCTGACTATTCTCTTGACAGAATTTATTTGCTCCATCTCTCAAGATCTTTCCACAGACTATTACATCAGCAGACTGAAAGTTCAGTTCTGTTGCATATTTGACATGGTCTATGAACACTTGCAAGGGACTTGGAGAAAGAAAAAAGCAGAGAGAACATGCTCTGCAATTTGAATCCAATGCAGATCAGCTAAAATTCTATATATTTGACAGAAGAGGTGTGTGTGTGTGTGTGTGTGTGTGTGTGTGTGTGCGTGTGTGTGTGTACCTGAGGTGGGTTCCTCCCGATTTGGACCAGTTCTATAGAACCAGTAGTAACGTGGCAGCCTGGCTCGCTGGAACCGGCAGCGACTCAGGCCTGCCATGCCTCCGAGCCGGTTTCTCGATGGCGCCATAGGCACTGCCATCTTGTTTTTTGTTTCTGCGCATGTGCACCCCCCCACCATCCCCAAAGGGCTAGCAATCTTCCCTTCCCCCACCCCTTCCAGGAGTCCCCACGTGCACCGTTTTTGCTCCCAGGGGCTGCAGGGAGGCTTGCTAGGCCTAAAACAGGGTGCAGGGGGTTGTGCCTAGCAAGCCTCCCTGAAGCCCCATGGGAGCAAAAACAGGCTGCGGGGGGAGAAAGAAAGAAACCGTCACTGTTTGGGGACTCCCATGTGCACTGAGCTTGAGAGCTTATTGTAAGTGGCTGCTAGCTATCCTTGCTCAGGTTAAGCCAATCAACAATGGAGCTCTAAGAATGCCAGATGATCAATGGGCATGTTCTCAGTTTCAAAACTTCTGGCTTTTCTTCTTCCTACCAAAGACCTTTTGGAGATTTTCATAGGAAGGGAGAAAGGGAGGGAGAAGAGAGAGAGAGAGAGAGAGAGAGAGAGAGAGAGAGAGAGAGAGAGAGGGAGGGAGGGAGGGAGGGAGGGAGGGAGGGAGAGAGGGAGAGAGAAAGTAAGTAAGAAAGAAAGAAAAAAGAAAAAAGAAAGAGAAAGAAAGAGAAAGAAAGAGAAAGAAAAAGAAAAAGAAAAAGAGGAAGGAAGGGAGAGAGAGAGAGAGAGAGAGAGAGAGAGAGAGAGAGAGAGAGAGAGAGAGAGAGAGAGAGAGAGAGAGAGAGAGAGAATGCAGGTATCTCTTAACAGAGGCTTGAACTTGCCTGAAATTATTCTGATGCCTCCTAGCCTGGCTTGCCTTCCATCCCTTGTTTGATGTTGACCTAGAGGTTTTTGTTGGAATCCTGGTTTAAGTTTTGGAGAAAGACTTAATTCACCCTAAACTTGTGACTGCTTTCATCAAATCAAAGAAAAAAAGAAAAAGAGACAGAGAAAGAGAGAAAGAGAGAGAAAGAGAGAGAGAAAGAGGAAAGGAGAAAGAGAGAAGGGAAAGAAAGAGGGAGGGAGAGAGAGAGAGAGAGAGAGAGAGAGAGAGAGAGAGAGAATGAGAGAGAGAGAGAGAATTGTGCTATTATTTTTAATTGTTTCATTATTTATCATGTGTTAATATTTTACACTGTCCCTACAACTAGAGTGAGTTTATTGCCTTCTTTTGCCCAAGGCTACCACATATTTTTCAGGGGTTTACATGCATTCAATGTCTATAGTCCAGAGCATAAATACTTGTGTGTTTATTTTGTACATCAGGTTGCATAAGTCCATCTTAATATTCCTTAATATTCCTAGTATGTGATGTTTTGCATACATACAGGGAAAGAGGCACTCTTGTGATCTTTGACTTTTATGCTTGCTGTCAAACATCAGCCATTATACTAATTACTGTTTTGAACAATATGCAGGTTGTATTACATGAATGGCTATTTTATATGTGAAATTATGACTGAAATATTTCTGCACCTATATTGGTTCTCACTGTCAGAAAGTTTCTCCTTAGTTTTAGGTTGCTTCTCTCTTTGTTCAGTTTCCATCCATTGCTTCTTGTTTTGCCTTCTGGTGCTTTGGAAAATACATTGCCCCCCTTCTTTCTGGCAGCCCCTTAAAAGCCTGTTGCCTATCACACTCTTGGGCAAAGCATTTGAGCCATTTCCTCTTTTCAGTGGTTCATGAAAGTACATCTATAGTATGTAGAAAGTAAAGTTGAAAAAAGGTGAACAACATTTTTGCAGAACTATAGATACATTGAGGCTGGGTGTGACAAGGAATGGCTGGGAAGGGAGGGGGCAGGCAAGGGACCCCTTGACGTGAGTGACATTGAGTTGGCCATGCCCACCCAGTCACATGACCATGAAGCCACTCCCACCATCACATGACCAACAAGCCACAGCCACAAAATAAGCCACGCCCACAGAACTGGAAGTAAAAGTTTTTACAGCCCACCCCTGGTATGTATGTACATGTATACATGTATATGTATATGTGCTCCCCAGTTATGTGGGAGTTGGGCAGAAGACATCCATAAGCCTTGTGCTTTAAATGATCTGAACTATAATGAATGTGTTTATTGTTTACACAACCCTGTTTATTTTAAATCACTGCTTTTTTCTTAAATGCTATTAATAATAGTCGACCATGTAAAAGATTACTTTAAAAAAAATACCCCTGAGATGTTTAAGTGTGCATATGAAACTGTAAAGTGTGAAAGCAACAAAGATGTCTTTAAAATACAGGTCCCCTTGCCAGAAAGATGTGATCCACTGTGCTATCTTTTCAAGTGTGCAATTAGCGACATATAAAAATACTGCCAAACATATTCTTTATCTCAGTAACGATGTTTGAGTCTATGGCAAGTTGCACTTTTACCCTGTTTATAACAAAATGCATTTATCCAAGTCAGAAACCACTTCTCTGTTGATTTATTCATTAACCATCCTAATTCCAATATTCTTTATTAGACCACAAAGAAACCATTTGCCTGCATGTTCTTTCAGTATTGCTCTTCTCCCCTTTTCTTTTGAACATTCTTTTGCCATAATATCCAAAATGAGAAGGTCACTTTTAAGGACTTCCCACAGGATCTCACCTGAATTTGTACAAAGCATTGTACACCAATTGAAACCTTGGGGTGGGGGGTGGGGGAGAACCTCACAGTCTGGGATCCATTTTGATTCACTCTGTGTGCTACCAATAACAAATGCAGATTCCTTCACTTTTAAGGTATGAAATTAAGGGAATGGGAAGCAAGCAAAGAACCATCATAGAGGCCATGTATTCTACCCCCAGTTCAATAGAAGTCAATTTGTGGTGCACTTGTAGTTTCACATTACACATATGGCTAGTGTGAAACTATATCATAATGTTTCCCCTTCAGCAAAAGAGGCACAGGTAAATCCAGTTCAGATTCCTCTTTCCCTGCTATATTCCTGATCTGGATTAGAAGGCTCGTGGTTGTACATTGCAGAGACAAAAGGTTCCCTGGAGAATCTATGAAGCATATGGATTCCCAGTGGTGGGATTCAGCCGGTTCGGGTGGAACCAGCTGTTAAATTACTCCCCCTGCTATAAAAGTGGATTCTGGGTGCTGCGCTGCAATGGAAAAACGGACAACGGAGCAGACAGCATGAGGGAAGGAGAAGGCCGCTTTCCTCCTTCCCTCATGCCGGCCCCTCTGTTTCATGTTTCTCCATTGCAGTGCAGCGCCCAGGATCCACTTTGATAGCGGGAGGGGGGAATTTAACAACCGGTTCACCCAGGGTCATGTTGGCCATCGCGGGAGGCTCATCCCGCATGTGAGGCGGAATGGAGGATGGGGATGGGCCACGCCTCCCATGACAGCCAACCTGACCCTTGGTGAACCGGTTGTTAAATTATTTGAATCCCACCATTGATTCTACCCCACCCTTTAATATAGATTGCAGACATCTGGGTAGGGAACCCAGAGGAGTTTTATTCCGTAGTCTAATCCTAATCTCAATCTGGTCTCCTGTCTGTTTCTTACTGTTGAATAACAAAAGAAAAGAAAACACCCAATGAAATGGCTATTTGCTGTATATTAAGTCTGGACACAATGGTAGAAGCTCAGATATCTTTTGCTATCCTTTCATTATAATATTTACATTAATTTTGATTTTTTATTTATAAATTACCTTGGAAAGATCTGAATCCTTACATGCAAGGTATAAATAAATTAAATGATAAAGTGTGTTAGCTACAGCAGTGCCCCTTTAAAAAGTCATATCATCTGCTGGGGGATGAGAAACTCTGAGGACATTTTTTCTTCTTCTCCCTTACAAAGGTCTGCAATATTTATGGCAAGTCTCAACTGGTTCTGATGCACTTGCTGCCCCGCAAATCTATCTGAAACATTATTTGCCCTGTTCTATTCCTTTTTGAACCATCAATATAATAAAAAAATACAACCCCCTCCCCCCAAGGTACATCTGCCACTTTCGATTGGAACAAGCACTTTCCAAGGCACAAGGAACAGATTCAAGGTCAATTTAGAAGTTAACACAGACAATGTGTGGGAAGTGCGACACAGTTTTATTGCCAGTGCGGTGGAATGATGTATATGACTGTTCTTGTTCTCAAAGCAATAACACAAAATCAGATACTGGCCAGATTATCATATGTTTCCAGCTTGTTTGTATTTTAAGGTCAGTAGCAGAGGCCCTTCTCACTAAGCACGACTCGGTTTCAGAAACTGTTTCCCCCCCACCCTTTTTGCTAACAATACTGTCACTGTTGCTAGTGGTTACATCCTCATACTTTTTTTTTGAAGACCCATCTTCATCTATCCAGACACCAGAAATGGGCCTTCTCTGAAGCAGCATCTGCCCTCTGGAATGAGGTTTCCCCTGAGATCTGGATAGCACCCCCTCCCGCTTTGCTGTTGTTTAGAAGAGATGCGAATATCTGGCTCTTGACTCAGTGGGTCAAGGGAGAGGGAGACTACAGGGTCTATAGCAGGGGTGTCAAACGTGCGTCATCACATTGTCATCATGTGATTATCACGACTTTTTTCCCCTTTGCTAAAATGGGGGTGGACTTCAGAGGTGGGTTCCTACCGGTTCGGACTGGTTCTATAGAACCATTAGTAACTTGGCGGCCTGGGCCGCTGGAACCGGCAGCGACCCAGGTCTGCCACGCCCCTGAGCCAGTTCTCTCAGCGGCACCATAGGCGCCACCATCTTGTTTTTTGCTTCTGCGCATGCATAGAAGCTTTGTTTTAGTACTGCGCATGCATGTGCATGTGGCATGTGGGATGCACCTGCCATGCGGCGCAGCCCTGAGCAAACCAGCAGTAGCAGAATCTGGAAGCCACCTCTGGTGGACTTGGCCAGTACGTCATGCATTTGGCCCGCAGGCCACGAGTTTGACACCCTTGGTCTATAGGTTTTTTGTTGATTTTATTGCAATTTCTTTGTTTGATTGTTGTGACCTGCCCAAAGTCATTGGGAGTTGAGTAACATATAAGTTTAATAAATTGTTTTGTTAATTGCACAGTTAACCAGATGTTTAGACTGGATTTGATATTTTTATCCACCTGTGGAGTCCTTCCCAAGATAAACTGATATTGCTTGATGGCACTGAAGGTATTGCCACAGGATGTAAACTATTTCAAGACAAGCTGCTTTTTGCAATTAAAAGATGATGATTTTCTCAATGATAATAATGTTCCAGCTCCAGTTGTTTGGGGATTGTACCAAAGGATCCTATTTCTATTGGTACTAGCTTTGCTTTCGTTTGCTATGGTCATTCTGCTTCTATTTGCATGCCTTTATATCTTCTCCAGCTCTTTTTCTTCTATTCTGTTGTAAAGTACTATGATGTCCATTATCCAGACTTCTAGGTCTTTCATATCAATAATTGTGTTACATGGCAGGCAGTGATGGGTTCTAAATGCCATCGCTACCAGTTCGCGCACATGCTTGCGTGTGCATGATGCTTCTGTGCATGCGCAGAAGCGTCTGGGGCAGGTGGGCGGAGCCTCCCACTGCCGCCACTACCGGTTCATAGAACCAGACCGTACAGGTAGCAACCCACCGCTGATGGCAGGTGCTTGTATGTTTGAATTTTAAGGTTCCAGAGCGCTTTAGCTTCTCATTTTCTATTGCTTTGTTTAGTTGGTGGCCCCGCCATTTCTTGTATGCAGGCAAATGGAAATTCTTGCGGGTATTTCAATGCACCATTGTTGCTACTTTGTCCAACTGTTTGCTGTCAATCTGGACAATCTTGCAGCAGCTAACTGGGTGGTCCACTTTGTTCAGCTTCTTTGCAGAGGTGGTAATTGCTGTCTATTGCTGTCTTCTCAATGTTGACTTTGCATGCATTTTTCTTAAAGCTTGGTCTTATGCAATCAGAATAAGCCAATCTGTGGTTTTCTTCAATTTTCCTGCCCTTAGCCATTGCCAGATCTTGTTATCTGTTTTGTTTTCTATTTTTTGTGTACTGGCCATATAATACTTTGCTTTGCTATGCCTCTTTTCTATTCTCCATTTAGTCTTTCTTATAGTCCACTTTGGTTTTTCCAATACTTAGTAAGCCTTCAAGATATACTAGCTTCAGTGCAACTTCTTTATTGTCCTTCAGATATTCTTCCAATGCCCTTTTTTCATTAGGCTAGAAACCAGGAGGCTCTGAATTCTAGTCTCAAGTTAGCATGAAAGCCAACTGGGTGATTTTATGGCCATCCTCTCTCATCCCAACTTACCTCACAGAATTATTGATGTGCGAAAATAAGAGGAGGAAGGAGCATGAGGTATGTTTATTTCTTTGAATTATTTATAAAAGTAATAAAGACCAGTTAAAAGATTTTTTTTATAAAAACCCTTCCACATCAATCTATGCTACTTAGTAAGCAGAGTCAACATTGCCATATGGATGAAGGGCATGATTTATTGTCATTGTCCAGTCCTCTATTGCAGTAGAGTATCTAATGACTGGAACTGCCCAAATGTTAATTGCCTTAATGTTACTTCCTCCACGGAGGTTGGACTTTAAGATCTTCTTCACTCTCATGCTGTATTCACTTCTAAATTTCTTCTTGACTTCCTCTGTGCTTGATATTGTTAGCTTGAAGAATGCCCAGCTTTTTGTAGGGATTGTCTTCATCCAGGTTCTTGATGTTATTTTCTTAGCTTAGGGCATCTTTCTTCATTTTTTGCTATCTTCCCCTATTTATGGTAAGGGTGACACATGTGTCCAGCCCAAGCTCCATTGTGATATCTTGGTTGCATTGATGGACATTGTTGAACAGTGATTCTATTTCAGATGGCGTTTTCCCATACAACTTCAGATTATCCATGTAAAGGAGGTGGCAAAGCCTAGCAGATGTTTCTGATATTTAAAAGCAATGGTCTGACTTGTTTAGCATTGTTGACAGAATGACAGCATTGATAGAAGAGTCAGTGCAATAACAATCAGTAGTGGTGATAGTCTCCTTGAAAGATTCTGCTCTTGAGGTTAACCTCTCAAAATTATTGCCATTGACCAACAACTGGGTCTTCCATTGTCCCACTGTCATTGTACAAAGCTTCTGATGTTTCTACTGACGCCTGTTATTTCTAGGCACTTGGTTTTCCAACTACCATATTTTTCGGAGTATAAGACGCACCGGAGTATAAGACACACCTTAGTTTTTGGGGAGGAAAATAGGGGGAAACAATCTGCCTATCAGGTATTCATCTGGCTAGCGTCCTTAGTCTGGTCAGCTTCAGCACATTATTTTATCCCCTGGTTAGGACTTAAAAAAACCTTCTTCTGAGAGAGTAACAATGAAAGAGCCTGCAAGCCGGTAAGAGCTGGGAAGATAGTTAGCACCTGGTTAGGGCTAGAAAAAAACCTATTCGGAGCAAGTAGAGCAATGAAAAAAACCCTGCAAAGACTTAGGGCTGGAAAAACATTCTTTGGAGAGAGTAACAATGAAAAAGCCTGCAAGGTAAGAGCTGGGAAGATCTGTTAGCACCTAGTTAGGGCTGGAAAAAAAAGCTACATTCGAAGTATAAGACTCACCCAAATTTTCAGCCAGTTTTAGGGAGGAAAAAGGTGTGTCTTATACTCCGAAAAATACGGTATGTGGCAGGGAATCAAATGCCTTCTTGTAATCAATCCAAGGTACATTCAAGTTTGTTTTTCTTCTCTTGCAATTTTCCATTGAATCATCTTTTCAATTAGAAGCTGATGTTTTGTTCCTTGCTATTTGGGTGGTTTCCTTTCTTCTAAGGTGGAAAGAGCTTGCTTTCAACTAGATATTGTTGGACTGCATCAGCTACACCACCCGTAAGCAATTTGAAAGTTGTTGGTAGGCAGATAATTTGACTGTATTTGTCTGGTGCTTCCCTTTTTGTTGTAGCTTTCATTGTCAGGTAGGTTTTTCCAGTTTTCAATTTCACTCCCTTGCAGTTAAACTGCTTGGGTGCAAGGCAGTCAGATATTCCAACCAAAAAACATGCAGTTTATCTTTACTTGCTTTATTTTCTTTCAGATGTTTCATTACCCAAACTAGATAACACCATCAGCGCTAGTTTAGCACTGATGTTGTTACCTAGTTTGGGTAATGAAACATCTGCAAAAAAAACCCAAGCAAGCTCAGAGAGTACCAAGGACCCCTCATGTCAACCCTGAGCTACAAATATTCTCCTTTATTGGTTTATCTTTACCTTTTGCTGATCTTCTTTGACTTTTCTCCACTATTTCAGCTGTTATTACAAGTTCGTTCATTTTGGCTTCTATTTTTATTCTTCTCTACTACTTTTAGTCGGGCTGCTTTTTTGTTGTATTTCGTTGTGTGTGCCATAACTGTGCCCAGAACGTCACTGTTTTTTCTTTGTCAGGAGTTGACTGGTTCACTGAAGTCTCTTCATTGAAGGAATTGTAAAAATGTTTCTGATTCAACTAAAATGGAAGATTCTTCCTATAGTGTGCAATTTAACTCTCATACCTGCTTGGCTATAGCTGTTATGTGTTGCATTATTATTTCCAATGCTTCCTTAATCTTTCTTGTTTCTAGATATTTCTTGATCAGGTAATCTTTCATCTTGTCCTTCAGCTTCTTTTCTTTCATCTGCTCTAGCTTGCTTGCATCTGATCTTAAATGCTGATTTCATTTTCCAATCTGATCTTACATTTTAGTGGACTTTTTAGCTTTTTTCCCCTTCTTTATTGATTTTGCATGCCAGGTATTCAGCTATAACTGCAATTGTGCTATACATTAATTGGTTTGTTTTTTGCAGTGAGCTAGAATTTATATTTGATATTACAGTATTGGCATCTTTTACTACTTGTGCTAGTTATTATTTTGGAACAGGTTTTAATGCAGGCAACCTTAATCTGTTATTTTTGTGTTACTTATTTATTATTTGTTTCAATTCCTCTTTTTTAGTCGGAGAGATTTGCTCTTTCTGAGGAGAAAGCAAATGAGAGGATGCCTGATTTGAGAATAAAAATGATTGAATAGCTATGTGGCTTCTCTCTACTGCTGCTACTTCCAGCAAGGCTTTCGTTTCTTTGGCTTGGGTAGATCTTTGCATTTCTTCCAGTTCTGCTTCTCTGAATACTTTATTTTGTGTACAAATCAATGCTGATCTGCTAGCCTCTGTTCTGTTGTTTCTGATTCTGGGTGTTGTTCTTTCCCACACTGTACATTTTGTCAGATGTCCTCTTTTCATTGGACTTGATTTAAAATTCCAGATAAATATTTATTTATAATTATGTATATATATGTGACAGGTAAACACCTTTCCTTGCAGTAGTTCTGCAGCTGTTGGCCCGGATTGCTCAGTCAATAGTCCTGAGTCCTATAGGCCATTTTTCACCAGATGTCCAAGAACTCCAACACCTAGCATGGTCCTTGTTCTAGGTGATGACCGAGTGGTATGTGTTTCTTTAATTTATGTCTTACAATATTGTTTATGGTAGAGACGCTCTTCAGCTATCTACTGTGATGAAACCTATCCAGTATAGTTGAATAATCTGGCATAGCTCTCATCTTCCTCAGTGCACAAAAGCCTCATAATCACTTCATGGTAGTGTCTTCCTGGGGCATTGTTGTTGTTATTACTGCTGTTATTATTATTATCATTATCTTGATTTGACGCTTCAATTTTACTTTTAGGTAAACAGGTTTTCTGGTATTTTTTTAAAGTTTATGGAACCAGCTTTTGTTATTTTACCACTGATTTTTAAAAAATTCTTATTACTTCTGTTTACTATTTTGTAATAGTTCAGCACACTGCTGTGGAAGTTTTTCAGTCAGAAGTAGCCCATACGAGGGACTGAACGACTGAGCACAGGGAATCCTGGTCCAGGAAAGGTCGCAACTGGTGCACAACACAAAGTTCTGCAAAGGCTCTCTTAGCTGCAACTGCCACCTGTTCCTTGAACAGGGGTAAAAAGTACAGGCGAACCCCAAGTTATTGACTGGTCTTTCTGGGGAAGTGCCACCCCATCCGGAGTCAAAGATGACAAAGTCCCAGTTCCTGAAGCCCTGTGTACCCAAAGCCATTTGGTCTTACCAGGGTTCAGTCAAAGCCTGTTGTCTCCCATCCAGGCCCCCACAGCCACGAGGCACTCCAAAAGGTCAGCCATAGCATCAGTGGTCGGTTCCTACTGGTGCGGTCCAGTGCGCCGTTCTGGTAGGGACCCACCTATTGTGCAATTTGCGCGTGACAGCTCCGGGGCCATCTTCGCCGGTCCGTCATGCAGCACCAACTTTTTTCTGACCTTTTGGCCTTTTTTTGCTTCCTCCGTATGCGCAGAAGCAAAATCTCATGAGGGGATGCTCGTGCGCATGAGATTTTGGCAATTTTTTGTTTCTGTGCATGCGCAGAAGCAAAAAATCGCCAAAATTGCGCATTCGTGTGCATGCATCCCCTTGAAAAATTTCTGATTTCTTGCTTCCTGCGCATGCGCGGAAGCAAAATCGCGTGAGGGGACACATGCGTATAGCAAGCATCTGCATAGTGAGCGTGCGTGCACGCAAAATGTGATGATGCACATGCAGTGCACCAGTAGCCAGGTAAGAGGAACCCGCCCCTGCATAGCATCACTTGGGTCACCAAGAGTAGAAATATAGAGTTGGGTATTATCAGCATACAATATATACCTCAACCCATGGTAATGGATGATCTCACCCAGCGGTTTCATATAGATGTTGAAAAGGAGTGGAAAAAGTACTGGTGGTACACCACAGAATAGCAGCTGAAGGCTGGACCTCTCACTCCCTATCAATACTGATTGGGACCTGCCACAGAGAATGCAGCCGAACCAGTGCAGATGTGTGCCACCCATCCCCATCCCCTGCAGCTGGCCTAAAAGAATACCATGGTCAATGGTATCAAAAGCTGCTGAGAGGTCAAGGGGAGCAAGGATGGTTGCCCTACCCCCATCTTGCTCTCACCAGAGATGATCGACAAGCACAACCAATGCCGTTTCCGTCCCATAATCAGACCTAAATCCTGACTGAAAGGGGTCCAGATAATCTGTTTCATCATCCAGGACCCTCTGCAACTGCCAGGCCACCACTTTTTCCATAATCTTCCCTAAGAATGGGTAAAAATTGTCTAGGCGGCAAATAGTACCTGTCATATCTATGCTTTGTTTCTTCATGGCATCCCTAAAAGAGGGGTCCCCAACTACGTGAGCCATTTGGAACCAGGCTGCAGAAGGGGCAGGTGAGCATCTGCACACATCCTCACTTATATAAGTAGTGGACAAATGCATGCACAGGTGCTCCATTTGAGCACGTGTCCGCCACTCACACAAATGGAGGTGTGTGCCTGTGCACTTGCCGTCTGCTCACATGAAACAATACATCTGCCCCCATCTCTGGTCCACAAAATCGGAAAGGTTGGGGAACTCTGCCCTAAAATATGCTTCATTTAATTGCAAGCATGGCCTAAAATGTGATGCAAATTTTCCAAGGACCATGGAGGTTTTTAATGAAGTGTTCAAAAATTCTACATGGCAGCAGATTCTGTGTATTTCTGCTCCCCCCCTCATTTTTTGCTAAACTGCAACAGTCTCATTAAAAGAAACCTATGATGGATTTCTTTTCCTTCCCTAGTACTCATTAGAATAAAATAGTCTCTTAAACAATGGAATATGATCTTCTTGCAGCCATTTGCGAAGCTTCCTCCACAGTAGATGACACCTTTATACCACTTGTCAGGAAAGTACCTTACGCAGCTTCACAGTTTTCATTTGTTTCACCAGTGAGTGAAAAAATATGTTTGCTAACTAAACATTGTAGAAATTCCAGCTTATTGTTAAGCAGCCTCAGCCATTGTTCAGCAATTTTAAGCTCTAACAGTTTCAACAGGAGAGCTAAATACATGCTTAAATCTTTCCTATTGAAATCAGCGGGCTTTTAAAATATCGAATGTGACTAGATTATGCACTGAGATTGTGCTTCTGAAAATAGTATTTCCATGTGGAAAAACTAAAACCATATAGGATTCATAGGATGGGATTGCTAAAATAAAGGCAAAGTAAGTGATTGAATATATGGACAATCTCAACATGGATTCAACGCAGGTACAATGCATGGGAGCATCCACACTAAGCACATTAAATGCTTTCAGTTGTTGTTCTTCCACTGTGAGATACAAGCAGAAATATAGCAGACTATCTGGACTGCAGTGATGTGTATCATTTGGGGTACAAGCACACATATGGGTCAGGGGCGGGTTGCTCTCTTACCTTGCTACTGGTGTGCTGCGCGCGCATCACCACATTTCGTGCATGCGCCTCCTCACACAATTTTACTTCCACGCATGAGCAGAAGCAAGATCGCGCTGAAATCTCGCGAGGGGATGCATGTGCAGAAGCAAAAAATCAACGAAAATTCACGTGCACGCATGTCCCCTCACAAGATTTTGGTGCGATTTTGCTTCCGCGCATGCGTGGAAGCAAAAAATCACCCAGAAATTCTGAAAAAAAGATGGCCGCTCCTAGGGACCGGCAAACGACCGCACTGGGTCGGTAGCCTCTTCGTGACGTCATCAGCCCGCCACTACCGGTGCGATAGAGTAGACTGCACCGGTAGGAACCCACCACTGATATGGGTGCTTAGTCATGAATTGCTGTCATGGCTATCTACAATGGGCACATTGGCTACATTATCCAGTTAGAGCCTTATGTACACCTGTCTCCCAATAGTTTCTGGAGGACATTTCTGTGTGGGATTGTGAAAGATGAAAGTAAAAAAAAAAGTTGTATTTCTTAGAATTCCTATATCTCAGGAAGAGATGGGCATGAGGCTGACTATGCGCACCTCTCCCTCACTTTAATCCAATTCATTCGCAAGTCTTGACATCCCCCCCAATTGATAGATGTCAAGGTCCTCTTCGAATACGATGGACGAACATCATCATATCTCAAGAAGAGAATTGCAGGTTATGTCCTACTAAACATCATTATGGATTTGAATATCAAAACCATGTATTTTACCTGAGAAGGTGTGATCTCAGGTCAATTTCTCAAACCAGATCTATTGATGGGAGTGAGGACAGACTCAACAGTATAAATTATGCCAGTGTAGGCCCAATTCCCTCCTCCCCTTTTTCATAAAAATTCACATGTTTTTGAACTACTGAAATGCTTTTGCTGTGGAGACCTATCCCTGAAATTTGTCAGTTTGACACACCTTCTCTATCCCCATGCTATTAGCTCTGTAGAGTAGTCGTTTTCTTTCTTTTTTTAAAAAAATGTTCAGTTTTCTTCAATTCATTTTTTCCTGAGTCAGGATAAATGAACATAATTATTCAATATTGTTCTTTTGAAAACAACAACAACAATGGGAAATAAAATCATTGATAAAAACATAAATCCTATCTTAAAGTACTTCCATGGATTCATTGTCTCTCCACTTCTTACATGAATCTGTTACACACAAAGCATTAAATCTGCCAAAGGGTAGGCACCTCTGTATTAATGAGGGAAGATTAGTCGTAGCCATTATGGTGGAACACTCCCCACCTCCCCCCAAAAATCTATGGACAAATGTATTTTGTACATGTATTCTCTGATATTTGAACAGATAATGAATGCAAAGCAATCATATGACCTTTAAAGAAGGGATCAGGACAAATGCTCAGTTTAAGGCAACATTGTGATTGTGTTCATTTATTATGCAATATCATCATCATCATCATCATCATCATCATCATCATCATCATCATCACCACCATCATCACCATCATCACCATCATCACCATCAACATCACCATCGTTTTTGTTTCCCAGGTGATCTTAAACCCAGCAACATAGAGGCCCAAACAACTTTAGCAGCAGGATGCTCTTTCAGATAATTCTATGGACTATACAGCAGAGTCATTCCCATTTACCTCTATGTATACATTTGGTGCAATGCATTTTATGTCTTTATTCTCCCTCGAGAGCAAAGTGAAAAATCTCATACGTTGTGAAGGTGCCATGATGAGTCCCATACGGTCAGAGTTCTCAATGTTTGTAATTTGTTTGCTAAGTAATGACTACATCGGTAGTGATAATGGATATTTAAAACCCATTCACGTTAACCTGTAGGAAAGAAAAGACAGATTAATGACATGTTGCATAGATCAAACTTAGCTGCTGTCCCTGGCCCATTTGCAATTAATGTTTCTTTTTGCTAGTGATGGAAGTTTCAACCAGATAAGCACTTGATCTTTCTTTGGATTTTCTCCTACCTCCCACAGCATAGCTCTTCAAAAGTTTGTTTGGAAATGAAACCAAATTCTATGTTTCCTCTACAGATGGTTGACCTCTTTCAGTTAGTCTCCGCATTACTCATTTAAACAATTATACAGGTCAGTATAGTGTAATCTAAATTATTTAGTCTCTGGGTGTTTTTCAGACACCACTGACAGGTCGAGAAGATACAGCTGCTGGTTCTACCTGGATCTGAACTCCACAAGATAACAGAGTTTTAGCTGGAATTTCAGTCACCGTCTGCTGACATTGCCCACAGAAGTGCACGCTGCAAAGCTACAAGCTGCTCCTTGTAGCACCGAGTGCTTCTAAGGATCAACATCTCTCTGTCACACAGGCAATTCTTCTCAAGCATAGCTCTTTTTCAAAGCCGAGATCTGCAACTCACCACTTCTTCTTTCCTTTCCTCCACAGAATTCCTTGGGCGCTGCAATTCTCAGCAATGTAACTTTTTAAAAAATATTCCTCCCCACTTTTTTTTTGTTTGTCCCCCCACAGGGAGCAATTGAAATCTACCAGACTAGCTAAATATTATGATAACCTTTTCCATCCTAATTTGTACTGGAGGCTGAGTGTGTGCTAGGATCAACATTAATTACTGTATAACATTTCAGCTGCATACTTCATAGAAATGTCAGGGAGTTAGTTAAAGGCGGTGCAGGGTCCTGATACCAGCAGGGGTGGGGGTCATGGCCTTGACCATTGTGATGCAGGAGAATGATGGGAATCTATAAAAACAGAACCAATCGCTAAGGTGTTAAAGCTAACCAACCCCATTAAAAGTTACATTTCTTTTGGAAACGCGTTGCATGCCTAAAACGCCTCTCACACCAGCATTTGCTAATCATTTTTCTCCCCTATAAGTTAATAAAACCTTATTTCCAGCAGTTAGCCAAACAGACTGTAATAATGATTCTCCATAATAAGGCATCTATGTTGTTAAAGTTAATATATCAGTTTGAATTAATGCACTTTAAATTCTGATTCCTTTTACAGCTTGCATCCAAACTAATTACAGGTTTTAAATTGTCACTGGTAGGAGTTCAGCCAAGGCATATTTCCTCTCTTCTTTAGCTGCACCCTGAGAATTCATGAATCAATTTTTTTCTGGGTCATGACTTTGCCCCACCAGGAGCAAAGAAAAACCCTTCACTGTGAAGAAAATGGAATGGCAGGGATCCCAGTCCAGGCAGAATTTGCACGCAAATGGCAAAGAAGTAAATGACAGGGGAAATTTCCAGTGCCATGAGAACAAAAATCTGAAAATCATTTGTAGTAATCCAAACAATAATGAATTTAGCAAATAGTTTAAAGCACAGCGGTGGGCAGGACCGGTCTAGTAATTTAGAGCTGTTGAATGATTTGGCAAGGGTTGTTGCCTGTTTCCCTCCCTCCCTTTTTTTTGGGGGGGGGAGCAAGATCCTTCCAATAATGATGATGATGATGGTAATAGAGGCCACCTGAGTACAACTCACTGCTACCCCAAAATCAGTTCTCCTATTTATTACATATATGACAAGTTCGTTAGACTTCTTTATGGTTATTTTTGAAACCAAAATACATTATTGTCTGCATTTTAATGGACTGAACTTTATAATGTAGTGATTGCTTTTTATTTAAACGTGCTTTTTCATGTTGATCTCGGCATCACAAAGATAATTAATGCCCTGTACCTGAAGTCATTGTCTAAATCATCACTACTCTGTGTTATACGCAACAGCCTTGTGATCACACTCCCTCCATCCCCCCCCCACCGGTCATTCATTAACCTGAAGATAAAATATAGCAAAGGAATTCTATTCCACTCTTGAGAAATTTTGGAGAGAAATTGCAAGGATCAAAATGCTGCTTTTCTTCTTAAGCAACCTAGCAGGAAAAATAAGTGGCATAATTAATTACCAAAGATATATCTTATGGATCACCTGCTTTGTTAATTTCATATTCCTGCTATCTCTCTTAACTGTCCTGCAGTCCTATGCACAGTTGTTTGGATCTTTCATTCCCTGTGTTCATTTAGATGTCTCTCTGGAATAGTGTGCATAGGGCTTGAAAATAATTGAGCTAAAACATTTTCTAAGCAAGTTCATTGTTTTTCAATAATTAAAAGAAGGATATTGTTTTTAATGGGAAAAACATAGTAAGACTCTCAAAAAATTTAATAAGCGAAGTTTTAATGAATACAAAAATGTCTATTTCTGCATCCTGTTCTTTCACTTACGTTGTGAACTTAGAAAACAGCTATGGGTATTTATCAGTGCTTCTCTGAAAGAAAACATGAAGACAATTATTGAAATAAGAATGTTTCCTTAATTAAAAAGAGGGGGGAAATACCCTAACATTCTTAAATGTTATTTACGTATGCTGTATCTGGTGTGTGTATGCTTGAAGAATGGGTTTGTTAACATTTATTAGATTCTTTTTTTTGAGTGACTTGTGAAGAAAACATTATTACTGATGTTGTTTTTCTCTGATTACAAGAACTGTGTTAGACATAAAAGTCTACTTAAAACTAGTTTACAATTTAAAGACAGGTTTAATAACAGGTGAACGCTGAAAAATATGCAAACAAAATGGCAGACATGAATGACTTCATTTAAGACATAATTGTTTCTCATCAACCCACGAAATCATGCAGAAAGAGTTCGTGCTTTACCCAGACAAGAAGGGACTAGAGAAATCAGTCAGGCATATATTCTAAATGGAAGGTCCAGTCCTGGATCTCAGCCAGACCTCTGCTCTATACATAGATCCAAGCTTAAAGACAATAGTCCTTAGAACCACAGTTCATCATAACAGATAATTATACAGCAAGTAAAACAATGAAGGGTTTGGGCCCTCAAATCTATAGATTAATTGTTAACTATGAAGTTCTGCCTGAGGGGCAGAAAGCATTCTCCCATGCAAGCCATTGTCTTATACTAAGGAAGGGTATGAAGTTGGAGTACAGCTATTTCGAAAGGTGATGAGTTGCTTTAGAAAAACATTGTATAGTTTGGGTTTTTTTTCCCTCTTTATTTTTCCTAAGAATAGTATAGTTGTCTTAATATTACACCATTTCTAAAACATTTTCAGGCGATATTTTTTTAAAATAAAATAAATCAATTGGGTTTAATTTTCACTGCCCCATTCCCCTCTGGAATTGTTAGAGTGTGATTTATTTTTTAAAAAGTCATAAAACTGGCTCATAGAATTATACTATTATGTTCATTTGTACTATCTTAGCAACTTTTTATAATGGTTTTGCAATTACTGTACCTAAAACATATTTTATGTTAACAATAAAAATGGGTGATTATGTTTGATTTAGCCAATTACTTTTTAGTCTCTATCAATTTGTTTTTGCTAGGGTTGTGAATATGTGAATATACAGAAGTAAAGCGTTCTGGAGTCTAGCAGGATATAAATTCTTAGCTGCCAAAGGTAGGGAAATTCATGTCCAGAAACAATAATCTTATTTGAGACAAAACATATATGTTAATTTTGTATTTATATAGCATGGCTGCTAATCAATGAATATTAAGATAATTATTTCCTTCAACCCAATTACCTTTTAATCCACAGATCTGGTACTTGTATAAGATAGCAGAAAAACCATCCTATATATATATATATATATATATATATATATATATATATATATATATATATATATATATATATATATATATATATATATATATATATATATATATATATATTTGTTTAGCTCATTTCAGAGCCAATCTTTTTCATGGATTAAGTTACAAAATTCATATTGTGTTTTTGTAGCATTAAGATATTAAGTCCACCTAAAATATAGCAAAAATAGAAAAAAAAGTTTTGCGTGTTTTCTTTATATTCAGTGCTATAATAACAATTCAGTTAAACCACCCCTTTCTTTTCTAAACTGTAGATACCATCAGTTTATTACTTCATATGTTCTGAAGACTGAACTTGAAGAGAAAACGGAAATAAAAAATAGGAAAACACAATAGGATGAAAGCTTTCTTAAAAATTTTTTTGCAAAGCAGTCTTGTTGTTGTAAAAACTAATACTGTAATGATTGGAGACAAATATAGCTCACAATCTCTGCTTTATATCACAGAGTTGCAAGATACTTGCTTAACTCAAATTAAATATAGGGGTCAAATCTCGTATTACCAAATACACCAGCCATAAATAAAAATTGAAATTATAAGAATTCTGCTGGAATACAGCAGAATTCATGATGTTACTTTCAAAAACAAATCAGATAATATGTTATCTGCTTTTTATATGCATGCATTTTACCTATGAGGAAAACACAGTACTATCAATAGCCATTTAATTCCAGATGCACACATGTAAACAAGCCTTCCTGAGTGTAAAACCAGTGCTTTGTTATTCAGAGCGCTTGGTAGAGTGGGGGAGGGTGCCTTACATTTGCATTAGTTTTAAATCACTCTTAGTAAGTCATATGTTCATGTAAATCTCCCATATTTGCATTTATCCAAGCTCAGTGTTTACACTTAGAATGTGATATAAAAAGAAATATGCATTTCCTTTTTGCTAAAATAATAAAGGATAATACAACAGAGAAAAAGGATATTAAAATATATCATATATAACACTTGTTGGTAGCGTGCGTGTTTCCATACATGCAAGTAAAATGTTAGAAAATATGTTGCCAAGATTCCATGCAAAATGATTTGTGAGCATTATAGAAAGCCATTTGGTAGAGTATCGTGCTTTTATTTCAAAGGCCCCAACAGTTTCCTGATAATGATTTTGTTAGGCTCAATCTATTTTATGACTTTGAAGTCACACCTTTCAGAGAATCTGTTCTGTCGCACATCACTTTGAACATAGACACAATGTGGCTCGAAACCAGATTAATAAAACAGGGAACTGAACTTGAGTGTGACTTTTGACATCAACAATCTGACTTCAATATTTCTGACTCTTGTTACTATTTTGCTGTGATGGGTGGATTCTCAAATGCTGACAGCTCAAGCTGATTCTTTAAAAAAAAAGGAAAGAAAAGAGAGAAAAAAGGAAAATAAATAATAATCTCCAATGAAAGATGCATAGCTGCTATTTAAGATCCCTAGTTCGTGCATTGAAAACAACACAGCAACACCTGCAGCATTACAGTCTTCCCCCTCCCCACACTTCTCCACAAGGCTAGATTTCAAAATTATTATTATAAACCAAGCCTGCTCTGTACTAAGGCTTCAGTGCAATGTAAGCGTTTGATTACCAATATTATTTTCTGGAAATGTTTCAGAAGCCATGTTTTATCTGGGTTCTTTTTGACTTGTCTGATCATCTGGGTTTTCATTGTCATTGCTTCATAATAATTGAATGTCATACATAATGACATAAAATGAGGCAAAGCCACAGAAGCTGCCAATTTTATTGGATCTAAGAGATCATAAGCACAAGCCTAGAATAGCTTGATTTGTTTGTGCCAACAACAGTCATCACAGGCTTATCTCCCTGGGCTAACGTTCTCTTGATCTCTCCGTTTCACATGCTTTTTCAGCATTCACTCTAGTTGCTTAATCAGTGTGTTTTATCTCTACAATTAACAAAACCGGGGTATATCTACATTGGCACGACAGGGGGAAAAAAAGCATATTGAAATGATGTTTACCATTCCCTGAGTTCAACATTTTACTATCCTTTCCCCTCACCACACACATATTTGATTTCTGTTTAAACAACTAAGTGAAATCATGTTTGCTGCTAGTATTGAAGGTTTGTCTACATTTCCTTTTCCAAAGAGCATCCCAGGAAAATAAATTCCTTTTAATGCTAACCATATTTGGAAACATCAACAATGGCAGATCATATTTACATGCTTTCAAGAAAGAGGCGAGGTCCCCTATTTTGCATCTAATTAAAAGTTTGTAAGAGATGTGATAGATTTTTGGGGGTGTAAATTAAAATTAATTAGCGTTATTAAGCAGCTATGAAAAGAAGGATTTGTGAAATAGTGAGAAATATTACTTAAACCCTAATGGAATTCAGTGAAACCCACAGGTCTATTACAGGCCTCAGATTTGCCAGGATCACTGCAGGGAATCTAACATTAATAAGCACACTGGTAATTAAATCATTTGTTACTTTGTCTGTAATGTTGTAATGTTTCAGTGATACTCTGTCAGAGCTCTTTGTGCAGATCAGAGCTAATCAAAGGTAATCAATTTTCAGCATTTGAGAAATCTGTAAATGATTATACATTCATCAGATCATTTAGTGGAGTGCAGGGAAAGTGCAATGCAATTAATCTTCCAGCATGAGGAGGAATTACCACCACAGAATTCAACAGTTATAATTAATTTCATTGTCTTGCTGTGAATTTTGATTGCTTTTCTTTGGACTGTATAGCACAAATGATGATTCATTGCAAAGTATTTGCAAAGCAAACACACCAGTGTGCTATGCAAATTAAAGTAGCTATATAACAGATAGGTTTCAAACTTCCTATTTACTCAGGGTTGTTGAGTACTAATTTGCCAAATAATTGCTTGTTAACTTTATACTCTCTTCTCTTGAATATTAAGATCAGTATCCAACATAAATAGAAAGTGCTTACGTTGGTGCATCACATCCTATCCCCTAAAATATTAGGAAGACTGTAAAGTCATGTTTCTATAGAGGTGGGGAGAATCCTTCTGTGATTTAAAATGTATTTTAAAGTGCCTAGAATGTTGCCCTTAATTGAAGTCACTTGGTACAAAAGAGCATCGTAAAACACAAACAATTCAGAACTCATATTTTCAAAATGCCCACCAGTGAATAGAATGTTGATAATAGATCTTGTTCATTTTTAAACCAGTGATCATCATTATACAAAATTCTAGCCACTTTCTTCCTTATTTGGTGGAAAGCAGCCATTTATTTTGAAATGCAAATACTAATGTAGTTCAATAGCAAATCTTGGGGAAGAAGCATGATTCTTATTTAAAATAATATAAAATTCAAATCCTAGTTCTAACTAAGCTATGCTTATCATTTTGCACGTGTTGGAGATTATTGGAGGTGACTTCTCATCCCACGCAGCAGGTGTCTTTATATCAGATAAATCTCTCCTGTGAATAAATATCTTTCTGTCAACAGTACTTTAAAGATATTTAAGAAATTAGTTAAGAGGTTTTTTTTCTAGCTTGAAGACTCATTTTATATTGTTCTTAGCATGCATTATTTTTACTTTATTATTATGTGAAATGGTTTGACTACGTTTCATTGAAAGCATATATATGAAGGTAATGATACTGCTTATCTTTCTGCAAATTGTTTTTTTTTAAATAAGATTCTTGGAGAAAGGAAATTAATGAACCAAAGAGCAAAACAAAAGAAGAAAGAGTCTAAAGCAGGAAATAAGGACCTATAATCTCAGGGGAAAACACCCTTCACGGTCTGCTTTTTAAAAAAACCCTCTTCTAAATAATAACACATTTGTAAGATTCTTCTTAAATTTGGGTTAGTTTAGTTTATGGTGATTTGAAGTAATAAGTGTGGCAGCATGCAAACAAGGAAGCAGAAAAGTACTCAGATCACTTTGAATACAGAATTGGGAATACTTAATTCTGCTGACATCAATGTGTTAGACATGACAATCTTAATTCTACTTTTTATAAGGCAAAAAAAATCTAAGTGCGTATCAATTATATATTTAATCTGTGTAAAGAATTCGAATATATCATTTTGGAAAATGAATAGGGCCAGGGATTAAAAAATGTGAAGTATACTGCAATGATTTAAACATAAAATGAATTTATCAGAAAATGTTATTTTAGGCCTGCTGGATTCCTCATTTAAAAAGGAATGGTCATTACATATCCAATATTGGCAATTTAAGAAATGTGAACATTCTTTAACTCACATGGTTTGGTCCTGTTCTTTTAGAGCTTTGTTTTGGTTTCAGATCAATATATTTTAGTATAAGTTTGAACAGAAATATTATAGGTAAAGGTCTCAATATGATGCTGAATTGTATTCCTAATACATGGAATTTGTCATCTTATGAAGAGCTTTGACTATACTGAGCTTGGATAGGATAATTCTAGAAAAATGGGGAAAAAGTCACTCTCTTGATTTTAAGGATGGATTCAGGATATGAGTTTATGATTTATTTTTGAAAATGAGAAGATGATACAGTATGTTGCTATATGATCTGAATTTAATGCTAAGCATAATAATTATATGCATGTGTGTATGTATGTATGCATATGTGTCTCTCTCTGTATATATACTTTCTTAGAAATGCATTTTGTTATTCACTAGCTTATTTTTTCTTTTTAATTTCATCATTATAGCAAATAAAATTAATTATAAAAAGGAAGTAATGCTTGAACAGCACATGCTTTGCATGCAGCAAATCTTCGATTCAATCTCTGGCAACTCCAGCTAGAAAGTGCCACTTCTGAGACCCCACACAGCCTCTTCCAGTTGCTGTAAATGATGCTGTGCTAAACAGGCTGAGAGTTTTATTTATTCTTTGTAGCTTCATCCATCAAGCCTGAGCAAAGGACATAGCCCTTTGCATGTAGGCTCTCTCTGTTCTAGCGATTGTGCTTTAATGCACAAGCTGCAGTTAACAAGGCTCTTTCCCCCCCAGATACGGCAGAACAAAGAGGCCGGCGCTCAACACAGTGTGCCACAGCAATGACATCTATATAGCACACCCCCTTCTTTGTCACAGCTCTCCACTGCCCTCTGCACTATAGGCAAAAGGATGATTGAACTGCACATAGTCAAGGCCAGAAACTTGGCAGGAATACTGATCAACTTTTGGGGAATAGAGTTGGAGTTTGACCACTGATTCCACCCCCCCCACCCACCCCGCTCCTTTCTTTCGAGCATCTGCACTTTTGAGCATCTGCACAGTCACTGATTCCTTTCTCTCTTTTTTTCTTAGCCCTAGGAAGGAAGCAGTGGCAAGCCACTTCAGATCTAACAGATCTAACAGATTAACAGAGTTGGAAGGGACCTTGTAGGTCATCTAGTCCAACCTCCCTCCCAAGCAGGAGACCCTACACCATTTCTGACAAATGGCAGTCCAATCTCTTCTTGAAAGCCTCCAGTGATGAAGCTCCCACAAATTCCGAAGGCAAGGTCGATTGCTCCCACTGTCAGAAAATTTATCCTTATTTCTAGGTTAAATCTCTCCTTGATCCGTTTCCATTCATTATTCCTTGCCTGGCCTTTAGGAGCCTTGGAAAATAGCTTGACCCCTTCCTCTCTGTGGCAGCCCCTCAAATATTGGAACATTGCTATCATGTCTCCCCTGGTCCTTCTCTTCAGTAGACTAGCCATGCCCAGTTCCTGTAACCGTTCTTCATATGTTTTAGTCTCCGGTCCGCTAATCATCCTGGTTTTTCTTCTCTGCATTTTTTATAGAGTCTCAACATCTTTTTTATAGTGTGATGACCAAAACTGGATGCAGTAATGTAGGTGTGGTTTTACTAAGGCTTTATAGAGTGGTATTAGTACCACCCTTGATCTTGATTGTATCCCTCTGTTAATGCAATTTAGGATTGCATTGGCTTTTTTGGCCGCCACCCGCAGCAAACCAAGCCTTGAGTTTATAATAATAATAACAGAGTTGGAAGGGACCTTGGAGGTCTTCTAGTCCAACCCCCTGCTTAGGCAGGAAACCCTATACCACTTCAGACAAATGGTTATCCAACACCTTCTTAAAAACTTCCAGTGTTGAAGCATTCACAACTTCTGGAGGCAAGCTGTTCCACTGATTAATTGTTCTAACTGTCAAAGGAGGAGAAATTTCTCCTTAGTTCTAAGTTACTTCTCTCCTTGTTTAGTTTCCACCCATTGCTTCTTGTTCTACCCTCAGTTTGGAGAATAGCTTGACTCCCTCTTCTTTGTGGCAACCCTTGAGATATTGGAACACTGCTATCATGTCTCTCCTGGTCCTTCTTTTCATTAAACTAGACATACCCAGTTCCTGCAACCGTTCTTCATATGTTTTAGCCTCCAGTCCCCTAATCATCTTTGTTGCTCTTCTCTGCACTCTTTCCAGAGTCTCAACATCCCTTTTATATTGTGGCAACCAAAACTGAATGCAGTTTGCTTGTTGGCATGCTCTCAACTGACCCACAGACTACTACCTGGCTTCTAATCAGTCACCAGGACTGCAGTGTGACTTAATCATGCAGCCCCATAGCTGGGAATCAATCCATTTAATGTGATATTCTTCTCACTAAACATGCCCTTGGATTATACAGTTAGTTGCCGAACTGGTTGAAGTCTGGGTGATATTTTAGAAAATATTATTATATTTTTTAAAAATTTGAGGTATTTTAAAATATATCCTAATTATTTTTCCATTAACCAAAAACCTCAATCCATAACCCCTTATTATTATTTTCTGCACTTTATTATACAGTATAATGTACCATCTGGGCAGCAGTAACTGGATACTTTTTTCAGGGGCTTTCTTCCATTGATGTTCTACTGATGCATTTTAGTTTACAGTCGTAAATTAATCCTGTTTTCTTTAGGAAAAGTCTCATAATATATAAACCATGAACAATTAAAAATATAAGTAACAGATGTACCTTTCTTGGTCAAAGGTAAAATGTTTTGATTACTGTATTGGAAAATGACAACACCAGATCTTTATGGATTTGCTACTGTTAATTGATAACACTGTAGAGATATTTAAACTTGGAATTTTCAGTGAAAATTAAGAGACAGGACTGTCAAACCACTTACCATTTATTATAATCAAACACAAAACCAAAAGTGCAATAATATTTTCTGTAGTACACACATTTTCTGCCTCAACTGGGCATAAAATTTGGATTCTTTGCATCCGCAAACAGGAACCATCACCCTCATATATCCTAGGAAAAGTATAAAACTGATTGAATTGCTTGATTCCTGGGTTTCTGCATATAGAGTGTATTGTTGCAGTGTAAGATCAGAAAAACTCCCCAATTGTGTCCCATGTAGTGATTATATGAAATCATCCCAGTGGCAACATGTGAATTAACCCAATTTCATGCTGTTGCAATCAGTCAGGATGAATTTATTGAATGGAAACATAGGAAGCTGCCAGAATTTCAGAAGGCAATGTTTCTAGCCCTACCTGTAGATACTGGGATTAAGTATATGGTGTTTGCATGCAAGTCCATGCTCTCTCACTGAGCTTCAAAGTTTAAATTAAGGGATCAATCTGTAATTTTTTTTACAAGGCCAGCCCTGTCACTTGGAATAGTGAAGTCACACTTTCAGTTGAATTAGATTGGACAATGAAGAAAGTAGTGACAGCCCTTGTGTACTGGATGACCTACTGTCATAGATATTTGGTACAAGCAATGATGATGTCAAAATTCCCATCAACTGCATGATATGATAATATTATGACATGTTAAATTGCCTACCCCTTCTTGCTCCCTTCCTGCAAGACATATTTGTATGCTCTGTTCTCTGTAAACTTACTTGCTTTATTCGTTAGCTCCCACTGGAATAACATTCAACCTCAGAACAGTCATTTTTTTTCTATACAAGAAATAAGGGAAAGAACATCTTTCGTGGCAATGACTTAGGAGGCAGAAGAAAGGGCCACAGACTAGACAATAGTCAGATAAGAGGCAGCTGAGCTCACAAAAGCAATGGGGGAATGGCAAACATCTCAGAAGGGACCGTTTCTAGTTTTTTGGACTATAAAGTGAGTGGGCAGAGTTATACTTTCAGACTTGCAAGATTCTGTTAATGTAACTTTATAATAAGGTTAGACTACCTCACATGGCTGACATTCATCCATCCTGGCATCCTAAACAATCAGTGTTCCTAATGTGGAAAAGAAGGCATGAATTGTAATGAAAGTTGCTATACTCCATAAAAATACATTGACTGGTTAAATGGAAAGGGGAATTTCACTTATAGCAATCAGTATATGCATTGCCAATTGGTACCAAGGCAGAGTTCCAAACAGGACACAGAGTCATGGATCTGTCCCCGGGGCCCCTCTCTGGATGCGAGTTCAGAGGAGGAATGTGAGTTTGAATCGGCAGAGGAAAGCGCAGAGCCAAGTGTTGATCAGGATTGATGCTCAGAGAGTGCCACCTTGACAGAGCCGTCTCCGCTGGGTCGATTGGAAGAGTGACAGGTTGAGGTTGACCAAGGCGAGTCACAGATGCAGTAAGTTGGCCAGGAGGCTCCAGACAAGGACCGGAAGCAGCTGCCACCCATTAGCAATGAAGAGGAGGTGGACTCCACACCTCCTCTTGATCCAAGGACCCGTAGAGCAGAGAGGAGACAGATAAGATGCTGGTCAGCTAGACTACTTATGAGAAGACAACCTCACCTCTCATGAAGGGCTGCACCACCGTTGCCTACTTAATCCTGCCCTGAGGACTTGAGCGTTGCTGGAGCAGCATGCCCAGTCCTGTGCCTTGTGTGCTTGTGCCATGTATCATGACCCATTCAAATCGTGGACTGCTCTCCTTGGACTTGGTTACCAAGTGACTCTTGCTGTGCTGAGCTCGTGATCTGTGCAATGGGCATATGTTCAGAGGACCTGTTTGGAGGGTTTGAATAAACACCTGTAGACTCTTGCTGTACATGTGTGTGTGTGTGTGGGGGGAAGCACACACAACAGCAAATCTCTCCTTAGAAACTCAATTAGCATCAAGAGTCAGTGGAAGAGTCAAGGCTGAAGCTTAGGCAGATAAGCTTTTTTTAACACAGGCATAAAAGTCCTTATAATGAAAATCAGATACTTCAAAATCTATCAATCCAGCCTACTTATAACTATGCTCAGAACATGAGAGAAATCCACATGTTTGCCACCTCACTTATCCATTAAGAGAGCAGTCTCATCAGTTCACCCAGAGGTTCTCGGGCCACCTTCATTAGTGGAAGGATAAAATGGTTTCTAAAAATGAATATGTCCAGTTGCTGAAATTTCTACAACTTTATGCTATTCTTTTCAATAATCCTGTTAATGGATTATTGCATCACATTTTGATAATGGTTGTGTCTGGTCTTAATCTTTTTGATTCCAGCTAGGCAGCTTCTATTATCTACTTTCTCCTTCCCTTCTCTCCCTGGATCTGGAAATGCCAATCACTCCCTCTCCTCTCCCTCTCCCTCCCCCTCTCCCTCTCCCTCTCCCTCTCTCCCCCCAGCCACCCTCACCTCCCTCCCTCCCTCCCTCCCTCCCTCCCTCCCTCCCTCCCTCTCTCTCTCTCTCTCTCTCTCTCTCTCTCTCTCTCTCTCTCTCTCTCTCTCTCTCTCTGTGTTTCTTATGTGATGGAAGTTTTTCCTCTTTGTAGAATTTCTCCCTCCCTTCTCCCTCCCAATATCAGACCATGGAAACAGGAACATCTTCTAAATCCTCAACATCTTTGTCCACAGTTTTCCTAGGTTGAAAATTTTCCCTCTCAATTTTAAGGTAATTATGCATGGTCTCTCTCTTTTCCCCCCTCTTTCCATGTAAAACTGTTTTCCCCTCCCCGAAGTAGTGTCCTTTGCCCACAGAGTCAAAAAATTATCAGCCGAAGGCAGAGTACAAAGCCAGTCAGAAGGACTGGGGGAAGAATGTGGAACATTGCGGGATGGAAAGTATGGACATATTTTGCTGCTTCCCATGGGCAGCCTATCTATAGATAGCCCTCCATTGGTAATCATGGCTATTGGACAATGATGTATATGGTACCCAGAAATATAGGCCTTGGCCTCTGTCCAAATCTAAGTCTACCACAAGTCATATGGCAGGAAGTGAATTGTTTTAAATGTTCCAGAAGG